>CM050653.1:25814631-28214631 GCA_027574665.1 Rhynochetos jubatus
AATTCAGTCTGTCTCTCCATTTCATAGGCAAAATGCTTTCAAATTTTATCTAATATGATCGACAGCTTTAAAGTCTCGCATACAGATTCTCCATTCTTTCCATCTGCCAAATCCCACCACCATAGCGTAACTAACAAAAATAACAAAAAGCTTCAGCACAAAATATCTAGGGTATACGTGTTATTCACCTTCAAATAAAATTATTTTTTTAAAATTAATGGTGCTATTTAGCCATGTGATCGTTCACAGTTGCTTCTCCTGCTTCAGAAGAATGAGAATTACCTTTTAGGAAATTTACATCTAGGCTTTCTCTGCATCAGAACCACTCATTACAGGATCTGGGTTGTAGCGAATTCTCCTACAAAACACCACATCCGTAACACAGATCCCAGGGCTCATGCCATGCAGAGATCCCAGGGCTTATGCTGAAGCAGTCATTTCGGTCATTTCAGGTACCCAAAGGATCGCTGTCACAGAGGCATTGCAACCATCCAGAGATCAGCACTTCTCAGCACAGGGCACATCTTGCTGCTGGCACTCATGTTGCACTCATGTACCAGAGGCTCGTAGCAGTCAAATCTACTCCTTCCTAACTGGGAAGTGACTAAAAGCAACATCCAATGCAACGCCAATGGGTGTAAGACCCAAACCCAGCACAGAACAAACAACACGTAATTATGTGCTGTTCTTCGGCACACTAGTAAACATGGAGGTTAATACTGATGTAAACAGGATCAGAGGGAAATAACATACAATTTTAAGGCACTGGTCATTAATTTCTGCATACCTTTATCAAAGAATCCATTAACATTTAATCCTGTTAAAAGGGGCTCGGTGTACCCTTATTAAGTATGGAGTACTCATGTTTCAGACCTAAATCATCTGTTGGCCTCCTACATGGACTTTGACAAGATGAGTCAGTCTATCTTGACTATTTATGTTGTAAATTTTTCAAGAGAGTGACTTTTACACTGTGCTTGTAGTTACAGGCAGGGATCTGACTGGATGACACTCAGAGCCTAACAGGATTCCCCCTGAAAGGTCTAGGTATGATCTGTGCTAGCATAAAATGAGCTTCAGTATTGACTTCCATAGCAACGGTTAGGACCCAAACATCAATTATCAGAAATAAACAAAACTGAGCTTACCACCTTACTAATATGTGGAACCAACGGGCATTTTCAGAACTGAATCTCATGGTACTTGCTAACTTTCAGTCAAGTGTAGCTCAATTATTTAGTTGCTCATTTTCCCAAAAACTATATTTATATGCATAATTTTTAAAATAAATATAGAAGAGTCTTTCTTTCTGTACAATGATTTTCAGGAACTCAAAGTCATGATACGCTCTTTTTTTTCTTACATTTTCAATTATACAAAATCAGTGGAAATTATTGGCAGTTATGTTGGTCATGCCAACATTATTATATAACAGAACTTGCAAGTGCCCATTTAGCTTCCTGCAGGCCCATAGATACAGTTTTTAAAATAACACATAATACTAATCGGCTAGCTTTTAAGCACTGTTTCATCCTACTTTGATCTGGAAGAGAGTTGGAAGAAAAACAATTCAGCAAACACTCTCTACAATGTTGTTTTAATCTTTAATGCAAATTTTCAACTTTTCAGATGGTTTTCAAAACCATTCTGCTGTAGACATGATGAAAAAGAAGTTCATTAAACTGGATTTGGTCAGTTTATTAAGCTAAGCCTTGCGAATATATTATTCAGTAATATTTCAACAAGGTATCTAGAAAAGATGCTCCTGCTCCTTCATCTCCTATTAAAGCTTATGACTTGCAGAGAACTAAGCTGTAACACAGCGCAATTGTTTGCTGACATTTTTATAGTAAGTCAAGTCAAATATTAAGCAAATTATTTGTGATCTTCGTCATAGACAACATAACCTGATAATATTCCCACACACTCTGTTTGAATACCTCTGTTAAAACACGGTACACATGCAAACTGCAACCTGACTGGTTTATGATCCATTCTGATGAAACTGTTCATAACTATCAGAGTATAAGACAAATCTGAACTGCCTACTCCTCTTGAAAGCACAATACAGTTTATTACATGTAAAGGGCTTTTTTAAATATTAAGACCTGAATATACTTAAATATTAAGACCTGGAGAACATTAAGGCTCTCACCCATGATTCTAAAGCAGTGCTATGGAGAGTTGTTAGAAATGCCATCACTAGCCAAATTGAAACACTGCCACTTGTATTTCTAACCAAAGTTGACAGCACTCACTATAAATGATAATGAAGACCTGTCGTGAATCCCACTCTTTGGAGGGATTAATTGGGATTTTGCTATTGATCTTAACAAGGCCAACATTTACGTAAGACTTACAAAGTTCGCACACTTTACTACATGCCGGCAGGTACCAAAACAGAATGTTTCAGTTCATTCATAATAATTTCATGTTGGCCAGCATATGACAGCTATAGTAAGCACCAGAGAGGTAACAGCAAAGGTTACCCACTGGTACAGGTTGTCAGATGTCTGTAGAAATTAGAAGGAAATATTAGATCTCATGTATTTTATTTACCAACTTGACAATTATGCTTATGATTCCAAGTGGTGAAGTAAATTCCCTCTCCAGCTCGACACCACCTGCAGTTTGAGCTGTTGGTAGCAGAGAAACATTACCTGGTCAGCCCTGATACATTTAGCCCTACACAGGGACCCTTCCATCGCCCAAATACAAGGGTTCCCCACCTGAGTACCACCCCACGAACACAGCAGGGGAAAAGAAACAGAAGCAAGGGCTTTACTTCACTCAGTGCCTACAAAAAGACAAAGGCACGTTCATGCGATGGGTCAGTTAATTCATTCCAGCCTCCCTTTAGCCGAACTACTTTACCGCAACAGGGAAAGCGCACAGTCCTGGGAAGAGTATCACACATTGCGTTACCCTTAAGAAGTTCAAGTGGTAGCCAGTGTATGTAAAAGCGTGTCAGGAAGGCATCTGTTAGACATGGACAATACAGACTTCATGAGGTCTTGGGATACACATTTTTCCATTTAGTCTTTTTATGAATGATTTTTTCATTCATGATTTTGGTTACAACTGACATTCTGTAACTAAAATAAAACAGAAGTTTTTCTCTTATCTTCACAAATTGTCAACTATGTTAACCTTGTCAAAAAAGTCCGCAAGAATGAAATCAATATAGGAATTTAAAGACAAATTTGGCAGGCATCTATATTGTGTTTGGACTCATCTAGTAAACAGTCTCAGACATAAATCTATCGTCATCAATGGCAATATTCCGAAACCTACTAACGTTTTTACATTTGCGGTGTCAAATGACAAGGAAAAGTACAAACACCGGTCCGGCAGAAGAAAAATAACACGGCGATACCATCTGACACGAATGAGAGGTACAGAATGGTGACTCGGGGGTTATTTAAATGCCCCGTACTTCCAGGACGGAGAACGGCTACTCTGTAATCTACACCGTATCGGCAGGGACCTGCTCGCCAGTGCAAGCAGCGGGAACTCCGGGATTCACCGTCACCCCGGGCGGGCCGCTCCCGCGGAGCCGCGCGGAGGCTGCGGTCTCTCCCGCGCCCTGTCCGCCAACGCCGGGCAGCGCCGCCGGCACCCACCCGCACCCCCGCGCCCCTTGCTCCGGGTTGGCACCGCACCCGCCGCCGGTCACCGCTCCTACAACCCCTCCCTCTTTTCTTCCCTTTTCTCCCCCGATTTCGGGCTGCCGTGCCAGGCAGGATCAGCTCCCCCCGGGTAGCCGCCGCCCCGCCGCTCGCTGGACCGCCGCGGCTCTCCCTCCCGGGGCGCGGCGGGTGGGAAGGGCAGGCGGCGAAGTTGCCGGGACTTACGGTGGCAGCGCTACCAGCGCTGGCGCGGTACCTCTCCCGGCCTCGCGTCACCTCGGGCCACCTCGGCGGCGGTTCGGCGCCCGCACCGGCACGGCCCGGACGGCCCTTCACTCCTCGGAGAGGCGCATAGCCCCGTCCGCTCCCCGACACCCGCCCGCTTGGTCCCCGCGTCCCGGAGAGGGGACGGGCGGGCCGAGCACTTCAGCCGGCGTACGGACAGGCACTGGCTAGGGCCGAGCCCCTCCGGCGGGGCTGCGCCTCGGGAAGCATCTGCCGTCTCTCGTCCGCGACGCGCCCACCCTCCGCTCCCCCTACGGGCGCCGGCGGGGCTTCGCGCCGACGTCGGTGCGGGGCGGACGGAGAGCGACCGGCGGCAGCGCCTCCCCCGCGCCCGCCTCCCCGCGGCTCCCGGCCGCCTGCTGCCGGCGGGGCGGCCGCGCAGGAGCCGGCGCTGCGCTGGCGGGCGGGGCGGGGGCGGCGAGGTTCGGCCCCGCGGAGGAGGCGGGGGCGGCAACGCGGGTGCCCGCGGCTGAAAGCCCTTTCTCCTGCCTGCCCCTCCCGTGCTGCTGGGGGTCCGCAGAGCGCCGCCGGCCGGGCCCTGCTCTGCCCGCCGCGAAGGTGCGTCGCCTCGGGGTGCCCGTTCCCCCCGGCGCCAGCTCCTCGCAGGAGCCCCCACCCCCCTCCTCCTACCCTCGGAGAAGTTCCTCGGACCCGAGCCGGCGTTTCGGGCACCTTTCGGAAGAGGAAAGCCGGGGCCGTTGGAGGGCGCGGAGGGCGAGACCCCGCTGCTTGGGCACCTGGGCGGGAGGGGCGCTGCCCCGGCCGGGGAGCCGGCAGCGGAGCCCGAGATGCGCTGCGGATGCAGCCCCGCGCCCTCCCGGCTGCCCAGTCTCCTTCGCTGTTCCTCCAGCTTGCGTAAACCTTTTACTTACCGTCCACCGAGCCGGGGAGGACCAACGAGGGACGGCAGCAGCATTCACCGGACGGCAAAGTCCTCTAAATTCCCGTTTCTGCTCCAAAAGTTATGTAAGCGCTTTAAACAAAAGAAGGGGCCGAGGAAGACCCTATTCTGAGTGCCTCTGGTCTCCCCAGAAGAGCAGCCCCCTGCTACACTGGCATCCAGAGGCAACTGAGCCAACACTCCCCACGTTGCAGGAGGGCGTCAAGTGATTGCAGGAGAGAACTTCGCCGCCGCGGCTGCTCCAAGCTGCCCGCTATTTAAATATCCAGAGATCCACAGTAAGGCTGGGAGAGTGAGCGAACGCACGGTGATTCACCCCTGCACTCCTGCCAAACGCGCGGACAGCAGGTAGTAAGGTGTCTTCCCAGCAGATGGAGTCAGGAGGCAAACGAGCTTGCTAAAAGAGGTACCGCCACCCGGCTAAGAATAGCTTTCCTCTCCCGTCGCTGCGCGAAGGACGCTTCTGCCATCAAATAAAAGGAACTTTGATACCGGCTTTTAAGTCGTCTGGCTTAGTTCTGAATGGAAAGTTAGCTCCTATTGAAGTGGTTCTCAAGTGCCTTTTCTTCCACCTACCGCTTTCTCTTACAGACTACACTCAGATTTTGCAGCCGACTGCCTTGCTGCCTGCTTCCACATAGTTCTGGCCGCGCTGAGGAGGGAGGGAGGGGGGCAAGGGATCTTAGCGCTGGGGAGGCGCTGGGCTGGACACGCACCGGTTTCCAAGAGCAAGGATCCTCTTGCCGCTTTTTCCAGCAGCTGTTTGGAAGGGTGTCTCCAGATAATACCGTCAAAGAAATTTGCCCTCCTTAGGGCAAATTATTGTGGTGGGGGCCAGGGGAAAACTTAAAACAGAAGATGAGACACTCAAGGAATACTGATGGAAATCATCCTACCTTTAAGATTTAAACTTTCACTGTAGGTTTCACCCTTTACTCTTGTGGAGACAGCAAGGAGAATCAGTGGGAGTTGCTTTTATGAGCTCTCCTAATGCCACAATTACTTCACAGCTTTCTCTGGCAGGAACAGGGGCGTTAAGGGAGGTTTTCGTTTGCCGCCCCAGGTCTGGAGCCGCGGAGCAGCATCCCTACGGACCCGCTGCGGTCCTGTCCCTCTCACACTCCAGCTGCCCTTAGGTGAGCTCAGACGAGTCATGGTTCTAATTGCTGGAGGTGTCTGAGGAAGAAGGGCTGCTGAGAAGTGAAACCCTAAGCTAAAGCCTAGGGAGAGTAGTAGAATCCACCTTCCTGTCGTTGCAGCAGTAAGTTCAAACAGGAAAAATAGAGAGCTTTTTCCATATCTGATAGCCTGTAATATTTTCTTTTCCAGAGGTTTGGGGGGGGAGGGCAGAGCAGGGTGAGGAGAATGAGTGGATCACCAAATAAGTACAGATTACTTTAAAAGCAGCTGACCTATGTGAAGCAGGTTTACCAGTGGTTTCTTCCACAGTTCACCCATTTACGTTTTTTTTGTGCATTGTCTGGCTATTACTGTCAGTTCTATGGTTGGAAAGCCTCACATTCTCAATCGCTGTTTTTATACTTATTTCAAAACAGATTTTATGTTGCTCTGTTTTCTTACTGTGTTCATCTGCTGAAGTATAAATCTGTCATCCCATAATCTAGAAATAGCTTTTCTACATTTTGGGTGTTTTTTATAAACTCCCATTTTGTTAACTGTTACCTTGCACACGGAAGTAACACTTTCTGATTTGTTCTGCTGTAAGCAATTCCATTGTGCCCCATGGGACGGCAAGCATGAATAGTTACTGTTTGGCATGCGTGTGAAATACTGATCAAGCCCATCAATAACCACTGGAAAAGTTTTATTAACTGTACCTTGAAGGTTTTATTTCTGTTCATGCTCAGGAGTCATTACAACTTCTGCACAAAAAAGGTAGCTGAGCTACAGTTTTATGTTGTGAGCAAGGTGTTGCTTTGTAAATGAAAAGTTAAGAAAGCCAAAATCTTGTTCCAAGATTTCAGTGATTTCATTATGTTATGAAGAAAATACATTTTTCCATATAGTATGGAAAGTTGGGCATTTCTGTAGTTTGCCTCATCTACACCTTCTTTTTTTTTTTTTTCCTAAATAGATTTTGTCTACCTTTAATTATACTATGAGTAAGGATGCCACTTAGAAAACAGGCACTCTCCTGATTTTGTGTGTCAGGTGCAGAATTTTAAATAACAGCCCAAGTTCCCAGCTGGACCTGTAAACTTTCCATGAACTGGGCAGCAACATTTCCACAATCTTTTGCAGATGCCTGCACTGTGAGCCATTGAGAGGTGAACCGTTTCCTATCACAGTTTGCATATCTTTCCTACACATGGCATGGTGCACCCTGCAGGGCCTACCTGGAGCACAGTGTCTTCAGACAAGGGTTTGTTTATCTTTAGTTTGTTTGGAGCATAGGAAAAGTGAGCATTGAGCTGTCTCCAGAAGACCATGCTGAAACCTTTGATAAACAGATTATAAATAGTGCATTTGAGTAAGGGCTACATTCTTAATTTGGATGACAAAATGGAAAGAGACAATATTTAAACAACATTGGTAATAAATTTGGCCTAATCCAGTTCAGGGTGAAAAGAATGGGAATTTGCCATTAGCTTCAGCACAAGTTAGATCAGCCCCATTAAGGCTTCCATAAGAATATTTTATTATTTTGCATACAACTCTGTAAACATGACTCTGCACTCCTAGAAGTAACTTCACTGGAAACTGAGAATAGTTATAGCACTATCAGCAGCAATGCAGGCTTCCCAACCCTGCCTGCCTGTAAACACATCAACTCTGTGAGACAGAAATTCATGGAGTGGGTATAGCTGCTGTTCAGGCCATGCATCCTTACCCAGATAGCTTCTTTTAATTTTCAGAAAAAGAGGTCACTCCGGAATTAGGGATTTGAAGAATGGCAAGTAAACAGCTTTATGAAGCTACTGCCAGTTGAAGAAGTACATTCCAAACATGAAAGGTGACATCAGCACAAGCATAAAAATGCTTAAGTGGCTGGAAGCCATATGAACAATTTAGATTAGGATTACTGGGAAAACAGAACACCGCTGTGCCTTAAGAGACACAGGTAAATTAGGGAAGTTGTTACAGGAAGATCTGTGAGCACATTTGATGAATGGGGAGGTGTACAACCAGAAGAGGAGAACAGAGAGGTTCAAAATGAGGCATAATGGGTGAATTATTCAGGAATCTCGGGCTGTGATATACTGCACCACTTAGTTCCTCAGTTCTAGTGGGTTAGCATGGTGTTAAAAAGAGCTACTGCATGGTATAATACAGAATATCTTTAAGGATAGATTTCCATATATTTTCCTTCTCTCAGCAAATATAGAGACAGAAACAATCATTGATCTTATCCATATTTGAAATTCTGTAATAAGTGAAAAAACTTCCCACAGGGCAAACTACTGCAAATTTCTCATATGCCTTGCACTGTCATGTTGACCCAGGTGTCGTCTCTTGAAATATGAGAAGCACTGTGCTTAGGTAAGGATTAATTCTGAATATCATAGAATCCTTTAGGCTGGAAAAGACCTTTAAGATCATCAAGTTCAACTGTTAACCCAACACTGCCAAGTCCACCATTAAACGATGTCACTAAGCACCAGATCTACATGACTTTTAAATACCCCCCATGATGGTGACTCAACCACTTCCCTGAGAAGCCTGTTCCAATGCCTGACAACCCTTTCGGTGAAGAAATTTATCCTAACATCCAATCTAAACCTCCCCTCAATGGCAACTTGAGGCCATTTCTTCTTGTCCTACTGCTTGTCACTTGGGAGAAGAGACCAACACCCACCTCTCTGCAACCTCCTTTCAGGTAGTTGCAGAGAGCTATCAGGCCTCCTCTCAGCCTCATTTTCTTCAGGCTAAACAACCCCAGTTCCCTCAGATGCTCTTTCTTGTTCTCCTTGTCTGGAGAACAAGACGACTTGTTCTCCAGACCCTTCGTCAGCTTTGTTGCCCTTCTCTGGACACGCTCCAGCACCTCAATGTCCTTCTTGTAGTGAGGAGCCCAAAACTGAACACAGGATTTGAGGAGCAGCCTGTCTAGTACAGGTCCTTTTCCACCAGGTAGCTTTCCAGCCACTCATCCCCAAGCCTGTTGTGTTGCTGGGGACTGCTGTGGCCCAAGTGCAGGACTCAGCACTTGACCTTATTGAACCTCATACTGTTGGCCTCAGCCCATTGGTTCAGCCTGTCCAGATCCCTCTGTAGAGCCTTCCTACACTCAGGCAGATCAACTCTTCCCACCTAACTTGATGTTGTTTGCAAACTTACCGAGGGTGCACTCAATCCCCTTGTCCAGTTCATTGATAAAGATATTAAACAAAATTGGCCCCACTACTGAGCCCTGGGGAACATCACCTGTGACTGGCTGCCAACTGGATTTAACTCCATTCACCACAGCTCTTTGAGCCTGGCCATTCAGCCAGATTTGTACCCAGCAAACAATACACCCATCCAAGCCATGTATAAACCCTTTGTGCAGGAGAATGCTGTGTTGTCCCGTATGTGCTGCGTGATGGCACCAAGATGACCTTTTCCATAACCTTCCCCAGCACTGAGGTCAGACCAACAGGTCTGTAGTTTCCAGGATCCTCCTTCTGGCCCTCCTTGTAAATGGGTGTCACATTTGCTAACCTCCAGTCAACTGGGACCTCCCAGTTAGGCAAGGCTGCTGATAGATGACAGAAAGTTGCTTGCTGAGCACTTCTGCCAGACCCCTCAGCAGCCTTGGGTGGATCCCATCCAGCCCAATAGACTCGTGTGTATTTAAGTGGTGTAGGAGGTCACTACCCATTTCCACTTGGATTATGTGTCTTCATTCTGCTCCCCATGCCTGTCTTCCAGTGCAGGGGGCTGGGTACCTGAAGAACAACTGGTCTTACTATTAAAGGCAGAGACAAAGAAGGCAATAAGTGTCTCGGCCATTTCCTCATCCTTTGTCATTTTGTTCCCCCCACCAGCCAATAAAAAATTGAGATTCTTCTTAGCCCTCCTTTTGTTCCTAATGAATTTATGGAATCATATTTTATTGTCTTTTACAGCAGTATCCAGATTATGTTCTAGTTAAGCTGTGGCCCTTCTAATTTTCTCCCTTCATAACCTCATGACATCCTCATAGCCCTCCTGAGTTGCCTGCCCCTTCTTCAAAGGTCATAAACTCTCCAGTTTTTCCTGAGTTCTCTGGAACTGTTTCTCTGTGCCACCAGGCTGGACTTGTTCACCGCTGTCTTGTCTTTCAGCAAATGGGGGCAGCCTGCTACTGCACATTTACAATTTCCTTCTTGAAGGTTTCCCAGCCTTCTTGCACTCCTTTGCCCTAAAGGACTGACTCTCAAGAGATTCTGTCAACAGGCTCCTAGGTAGGCCAAAGTCAGCCCTCTGGAAGTCCAGGGCGGCAGTTCTGCTGACCCCTCTCCTTACTTCTCCAAGAATCGAAAACTCTATTGTTTCATGATCACTATGCTCAAGACGTCTCCAACCCTCACATCACCCAACAGTCCTTCTCTGTTCACAAACAGTAGGTCCCATGTGCACCTTCCCAAGTTGATTCCCTCACCAGCTGTGTCATTATGTTGCAATGGAACGTTATTTCTGCTGCCATTGTAGCCTCTGCGAAACCGCCTCCAACTTGAAAAACTCTCCCAAGTAAGTTAAGAAGGATGGAGAGAGAAGGTTTCAGGAACAACATTTTTTGAGACATGATAGAATTAATACCTGCTAGGTATTAATTCTATTGAATTATACCGCAACAAGACCCAAAGAGAAAATTTAAATGGAGGATGAGAGAGAAGTGGAAAAGAACACATCTAGACAATTCCTCTAATGATTTGGACACACAAGAGCATTTATTTTTATAAATATTCTGAGAGAAGAAATGGCATGATTAGGAAACAACCTGGTGGAAGTGTCAGGAGGACACCATATTTGGGTCACAAACAACTCAGTGATGGGAATTTTGTCTATGTCTTATTTCTAATCCCAGAAGCCATCAAGTCATCCAAGAAGTAACTGTTCAGGTTTTTTTAAGACAGTCCTTTTCAATATTAATGGATTATGTTTAATTTTATGTTAGCTCTATTTTTACGAACATGAAAATCAAGACTTTGTTTATCCAATGTCAAGTATCTCATTAGATTGATGTACAAATTATCTTAATGCCACAATAGATTTATTTCAATCAGTTGCTTAATGTACAATAGCTTCAATCAGTTCCTTAATGTACAATAAAACATGTGTAATTACATTTGCCTCCTTGCTTAAATCTCTAGTTTTAATTTATGATATTTAATCTATCCAAATATTGATTCTTCCGTTCACATCTCAAGACATTCTTAGAGGATCTCCAAAACGTTGTGGAATGAGAGAAAAAACAGACATATGCCTCTAAAAGGGAAAGTTTTGGTGGTGGTTTTTTTTTAAGTAAAAACTCTTCAATAAGTAATTATGAAATACAAAAGCAAAAAAATAGGAAATTAAAAATACAGGATCATTAGTTGTATTCATGTTTTCAAAAGACAAGGAAAAATGGATAGATTCCCTAATACAGCCATTTCAATTATTAGTATTTATACTGTATTCAATCTTCTATACAGAAGAGACTATCTTAATTTAGGAGTTAGCAATATATGCTTTCATTAGTAGAGCACTCGGTAATTATATATGTTGGTGCCAGAAACACAGTGAGTTTTGCTTGCTCTGTACAGAGGAAGGAAAAGGAAAGCAAACAGGATAATGAAAATCTAGGCAATGGGAACATTTCCAAAGAGCGAACACCTGATTCTCTCAGAATCAGCAGACATTTTCCAGCTTCATTCAGAAGCTGATACCCTGAGCCTCGCTAAGCCAGTGCATAGCTGTACATGATACTGGAGAGAACCCCAGCCAAGCATCAAAATGAAGAGCTTTTCAGGAGAACCAAATGCATCGACAGCTGCTAGAAATGTCTTCCCTGGTATACATGCAGTATATAAATAATAAAATACTGTAGATTGTAGAAATCTTCTCTGGAAACTATTCCAAGAGTCCTACAAAATTTCTGCAAACCACTGGCAGGCATATTTCATAAATCAAATATACTTGCAAGGTCCCAACAATATAACCTTTATATTAATTGATTCACTGATGTAATTTTAATATGAGAAATTTCACATTATTTGTAGTTGCAGGCAATGCAAGAATCTATTAATACTCAAAGCTCATCTATGTAGTTTTATACAGATAAAATTTCATATCTTTGTAAGAATGGCCCAGGGCTTGCGTGTAATTCAGGTTTTACTTATCCTCCTAAAATATGTGTTACGTAAAAATATAGCTCTGCTATAAGCTCATATTGGTTCTGTGAACAAAGGTGATTTTAACCTCAAATCTTCTGTTCTGCTAGACAGAAATTTTTATTATGTCTGACCAGCACATTATTTTAAAAAGTCACATTGCCTGGAAAATGTAACTGTAGTGGGCACATAACTGACTAAACCCCAGCTCTTGAGAGTAAGTCTAGTCTTAATCATTTTCATTATCATCATTAGTTTGTCACCCAGTGTGACATGTCTAAAATAAAGTCCTGCCCTGCCAAACAAGTGATACATAGGAATCTCCTTAAGTTGGGTGTGAAAGTTCTCCCACAGCAGCAGGAGGTGTGACTGACAGTTACATGGGTACAGAAATGTTTGCAGGATGGAGGTGTTAATCGTAATCTTTAGGGGCAGACACTGCTGTCTGTGATCAACAAAACACTTACCAGAGTCTTAGGGCTACATATATCCATGCATATACTTGGGCAGTATGAAGGGAGACGCCTTATACACAGTTTTTCATAATAACATATAGTATAGGAAAACTGGAAAATGTTTCAGCTGCCTCTGTGATTTATTATCAGTACCACAAAGACATATTAGAGAAGAAATCTTTTGGAATTTTTCTTAGCTTTTTACGTAAAGATGAAACAGGCAGAATTCATGTCAGATTGGAAACCACCTTTATTCAATATTGCGAGGCAGTGCAGCTGAATTGAAGAGGCAAAGGTTCAGATGGTTTTGAGAAGATACATCTGTATTCCCGCATAGTCTTTGCTTCTGGACTCTGCAGTCTGTAAGGAATCTATGGAATAGGGACTAATTTTCAGCATTGCATCCAGCATCATAATTTTATCCCATGTTAGTCTAGGGAGCTCGATTAGCATGAGAAGTTCAGTTACTACTTTTATATTTGACCTTTCTGCAGGGAATGGGGAGCACAGTTATGAACAGATCTGTAAATATACAGCACATATTAAAACCAGTAGGATGAGAATGTTTGCATCTCGAAGGTCTTAAATTTATGTTCTGATGACAGAGCAAGTAGGAGACTGCATGCATTGTGAACAAACACTAGCCTGGAAATGGAACTAGCAGGAAAGCACTACAGAGGCAAGACACATGCTTACCATATTGATTCATGTAGCTTAAACTTTCACCTCCTCATTTCCACTGTTATTCTTCTCTCATTTCTCTTCACGCATGCACGCAAGTGCAAGCACACATTTATTCCAGCAATGTTATTGATTGACTATCTTTGACACTGGTTTCCCTGTAACAGCTGCCCATTTAAATCTCACCAGCCAAACTGTTAACAGAAACTAAGCAGTCACTGAGGGTCAGATGCTCAAGGAGCTGCAAATCACAGAACACAAGTCTTGAGGGAAATGTCTGAGTGTAAAATTCGTGTTCACCTTCATCTGAACTTAATGATTCACTTTGTATGGCAGTCCTAGCTGTGCCTTTGAGTTCTACCTTAATTGCATCTCCTTTTCTCCTGATACAGAAGTGAAATCACATGCATAGCTCCTACATCAGTCCTGTATTTCTGAAAAAGTACTGTAACATTTGTGCTTCTTCAGCCGATTAAAACAGACACAGATAGACAGTGCAGAGAGATGTCTGGGTCTAGAGCTTGCAGACACTAAAATCTAAGATCTTCCAGAGGAACATCATTTTTTCTGGCACTTTTTCTATTCCCATTCTAGATATATTTTATGGCTTTGAGGCACAACCCTCTCCTTAATTCTCATAATCAGGAAGTCTTTGCAGGTAGTCATGTCTAAAATATCCTCTGTGTTCTCTTTTTGAACACGCTGTTATTCCAAAGGAAAAATAAATGTTGGAAAGGGAGGAGATGCTGGAGCTGTCACCTTTCTAAGTCCAAAAGTGTCATTTTAGCTATAGCCATATATTTAGAATCAAGTGTATTTTAAGTTTTCAATCAGAGCGCTGCCAATGCATTTCAGTCTTGGCCCGCATCATCTTCTCTATTTGAGTTCTGGACCTTGGTTGCAGAAGAAATTTGGAAAAAGATTCAAGGGGTTTTTTTTCAGATACCAGTAAGTGAAAAATCTGAAATTTGTACATAACTAACGAATGTCTCAGCCAACAAATTGCAATTGGAAAATAAATCTCCTGCCACAACTTCCTGTGTGATGTGTTTTTAATGCATTTTTTTAAAAATGAAATCTCTTTTAAACTGTTATTTTCTGCTGCCATGTACTAAAAATAAAAATATAGCATGGTTTTCAGTGCTGTTATGTTCTGGGTTGTGCTTCACCTCTTAGGAGTTTAACAAGTTTCATCTTTTCAAACTCATCATAGCCTGATTTCTGCCACTTAACATGCAGTTTTACAGAAGACTGTGAAGATCATTCCAATTCAGGCAACAAATATACCAGGGAGTCTCACCTCTCCCCACGCCACTCGGGCATACACATGCACACAACTACATCTTTATTCTAGCAATATTATTTGTTGTCCAGTTAAATCTCACCAACTGAACCGTCAACACAAGCTAAATGGGATCTGGATACTCAAAGGAGGCTGCAAATCACAGAATAAATTTTGAGAGAGATGTGCTTACAATTTCTGATCCCAGTTTGAGGACACAGTATGAATTCAATAGTTATAGTTTTCATACACTCTTTCTAAAGAGGGTGAATTCCAAGGACAACATTTGGGATGTGGTGGGGCTGGCTTGAATGCATGTCTCTCCAATGCAAATCCCTGTCCTTTGTGCAGGTCAACATCATCTATCTGAATGTAACATCACTGAACTTGTTTTGCTTGTGTCTGGTTGCAGACTCAGCGATTATTTTTCCTAGTGATTTACTGATCCAGATTTCAGTATTGGGTGATGATTAATGGATTTTGTTGAGGCATGGAAACTGGCTCACTGCATGTTTCTACAAGATCTGGTCCTTAGTAGGTGAGTTGGAAACTGATGCTCAGTGAATTTTAATACACAAATAGAGTGTTTAACTCTGATATTATTTCCATATTTATTAAACCATCATGAAAGCTGAAGCATTTGGGATTTTTATTCTTTCTAATGGCATTGCTATTTACAGCGACCTGCAAGAGTATCAGATGGTGTGTGGCATGAAATACATTTCGGACCCAATTCTTATTAAAGGTCTAGCAAATTAATTTAAAGGGTCTTCCAATCCCTTCTGAGGAAAGTCAGGCTGGACATAATTTCTTTCTTTCCAAAATAACATTATTCACACATCACCAATATCATATATGTCATTTAGTAACAATATGCCCATGACATTCAGTGGGCTGAACTTGTTGCTGTAACTTCATTTTACTTTCCAGTACAGCCTTTAAATTCATGAGATATTCTTTCAGCCATTCAAGATTCAAGAAAGCTTTTTCCTGAGGGTGAAGGTTTGTAGTTTTTTGCTGCTGTTTTATGCTTTGATTTTTTTTCAGTACAAGTTTGAGAATGAAGAAATGTTTAGGAGAAGGGACTACATATTTTGCTTGATTTATCTCTTCCTTTTTTGTAGCAACTATGAGACTGCTTGAGATCTTTGTGCCCAGAAGAACACCATTATATCAATAAAATTTTTTTTTACTCTAAGCATGTGTTTAGTCCAGAAAATACAGAAATACAAATATTGAAAGTTTGTACAGTGGGACCATGTCTATGGTCTTTTGGAAAGGTTTTTTTCCTCTGAGTTCACAACATTCAGGGCAGGAGGTTATCTTTTGATTCTGCAACTGTTACAAGAGGGGTGTTCTTGAAATACAAAGTGCCCCAGAAGTATATAGCCATCAGTCTAGTGGAGGAAAATGAAAAACATTTAAGTGGGATACCTTAGTAAAAGATGACAGTGAAATCTTCATTGATACCAACCAAAGCTAGATAACCTCTGAAAAATGGGGCACTTATTTGGTTCCTTAAAAATACATGTGGCTGCCCTTGAGCATTAGCTCAAGAACATAACTTCTGCAGTTCCTTTACATCTGTACAGCGTAATGAGGAGAAGAACACAGAAATACTGAGCAGAAGTTTGCTGTACTTTTGAGTACTAATATATTGCTATTTCTAGGAAACAGATGACAAATAATGTTAGTTGAAATTCTTTATATGAAACTGGACATAACTGAACTTTTTGGTGAGCATTCAGACTAACTGCATATGAGCTTTTGTAGTTAACTAGTTAGCTATGTAATTGAAAGAAGACCTGTAGCAAAAAAATATGTAAGTTGCTAATTTTGTAATTTACAAGGAATATGAGTAGTAGATGAGGAACTGGACAAAATAGCACATTGAAAAGGAAGACTATGGAGAAGAGAAATCTTGTCTCCTCACTCTGTCCCACACATTATGTTGATGGAATTTAGTAATTTTGTAGGTATAGTTGCCTAGTGGAAAGTTCACTAAGCCTTGTTTTCTTTCCAAGTTTTGGTTTTTTTTTTTTTTTTAACTTATTTAATAATTCAGGTGTATGCATTTGTGGGGAGAAAAAAACCAAGAAACCCCAGCAAACAAACAAAACCTCAACCCCAAAATACAAGAAAAACACAGTTGCCAGTGCCACAGTCAGCCAACTTTAACAGTATTCAAAGACTTCCAAGACATTTTACAATACAATATTGCTTTTAAAGTGTATATTCCAAAATGAATTAACATTTTGCAAGCTTGACATAGAGCTAGTGCAATATGAAAATTAATTTAATTGAATTAAATGATTCCTCTTTTTTCTTAAAATACTAGGACTGGGGATCATATCAATGATGCTTCTTGTAGCTTACTACCAAACTAAGGTTATGCAGCCAGTCTCTCCAGTCCTGATTCCCCTGAAGCCCATACCCAGTCTAACACTGAGTTCACTCGGAAGAGAATCAATTCATCAGTATCGTTTTGTTGCTTCATAACTTTGGGGTGAAATTAAAACTTTTTTTTCATAATTTCTAAGGGACATGAGGGTGATGTGTGATGCTGCCTGGAATTTGACTGTTTGGGCCTGTCATTCCATGAAATCCATCTGAAGTAGCTGTTGCGCTCAATATTCACTTCTTATTTTAGACACAATGATTTCCTCCAAGACTCATTTAGACCATGCAAAAGGCAAGACAGTCCTGTCTGTTTCCAAGGCACAATAGGTTACCTGGCACAAAGGCATTTTCTGCATGCAATGAAAGTGTCACTAAGACACTAGCTTGGAGGAGTGATTGCGTGGTAAATTTTTGCCTTTGCTTGCTGTCTGCTAGTTTCTCTTTGTAGGCATCTTGTTGGCTTCAGTGACAGGGCATGTCATTTCTACTCTATTACCATCTATGCTTGTATAAAAGCTGTTCAAGTTAGAGCAGCTTTAGAATAAAGAATCCATTTGGGTTTTTTTTCTTACGTTTCTTAGCAGGATGTATAGTTATGGATTGTTATTCTTTGCTTATTTATAGCTCTTTTCCCCTTCTGTTGAGTCTTACCTTCTTCCTCCTTTTCTCTGCTTTGATGGCAGGTGTTACACTTCCAAATTCCCTCTTGAACAGCAAGGTCAAATTCTGAACAAAGCCCTGACATTCTTATAGCACATTCATCCTGCAAGCCAAGTTACCTGATAGATTTTTAAAAGCCACTATCCAATTTCATATTGTATTAATACTTTGTCAAGTAAGACTTCAATTTTGCTTTTCATATTAATGGCACCTAAAAAGTTTTTGTAGATAGAGCTGATAGAGCTTAGGCTGACTTTTCCAGGGAGTTGTGAAAGAATTTCAGTTAAAATCTTGTGCTTGAGAAAAGCACACAT
This sequence comes from Rhynochetos jubatus, assembly GCA_027574665.1. Classification (NCBI taxonomy): domain Eukaryota; kingdom Metazoa; phylum Chordata; class Aves; order Eurypygiformes; family Rhynochetidae; genus Rhynochetos; species Rhynochetos jubatus. The sequence continues at coordinate 25,832,537 of CM050653.1, forward strand.
TGATTTGGCAGTGTTCAGCTATCATGACCATTTCAATGATGCGAATCCTGTCTTTAAAAACTGGAGGCAGGAATTGAAAGTTAGTATATGGTCGGCACAGGTGTCAGTGATATATCTGTTCTTTTAAAAGAAGAATCAATTTGGAATAATCTATAAACCTCCATGAAGGAATGGAAACCTCCTTCTCTCATGTTATAGAGGGGACTTTGACAAGTTAGCAATAAATTCCTTAAAGATACCACCTGAAGCAAGTGTATTCTGCCCAGTCTCACTGCCTATATGGTGACCAAATGGGATGTTTACATCTGTGTTCATCCTGGATGTACATACACTTTCCCCACTGTCCAGCTTATGTGTTGCTTCCTCACCCTTTTGTCTATCAATGCACATGGCCATAGTGATGCTGAAATTGAGAACAGAAAGTCTGCCTCCCAAGTTGCTTGGCTATTTTCTTACCCAGCAGCTCTGTGAAGTTCCAGATAATCTTGTTTCTGCTTTACTGTCTTGATTTTTCAACAGCAGGAGGTGACTTTCACTTATATCTTAGACTCATGTGTTTCAGAGTGTGACAGGACATGACTTTTCCAGCACTTTGGTATAAAACTGTCCTCCTTGCATTACAGGTGCCTAAATTATCCCAAAAGGCTTCCAATCCCTACAGATGTGTTTTGTTGGTCACAAAAGACTGGAGTAGAATAAGTAGGCAAAGCTTCCTCTTCAGGTAGGTAGGGCAAATACCGATGTGCTGGGTGAGACATTAAACAGAAAGGTTGAAAATCTTCTCACTGCCAGTTGTGTATTCAGGGGCGAGGCCTTTCTTCCAGTCCTTCTTCATAGTTCACAGGTTCAACAAACTGCACCCAGCCCTTTCTGAGCCCAGAGGAAATCTTCTTCTTTGTGTCACTTTGGCATCTTTGTGCAGATTTGCTATGGGTCTTCTGCTTCCAGTCTTCCTATGCCCTGCCTGCCTCAGCCCAGAAGCCTGCTCAGTCACTTCAGGGGACTTCTCTGCTCCCACAGAGGGTTATGCTGGACTCAGAATAACTGCAAGTCTTCCTCACCGCTCCTCATTGTTACTGCCTCTCTAGCAGGACATAAGACGCATTTATAAGGCAAATTGGAGTAAAATATTTTGACATTATTGCACATGTTCATGTACGCTCAAGTTTTAAAATGCTTATAGTTCCTCACACAACTTTTAACTATAGAATGCTGGATGTACTTTTTATAGCTAAATTATTTTTTTCAACTATTCACCTCTCCCCCATCCCCCCCTTTACCTTTACTTCATTTGTTGCCAGATTTGGGAGAACATCCTTTTTCTTTTTTTTAAACCATGTTCTTTCACTCAAAGCTGCCAAATTTCTGCAGCACACAAATAGCTATTAAAGATGTTTTCCACTGCCTCTGGAGAATGACATATTCTCCTTGCTGCTCTCAGCGAGTTTCTAGATATTGCTTAGCGATCTATTTAAACAGCATTTTGCACACTGGCCAGTAATGGCCTGTTCCATGTTTTCGTGAAACATCTGGGTTCTGAACAGCACAAAGTCTAAGCATTAATTGCGGTGCTGCCTGCAGTTATAGCAGGCTGTAGCTGGACGGTGAATGCATCAGGAGCTTTAAAAAGCAAATTGCTTGAAAAATTAGGCTCTTTCTAGGTTCTGCTTCCTGTGCTCATTATTGCTTGGAAACTGGGTAAATAACTGATACATTTTAAAACACCATTTATTCCTTAGAGCATTGGAAAGAATGCAAAAATCTGCATTGACTCCTGACTCAATCATTGAGCAAAGAATAAAAATGATGCCAGATATGGGTTTTCAAGTTTTCAGGAAGATGCATGAACCTAACCTAGGAACCTGACATCTTGGATCTGCTTCTTTCTACAAGAGTTTTATGCTCTAGGGAGAAAACACAGGACTGCTCCATTGAGCAGCAGGTTCATGTGTGGAATTTGAGTACATGTGTGGAATTTGAGTACATGTGTGCATTTCACCACAACTCTTAAAAAGATACGTGACAGGCAATGGGTTAGAAATCATCCCCATTTTCTGTACTTTCCCATTACCCAGTTAGTGTCTGTTTCACACCAAAGAGTGAATATAGTGGCTCCCTGTTTATCTTCTCATCTGCTTTGGCTCACTGTTCTAAAGTTCCTACTCTGGGCATGAAAGAAGGGATCCTGGATGAATTCTGCTCCAGGACACTAGAAGTCCTGTAGTTATTCTAATTTCAGCACCTATTTTGTAGATTTTGGTGATGTTTTAAAATAAAATTTTCTTTTTTTCCAGTTTGGCACTGATAGATTGAAAACCTGTCACCTTTTCTTTACAGATAAAATGCCTCTAATGTCTCTGTTATTGTATTTGATTTTTTCTGTTTGTTTGTTTGTTTTTAATCATCTTCATACACTTCTCTTTCTCTAATTTCTTTTGGAGCTGCCTGAGATAGGAAGAAACAGCGTGCTAGCAAAGTAGGGGAAGCTCTTGGGAAATTTAGGAATAAAGAGGGAGAAGTTTATTTGTTCCTGGCCAAAGTATTTTTTTCCCTACATGAAAATGATTTGTGATTCTTTGCACACAACTACTGTGTCCTGCTACGGACAAAGTTAGTGTGGAAACTACCAGGGAGAGCACACCTAAATTGAGGAGAACCCGCAGGATGCTTCAATCAGCCTGGATTTTCCTCTAGGGGTTTCCCAATTCTTCTTACATTCGAAAACCCAAATGCATGCATTTGGCACCTCTGTCAGCTCTTCCGCATGTGCTCTCTCCCTTTCTCTCCTTCCCCAGATGCCCTGGCCCTCAAAGTCAGCTCTGTAGCCTTTCCACTTCATGGTTCACAAATACAATTCTTTCTTGTTATTATCTAACATTATTGTAACCTGTCAGCTGATCTTAACACAGCTCATACCAGAAGATTTGCTGTTACCCTCACAGGAGCTATTTTGGGGAAAAATACTGGGTAATGGAAATGGTTTGGGTCATAATGGGTAAATCTGGCAACTGAAAATGAACATTTAATTTCTGTAAGCACATTTCCAAACAAAGCATATACAAAACCGAGTGAATTTGAACTCTCTTTGCAGTACTTGTCTGCGGAAAAATGGGTTCCCCACAAACATTTGTGTGATGGTCTTGCTTTGCTCCTTGCAGCATCTCAGAATGGGAAAGCTGGAACAACATCTCTGCCAGATTTCTTTCTTCCTCGGTGCTGATGGGTGCCTGTGTGTCACAGTTTTGCGTGTGGAATTTAGGAGTTATTTCACTGGAGTTAGGCAGCCTGCTTCATATTGTTGTCTTATACAAGTGTCGTGACTTCAAAGTGGTTTTGTCTAATTTGCATCAGTGTAGCGAGAAGGTAGATTCACTCACTGCATCAGTACGGGATAACATTTCCCTGTGATCTATGTGCAGACTGAAGTAGAATAGGGTGGCATACTACCCCATCCCTTTCTATCTGAATTTAGATCTGTTTTCCCACTCTGGAGGAGGAGAAAGTGGCCTCATTCAGAATGCCAACAGGAACTCTGCAGGAGCTGCTGCCTCTCAAACACGAGAGAGAGACAATCGATCGGGTGCTTCTTGCAGGTGCTGTGAAGCTGCTTGGTTTGATTGCTTCCTCTGGCACCAGTGTGATGCTGTCGGTCCTGCTCTGGGGAAAGGCAGTGGGTCCCAGCCAACAGCCAACAACCTGGCAGGAGCTAGTATTTCTCACACACCTAGCCCCTTGGGAAAGAAAGGCTTGCACTTACTCTGGAATTGTAAACACCAAATATAACAGGTTAAAATTGCCACCCTTATCATCCTTATTTAAACCAAGCAAAACTTAAGGCATCCAGGGAATAGAAAAGCAAAGTTGAAGAATAAACTTAAAGGGCAGTTAGCTAGGGGAACAACCTTCACTGGAAAAGCTGTGAAAAACTGGGATACATACAGTATCCCAAAAGTAACAGTAGTGCTCTTGCACCCCAACTGATGTCTAGAGTCTAGAGCTGAAGAGGGATTTGGTTAACTAATGATTATACAGAGGAGTGGTACATGCTGTTTCTAAATGTCTCATTCAGTGGAAAATGACCAGAGATTTGGGGGAAATGGGGTTTTTCAAAGGGTGCAATGTGCTGTGAAGAAAATGAATTCCCAAGTCATTAGCAAAGATATATAATTCCTATGATAAGCCTTTAAAATAATATAATGTTCTTATACAAACATATACATTGAATGTTTTAAAGAATGCAATTTGAAATTTGTTTAGGAGCTAATTTTGTGGCTAGGATTTTTAAAATTTTACATTAAAATATTCATAGACATACAGCCATTTTTTAATTTTAGTGAAAATAAAACAAAGGATTTTCTAGTTTATAATTTCAGTTGTTAATTATGTTTTAAATAATTTTTTTTATTGGCGAATGGATTTGGGTAGGGGTATTGACCTTTTCAATGAGACCTCTAAAATTTGTAATATTTTCTGTTTTAACTCAGAGCAAGTTCCATTAAGAAAAAGATGATTCAAACCTTTCTGCAAATAATGAGAAGAGACTGCTTAGCCCTTTTTAGGAAGCTAACTATAGCAAGGAATTATCTTGTTTCCATGTTCAAATAGCTTTCAAATGTCATACCCAGACAGAAAGCAAGGAAGACCATGGCTGTGTCTTTTAATGAGACAGCTGCTTCTTTTTGAAGTACTGTATTCAACCATCAAACAGCAATTGGATAAAAACAGACCAACAAAGGGCTTTGAGAGTGATCAGCAGCCAAACAAGCATGGGTTAAGAAGATTTAAGGAAGTTTGATCATGATAAAAAGATACTGAGAGAAGACTTAAGAGAGCATCAAAAAGGAAAACAGATTCTGGTCAATTACTTGCTGCAGGTAAGAAGTAAGATGTCATGGTCTTACCTTTAAATAGCCAAGATTTAGGGATGGATATCAGAAATTATTTTTTTATGGTAAGCAGGGTGAAGCAGAGGAATAGATTACCTGTGGAGGTGTCACATCTTTCTCACTGGAAGGTCTGAAGAATTGATTATACAGTCCAAAATGGTTTGTACTGCAGGACACTCTGAGCTCCCGGGTCTGAGTGAACCCTTGCTGTTTGGCAACAATCTCAGGACAAAATAATCATCATCTCTTTACTTGTTGCTTTTCCGCTTTCCAGACAAAGTAAAACGAAGCCTGCAGGCCATGGAGGAGGCAAAATGGTTTCCAGTAGATCCCTGGTCCAAGTAATCTGGGGGTGTAACTGTGAACTTTTATCATGAATTGCAGCTATTTGACAGCCACCATCATGGATTAGGCAGAGAGGTGAGCTGGTTGACTTCTCTCCAGATTCCTTTCAGTCTTATTTTTTAGTGATCTGCTGCAGAAAATACTCAGAGACAGGTCTGAGCTGGCCAATGAACCTTTTGGTCATCCAGTCATGTTCTTTCATACAGCCTGAGAGTGGAAAATCCCATGCCTTAGCACAACATTTGTACCCCAGAATGTAACTGTGTGGAGGTGACAATTTAGTGTCAGTTGTAGCATTAGACACCTGGCACCACAGGGACAGCACATCATTCTGACCCTCCAGTCCAGAAGGCAAAATGTGATGTGAGGCTGGGCATGCTGTGGTAGGAAGAGCGAGGGGGTAGCTCTTTGAACTTTCTCAAGTGCTTGCCTGAGTAAGGAGATCCTCAGTAAAAACCGTTTAAGATTCTCCTGCTATGATTCTGCCTCTCAAGTATAAAATGAATTCATTTTGACAGTTCCAGTGGAGATGGGAAGATTGAGCTGCTTAACCCTTTCCTTCTATGCTCCCTTTCTTACCCTTGTTAACCTCATACCTGCCCTCCAGCTTGGAGGGTTGAATGTATAAGGTATTTGTATAATTCAGCAATGGCGTCAGTCCCCTAGGACCCTTGGAAATGTATCCAAGGATTTTTCCTTCATTGTCCTCCTTCCTTCAAGAGTTCTCTCCAAACTTAGCAAATTCTTGGGAATCTAAATTGAAAAACCTGTGCCACAGCAATAAAATGCTATCTTCAGAACTGGTATCAGTATCTGCTCTTGGAGACCTCTCCAAAACCACTCCAAAGGTTAAAAACCTGAAGAAACACTCAGAAGACTCAGAACCATTTTCTCATTCCCTACCTATCCTTCTAAAAACAGCTCCCAGAGTATTGTGCACTGCATGTTAGACAAAAGAAAAAAAATAGTCTGCCAGCACAATTTAGAAAAGCTGATGACTTTAAAGACCTTCAACACAGAGAGAGCTGCCACTGATAAAAACTTGCTGTGACTCAGCTATGCTTTGCGTGAGAGCAAGTCATTTTGTTACTTACTGTTGATTACTGAATTTGAAACCCTCTGAGGTCTTTCAAAGGTCTGAGAACTGTTAAGGAGTAAATGCTAAGAAGGGGATCTATTACTGGAAAAAGGGTTTTTCAATGAAAGATTGTTGAAATTTAAAATACAATTAAAGAGACTCAGGTCCATGTACATAATAAATGGTCCATTTTTTATCTTATTCTACTGTAAAGCACAACAGCACTCAAGTCAAGGGTAAAAACAGGTGAAGAGTTTATTCAATTGAGGCTATAAAAGGTTTTGCTCACTTCTCTATACAAAGCAGGAGAGTTTATCTGATTTTGTGTTCAGTATTACACCAAGGAGTAAAGTAGGAATGGAAGCTGAATAAAGCAATAAAAAAGCTCCAGAAATAAGCATTTGGTCAAAATAATTTTATATATAACTATATATGTAGATATATGGATGTAAATTAATAGACATAATTATAGACATAAGTATATCTAAAGACTATTCCATGCTAGAGGGAATAATGCAGCTGGGTGCCGACTGGGCAGAAAGCAGCCAGGCCTGGGTGCCTTGGTGGGCAGCAAATTGACCACCATTCAGCAGTGTGCCCTTACAAGCCGTGAAACCACCTACTGAGCCGCATTAGCAAGAACAGAACCGGCAGATCAAAGAACTAGGAGGCATTTCTGAGGCCACATCAGGAGTGCTGCGTCCAGGTCTGCCTCTTGCAAGGTGGGGCTGGCAAGAGGGAATGACAAATGGGGGAGTCCAGCACGGGATCGCTAAAGTGTTCTGGGGGCTGGAGGACATGATTTTTGAGGACGAGCTGGAGAAGGGAAGAATATGGAGGGACATAATATCTGTCTTCAAAGATGGTAATGTCATTCAATGATGTAATTCATCAAGGTCAATTACAGAGAAGGAAAAACCAGACTTTTCTTAGCTTGGCACAGCAACAAGAGCCAACAGTCCACAGGCTGCAATAAGAGAAATTCTCACTGGCTGTAAGGAAGAATTTTTCATGGTGGAAGTGATAAAACACAGGAACATGTTGCCTAAAGAGGCTGTAACGTCTCCAACCTTGGAGATCTCTGAAACTCAACTAGGCAAGACCCCACACAATCAGGTCTAAAGTGGAAATTATACCTCCTGTGAACAGAAGTTTGAGCTAGATGATGTTCCTAACAAATTAAACTAATCCACAATTCTATGATTCTGGGGTATATGTTTGGCCTGTTTTTAAAGATTTCTTATGGTGGAGACTCCACTATCTCCCTGGACAATCTACTGCTGTGCTTCCCAAAGAGATGAAAAAAATATTCAAAGTGACAGTATATTTGACTGGATTAAATCAGCTTCTTGAAGTATTTGCAGCCTTTACATTACAATGCTGGGACTATGCCTAGCAGCCAGAGGGTGAGACTGAATACACTGTATTTCTTATAGCTGAGTTGAAAGAAATGGAAATAGTTAAGCATTTAAAATCATAGCATTGCATAATCTCAAGCAGGGGTTTCTAGAGAATGGATATGTATTTCAAATACCTTTGGCAGACCCTGCATTAAAATTTTCCAATATTAATGCTGAAAAAAGGATATGGCTGCAGAACATATGAAATTATTTCCTGGCTGTAGTTCTCTATCTCTGTTTTTGTAAGAGAGGTAAGAATATATATCAAATATATTATACCTGATTTATTGATATTCTAGGAAATTGCCACAAATCCATTTTTGTATTGCCTGAAGATTAGATCTAGACATGCAGGATGAACCTTAGAAGTACATGCTTCTGGAAAAAAAAAAAATCTGAATGGAAGGCATTGAAGTTTTGTCCCCATTTTTGGGGTGGTTTTTTTTTTGCCATTGCATTAAAAGGTATCATAATATCTAATTTTGTTATACTCCCAGGTGTACTAACCGATCTCTCATAAACCCCAACTTTCAGCTAATTTTGAATCCATTGCCTACCTTCTTGCTCACTTCATTTTCCTGTTTATTTTAAAACTAATGCTGATAAACATCTTTTTCTATAAGTCTGTCTTTTATTTATGTCATTATATTTGAAACATATAATTTGTTCCTTTGCCCTCAGTAATAAGTACATACCATCAGCTCAGTGGTCTCCAGAGTCTAATATGCAGTACGTATGATGACATACCTTTTTAAACAATACAGAAATATTGTTGAACAGAAAATAACTGTTCAGAAAGTAAGAGTGTATATGAAGTGTGTGTCTTCTTTAAACACCAAGATCATCAAGATCATATGTATGGCACCTCTTCTTTTCTTCCAATTCTCATTTCTACTATTAGCAACTGTGGCTGAAAGATTTTTATTTGTCTGTAAGCACTGAAGTGACATTGTTTCCACAGCAGATCTAGCCTCATCTTTGCAGGGCCTCCAATTGCATCCTTAAATTCAGCAGCATCATTCTACGAAATAAAATACTTGTATTAAGAACAGCAGAATCAGATTCCCAACAGAGATCAGATCATTGATTTTTTTTTCATTCTAACAAACATAGGTACTCCCAGAATTTGGAGCATTTTCCTAGTCTATGGCTTGCTTCACTGTAACATTCTTTGTCCCATGCATGATTTTGAGGACAAACTCACTCTTCATAGCTATATTTTTCACAGTTCATATGGGGTAATCTGTGAATAGCTGGCACAGCACTGGTAATACGAGGAATTGGTAAGTCTAAATACATATCTTACCTTTGCTGGTTGTATATACTCCTGAAATAATGTCTCTAAGGCTGCTTAGATATATCTAGATTTTACATTTCTTGGATATTGCTTTTCATGAATACACACAGGTTTAACTTAACTTTCAAAAGTGTACCAAGACTAAATACAAACTAAGAGGCAAAATTGCAAGTGTATTCTACAAACAGTGAAAAATACACTTTTCAGAGTGGCATTTCTATACTTTGAGAGATACTAAATAAATAGATGTTGTTTAATGGACAGAATTCTCTCATGTAGTTTATAGCTGGGCCACAAAGGGACTGGAAAACCAGTCTGTGTTTGCCTCAGAGACTTTCAGGCATTTGGATCATAACCTATTACACTCCACAAAAGGTAGATAAGGTGCTTAATGAGAACACAACTCTGCCACACATCTTCCCTCACATCTCCTAAGTTCTGTTCAAGGCATTTCTATGAGCGCAGCTCTGTAAGTGCTGCGGAGGCTCCTCCACGACTTTTCTGTGGGCTGGTCCCCCTTTGCAGCGCATAGTGCTCTAGGGCTGCTCTGGGAAGTGCTTGCACCTGCATGGAGATGCAGGGAACAGCATGCAGGTGATGCGTTTCTGCAGGTTTTATATTTCAGCCCTCAGCACAACCAAGCTGAGGATAAAACCAGGGATTACATTGATTATTTTGGGTATTACTCAAGTTAATGCAACATGACTGGATCTCATTTCTAATGAGTTGCATGAGTCAGACCTGTCAGATTGAAATATATGTAAGTGTATAAGGCATTTTTCCCAACAAATGGATTTGATAGTGATTGTCCAAGTCAAAACATCATGGATAGCGCACCTCTCACCTGATTTTAAATGTTTACTCTTAAGAAGCGTCCTAGAAAATTAATATAGTTTCTCTTACAACTTATGAAGGGTAATATATATGCTTTAAAGCTATGATTTGATCCATTTGAGACCTCCTTGCCAATGAAATAAAAGGCTCGCAAGAGCCCCCTGACAAGCTCTGGATTAACGATAAAGAGGGCCCACTCCAATTAACAGAAATGTAGGTAGTCAGTGTTTTCCACATAAATTTTTCTGAACCGTAGAGCCCCTTTGACAACAGGCTTATTTAGGTTTATGGTCTTTTTTCAGAGCTGATTTAAGACTTTGAGCTGTTGTTCAGCATTCCTTGCTTTGCTGTATGTGTTTTCTCTTCCCTGCTTAATGAGCTAATCCACCTCTTAGCCTTCAGTCTGAATAGCAGACTAAAAGGCTTAACAAAATGATTTTGATTGATTTCAGCTTCGTGTCACTTCAGTAAGGAAGCAACAGTGTGGCAGCTGTGGCAGGATCCTGAAGGCATCCATGGAATTGAGCAACATGGCCCAGAGTCACGCTGGTAAGGACTGGCTTTTCACTAGAATGCTTATATGTACCAATAGGGATGTAACTATTCTGGCAGCAAAAGACCCATTCTCCTGACAAAAAAGAAAAATCTCTTTAGCACATGCCAGGATGTTGTACCTCATGTTAAGCAGGAAAATACCCATCTGTGATGGTGGATTTCAGAGAAATCCCATTACTCCCTACTGTTACCAGTAGCACAGGGCATGCAGCCTGACCCATTGATACTTGTGATACTAAAGCAGACATTCAGAGCACATAGCTTTGTGGTCATAGATCTTTCTGCGGCCATGGATCTTTCTTGTTACTTTCACTCACCTTCTGTTTGTCTCTCATAATTTAATTTCACACATCACCCTTTCCCACAAATACTTCTGAGCTTTCCTCCTTGCTACTGTCCTCTAGTGAGCCCTCTGCCAGTACAGTTTCCAGCCTGTCCTTCAAAATGCTATCATCATACCCCGTTTATCACTTATTTTTTATGATGTTCAGGACATGCTACTATCTCATATTAATAGGAAAAAAGTAGCATAATCAAGAAGGTATTAAGAAAGAAAGCCCTATACAAATCTGTAAATGCCACTGTATTTTCTTTTGCTTCGGAAATTTTGCCTCCAGCTGGTGTTCTCTCTTCATTATCTCTGTTACAAAGCTCACTGGGAGTCCAGGACCCATCTTTGCTGTGTCAGTAAATCATTTTGTACACTGAACCTTGATCCCAGAAAGTGTTTAAGAGTTTGGCCCTCAGTCAACTTTGGGATTTTTCACGTGTCTTAGATCTTCTGTCAGTAATGAAGTGCTTTGCAAGATCAGCAATGTATAAATAACAACTGATGCTGTCCAGCTCTCAGCCTCTGTCCTTGCCTTAGCAACCAAAAATTACTTTGAAGGCTAAGTATTATATATGGGATAAAGATGTGGAACTGTTGATGCATGAGGCAGTCAGGTGGACAGCAAAGGATGCTTCTAGCTTGTTAGAGGCCTTTTGTGCTGATGGTGAGCCACAGTTACAATCTGGGGAAGTGAAACGTAACAGGAAAAAGTGCGAGATGCCCTAGCATATTCTGTATCATTTCTGTGCCTGGTTCCCTAAGAGAACAAGGCTTCAGTGGTTGTAGTCTCACTTTGACAGCCCATTTATCCACCTTATATAGCATTTAAAGTAGTTAGTAGGAGCTGGATTCTGTTGCTACCACTGCTATAGACAACTGGAGTTGTATTTTTGATTGTCCAGCTGTGGCATATTTAAGGACAAAACCTTTAAAGGAGAAATCCTTTAAAGAAGAAATACAATAAACATAATGTTGTCTTAGATTTTGTTGTTGTTACCACTGGTTTTATTGTGGTAATTCTAAGCAACTTTCTATGTAGTTTTTCAAATACCTTTGAGATTGAGATCTGGAAGTCAATCAGCTAGTGGCCCTGAATTCTGCCCATATGGATCCTAATGTGGAATCAAATCCTATTCAGCTGTATGGGTTAAACAGATTTGTATATTTTTATGGTACTAAGTATTCAAATTTTTGTAACAAATGTGTCATGAGATGCTCTGTTCTGGGCAGTCTGAAGTAGGATACACTTTCAAAGGTCTGGAAACTATTCCTGTCCAGCAATATCTTCAAATACATAGAGCAGATCTGAAAGATATTTGATAAGTTGCAGCATAGTTTTTGCAATGTGAGTTTACCTAATCTGCCAGAGGTTTACATAACCCACACTTCTGTGAAGCAAAAATGCTACATGCAGTAATTCAGTTTTGTAACTGTTTCCAGAATCCATTAAAGGAAAAAAAAAAAGAAAAGAAAAAGATAAAAAAAACATTTCCCAACGTGTTTATTCACTTGGGATATAATAACTATCATTATCATGTACTTTTATGGAAAGAACCATAATAGAATTATGAAGAAGTGGCTTTGTCTGTGAGATGGGCGGATTGGGAGTTCAGTTCTGGATAAATCTTAGATATAAATTACTACATCCTGAGGTCCCACCCAGTTTACAACCTAAAAGCTACAAATTAGGTCTGCCATTCTGGTATTTTTCTGTAAACCTTATCTACTTCATCTCCACAAATGGTAGTTATCCTTGTCTCTCAGGCTGTCTTAATTTGATTAACATCATTCCTTCAACTCAGAAAAATTTGTGCTTTGCTCAAAATGTGTTGCTTCTGTTGTAGAAGGCATGTGATCCTCTTTGAACATAGGAAAACACTCCTTTTTCTGACTACATAATCTGTTCTACTATAAATGTACAATTTACAAATGTTACCTGTGCTGATTTTAGGTGGGACAGCATTTTCTTCACAGGGTTGTCTATTTAAGCATTCTAATAAGTATTATCATTTTTGCTTCCATTTTCACTACATGTTTATAAACTTTAAAATGACTAGACAATCAGTAATGCTTTATTTAGCCCCTGTCCTTTTATAATTAAGTGATGCATTTTGTAAACAAAGAAACCCTTACAGACTGCTCCCCTCACTCCCATTTGTCTCTCTAAACATAGATGCTGAGGATCTAGCTTATCATGCATGCTGCTGACGCCTGTCTTTGAAATGTCATTTTTGCCATGTTACATTAATTTTAAATCAAACATTTTCGGCTTCCATTTGCCACCTTCAGTTGCTGCATGTCAATTCTTTCACATCTCTCTTGTGTGGGCATCCCCCTGCCAGAAGACCCTATTAACTGGGTGCAGATTTGAGGGCATTGACCGGAGGACCACATGCAGATTCTGTTTCTGTAGATCTGGTCTCATGTTATCAATAGGCTGAAAAGGATGAAAACACTGCTGCAAGACACCACAAAATTTACTTACATTCTTCCTCTTCCCAGTATTCAACTATTTCCTTTTGGCTTCAGGATGAGAACATCAAAGAGCTGTAAGTCTGAACAGCCTCATCAACTGCAATGGAAAAAAGATTGATTTCTCAATCTTCTGTTTTAATCATAAAGAGCAACACAGCTTTTCAGAGCTACTGCCCTCTGCTTTTTCCCTTGACATGCTTTAATTAATGAAGGGACACATCTTGCTCCCTAATGCAAACAGTAACACTGATCATAAAGGAACAATCTCGAGTTATAGAAATTAAAAAGAATATCAACCTTGAGCTAGTGCAAACAGCAATTTGTTTCTTTTTCCTTAGCAGGTTTTATTGCTACCACGTCTTCAAGTAGCAGTTCCAGTGCTGGATAGCAGTACTCTCTGAAAGTGGACTGACTGCTGGTCCTCTGCTGAGGCACAGTTGTATCTAGACCGTGTTTTTCTTCCAGCCTGTTCTTCTTGCAGGTTTCTAAGCTACTTGTATAATGACATGCAAATGCTTGAACATTTATTGCAGAGGAGGAAGTATTTTATTTCAGGGGTCAGGGGATTTTATTATTTTATTTTGTTGATTCATGAGTTTATGTATGCATTAACTAAGAACAAATACTTTATTACCTTTTTGTTCCTTACACATTAGTTTATTCATTTTTAATTGATTTTATATCTCAGGGGTATTTGCTTTGTTTTAATATAAAAGATACACTGGAGCAATTTTCACATTATATCAAGTTGGTCTGGTCTATCTTTGGAAAAATCAATAAAAAGAGGTGAAAATAAAGGCTGTGACTCACAGGCTGATATACACAGAAGAATGTCACTCTGCAATGCATTCTTTTTCAAACGACTGCTTAAAAATTCAGTGTGGCTTGTTCAGATTTGATCTCTCCACAGCTCTAAAATCCTTCTTGGCGACAGCTGACACTGTCGCAGGGAAATTCCTTGTAAATCGGTGGACCACAATTGTACTGGAGCAGAATGCCACGGTTTCTCTTGCTTGGCTTTTGACTGCATTTCCATGGAAGGAGTCTTCAGATGCTGCAAGCTGACGCTAATACCTGAGAAGTGGAAGCCTCTCTGAGCTCTGGAAGTTCAGTCTCCTCCAGCATGTTTCTGTCCTGTACTGCCAAGGGGAGGCAGGTTGGGCAGGGGGGGAGCTGCAGGGTGGGTTGATGGTGCTGACTGCTGAGCAGATAATGCTGCAGTAGCAATGCTTGCTCATTCTGAAAGTCCCAGAGATACTTCGGGTGGGTTTAATATGGATGAATTTGCTACTTGTCTTTCCATGGGGTGATGAGTAATTTAATTTGCTTTTTATTTTCCTCTAGTTGTTAAAATGAAATGCATATTTGATGGTAAGGCTGTGGGATACTTTCAAAATCAGTATTTTTCATCACAGCTCATCTAGATGCATATTGCTCCTATTGAAACATTAACATTTTACCTGCCACAGTGTTTGCATCCTTCAGAAGACAGACTGATTGTCTCTTGGCCTCTCTTCAGCATAGCATAACCTGCCCTTAAATTGATATTATGTATAGCGTCATTATTATCATCTAACGATGATTGCTGTACAGACATGAGACTGGCCAGATTATAGACCAGCTGTTCTAAGAGCCACATATCACAGACTAATGTAAGGTCTCTGCCTCCAAAGATTCTGCACTAATTAGACATTTTAACCAAAGTTTTTGTTTTACCTTTCAAAGAACGTTAGGGTCCAGAGTTAGTAATGAACCATGGATAAGTTAACTCCTGCTTTGATATCTTACAAGGTATTCTCCCTTCTGGTTTCTTGATCTCATTTCTGTCCTTGACACAATTACTTTTCTTCTCCTGATTTCCTGCTGAGGGTAAATTATTTCTTCATGTGTCTGTCTTGTCCCACAGGGTCTCCATTCATCAGGTATTCATACTGGTTTTGTATCTCTTCTCCTTGATCCAACAACTAGGCTTCCTGTAATTTCTCAAATCTTGCTTTAACGAAGTTGATTACCAATCAAGAATGCAAGGAGTATAGGCTATGATTAGACACATGGAGATCAGACCCATGGAAATATAAGTGTGCTTAGACTACACTTGTATAATCAAGATCCTCTGTGAAACATCAAGTAAATCTGAGAGCAGCCATGGCAATTGCTGTGAGAAACATTAAACGTGCTATTAAAATGTTACAAAGAAGGGTCTGATAGAACACAGCAGCTGCTCCATTCATACTGCAGTTTAAAAGAGATTGTTACCACTGAGGAAATAGAGCAAGAAACAAATTAGTTATAGCAAGATATTGGCTAAGTGTCTCTATGTTGAATTAGATTCAACACCATTGATTCTGGGTGCATTTGTATCCGCTTTTAACAGGTTCCAGCATAATTCTTCAGTATGTGTAAGAGAAGGTTTTTACTCAGAGTCCAAGTGGGATGGATTTTGTTCACATTTTCCTGTAGCTTTTCAAAAACGTTCTAAATCCTTGCCTGAATTCCATAGCAGAAGACAGGGTGCCCATATATTTCACTTCTTGAGCATTTTATTCTCAAATACAGACCATCTTTCAAAAGGGACAGGCATGCAGTTGCATGTGCACAATTATATAGATTTATGATATGCATGTGTGCCCTATAATTGCAGAAAAACTGGGCTATCTGGATACATAACTGGTGTTAACTCAGGCTTTATACAAAAAAGTAGTATTACTGCTGTATTATTCAGCTATATATTAGTGCATGCATTAAGAGGAGAAATCAAAGATAGCATCCGGAGTTACAAATCTAGCATCTTCCACAAACAACTATGAATTTTAAAAAATGTCAGCTTAAAAAACAATGATGATGACAGGCTACCTAGTGTCAGTAATACTATGTGTCAGTACTACTATTACTGTCAGTGCTACCATGATTTGCAAAGTTAAAAGAAATTGACTGATATGGAAAATAAAGTCACTGAAATTACTGGGGAAAGGCACCTTGCAGAAAGATTTGCTGTTTAGTTCCTCTGAACTGCAAGGCAATGTCTCTGTCAGGGGCAGAAATGCCTCCCTCAGCAGTGTGACTTTGCGAACAGCTCCTGTAGGAGGAAATGAGTATGGCAGAAATGCAGCGTCTGGTTCTGACTAACGAGAGCGTAAGTTAATTCAAATTGCCACAGGGAAAGACATCGTTAAAGTGTGAGAAGCCTGAACTTCTTATGTGAAAGTAAGGTAGTGTATTTTATACCCATAGCTGCCTCAACAATATCCCAGTGGTAACTACCTAAGTGTGAAGGTACTGAATTTCTTATGGCAGATGGCCACCGGTGTTCAAATAAATGATCGAGAGATTCATGGAGGATTGGGAGAGGAAAGTAATGAAATTATGAAGAAATTCTGGAAATATACCGTGTTTGAACCATATATTTCTGAATGGTCTCTTTATTTCTGTGCTGGGTTCAGTCAGGAAAGGGCTAACTCCCTTTACTCTGGTTGCCAGGGAACTCTGTTGCTGGACAGTAAGTGAAAACATTGATAAGGCCTCAGCTGGTGCTGGGGATGGCTTGTACTGAACTCAAGGTCTTTTGTCCGCTTCGGATACTGTAGCAGACCCAGACTAACCAAGGAAGTATTTCATCCCATAGTCCGTCATGTTCCGGTCTCTTTGGGTGGGGAAGAGGGTCCGGTAGCCATTACTCTTCCCTTCTCTCTCCCTCCCTTACTCCCTTGCTCGTCTCTCTGGGCACTTGCTAACCCTCCTGTGTTAGCTGCTTTGCCAGCTACTGTGCTGGCTCATTCGTGTGGGAGCTGGTGGATTGTTTTGACTTTTCTGGCTGTGTTATCAGTGATAAGGTTTGCTCGGAATCTGCTGCATAGGCTCCCGGGCTCCGGCGTTCAGGCTGCGGCTCTCGGGCTGCGATCGATCTCAGGCTGTGGGTCTCGGGCTCTCGGGGTCTGATTTTCATTCCTCAACATCTGGGTGTGCATTGGTCAGTGGATGGTGGGAAATTGTATCATATTGTATATATTGTACTATATGTTTCATTTTCTACTATTTTAAGTATTTATTAGCAGTAGTACCTGTATATATTGATTTAGATTTAATTAGTAAATAGTTCTTATCTCAATTTTACGAGCTTCCTTATTTCTTTTTCCTCCGATTCTTCCCCTCCACTGGAGGAGGGGAGGGGGATTTGTGAGAGCGGCTTCGTGGTATTTTGCTAGCCGGAGTTAAACCACGACAGTCCTTTTTGGCTCCCAACGTGGGGCTTGAAGGGTTGAGATAAGAACAGATCTGATTACTGTGTGTTAAAGCAGATTGTGTGATAAGTATTGGTTATAGAGATGTTGTGGTGGTTGGTCAGCACGTTAAGTTCTTGGATCTTTAAGTGGATGATAGAACGGTGGGATTTACTGCCTTGGGTGCTCCTTATGATACTGGTGATGTATGGTCTGACCAGATTGAAGAGTCTGATTTGGCTGGTCTGTATACTACTGGTTTGGGGAATAATCATGTATCTGTATGCAGTACTGGCAGCGTTTGCATGTTTCTCATGTAATGTCATAGGGACTTTCACTAATTATACCTTTTCCCTTTTCACTTCTGGGACACAGCCTGTAGAGGAGAAATCATTTAGTGGGTTGCATGTGAAGGAATTATTCAGTTGGGTGGATGTGTGGAAATTATTCCAATTTTCTCCCTCTTCTCTATGGTCAATGGCGCAAGTGTATGAGTATTTGGGAAATTTTTCATGGTCCCGGGGTGACCTATTGCTAGGGATCAGCTTGTTTCTGAATGTTATTGTGCTCCTGTGTAAAGTTAAAGAAATGTTTTGGAATACTGCCCCATCTGCTACTGGTGTTTGGGGAAGAGGCAGGCCCTGTGTGCCGGCTTCATCCCCCATGGCTACATCACTGCTCACAAGTAGCCCATCCTCTGCACCGACTCCACCCCCACGGCGACGTAAACGCCCCTTGACAGACACTACAGCCACTGCACCGCCTGCGCCACCTCCACCCCTGCAGCAACATCAACTCTTCTCGATGGGCACTGCAGCCACTGCACCTCCTGCGCCACCTATACCTCCACGGCGATGGCAACTCCCCTCGACAGATGCGGCAGCCACTGCACCCTCTGCGCCAGCTCCACCTCCCACTGTGGTTCCACCTCCCACAACAGTTCCACTTTCTGCTGCAGTTCCAGCTCCCAGTGTGACTCCACCTTCCACAACGGCTCCACCTCCTGCAACAGCTTCACCCTCCACTGCAGTTCCACCTGCCACTGCGGTTCCACCTCCTGCTGCAGCTCTGCCTCCCAGTGTGGTTCTGCCTCCCACAGCGGCTCCACCTCCCACAGTACCTCTGCCTCCTGCTGCAGCTCCACCTCCCACAACAGCCCTACACACTGCAGGGTGCAATGCAGCCGTGCAGACCCCTGTGTGGTACTGCCAGCATCAACCAGCACCAGTGTTAGTTGACCCAGTACAGAAAAAGAAATGGAAGCGTAAATCAGGGCGTCTGGTACAGGTCGATGGGGAGACAGCAGGGCCATCCCAAGCGGCAGTGACAGGGACAGAGGATGAGAGTGATGCAGATATAACCATGCGATCTTTAGCCTTGAAGGAGCTCCGGGATATCCGGAGAGACTTTGGCCGTCATCAAGGTGAACATGTTATTACCTGGCTGCTCCGCTGCTGGGATAACGGGGCCAGTAGCATTGACTTAGAGGGCAGAGAAGCCAAGCAGCTGGGGTCACTTGCTAGAGAGAGTGGCATTGACAGAGGAGTTGGGAGGGAGACACAGAATGTAAGCCTCTGGAGGAGGCTTCTGGATGGTGTGAGGGAAAGGTATCCCTTTAAGGAAGACATGCCATATCACGTACACAGATGGACCACCATGGAGAAAGCTATCCAGTACGTGAGGGAACTAGCTGTGCTAGAGTTAGTTTATCGTCATGATGGGAGGATAGATCCAGATAGAATCAGGTGCACACGACCCATGTGGCGGAAGTTAATGCAGAATGGGCCACCCTCGATAACCGCCGCATTTGCAGTATTCACTTGGGAAAGGGATGAAGACCCAATAGTGAAGGAGATAGTTCAAAAGTTCCGGGGATATGAGGACATTGTTTCTTCTCCCATGCGGGCCTGTGTCTCAGCTATAGAAGAGCTGTCCAAAGAGTTTAAACAATTCAGAAAGGAGATGTTCCAATCCCCACCTGCACAAGCCAGTGTCTCAGCCATTAGGAGAAAGCGTTCCTTTCCTCAAAGACAGGAATATAAAAGGTATCCATCACGCCGTACCCTGTGGTTTTACCTACGTGACCACGGAGAGGACATGAGGAAGTGGGATGGAAAACCTACCTCGCACTTAGAGAAACGAGTATGTGAACTGAAAGGGAAAAAGCACACCAGTAAGGACTCTTCCCACATCTCAAGTTTCTATTTTGCAATAACTCTGTACCCTAAATAAGAGAAGGAGGACAGGTTATGTGTCTTTGAATCAAATAGGACATGTGCGGTGTGGAATAGGATGCTGTGATTTATATTGGTGTTCCCTGCTCTAGTTGGTATTCTAGCATAATGCAGCCTTGATTCTGGTTTGTGTGCTTTGTGATAGCCTGGGCTGGAAGGAGCTTTTAATATCTTCACTCTTTTATATAATGCGGGAGTATATCAGGCATGTACTTCTGTTACATGTTGAGAATTTGATATCTCAGCAGGTGTTCTAGTCTCATACTTCTAGAGCAGAGGAAAAACATGCAAGTTAACTCCAGGTTCCCACTGTAGTTGGAGTGTGTCTGGGAAAGTTACAGTTTGTCCTTAAAGAAATCCCGAAAAATTTTGTTTGAGAGAAGAATTATTCAAATGTTTATTGCCATTTTTTGTGTTCTAGTTTATCGTGCTCTTATGTGCTCCTCTGTGTTGCTTGCTGATTACACTCTTGCTAAAGTAAGTCATGAGGTCTGAGCTTTTGCTTCAGTGAGTTATGGGGATGTATATACACATTACAGTCAATATGGAAATTCAATAAAAAAGTGATTATAGATAAGCATGTCTGCCTGCTTCTGCTTGCAAACTGTAAATAGCTGATCAGAGACTTATTTTTCTGGGCAAGCATACAGTGAGTCAGATGCTTTTCTTACAGTTAATAAGTTTAGGCAATATTTTTTGTTAGATTAGCCTCACTCCCCAGGTGGAGTGAAAGAATTGTCCTACTTTGATAAGACCTCATACCTCTGCTTGCCATTTCTAAGCATACTGTGGAAAATTTTACTGCAAGGGCTTAACTCAGCTTTAGCAGATCCCACTTTGTGCTTTTTAATCCATTTTGTCTCTATCTGAATTAAAGAAGATCCTGAGCAAGGCCATCATCAGTGCACAGGGTTACCAGCAGGGACAAACTTTTCAAGTCTGGAGTTTCCAATCCTTGTATTTTGATGCATGGTACTGTATAACCACATCTATAGGTTATTGTAATGTATAAAGGCATTAGTAGACATCTAGGAGCATATAAGTGTGTTTTGATTTTGGATGATTTAACAACTCACTTCATATTGTCATTAACAGAACTTACATGCTGTCAGTTTCATTGGCTTTTAGAGATCCTTAACCTTCAAACACTCTGTTTTTTATTGGTCATATTCTTACTGCTCATTGCTTGCTTCATTTGCACTCAGGAGCTTCATATCCAGTGCCTAGAATGTGGCTGAAAATATTGAAGGTAAACCTGAAAAAACACCTATATGCTTTATGAATTTTGGCTAAGAAATGAAACTGAGGCTAGTATTAATTGGTTGACCTTTTTCTGTACCTGCTTATAAGGCGAGAAGTTATATTCCTGAGTGAAGATTTGATTAGCAATGATCGATTTGAGACTGAGCTCACTGGAAGTGCATAAAACATTTTTTGTCTGGACCTGTATCATCTTAATCTCGGATGTTTATGGTGGGTTGCCTACAGCTAGAAGAAATATATTTCCTTTTGAGCTTTTATTAAGTTTGGAAACCAAAGGCACTTTACGGACTTAACATAAAAAATTGTTCCCATTTATCAGAGAAGCCCACAATCATCTCTTACTGTTTCTGATAAGGGTGTTAAGAGTCACTGACCAAGCGATAACCAGGTTCTAGGAAAGTACTGAGAAATGTTAAAAGCCTGACATTGTTTTTCCTCCATACAGGAAGCCATAGACCAAAGCATGAAAAGTTCCTGCTCCATTTAAATGTACACAAAGCAAATCAATGGCTTTTCTTTTTTTATGAGGTCATTTAATGAGTTTCTAGCTGTAAAATTAGCAGAAAACAGTAAACAGAATACTTTGACAAGGACTGTAGTTGAAAGACACCAGTCAATTTCTCGTGTCCTACACTACAGAAACTGATTCACATCACTACAAGATTCGGACACTCCATTTGGGACTTAAAATTATCACTGAAACCCTGCTGGCAGCAGTTCATTGTAGCTGGCCCTTATACTGTTACTGACAGAAAGATTCTTTCCTTAGCTGTAACAAATAGAGCCTTTTTGGCAGCATATATGTAAATATATAAGATCCATTTCCTGTCATGAACAGGATACAGGATCAGCTTTCAAATATTAATGCATAAATTCTGCACAGATAGGCTAGTGTGCAAACTAGCCATGCTTTTGTGTGCTTCACATAGTGAAAAATATGTATTGCAAACACAACGCTAAGTGTTTCTGCAACAACTCATTAACATGAGCAGTGATGTGTCCTGTGGGTCTCCAGTCTCTGTAGTTACAGCTCAGCTGGCCCATGACAACAATAAATGGATTGTTCCATTAACCAACATGTGAAGTTCATTCAGATCAAGTCAATCGTATTTTCTTGATAGATACTATTATCAGGCTTTCTGAGGGCCAATCTGCTTTTTTTATTCAAAGTCATCCTCCTCGATCAGCTCTAGCTGATAGGTTTTGATAATGTCATAGCCTCCATCATATGTACCTTTCTGATCTCTGTTCAGGCCAAAAGTACACTGAGAACTCTGCAGGGTTAATAAAAACAAAAACATATTTGGATTTCAGTTTTTTTATAAAAATTTATAGGGAAAAAGCTCACTTTTTGATCAGCTTTTATCATCAATTTCTGATTATGTCTCCAAGGTTTTAGGAATGTACATAAAAGTTCTTGACATGCTACCAGTACTACTTTTTGTGTCTATTTATCCGTAACTTGGAGTTGTCTTTCTACTCTATGGACAAATCTATAACTTTTTTAGGAAAAAAACCTAACCAAACAAAAAAAAGCCTCAACAAACAACAAGAAAAAATATGCAGAATAATAAATAGGTAACTGTTCTACATTACTGTAGATAGCTTTTCTGTGAACACAATCACTATCCACCTATCAAAACTTGTCTGTCCCATAGACAAGGATTTTACTACAAGAAATTATCCAGAAAGGAGACTAACTGGCAGTGAGATGTCAGAGTTCAACTATCTCATGGGAGGGAAGGACTGGATGCTCACTATTTGTTCCTTTAGATGCTTATTTCTTTTTGTGATACCGAGTTAGGAGCTTGTTTCATAGATCATCATGCTCAGAGTTCCCTTTATCCTCATCCCCATCCATTCTTTTTGATGAATGTAAACTAATTTCTTGCTGTTTTAATCTTCACAGCCACCTTTGTAAGGTTTTCTTTCCATGGTGTCTTCATTTGTCACAATAGGAAAAGTGTGGCTGTGACTGTTTAGACCATGATAAAGGTGCAGCAGCATCTTTGCCAAGCTGCCCACAGTCACTGCACCCTCAAAGAGCTTTTCCAAAAGCTTTTCTTTCCTCTAATTACTTCAAATGCCTGGAGGCTAATATAATATAACAAGCTAATAAAATACAGCAATACAAAGAGCTTCTCTGGATCCCTGAGTAGTAGAAGGTGTGTATAGTCACATCAGTCAGAAACCGTGGGATAAGAATAAAGTTCTATGAAAATGCTCCATTGAACAAGCTGATGCACTGGCTTTCCTGAAAACCATCACAGGTCTACAGTATGTCCTCAATAAAAGAAAAGACAAATCTGCTCTTCCCAGAAAGCAGTGTACGATACATATATCTTTTGTTAATTTCATGATAGGACTGGGAAAGAATATTGTATTTTAAAATAATCATTTCCCTAAAGTAATAGCAAAAGGAAAGGGAAAAAAGAAATGGATTTTTTTCATAAGTAAAGAAAATTGAAACTGAGATCTGCACACAGTTATACATGGGAAAAAGTCAATAATGATTGGGCACTGTTCAGAATTCTTTACCAAATTTCATTTATTTATAAATCCAGCCTAAAATACAGTGACGCTAAAAATGTTTGGACCCTTTTGATTGCTCCTATTTAAATTAGGAAAAGGCAAGTAAATATGTGTTGTGTATATATGTATAGATATTCAATTGTATAGCACAGTTTCTTCACAGAAGCTTATTCTGTAAAGGGATTTCAGAAAACAGTGAGTACGTATTTGAGGATTTGCTTGTATAAGAATCAAAACAAAAGGAAGTTGCTCTTTTTAACATTAATCTTTCTAGGTACCTTTGGACACATTTTGAAGTAGAGAAGAACATCCTCATAGATTTTCTCATTCTTGCTAAAATAAAAATGTCTGAAAACTTTTTTATTAGTCCTAGTTGAAAAAAATCAAAGAACTTAATATTCCCCAACTCATTAATATTCATAATTTCTAGTTGTTAGAACAATCAACTACCAGTGTTTTAAGAACATCATAAAGTTAAGTGGTAAACTCAAAGGTTCCAGGTGTGCTAGAAGCATTCACTCAGACAAGGAAGTAAGAGCAAGTTTTAAGAGAGTTTGGGTTTTATTTCTCTACAATGTCATCTCATTGGTTTTCCAAATCCAAGAGATCATAATCAATGTAACAGTTGCCAGGGATTCCTGTATGAGGTAGACATTGACTGTGCTTTCTTTCTGATGAAGTGGGTGTGAAATTAAAGCTTAAATCTTGAAAAATTTACTTATATTCACACCAATGTTGGCTCGGAGGGCAAATGCTATTCCTCAACAAACGTAGGAGATGATAACCATACTCAGAATTGTTGTCGTACAGATTTGAGAGCAAAGTTCAGCTACTTTGCCCAGCTAACTTGCTCATTACTAGAAAGTGACTGAGGATCACTTTGCCTTCAGTCATGTTTTGTTCATAGAGTGCAGTTTTACTGACAGGATGACATTTTCAAACAATGATCTTTATCCACCACTTCACCCAGTGTGCTTCGGGGCCATGGTTGTTCTTTGCAGACAAACATGAACCAGCATAGCTGAGATTCACTGAAGGATTTAGGTGAAATACAGAGTACTGGAAGAAACGGTGCATGTCCCTGTAAAATTCACAGGAAAAGACTGATGCCTTGGAATAAGAGCAGCCCCCACTGAAAAGCTGATCATAAATATTAAGGATGAGTCTTACATCACTGCTGCCTTGCTCTACAATAGCCAGCCAGTGTAGGGATGATGTGGGTTCAATTATACTTCAGCCTGAGTCAGTTCAGATGCAGCTTTTTCACCTGCAAAATAGCATAGGGGTCAGCAGGCTGTTCCCTACAGACACTCCTTCCTTTCCCACCAGATCTCACCTCAGCGCAGGAAATGTAAGGTTCATTGGGCCAGCATGAGACCCTACAAGAGGGAATTTGGCACTGGAGATTAATGATTAGGAAGTGAAGCAAGACCCCTACACTAAAAAGAAAATATGTAAAACAGGTGCCTGTATCACATAAGCTGTACTGAGAGGAAGGATCTCCATTTCCCCCCCTCTAGACAAGTGAGAGCCTAGCTACTCAGCCACACTATCTTGCAGCACACATGTTACTGCAGGTTCAGAGGAGCCTGATCTGATGGCTGTACGAGGTGCAATCTGGCAATGCTTTCTAGATCTGATCCCACAGGGGACTTAGATGGTATGACATTAGCTGTCCTTAGGGATAGGCTGCAACGTGGTCTGACTGGGGACGTTTTGGGTACATGGAGCGTACATTTAGGCATCTGGAGAACCTTGATCAGGGAGGTAGCCAGGGACTTAATTTCTTAACTGCGTGCTGTCTTTTTGTGATGACAATTTAATTTTTAGGTGCCTTAAATTCCCATTCTATCCTGTTCCAGGCACTGGTGTGGAATCTAAACCCAAGACTTGTGTGCCTTAAGGTTTCAGCACCACATCTTACAAGTCAAGACTGACAAGTGCCTGCCACTATCATCCAGAAGCTTTCGCTTAATATTTCTGATTGCATTCCCAACTGTGCAGCCATGAGACGTAGCAGGGGATTCAGATGTGCTCTTCAACCACCAGAGACACACTTGAGTGAATTGCTAATCTCCCTAGACACCTGGAATACAGATAATGATTTTTATATGTAGAGCCTGATCATCCACCTGAGTAAATCAGATCATTCCTTGCTCTGCTGTGGCAGAAGGATTTTAAAACTACTGCTTTGAAACTCCCCTCTTTGTATTGGCATGGATAGACCCTCCAGAGCACTCAGAGCTGTGCTGCCTTTTGGCAGCCATTCCTTCAAAAAGGGGGAAAGGATGAATTCAGCAACACTGGGTTAAACTGATAAAATACACAGGCACAAATGGCAGTCCAAAACGATCCTTCAAAACAGCAGTTGACTTATGATTCATCACACAAAGCCTGGTGGTTTAGCTGCATGAGATTTCTAGTTGTTGTGGGTTTTGGCCTGCTCTTCAATCTGCAGGCCAGCATTACTGCTTAAGCCGAGACACAGAGTCTTCAGCAGAAGCAGCACCTCAGCAACATCAACATATATATCAGATAAAGGATATCATGTTCTTTTACAGGTGGCAGGATCCTGCCTGCTGTCCTCGCTCCGTGACTGTCACTGTCCTTGCTGGGAGCTCCCTCTGCCTCCAGCAGCAGCCCACTGCTTCACTGGGATTCATTCCCAGCTGTGCAAGAGCACGTGTGCAGCACACCATGCTGTCCTCAAACAGCACCAGTTGTGTTTATAGGCACAAATGCTGGGGATGGCTAAAGCCATCTCCTGTAAGCACACACTATGAGAAAGGGATGTCCCTTTTTCTGTGTGTGACTCTAAGTCTGGATGAAGTAAGAGCCACCAGAAAATAGCAGGCCAAAGAGGGGAGAAGTGCATGCTGAGAAAGTGGTGTGTGAAAATGTCCCGAGTGCTATGCTTCAGAGGCTGTTGAGTCTGCAGAACTGGTAAACCCAGAACACCAAGAAACTACTGAACCTGGACAAGGCCACTGGGACACATTGGTGACTTGTGTAACTGAGCCTGCATCTATGAGGGCAATGGCTGCTCTATGCAGATGAAGTCCACAGGAGGATGTACACACCTCATAGCACAAAGAACCTTCTGAAACACTTTCCAAAATCCAACCTCAAAGCCACTCGTGTGGCAGTCCAGTCCTCCACTTCTGAATATACAGCTGGTGGTGGTCTCCCAGCTCTTGGTCCAGCTGGGTAACAACAACAAATGTATGAGTGAATTAGGTCCCCTTTATCCCCAGTCAATGAGAAGGGAGTTTTCAACAGGGAGAAAGAGTCCAAATTCGCGTGTCTGCTCATAAAATAGAATGACGAGGACTGGTCACAGTTGTTATAGGTCCCCCTATAACTCCATTTACATATGATAAAATACCATACTTGGTCCCAAAACTTCCTCTTTACCTTTCAAACAAATTTAGCATCCTGTAACTTTGTGACTGCATCAGAAATGGAGGATCATGCAGCTGAGATTGTGGGCAGTCTCCTACGCTTTGAAGAGATAAACCTTACTGCTCTGTATTTCTTGTGCAAGCTTTATGTTTCTTGTTGCTTATGTGCTCTTTGGCAAGGTGAGAAGATTTTGTGGGTTATGTCACATGTATGAGAGCAAGGGAAAGGTGAATCCACAGTATTGTGCTTTCTTTATACCTCAAGGAACTTAATTTCCGCTGAAGCTCTGGCAAGACTCGGGTGAAAAAGAATGAGACACGATTAATAAATAACTTTAATAAGCATTTTACGTTAGCTTTCAAACAGCCATTAAAACAGTTCACACAGAAGTGGTTTTAGGCTTCTCTTAGAATAGGCATTTTTCCTCTGCTCTGCTCCTAGCCTTGGGGAATCTCCCTGTTGCTTGAAAGGTTTTTTAGAAAGTTGTGCAAGCAGGGAGCGTGGTCCTTTCTCGTACTGCCTTTGTTTTTTTAAAGGTCCTTGTATTTGTCAGGTGTAAACCAGCAATTGACAAAGGTGCAAAGACCATCCATCTTCTCTGTATAAAACACTTGAAACTCAAGAGTGCTTTCTTTGGCTTTCTTTTTTTAGAAGATCTTATACTAGCTTTTCTTTTCAAGTACATTTTGAAGAAGAGGTCATCTTCAGGGAATTCTCTGAGAGCTTATTTTATGTTTGTTTATCAAATGTTTTCTGTAAGAAACTGCTAATTAATTGCTAATTGATAAAAGTGAAGTAGGCTGTCAGAATTCTGTGAAGCAGCTAGCAGAAGCTGAAGCCAGTGCTTTGGGGAAGAAGCTTTTCCAGGGACCATTGGTCTGATGAATACATTGACACAACAGGTCAATTGCCTCTTTTCATGGGGGGCTTTCTACCTACTTCCTCTAACACAGCCTAGACTGTGTTAAGGATGCAGGCACCTCCGTAGGTATTATTAACCCTTGATGTTGCTGTTCTAATCCACTCAAGAACTTTTCTTGAGGAAGTCAGAATTTTGGTGGAAGGTAGGATTTTGCGGTGATTTGTTTTGTTGGTATCAATTTGATTATTTGGTCCTGTGGATGTAATGGGGCCAATGGCAGCCAGTCAAATGTTTCAATGGCTAAACTCTACCCTGTGGCAGAAGACCTTCCAAAGGCATAAAGTTCACCTGTCAATAAAAGTCCCTTTTTATTTTATTGTTGAGCCTCTTTCCCTCTCCAGTAGACTAAATTGACATGAAACCACTCCTATAAGTCAGGCTCCAGAGGGGCAGAAACCTGTCCAAGAACAGCTGTTCCTTCAGTGCAGAAACGTCTGCTAAATAACATCATGGGCTCAGCCTTTTTCTTTTTGACTTAATAGGAATGAAATCACTGCCATAGTAGATTGTCACAAGGTCATCAATTATCGTGGAAATAAATCTTGCCTCTGAATAAGTGTTCATTTTCTGCCTTAGGACGTGTTTTGATTTTTAGGATAGTAATGGGAGGCCACTGCTTTGAGATAACATTCTGGGGCATTTTAACTGGCAGCTCAACATTCTGATTCAATTGCCAGGAGGACCTAATCATGTGACAAAACTGTGTAGGTACTTTGTGAATAATGGCATAATTAAATATATTTTTAAGTATTCATGGAATCAGGGTCAAAAAGTGAATATGTTCACTTTCATATTTTTAAAAGGAAGTAGAGAACTGAGGGAATGATCAGGCATGAAACTTATTCAGAGGTGTATGGGAGATATTTTCCTGATTTGGTGACCAGGCAAAAGAATAAATCCTGAAGATTTGGCCTAAATTAAACCTCTAAACTTTCACTCCTGAAACAGAGAGGTAAACCTTTTTCCTACAAATTTTTGTGTCTTTTTTAACTTATAAAGTTAGGCAAATTGATTGTCAAAATGTCACATCAAGATAGAGAAAGGAAATATTTAATTAAAAGTGTTAAGAAATACTCTTGAGTTTCTTTGTAAAGCTATTTTTCTTGTTGACAAAAGATCAAAATAGAGTGTGAATTTAAGGGTCATTTTCATCAACCTATATCTACACTAGATTTGCAAAGAAGTAGTTTGATACAATCTTTACCTCCAGATCCAGCTTTATTTGAAACCTACTCAGTATTTCTCATTATTAGTCCCTTTTTCAGTTACATAACTTTTTGCTAGAACTTCAGCACTTAAACTGATTTTTTTTTTTTTTTTAAGCATCTACCACAGACTGAATATTGTAGTTTAAATTCTGGTAGCATACTCGACACATTTTTTAAGATGCAGGTTGGTGTGAAGTGCTTCATCCTGGTTACATAAAAAAGGTTGGCATTTTGTTTTGAGTTTGGTTTATGTTTATTTTGCTTGTTCAAGAGCAAGAATTGAAACAAGGGAAAGAAGACAGCGTGGATATACCTTTTGGTATCACTGCTCACATATTTTGTACGGACTAGGTACTTACTAAAGTTTGTGGGATGGATTTCCCTGAATGAGAAATAAATAAGTAAATAAAGCTAAGCAAGACCTTCCCTAGGGGAGCACACTGCCAGCTGCACTTTGTTTGGATGCAGAATTAAGAGCGGCCTTTCTACCCTCATTCACCTGTTTGTTAGTCTCAGCATGGAAAGCTCAGCTAGTGCAGTACTGCCTAATAAGGAGGGAGCAAGAACCGGAGCTGGGAAGGGGTGAGTAGAGGGAAGAGATACGGCTCTGCAGGGGCTGTAAGCTTACCTTTACTTGGGAGAAAACCCAGAGTCTCCCAAGCTCCTAATTTCTTCCTTCTAGCAAACTTCTGCATCACTTGGTCAGTCTCTCTTTCCTTCTCTAGACTGGTCCTCAGGGAGGATGATAATGCATTACTGAGGGTTCATTAGTTCAAGCAGCAGTGAATCAGAAAGGCCCTCCTGGGACCAATATTCATTCATATGATGAAATTTCAGGTTTTTCTTCAGTTTACTCCAACAAACAAGCAAAAGATGACATGCTCACATCCTGCAACTTCTTTATATTAAACAGCTACTGTGTTTATGTATTTATTTATTTTATATAGTTGTCAGAGCACTTTAAGAAAATGTAGAGAAATGAGGAGAAAATGACTGGTTTTGAAATTGCATTGTGGGCGGTCATTGTGGTTTTTAACCTCAGGACTCCTGCCTCACGTGCTGCCTGTTGTGGAGCTGGTTTGGGAATGAATTGGAATCTGAATGGATCCTGCTTAATTTGTTCTAGAAAATGTACAATAAGCAGAAGATCAGGCAGAGTACCAAAGAAAGAGGTGTCACCATATGACAGTGAACGTTCTCCCAGAGAATGCGATGCTATTTCTGATTTTTCCACTGGGGTCCTGTGTGATCCTGGACAGATCAGGTAAACCAAAGTTTTCACAGGCTGTCTCTGTGTTACCCATTTCCCATCTGTCTGACTTGGGAGCTCTGATTTGTAAATGCACAGAGAAATCACAGTTACAGCTGGAGCCTCTGCAATTGGAATTTGGAACACATATATTTCTAAATAACACAAAGCTCTCTGGAAATTCAGATTTTATTGCTTCAAACAGGACATTCAAATTAATAAATATTTATCTTTAATCTCTCTCTGACCAAATTGTCCCTTTTTGTATTGGGAATAATAGCATCTGTCCCTGTCCTCCCTGCCAACACACACATAGAAGGAAAAGAATTGTCCTGTTGTGAGACCAGGGCTCAAATAACATCTGTAAAATGTAAAACATATGTTTTACATGCAAAGGAGTTCCTGGTCCTCCCTGTATAAAAAGATAAGGTTGCAGTTGTTATCCAGGATAGCAATCTGGAGAAGTTGAAGAAAAGTTCAGTTCTTCAGGCCGTAGCGGTGATTCTCCTGGCAGGTTCTGGATGTGACCACCTGAGTATGTGGAAATGAATGCAAATCCATTGAATTCAGTAGACATGGGTTCAGAGAAGGGAAATTTCTTTCTAAGGTTTCTGAATTCTTGTTTACCGACATGGGTCAATTCATGTTGGATACACACTTTTAATCAGATGTTTGATTCTGAATGATCTAGCTGGAGCTGGCTGTAGTGGTGCAAGGAGTGGGCTTTTCAAGCTGCCTCTGGAGAACACTTGGTGTAATGTAGTGTTTCATTATCTCCTGTTATGAATCCACGTGCCTCCGCAATAGTCACATAATGAAGGAGGAAAGGAGTCATTCTCCTGTCCTTACCGAAGTTGCATGGCACTTCACTCTGAGGATCTAATTATTTTCAGAATTAAAAAGGGGACAAAATAAAGCTCTAGAGAAATATTTTACCTGTTTTAGAAGAGAACGATTGCATGTCAATTTTGTTTAATAAGCATACTTTATAAAGGTGGGTTTGAAATGCTTTATTGGCTACACCAGAGGTCAAAATCACTGGTTAATCAACAGAACAGGCATTTGTGTAACAGCCACGTGATGAGCAATGTGTGTCTTCAGAAAGTTAAAGGTACTAAAGAGGATTAAAGTTTTACAGAAGTTGCCTGCTTTGGATTGTGATGGCTCTCTGCTTTACATTACTTGCAGGTGAGGGAGTATATGATTCATGTTCATTCTTCCCATACCTCTACTTTGTAAAATAGCCACTGATTCACTCTGTGAAGTTCAGTTCATACCTAATGGCTTGTCTTACACTCTGCTAATAGACAGTAGTGTTCAAGCAGTGTTGAGGGCAAGGAAGGGAGGGACCACTTCAGTCAGCAGAGGAGGAAAAGAAATTCTTCTGTTGCCAACCAGCAAAAGAGAAGAAAGAATTACAGATACAGCTGAAAGCAAAAAGGAGAAAAACATGTGCTCTGTTTCATTACAGACTCCAGTATTAGGAATATAAAAAATATATTTTCCTTCCTCTGAAGCAGAATGGTTGACTCTGTATATTATGTTTATCTCCACAAAGACTTTTCAAAGCCATTCAGGCTTTTGGCAAAACCCAAATAATAATAGTGCAGACCTAGGATCATTTTCGCTGTGTTATTAAAGCTTGAACAATTTTGTTTGGCCAAAAGGCCATATTTTTGCCTTAACTCTGTAATAAGCAAAAGCTCAGGTTTGTAAGATCAGATTTACTTGGTAAGAGAGTCCTATTTTTACCTGAACTACTTAATTCAGAAAGGATTCAGACTTACCTTGGGTTTGCCGTCCCTCCGATATATATTTGTTTGTGATAAGGGGATCATGATGCTCTGGTACAACGAGTAAGTGGCGTTTGATGTATAAGAGACATGCAGGTGTATCTGTATGCCCATATTCACATGCCTCTGATTTTTCACTTTGGTGTTGTTGTCTATATAACTGTTCATTTTGTGTCTGTTTCAACATGAAAGTAAAAGCTTCCTTTAATAAGGGCCCTTGAGAGCAAGAAAAAAATACACACTTAAGTCTTGTCTTTGCAGGCAGTATGGATGGTGGTGGTTCAGGTGCTTACTGCTTGTTCTCCAGGTCTCCAGTGGGGTCCTGGTGCCCTGCTACCTCCACTTCATTGTGGCCTTTCTTGAGTAAAGCCCCAGTGACAGTGCTGGAGCATCTTCTCAAGGGATTGCACATAGAAACATAGAAGAGAATTGTAGAATCACAGAAGAAAATTATAGAATCTTTTAGGTTGGAAAAGACCATTAACATTATCAAGTCCAACACCCATGCCTGTGTAACCTCCTGGTATGAATAAATGCAGACCTGCAGGAGCTGGACTTCATAAGGCAGGAGGAGAGAGGGTGAGTGGGACGCTGCCTTGTGTCTTCCAAGTGGTGACTTATAGCAAGTTCTTTCCTGGCATAAATAGATGCAGAAAAGCTGAAGACTTCAGCTGTAGCAGGTCATTCTCCTGTGGCATCTTGTTTTCCCAAGAAATAATTGCACTAATGCAGCGTTATAGTCATTTGTCCTCCAGTTTGATGACTTCGATCTAGGTAGTTAGATGCATTTAAAAGGTCACACAATTAAAGAATGGGCAGATTTGCAAAATTTGAAAAGGACGCAGAAATTTCATTCAGCTGTGCTCATGTTGCCCACTGTAAATAATCAGAGTGTTGATGTCAACTTTTGCATCAGATATCATGCTTGGATCTACTGTTCTGGACTGGGACCATCTGTGGTTTCTGTTAGTAAAACACCTGTTTTATGCTGCAATTTTTTTTAAAGTACAGTCTTCAACACTGTGATGTGGGTCCTTGTTTTAAACGCCTACTTGGAACAAACTGTGTTTGGGATATTTAATAGACTACAGATTGTATCCTGATGTTTGCTGTGTTGTTTACAGTCAGTTCATGGCTATCAAAGCATTTAATGAAAACATATTCAGATTTTCTGCTTTCACAATTTGTGACACTGTTTTCCATATGTGTAAGATGTGCTGTGTCTGCTCCCTTTCCTACGTGAGTGGCAGTTTTAGAGTGCATAAAACTGCTAATAAAAGGTTATTGTTGACAGTTCAGTCACAATATAAAGTTCTTACAGCTTTTAAACATGTAAAGATGTTTAATTTGTTTTCAATGAGCATTTTGGTGCTTAACTTGTAGTAGGAGTTTTAAAAATTTATTATCTTGTAAAGCAAGCTGGAATAATGAGCTTTAATTGTGGATGCTTTAGATGCTAGAAGATTCTAGCATCTGTATGGCTGTGCAGCTACTGGCTTGTTCTTTTAGGAGTGCTGCTAATAAAGTTGTGTAAGAAAAAAATAATCAACAAAAATATAAAATAACTCATTAGCAGTAATTATCTGATAGAAAAAAATCCTGGAGCAGTACCAGAAGCAATGGACAAAACTGAGTCTAAAACTTAGATTGGCAGGACAGCATTGTCTACGTGCCTGCAACTATGCTCAGCCAATCAAACCTGACATCAGGATTTTGTCTTGTTAATATATCTAGCCATTAAAGAAAAAATATGGAAAAACCAAAGGTCTTGATTTGACCTCTTGTAGTTCTCCACATGATGTCAGCACCTTTAAACTGTTCAGGGCTGGCATCACTGTTCTGCTACTGTGCTGTTCATCCACTCAACATGTGTTGCACATCCAAGAGCAGCACAGCCCTGCCTGCCCCCAACCCTGCTTGTGGGGTTATCTCTAAGGCCAGCTGGGGCTCCCCAGGTGGGACAGCCAGCTGGATTGAGTTTCCTTCTGGCTTTTGTCCTACCTCTGTTGCTTTGTTCAGGTCGTAAAGCCATGTTTTCTGGGCATCCACACACCTTTCTGCTTCAGCCTGCACATATATTTCATGTAAACCATCTGAAGAGCTGTTACTGGTTATTTGCTTTCTGCCCGGATGGTTGTAAACTGAGAGACAAGGTGGAATCCTGCTTCCGTCATTATTCATCCTGGTGGAATCCAGGCCCTTCATTTTTTTGCACAACAGGTTTTTCTTTGTCATAAATCACTGCAGCGGCATCCCCTGTTTAACCTAAAGGTACTTAAAAAGGTATCGTAAGTGGCATATTAGATTAATGTATCTTTGAAAAGACACAGATGCTCTGAGAAGTAGATAAGGGACATGCTTAAAGGAGTTCAGTAATAAAAAGCAAAGATCTCTGGTATCACGGAGTTAAATAACAAAATGGAAAGGAGCAAACTAGATGTAAACCAGTCAGTGGCTGTTTCATGACAGAGTGGAAATTTTTCCATAGGTACGTTTTTGTTGTCTGTTCCTGACAGCATGATATGAGGCAACTTCTTGGTGTAGCCTAGAAATGTGGAAAACCTCATTTAGAACTGAAAATCAGAGCTTTTTTTTTTTTAAGTGTCTAAAGAGAACACTTGAGGTTTTGAAATTTGTTTTCTTTCTATTCAAAAATATTTAAGTGTATTCTTCTGGGATTCCTGAATACTTTTGATCGAAGGTAGAACAACCTGTTTTTCT
This sequence comes from Rhynochetos jubatus, assembly GCA_027574665.1. Taxonomy (NCBI): domain Eukaryota; kingdom Metazoa; phylum Chordata; class Aves; order Eurypygiformes; family Rhynochetidae; genus Rhynochetos; species Rhynochetos jubatus. The sequence continues at coordinate 25,867,279 of CM050653.1, forward strand.
TTTATTATTTTTAAAATAAACACACTATATGTAGACACAAGTATATGAAAATTCTAAGGGATACATCCCTTAACTGTAGAATAAATTATAATTTCACAAAATCAGAAAATGCTGAAAATTAGTGGAAGAGGAGTAGTCTAGTTCACTCTTATGTCAACAGTGAGCTTGGCAGTAGAAGCATCATTAAAACAAGGATTGCAGAGTGATGACAGTAGTGAAGAAGTGTGGGTTCAGGGCAGAAGAATTAGTCTTTGATGCCTATTTCCTCCTTCATGTAAGCCTTATAACTCCCCTCAAACTACATTTCTGTAAGAAGCGTATGCCTTTTTGGGTCATGTCAAGATCAGTCTCTCAATGAAAATTCTTTATTTACATTTGAACTTTCAGGACATGGTTAATTAAATTTCATATTAGTCCTATCAGATAACATAAATTCTATAAAGCTTTGAAAAATAAATTGTAAAATGAGTTGACTTCTTTCTAAGTAAAGTCTATACCTTTTATTTTAAATATCATTTGGACCTCCTTTCATTACATTTATTCACAGAGAGATATATTTTCACTGTATTACCTCATGGCTACGAGCAGAGATAGATACAGGCCTAAAATGTAAAAGTGAAATATATTGCTGTGGGTGGATTTTAAAAGACACTTATTTTTATTCACCATCTGTCACACTGGTTCGCAGCCAATATCCAGCAGTGAGTTTTATAACTGCTTTGGGATTAATGGAGTATTGAAGAAGCAATGAACATTTTCACAGTTGTTTGACTTGTTGCTTTATTTCTCCTTTTGCATTAGTATTGTCATCCTGCAGCATCTGTTGTTAATAAGCATAAGTGTGCTGGATGCAGACTTCTGAAAAAAAGAGATGAAGCCACTCTGGTTAAAACTTCATGCAGTTTTCACTCTCTCAAGGCTCTCACAGAGCAGTACGTGGCTCCTTGGGAGCCAAAGAAAGCCAGCATCGCTTCTTGTACAAACATTTCAGCTCCAGGTCCCTTCCCTGCCTTCCATCTCTAACCGCAGCCAGCAGCAACCCAGCAGTTGTTACCTGCCAGGTTATCCAAACCCTCAGCATCTTTACCCAGTAAAGATTTTCCAGCACTGCTCAGCATAAATCTGCTGCTTATTCATAGGATTCCAGTTTTGTTGGTTAATAAATAGGAAATGCAAAATCCTGGCACATGATACAAAATTGGTACAACAGCAAATAATGATGTAAGATTTCTTCAAAGCCTTGACAATAAAAGATGATATTCCTAAGTATGAAAGACTGATTTTTCAGTAGTGATTCCGTGTGTTACAAATGACACAATTGTCTTCCTACCCTGTCCTTTTTCATAATGCTCTCAATTTCCACATTGCATTTCTGAGGTGCAACAGTCAAATGAAACATTTCTGTCTTCAGCATATAAATCTGATAGATTCCTCAGTATTACTCATGGTAGCTTCAAAAATATCAGCAAGCCTTTGGAGTTATCATAATTTTGGGGGGATTTGGAGAATGACATTTGAAAATATTTTCAATGTATATTCAGACTTTGTGAGATCACAATAGCAAATCACATATATAACTATCTGAGATGATAGAAAGGTGTTTTGCTGAGAGATGGCCTGTGCACTATTAGAACATGCATTGCCTTGTCCGGCTAAAAGTAAAGTTAACCAATTCAGGGTTTTCTACCCCAGAAAGCCCTTACTCTATTATTTATAACACTAAGTTTCTGGTCTCCAAAATACCCTCAAAAGTTGCAAATCTTCTTTCACAGTACAATGTAGTCTTGATAAGCACAAGTCAAATGAAAGACACTTTTGCCTGCAGTTAATGGGAGTTTTCACAGTCCTCCATCAAGCTTAGGAACCATGTGAACAACACAAAACTGTCAAGCATTGGATTTCCTCTGCTGATTTTAACAGAGAAATCAAGTAACAGTCTTCTTTTGTGTGTGTACTTTTCTGCAGTTTACTAAGCAAAAATCAATTCTAAAAATGTGATACCTAGAAAAAAATATGTCTTCATATACAACCCATATAACTGTGTCCAAAGCCACTAGAGAATGATCTGTGGAAGGGTCTGATATCCTTTCTAATTACAATCTTTTATTTGAATGATTGAGAACTGGAAGTCTGCTCCACAGAAATTTCTACAGGATAGAATTCCAGTGTTCCAAGAATTGCAAAATCCATAAAAGCATGAGTGGCACAGGGAGAAAGTGAATCAGGGACTGTTTATTTGCTGTCTTTTCCAGTAAAAGATCAGGGGGCATCAAATAAAACCTAAAGGCGAATGACTCAAAACACATTTCCAAAAGCTTCAGATCTGAATGGTCTGGCTGCAGAGAGTTGTGACGATAAAAGTTTACGTGGACTCACAGGACACTGGGCAAGTCTAGGAAAAAGCAACCCATTAAGGGTTACTGAATACGCAGAAACCGCACTGGACTTGTAAATCCTGAGATTCACAACTACGCTCAGCATATTCAGCATACTCACATGCTCACTTACATCTATATTCTCCTTCAGTCACTTGCTCTGGGACACAATCACAGAGAGTATATTGAGCTGTACAGACCTTCAGTCTGATCTGCTGTAACATTTCATTCTTATCTTCCTTCTATTAATTCCAAATTGTGGTGAAAAGGCTGACATTGCAAAATTTCCAATAAGGAAAAGTATGATATGATGTCTCTCTCATATAGAAAAATCCTTTTTTGTATAAATCTCTATATATATGTTATATAAGATATATTTTATGGAAAAACAGAGTCTATATAGGTGAATAATGATAATTTCTAAAAATGCTGTAGGAACACAGAAGCATCTTTTTTATCTTGCTGTTTTCAATTTTATTTAGACTCACTTTCAAATGCATTAGGTTGTATGCCCATAACATTAGGTATAAAGTTAAAATCGGTATTAAATATGGTATTAAACTTTTAAAAAATTTTATCAAGATGACAAAGTGGAAACAAAAATTTTCAACTTCATTTACTTACCCAAGACATTTAAACTTTGATAAAGCTGCACATTTCATCAGAATATTTTAGTGTTGATGTGCTTTGGATCAGACTAATTATCAGGGTCGACTTTTTGTGAAACTGTGTGTGGAGGTGTTAAAACTGCCTAAACTTGGCACCTACCATTTGCATCCAACTTGGAAGTGCTCTTTTTTTCCAAGAGAGACAGGGCAAGAGCTTTTTCAGGTTGTGATTCAGTGCAGGAGCCTAATTTAAGTGTTCTGAATTGTTTCTTGGATCCTCTCCACCATCCAGTGGCTATAAAGTGAGATTAGTCTCCTAAACCTTGGCACATGAATTGTGATTCATGTGAATATCCCTTTGTGCCATTTTCTTAAGTTGCTCCACCTCATGCTTATATGTTCCACGGGCTAAATTGCCACAGGCTCTGCTAGTGTAAGTCTGTAAACGATTATAACCAGGATTATTTCTACAAGGGTCCATAAATCCTCCAGAGCAGGATTTTCCAGCTGTGCTTGTTCAACTCCCATCGCAATCAGGCCTGATTCTTGCCTCGAATTTTTAGGCACTGTAACAATACAGGAAATATTAGTAACAGCCTTTGGCCACTGCCTGCAGATGCTGAACCCATCAGGCAAAGCTCTGCAGGTGGGAAGTACTAAAATACCCCATTATCTTAGGACAGCAGTGACAGACTATTAAGTTCATATGTTCCCAGCCCAGAAAGGCACTGAGAAGCCCTGTACAAAGAGGGAACAGTACTCAGAAACCAATGTGGCTGAAAGTCTTCAAGCAGTTTCTCTTCTCCACTAAGTGTGAAAAATAAGCCTGGCTGGTGGCATCTGGGGAACTGTAGCAGTTCTCTAGCATGATGCTGAGTGAAAAGACATTCACACATTTTTACCACATTATTTGGAGGTGTCTTTAGTGCTGAGTAAGCATGCTTTTTGCTAAGGCTGATGTAACTTCTGCTTGCAACTCCATTCAAATGTAGCCAGCAGGTTAAGAAAATAATCATTTATCAGTCTCTGGATTTCCTTCCTAGGTATGAAAAACAACAGTTAACAATATGTATAATGACGCTTCTGGCAGGATTAACCCGAAAAAACAACCAAAACTGTCCAGAGTTGCATCAGTTTAATGCAGGTACAATTTCTGTTGAGTGCTGTATTTCAGCCAGTGGATAGAGGAAGCAAAGTGATGTTTGAGTCATGGCATAATCTGCTGTTGATTTCATTCTAGTGAATAATGGGTGATTTCATTATAGTGAATAGTTACAGGTGAGACAAAGAATGGGAGCTTGAGAAGACTTTCTTCTATACTGCGCCCCCAGTCTCCTCCCACTGATTAGATTGTCTTAGCTGAAGGATGTCCATTATTAAATGCCTCATTGCATATAACAGATTGTTTCATCTTAGCAATTGATTTAAAATCTGTTCTGTCTTGACATTTGTCAAACAAATTTCCTTCAAATGTATTCAAGCAACTTATCAAGCAAAATGGAATCTCCTTTTTGTTCCTTTTTTTCAATAGAAGTTGTCACACCAGAGTCTTGGAGGGCTTCAGAAGTTATATGGCTGATTGAAGTGCTTCAGCTGTAGAAACAAGCTAAAATCACAACTGCTTCATTTTGAGTGATGTGTTTTAACAATACGTTATGTGAGGTTGTCCACTGACTGTAGATGTCAAAAGCCTTGTTGGGTGTTAATACAGATTGAAAGTCCAGCCACACATTTCCATTAAATGTGTATTTATGGGTGTGAACTCATTTACAAAATAGGTCAAGAGTCAGGCAGTAGCAGATGATATAACCGCAGATCTTGATTTGCACTTTGATGTTCAAACTACTGGATGCTTCTCTTCCTGCAAAGACAGAAAAATGCTCCCCAACTGGGGACTTTGGTGGAGAAGTAAAAAACAATATTTCATTTTTAAAATCTATGTAACATTCATACAGAAATATCCTTGCAACTAAATACCACTGGAATAGAAGAGTTTTATTTTTTACAAATAGATCATTGTAGAACCTGCTTCACACACTAGTAAACATAATGGAAGATATCTTCAAACCCCTTATGGGTTTTTTTTCAAGTACAAATTCTGCTGTTTTCTTTCTAAGTGCTGCTCATCTGTTATAGACAGAAAGAGCTGGAAGAATTTCTGCTTTGAAGCTATATCCATTTTGCTTGCATGAGTCCAAGAACATTTGGAGCTCATCAAGGCTGGATCAAAGAGTTTTATCATGTTTGTGCATCAAAAAGGTAGTGACAGAACAGCACTTTTAAGAGCAAAGCATCTAGCTTCATCTTTGTCTTTATATTTGAATAGGACTTTCAAAAGTAGGAAACATAACAAGCAAATGAAATATTTTCTGCAAAAAGACATGACTTGTCTTCAAAATAACTTTTCAATTCAACTGAAAATTAAATACATGTATTTAAAATAAAGAATTCCAGTTAGGAATAACAAAAGCCATTCAGCTTTCCAGGATTAATTTAAACTTTGAAGAATGGTAAATAATGGGGTTTTTCTTAAAACATGAAACAATATTTCATCTTTCTGTTTAAAAAAAAATCAAGCTTTAATTGTCTCCTAATCCAACCCATAGCCTAAAGAGGTCAGGTGAGTGCAATCCTATGGTACCCTCCAGTATCTAGTAAAACAACATTATTCCTCTATGACAACTCACTGCCTTGTAAAGACCCTTTCTCTTGGATTCGTGCGCTTGAGAGGGTTACAGCCACTGAGCTCCAAAGCCTCCTGTTCCCCCAGAGAGACATACCTGGCATAAAATTGAGACAACTATCTCAGAGTATTCATTTTTTCCTCATTTCCCTTTCTCATCCATCACTGCAATTTAAAGTCATGTCAATATTATTGACAAAGTTTCATGATGGGTTAGTTTGGTGATTCAGGCAATCACTTTCAGTTTTAATATCTATTGATGTTCATATGGAAGCATTATACAACTGATCTCAGTTGTCACATGGATGCTGAGTGGGCAAGGATCCTGTTTGGCCTCTATCTCTAATCCATAATGTTGTTTGAGATCTCATGACCTTGACAGCAACGTGATTGTGAATAAATTCTGACAAGTTCCTCAAAGTCAGCAGGAAAGGCAGCCCTGGAAACCTTGTATAGATGCTGAAAGCGCTTTCCTGTCCTGCCAGTATTCATAAGCTCTGTTTGCAATGTTACAATTAAAAATTTGGAATTAATTGTTGGGTAGGTTGCTAACTTTCTTTTTGCAGATGAGGTCCTCTTCTGAATTGTTTTAACCAGAGACAGATTCAGAGGCTTCCTGAAGTACTCCCTTTGCCTCTTTCTTTTCCTTTTGGTTTGCAATATAGACGAAATAGATTATCATTCTTCAGCTCAGAAAAGGGAAAGCAGTGAAAGTTACAATACTGAGCTGTAAGGTTGTGAATAAAGTGAAGGTCATTAAGCAATGCTTATTATATTCTCACAATATGAGAGTTAGTTTAGTATTCAGTGATGTTAACAGTAGATTTAAAACCAACAGAAGGAACTTCTTTCCTGTAAAATGTACAAATAAATTATGGGACTTATTTTTGTAGGATATTTCAGTGGACGATATTAATAATATATGGGCCCTTTGGCACTTTGCAAACACAATAGCTCACATTCTACTTCTATCCTAGGAACTTCTATTCCACTGGCTGAACATACCTCTAAACATATTATCCTTAAGCTACCACTGCTGCTCACTGGTGAAGACCTAAAAGTTGACCTTTGGGGTGATTGTGGTGAGGGGTTCTTAGATTCTTATGTTTATGGCTGTGTATGTCATGGTGTCAGTTTATATCACGTTTTTTCTGTGTGAGGAGCTGAAATAATGCTATTGTTACCTTCAGATCTACTCTAACGTCTTTTCACAAAAGATTAGTAAAGATTAATTTAATACACATTTAGCAAAACAAATTAATTGAATTACACTGTAAAATTTGAAAATCTATGGCATATCTAAGTTTAAACTCTCCAGAAAACTGACACCACTATATTATTATTAATGCTATAATTTTTCTCATTTTCCATGTGATTGGGCACATAACCTGTCACTAATTATCACAGACATATAGCATGGTGTTATGTGGAGTCAATGCATAATTTTCAGCTTGCTTCACACTTACAGCTTTCAATCAATTCCATTTGACTCCTTTTGGAAAATATAGATTCAAAGATCTTCTAGTACTGAAAATCATGTCACTGTTAAGAAGGTGCAAATGAACCGTGTAATATGCTATTCACCTTATGTGCATAACTTTTACTAATGGACAAGTCAAATGCCATCGATGGTTCTCATTTTTTCTATTATCGTCACTTGCATGCTGGTTCCCAAGGCTGCTAGCTGTTTGTGATGGTCTGACAGGCTACAGTAAAGAGCTATGTACAGTCATCCTGGGTTGAGTACAAGTACTCCTAATTTCTCCAGACTTTTCTTCTGGATTAAGGATATCCTGAGTTTCCCTGGACACTCTGAATGAGGATCCCAGTGGAGACAGCCCATCTTATATATTATGATGGTGTTTGAGGAAGCAGCCCTGAATTTCTGAGTCTTTTCTGATGTACCGCCCCTGCTCCCAGAGCAGTGACAATACTGCTGGAGCTGTCATTTCTTGAGCACCAAACCTTCAAAAGAGAGAAGGTGTACAGGTATACAAGTGGTTGAAAATTAGTCCATAATTAAAATTTCTTGAAAGTTTTAGGTGCAGTTGTCATGCTTCCATGTCTTACTCTGTTTAGTCTGTTTAGTCAGTCCCAGAGCTGCATCCAGGTGGACACCACACGGTCCCCAGCAGCCCCAGGGCGTTTTCCAAAGGGAAAAAATTCTCCACATGCTCTGGGACCCCCAAGCAGTGGTCGCCTGAGGTGGAGTCTCTTAGTCACCTCCTTCTCATCCCTACCCTGTTCTGCCATGCCATGATTCCTTTTTGCATACTGTTTGGGGGTCCTGCAGGTAAAACCACAGCCTATTTTTCCATAATATAAACTTGAGGCAGTTTAACAGGTGTGATTTCAGTGAAACACCATTGTTAGCAAGGGAATTTGGTACTTCAACTGGAACAGTTCTTGGACCTTTTCCACTGTCCTTTAAAAAATTATAGTACTTAAGCTGGTGATCAGTCATAACCTCTGCTCATTTTGCACAAAGATTTTCATCTGTGAAGTCAATTAAAGTGATAGTTTCATATACAAAACTCCTTTTAAGTACGCACTGAATTCTCAGTGGGAATGACAGCTTATAATGAAAGGTTAATGTCTCTTTGTACAGGGAGTTGGATTTGTGTCATATAAGTTCATATGGTGTTTCAGACTGCCAAATTTCTGCTACACAGGTATGGGCTTCACTCACATGAAATATGAGTTTATTTAGAAAAAATATCATTAGCAGGATAAGAACATTTATAAATATAAACCAGAAAAACTTAAAGATGTGTTGTAGATGTTCCAAGCCAGTAAACTTGATAGTTGCCAATTAGGCTTAAGAGTACCCAAGATAATACAGAAGAATGCAGTTACATCTCCATCTGTCTCATTTGTTTTATGATTCCACAAAATCTAATTTGGATCAGATTTGTGGAACATGAGACTGAGAGGCAAATACAACTACTAGTAATTGCTTGATGTATGTATCTCCATCCTCTGTCCTAACTTTGTTGTAATACCAGGCCTGTAGCAAGACACATTACCTGTACATCCTATAGGGCCAGTAGTTTGGCAGGAATTGCACAAGCTTCAGAAACACTAGAAGACAGCAGTAAAAAATATGCAGCAACATATTTGGCATGAAAGATCTGCCCAACAGCCTTGATGAGTTCAGCTATATCCAATAGAGGACTTGTATTTTTGAAATACAAGTATGAACTTTTTGTATGGACTGGAAGCAGTTGTGATTTACTCACTCAGCCTAATTTCACCTTCCATCAAAAATAACCAGTATGAGAAAAAGACTATTGACCACATTTGTATATCCTTACTCAGGCTGAATATTGTTTTCCCCTACTGCTTTCCTCATTCATCTTGAGTCACCTGCCCAAGAAATAAGGGAATGAGCACACAACCCTGCTGAACAAGCAGAAGGGGTGAGACTCAAAGTCAGAGAGAAGTTTACAGACATAGTTTATAGGCAAAACACATTATTTCTTATTAAAGTCAGAATCTTTCTAAATTCGTGGAATTAACTCCATCCTTCCCCAGCACAATTAGATTATTAAGAAATCATTTAGAAAAAAATAATATCTATTATTTTTCAAGACTGTTTTCCTGTCCTGTTTGTTACACATAGATCCAATTGTTCCTGTTTAACTATGTTCATGCTGTGACGATCGATAATGCCATCAGTTGCCAAAGTATATTTACCCATGTAGAATGAAGGCAAATATTTGAATTCTTTATGGCGAGCACTGTGAGAAACATTTCTCTTTTACCTTCTCTGTACTCCCCTCTAAAAATGTAGGTGAATTTTGAGCAAGAGTAAAACCAAAATCAGTGTAAAAATGCCATTACAACAATGCCTTACATTATCTAGTGACCGTACCTCCCTAACTCAGCTCACAGCTGCATGTGTATTTGTAGAGCATGATCACAAGGAGTTTTCAGACTCCATTCCTCTAACTTTTCCCATCTGTTTTAGAAACATGTAAAAATCTTCCCTTGGAGCCTCTAACCTCTTAAAACACCACTTTCAAGCCAGCGATAGACGCTGTGTGGCCCCTCACTGCCCTCAAACCACACACACAGCTTGAAGCTCCCTGCACTGCCTGTTTGCATTTCATCTTACAGCCAGATTCCTACAGGGAAAATCCTCCCTGTCTGTCAAGAAACCATATCAAGGCTATTCTTCCTATGAAAAAAAGTTGGAGTGGGAGTGAAGGCAGCAGCAGAGTATGGTTAAAAAAAAAGAATGGACTTTTAAGTCATTCTGTAGTGTCGTGCCTCCTACCATACAGCAGCTAAGACCTGTACAAATACTACCTGGACAATGAGCAGTTATTCAAAAATCCAGATGAAGTCAAATGCACATGACCCATGTGGCAGAAGTTTGTATGGGGCACACCATCATCGTATGCCAACTCATTGGCAGCAATGACCTGGAAAGACAGAGAGAAACAAACGGTGGATGAATTGGCTGATCAACTTTGGCAATACGAACACTCTCTCTCTTCCTCTCTATGGATCTGCATCTCTGCTATAGAGCAACTGACAGACATGCTAGCCAAGAAACTATCTGAGAAACAGTCCTGGCAGTTCCAGCAATTCAAAGAGTATATCTCCTGCTCCCCACCCATACAAACCAGTATCTCAGCTATTAGGAGTAAACATTACTTTGCTCGAGAGAGGATATAGAGGGTACACACCACAGGCCACCCTGTGTCACCATGGAGAGGACATGAGGAAGTGGTATGGAAAATATACCTCAACCCTAGAGGCACAAGTATGTGAACCTCAAGGAAAAACAATCTCAAAAGGGGATTCAGGTTCTTCCAGGAAAATTGCAGCTCCATCTCAAGCAGGCAATTCACCAGTATGGGGAAGCCTGGCAGATTGATAATATCACACTCCCACAAACCGGCTAAGGCAAGCACCATGTGTTTACAATGGTGGAAGAAACCACCGGATGGCTGGAAACATATCCCACGCCCCATGCCACTGTCCTGAACAATATCCTGATCTCTGACTCTTTTAAATAGTCAGCATTGTCTGCCAACTTTAGGGATTAATTTGTTTCTGCTTTTTTCTGAAGTGACCTGACAACTGAATTTCCAACATACTCCCAAGAATATAGTGTCAAACTGCTGGGTAAAATGCAGGTGCGTTTGACTGGTTTTGCTTACGCATTTTCCATGCTACATTTCATCCCCTTATTATAGATGAGTCCCAAAATGTTTGGCATTTTTTTGGTGTTTTCTTTTTTTTTTTTTTTTTTTTCTCCAAAAGAAACAGAAATTTTCTGGTACTCAAACATCAATAGGAAGACTTTTCATAACTGATCTTCTTCAATAACTCAATGCAATAAATGCATAATTGGATGGTGCATCACTGTGAGAAAGGTCAAGAGAAAAGGAAATTACAGAAGCTCCTCTATATTCTATTAACCATCTGATAATGACTTTTTTAAGGTTTGCCTTACTTTCAACATATTTCAGTCTGTACTCTCTATTTGCCATGTACACTGTTATTTCTATCTCTAAAACAAACTTGAAAATAGTATTTTTATGTTAGTTCTTAATAAAGATGGTCCCAAAGGGCAGTTTTTTAAAATCATTGGGTCTTTACCAAGATATTTAATGCCCTGCCAAGGTACAGTCCCACATTTATGAAGCAATTCTGCAACATGCTTGTCAAGCCACAACCCATCACTGAGAGAAGAATGAAATCTTTGTCATTCATGGAGCTGAGCCTGAGGAACATTCTGCAGTGGTCTGATTTGTTTTGGTGGTTGTTTATTCAAAAGTCATTGCATCATGACCAAACCAATCCTTTCTCTCAGCTGTAAAAATACCTAGAAGTGATTGCTGACCAACACTGAGAACTGGAATGAAAGTAGAGGGGTTTGAAATAAAGAAGCCTCCTCAGAAACCCTGAACATCCTGACTGAGTGATGAGGGATGCAGATAGATCTGTCATTGAGAAATAACGTCTGAGAAACTCTGAGACAACATTTTCCAAGGAGATCACCAGAAACCTGTGAAGGATTTTTCAAGCCAATGGATAGATTGAAATCTTGGAGACATATGTTCTGTACTGTAAATGACTGCAGGGAGTCCATTCCTTCTGAAAGGAAAAAATGGAGCTGGATGTTTATTTGTTCTTTTTGGGGTTTTCTTTTGGCTTCTCTTCTATTTTTCTCACATCGGGGTGACTAATGTCTGCTGACGATCCTGTAGTAAAAACTATGTGCCAACAGGGAGATGTGAAGGGTGAAGTCAGAAATGGACAGAGGAATAGACTTGATTTTACCCAACTCTCTTGTCTACTGTTTTTATCATTCACACGGCAAGGCTTCCCATCACTATTAGGGTTGAGAATATAATGTATTCACAGCTCCCTTCAGAAGACCTAACCTCTGGGAACATCCTTCTCCAAATCCCATCTCCTGATAGTAAATAGTCCAAAGGCAGACCTGTTCTCCACATCTTGGGCATTGATCTGCAGCTCTGCGGGTCATTAGACAAAATTTGGAGGGAAATTTGGGGAGACTGATTAGGAAATTACTCTCGAGCAGGAGCAGCAACAAGAATACTACAGTACCTAAGTGAGGTATCAAACAGCCTGGTAGATACTTTGCCTGACCAAAGCATTCTTTCAGAATTGATTTGGTTGTGCAATTAAGTTTTCAACAATACAGTATTTTTATGAGTACTGCCCGTGTTCTGCAAGCAACTTTTATTTCTTTATTCATCAAAAGAAAAACTTAGATGTTTCTGTTTTCAGTCAAAAATATGCCTGGAATCCAACTTGCTGGGGCTTTTTTACTGAAAAATGAATTTTCCACTCGGGAAAAAAAAAAGACTTTGGCTAATTTTTTTCTGCTGTCTACTTGTATTCTATTTTATACAGGAAAAATTTATTTCTTTTTTGCTTTTCAAGGTGTGTATAAGCAAAATTAAAATCAGTGCAAACCAGGAGAAATAGTGTTTACCTTACTTACAAATAAGGGAGAAATTCAGCAAGAAAAAGCTCTTCCATAGATTCTATGAAATGCAATGTATTGCCAGCCACCGTGATACCACTGAAGGTTTGGATCATTTTTCTTGGTAATACTCTTCACATTTTCCCTTAACCTTCAGACCACTGGATTATGCTGTGTCTTTTCTTTTCAGAAGAAGTTATTTAGTTAGTTGCTGGATAGAACAACTGCAGTTTCCTGTCATAAACTTTTCCATATATAGAAAATGAACACATCAGATCCTGTTCTGCTTTCTCTCACTGTCTAAATATACATTATTTTTAAATTTGTGACTTTTTTACTATCTGGAGACCCAGGAGGCTTGAAGTACTTTATCCACAAAGCAAGAGTGGATTTCCATGGACAGCAAGGTGTAAAGATGCTGCTGGCCAGGCCCTGTTCCCATTTTTCCACGCAGGAAACCAGACAGATATGCAACATCTAACTACAACAGTGCAGAAATGTTGCACCTACACCGTCAGTCTGCGAAATACATGTGCAAACCTGATTCAGGGAAAAGGACACACTACATGAATCTTCCCTGTCTTAAACGCAACCCTAGGATCCTCCTCTAGCACACCGCATCTAAGTGTTCCCCAGCTCCCACACCCTAAAAGTCTAAAATCCAACTGTCTGTGCTAGCAACCTCAGTTTACACAAGATGCTTCTCTGTTCTCAAACTGGAATTGCCATTAGGAAAAAAGCCAGCAGAAGCAGGCTTTTCTTACTGAAAAGCCTCATCTTCTCTAGTTTACTATCTGGGGGCTGCAAATCTGTGTGATACGCTTCTCTATGTTTTCTATATTTTGAAATTATACCATCTGAGAAAACAGAAGTGCGATGGTGAAAGCAGGAGTCAGCAAACCCCACACTGCCTCTGATACAGCATTCTGGAGAGGATTAAAAAAAGAAATAAAAAGCCAGCGTATTAACGAAAAATGTCACAAATGTGGCACAAGTGAAATACACTGACAAACAGCCCTTTGATGGAAAGAAAGGTCCCGCAGGAACTGCCCAGCGTGAACACCAAGTGAGACCCTGCGAATTAACTTTTCCTCTCTGGCACAGCAAGGGCAGATTATGTGCTTTGTCCAGGCTTTCCTTTTGCTGCAATTCATACCAGCATCAGCCCTGGGAGAAATGTTTTAACAGGTCTAGTCCCTCCATGGGAACACTTTCTCTGGAGGCTGGTAATGTAAATTGACTCCAGCCTCAGGGCCGTCCATGTCACTGAAACTCTGCTCTGCAACCTGTGCTGGAAAACCTTCACTGATAGTTATTGTCGCTTCCCATTTCCATTTCCTGTCCACCAGCTGCTGCTTTAGCCAACACCAGGGAGAGTGTAAAAAAAAAATGGTCAATCTCCACCGTATCTTTAGGCTGCCAGAGAGCAGGAGGTGGCATTGCAGACAGTGGCTGGGGCTGGTCGTTGCTTCTCCCTCCTTTGCCATGTCAGCAGCAGGCAGAGCCATGTCCTGCAGAGAATTAGGGTTTGTCTCAGAAACCAAAGTGCCTCCTCATAGATCTGGGTGAATACTGTGAGAACAAAGCAGCTGCTGTCTCAGGAAGGAGGAAGGCATATGACATCCAATTTCACAGCCTTTTTGAGAAATTGGATTGCCTTTTTTTTTTTTTTTTTTTTTTTTTAGAAAAAGTATGTGGCCATAGTATTTTCCATCTTTCTGGGCTTTTTTTCTAGGCAGTTGCTCATCAAAGGATCTCCAGCATGTCTGTTGTTGCCTTCCTTTGTTTCCTCTAATGGAAAGCTCCTCTGAACTCTCATCTAAGCTGGGGATATTAAGTACATCCAAATGCTCATCCTTTTCATGGGTACAGGGGAGAGTTCAGTGCTCCAGCACATGGTGTTTGCTGATGGTTTTGTGATGCATGTACTGTAATCACATAAAAAAGTGAGGATCTTCAGTGCAGTTTGTGGGATCAGGCCTATAGCCTGGAAAAATAAATGTATTTGCACTTCTCATAATAGTGACTTCATTATTCTGTTAAACCAGAGCTGCCAACCTTGTACTGCACCATTAGACTTGGACCCTGGATTATGGTCGGGAATATGAGCAGAAAAGGGAAACTTCATTCCCTTCAAGTTAGCTATATGGCTGGTTGCAGGGTTTTAAATAACTGATGCTTTCTGATGATACTTGAATATTATATAACGACCTCTCTGTATTGACTCAAAACTCAGTGCAACACTAAGGAGTAACTGTTCGAAAAGTTGTTTATTCTTGGTACAACACAAGGCTGGAAATATAGTGTATATATAATGTTGTTCAAGTCTTCACTTCCCCTTCACAGGATTACCAAAGTAGCACCTACATTTGCAAAAACTGGGTATTTGGGGCGTTGTGCTCTAACCGTACTACCCCTTCCAGAAAGACATATACCAGCAGCATTGTTAGCATATTGCCCTTACTCTCCAAAATGGGAATAGATGAATTTCCCTATTTTCTATGCTTTATTTTGCACTCCAAGCACACAGTTATACCGTTCTGATAACTGCACCAGGTTTTCCACATGCTTCCATTTCAGCCCATGCACCATCTTAAAAATATAAGACAATTATACTAATTCTAATCATCATAACATTTTTTCTTCTCCAGTAATGACAAAATGAAAACAGCTGATTCGTAGGAGATATAATTTTCCAGAACACCTATTTCATACATGTCATTAGTCAAAGGAATGTGATGATGAAAAAATTACCAGTAACATGATACTATTGATCATAATGACTCAGAAAATGGGAGTGTTATTCTTTCTGATTTGTTCCCTTTTTTGAAAATGCCTGCTTTCATTCTCTTGGAATTCTTTTTCAAACCTCAAAATCATGAAAAGTCATTGGCATAATCTTTCCCATTTCTAATAATTCAGTGGCAGCATTATCAGCACCTGGTGTTTTGTTGTTCCTGAGCTCCTGATTGCCTCTTGAATCACTTCAAAATTTAATTCTTCTACATGTGTCTGGAAGACAGCTTTTTATTCACTATTAACCATCTCCCTGTAGTGGACACACAAAAGTACTCCTCCTTGCTCTTCTGTAATTGAGTTTTTTATAATGAAAAGGTTTCCTTATTTGTTCTTATCAGACACTGATGTGGTTAATATCCTCTCTTCCATGCATCGATACCCTTATAAAATGTGTTTGTTTTACAAATCCTGCTATCCTGTTTCATCTTTTTCCCCAAGCCATGAATGTATTGCCTTTCTCCTTACACTGCTGGCCTCATGACTTTCCCTCTGGCTTTAGAGTGTTTCTCATCCAGAGTTCAATTCTGATTCTGAAGGCTACAGCTTTGCTATATGTCAGCCTCAGTTGCTTTCTTGCAATCTTTATCAAACCATTCTTTTTCCTTTACTTTCATATTTATTCCTACATTCTCCTCTATCACTTTCTTTACCATCTCTGGGTACATGTCCCACCTGGTATTAATTTCCTCATAAATATGACACAATCATAGAATCATAGAATCACAGAATGGTTTGGGTTGGAAGGGACCTTAAAGACCATCTAGTTCCAACCCCTCTGCCATGGGCAGGGACACCCTCCACTAGACCAGGTTGCTCAAAGCCTCATCCAGCCTTGCCCTGAAGACAGCCAGGGATGGGACACCCACAACTTCTCTGGGCAACCTGTGCCAGTGCCCCACCACCCTCTCTGTCCTTTGAAGACTCCAAGAACTTTTAACTACTGCTCAGTATTCCTGTCCATATTCTGGATTCCCCAAAGATTCTGTGTTGTGTCTGTGTCCCATCTGCTTTATTTCATTTTGCTCAGTTCTTGATGATAGCAAACCATTTTCCTACAATACAGAGAACTCACCTGCAGCCAGCTCCCCTTTGCTTTCCACTGTCCTGGCCGTCACTTCCACATCTTGCATAAACTAGTCTATTGTGCAATCTGATTGCTATCAAGCTGTTTTCAGGTACTCGCATATGCTTTTGAATGTTCTCATGAGCAAACAATGTGACCTTCACAACGACATCTTTGGACTGGACAAGTGGTATTTGAGTGCTACTAATTCTGTCCTGAATGCTCTCATCTGGATCCCATGCATCTTCCTTCCCTTCCTTAGGATATCAATCATCCAGGAAAATACTGGCAACTGAAATAATCTAATGTTTAGTTCTTCAGAAAATCCATCTTCTATTATTTTATGATCAGTGAGCTTCTTAGAATGAGGGAATTCTTTTCCTGGTACCTTCCTTTAAGGTACAGACAGGATTGCAGAGTGGAACTGCAAACCCAGTTGCTGTTGACAGCGTAGTATCACCAGTGAGCCAGGTCTTGTTTCATGCTCCATAATTAATCCTCCACTCCAAAAAAGTGCCAAACGCCTGATTTCAAGACATTTGTTTCCTTGATTTGAAGGCCTCTTGATATCATGACTGTGATAATCAAAGCATTAAGAAGGTTCCTGGTTTATGTAAAGTCAAAATGTTCCCATTCCCCATTATTATTTGCGCATCTCAGGTTATTAAGTGCAAAAGATAATGTAGATATCTGAAGCTTTCATTTTTTTCCAGTTTCAATTTTCACTGAGGAAGGGAACAATGTGCACAAGAGCCAGTTTTCAGGAATAATTTCCTTAGACTAATCAATATTCTTCTACATGTCTCACCTGGCTAACTTTTGGCATACCTACTGCAATACAAAGAATGGAGAATAGGTATTGGTAACCAAAAGTCTAAGGACTATTTCAGACACAAGCTAGCACATGCTTTTGCACAATACTTTGTGCTATTTGCTAACTGAAGCACTAATTCACTCTGTGAGGTAACAAGTATTAACATTCTAAACTTACACAACTCAGCAAAATGCAAATAGTAAAACAACTAAGACAGCTAAAAGGGGAAGGGCAAACATTTAAAGCAAAGAGTAAGAAAACCTGACATTCATTAAATTTGTGAAAACAAATTTTAATTGAAATATCATCACTTGGGAAGACATTTAAAGTCAGACTTGGTGTAAAGGGTACAAGGTACCTCCATGACTAATTCACATGGACTGAGAGAACTATGCCCATCTAGGAAGCTGAAACTGGAGCTTAGATGTCTTGAAGCTGATGGAAGTTTCCATACTGAGTTTATTAAAAATTATGTTTAATACAAGCAGGGTGATGATCTAAGCAAGCATCCTGCACACTTGTGATGCTTCAGTCGAAGTCTCCCAAGGAAGGGGAGTTCAGTGGACTATGGCAGAGGGGACTCAGTGATTGCTGTACCTGTGAGCATGTGGTCCTCTTTGACCACTATTGAGTGGTTCTGCCCATTCCTCCACAGCTCCCACCAACACTGTGGAAAGACAGGTATGTTGCCTCCCCTCCCTCATTTTGTGTCCTGATGGTGGGATGCCCTGGGAAGAGGCTTCAGTGTGTCTTTGAGAGCTCTTCTGAGCAGCTAAGTGTGTAAGGTATGACAGTTAATAGCCAATAAAAAATAAAGGCTCACATTTGAAATCTATTCAGCAAAGACTAAAAGTCATAATTTCTGGCCATAGGGCAGCACAGGATGAGACACTGACTTGGAAAGGGACTAGCCTACCAAACGTGCCTCCTCTTGCACTGAAGCACCGTACACAGAATCCCGCGAGCCACACAAGTTTTCCGAGATTCCTGTGGGAATCATTGACGCGGCACGGCTGCAGGATCTTTGAAATACCCAAACCGTGTTCAGCTGAGCCTTCAGCTCGGCAAAGAGCAGCGAAGCCAGACGGAGGAGGTCTCGGAGAAGGCGTCCAGGTGGGCACCGGAGGCACTGCCCACCGCGCTGCCTTCTCTGCTGACACCTGGTGGTGGCCGCGGCCGCCTCCAGCCCGACGCGAACCACAATTCCGTGGAGGAAAAGGCCCACCAGAACTCCGAAACAGCGGCTTGCTTCCCCCCGGAAAGATCTTATTTTTCTGCTTAGAACCAGCTCATGCGACGCAGAAGAAGGAGTACTTAGGAGAGGGATAGTCTCTCAAAACCAGCGTGTGGACCAGGTGAGCCCATCTCTTTGCAGAGGACTTTTCTTCGTGGTTTGAGCATTAGATTTAGCAGACGTGACATCCTGGGAATGCTGTTTGGTTGAGGAATTGTTAGTGCAGTTAAACTGTACCGCTGCGTTATTGTAACGGGCTTTGAGGATGATGCTTCAAGTTGAGGATATGAATGTTCATGTTTAGGAGATGAAAAATTACAAAATATTATTCTTTGTTATTCTCTCCTAGTGAAATCATGTTAAAATAGGTACCAGAGAATTTGTGCTAATATAGCTTTTAAGGCGTTGTACCAAAGAGGTTGAGTGCTGGAGACCCCCTCTCCCAGAGCACAGGATATCCTTCACTCTACAGCACCAGAGAAGACTGCCTATTTATCTAATTTTACACTACTTTGGGGGAGCCATCAGCAAATAAACACAGAAGAAACCCTGGATTTATTTATTTATAGTAAGCCTTATATTTTGCTATCATTCCTATCCATGCACAGGCACTAAAGTGTAAACACTTTTCTTAAAGCAGCATGAATTACAAAAGGTACATTTTTCAGAAATGCTGATTCCTGAAAGCATTGTTTACAAGATACAGGAAATATTCACTTCACATTAAGTCCCATTAGGTTCTTAACTCATATAGCTCATAAAAATTGGAAAAATATTCTTTCTAATGAAAATGGATAAACACTATGCCAAATACTCTTTCTGACTTTTCTATAAACACACAGAAAGCTTTATTGTTAGCTGTGGGATTCTTAATTTTCAAGAATGTATTATAAGATCAGAAGGGAAATAAGGCAAATATTTTCATGGATGTCTGTAATTAAGGTTCTAATTTTGTGTTTAATTTTCCAGCCCTGAGACTTTAGGTTCCTAATATTGGAAACACATTAAACAAAACATGGCCTGTGTCTTTATCATGAATCAAAATACCTCAAAATGGTTTTCTGTCCATTTCCTGAATTAAGCAGAAATGAAATATTCAGATAAATGTTTGTTCATTTCAGGCAACAGGCAGAAAAAGTCATTTATTCTTACAGTAGCTTGGATACAATCCAGAATGGCAGGTTTCCAGCTCACTGTAACAACACTCAGAAAGGCCAACTGATTTTGATAAACACTGGCATCTTAATGTTTATTTTCCTTAACGTCTCATCTGTAGTCCTTTCAACGATGGCATTACCTTGGTGAACAAGAAAATACTTGTTTTGGTGCATAGAAATTAAACAATTCATAGTAACATTAGGTTTTTTTCTCAGTACTAACTATACTTCTGAGTAGAGGCAAATTCTAACAGTATTTTTCCTGACAAGTTAAGCCCAAATGTAACCCTGTATGTGAAACTTCAGACTAAAACTGCATGTCAACACAGCCAGCTCAACAGGAGGTTGTGGGTCTCGTTGTGTTTAGGTGACATTCAATCCAAGCGTAGCCCAGACTATCTGCTGGTGGGTGCACACCCCTTGTTGTGCTCCTCACCTACTTCCCCCTCCAGCATTTATCCCTCTTTTCCATCTAGACTGTAACCTCTTTGCAGCAAGAACCCTCCTTCATCTCCTTCTTGTTGCCAGGGCAAAGGATTCCTAGTCCCAGGATGGGTCTCTAGGTGCTGCTGTAACACCAAGAATAATAAATGTCACTATGACTATTTTTCCGGGTATTAAATCAGTACTAGGACTTTTCCTGGTTGTGGCTTCTCCGAAAGGAATGGACAAAAGTGTGATAGTTTCAGTTGATTGTGGTTCTGACACTGCAGGGCTGGTGTCCAACTCATGCTATATCCCACCAGCATGACCAGCTCCCCTCACCTGTAGTGGGGCAAGAGGAGGGTCTGTCTCCCCCAGGACTTACAGCCCATGTTTCAGGTCATTAACCATTTGACCTAAGAGAAGTGTGGCAGGTATGTGGCCCTTTTAGACTCCTGTATCAGGAATTTGGCCCAAAATATGGCCTCTCCTCACACCTATTTCCCTTTCTCTGAAGCTGACAGGTTTCCTTGAACTTACCATCTGAAAGAAAAAAAGGTTATTTCCATCAGCTTGTCATGAGTTTGTCTCCTCAGCAGTGTCAGCAAGAGCCCTGAGTGTTGACTTCCTAAGACCAGAGTGTGATATACAAACCAGCCATTAAATCTTAATGAGATGAGGTAGGCCAAATGTCTCCAGTACTGATTCTGCCTTTGCTGATAATATGCACACCTAGCATCTCTTAGCTCCCCTGCACTCTTAACATTGTAACTGGAAAATTATTATTCTGGCTCAGCTCTGCTGCAAGGTATTTCCACCCATGACTTAGTGATTTAAGCAACTGCAAATTTTATATAGCATCCCTACCACCTATTTATTTTTTAATGCAACACATATTGTGGGACCAGAGAAAAACAACAGATACCCAAATACAGTGAGAGGGAGAGATGGTGTGACCCCAGCTAGTCAGGGAAAAGCAGATAATCAGTTGCCAATTATGCATTTCCTTCTTTATACCTTTAATGGAGTTGAAACATCTCACCTACCTTTGGAGAAGTACTTTGAGACCGATGGGGGAAAATATCATAAACAGCTATGTGTTATTAGTAGTATATTTATTATTACTGCCATTATTAATTACAATAAAAAACCCCAACATTTTGTTTTCTTATCTCATCATGTGCTGATCATGTCCCCTGGTAGACTTACTATGATATTGTTAAAATGCAACCTGCTGAGTCCACTCTGCTTTGATGACTGGCCATGTAGCCCATCCAAATAGCACTGTGCAAAATGATATCAAATGGCAGTTATTGTTTAATATCATTACTCTAAGGAGACATTTGGAAAAAAAAATCTAACAACACACAATACCTTGAAGTGATAGTGGCTGACACATACACATAGTAACAGCCAGTCTGAATTCTACTCATATAACATCAAAGTTCTAGATTATGTAATTAAAACCAAATCAGGCTATGGATATTGTCCATTCAAACAGAAAACATAATCACTGCCACGCAGACAGTGGTCAGTGGAAATCTACTGTGTCCTAATATGAAAAACCAGTGATGCAGCAGCCAGAAAACTATTTTACAATCTATTTTTCAGGGCAATTTTATAGGCATTAAAGAGGCATTAAAAACCCAAGTGAAAAACTGAGAAGATTTGAGGAAAATTCTGTTGCTAGATTGCAATTTTAGTATTAACCTTTCCTCTGCATTATTGGTGATGTTTAAGAGCAAGAAAATTGACCTACTGGAACAATTTATATTCAGTGTACATTCATATCTTGTTTCTTCAGAGGACTTCTGAGAGGAAGAACAAGACCCTTCATGTTAGTAATTGCTAAATCATCTGTCCATAATTTTTTTTCCCTGCTCCTCCACCCTTTCATGCATTCACCTGCTCAGAGATAAAGCATGAAATTTACAGTGTTTCCAAAGTTTTAAAAGTTTAATGCAACCAAGAAAGTCCAATAGTATCCAGATTTTTTATTCTGGTTTGAATTATACTTCATTCTTGTCTATGCTAATATCTTGCAATAATGAGTGCTGCTGGTTTAAAAAGCATTAAGCCCACTTCCATATGTGTGAATCTTATATATTCTGCCTTTCTTGAATGGCCTCTTGCTCTGTGTTGAGCAAGACAGGAGACAACCACAACGTTGCCCTCAAGAGCTGCTGCCAGCCATGCAGGTGCCAGGTGATGGGAGATCCCAAGCTCTGGTTGCCTTGAAGCCTTAGTTGCCCATTGGTAGGTGACATTCTCTTCTTGATATTGGCCATGCACCAGAAACACTCATGGGGTAAAAAGTGGCAACCTGGTGCCTAGGCAAAGAACTGGGTGGACACATGCTGCCTGTCCCAACGCACCTTTGTATTCAACAAATCTCTGCATCTTACTCATGGAGAGTGACTCTGGCTTGGAACTGGCAGTACCTGTGTACTCAGTATGAACCTGGCTCACCTGGTGGTCCGCTAGAATTTACATCTCGTGACTCAGAAGCTGCTTTGTTTCTCTAACCTTTTTCATTAAATCATCATCTTTTCTGCTTAGAGGTTCAACGGTTCTTACTGTTTCCTTGGCTTTAAATGAGGTTATAATTCCACAAGTGCGAAATCCTCATTAGTTGCAAGGAAGTCTTCAAGGAAGCCAGCAAAGTGCTTTGGAAATAAGGCAGGTGATAAATGCAGATGGTGTTAATGTGACTAACAGTGGTTTTGGTTTTAATAACAATTGATTCATTTTTTATCTCCTGTGACTGAAGATGACTCACTGCTGTTTCTCATTTTTAATTAATAGAAGAAAATAGAATCATAATATTTATTCTTTCCATTAGGAGTTTTTATTATAAGCGTTTACAATGGAAGGCAACACATCAGGCCTGCTCATCCCCATTTGAGAGTCTGAAAAGTGTGTTCATCAAGACTCCACAAGAGGCCGTTCTCCCCTCCTCCCAACCTCATCACTCCAAGGTAGACATCAAATGCTGGTTTACTCGGCTCACTGGCACTAGAGAAAACGCCCAAAAGCTGATAGAAGTCCCTTTTTTCACTGACCCCAAAGCTTCAGTCAGCCTCAGAACTATTAATTACAATGTTCAGATAAGGGACATGCCCAAAAAGCTGTGCAGTGAGAGCAACTAGGGCAGCACCAGTAAGAAACCCCTTTAGAACCATTAAGGGAACTCAGGATTGCTGCAAAAAGTTTCCCTCTCTTGCTTGGTGACCAGTGAGGCACACTGTGCTCACAAAGATGTCTTTGCATTCACATCAATCAATCAGCTTTGTGATCACCTAATATTTTGGAAGGAGAGACTCATAAGCGGTGTTATCCTGAGGTCTGTGCCATGCTCAGAGCTGTGTGTATTCATTCAACAGCTGGACTGTCTTTGAACTCTCTCTCTTTGGCTCTTAAATCCATTTGTAAAACAAGGGTACAGCATAACTAGCAACTCAGCCTTGGCACAGGCACAAAAGTTAATCAGAAGGAACAGCGAAACCATCCATCTAGTGAGCCAGATAACTTCAGCCCCACATTTACTTATGGTAGGGAAGCCAATTTATTCGGATTTGTTACCTAATGATTTTCCTGGCATGTTAAATTGTTGATCAATTAAGTTAAGTGATAATAGAATTTTGTAGTGTCGTGCACATAAAGCAGCATCAGGAAGCCGAATTGGTCATTCATGGACTTTTAATCCTTCACTTTCCTTGTTGATTTAATTTTAAATAAACAGGAATTGTTTGGCAGTCTGCTGAGAGGCAGTGTGGCAGAGGGAGAGAATAGGAAAACAGAGCCTTTCCTCTGACAGGGTTGAGGAAGCACCAAGCAGAGCAAGAGCTGGTATTTTAGATCTGCTGAGACCACAGTGACTTTGAATTAGTTGAGAATGGAGACCATGTACTTCTTAGAGGAGAAGAATGTGTAAGTAGAAATCTTGACTGAAGGTGGATCTGTCCCATTTGGGCCATGTGATGTAGGTGCTGCCTTTTGTTTCCTGTTCAGGCTATTTTACCTGAGGCTTTGACATTCTGTCTTTTCTCCATTCAGCAATGTTTCCTGGTCATTAGGAATCATAAAGCTCAGGTATAATCTCAATTACATCTGTGCTTCCCAGTGGTTTCCAGCTAATTCTTTTAGTCCTGTTTATAAACCCCAGTGCCTTTTCTCTGTTAGTGACTTTTGTGAGTAAGAGAGATGCTGCAGCTGAGGGGAGGCGGATGAGCAGCTGGAGGAGCAACAGGCTCTGCAATCTTGGAGGAGGTGCTGCAGCAGTGGAGAGGGTTCACCTTGGTGCCTGTGGTGCTGATAGCCACTACAGAGGCAGTGGGTGTGAAATAGGGTTTTATCGTGTCCCAGTGAGGAAAACAGGGGGTTTATGACAAGCAATGAATGCAAGAACACTCATAACAGCAATGCTATTTCATGACATTGCTTTTCAGGGGAAAAGCTGCTTGCTTATTTGTTGTCATACCCAACCCTTGCTACATGATATACTTTGTATCTTTTATAAATTACATACTTCTGCAGTTCATGTATTGGTCCCCATTGACTAAAAAGCAATATAGCTAATAGAGGGTAGTGACAACACTCAAAACTATGGATATTAATTTCTTATATAGTAAAAAACACCTTAATCTTAAGAGGTCATGGAAAAAGAGACAGCAAATGAATGCAGAAGGCTATTAAAGTTCAGGTCCCATCTCTTCACCTAAAGGAACAAACAGTGCATAGGATATAAGGGAAAGAGGAGCTGGAAAGTAAAAAGAGTGGAAAAACACATAAACCCCATTCTTGCTTTTTATGGAGAAAAAGTTACAAAAACTGGATGTTTATTAAGATTTCTCTATGGCCTATGCTATAGAAAATGTAAGTTTAATGTAGCTCATGGATTTTTTTGACATGGTATCTTGAAAAGACCATGGCTGATAGAGTGCTGTAATGATGGGTCTACAGAGGCAAACTCCAGCATCAGTATTTACCTGGTGGTGGGGAAAACTGCAGGGGCTCGCCCCCAGCCCCCAACCCCCTCTGCTTACACAAGAGATGACCGAGGCCTTGTGGCTTTTCCTGTTGTGGTATGAACATCCTTTAGGAAAGGAAGTGGTTGGTTTGTCCAGACAAATCTCATGGGGGTAGGACATCTAAGGGGCCCAGGCTTTTAACCCATTGAGAGTGTTGTGTCCAGCAACAAGTTAAAAAGAGAAAATTAAATTAGAGCATAGACTGAAGACTTTTGACTATTTTTGATTCCCGTGGTATGGCAAGCATTTTTATGTTTTGCATTGGCCCTATACTAAGTGGTCATTTACTTATGTAAACTCTTTGCTGAATAATAGTTCTCTGATTATCCTCTCTTTTTTTCATGATTATTGCAACAGATGGCTTTAAACACAGACTTTGCACATTTAGCTCTTTCCTTCCTGTGCTCTGCATCTTACAGCATCGTGCACCTGTGAGGAGAGTCCTTCACAGCGCTGTGCCACTGTGCCCTTCACCAAGCTGCTGGTACAGGAGTGTCAGTCTTTTCCTCTCTTCACATTTCTGTTTATCATGAACACCAGCAACAATCTTGGCTGTGTATTTCAAAGAATTTTCTATTTTACAACATATATCACCTTTATGTACATACCTACCTATGTTCTTCATGAGTATGTGAAGTACACAAAATCCAGTTTGTTTTATTGGCCTGCAGTACCAGTGTTTCTATTAACACCTAGTTACTGGTCATGGTTGATAAAATATCTGCTTTTATAAGAAAATGAGGGATTTTTCCAGCCTTTTTGAATTCCAGAAATAAAACACATTAACACAATGCAACCGAAACTGAGAGAAAAAACCACAAGGTCATTAAAAAAAAAAAGAAAAAACCCACCCTAGATATTATTCAGAGAACTAGCATAGATATTTTTCTTATCAAGAGAATCTCCTGATCTTCTATACTCTGGTTTAGTGCTTCAGTGTTTTTTATAACAGAGTGAGGCTAATATCACAATGACTATAAGTTATTAAAATTGCGAATGAAGTGTGCTTTGGGAAGACTTCCTTTGGCACAGAGAACATTTTTATCAGATCCATGGCTCCAAAGCAGTGCTGGTTAGCCCTTTTTGTGGGCTTTGTACTTCACGTTGCTGTATATGCATTTCATGAGCTGAGACAAAAAAAAGGCACTTCTCAGCTGCTACCTGTTTCTGTCACCGGCAGTGAAATGATGAATCCAGCTGAGAGCTGTCCCTGTGTCCTGGAGGATAAACCTATTGTCTCCAGCATTTTAGGATTATCAGTGTCAAGAATGCATCTGAAATGTGCCCTCAGAGCTCACTTTGACAGGGGAATGCTGCTGATGGAAAATTCCTATTGAATCAAACATCTCTCTTTCTGCAAAGAATCTGTGTGTGTTTTGACATACACCAGCAGTGGATGAGTCCGGTATTCCTAGGCCAAAAAAGGTGGCTTTTTAATCCCCTTTATAGCCCTAGGGATCACTGAAACAGTGACCTGTTTTCTCAGGTTTCCTCAGAAAAACAAAGTATAGGTCCCCCTTGGAAAGAAGCAGGGATGGGATATGGTTTCCCTCTCTGTCACAAAGCTTTCTCGCAGCTCAGCCAGCATCTCCTGCACAAGGCCTCTGGGTTTGGTTGGGGCGCGTGTGTGCACTTGCTCAGCCAGCCAAGAAGCGGTTCAGCTGAAACCCAGCTCCCCAGGAAAGCTAAATGCTCTAGAGGTACACTAGGCGCTTCCTTGGGTGAGATACCCTTGCCTGCTGAGTGTGGAGTCACCCAAGTGTTCAATGCATACTCCTGTAGCCTATTTGGAAGGGAATGGACACCCTTCTCTGCCCTGGGATCAGCCCCGCCATGCCTAAGCTCCAGACACTGACATCCTCCCGTGTGTCCCAGTGTGTCTTGCAATTGTGTCCCTCTAAAACCACTGCAAGTGCTTCTCTGCTTTTCCTTTCAGAGCTCTTACTCACTCTCTACCTCCTTCTGAGGGTTTGCTCATGAAATGTGGGGTTTATTGGAGCCTCAAGGAGAGGGTTGTTTACAAACTGATTCATCGTGGCAGCTCTGTGACTTGACACACCCAACAGACCTGAAATGGAACAGGAGGAACAGGAGCATTGGTAGGTTTGGAAACAAAACAATGGTCTGCAGGCACAGCTCAGTCTATTCCTGGAGCATGAAGTCCTTCCCAGCATAAAGAAAGATTTTAGCCTTTGACTCCTGCTCATAAGTGGACTCTCTAACAACCTCAGGCTTTACTACGTGTATGAGTAGCTCCTAGAGATTCATCTTCAGTGCAAAACTTACTGACTGCAGTTTGGAAAAAACACTGGATTTTCTATATCTATCCAGACAGTGTTCTGTTCAGAGAGCATCAGGTGGCTGCTTAAGCCTTCATTTTCTCGTTTGAATCTTTTCTGGGTACTGCTATTTCTTTGAGAGGAAGTAATACTGGGGATAAAAGTTAAAAATAATCTATTTTGCTGTAAAGGTTCAGTAACAGGCTACTCATAGGAAAGCCTGGGGATTAGAACTAGTACTCTTACCCCCTTCTGACTCCACTGGCTCCTGGTGTGTATTGATCTAAGTGGGAAGAGAATAAGAACCCAATTATTCTCTGTTTGGATGACACTTTATCTAATCACAAGTAGGACGTATTGAAGGCACAGAAAATCCTTGGGGATCTTCTGATCAGTTACCTGGTAAAATATGATGATTCACCTAAAGCTGTACTTGGAATATTTCTCCCATCTAGTCCATTGCATGTGCATTTACTGTAATACATGTGAGGTCTAATTTACCTCCCTCCCTTCATAGTGCCATTCACCTCCCTAAAGTGAGTCAGTCTGTTCTGCCAATGCTTTTTGCTATGCCTCTTGAATCAAATTCAAGACATCTCCTGATGCATCTCCTGAATAGATTCCACGGAGCAGACTAGCGAGTAAAGTCAATTTACATAGTGAAACCGTTATAAACCTCTGAAACTTGTTATACAGTGGAAGTTCATCCTTATAGCCAGGGGATGGGAGGAAAAAATTTCTCTTTTACCTGAAATCTGAACATTGTAAGTTTGACTGCAAGGATCACCATAGAAATTCAGCCACGATTTGTAGTCTCTGTGAAACAAATGGCATCATGCTATTATTTCAGGAATGCTGTATTTTGCCACCTTCCTGTTTAATGAGTGTATTCTTTTAACAAGACAGGTATCAAAACCAGTTCCCACCATCCATTAAAGATGAAGCATGGCAAAAAGATGATAGCACTTAACAAATCTGGTTCCCTATTACTGTGGGACCCTACTTTTAAAAAAGGTAATTGTCTTTTGTCTTCATTCCCTGGTGTGTCCCTCCACCTTCTGCCAGGGACAACCCAGCACTCAGCCATTCAGCTTCCTCAGTCACTTTCAAGATTACTTTCCGCATTAGCCCCTGATTCCTGCCTTTCTCTTGTACGATATGACGTTTATAATGCTGGGTTTTTTGGCAGGGGCCCTGCTGGGAAACAGATTGGAGACTGATATGGTTTAAAATATGTAAATATTTTTATTTTTTAAAATACTGGGTCGAGTGCCTGACTTGGTTCCCAGCACACACCCCTTCAGCAGTGGTACCAGTGCAGATGAAGGGGCAGTGTGGTATGGCAGCAGGAATGAAGCCCCAGGGAAGAAATAGAAGCACCCAAGGAAGAGAAGGGCCAAAACCTTCTTAAACTGACTTTGCCACCAGGTGCAAAAGTAGACGAGGAAAATCTGGGGTTTGTGCATGGATTGACAGAGAGCAATTAGGTGTTGCTTTCAGGAATGCAAGAACATGGAGCTGCCTACATAATGAAGGAACTGCTGAATTCCAGGGGATGTGTAACCCACAGCGAAATATTTCTGACATAGAGGAGAGACATTTCAGATCAGATTTTAGCAAGTCTTGCTGAGGGTGTTGGAATAAGGTAACCTCTTCTTCCCAGGAAGATTTCCAGAGCTTCTAGTGAGGAATAATGGGGGTATTTTTGTCCAAGAAAAACAGTATTTTACATAGATTTGCTTGGCAAAACATTCATCTAATGGTGATGATTATCTATGGGGTTGTACTACATGCTAATGGCATGTCATTTCATCTTTCTAAGAAATGGGGATGAATCTTTCATATGTCAATACATATATACATATGTACATTCGTCATGTCATTTTACATATATATATATATGTAATGTGACATGAAACTGCTGAACAACTCTATTTCAGGAGTTCCACAGAGCTCCTTTGTGTCCTTCCTGAGCAATAACTCCCATTTAGATTTTGACAGTGAACACCAGTTTCCCACAAAAATCTTGTTGTTTTCATCTGTGAAGTGCAAAATCTGAAACATGGCAAAAATTAACTTGAGGAGTGATATCTTTGTTCTGTCATTTTCTTAGTCCCTGCAAAAAAAAGTGCAAATCTATTCTTAAGTCCAGAAGATATTTGCTTTCTAAAATAAATTTAATCTGTTTATGACATAGGTTGATCTCTCAAATCTGCATGAATTCTAAACGGAAACGGGTGCATTTTATTTTAAAGTGAGAGGATGTACCTTTTAGATTCCTTTTCCTAAAAAAACATCAGCACCATATTGTTTAGAGAAATGTTGCTGAATATTGTCAGCTGACTTTACATAGGAGAATTCATTTTTTTATAAGCCTGTCTGTCATGCTATTACTGGAACAAGACAGTAGATACCAGCTTGCCTTTATCACCTTCGCAGTTTGCTTTCGTTAACTCTGTTTCCTTTATCCTGGCTATCATCTTGCTTTTAAAGAGGCGATTTGTTAATTTTGTCAGATGATAGTCTAGTATGTATGTGACATACATAAGAACAAGGTCTAATTAAAGAAGAAAAAGAATCACACAAGTTAAAAAATAAAAGAGCTACAGTAAATACAAGTTAATACAGCTGGGAAGGAAAACTTTGAATTACACATGGGAAGAAGTCATCTGACCTTTCTAGTGGAGGCACTCTGCTCAAACACGCAGGGCCATATGGAAACAGGAATAGACATTGAAGTCAACTCATAGGTCACAACTGAATTAAGTCCCTGGTGCCTCGAGCAAGTGGGGGTGTGCTGTGGTACATACCAGGTGTTTAACCGGGCACATGGTGGAGTTACAGGGACCACAACAGTCAGCCAACACAGATCACTTGAATGGATGTAGGGAAGGCAAAAAGCAGAGCCCAGTGGACCTTAGGCTGGGACTACTTCATGCCTTTCTCTTCTGCTATGCACATAGTCCAGGGATCAAAACTAGCAGTTTTGAGATACAGCCCTGCTAGCAAAAATATATATTGGGTAATGTCTGGAAGCCACTAGAAGCTGTGAATTGCTGAGTGACGTAGAGGAGGTTATGGGAGATTTTCATATGTCAATCTTTCTCATCTCAAACCATCTTCAGTTAAAGTGGAAAATTTACATGACTCTGCTCATTTGGTTAATGGGAAATGGGCTTAGTGGCTTCCTGGTCTACTCCCTTCCTTCCTCTGCTTCTTCCAGCTTGCCTCAGGCTGGTAGTTAAAAGCCTTGTGAAAACACAGAGGTTGGGTCAGGCTATGGGTATCTGAAAAAAAAAAATAGGGAGGGAGGGCAAAGACGATAGCTTAAGGGTATGAGGACTATTTTGGCAGCTATAAATGTTGTGCAGAAGACTATGGGAGTGACCACACAGTCATGGACATCTCCAGTAGCGCAACCGAAACAATACACTGTAAACCAGGCAAAACAGGACTGCCTGTACTACCTCCTTGTAAAGTAAAAGGATCCCACAAAAAGTGTTTGTATCCAAGATGCAGGGTATTGGATAGGTGATTAGTTGAACTTCTCGGATTTGGTGTGAGTATGTTTAAGAATTCTGCAGACTAGGGAAAATTTTCAGTGTAATTGGGCAAAATGCTGTATTTGTTATAAAACCCTAGGTGACTGAGTTTCAGTGGGTTTTCTGCTATTTAAAATCAATTAAAAAAAAATCCCAAACAACTAAAACATACCTTTCTTATGTGTGTGATTTGAGAGAAAAAAAAATGGCAGTTATTCTATGGTCCACTCCAAGCAGCTTAGAAAATGAATAAGCAATGAAAATAATAATGCCTTTTTAAGGTAAGGTCTTATAAATAAATGTAACTTGTGGGAGTCATTTATCTGGTAAAACATGCAAGTTACTCCAATCCTCACCTATATGTGAGAAGATCAAAATAAATCCTTAAAGTGTAATCTAGACTTTGCTGCATATGAAGTAAAGAAGCTATTTTGACGCCTGGGCTCAAGCCTGCTGTTTCTGTGGGCTGAATTTATACCTGTGATGTCAACTTTCTCCTACCACAGCCTGTCACATAAGTGAATGAGGGACCTGTGATGAAGACTGGGTGTCTCATCTCACAATCTACTGCGTGTACTGTAACGTGTCAGGCCTTTCATTTCTTGACATGCAGCAGTAGTAGGCTTTTCTCCCACTTACATGATTGAGTCAGTCTCCTGGGACCTAAAGCTCAGCCATAACCTCCAGAAATGGGGCATCTTGAGTCAATTCTTCACGCTTAGCAGGGCCAGGCTCCATGCAGAGTTGTGGGGAGGAAGTGGCAGACGTGTTACCAGCACATAGTTCATAAAATGATGGAAGTAGCATGTTTTTCCACCTCTCCCATGCTTCAAAAATAGGAATCTTTTGTCCTGCTAAATGCATGTATAACTAATCTTGTTATCTGTGCATTGCAGAAATTGATGTAGACAGCTAAAAAAAAAAGATTATTTGCTTATTTTTCCCCAAGATTCATTATGTTATATAGGCAAAGGAAAATATACATTCAGGTGTAAACTACTATCATAGCCAAGAATTTGCATTTGTAAAACAAACTAGAGCAAAAGTAATCTGTAGAGGATGTGAAAAGAAAAATATATGCACATGAAAGGCATTGCTGACAGGGGAAAGCACAGGACTTGGTAAAATGCAAGAGAACCTGTGCAAATAATACTGACACTGGAAACATCAATGCTTTTGTGACAGGAATATCAGACACGGGAAGAAAATAGACTTACCAAGCATAGTGTGGCCTGCAAGCTGGTGGGAGAATTCAGCAATCTGTAGATCTCTGCCTACAAGCTACTTCTGAAAATGACACCTTGTCTCTTGAGAGACAGGAGCCTACAGTAAGCACCGCTGAGAAGATGACCTTGAGGAGCCCAGATCTCTTCAAGGTTCAAGAAGTTGCAGACACCTGATAAAGTTCATTACTTTGTTTTTGAAACTTGACAAGTTTTTTGATATTTTACTGTTGAGCCTGATTTGTATCCATCCGGAAAACAGTAAGCTCTTGATCTTGCCGTTTGGATATAAACTAGTGTTTATGCAGCTACAGTAGCCAGGAAGGAGTTTACTGTAGTGGCATGGCTCTTTCTGCTCTGAACCAGGTATGCTCCATAATATATGTTATAGTTCAGTAAATATTCAGTATGGGCGTTTGTTTGGAATATTTTCCTTTTTTTTTTTTTTTTTTAAATGGTTCACATTACCATGGTTGAAAAGTACTTTCCTCCATGCAAATAGTTTTCTCTGTGGTATAAAATTTTGCTAAGCTTTCCCTCCACCTACAAAAGAACCCTTCTCTGGCATGTTTCTCGCAATATCCTGTTGTTTTCCAGCATTTATTGTGTATTTATTTTAAGGGAGATCTTCGGAACCAAAAGGAATTGGGATTAAGTTCTTAGTGTATATCACTGCATTTGGAGTAGTGCAGATTTTTCCTAAATATATCCAGTGCTCACAGGGCTGAAGTACTTACAAGCACTGAGTCAGAGGCTGAGCTACCATAGGCTTTATTTCAGGGTGTGCTCTGAAATGGTTGGAAGTTTTTCTTTTTACTAGAGCTCTCAGGGCAGTGTGCTGGTGCTTCTGCTGCTGATTTCACTTATTAGGAAGAAATAGACATTCCAAAACATCAATTGAAAATTGCGAAACTATTCTGTACCTAAGAATTATAAGCAATGCTCAAGACCCAGTTGGGATCTAACACTGGGTGCTAAGATCTAGTCTAGTGTAGAGACAATGCAGACACAAGTTCAGAAACTAATGCTGTTCATTTTCCTTTAAAATATTTTCATCTTTCTCTAAGGTCTATGATGATATTGTATTCACAGACATGCTCATTGTTCTTCTAAATGTCAGGATGCTTATTCTAATATGTTTGGAGCTGAAGATTATATTGGGCATAAAATGATTTCTTACGCTGAAGCATAAATAGTATTTAGTTGAACAAACACCAGCAGCAACCACTTCAGTAAATACATCATAAGCATACACACATACTTGCTTACTGCCACAAGCAGAGGGCTAAAATTAATCTCAAAAAGGAGAAAAAAATGCAACTAAACCCAACGTTGGCTAAATGCTTAGCAAGTTAAGCAATACACTACATTTTCACCCATATATCTCTTATGAGAAAAGGAGAGAAAATAATCATCAGGAAAAGGATTAAACTGTTTAGGACCTATTTGATGTACCATTCAGAAAAATACTAATAGGGATTGCTGTTTAAACAGCTGATTAATAATGAGGCAAGTTCAAGTCAGGAAAGGGAAAAAGTAGATTAAAGACTGATTAGGTGAGTGGAATATATTCTGACTGAAAGCGCAAGCTGAACATACCCTTGATTCCTTATGGAACTGGTCAAATCGTATGTGCTTGAATAAGTATGATATTGAACAAAAAATAACATTTACAAAAAACAATGAAATCTGAGAAGACTGGAGGAGAACAAATATTATAAAGGGAAAGACAGGGGTTTTTTAAATGGGTGAAACAGTGATCTAGAGATTTAAAGCTTAGGCAGCTTAGGTTTTGTACCCGGAAAGACTCCAGAAGAAATTGCATTGAAAGAACAGTAGAAATTATTTGAAGTTCAGAAAATTCAGCCTAAAATATAAGAAAATAAGATTACTTTGGTACAGAAATGAGACATCTAAATGGCAACATAATTGAATAATATGAAAAGATTTTGGGTTGGTTTTCTCAGCAGCCTCTGGAGATAGAGCAATACAAAAAATCAGTTTAAATAGAAGCAAAGACACATTTTTGATTTTAGGACAAACTTGCAAATGATAAATATGTCTAAGTACTATCATTTGCAAAATCAGCTGTAGAATCTGCAGTTGCCAAGTCCCTGAGGAAAACAACCAGCTGCTTTTTCCTACGTAAAGTTTAATTTCATGCCTCCCAGCAGTGAACTTTTCCAGATGAGCAAGTCCCTGCAGACTGCCTGTGCAAGACCAGCTTTGATGGGTTGCCTCTGCCTATGGTCATTCAGCTTGGAAATGGGAATAGATGTTTCATAGAGAATTTCTCTTAGATTTGACTTGGCAAGACTGAGTTGTACAAACACCCACTGGGCATGGTCTGGACAGACATGAGACTGCAAGGGTTCCTGAATCTGCTCAGAGAAATAGCCCTTGTCTGTCCTATATCAGAAGGCTAGTATGGCTAGCACTGTTGTGCAAGTCTTGAACTTGAGAAAAGTCCCAAGGACGGGGTTTACACAACAAAGTATCTCTTTTTTTGGTCCTGAAGCTTTGCTATCAAAACATTTAAGTGTTGAAGTGTTCATCTATGCAGCTAGAAATGAGACTGACCCCGAGGTTAGGCAAATCAATACATCATTTAAAAAACATTAAAGAGTTACAGTAGTTTCTGTTAGGTAAATATTCCTACCATGTACAGAATATACAGGGTAATGTGTTTACTTTGACCCAATTAAAAGGGCTAACAGAAATGCAAGCAAAAAATAATAGCTAAGCCTTGCCTGTAGATTTACGTTTTATTAAACAGTAGAGACCCTCCAAGGGATGCTGAGGTTGTGCAAGAGGTGAGCAGCAGCATGACACATCTACACAGTGATCAGGCCCATACCAGCCTTGGCTGTCTGGAGAATGTGTCATTTGTGCACGTAAACACAGGCTTTATTGAAACACCAGGCAAACTTGCATCTGAAAGATTGACAAGTAAATGTGGGAAATGGGGGGGGGGAAAGGAGATCGCCCAGCACAGCACACGTGCTCAGAAGGGACCAAGTCTTGGTCTGCCCAGAAAACCACATCTTAAAATCTCTTTCATAGAAAGAGTGCTAACATCCCTCTTAAAGCTAATAATGACATTTTGCTCCCCTTTTTTCTGTAAACCTATTCCAAAACCTCACTGCTTTCATGATCCACACTACTTTTGAATTCCTATCTGTCGTGGCTTAGCCTTATCTGGCAATTAAGTACCACTCAGTTGCTTGCTCACCTCCCACATTGGAGAAAGGTTGGGAGGGGAACAAACAAACAAAAAAACCACCAAGGAAAGCTCATAAAAGTTGAGATAAGAACTATTTAATAATATAAATGAAAATTATAGTGATACTAACAATACTACTAGTAGTCAGTAATTAAAACAATAGAAAATAGAACATATGGTAGGGTTGCTCACCATGTGCTGACTGACACACATCCAGGTCCCAAAACAGCAAGAAAATCCAAGCAGAGAGAAATCCGAGCCTGAAAGACTGAAAGTGGGGAGAAAACCGCCTGGACCCCCAACCCACTAACAAAAGAACCAGCTTCTCTGCTAACAGCCCTGCCAGGAGCTAACAAAAGGAGCTAAGGACCAAGCTATCAGCTAGCCAAAAACCTTAAAGAACTTCCTCCCAGGCCAATTTCATGTCTCTGAAACTGCACATGCACCCAAGCTGGCCCCTGAGCCCTGTGCACTAATGGAATTAAACAAAGCCCTTAGCCCCTGTGGGCCAGCCAGCTCTGTAGGAAAGGAGCTTGATCCTGCCTGAAACCAGCACACTGTCCTAAACTGGCTACTATTGGTTTATTCCATTTGTTCTTGTGCCAACATTGTCATTCAATTATCATGGCCAGGAATGAGCCACATTCCTTTTCAGGCTTTGTTTTTCCTCTGTCTGTGGAAGGCAAGCATCCATCATGCTTTCAGAGCTATTGCATCTCATAAAGATTCCCTTGCTAATGCTTGAAGGAGCTGGCTTGACAAAATAAGACCGAGGCAGCCATGGCCATAAGGCACTGAGTTGAGAGCCCTGCTGACCAATAGAGTGATGATAGTACTTCTGGGGTCATTCAGTTCTTCCTGGAGGATATTACGAGGTAAATAACAAATTAAGACTGAATTTGGGCTTCCCTGAGACACTGGAGTCAGCAGTGGTCCCTGTGCTGTGTCTGAAATCCAGGAAAGGACTTATTGGCAAGAATTTGATCCAATATGCACATCCAGAGCCGTAGCTCTAATTCTTGGGAAAGATGCATGGCTCCCTGTCCGTAACTGGCCATCATTATTGATAAAGACAAATTAGGACAGAGCAAAAAATGCAGTTCTGCCCTGCCTCTAACTCTGCCTCGTGTTCTCTCTTGGACAGATAACACCCATGAAGAAATCAACAAGGAAGAAATGCTGCATTCTCCCGTGACCCTTGGCCTTATCCTGTGATTAGGGCTTTTCTGTCTCACACCGTCTGTATCGCTACAAGATCCAGGCAGAATCAGTCCCTTACTACCTGATTTTCTGTGAAATAATAAGGTCAGTCTGTCAATTACATCTCGCTGATGACTATGATAAAACTCAGATTGTTTCCTCATCTCTACCTCTTGCCAGCAGCAATTTTTACGTTTCCAAAATGTTCACATTTGACTGCTAAAAACGCATTCCTAAATCTAGCTACAGATACCCAAATAAATACATGCTCAGACAGAGGTCTCATTTTTTCAGAGGGCTGCAGTCAGTTGCTGTCTGAGAAAACCACGCCACTTTCACTTAGCAGCGAACCCCACGTAGAGCAGCCTGATTTCTCTGAACACATTGCCCTGTAGATATAAGATCATTGCTAATGCAGTGAAAATAATAGTCAAAAGACACAGGATAAATGTTACAAATCCTGGATTTTTAAAACCTCTCTCCAGACCAAAACTTAAACTTTAACTTTGAAAAGTATCTATGTATATTTGAACTAAGAGTACCTAATAATATTTTTCTTCTAGGCTGTTTAAAAGGAGAGTACATCTGTGTTTTTGTACTTTTCCTTTAGAGCTTAGGGAAAGAATAACACAATATATATACATGGAGAGAAGAACCACAGCAAGCTTTGCAGAGCCATCACATTTTTTCTGATCTATGGATTTGGCTATTTATTTTTGGTGCTGTCTTATCTAAGTGACAGAAGACACAAATGACAAACAAAAGCAAACGGTGCAGAGACTGACAGCTGTCTGCATATGACAAGGTCTGTGCAACTAGCGTTGGCTGATTTCTCAAATCATTATTCAGGAACTGTCACACACTGAACCTGCATGACTCTGGCAACAGGCAGGGTGCATTCACATCATCTCTAGGGGTTGAGGACCAGGACTGCAAGTCACCCAGGTCCAGAGTGGCAAGTCAGGAAGCTTGAATATGGTTTTCTTACTGCTGGTTCTTACCCTTTCTGTGTGCTTCCAGCTCCTTGTGAATGAGAGGGGAATACAATAATTCATAAGTAATTTGTACGTTAAACTGAACTTAAATTGCAAAACCATATTCTTGCCTGTTGTGAGAAAGTACAAAGTACAGCATTTTTTTCTTTATTTAACATTTTTCATGAAGTAATACACGTCCATTTCTACAGAACTTATTTCACCAGGAAATAAATCTTTACGCAGAGGTTTGGAGCAATTTGTTTTTAACAGGGTGATTTAGGAAGCTGAAAAGGCAGAGGAGAGAACTGTGTTGACCTACCATAATCAAAACATCTAATAATGTCTCCAAGATAAAATATTGGCAAAAAAAAAATATCATTCCTGTGAAATGCACTTTGTAGGCTGGCAGATGGAGAATGAATCGCCACACTTAAGTGCCATAATATTCCTAGGAAGTACTTAGATATTTGGGTAACTATTTGATGAGGCAATGCAAGTACCTATCTGTATTTCAGGCATAAGCCTGCCTTGCTGGGACGCAAATACAGTCTGAGCTGGGCTCTAGCCCACAGAGTTGGATGTTAGCCAAGCATGGGATATGATGGGAAGCACAACTTAAAATCATTCCATCCTTTAACAAATGAAGATGTTCAGGCAAAAATTCTGTAAAGTAACTAAAACTTCCTCCTCAACATGTCTGGCATTGCATCCTGGCAGGAACTGTATGCTTTGTAGGCAAAAGGCTGCTAAAGTGCATATTCTTGTGTACCAGGTACTTAAGTCATTCTCAGGCACTCAGAGCACTGCAGACACAGCCAACAGTGACTTAATGCTGCACTTGGTCTGCATTTCTGTGTTTAACATAGAATACCTTCTTATGTATAGATTATCTCTAGACACTTTTACACTGGTGCCAGCACAGATGACAGTTTGTGTGGCTTTAATATTTTCAGATTCTGCTTCTTTAATCCAGTTGCAGCGTGAAGTGCAAATGCACACTGAGTCAACTGGTTTGGTTGACACGGTGGTCAAAGGCTGTGGTCCAAGAACAGTACTATTCTCAGGCTTTGTCCCAGAGCTGTTCAGAATCACTGAGTAGGTAGTAACTGCACTTCTAAGGTCCAATTAGTGTTAGCAGTGAACAGTAAGACCCACACAAATGCCGCAAAAAAGCAAAACAGGCTGACTTGTTTCTAATAACTGGGCCTAGAAAGAAGAGCATAGAAGTGAGATATTTTCTCAGATGAAGGGTAGATCAGGTTAATCACAAACCGCCTCTCAGTGTGATCATCCTCATCCACAAAAGGTTCTCAGCAGTGGATTTATCTCAAAATATAGAGGTTTAGTCTCTAGCAGGACTCAGAGGTGATTTCTCTAGGCTTTATTTGGGATGTGATGAGTAGATGTCTTTCCTGTATTTTTGTGCATCGAATAACATAAGAGCACACCCCTAGTAGCAAACTCTGGTGAGGATGGAAACTCTCTTATGTAATGAACTTTCCTAAGGATGAAGAAACTGAGGCCAGACGTCTCACTGTCCTTTGAGCAGAACAACAAAAAATTAATCTCTTGAGACTTGTAGCACTATATCCAGCACCAGAAACCACGACTCTGTGGCTTTACACCATTCCCAGCATTGGTCAGGACATGACTAACACTCTGGGTTTATACCACATGCAAACCATGGGTTCTCAAACAACTTCCTTGTCTCCTAGGTCTGGGCACATAGCTCACTGCATCTTGGCCTTCACCCACTTTCCTTCTCCATCCTCTGTTTTCATGAAGTATAAATTTACTGCTTGGGTGGGAGCCATGGTGCACCCCAGGCAGCCTCCAGATGCCAGCTGGGGATGCTGGTCCATGCAGCTGCTTCACTGGCTGTGTGGGCACAGTTTAAATACATTGCTGTGGGTGAATGAAGCAGATCTTTCTCAGAGTCCTTGACTCTGGGTTTTAAATAGCATGGTATAGGCCTGGCCCAGTAAAATTACTTTCCTTTGATAGCAAACTGAAAAGTTATCTATAGGTCTTTCCTGTCTTCTGCTGAATTCAGTAGTATAATGAAAACTTGCTGACATGAATATCATGCACACAGTGGAACAGCTCTGAATTTCTGATTTCCTGCCTCCTCCCCCACCCTTCTTCACTGACCTTGGTGTCTGCGTAGCTGTTTCTCTCACATCCACTCCTCTCTCCCTCTGCAGGTTCTTTTTCCTCTTAAATTTGTTATCACAGTGGTACTACCACCATTGATGACTGGCTTGGCCTTGGCCTGAGGCGGGTCTGACTCGGAGCCAGGGAAGCTTGCAGCAGCTTCTCACAGGAGCCATCCCTGTACCCCTTCCCCTCCTACCAAAACCCTGCCACACAAACCCAGTATATCAGAATGAAAAATTCAGGTTTTAGGTGGGGATGAAGAACAGGTTATATTTCACATATGAATTCTCAGGTGCTGACTGATAACTGCTAAGCTTAGGTATATCAATGTCGCACCATAGGCACAAGGAAGAGAGTCTCACACATCCCTGTGAGATTGGTGACTCTGAGTTTCCTCCCAGCCATTAAACTCACGACTGTCCTCTGCCACGTAAGTCATCTTCCAAATCTCTCCAGGCACATGGAGCACCTCACAAGGAGTTGATTAACCATGTTGTGCAGAAACACATTCATTCTTTAAAGCATGGTCCACCCAGCCAGCAGCAGCTCCCGTGGGTACAGCTAGTAAATACCAGGATATGCCACTGGTTTTGTCAAAATATTTTCTTTTTCATGAAAGACATTTTTAATGCACTTCCTCCATCCTGGTTTGCTCTGTGTATCATCCAGGCTTGTCCCTCAAAAGATCTTCAACAGATCTATGATACTGTTAGTAGGTTTAACCCTAAGGAGGTGAATGAATTTTCCCGGTCACCCCTTGAGCCCTAGTCTTGTCATGACTTTTTGTTAGACGACAGAAATGTTCCAGCTTTACATTTTCTTTAAGGTCAAAAGGTTGGTTTTCTTTTCAGAGTGCTTTTTCCAGGGAGCCTGGCACTCTGCACTCACAAATCTTTTGTTCTGTACCTATGAGAGAATCTCAACAGCCAAAACAAGCAAGACAGCTTAGCTCATCAGAAGAACTTTACCTAAATAACTAGTGGGACTGATGATGTAGTTCAAGCTGGTATAAAATGCTCATGCAGTCCAGTTGTCTCTCTCCTAACTCAGTACAAACCGATGGGTCCTTATAGGCATCAGTTAATGGAGAAGACTCTGAGCAGCTGCCCAGCGTAAATCTGTGTTGGTATTGACGCTATAAACTGCTTGACGTGGTATTTCAGAAGATCTTGTGTGTGAGGAATCATGGGAGGGAGAAGAATCACCAGGACATGCCCCAGGAGGGGGTCAGAGCTGGAGAAATAATGACTCATCTAACAATGCTACAGTTTCTTTCTCTCCTTGGCTGCTTTCCCACGCAGAAGGGAATAGTTCAGCACTCCCAGCTCCCAGGACGGCTGTATTTTGTAGCAGCAGCACTTTCCTCCAACACTGGACTTTTCACTTGAAGGTGACATCCCACTTATTGCCACATTGCTGGCAATGATGAATCTCCTCTAATTCTGATCCCTTCTCTGAAAACCTAAAATGTTTCAATGAGAGGAGCAGGGGTAACACCATTACATCTGACAGTCAAAACTCAAGCTAAGGATATAACCCATGTTCTGGACCCCAGCTGTTTCAGCCAACTGCATAGTATAACTCACTTAATGAACTTATTTTTGTTTTATTTTGAAACTACTAAGGCTTCTCAACCTATTGTTGACCTACCATTTCCCAGCAGGAAGCTGTTAAGAAGTGCATTTATGCAATGGGAAGAAATCTTTTAATCTCTAGTCTATCATGTCAAGAACAAATTGAAATGATCATTGATAAGCCTCACCTTAGCTTGATGAAACATTTAGGAAGCTGAGCAGATATGTAGTTCTCCCATAGTTATGCGGAAAATGTGAAGTTGCTTAATAAATTCTGCTTTTGCTCAGTTTGCTGCAGGATCCAAACAAGCTGAGGCTAAAAAACAGTTTTCTCTGATTTTGAAAATGTGCTGCACAATAAGAAGGCTTGAATTCCAAAAGGGCTGGAATGCAGAACTTTCTAGAAATTGTGTGCTTTTAAAACGTCTTACCTTTTCTTACTCAAAAGTCTTGAAGAGTGTTTGTTCCTAGATTTTCCTTGCATTGACTATAATCTCATTTGTGGTATTTTTCTGACGTTTCTTGTACATCTGCAATGTCTTCATTCTCGGATGCAATCCCTTTACTATAATGGGCATAATATCTTATAGGGCTGTTCTTGCCCTATAGAGCCACTGGTGCTCATTCACCACCCTCCGCTTGCAAATCCAAGGAAACAGCATTGAAATGTAATACCCAGATCCTGCTCTCCAACAAACCCTTGTGGATGAGTTCAGGAGTGGTACCTGTGGGGTCCTGCTCATGCAGGTGGGAGTTTGCTCTCTTACAAGGTCTGTAATGCAGCATCCTCTGCTCCAGAAGGTGAAAGGCCGATCTTGCCATCAGTTTGTAGGTAACACATGCAGTAGGTCAACACCACTTTCTCTACGTGCAGAGAGCATATGGCATGGACACTGTATCAGTGCCTTAAAAGGGGGAAACAGTGATCAGGACTAGTGGAAATATCTGTCAGATTCAAAGGTTTGAAGCTCTTTGTTTCTTTTACGTTTAGAGAGAGAACCGAGCCTGGATTTCTGTCACCTTTGTCTTGGATCATTTAGTGAAATTCTCTTTGATATTATGGGGTTAAAGCAGGAGACTAGCTTTCCCTGCATTTGGGTTATGGAAATGGAGTATGGATCTGGAAGGTAAGCACTGCCCAGAGGAGAAATTGCTGCCAAGGCTTTGCTGTCTGGTGCAGGTACAACAACAACTCCCCATCTGAACTTTACAGCTCTTACCCTCTCACCTATTTTCAGAGGTTGACTGAAGGTTTACTTCTGCCTCATTTAATCCTGAAAATAATTTCTCTCTAACATAATTCACAGTCTCTATAGCCTGACAACGGTAATGGAGATTCAACTGACTAATCTTTGTACAGAATTCCCAGTTTACATTTTATTTTACTTGTGTCAGTTAAAATCTTTTTAAGGAACCTGAAAGGGATTCCCACTGAAATGCCCTTGAGAAAGATAAAATGCCATTTTTGAAAGATAAATTTCCCTTTTTTAACTTTCAAACATCCTGCATATTAACTATTTAGATATATGATATAAACATGATACTGAAATAAGAGTACAATCAAAGTTGAAATGGAACTATGCAATAAAGTCTCACATATCAGAAAACATTTTGCTATTTGCAAAATAAAAAGGAAAAACTAAAAATTCCTCTGAGAAAATGCATCAAAATATGATCATCTTTACTCTTAACCTTGCTGTGAATAGTGTCAGTATCTCCTGGGTCAGCTTTGCAGTAATGGCTCCCACTCCCTCTCTTCTTCCTTTGCCAACTGTTTTCCTCCCCCTCTTGGGTTCCTCATTAGAGCTGGTATTTCCCTTATCTCTACTAGATGTTCCCCACATCTAAATACATAATTCTGCCTCATAACTCCTCTGGCTCCTGGTAGCGCCTGTTCTCTCCAAATAATAACTCTTGCTGACCTTAGAAAACCATGTTGGTCTTCTGCCTTCTTTGGGTGCTCTCCAGGTGATCTGACTGATAAATATGCTTCTGCAAAACAACTGGGTTTGTACCAAAGATCCTTTCTCTACGCTTCTTCCTATGCTCTTTATTGCTGTAACATCCAACCAGTCCATAAATGTTAAGTCATTCTCTAATATTTCAGTAGTGGCCATGAAGTTTATTTGTTTTTATAAAACAGAAGGAAACAAAATTTTTGCACCTGCTCTGTTGATATTAACAATTTCTTTCTTTTCCAAAGTGCTTCAGTTTTGTATTACTCTTTACCTCTTACTAATTCCTTACACTGTTAGGACATCATCAAACAACACATTGAACATCCTCCACACTTCAGTGAGTTTGCTGGAAGCATCTTTTCAGGAGACCTATAAAACCGAAGTAGAAAAGTGATCCCAGATCTAGTAAGTGTAAGGAAGAACTGCCTAAGGTCGTATCACTATTTGCTACCAAATGGGAATTAATTCAGTGTTCAACCTTACTGTGACTGGTTTTGTCTGTCAAGACTCTGGAGTGCCTGGGAGCTCTCACCAAAGCAGGACACTGCTGTGGGAGGCACTGTACAAGCAAAAGCCAAAGGAAGAAACACCCCAAAAGCTAAGTCACACAATAAACCACTTGTAATCTGCATAGATGTAACTGCTGGAGTAAAAACACTCACTGTTTTGTCTGCTTCTGACAAAAAGCTGATACAGAAGCGCCACACCAGAGAGGCATCATCTCTCATAGTACTGGGCATGAACGCATTAGACAAAATAGCTGGCTCC
The DNA here is from genome assembly GCA_027574665.1 of Rhynochetos jubatus. Taxonomy (NCBI): domain Eukaryota; kingdom Metazoa; phylum Chordata; class Aves; order Eurypygiformes; family Rhynochetidae; genus Rhynochetos; species Rhynochetos jubatus. The sequence continues at coordinate 25,911,336 of CM050653.1, forward strand.
TCATAGTCCAGCCTGAACTGCGATATCCAACAACTTCTGCTTCTGTTTTGCAATTGCTATCAAGGTGACATTACAAAAAAAGAAAAACCAAACCAGCAAGAACATAAGTGGGATAGAAGGGCAGCACTGCTGTGGAAACAAACATAGGAGTGACAATAAAAAATAACTCTGCTTAGATGTGGGCATTGCCTCTGGGAGACCAGTCTCCTTACAGGACAAATGTGATATCCTGGCTGGCATCTACAACTGTTGCAGGCTGTAGTTTCCTATCTACTCAGTAATAGTGGTGGGAAATGAAGGCCACTTGTATTTGCAGACAGTATTACAGGCTCCAGGTGAGGTACAATGCCAATTATTTAAATAGCTTGGCTTGGTTTGGTGTGGGTTGTCACTTATTTCCATGAGGTCCAGACATAGACGTGGATGCTAACAGCTTTCTTGTCCAAAAAATGTGAGAAGTTCCCCTCTAGAGTTCAAGGAATTTTTCTGCAGAAACATTTTTCTTAGCCTTTTTTTACCCTGATTTTTTTTCTCCTTTTTTTTTTTTTTTTTGTAAGTGAGGATTCTCTACTCATTTTTTTCATGTTGCAGGGTGGGGAGGAAGGTTGAGAAAGGTTTTCAATATGCACAAGTCTATTAGTGACTGAGCGTAAGTTTTCTTGAAGGAGCAAACTTCACAAAAGGTTCACATGCAAATATTAACTCTCATTAGATATTTAAGCCTGTCCAGTTGGAAGACACAAATCTAGAGTTAGCAAGCCATTTTCTCTTCAATTTCTGTCTCCTCAATCTTTGACAAATGTCCCAGATGGAGTAAAACTGTAATAGCATAAATGTGTATAAAACAAGAAGGAAAAGATAGAGAAAATTATTTCTTTTGACTCTCTAGGGTAGTCCATAATAATGAACATAGCAATGGGTATTATTGAGAGTCCTGCACACTATTTCAGACAACTTGTGGTGCTTAAGGTAGGCAGCAAAACAGAGCAGGATTTGGAAGTGCAAAAAAAGTCACTGTGCCTGTGATTGGCAAGATATTTCATTTTCTGATGCTTCTGAGGTAAGCACTGAAACACCTTTTGTCTATCAAATTCACAACCATTTTACGTACATTCACGATCATCTGCTTTTGAGACTAAAGGTAGGAATCAATCAGCATTTTAATGTAGATCAATCATCACTGGGGATTTTATTCATGTTGTGTTCAGTTAATCATTTCAACATGAAAATCAATTTAGTTTAGAAAAAGGTATCTGGAGCTACTTGGGCAGGTAAGGTGGTCAGCTTTCCTAGAAGCATGGAGACATACGGAGAAACACTAGACCCAGATTGGGTAGATTATACCCATCCACTGATTTCAATAGGAACAACATTTCATCCATGACCTTGTTTCTGTTGCAAAAAAAATGCATTCATTACTTTACTAAGCTTTATTCTAAAAAGGCTTCTGAGAAAAAAAAATTACTGGGACATTATTTTATTATTTTTATGGAGTTACTCAGGAATGAACTCATCATGGCAGTGTTTCATTTGCCAGAATTCTTTTCTTATGCATTTTATAATTGTTCTGCCTAGCTCAAAGATGATGTGTCCAGGGAATACAGCTGGGACTTAAGTGTAATTTAAGAAATCACTGAGGAAGCAGCAATTTACATGCAGCCAAATTATTTTATCCCCCTAAAACAAGAACCTTTTCTACAAAGGTATTTTGTTCAACACTTAAAATAAGTATCTCCATAAATGGATCTGCACTCATCTAACATCACTGTCTCCTGAGCCAATTCATTTAAACCTCCCCCATTTCTCATACCAGGCAGAGACGAATCCTAAGGGGACGTTGGCTGTGACAATGTAAGGTGATTGAAATCACAACACAACAAGACGCTTTACTTTCCATGGGACAGGGAATTGGTCTAGAAATTGGTCAGGACATAAAAACAGGTCTTTAAAGCATGATGAGGTGTCCTCACATTAACCTAGATTTCCTTACCATTAGGAACAGATTAGCTGAACAACTTCCTTGGCTATTTCTCTGTATTGTGCAATATTTAGTTAGAATGGACAAAACAGGATTGCCTGGCAGCTGCAATTATTTAACCTATGGGATTTACTGCGTTTGAAAACTGAAGTCAGTCAGAGGATAGTCTCTGGAGAGAACATGCAGTTACTTAGAAATACATGCAAAACATTTAGAGTGAAGTAATTCATCTGGCATGGTGAACATTTCATCCCTGTAATTTAGTCCCTGATCTGTAGCTGCATTCCACTTGTCAGGCAATTTTAGGGATTATTTAATTTGATCAGCAGCATAGAATAAAAAAAATGAAAATGTTAAAAAGAAGCTGGTGCTGAAAAGAGGCTGTTGCCAAAGGCATTCACTGCAGAAGCACACCTGAAACAGGTGTGACAGATCCTACTAGCAGAGTATACTGGTATAACAGCACTGACTCCAGAAGAGGAGTGAAGAATCATCCCAGTAAACTGTGTTAAAGAGCAAGATTAAAGGATACATAAGACAAACTTTGTGTATTTGTCAGTGGTTGCTCTACAGCTATCTGTGTTCAAAAATTGAGGTCCTCAGACCTTCTGCTAACTTTGGAGATTCTAAATTCTGTAGATACCCACATTTTTTTCTCCAAAGACCTCAAGTGAATAAAGGTCTTTCAACCATGGTCAGAAGTAAACCAACAATTCACTCACAACCACCCTGTTGAGATATACCAAGTTGTTGTTCTTTCACATCTCATAATCACCCAGACGCTGGCATTCTTAGAGCACATACATGAGAAAAGCCTTGCACACACAGGGCTCATGGAAGATGGGAGATGAAACAGATGCTGGAATCTGACTGTAAAGCTGCTTTTTTTTTCTGGAGAGTCAGAGATTCAGACGGCAGATACTTACATTTTTCATACAAAATATTCCCTGAAGCAGGTGTCTGGAATCCAGGTCTCTCTTTTGGGTATATTCCATGGGAATTTAGTTATGTTTAATGACATCTTTCTCCTTCAATGAATATTGAATTATGGAATAATTTCAACAGGATAAACTGGGAGAGACCCCACCAAAAAAGGCCTGTATTGTGAGGCTAGACTATTTATGAAGGATGTGTGGATTTATAATCTCTTAAAAGAGAAAGGAACAGGCTGTGAGTCTTCACATCTAGGTAAGGGCTGTAACCATTGTGCTGATGGAGGAAACAGTAGGAGTATTGTTTAGTCCAGCCTTCCTGCTAAGGAAGGGTTCAAGGTGGTGACTTCTAGCTGGAATGGTAGCCCAGTACTCTGATGAGACTGAATTAAGTCTCACTGTCCCACTTGCAGCCCACTTTTTAATGGTTACCTTAAATATTAGCTTTGATGGATCCTCTTCAATGGCTTTTAACCCTCCCTATGTACAATTTAGTGGCCTTAAGAATGTCATTGGAGGTTATGGGTTCCTACATTTGGGTTGTGATAAGGCTGAATAAGTGTGCTTGAATTTACTTTTTCTTTTGTTCGGTGAAATCATCTTTTAAATAATAATGAGGATTTTGAACATAGCTGAAGATTTCCTGTACTCTTCAAGCTTCTGTTGGCACCCAGACAAACACACATTGTGGTATCTGCCCATCCAGACAGGAGGTTGGGACATACAGCCTCTCCTAAAGGCAACATTCAGAGTGCTCTATCACTTGCTTGGCCAGTGGTTGTAATGTGTTTGTGTCATTTCTCTAGAAACTATCTAAATCAGCTTCTAAATGTTCCTAAATTCTTCTGGCTGGTGAGCAGAAATCTGACAGTGGCTCTGAAATGCAAGCCTCCCACGGCATGCTGTATATCAGCCTGCCACAGGGTATATCTGCCTTCCACCAGAAATATTTCTTGTTTGTTTGTCTTAAGGCTTTATGTGGGCTTTTTGCAGCTGAAATAATATTTTCTACCAGTCCAGGTAAAATATCCTTTAAAATGTTTATTTATCTGTTCAGTACAACAATGGAATCTGGGGTTAAATGCTACAGATAAAAAGGAGATTGAACTAACAGGCACTGAGATGCAGCTAATACCTCTAAGTAAATGCCATGCTCATTGGACTGTGGGTGAAATGGCATTAACCAGAAGAGTGTCATTTGTCTCGTGTCTCCCCAGTCATTCACTGTTCCCTTCTAACCTGATATTCTCCCTATCCTCTCGTTCTTACTCCTAGTGACTGTAACTAGGCAGAGGATTTTCATTGTACAGGTGTACCCTCGGCAGAATTTCTTCAAGTAAGCTATTTACAGATAAAATTAGATAAAAGAACAATTTTAGCCTAGCTTACTGAAGCATCTCCCTTCCTTTCATTGTAATTCTGTTGAAAAAAGCATGCAAGGGGTTGAAGTGAAGGGGGAGCAAGTAAATGTTCTGTTACCTGTCCATCCTTGGGGTATTTCTTGAGATACTTGATGTGGTGACCCAGAAAATCCACAGTTCATGAAACAAAGAAGATGCAACTTACACCTGGGAAAAGACTCAGACAGAAGCTCAAGTACTATTCCAAATATTTAAGCCATCCAATTTGGAAGAGATCAAAATGGTTTAAAACAGTTCCTTGCCATATTAAACAGTTTCTTGTGTTATTAAGCTACTGAGTCACTAATTTCCTTGTCAGCAGGAAAGCAGTTCCTATGTAAAAGACAGTAACGAATGCAGAAAATTTGCTGAAAGGTAGATCAGTACTATTGCCCTGAGGATATCGTACAGGTCTTGAGCTGACCTGTCCAGCTCATCAGGGCCAATTTGAAGCAGGTAGGGATCTTTTCACAGCAGTATTATGATAGCAGTCGATGTGAGATGTCACAAACACTTTGCTGTGATTGTTAGGCAACTAAAGCCTTGTTGGGTGCATTCATTACAGCCTAACAGTCCTCTGCTTTTCTAAATGATAGGTAAAATAAGTCACCCACTGTACAGCTTTAACAGGTCATCATCACAGCTTATCCTAAATTTTCATGGATATAAAATATTAATTTCTTCAGATTACCTGCATATGAGCCAAATATTCGTCACATTAAAAGAGGGATTTCATTTGTCTGTACAAAAATAACCTCAAAGGCTCTGGGAGCTCTGGGGATAAACTCCTTGATGTTTCTAAAAGGCTGGAAGGAGAAGAGGAAAAAATAAATCTTCCTTAGTATAATTCCAATCTTGTTTTTTTGAACCCCCTTTTCAAGATGCTGTGCCTCAGGACCCAGCAAACATGGGCTTCAGTCGCTTGGCACACACACCTGTGTGTAAGGAGAGAGCCTGTGGAGCATGTAGGGAAGTCTCTTCTCATCAGGTTTTGGAGAGTGCAAAGCAGGATGGGGATGGGGGAGGACACCACAGCGGCTGGGGCCAGTGTGCACCACACTTGTGTGGGAAGCAGCGTGTCTCATGGAGTTCCTACTCTGGAGGAGAATACAGGCCAGCAGAGCACTTCTGGGAGGTTTCTAAGTGCCTGCATGCTGACAGGGAGACACAACACAACAAGCTGTGTGTATGCCATGGGGAACTGGACAGCTAAATACTTCTGAGGTTCTTGCTGTATTATAATGTACAGATTGGGTCTCACAGAAAACTGGCTCTTCTGGAAGACAAGGGAATTTGCACTTTTCCATAGGTCAGTATTTAACAAGAATCGTCTCTGATTGTAATGAGCAGTGAGATCATAGATCTGTTTTTTAAATTCTTTTCAAATTGGGTTCAATTTTGTGTTTTTAAAAAGTTCTTAGTCAAGCGTATTGAGCATAATTTCCCGTTCTGTTTTCCAGTAATTAGTGAAATAGTATCTCATTTCTTAGTGGAATATGGCAGCTCTGTGTGGCATTAGAAGTGGAATGAAATAATAGGAGGAATTATATCAGGGATGGGATAAGGTCTGCTCCATAGTGAAAATTCAGATTGTGTGGTTGTCTGCAGTGCCACGTGTGGTTGGACTCGATGATCTTAAAGGTCTTTTCCAACCCAAATGATTCTATGCTTCTATGTGACTGGCCTGTCCAAGTCCAGCCCAGCATAATCCAAACCTTGTTTCTAATAACACATAAGGTGATCATTTCCTTAGCACAGTCTGCTGCCAAACCCAAGCAGAATAGGAATGGTACCACAAAGGCTGGGCTTCACAGCACTGTGACAGTAGGACCTGGGAGATCTGATGAAGATCTGTTCCTAAAAGTGAATTTATCACCCTTCTGAGCCATAAAAATGGTTTCTCAAAAAAATTGATGAAAAAGAATGATTTTACAGATGGAAAAGTTGTATTTCAGAGACCATACCTTACATCTTTTTGAGACTTAAAAATTAAAACAGAAAAAAAGAAATTGGATGGTCCTCAGGACAATTCAAAGGACTTTTTGAACTTGGAAAGAAAATCTTGTTAAAATGCCAAGAGAGTTATTTTAGAATTTTTCCTGGTTGTTATTTTTTTAAGAACATTTCCTGGTTTAATTGGCATTGCTAACTGGTTTTTGGTTTTTACCAAACATATGTGAGAACAGTCATTAAGTGGTGTCTATGAACAGTAAAAGGCAGTAAAGTATGAGCTGAGTTACATGGAGTACAACAGTACAAAGTGGGACTTTGGGGGAAGCACACTAATGGAACAAAGCTAGTATGATTTTCTGAAAGATGCTGTCATCATATTTGGTTGCGGTACCGCATGCCTGAAATTAAAACTGTTGAAGCAAATGGAAAAAAATTAGCTAAAAAGGTTTTAAAGCCAAATCCTGCAGTATGAAGATAATCCTTACTCAACTGAAATTGCCAAGAATTTCAGTAGTATTGCCTGGAAAAAGGTTGGAGGGTTAGACTTTTGGATAATAATAGAAGCATGGTGAGATACTTCTGGGTTAGTTTTATGGAACATTGTAAAGTAGTAGGCTATAAAACCAGAGGTGCTTAATAAAAGCAAACTGCAAATGTCGTATAAACCAATCTTTCTATTTTAACTTCGGGGGAAAATGTGTCTTAGGAAATGAAGGAACTGTCTATGTTTCTTCCAAATACCTCTAACTAGACAGTATTTTATGTAGTAAGCTACATGGGGGACAACATCTTCTTTCACACTCAGTACGTTAAAAACTCTCAGTTCAAAAAAAAAAAAAAAGCTTCCTCCTAAGTTTATGACTTTACAGGAATAGCCTATTACCCACATCTAGTTTTCTGGGCCCACTTTATATATTTAGAAAAAGGAATCCAAGTGATCTCACTATGCTTATACATTTGTCAGTATACTATGTGTTCTATATGTCTGTCTTTTAGATGACAAACCTTTAGAAATCAGGTATTTTGCAAAACATGAAATAAATTGTTCATCTAAGTAAAAAAAGGATAGTCTTGTGCAACAAGAGGAACCGCTGCACAGATTTAACTGTGGAAAAACAGCGTGGCTATTTCATCAGCTTGTAAAAATTGTCAGGATTTTATTTTTTTAGACACTTCTGAGGCCCACCTGTGTCTGCCTTTGTCAAATACTGCCGCAGAATCTGCTTTTTCCATTATACCAGATTCCAAACCTACATGTTTAAAGGAAAAGAATCCAAATATTCAATGTAGAGCACAAAAAAGCATGTAAGAAGACTAAATATAAATTCCATTGACATAAAGGCTAAAATAAAATTTTATTGACATAGAAGCTTGAATTATAAAAAACCACTTGGCTAAATAAACTAAGAGTATGTCCATCTTTCTTTCTGCAGACAGACAAACTTTTCCTTGTTTGTACTGTGATCTGGCTGGACATGACTATTAGTGCTAAAATCAACAATCTCTTTGAGAGGCTGGTTTTCTTGGCTTTAGGTGCCAGAACTGACCAAACTGAAGTTTGTCTTCTACCACATTCTTTCTGTTCAGTTTTAGGCAAATCAGTCAGGTTCTCTATAATCGATCTTGTAAGTAACTTCCACTAACTTTGTGACAACTAAATGTCTCACTGTCCTTCAGGACATGGCTCTTGCCTGCTCTGCATAATGATTATGAAAGGAACTCCCTTGTTCACAGGGGAGCATAAGTAGAACCAACAACTCATCACCTGCGAGGCTGTGCCTTGAGGATGAGCTGTGTCCTGGGTGCAGAGATATCTCCAGTTCTGCAGTTGATAGGGTTTCTTAGCTCATGTGCAATGTCAAAAAAATGCAGCTTCCCTACGTTTTCAAAGTCAGCTCAGGCCAGCAGCAGCCTTGGTGGTTTCATGTAAGGCTGAGACCAGGCTGGTAACTGCTGACCTCAGGCTGAAAGCCCTTGGGGCACAACATAAATGATGTTACACTGGTTTTTGCCTGTATTTCTTTGTGATCTCCTCAGTCAAATGATCATACAGATTTTTCATCTCCCAGGCTTCCGATATTTCTCATTGATATGAAAAGTATATATGATCAGGGCAGACATCTCTGACTAGGCTTTGTTACAGTATTTCAAAAGGAACAAACTCTGTTGAGAAACATCAGTCTGAGTGAGACTGACTGTTCAGTGAGAACATACTTCTGACCACACTTCATAGGGGAAAAAAGAACAAAGCATTTTAATTCCTTATATTCAATACTTTCTGGCTGGATTTGATTACTCTTGTAGTAAAAATTATATATTTGAAATGCCATTCAATCTTTAAAAACTAGTCTTTCATTAAATACCTGATATTTCTACTTCTATTTTTGTTCCAGCCCAGCAGTGGAAGAAAATATTTGGAACTTCAGGATTATCCAAGGAACAGGAATTTTGGGTTTTGCCAAGCAGCTCTGTTTACCAGGCCTGCATTTGACACATATTGAGTGCTCTGATTGCCTCCAGACTGTGTTCTTGGTAGTTCCTTACTGGGTGACTTCTGTCAGACAAATTCTCTTTGTGATTTACCCTTACGTTTGTCATTCTCAACCCTCGTTGCACTTGTGAAGCTCCCTGCTGTTTTATTAGCATGACTGGATCCACATGAATCCAGATCTCTGGCCTTTCCCATAATCTGCTGCAATGCCACCCCATAAGAGCTTTCTGATTCAGCTCATGTGCAGGGAACCAACGCAAGAACCATTACACAACACGTAAGGTGTATATGTATTTTCCCATACTACTCTCCACCCACCCCAGCCACTAACCAAGTATTAGGTGTGACAGAAGACACCTTGTCAGACACAGGTAAATGTGATAGATAATTCATCTTCCTTGTCTTCACTGTAACATTTATTTCATTCCTTTTTTTTCAGCAGTCATGGGAGAATTTAATTCTCAGAAACTGGCTGTGTTCCCTACAGATTTCCAAAATAAAGAAGGTAATGAAAACATAGCTAACAGCTAAATTCTGTTTAGGGTTCAACTTTGGAGAAAAAAAAAAAAAATTGAGAAATAATTTCCAGTTATATCATAGTCTGCGCCAAAAAATATTAGGAAAACACCAAGAAGTCAGAAAATAAAGTCCTCTCTGTTGGATAATGACAAGGATTAAATCAGTGCAGCAGCACCTCCATAAGCTGAAAGGATTGAGAATGTGGGTGCTGTGACAGAGACCTTGATGGTTAACACACACTCACCTCAGCCCCGTTTCTGAGATTTTGTCACATGACAGCATAGTCGGACATAAATGGGGAAGAAAAACAAACCACCACCTAAGGACAAAAGTTATTAAAGTAAGATACTAAAACCAGCCTATTTATCCTGGTTTATATTCCTGAAATATTTAAAGCTAATTGTTTCATTATGAATAGAATGGTAATGTTTTTATTGGGTACTTTTTCTGGATTGCCTTTCAACTGGATAATAGGTGTATATGAAATTCAGCTTCAGTTCCCCACCAAAACACCCTTATTGTACACTGCTTTGTGACTTCTTGACATGGTGTGGCTCCCTTAACTGAGATAACAGACCTATCCCTCCTTGCATTCTTCATCAGACAGTCTCTTTCCCTCCGTTCTCCTTCTCTTCCATGTATACAAATACAGATATATGGCACGAGCCATTGACCTTTTCCTTTTTTTAATTTTTAGTGCTCATGAAGAAGCTAAATGAGAGCACTCAGATCTTTTAACATCTGCATATTTTGGAGTCAGCTGTGCTTAAGGCTGCCAGTTAGAGGCACTTGAAATTGCAACTTTCTTCAAAGAGATCTGTTCTCTTCATCCCAGCCTTGGACCATGAGATTATTTCATACTGTGCATCAAGTAACTTTCGAGAGCAAAAATGTTCTCGTCTTGGGTCTTACTTGAACTGGAAGCGGCAAGTGAAAGGCTGTGTATCACAGGAATCCGAACTATTCAGTATGTCAACACTATTTGGAGAGCCACGTGTGCGTCATGTTCTTGTTTGCAAGCTAATTAGATTACTTGTTTTGAAAAATGGATTAATGAATTAATCACAGGGTGCGGTGGATGTTTTTTCTTAATGTTCTGAGACCAATTTAATATGAAGGGTTTTATTTTTGTATGATCCATTTCAGAACAGGAAAACACAGAATATAGAAAATTATAACTGTGTTAGGAATGAAAATTATAATTACTGCCATCTTCAGCACAGTAAGTTTTCTTTTATGTTATCTGAAACCTGTGGAAAGAGGGAACGATATGAGAGCTTTCCAGTTAATAAATCAGAGCTAAATGGAAAAGGGTGTGGTTTTGATTGTGCAAAATGCCAGACAGGTTTCTGGTTTGCAAAACTGAAACCAGGGGTGGTCTGCATCTTGATATCTTCTCATACTGCATAATTTACAGAAATTTTTCTTCTTTATTCAAACTAATTAAATTTTGGGCAACTCCTAATGTTAAAAAATGCACTGACACAAATGTATTGACTCAAAGACAGAAGGCAGCATGAACTGGGATCTGGCTCTAGATTCTGCATAAAGGGAGACACTCATTCCTGTCCAATTCAGCAGCTGCATCAAGTCAGGCATTTATATGTGCATGTGCCTTTATTTTCCTCTTTTTCGGTTTTTGTGTTGTAGACAGCTGCCCGCCTAATGGGCCAAATTCTGTGCAACATTTTCTTGGTCACCCAGCCCACAGAGAACTGCCTGGTGGGATCCTGGCACTTGGCACACAAGAAGGGAAAAAGTCTCAATGTTAGGCAATGCCAAATTGTGCAATTCTGAGCAGGACAATTTGCATGAACCATCTGGTCCTCAGTCATTTTGAAAATGAGTGGTGGAGCCAGATTTGCAAAGATATTTACCTCAATAAATAAAGATAGACATAAATGTCCAAGTACAGAGATAAGGTGCCCTAGACACTTTTTAAAAGTTCATGGGAAATTCCCACTCTATCCATAGGAGTTAGGCAGCTAGACACTTACTAAAACTCACAAATCAAACACCTTTGTAAATGTGGTCTTTGTTTCCTGATCCCTTCCGTTTACACCTTCAGCTGCACAAACACTCGCTGTGCAGGTACAAATGTGCAGTTCCTTCACATCAACCAACAACCTCCTTCTGCTTCTCCCCCATTACTAGAACTGAGGAATGACAGAGACCAAAGTACAAACTGCAAAATCTGCCTTACTAGTAAAGGGCCCCTTGTACAGAACAAATATTTTCAATATCTGAGACAAGGCAGAGTTTCCATGCCTCTTGTTTATAGAAAATAACTGGCTCTTAAATGGAAATCTAGCAGACAAAACACACAGAAAGAGTGAGTTCTAATCATGTTTCAGACCGTGACTAAACAAGTGTCTGTAAGAGAATAGGAATAGGCTTGACACCAGTGAATGAACGCTACCAATATTGCATACCATTGCTAGGTATGTATTTAGTTATGTACCACAATTTATCTTCACATCTTCTTTCTTTGAATGCAATAAAATAGAGGAAGAGCTGTCACAGTCATTCAGCAGTTGCAAAAATCTTCAAGTCATGCTTTGGTGTGCTTCATGGAGCATTCACTCCAGTGTTGCCAAGATTTATTGCATCAGCTGGAAAACAAAATAGTCATTATTTTATATTTTTGGATGTCTGAAGGAGAAAAATATTACTTTTAGGCTTTTGCTGAGCACAGTGATGCATTTCAAAGCTCTATTAATACTGTATGCTCCCACCTGAGAGGCCAGATAGCTGAGTTTTTTATTTCTCATTTTTTGTACATTAGCTGGGGTAAGATAGTGCTGTAATATGACCATATGGCCAGCAAGTTTATCATCTAGCGATCAAAGGATGCAAATCAATATTTTCCTTAAAACAAAATATGCTGCTTTGACCATGGAGTGTAGTGTACAGGAAAGACAATGGGATAGATTTTCTGGAATGGACAGGGAAGGAGGTCTCTGTCACCAGCCTCAGCCCCCTCGCAAGCCAGGTCACATGGTGGGAGCCCCCCTGCTCACTCCTGATCTCCCTCTCCATTCCTACCCAGTGTAATGCACCCAGCACTGTGTCCCTCCCGTGCCCTGCTCCTCTTGCTCTGTAATGCTCAGCCCATGTCCCCAGCACTGAGCTGCCATAGCTCTGCACAGCACTGGGACAGACATCCTTCCTGAATCAAAGCAAAACTCCCAGAGCGGGCTGGGACTTGCGCTGGGAATAGGGATTTCCCAAGTAATGGCAATGGGAAGTGCCTCAGGTGCCTGGGAGGATGGGCTTAGTTTTTGTGTAATGTCCTCAGAAAACTTATTTGCATTTCAAGCATTACATTACTCTTCACTTCAGACAGTCGCTCATAATCATAGGAAAATTTGGGCTGAAAAAAGCTTGGAGGTCACCTGGTCCAGCCCCAGCTAACAAACACCAAGAGAACGGTCAGGTCCAGCGTTTCCTGGCTGTTGCACAAACACAGTGTGGGCAGAGGCTGTTCGCAAGCACAAAGTGCAGTGAGTCAGAGAAGGCTATTCCCTTCCTGCTTCCAGCCTAGGATTCCCTAGCCACGGAATGAACATCACTGCACAACTTGCAAAAATGTCTCTCATGACCAGAAGGATGTTTGCAAGAGCTGTGGCTACTTTATTTTCCCCTGCTTTACCTTTCTCAAGTGCTTCAGATATGTCCTACCTCTTTCCTCCTCACAGAGCCGCCTGAGCTGTGTCTCAGGGGTTTCTTCATGGGGCCGAGGGTTTCAGCAATAAATAGTTTGAGGTTATTTTGTGGCTCTGAGGTCTGGAGCCTGACTCTTTGCAGCCCAGACTCAGCTGCCTCCTTCCCAACACCTTCCAGGCTGAAATGAGAAATTGATAAGCTGAGAAAAAATAAAATAAAATGAGGTTTTTAAAGAAGAAAACCTCAATCCTAAATGCTACTGAGTGCTCGCTGTCATATTCAAAGGCATAATTCTGTCTGTTGGGGATAGAAATATTAACTGCAGGTGTCTGTTCAAAAACAAGGCAATAAAGAGTTGGATGATTCTCTGTCAGCTCCATTGCAATAGGTTCAGAAAGAGCTTCTTTATTGTATATCTGGAGATCAAGAGCAGCTTTCCACCAGCATGACTGCACAGTACAGTGTGTAATCACTTATTTTTTTAGTCTTAGTTTTAAAAAGAAAATGCACAATTGAAAAAAAAGATGAGTTTTACATCAGCAACACGTTTACTTTTCTCAGATGTTTGTAGATTTAAATAGTTCTATGAGAATTAACACTTATTGCAATTCATACTGTACAGTTTTATCACAGTTTAGATTAATTCACACTAGAAGGATGCGAAATTACTATTATGAGATCAGTTAAGGAACCCAGTGTAATTGCCAGTACAAAAGTGACACTTTGAATAGGTGTCTATTAATGTAAAGTATATGTATATGTAAAATATATCAAAAGGAAGAATATCCAAGTATTGCTTTAGATTTTAAAAGAGGAGAGTCTTGAAAAGTTGGAAGGAACAACCCCTGATAAAACTCAAACAAGGAAATGCCTTTAATGGTGAAAGAGATATTTTCCATTGTTTTTATATAATAGGCTAAGTAGCAATTTGGGTCCTGATCTTATTTGGAGACATACCAGAGTAAAGAAATGAGTTGGTGTTTCCTTTTCCACCTGAAAGGAACCTCTTGCCTCACCAGACCATGCAGTCATTCACATCATACATCCAGTAACTGTGTGGGCGCCGAAATAAAGGTCAGAAATTTTTTGCTCAGTCTTTGTTTATTGGCATGCACCCACTGGTGAAAATTGACAACAAAGAGCTCAGGTAAAGCAGACAGACACACTTCTGCAGAACACTGCTATGTGCAGGATCATGTTTCCGCACTTTAAGGAGGTTATGGAAGCCTTGGGCTCACTCCAGGTCTTGTGGGAATCATGGTAGAGTCCCTCTGGCTGGCACAGCATGAACTGTACAGGCTCCTTGTGCTCCAGTGCAGCAGCCTGGAGCCATGAGAGCAGTAAATACCATTTGTCATCACTGTTTTTCCCAGCAGACTTCCCTCCCACTTTCAGAGGGAAAAAAAAAAAAAAAAAAAAAAAGGAAGAAAATCTTGCTAATGGAGGGATTTTTATAAAGTATTCCTTTTTAACATCAGTAAAACCCAAGATTTCTCATTGTTGAAAACCGCTGTGATGATGGAAAGCTTTTTCCTTGTTTGATAATGAAGTATATTTTTCACCCTTTCCTCTCTTGACTCTTCAAATAACTTTTATTAGTATAATCTATCCTCTTTATCTTGCTTCCCACACATAGAGAAAAATATCCCATAGAGACTAGTGTTCATCTGCATTTATTAGCTACTATGAGTTTTATTGCTGCATTTCATACTAAGCTTTAAAACTTTTAATCATGCATTATTCTCTTAAAAAAAAAGATGCTGCACACTTGCTTAGTGAGTAGTAAGCCTCCAGGAAAGGTCACAGAGCAAAAATATTGTAATTCAGCTGGCAGACATATGAAAGAATTTAATGTGTAGTTAATATATTAAGGCCTTTAATGAGGATCTAGCTTGATAAAAATTAAGGCTTAACATTACTGTATGCTCACCAGATGGAAGTTTGGCCCCATCAGTGAGACAAAGTGAGTTCAAACTACGTTTAAAACCCTTCACACAAAAGCAGTTGGGCACCTAACCAGCTTGGAAGACCATCCATTTTGTCCCAATTCATCTGAAATTACTGTCAGTGGTGCCAGTAGAAAGGGAACCTGCATTAAAAGGAATATGTTTCATTCCCACATGATAGATAAAATGGTTTACATTTAACAAATTAGCCTTTAACTTGCCAGAACTCTCTCTTTTATGAATAGTTCAGACCTTAGCTGGGAATGCTCATTTCTCTGTCATTTATTTGGAAATCACAGCTCATGATCACATCAGTTGCTAATACCTCAAACAGCATGCTTTTATGCATCTTGTTTACAGCGATTTTTTTTAATATCATTGCTGTTCATTAGGCTTTATATGCTATGATTAACACCCCTTCTCCTCAGCAATTAAGTAATTTATCAGCTGATAGGCATTACTGTACAAGACCACCATACACTGAAAAATTAGGCTCATGTCAACAGAATCAAGTATCTCTGCAGTAATTATCACCAGTGATAGTTATGCATAATAAGAGGCTTTCTAGAAAGATAATGAGGCAGATTTGCTTTCAATAATACTGATGCAAATACATAATAATTCTGGCACATCCGCAATGTGGTTCTTCCAGATTTACATAACCATAGCTGGGCTGCATTTATCCAGTCAAACAGATTCTTTGTCACCACCTGGATCCAGAACCAGGGACAGTTCTGGCAGTCAGAAATCTGGCTTTAGGGATACAAGCCAAACTCATCACAGTTTTGCTCCTAAGGTATGGAATTGTGAGAAAGTCTTTTATTAGGGCCAGTCACTGTTAAAAAAGATGTGGTGAAATTTTATTTGCCATCATTTAAATTATCAATTTAAAAGACTATGTGTTTCCACATGGATTATTTTTTCTTTTCTCTTTTTGATACTTAAGATTCCACTGAAATATAAAGATGAATTCACTCTCCAACTCCTGAAATACTTTACAAATTCCCTGAGTATTGCCACAGACTAAGGATGAAGAATCATCACAGATTTTCATTTTTATAGTCTTTGATACAGTTTTTCACAAGATACCACTAAGAAAAGAACTGGAATTTGGGTTGCAATGGAAAGTTAAAGTGCAGTGATGTTATTTGCAATCTGCTTATTTCAGCAACCACTGCTCAGCAGCAGGTATGACTGTCCCATGCAAATGTCTAGTCATGAGTTTCAGTGGCAGTTTGCCTGTGCAAGACAAGATGAACCCAACTGATTATAATCACTGCTTCCCTCCTCTGCAGTAGAAATTTGCACTGTGACACACGATACCAGCTGCTGGACACAGGCTGCTATAATAAAAGTTAATTTGCAGGATGGTATGAGCTGCGTTAATTTTCAGTATGGCAAAATGCTAAGAGTTGACCCATCCTTGGGCCAGTGTTGTTTCATCAGCAAACTGTAAAAGGAAGTAAGTCATGAGTCACATAAAATGCTGTAGATGATAGAGAATTATTTAGATTAGTCAAAGCCACAGGAGCCTGGAGAGATGTTAGAGTAAAGAACATGAAGCAAAGCAGCACAGTGGCAGCTGAAATTCTTTGTAGCTAAAAAAAAAAGAGATATTAAGGCAACTACCTAGAAAGAAGGTACTACATCTACAAAGTGAGATAGCTTCACTAAGTGACTGAAGGAAAATTCCATGGCCTCCCTCCTTCTCTTCCCATGCCAGTCTTCCAGAATACTCTACAGCCTGCTCACTAGGAAACCCTGGATGGTTTAGGTTAAATTCCTGTTTGATATCAGGTAGATAAGGGATTCGAACGCAAGCATACTTTCACTGAGTACCCTAGCAGGAAACCCTAGGACTTTGGATTATGCTTTTATGCAAGAAAAGAAAGAACATGTGGAGCAGACTCATTACAAAGGGCTGCAGCGGCCACTGCAGCATCTGGGATGGAGCTTGGTCCACCAGGGAAGCTCACACTGAGCCCCTGAGGGGGCATGAGCAGAAGACTATCAAGCTCTTGGATCCCTTCCAGGACACTATCTGGATATCACATTGCCTGGGATATGTTGTGATGTGTGACCAGGCACCCAATTCTGAGACCAAAAAGTCAATTGAGATGGAGCTGCTCTCAGATTTTGGGCTCCCTGTAAATCCCAGGTTCACTTTTGTCTCCCACCCCAAAATACTTCTATAAAAGTCAAAGACCAAAAGACATAAAGAGCAATAGTCTGTTTCTCAAACATGTTACCAGAGAATACATTCCAGAGCGATGCTGTTAAAAGATGGCCATCCTCTACAGTTAAAAACAGTGTTTCAATTGAACTTTGACTTCCCAAATGAGCCCGGTTTCTTAAGAAACCTGCAACAATGCAGGTGGGGTTCCCCAAATGTTAATGCTAGGTGTGAAAAAGTATTCTGAGGGACACTCTGGGCTGCAAGGGAAGGGACATGGGCAGCATCCATGGGTAGCATGCCCTGTATACTCCAGGGAGGTTAGGCTGGCCTTGTTTCTGTTTGAAGGCTGGTTACCGAAGAAGAGGTTTGTTACAGGACAAACACTCAAAACTGTATCACTAGTTACCTGCAATTTTCTGTCACAGAGTTTGCTCATTTGTGGGCACTAAGTGACAGATTAATTGTAATAAGAAGGTTTTTTGAGATCAAGAACCAGAAATGGAGTGGTAGAAAATGGCAAGCATAGCCAACTACTTTAATTGAAAATCCAGTGGTGAGAAGAAAATCAGTAAGAAAAACAAACCTTGAGTAGTTTTCCCATCATGTTCTATCTCTCAAACAGGGATAAAACCCACATCCGAAACTTTCTAACTGAAAGCCAGTCATTTCAAGCACATAGCCTTCTGTCCTCACGAAAGCTTTTGAGACAGTGCAGCATCAAACAGGAGACCCAGCAGCACACAGTCAGCTTAACTAAGCCCCCCTTTGAGAGCAGTTCTTTAGGGAGAGCCTGCTGAGCCATAAAAACTGCTGGGCATGAGTGACATCAGTGCAATTTACAGGCTTTCTTCAAATAAAGACCTCGGCGTAAGGAAGTGATTTAAGAGACAGCTAAACTCTGCTAGTCATAATTAGTAAATCATAAGTTCCATTACACACATTGGTGTATACAACTAACTCAGGATAATGAAGAGAAGCATATGACAGAACATGGTCTCCTTTTTTCCCCAAAAACCATTTTATTAACATTAGTTATGAATTCATATTTAGAAAATATTGTAGGTGAAATTAATTGAAATTCAGACATGGCTCAAAAACAAAACATAAAAGAAGGTGCAATATATCACCATAGGCATAATCTACCATAAGAAATACAATAGTGCCTCCAAAGAAGGATTACATGAGATTTGCAGCAGCTTCTGCTTTTCTGCTTTAACAGCCACCGCATAAACACAAATATCAAGATCCTCAGCAGATGTAATCAGTGTAGCTCCATTAAAATCAATAAAAATATGCTGATTTATGCCATGCAAGGATTTGGAGTAGGACTTGGAAGAAATATCAAATGTCATGAAAAAGTAATGGCTGCATTTTCATTTTAATACTCAAGTAGTTTATTCATTGCCTTTGTCAGAGTGTTTATCAAAGTATACCTATTCCCAATTTTCTCTTCTGGGACAAGCCAGATTTAAGTTTATACTTCTTTTACTGTTATGAAGGCTTCTGAAAGCCTTGACTATGAACATAACTGTAAAGGACCGTCTACTTAAATGACAGTGCCAACCCATATAAAATGGCAAGGTAATAAACCTCTGAACACACTGCTGAAAGGTTCCTTCTCTTTAGTAAGCAGAGGATGCAAAACGAATCCATGGTAGAGATTTAGCTTTGTACTCTCCTTAGTATAACTAAGAGACAATGGATTTATCAAATTTTAATGGATTTGTAACAGCTGAAATATTCTCCCAAGGCAGCAGTAACATTCCCCCATAAAAACATGGAAAGGTAAATAACTGGCTTTGCCAAAGTATTACTGCAAAGACAACAGAGCAGAAGAACCAAACTTCAACAGAGCAGAAGAACCAAACTTAGGTTCATTCTTCTTCTATTAAATGCAGTTCTTTACAAAAAGTAAGCTAGAAATAAAAAGCAGTTCTGAAAAACAGAACTGTGTCGGTGTATAAAACTGTGTGGAAAATATCTTACAAAAAAAAAGAGACAGTGTAATCGAAAGAAGGTGTTTCCAACATTCAAGTGCACGTCAGCTTTAAGACTTCGAGTTATACATCGGAGGTTTTTTAATCAGTTTTCTCATCATTTTTCTGCGGAATACATTCGTTGGCTTATTGATTCTTGGTTTCTGACTCCCTGCTAAGAGAACAAAGGAAGCAGTTAGGGAAACAGTATGACAAAACTGTTACTACTCTTCATTGTTTGGGTTGGGTTTTTTTCATGGTTTGCAGTTCAAGCAGTTGATCCAATAATAACAAACATGTCAGGAACTGTAAAATGTGTTCTGGAGTCCCTATTCTCACACACTGTAAGGTCTCCAATGTGTCCAACTTTGACACTGCAGTCCTAGTCTGCTGCTCCCATCCTGGGCAAACATCAAAGTCTTTTCTAGCTGTCCTGCAGTGACAGCAGAATGGAAGTAAACACACTGCTCTATCTGAAAAAACAAAAAAACCCCAAACTTATTACTACATTTCTCTGAACAACACTGGGGCAAAGTCTAAAATATAACCAGTGCTTGTGAGAGAAGGTAAAATTATCTGAGTTTCTGCACAGAACTGGGTTTCACACTGAAGGTGCAGAGTGGCCACAGTCAGGATTATCTCCAGAAATGCTTAGGAAGGCTGCATGAGATGTGTGAATAAAACGAGCACTTTGCAAACCAGACAAATTCTTTTGACTTTATGCTACCTGTTTACCTGCATGCAGAGCCCCTGCGACCAGTTCCCAATCCTTTTGTTGTCCCACCAACCTATTTATTTTCTGCTTCAAGATCAACTTCTTTAATGAAATGAATCAGAAACCTTTTCACTCCAAAGGCTATGGGATCAATTCAGACAGCAGATACATGTTTGCACAGGGAAGGTTAACTGAATTCAAGCTGAAACTCCAAAAGGTAGCAGGAAAGATGCTAGGGAGGGAATTATGGGAGCAGAAGAGAAGGAGTGGCTTAAGTTGCCTTGAAGATTTGCTTAATGTTGCTGTACACTCCCAAGCCATAGAAATGAATATGCATAGCACAACATTAATTAGCACTAATTATGCCCTTAACTATGGGCTTTGGTTGTACCAAGCCTTACTGAATTGTGAAATCCACAAGTTCGTGAGAAAATTTATAACCGATCCTTTACATTTAGATATCTGGTACTCTAGTTACAAGACAGACGGCATTTCCTTACTTCTTTCTTCCACAGAAAGAGTGAGGAACGGAAAACCCCAGGTGGATTTGGTTGGGTGTGGGTAGGAGCAGAACACAGAGGCAGTTTCCTTCCTCCTCTCTCTTTGCACACTTAGGCTGAAGCCTGGCCCTACCATTTCCCAGGTAGTAATAAATGCAAATTAGATAATCACAAGCATCTCAAATAGACTTAACATGCTATTAAAGACTGCCTTGCAATAGGAAAATGGCAGAGACACACTCCGACTTGTCACCCACAGAAATATTACTGCCATGACTAACTGGCAGACAATATTTTTACTTCTGAGGACTGTGCTTGGGGTACAATCCTTGCCCCAGCCCTGGGTTTCTAGCCCAGAAATGGAAGAATCAGCTTCTTACTTAAGCACCCTGACCACACATCTTAATTCCTGAAGTTCTAGGCCTTGTGCGTATCTCATGTTTAAAACTGCTGCTTTCGGGCTTTTTTTTTTTCCCAAAGTCAATGTACATGCTAGATAGAGGCTTATTTTTTTTTTTCCCATTAGTATCAATTTTTTAATATTGTGCAGTGTCTGCTTCCTAAGTGCTCTGGGGCTCAACATGTAATTATGTTTTTCTCTCTCTTGTTGATTTACCTATCAAATGAATTAAACTAGAGTATTAAAACTTGCAACAGCTGGTACGAACATAGGACTGCAGGTAAAAGCACGACTGTGTTGACTTACAAACACAGCCAGTAGCTAATTTGAATAAAACTATTATCATTCCCAACCCCTGCCCCCACAGGCACTGAAACAGTTGACTCAGCGTAACTGATGAGGCAGAAATCTTTAGTAATGGGAAATGGGAACAGGCAGCAGGGAATCAAGGGAGGATAGTAACGGCTGAAAATGCAAAGGAAGCAAGTAAATTGATTTCATAACTCACTTTAATACTATTTAAAAATATCTAGAAGAAATTGATATCTTAATTAGTGTTCATGTTGGTACCGAACAGTTTAAAGGCCAATTCTTTGTGGACTTTAGTAAGTTAATTAGTCTTTTTGTGTGCCAGTCTCTACAGATGATGTAACCACCTCGCATCACACTGTTCTTGTCAGAAGGATTTAGTGTTGCATCTCAGTTTTCCCTGCCTTTGAAAACACTGAGTCCAAAATGCAAGCAATATAAACTTGTAGCAAGCGGAGGTGACTAATAGAACAGTGTGAAGACCTGGTACTGGCATTTCAATTGCTTTATCTGCTTGTGACTGACAAAATGCAAAATCCCTTACCTTTTCTGCAAACATTGTAGCAATCTGTTTCAGTGACGAAGTTATTGGCATTTCCACCACAGCCGGTATATTTGAACTCCTTACATGATTTAGTCTTGCTGTCATAGTAATAGCGAGGCACAGAAGAAGAACACAATCCTTCATCCTTTGGGCTATAGCATAGCAAGGGACCGGCTTGAAAAAAAAGAAGGGAAGGGAAAAAAAAAAAATTAGAGAGAGAGAGAGAAAGACAAAGTACATAAATGTAATCTCTATGCCTGGCTTCTTAAAATTTACCCTGCAATAAATTTTGTGGCTAAACAGCTCTTGTTCCCATTCAACTGACATGACTGTTATCAATTACTTCAGAGATTTACTACGTCTTATTCCTGCGACTTATAATTTCAGAAAGCAACAGAAAGTCCCAGAAAATAGGATTACTATCCCACAAGTGAAATTCATCAGCTTTCCCCATTGGTGGGGGAAACAACTGAGATATTTACATAGTCTGGCCAGAAGTCTTGTTCCATACAGGAATATAACAACGATTCCAGCGGAACTACCTCTGTAGAGGAAAAAGGCACTATTCTATTTATCCTTCCTATGATTTTGTCAGCAATTCTTGCCCACTTGCAGCAAAAATTACAACCCCCACCACTTTCCTCACAAGAATCCTGTTTCATTTTGCCTCAACAAAATTTTAGTTTTCCTGCTGGAGACCTTTTACCAATTTACTGGATGTGCAACAGAGAAATTAAAAATAGTTCAGCATTCACCTAAGAAAACACTGACCATCTGCCATCAGTGAAAAATAACTGTCTCATCAAGCACTAATAAAACTTAGGCAATGACAGCTTTTATACATTCTGGTAGATTTCTCTTCTTCAAAGTTCCCATCTTACACTGGATATTAACCTGGTGTTTATGACAACACTTAGCTATAGTCACCTGCTTATAATTACTACCTCTCTTCTTTAAAGTTCATATGGAGGCATAAGAGCCATGTCAGGCAAAAAACTTTCAGCAGTTGACGAGTGTGAAAAACCCAAGCCACCTAATACCATCTCTCAGGCCTTAATTTTAGAAAGGCACTGCTGCTTTGTAACAGGACATCACTGCCCTGAACGTGATTGCCATATGTCTCATACATCAGCCTCAACACAGATCTCCATCCTTATTTCCCTTCAGATTACACCTGTACAGCTCTCTAGTGTCAAGAGATCGGCTGGGTGTAGCTATGGGCAGATTTAAGGTCACAATATTAAACTAAGACAGCATTTTGCTCTTTCAGTAACAGACAGCTGAGACAAGCGGCACATAAAAGTCTTGAGACAATATAAACATCTGCCTCACAGAAGTCTTCGAAAATACCACTCTACGGGTATCCAGAGGAAAATATCAAACAAAATATCATCTTCATATCGCTTTCAAACCATCTATTTTATTAAAAATTTGGAACAACCGTTACTTTTCTCTGGCAGACAGTGGTCCACACAAGACTGCAGATCTCTGAAGTTGTTGCCGTTTCCGTAACAGCCGCCATAGATGAACTCCTCACACCTCATCGAGCTCAGATTAAAAGCGTATCGTTTTAGATGACTCCTGCAAGGTCCTCCGTCAGCCTCCATACGGCATAATTTGGGCACTTCTGAAACAAAAATAATTTTGTCCTCTGTAAAATCAACCCTTTGCTCTCCCAGTATTGAACAACGTGTAGACAAAAACTGGTCCCAGGCAAGTCCCAGCTTGTCCCACTGCCTGCACTCTTTAATAAAGTGGGATAAGTTTTACAGGAGGAATCTGATGCATCAATTAGCAACGAGTTACAATATTAAATTACATTTAAAATGTTAGTAGTTACACTCTGCATGTTGCTTCTGGGACAACTCGCTCCGGTTTCTCTGCATAAAATTGACATCAGCAAGAGCGTTGCAACGAGCAGGAGGGACAGACGGTGGGTACAAAGCATCCCGCAAGCAGCGCAGCCTCCCCGGTGCTCCCACACGGCCCCCTCCAGCCCCCCCGCCCCCCCCGGGGGCACGCTGGAGAGCTGGGGCCCGGCGGATCGGCGCCCCGGGCTGAGGAGGGCGGCGGGGCCGGCCCCCGGACTCACTCTTGATGGTCCAGCAGTTCTTCTCGCAGTCGTCGAGGGTGAGGAAGTTGTTGGCGTTGCCGTGGCAGCCCCCGTAGGTGAACTCCTGGCAGCTCTGCGTGTACCTGTCGTAGTACCAGCGCGGCACCAGGGCGCGGCAGGGGCCGTCGTCGGGGGGCAGCAGGCAGGCGCGCTGCTTCTCTGCGGGAGACATCAGCGACCGGGGCTGAAGCCACCTCGGCGGCGGAGGCGGCCCCGGCCCCGCGGAGCCTCCCGCGGGGTCCCGCCGTGCGCCCGCTCCTACCTGTGAGGCTGCGCGGGGCCAGGGCCGCGCAAGCCAGCGGCAGCAGCAGCGCGGGCAGCGGGAGGCGGCGGCCGGCAGCCATGTCTCGGCGGCGGACGGGAGGGACGGAGGGTGGCAGTGGGGTCCCGGGGGCGAGCAGCTCTGCCCGGCTCGACGGCAGCGCTTTATATGCTCCGAGACGGCTTCCCCGGGACGCCTCCCTCCTTGCGCATGTAGTGGGAGGGGAAGGGCTGATTCAGCGGGGCAGCAGGTCCCCGCTGACCCGGCCGTCACCGGGGCGCGGCAGGCTGCGCGCCTGCCTGCGCCCGAGCACCGGGGGGCACGAGCCGACCCCCCGCCCCGCTGCCGTCGGCGAGCTCACGGCCGGGGGGAGCAGCCGGGGCTAGGGGGGGACCCGCCGGGACTGGCTGCGCCGTCCGCGGCGGGCGGGCCTCCATCGCGGGGCTACAGGGAGCTGGCTGGGGTCCACGGTGTCCCGTCGCGTTCCCCCTTCTCCCCCGCCCCCCCGTACTTTACGGGATGATGCTCAAAGAGCATTTCCTGTTAATCACGGCCAAATCCGGGACGGGTCATTTAGCGAAAGTCCTCTCCCCCCTCGCCCTCGCCCCCGTGGCGGCCGCTCCCCATTTGGAGGCTCCGGGCAGAGGGCGGCAGGACGCTGAAAATGGAACACTGGAACCTCCGGCAGGTCCTGATCCAGCCGGGTCAAGCGCAGACCGCTTAGCAAGTGCCAGGAGAGATAACACCCATCAACCCACCTTCCGCGTTTAGTGCCGTTGTGTGTAACGCTGGTGAACCTGAGCAAACCGAGGCACCGTCAGCGGGCTGGGGCTGCTGGGAAACCCGAGGGGCTGAATGGATGAAACCTCTGGCTAGTTCAGAGAGAGCTGGATTTCAGAAAATACCATGCTTTGTCTTATTCTGTAGATTTTAACCCCACCACGCAATCCAGCGTGATCTGGCGGAGGAAGGGGTGAGCAGCAAACAGCATACTTTCCCTCTTTATTAAAGCCATTACATTAATTAGTGTTTACTCCAGATTTAATACAGTAACAAGAGATAAGGGTGGCTGCAAACTAGGCGTGCTCTCTATAGATAAAATAATCTGATCTACTATTGTTCTCCACACCCTTTGCAGCAACGGTGTTCAGCCTCAGTCCTTCAGGTAGGCACTGCCATCCATGGGATTGCAGTAGAGGGTCCTGGAAATATGTGGCCTGCAGGAAAGATGTCACAGTCCGTACCAGCTGTAAGGAGGAGGAACTTCATAGCACTCTGATTATTTCAGGAACAGACTTTCTTTCCATATGAATGGAATCTCTCACTTCTTTTTCAGCACTGTTCCTTTTTTTCAGAATCTCCAGTTGCCAAAGGACAAGTGCTTTAGTGACAAAAACCAGCATAAACCCTGATACAGTTTGAGACATCACCATGGGACACATCTTGCCATGTCTTGGAATCTTACAGCTACAACCGTTAGTATTCCCATGTTTAGGGATTTTTTAAGCTTATTAAGCACAGCAACTGTAATAAAGCTGACGTCCCTCTGATAGGGGGAGGGGAAAAAAAAGCAAACAAACTATATTTTCTATTTCCATAAAAAATCAAAAGGCCATCTTTTTAATATTAGGAAACTCTCAAGTGGTTTTAATATGACTAGACTGGTCTACATCACTTCTAATTGGATTTTGTAGGAATTGCAAAGGAAGTCATTGAAATACCACCTTAAACAACAGCAGCAAAATAAATGCTGTCATGCAAATACTATTTTCCGTATTTTCCATTTCCTCTGTGCACGCACACATACAAATCAGAATTTGAGCTAAACCCACCTATCTACCAATGCTGCAGCACAGTGCAGCATTTATTCAGCTGCTTCTTTGCTGTAAGAGCAAAGAAGTTCACTTTGATTAGGTAAATATCTGTAAAATATATGAACTAGAGTAAAAGTTAACAAGTGATAGAAAGTCCTTTATTAACTGCAACCAGCAGAGTTGAGTCATGTCAGCAGACAGCTCACTGCAGGCTTTTCATTCCAGGGTTATCAATATCAAGCTGCAACTGTCCTTCCCACCCTAACCATACTAACAGTGTGCCAGAGCCCACCCCCAGCTCACTCCCAAGCCCCCCGGCCTCCCCGCACTGCAATGTTTCTCCTCCTTCCAACATCCCTGGCTCCCCTACAATCCTGACCAACCAGCTCCTTCCACCTGTTTTGACTGGCCCAGGGACCAGCAGCTGGTGGGATTTGGGGATGCAGCTGCCAGCGTAGATTATGGGGGTGTAGAAATTGCATACCAACAGCTGGGAAGGGGAGGGGGTGCGGATAATATCCAGAGAGAGGGGAAGAAGAACTGGTTTTAGTGAACTGGCTAAAATAAAACAAACCCCAAGAGCGCTATAGGACCAGCACTGGGAAAGAAAGATGTATGTCTTGCATACCACTGGCAGCTGCTTCTATCTGGTGAGTGGGGAAAGGAGGAAAAAGGAGTGTCTTTAAGAGGAACAGCCAGAGGAACGACTGCCTATAGGGGCCTTTGAAGTTCCAGATAGCAGGACTCCTACATGCTCACTTGAATGGCTGCTCCTAGGCCTGCAGCTTTGTTCAGCGTAACAGGGTGTGGATTCTGCCTCCACTGGTATTGTAGGAAAGCCTCTGCTGGGATCAGAGGTGCTAGCTGCTGTACACACACGCATGGAGGGACAACCCTGTTCCAAAAAGCATAGCCCCCTGTTTGGAATCTAAACCTTGAAAGTCTGTGCAACCACAGGAGAAAAATGGCCTAGTTCCTTCTTGTGTTTTCTGAACCCATCGTTTCTCTTACACGTGGTGCTCCGTCCCCAACGCCCATCACAACTCCATGACTCCAGAGATACTTTGTGCAGGCTGGCCATGACATCCCTCTCATACAGAGCTGCAATTTTTGCAGACATACCTACCAACAAAAGTTGCTGTGTTTGACAGCCTGAGCGCCTGCCGGGACACTTGTCCCAAGACCCATTCCTTCCCCTCTCCCCGTTTTAATCCAGTCTGTTCATGGTTGCAATGCACGGGTATCGGGGAAAATGCCCATGCAAGCCACCTGCTGCTGCCGTAGCTGCTGGGCAGAGGAGCACAAGCCCATGGATGCTGGTGGCACAGGCAAACAAGAATCATCGCAAGGGACTGGAGGAGCAGGAGGAGGCAGCAGGGGAAGAAGGGCACCGCTGGGCCAAACACCCGGCCGACCTCCTTGCGTTTCCGAGGAGGAGAGGGGAGACCAGGGCAGGACGGCTGCTGCAGCCCCCCCCCCCCCCCCGCTCCGGCTGCCCCGCGGGGGGCCGGGGCGATGCAGCGGCGGGGCCGAGCGTCCAGCCCGGGGCCGCGCCGGGGCGGCCCGACCCTCCCTGTGCCGGCAGGGCCCGTGTCAACGCCCCGGCAGCGGGGCCGGGTCGGGCGGCGGGCTTTAATCCAGTTAGGGGGGATTAGCGTGGCGGTTTAAAGGCCGAGGCGGCGCGGAGAAGGGGGTGCCAGGCGCGCCGGAGAGGAAGCGGCGGCCGCCGAGCAGCGGGGCAGCACGGACGGCACCGTGTGAGTGAGCCCAGGGGCGGGCCGGGGGCGGCCGTCCCACCGCCCCACCGCCCCGCGCCCGCCCGGGGGCTCCGGCCCCGGCGACCTCGCTGCCCAGAGGTAACCTTTTGTCCTCTCTCCCTCCCTGCGCGCCTTGGCAGTGTAGACGATGCCAGCCATCAACATCGAGGACCTGAGCGAGAAGGACAAACTGAAAATGGAAGTGGAGCAGCTCCGGAAAGAAGTGAAGCTGGAGAGGCAGCCGGTGAGCGGCCGCGAAGAACGGGCCCGGGGCTGCCCGGCCGCCGGGGCAGACGGCGTGGCCGGGGCCGGAGCGGGGAGAAGCCCGTTACTCCCCGGGCGGGGTTGCGGGGGCTCATGCAGCGCCCGGGGACACGTCGGGCGGGCGGCGGGGCAGGGCGCGGCAGCCCAGCGCGGAGCGGGAGCGCCCCGTCCCGCCGCGGCGTGCCCGGGAGGCGAGGGCAGCGGGGCTTCGGGAGCCGCTCTCCGGGAGAGCCCCGGCTGTTCTGGGACCACGGCAGTTTGCACCGACGGGTCCAGCCACCCCCTCTGGGGCAGGGACCGGTGACGGCGCTGGCGACATACCGCCGGTAGCACCGTGCAGGAGCGCCGCTGCGGAGCGAGGGGGGAAGGGGCGCACTGCCCCGGGATAAGGCGCCCCGGGGGGCCGGCATGGGCCCGCCGGCTGCGGCTGTTCCCGTTGCATTTGGCACTTCTCGGCTTCCCGTCCCTTGCGGGTCCCGGGAGCCCCGTGCCAGCACAGGGCAGCCTTGCCCGGCGAGGGAGGGGCGCGTTGAGCTCAGATCCCCTCCTCTGTAAAACGCGTTGGGACCTGCCGGTGCCAGGCGAGGGGGTGATGTGCCGGCGGGAAGCCCTGTGCTGCGGCACCACTCGCTGTCCCGTCCAGGACCGCACCGCACCCGCCCGGGATGCGGGAGCATCCCACCCTCTCCCGCCGCGGCACAGCTCCCTCGCCTCACTCCCGGGCGGAGGGCAGGAGCCGAGGGACTGCCGGTGAGAGCCGCGACCCATCCAGCCCTGTGCGATGCATGCGTGGTACTTCTAGTCATATTCACTGACCATTCCTTTCCACAGGGGAAGTAGTTTCCCGTGAAATTTTTGCATTTTTGCACACTTTTTATAGAGGAAAGACATGCAGAGCTGATCTTGCTCCATGATAAAGCTAATATTGTTGTCCCCTTTTATTCTGCATGCCAGCAGAAGCAAACTGCATCTAAATGAACGCTTCTAGTTAGGACTAAAAATACATTTGCATGTAGGAACCAGTAACAATAGTTAATCCCGTCAATTACATTGCAGGTCTAGGTGTTTAGCCAAGGAAGTTAGAAAGCCAGAGTTACGTTTTAGCTGTCAGGTATCAGTGGTGTAGATGTTATGGTATAGTCTAAAGGTCCAGCAGTATTGAGGGCTCCACATCCAAGTACTATAGATATTTGTATCACCCCTCAAGAGAGTTCCCAAGCAACTGAAATATACTCTGTAGGATGTACAGATTTTGATTTTCATAATAATTTAAACTTCTTGCCTAAATAATTGCAATAAACCGAAAGCCTGATTGCTTTAGGGAAGTGGCTATTTTCAAATCACCTGTAGTAAAGCACAGACAACATCCTCAATTTTACCAGTGCATTACAACAGAGGTTTCACTGTGAGTATGAAATCTGTGTTGTAGTTGTCACAATCCCTCAGTACCTGTATGGGTGTTACAGGGACTGGGAAATGCAGAAGCCACACTTCTGTTGTTACCTAGAGTAAAAACATTTAGCCAGTATTCTTGACCCTTTCCTATATCTTTCCCACACAAAGAGGAAATATCCTTTTTGAATAATATTTGAATGAATAAAAATATCTGAATGTGTATTTAAGCATTTTTTTTCTTATATGGGAAAAAGATCCTGATAGTGCTGACCGAAGTAAAACAAATCCTGGTCCTGCATATACTTTGGAGCACAATTTTACTATGGCATAAGGTGTTCCAATGTGAATGGACAGGGTTTCCAAAGCACCAATGAGCAGGGCACATGTAATAGGATTTGTAGGTCCAAATTCTCTGTCTCTGTATGGCTAGATGTAGTTAGACCTTGCTTTATGCACTGCTCCTGTTTACTACAGGAATTAACTCAGTTATTTCTGATGTCTTGAAGCTTAATTTTGCACAGGCAAAATGATGATCTGTGATACAGCAACTAAGTTAATTGGTTTTCTTGTCATAATTTTACCTATGGAGTAAAATATAATTTTAAAAGAAGGCAAGGGGCCTTAAATTAGAAATACTAGTCATCTGATGGCCTGGCCAACAGCTGGTTCCTGCTGCTGACTCTGCACTGTTGTGCCTCCACAGGGATTGTGGGTAGGAAGGGAGGAGGTGGTGTCAGAGTCAGGAGTGTGTCCTTAAACATGTCAGGTATTCCAGCACCTAAAGACAGTTTCTGCTGACATAGGGAAAGAAAACGAGAGATGTGCATGGGCGAGGATTCTCAGGAGCTGATGAGGCCCGCTTGTGCACCCTCAAGCTCCGCAGACACTTACTATGTGTGCTGCTCCTGCCTTAGTGAACACAAACCCATTTCTTCTTCAGAGGCGTGTTCTGTGCAGACTTGCCTACATCAGTGCTAGTTTGCTATGAATGTCATACGAAGTGTCATGCATATTATGTTCTCTCATACCACAACAGACTGTTTTATTAACCGTTGTTTGAAATAACCTCAGGTAACCTGCAAGTAAATTGTCTTTCCTAGTCAGGTCTTTACTCCCATTCAAGGAGCATGGTTGCTATTACAGAACAGCAAGGTGAGAATGTCTATTACCGCTGAAAAATCATTACTGAATGTTTTGTTTGGGAAAAACACTGCAAGTCATAAACACTTTGAAATTGAATTGAAACTTACCAATCCTGAACCCACTGACCGGTAAGTCATGCTGATGCCCAAGGAAAAGTGTGATCCGCAGCTTAATAAAACTATATTGGCTCATTTTAAAAAGTGCCAGTTTAACTACGCAGCAGCTGCTGTTCCGAGAGGCATATACATGCCCAGTGAGTGTCACAAGTGTGAATATCGGGCTCTGAAAACGTGGAAGGAAGCTGAGTCTGCACATCTTCGTGCCGGCTCTGTGGTCAGACTTTTCGTATGGGATGGGAAGGTAAATAAGAGAAAGAAGGATGTGAGTTCGGTGGTTTCAGATGTGCCCTAACGCAGCCGCTTCTCTCTTCTTTCACTCGAGGTGTCCAAGTGCTCCGAAGAGATCAAGAACTACATCGAGGAGCGGTCGGGCGAGGACCCGCTGGTGAAGGGGGTTCCCGAAGACAAGAACCCCTTCAAGGAGAAGGGAGGCTGTGTCATCGCGTAGGACCACGAGCCCGGCGCCTGCCACCAGAGCAGACACTTGTTGTACCTGTAGGGAGTCACTAGCGTGTCCCCGCCGCCGCCGGTCCTTGGTGAACCAGCACAGGAGCGGATTTCTTCTTCTTCTTTTTTTTTTTTTTCTTACAAAAATAAAGAGACCAACCCGAAAGCAGCCGAGATCCGCCTCGGTCGCTCGGCAGGAACGGCTGTGCCCCGCTCCCCGGCGTGGCCGTGCC
Organism: Rhynochetos jubatus; assembly: GCA_027574665.1. NCBI lineage: Eukaryota > Metazoa > Chordata > Aves > Eurypygiformes > Rhynochetidae > Rhynochetos > Rhynochetos jubatus. The sequence continues at coordinate 25,942,388 of CM050653.1, forward strand.
CGGCGCGGCTGGGACGGCTCCTTTCTCCTCGCGGTGCCCGCTTTCGCCACCCGTTTGTCGGTCGCTTCGTGGCTGTTCGTTGGCATTAAAGAAAACCTGCCTGTAACCCGAGAGCATGCCGTGGCTTGCTGCGGGGGAAAGGAGCTGGAGGAGGGACGGGACGGGGCGGTGCAGCGGCCGCCGGGGCGACCCGGACCGGCCGTTAAAGCTCGCCGGGCCCAGGCCGCGGCCCCTGCCGGAGCGGGGCGGAGCGGAGCGGCACTGACGCCGGCAGCCATGGCCATGGCGTTGAGCGGCGGCAGGCGCTGGGCGCGCTTGGCCTCGGCGCTTCGCGGCGGGGCAGGCCCGGGGCGCGGAGGCAGCTCGGGGCCGCGGGACGGCGGGCGCGGCGGCGATACGCCGCAGCACCGAGACTTGCGGGCGGCCCTCAGGAAGGTATCGGGACCGGGAGGGCGGGGGGGGTGGGGGTGGTGGGGACGGCGGCGCTTCCCGTCGGTGGACGGGCCCGGCACGGCGGCGGGACACCGGACCGCGCATGGGAGAGCAGCCGGGACGAGGCAACCCGGAGCAAGGCCACCGGGATGTGTTTAAATAAGTAAACCTCCCCCTGCCAGTGTGAGAAACGAAGCCATGCGGGGTGACCGGCGGCGGGCGGGCACGGTGTGCCTCTTCCGGGCCCGTGCTGGCGCCCCTGTGGGGGTGCGCGGGAGCCCGGAGCTCCCTCCGAGCGCTGCGAGGTCAGTCACAGGACGGTAGGGGTTGGAAGGGATCGTAGGAGATCATCTGGGCCAACCCCCCTGCCAGAGCAGGGTCACCTAATGCGAGGTTGAGGTCTGGTTGTGGAAGCAAAGCGCAAGAAAAGGCAGAACGGGCCCAATTTGTCACTGGGCTAGAAGAGTAGTGGGAAGTTCTGTAACACTGAACCATAAATCAAGAGGAAAGGAGGCGCTTCTGGCAAGGGAACGTGTAAACTGAATGCCAAATGACAGCCTGCAGGTAACGGTGGTGTCGGTGAGACCTGTACGTTCCCAGCAGTGAGGGCAGTGTCGCCTGTGCAAGGCTGTGGTGTAAACAAGCACACGTGTCACAGGTGGTTGGGAAGTACCGAGCCCTGGCCTGGACGCACTGTGGGGGGCCAGGGCCCGCCATGTGTGAGAGGAGCCCACCTTTAAACTGTGGCCTGATGAGAGGAGTGCTGGAGTTTGGTACCTGCAACAGAGAGTGAACAGTGTTGTCACGGCAGCCACATTCAAGCGAGTAGTCTGTGCATTCAGAGGTGGGCAGTATGAATTGTAAGGACTTGTCCCTCACTTGCCCATAGGTAAGTTTACAAATCCTAGCTGGTGCTGCAGTGCTTCGCTGGAGCTTTTTTAAACCCATATGCACTGGAGTGCTAGATGTCAACTCATTTATTGGACTTTGGAGCTGTGCTGCCATCTCTTTCATAGATGCTCTTTAAAATTACTCAAGGATTCTCATATTTTCATGGATAAACGTAACCTTTTCCAAATTTAACCTTTTTCCCAGTTCACTGTATGCAAAAGATAGTTGAACTACTTTTGATTCCTGTGATTTTTACTTTCCACTTTTTTTTTAGGAATTAACTTTCATACTTCCAGTATTAAAATGAGATATCCCAAAGGCCGTTTGATTAATCAGGTTTTCTGTCTCTAAGATAAGGCCTGTTATCACTTGAGCTTTAGCAGTTGTAGGTTAATCTTCTGTGTTACAACAAAGAAACCTCAGTGATGAGGAAGAGACACATGACCAGTCTCTTTCCTAAGAAATTAGTTTCATTAGTCTAAATTCCTGGACCTTCTGCAAAGCAGAAATAAACTTCCAGTAAAAAGGAACTGTAGAAGAAGCTGGAAATCAATCGTCTTCTCTCACCTGGATTAGCAGCGCAGGATTCTGTAGCTAATACCATAGTGTCAGATTTGTGCTGATCCCGTCTGGAGCGAGCCTTTGCCCTGTTTATCTGCAGTCTCCTGCCCAATGAACTTGTTCCCTGGCATGCTGCTCCCTGTTACCTACCCAGGCACAATGACTGCATTAGTGAAAAATCAATGTCCTTCTGAAATACAGACCTTGTGAAGGCAGCAGTCTGGGCCTGGAAGATTTTAAATGTTCTGCTTTGTCAGGGATAGGTTAAGACACACATTGTCTTGTATCTCAGATGTTTGCAGCTGTGTATTTACTGAGGGATCAGATTAAAAGGGAGGGAGGGGTTGAAGTGGCTGTATTAGTGTCTGCTCGTGCAGCGTTTGCTGTTCTGCTGTGTGACACAATGGATTTTTTCACAAATACTTCTCCCCCTCTCCCCGTTTTCATTCTCCCCATGCCTGTTGAAATGCAACTAACAGAATGCCCTGCCTGGATGGGTTTAGGGCAGATAGGTATTATGGGCTAAAAGGGAATGTGATGCTACATTTATCACATAAATCCCTGTGCGGAATAAGAAATTACAGTAAGCAACATAAACCCAATTTTATCATTGTCCTGGATTTTACAAAATGCTTATATCGCATTTATTCTAAATCTATAAAAATACTATTTTATTTTCAATTCAGACATCCAGTCTGATATTTTTCACCCCAAAGCTTCTAGCTATCAGTGTGTATTTTGGCTTAAGTTAAACCTGTCCCCAGTGATTTCAGGATAAACTGAAAAGTAAAGCCCCTGGGAGAGAATGACCACTCAAGGTCTGTGACACACTTTAGGTATACCTGTTACACAATTTGGGGCACTCTTTCCTCTAGCTAAATTTGGATGCACCTACAGAGAAATTGGAGAAATGAGCAGTGCAATTCCATGAGTGAGAACTGTTATTTTTTTGTCTCTATTCATTTTATTTTTTAATCTATTAAATTAATGTATTTTAAACTGTCTGTAATTTTCCAATTGTTCTGAGCAGGATGAGGAAGAGACTTATAATTCCAGGGGGCTGTTTTTAGCAAAGGTATTGAAATAAGCTCGTGAGTGGTTTCCTTTACAACTTTGTAGGTCACCACCCTTCCTCTTGGAAACTGAAAATGTAACTTTTCCTTAACTTGTTGAACAATGCTTGCAGTGCAGTGGTATCCTACAGCCTGCTGCAGTAACTAACTTATAACTGTCTTTAAGAAATAAAGATTTAATCTACTCTATGCGTGTGTATGCACAACAGAATGTGTATACATATAGGATATATACATGCTGTCCAGATTTCTTTTCCTCTGGCATTAGTAGTAAGAAGCTTTGGGAAATAGGTTTGAAAAGGATTGGCATATATTTTGCTGAAGTTGCATGTAATATAAATGAGATTTCATTTTGTATCCAGTGGTGACTTGGTCTAGTTAAGTTGTGTTACATTTCTGTAGGATAAGGGGGATTTACGCTGTGACAGTGAGACTTCACCAAAGGACACCACTGCCTTATTTGCCACTCTTGGTTTGTATGCAATGAGGTTCTGTTTATTAATATGTGTATGTTTTTCAAGAATTAAAGCCCCATCATATTAGAGCATGCAGGATCTGAATTAAATATTGACATTAACTTTATGATAAAGTTACTGTAAATTCTCTGTCAAAATAATATGGGGGCTCTTTTTGACTTTCTGCAAAATACTGAAGGGTGACCGCTGTTGCCACTGGAGCACCTGGGATGGAGTTGGTTTATTTATTTTTGTAGCACATAATAAACCCCAATAACAGAAGAGCAAAGTGGTATGTTGCTGGTATTACAAACGGATCACTTAGAAGTTAGTTTCTCACTAAACTGAGAGGGAGAAAAGACACAGCTGAATCTGCAAGATACGTGACTTGCATCTGGAATTTTAAAACCTTATTTGTCATGCACCCAAGGTAAAAGTTTTAGGAAGGAGAGAGTTAAAAAATGTGACATTAGTAAGGCTCACGGATTTTGTACCAAGTGCTCTTCTGTTTAAGGGAAGCAAAATGTATTCCCAGATTCTGGGGTATTTTCAATAGCCTTTGTCATCTTGTGTCTGACAGAAACATTGTATAAATATTTAGGGGCTAGTTCTCTTGCTGGTATAGATAAACACAGCAATATCCTTTACTACGGCAAAGAAATTTTGGTGGTAATTTAACAGAGAGGCAATTTTCATAATTGATTTTTATTGTTATTGGAAGTGCAGCTGTGATATACTACTGAAATGAGAGGAACCATCCAATACATTCACTAGTGCCCTACCAAGAGTTGCTTTTAAATCAACCAAGGAGAGTCAGGGAGGGAAAAAAAGAGCTTCAGCACATTCTCTGCAAAATGCTTTTTCTGATAATGAGAAAAATGTCACTTAATGTACAAATGCTTCATTGTGTAGCAAAAATGCAGTCAAGGCAATTTTATGAGCACTGCTCTTACTTGTTAGTGTCAGAGCAGTGCATACATCTGAGATTACAGTTGCTGTGTCCAAACATTGGATTTTTTTCCTACCTCATATTCATGTTAGAACAAATTGCCACTGCATCTAGTTAGACTTCTCAGTGAGTTCGTTCTAGTAGGAGAACTGGGGTTATGGGATATTCTTGTGGGTCAGGTCTAGCTATTATATTGCTTTATCATTGTCACACTGATTGGGTTAGGAAATAACAGGTACGCACTTCTGGCAACTAAAATCAGGTTTTATTAAGCAGTTTATGACTGAGAAAACATCTGGGGTTTATATAGGTTTTTCCGTGACTGTTCAGAAAATGTAACTTTGCTTAAATCTTTTTAGATCACATTTGCTTGGAAATGTGCAGTTAAATCTCTCCCCCTGCCTGTGTACCCTTACTATCTCCCAGCCAGGTGTCAGAGTGCTCTGAAAGCTGGTCTGTGTTTCAGCTTGCTTTGCTCTGGACTTTGACTTTCTGGGAGACTTTTTTCCCTGTTTGGGTTCAGAGGGATTGTGAAAGCCTACATCCAGCTCCAGTTTTTGAAGGTGAAATTTGGTAGATGAACGTTGACAGATTACATGAGGAGACCTCCACGATACTTGGTATGCTTCTTAAAATTACTGTCTTTGTGCAGCCAGGTTTGTGCATCTAGGCAGCAGTTGTTATATTTTCAACATCCTTTGAGAGCCCAAGATCCCTGACCACAAGCCCTGGTAGCACCACCTGAGCTGTAAGTTCCCTCAGATAGATTTCAATGACTAGTTTTTAACTTCTTATAAAAATACAGAGCATTAGTTTCTCTGTAGAAGTAAGTCAGGACGAAAATAATTTTAAGTATTTCCAGAAACGCCGTTATATCTGCAATCTGCCATTTTATGTATGACAGTCTTTAAAATATGCCATGTAAACTTGAGGTTGGGCAAACTGGTATGGGTGGTATGCTGTGTGTCTGAGACAGCGAGGTGCAGAGATCCCAAGAAGAAGGGAGTAGTGAGGCACCTAAATCATCACACCTGAAGCTGCTTTTTGGTGATGGATGTTCTACTCCCTGCCCGTGCCAGGGCACCTGGGGAGTATGTGCTCTGTAAAAGCTAAAGGTCTGAAAGGCTGGAGTATTGAGCATGCTCTGATGTGCTCTTGACCATACCTGCTGGTGTCTGGTCTCTAGTACTGCTGCAGAGCTGGTAGGATTTTGTTGGTCATCAGGAGCACTCTTTCTCCGTTGCTGGCATCCTCCAAACCTGCTGTGGACAGGAAGCTCGGGTTGGAGAAGCACTGTGGTGTTTGAGAGTGGAGCTGCTCTTCAGGTAGATTTGGGAAGGTTTCTTGTGAGTACGTTCTCTCAGATGTGTTGTCACAATGGTATTGCTGTTAAAAGCATGCAGTGAGATAAGTACAGTGATGTATGTTGTGATTGCATTTTCCAAGGCAGAAAAAGAAATTAGAAACTCCTCTCATTCTTGAGAAGAAACTAACATTTCCCAGGGGAAACTGCTTTAAAATCCTGGAGAAAAATCACCTTGTTTGGAGAGAAATGTGGAACACTTTATTTAAGCTTAGCTTTCTCCCAGCCATATGCATACACCCAAACGAAAAAAAGAAAGGAAAACAGAAGAAACTAACTAGAGCCTGATGAATAAAAATGTTGCACATGATGGTGGAGCAACACCCTAAGTAGGTCCTGTGTAAGCTTCTTGTGTTTCAGATGGCAGTCCAAGTCTTTAGCTGATGCTTATTATGAACTAGCAGACCTTCAGTGGGGTCAGTTATTTTAATCCCAAACTTATTAGATACTTGGCTGATAGGTTGATGAGCATAGTTTATGTGCCAGCACATACATAAAATGGCATAAGCTGTGGGTCTGTGGTGGGTCTCCATCTACAATTTGCGATGTGCAGAGCCATTCTTTGAATAGCTCTAGAGAATATTTTTCCTCTTTCAGTGACACAAGACAGAAAAGGCAAGGGCAACAGTACAGTTAGGGTTGGTTCCTAGGACTATTTTCTGTTTTATTTAAAGGATTCAGTTGTGATGAGGGCCTCTTGGATACGGTCAATAAACCATGTTTTATGTGCAGGGCCACTTCCACACATGAGTGTGATAGCACAGATATCCCTGTCTGAGCATGGCCCCCTTTGGAACTGGGAAGTCTTAGAGGTACGACAGGAGACCCTGGTTGCCACCTGTAGATCTGGTTGGTGAAAAGGCATCATGAACATTTGGGAAGTCTGTTAATGGAGATCTCTTGATGAAGGAAATCCATCAGACCAGACAAATGGTATAGCCCTGCCAGCACTGGATGCATTGCTTAACACAGCCGTTCTCTCCAACTGTTACCCAGTCTTCAGTTTGTATTTCTGTCTAGTTAAGTGCTGAGCCCTGTGATAGGGAACAGTATGTGGGTGACAGATGGATGGTAACTTGGATCCCATTGTATAATTCCACGATGTCCTAGGACCTTGCAGGAGAGAGGTGGCATGGGCCATAGTGAGATAACTTGTTTTGCTCCTTCAGACGTCAAAAGCGGGATCCAAACCCCAACATCCCAACATCTGGTGAGCATTACACTATGCCTCAGCTCAGCATCGATGTGTTGGAAAGTATGGGTTGCAGGGGCAAAATACCCAAGAAAGCTTCACGTGCTCAGTTCTGCATCCCTTTCATATTTGGTTACAGGTAGCCAGAGCTCCCAGCCTTCCTAAAGGCTTGTCTGAAATCAGCACTTGGGTTGACATGGTACACATTTTTGTGAGTGGCCGTGTGGTAGTTAATTGCTAGATGAGATTAAACCATGACATAGGGCTACCCTGTTTTGAATTCATCTGTCCTCACATCTTAGGAATAGCCGTGCCCTTGGCGCTCACTTGTTCTTGCTCATTCTGGGTTCGCTGTATGCCAGGCTAGAAAAAAGCCTTTGCCTGTTATGTTGTGAGAGTCTGTGGTTTGTGCTCATTCTGGCTCCTTCTGGGATGAGACCTCCAGTAGAAGGTCAAGTTGATTTGCACAGTCCCATGTGGGAGTTTTTAGCTATGTCATAATTTGTGTGTGTGAAAATTAGTGATAAGATTTAAACTGAAATTGTGTTCTGGGAGCTGGTGCTGTGGACAGCCTCACAGGACACCTGGAGAGGTTGCCTCGTTACCAAATACAAAGAATCATGCTTCTTATGTACAGACCTTGTGGTTGCTGTGGATGAGTCTGAACGCAGTCAGTCGATGCCTGGTTGGAGTTGGAAAAGAGGATTTCTTTGACCTATTTTCCCCCCCCCCAATGACACCACATGCACATGTGGTTCTTGTCTGAGAAGAACATGGGGCCCCACATGGCTTAAAACCCATGGTGTTGAGTACCAAGTGAGAAATGCTCTTTCAATGGCAAATTTGTTGTCCCCTTGTGGTGTGGTTGCATGGAAGATGCAGTAGATACTACCGAGAGAGAGGTAGCTTAAGTAGAATACCATCTGCATGTGCTCAAAGGTGAGAAGGTGAGGAATTCCATGGAACTAAACACAGATCTGAGTGCGTGATCTTGAGAGGCTTTGCAAACCTGTTCCTATTCCCCAGATTTCAGTATGGTAGCTACAGTTCTTGGAGTCCAGAGTGGGGAACAATTTTGGGATCCTCTCTTTTCTGCCATATTCTTGGATAGGGCAGTTGAAGGGGGTTGTGGTTGGGAGTGTGCAGGGATTGCAAAGACACTCAGGTTTGTGCAGGAGGGATTCACCTATACAACTGTCCTGGAAAAAAGGAGATAGGGTGGGAGGAGGGGCTGTCTGGGATCATGTGGGTCCCTTCCCAGCTGGAGCTGGTCTTCCAGTATCTCATTCCTCAGGAAAAAGTTAAGTTGGGCTCAGTTCCCAGGTCCTGGACTGGACCTTTTCTTTTCCTAGTATGTTGGTGATGTCAGCCCTCTGCTCCAGCGGAGGGGGTCTTGGCTGCACAGGGTGGAGGAGCAGCGCATGCTTTGTAGCTTTTTAGGTAAATGTTAGTACAAATCTGTGGTTGATTCAGGGTTTGGTGTTGGTTTTTTTTTTGTCTCCTGAAGTGTAAACTGTAGCCAGATGTATGAGAGCAAAAGATTTGCGGTATTCAAATTTCTGAACGAATAATCAGCTTTGCTTTATGTATTACGTATGTTGCGAGGAACTGTGTCGCAGTGAAAGGGAAGAAATGCAATGATTTAAACAGAAGCATGTCCTATTACTGCCAAATGAATAGACCAGGCAAAATTGCAGAATACCCATAAAGTGCATACATTTTTCCTGAAAATCAGGTTTTGTAATCTGAGGACAGGTATGTTTTATTATATAATGAAAAGCTGCCAACTTTTATGTTATAAGCCTCTTCCCTCCTCTATTTTTTTTTTCCCCTTTGAGAATAGGAAAATTTCATTTAGTAACAGTTTGTTCCTGTATCTGCTAATCACTGCAGTCTTTCGTACCCAGTGCTGTAGCAGTTTGCATGATTCCTTTTTTGCCTGTGGCATGGCTTAATGGACGGTACAAAAAGGTGTTGTGGTGCTCTAATTAATCAGTTTTAAATACATGACTTCCCATTTCAGCCATATATTTTCCAGCACTCAGGAAATTTTTCTGTTTTTCTCGTATATAAGCCTACTGAATATTGGTTTTAAATCAACTGGAAGCTTCTCTGGAAGCTCAGCTCTGGCCACAGCTATGTGCAATGGCAGTGGAGAAACCCGGACATGATCCGGGTGTGTTCACCCTCACTTTTGCAGCAATGAACAAAGAAGGAGAAGTATCCTAAAGATACTGAGGTGCTAGCAATGATGTGTTATCTCCCCCTTTGAACAGACTTTACAGTGCTAAGCTATCTGAGGTTTTTTCCTTAATTCTTAATGTCTCAAGCCTACGTACTGCCCATTGGGAAAGGGAAAAGGGGAAATCTAAACAGCCTGAAATCTGTGTGTATTTATGTCTAAATGTGCACAGATGCACAGAGTAGATTCAGAGGGGCTTATGTGTAACATACCTGATGTGGTTTATGCGTTTCTTTATTCTGCCAAATGTTTAGTACATTTACAAGCAAAATAAAAAGATCAGCAAAGTGGTCCATGGAAAGAGGGTGGTGACCGTAAGTGCTTGCCGTGGAGCCCGTGCTCAGCCAGGTACTTCAGTGTGGTCCCAACCTTATCTCTGTGTAATCCCACCAAGGCAAGGGGACTAGCAGTGCATTTAAATAGGGTGAGTGGAAGCACTGTTTTGCTTTTCAACATCTGTTTAAGGTTTTTAGGTATGGAATTAAAAAAAAAAAAAAAAAGAGAAAATGTAGTTGTATTTGACTTGACTTTCTTTTTTCTTCTGGCTGGCTTGAAGTGTTGTTTTCACCCAGCAGTTTTTTTTCACTGGGCTGATCACATCTTGTCCTTCAGGCACCGTGTAGAGTGCTTCGGTTCTACACATGAAATGCATGAAAATTTGGGGACACCAAAATGAACTGAAGGACAAAGCAGAACGTGGTCTTCTGGACCTTTTCAAGGGATGGGGGATGAGCGTTGGCAGCCATCCTGCCTGTTGTATGAGTGTCTGGCACGTTCTTCAAAGCTTGTGAATGAAGGACAAAGTTTCCAGAGTGACTTTCCTACCTTCTCTATTTAAATAATCCAGCAACGACTCATTTCTTGCTCAGCAGTGTTTGTTTACTGTTCAAAAAGATGCTGATAAGAACAGTCCATTCCACTGATTAATACCGTTTATTTAGCAAGGGCTTCTATGTGATTGCTTTTTAGTCCATGGATTTCTGTCTGTGTATCTCTCCCCTATGGAATATGTTCGGGGTGATATCAGTGAGCTTGTTTATATGGGTTAAATCAATCAAATTTCAGATGAGACCTGTTAGTCCTCAATTGTAATGGGGAAAATGAAGTAAAAAGAGATGGAGAGTAAACCAATGATACAGCTTGGGGGGATTTTTTTTCCTTCAGAGGCAGTAAAGGCCTTTAAAAAAGACATGGATATGTGTGGTAATTCCTCATCATTTTAGGTTCTCACAGGGAGGAAAAAAAATTGAAAAATCTAACTAGAGTAACAAAATGTTTTGAAAAAAATGTTTCCATTAATTGTAGAAAAAATACAGAAAGAAATCAAAGCTGTTTTATTTCAAACCTTTATGTGAAAGTTTTGACCACACTCTAGATTCATTGCTACTAGCTGTAAAATTTTAAGTTAGACAGATACTTAAATACTGTGGTTTTTGTGTGCTACACTCACAGTATTATTTAGTATCTTGATGGCTTGAAAACATTGAGGCTTTACAAGGAACTGCCATCTAGATTATAATTTTATAACTTGTTGGCTTGGGGTTTGTAAAATGAATCGTACTGCTTTAAAAATCTTACATAAAAATGACTTTTAATTATCCGGATATTCTGCTTTTAGGACTTTTTTTTTTTTTCCTGCCAGATGTTTTTCACAGGGTCATGAAATGGATGTCTGTGCTTCAGTTGAACTTTTTTCAGTTGAATCCCATATCATTGTGGAAAACATTTTCTTGGCTTGTCCCCAGCAACAGCGTGATGACAGCTCAGAGTACAGGAGTTTCCATATCATCACAGAGGCCTGGTTCCAAATCCTGGACTCAAATAAGTCAAATTCTTCAGTGACAACTCTTGTAGACAGTCATTTACCCAGGTGTTGTGTCATATGTTGCGCTGGGTAGTCAAGTGTGAACACAGAATAAGAGGCACAGGTTGTATCTGAATGGCAAATCTTCCACGTTGTGGCCGAGAGGGAGACTTTCCTTCCTCATGCTAAGGGGAGAAGTGTTTTGGCAGCACCTAGAACATTTGCTACCTTGACAGGACCCCTTGTGTAGTGGTGAGTCATGTTTACATAGATCTCGTAGGTGAGTCCTAGCCAATAAAAGCATGTATGCTTTTATAAGAAAAGGTGGGAGAACTATTTCCCTTGCTTTAGGTTTTATTAAAAAAAAAAAAAAAAAACAAACCAAAAAACCACCAAACCCACACACAAACAAACAAACAAAACCCCAAACCCAAACCATCCCCAAAAGCAATCCCCAGAAAACTTTCCTGCAAAACTTTCTGGAAATCTTACCCTGTTGTGGTGATGCATCCTGAAGGAGGAAGCAATAGGTTGCAGCTTTGCTCTCTAGATCACTTCAGACCTCAGGGAAGCTGGTAATATTGGATTTTGGTGGTCAGAAGAAAGTGCACTAAATAACTTTCTTTGAGCAGGCAAGGTTAGCACTGCAGGGAATGTTTCCTGCCTGCTGTGTGGTTAAATAACCTTTGTGCAGTGGGGTTATTTTTAACCTGTTGTGGTCTTCCAAGTCACATACCGCCTCTGCTTCTGCACATGATGCCATTGGAGACCGAATGATTGCCTCTTCTGTTAGGGAGCTGACAGCTGCTGCTCTAGGCTCACCATCACCAGGCTGGGTGATCTGTCTGCTTGGGCAGCCCCTGGCTTCTGCCAAGGGTCTCTTAGCATGTGTCATGGGGACTGAAAGCACAGGAGCAGCTGCTGTCCTTCAAGCTCTGGAGGGGTCTCACGAGTGCAGGAGGGACAGCAGGACCTTGCTTTGCTCACCATGTGCTGGTAGACGACCTCATCAGCGAGGTGTCATGGCAGAAGCGTCTGTCTCTCCACAGCCTCTCTACTAGGTAGCAGCTACAAGTGGCTGACCTTCCATCTGGGTTAACCCCAGTTCTGTCCTGAATGTGCTTCCACATCCCAGTCTCCTTCTATGCACCCTTTCTCTACCTTTCTGAAGAGTACTTCTGGGAAAGGATTGGCCACCAAACTTTGTTCAGGGCTTTGGAGGAGGGCCATGGCCTCAAGCCTAGGAGTGAGAAGAAACAGGGAGTACACACTGGAAAACTCATTCTGGTGTGCTTGGGATGTGTGCCCCTGTGGGACCTAAATGGAGACCAATGTGTGGGAAGTGAATAGCTGCTGTTTGGATGCATAATGCCCATCTGAGGAGCAGCTGAGAAGGACCTGCATGGACTGCAGTGTGGCGGCCAGCCAGGAGCTCACCAGTGGGGTCCTGACTGCCTTGCATTCATGTGGTGGCTTTTGGCAGTCAGGTTTGGTAGCACCCATGGGTGGCCCGTGGGTTTGACCATCCCAGCTCTGCCTTACGTCTTGCTAAAGCCTTGTCTTCAGTACCAGTGACTGTACCATGCCGAGTTGTCTCGCAGTGTAGTCATTGCCGCCACTGGTTGAGAATAAAACTACAAGAAGAAATGTTTTGTGGGTTGTTAATGGTTTTCTTTAGCTATTGCTGATGTTGAGGGCAAAGGGCTCTCTGGTCTGTTACCTCTGTCCTTTCAAGTCAGCGTTACGCTAATGTCTAGTTATAACCACTGAAGAACTGTCATTGGTGGTTTGTTGCTTATTTATTTGCTTTTTTTGTTACATTAAAGATCCCATTAATTATGTCACCCTTGGTTATTAATAGAGCTAAGAGTTCAATTACTGTAGCTTGACTTAAAGACAAAAAAATGCTATTCGTAACATAATATGCCACAGTTATGTGGCACCACTAAATCCATTTGATCTTCTTAATACCAAATGCCTCCTTCACAGCCATTTTCTTTTGCTTTTCTACTAAGTCAGTCTAATCTCAGTTTAGGTATAACTCACAGGCAGCTTTATTAAAAAGATCTGTCATTTTGTAAGAATTTAGTTTATTGTTTTCTTTTAAAGATTCATCATCTTGATAATTGTGTGCTGACATACACTGCCACTGTACAGCATTGTAAGGAACACATATAAGAGGTATTATGTGTAGAAGTGGTATGGCCTTTAGTTTATTATTTGAATTGCTTGATAGAAGGTAGATTTCCTGGTGAATAATGGAAAAAAATCTTTTAATTGCTGTAAAGGACACCTGTACACACTCTTAGTACCCAAATCAATTACCATTTCTATTGTTGTAGAAATAGTGTATTTATTTTAGAATACAGTGTGAATTAAATGACAATTTCTAATGTTTCTGGGTAGGTGCTGGTAGAATATCAGCTCCAAAATGCTGAGCATCATGTGAAGGAAAATCCCCAAATGTGCATTTTTGTTTCGTTTCTTATTTAAATAGTTTACTAACTTCCACTGGCAAATAATGACACCATGCAATGATCTGGCAGTGTTTTGACGTCATTTTCATTGCTCTGTTTTAGAGAGAAATTAGAATAATTTATAACAACAAAAATCTGAATTTCCATGTCTATCCCCTCCCCAGCCCTGTCACTGCATTTCCCCACTCCTGGGCAGGAAGCTACAGGTGCTGTTTTCACAACACTTTGTTGAGACTATTTTAAATGAAAACACTTTTATTTTTCTTACCATCATTCAACACAAAGTGCGTTTGTTGGCTCAGTCAATTTCCGACTGGGCAAATATCCACAGTGTTTTTTGAAATAATTCACGGCTGATACCAAACCTGAAGCCATTCCTTCGGAGGCTCCCTGGAGAGCAGCCTGAGCTCTCGCTGGGATGCTGGCTGAACCAAGGCTGCTTCCAGAGCTGAGTCCTTTAAGTTTGCATCTTAGTGGTTTGAATGAAGCAGCTTGAGAAAAACACCAGTCCCACACATGAGACTTACTGTGAAAAATAATAAAGTTTGTGTTGTGGTTTACTGGCACATGATCAGAATGTGGAAAAGATCTATGGCTCCTAAATTGTTTTAACATCCCAAATGCCACTGAGATTTGGTCAGCTAGATCAGGTAAAAAGATTTCCTTCATGGCTGGGAATATCTGTCAGGTGGCATCTATACTATGTGTTAAAATATTTGTACTGAGGGAAGTTTTAGGTCTTGTTACAGTCAGTATCCTAATGATGCAATTCTAAATGTTATCACCCACGATTTCCACGTTTCTTATGATAAAGCATATAAAAATCCCCAATACATCTGCTCACCTACTTCTGAAAGCTTGCTTCTATGTATTTGTCAAACACTGCAGTGTACACCTTATGATTTAGGTTAAGTGGCCTGCATAACTTGTGCCTGCAGCTCTTAGTGTTTGATTCCTAAAGCTGTGTTCATTCAAAGAAAAAAAAATCCAAAGTTAATCAGTCAAAGTTTAAATTAATTCAAGTGTTAAATACTTCTCTGATGGCACAGATGTGAGGACCTGGCCAAAGCCAAAGGAAGGGGTAAATTAAACTGTTAGGTATGCAGAATTATTTGATCTGCATCCACATAAACCTGTCTTTTGCAATGTTTTAAGCACTCGTTCTCTAATTGCTTGTGTTCCTTCACTTGTTGGCTTGATCTTTTGAAAATCTCTCTCTGTTTTAGTTTGCTTTTATATGAAGGGGTGACGATATCCAATAATCAGTTCTGTAGCATTAGCCAGTTGACCAGCACTGCAGTTCTCCAGCAATATGGCTTCTGGTTTTGATAGTGCAAGGGGAGGTGTTTCCCCCGAATTCCCTCTCCCATCGAAGCACTCTTCCCTCTGATTGCCTCACAGAGGGAATCAGACTGCACTCTGACTCTGCAAATTATCTGAGGATGTGTGTTTTCTGAAGGTTTGAGGAATGATACTTTCAAAGGAATGAGATGCCTGGAAGTAGGTTAGTTTGCTTAGAGTCTTGTTTATGATTATAAATAGCATGTGTGATTTTTATAAACTATGTGCATCTAAAGCGTAAAAGCCTTGACAGGACCTACTTAATTTCTTTTAAAAAATACAGTTTGAAGTGGATAGTCCAGTGGTTAAGAAGCAACTGTAGATATCCATGTCTGGACTGTGATACTCTTCCCACCCCCCCCACCCCCACCCCACCTTGAACTTAGAAGCATGTCCTGTTTGTGGTTTGTTGGATTTTTGTTGTGTCATGTGAGGGAGATCTAGTTTTGTGTGGCAAACTTCATCTGGTAATAATTAAACTTGGACTCTGTTAAACAATTTGAGTTTTACTGAAAGGCATAGGAGCAAGCAGGTTCTAGTCTTCAGAAATCATGTGAAATAACTTCTTTCATGCCTTAGTAGTTATTCTGACTCTGTTTAATATCAAAGGTAGCTTTGATGTAGGCTGTGAAATGCTTGGCTGGGTACCAATCATAACAAGCACAAAACTCTATTAGTACATTCACTTCATAGTTTTGCTAAGATCCATCCAAACACTGGATAACTTTCTGTACGTACTTCGTAACCTCTTTCAAACGTTTTCCGGGATGTTATCAGGTGAGCATTATCAGATATTCTTACAGTCAATCAAAAAGGTGTTTCACCACCTGTAACTCAACGTTAAGGGTCAGCGTCCTAGAATCTGAGCACCTGGGATATGGCAATATAGATGTTAAATATGGGATGACCCAGATAGTTTCCTAGTGAGTATTTTGTTACTATTGATCATGAGGATTACATTATTCAGTAGAAGAGAGGGAGGGAGATGATAATTACTGATTGAGTCGAACATTCAGTATATACGTTTCTCAGAATTTGGTAGGAGAAGTGAAAAAGTGTTTTTTCTGTTACCAACAATGAAGTATCCTTCTTTCTGTGGCTGACTGGGAAGGAGAAAGCAGCCATATATGGGCTGAAATTCTCTGAAGAATGTGCAATAAATAGATAGCTCAGGAGAAGGCTCCGCAGGGTCTCATGAGCGCAGCAGTTTGGGAGGGAGAGGAGTCTATTTCCAGCTCAAGCAATAGTTAGCACCACAGGACTTGTTTATTTTGTGTGGAGAAAGGACTGAGCATAGTGAGTTCTTAAAAGAATAAATTCTGTCTTTGTAAAACAGTGTAGCAGCAAAATTGTGGTCATGGATTAAAGACCATTGTTGGGAATTGCTGTTTGTTTTTTGTAAGGTTGGTTTGGGGGAAAGAGGGTGGCTTTTCTGTTTTGCATTTGGACTCCCTTGTGCATGCTGACCCAGGTGCACTTGGTGGCACGGGTTTGGCTTGTGGAGGTAGGCAGGGGTGGTCACTATCCAACTGACTCCTTTTGAGAGCTGTTGAAACCCCATCTGCCTCATGATGGGTTGGTAGGCCTGGGGACCAAGAACAAGGTGGCAGAAGTGCAAATGCCTGGTGCACCCTGTGGTGTGGGGCTGTTTGGCATGGAGCCGTCTCTATTCAGGAGTTACTGCTGGGATTAGAAGTCGGCTGCAGAATGGCAGGTTGCCCATTTTGCTCCCTTCCCATGGCCATGGAAATCTAGGACTTTGTGGGAGAGACGTCCAACACTTGTGCTCTGAAACCTGAAAGTGTTATTGGATGCAGTGGCTCCAGATGTGTTTTGCTTACAACTGGATGGGAAGACAGTAGCCTGAACAGAACAAGGGCGGTAGCCAGGCAGGTTAGGACACTGAATTTTGGAAGGTGTGCAGCAATAGCCCCTTTGAGAGTTGTCCAGGGACTAGACTTGGTAATGCTATAAAATCTGGAAGAAGACCAGACTTCTCTAGTACGTGTTTTGTCAGGTCCTAGGGAGGTCTAAATGCAGACTGGATATAGTGCCCTGAACTGCACTGATGACCTTGACAGCATTTCAGGCAAAGGGAGGGGAAATGAGGGACCTTTGGCAAGGTCCCTTTGAGGGTAATCCAGACTTCCCTTAGTGTCACTTTCTAGAAACTGTACCCAAAAAGGTAACAAATAGTGAGGGGGAATTGCCGTTTTCTTAGATCTTGGAGAGGCTTAAACCAGCCCAGATGACTTCCTCTTGTAATAGTTGTAATTGCTAAAATAATTATTTATATTTGCCTCATCACATCTGTTGCGATAGTTGTGAGTGGGTGGAGAATAAGGATGTCCAACAGGAAGTACGAAAATTAGTGTGCTTTCAAAATTTTCCCTATACTTTTTTTTTTTACATTGAGATTTTTAGACAAAAGTAGTCAAAGATGTCTCTATAGTTGTGTCTGTTAATAACTTTTAAAATTAATTTTTCAAATCTAGATCATCGACAAGGAGATTAATCCCTTTGTGGACAAGTGGGAAGAAGAAGGACAGTTCCCAGCACATAAAATATTTAAAATCCTGGGACAGGCTGGATTCCTTGGTGTGGATAAGCCAACAGGTAGGAGAGTGTATAACTACTGAGTATTGATGCTGATGGTGATAGACTCCTTACATTATCTCAAATCGCTTTTTGCCTCAGATCAAAACATGGTTCGGAATTCAATACAAAATTTACTTACATTCCTCAGTTACAGATGTGCTGGTTACCAACTGTGCAAATACAGAAAATATGAAGTTTATATTCTCCTAAATATAAATGTTAAAAACCCGTGTGACTGTATGTTGAAAATCAGTGACATTCATTTCACTGACCTTAAAATAACAATCTGTAAAATGTCTTTTCTTCTGGATCTGGACACATACAGATTAATATCAATCTTCATTAAAGAAACCGTGATTTGAAGGCGCTGAAAGTGACCTATTATAATTCCTTAATCTGTAACCTCTACATGATTCTAATGTATTCTGTTTTGCCATTCAGCGGATGAGGCTGCTGTGGGGTTTAGGCCATTATATCCTGGACTGTCTTTAACATGCACTATTCCAGCTCACAGAAGCATGTACAGAACTAGAAGCTGATGATACACACAGCAGTAACAGAGCAAGCTTCAGGTGTACATATATATATTGGTGAGGAAAAAAATCAAGAAGTCCAGAGGAATAGGAGGTGTTTCCCCTCTTCAGCTAAAATACATATTCTCCTATCTCTTTTGTTTGTATGCAATGAAATGTATACTATTATTTTCAACTGCTGCTGTTATGTGTTCCTGACAGAATTCTCTGGATTTTTTTCCCACATTGTCCGTGTTTAAAACAAAAGCAAGTTTGCATAGGCAAACCTTTAGCAGTTGTGTTGAATTCAGGGCAGTTTGAAGTAGCAATGTTTGAACAGTTAACTGCAGATAATCATCTATATGGAGCTACTCACACAACCTTAGCTATGCCACACCACATCATTATGTTGCTAAGGGACAGGGTTTGAACTGTGGAACAAATTATGTCTTTTTACCACTTCCAGAGGAAATTTTTCCTCTTGAAATGCGCTTTCATATTCTTACACATTGCAACGTGGAAAGTTTATTCTCTAGCTGTTCAGCTGTTGAAGCTCATAGAACTGTTCAGCTGTGATTGTCTGACAAATCCGTTTAGGTCAGAGCTGATATTTCTTTACAAAAATGCTGACAGTTTGAGATTATACTTAAGATTTATTTAAAGGACAAATAGGATTACTGGGGGAGGGAGAAAACCTTCTGCTATAATTGTTTGATAGGCAGATTTGAAAGGTGTCTCAGTGGGGTCTCCTTCACACTGCTAATATTCGTGATGGTTGCAATAACGGTGCGTTGCGTTGCTGCCAGATTACAGTCCCATCTTGTTATATTCTTCTCAGGACATGCAGAGGCATGTCTTACCCCTTACTGGGGTAAGGAACCTCAGTGCTAAGCATGCTGCACATAAAACATTGTGGAGGTTGGAACTTTGTATAAGGCTCACAAAATAACTACAACAAGAAATAACTGGAGTGAATCTGGTGAAAAAAGGTACTTGTGAAGGCAGAGATGGGCACAGAAGGTTGCATGCACTGACTACACTTGTCACACGATTAAGAGTATTTTAGCTTTGGTGTTGAAACTTGTATCTAGATATTAATCTAATCCTTTGGGCCTCTATTTTATGAAAGTTATAAAAAACTGGATAAAATTCTCAGCAACACGTGGTTCATCTCAGTTCATCTTCTGGAGCAAGGTATTGTTGGGTACAGAAAATGTGCCAGCGCCCTGGAAGATGCTACCTTTGCAGCAGAATCCAAGCAGATATGGCTTTGCTCTCTAATGGTATAGTACTATCAGGTACATCCTGAAATCCCTGGAACTTTCTCGTGATGGTAAGTGAAACAGTCAGGTGTGTAACAGCACAGTCTCAACAGCAGGACTTTGGCAAAGCCTGAAATTCTTTATCTTCTAAACTTCTACGAAGTGCTTATGTGTACTGGTAGTAGTTATTTAAAATAAAATTAAGGGATATAACTTTTATACTCTGCTCAGACACTTCTATTATTTAACGGCTGTGTGCAGAGGAAGAGAGGTCTTAAGAGGCTGGAGGAAGCCAAAAGCAGCCAGGAGCTTTGGAGGGAGGTTGGGGGAGGTCTGGAGAAGAGATGTTAAATTGGTTTGAGGAGAGCATTTGCAACAAAGAGCCGTGTGAGTAACAACCTGCCCTACTTTCTCTTTGCAGTACAAACCAAAATGAGAATTATCATGTTGTATCCCTTCAAACCCAGATCATAAAGTATTCTTTTTAAAGAAGACTGAAATATTCAAATGAATTCACTTTAGTAGCAGCTGCAATTGTGAAATATAAGGTTTTATGATTTTTTTTTCCAAGGTTATTCTGTCAAGTACAGCTTTTTTCCCTGTAAAATTAATTTTTAAGCTTTCTGATTGGGCAGAAACAGGTCACAAACTTCTTTTGCTTAGATAGAAGGAAACATCTGTTGGAACTCAGATTTGTTGAAACTGGACTTTTTCCTGTGTAAACACCATTCCCTTTATGAACAATGAGCAGCTTAATGGGACTCAGACTTTTAAAAGAACGTGCCTTACGTATGCCCCTTATCATTGGGAACTTTCTCTGTGTGGAGACCTGATTTGGGGCACTATTTGTATTGCAAAGGCTCCATCGATTCCTACCATATGCAGTTGTGGGCTACAAACTTGGCAATGTTTTTCCTGTATTTTTTTTTTCACTGTTGTTTACGAATGTAGTGAATATTGGCTGTAGTACAGGAGTTCAGGAGGTTAGTTTGAGGGGTCACATAAACACTGTGGTTAAGGCCCAGCCATGTACCCATAACCAGAGAATCCTTAAGATGATCAGTGGATTTAACTTACTGCACTGTCTGGTCAGTCCTCTGCCAGAGAAAGATTTCTTTGCTCTGATATTCTTCACATAATTAAAAAATAGTGCATATGCTGGTTTTCCTAGGGGAAAAACGTGTGTGTTGTTCTAGCAGGAAATTCTTCCTACTAGTAAAATACATGCTGAAAAAGTGAACATTATTTATGCATAAAAAGTGTCTTTTTTGCTCTTTGCAAAATAAGTGTTACAGAATCACTCAGTTCAGCCTGAAGTATACAGTTTGAGGGGAAAAAAAACCCCAATAACATCTCTATGTATTTATTATTCTTCATTTAGGTTTACTGTGTGTTTCTCCTCAAATTATAAAGTTTCTGGGCTGTTGAGGTAATGACAGTCCCAAAACTAAGGGCAGAAAATATTAGGTTAAGCAGCAAAAATATTTTAAACAGTCTTGGTAGTTGGCCATTGTCTGCTTTTCTAAGGGAAATGGGTAAGACATATTCTTTGGAGTGTTTTATGTGCAGATTAGATGAGTTATTGGAGTAAAAGCTGAAAATATCTATGTGGTCATTTGTGATCTTATGGCTTATGAATCAAAGCCTTGTCTATTGCTAAATTTTAGGATGTGTTGCCAAAGACACAGGCTGAAAATGTGCTGTTGTGTGCCTGTGTATGCCGGCAGCAATGGTTAAAAGTTGTTTTTATCAGCTGATGAAAAAGCAGAGGAATCCTCCTGTAAAGAGGAGGGGAGAAAAAGGATTGTAGGAGGGCAGTGTCTGCTGTCCTACACAAGATTCACGTAGGATCACTGTGAGACATGAGCAATATTGATGCCTGCTGTTGGCATTTCCTTAGTGTTTTCACTGGCAGTCTCATAGGAATATTTAGCAGAATGCATTAGCATGTAGAAATAATTGACATGTGTGTCCAAACAGTAGCCTTCATTTGTTTGTCACACACTTAGCAGTGCGCTTGCAGAAATATGTTCTTAAATATGTCACGAAAGTATGTGGTAAGACTTGTACATGGATGGGAAAAGAGTTTTACACGATCTCATTCCCCTACTGCTGGCATATATGCTGAATGGCTATAAACTCTCCAGAAGGGAGAGGTGGTGGGGCAGCCCTGCGTGTTAGGGAGTGTTTTGACTGTGTAGACCTTAATGGTGGTGACGATAGGGTTGAATGTTTATGGGTAAGAATTGGGGGAAGGTCAACAAGGCAGATATCATGGTGGGAGTCTGTTATAGACCACCCAACCAGGATGAAGACACAGATGAAGTTCTCTAAGCAGCTGGGAGTAATCTCACCATCGCTAGCCCTTATTCTCCTGGGGGACTTCAACTTATGGGTTGTTTGCTGGAAATACAATACAGCTGAGAGAAAACTGTCCAGGAGGTTCCTGAAGTGTGTGAAAGATGATAATTCCTACACACAGCTGGTGAGGGTGCCAGCTAGGGAAGTTGCCCCGCTGGACCTGTTGTTTGTGAACAGAGAACACAATGTTTTGGGCATAGTGATCATGAAATGATGAGTTTTCAATTCTCAGAGAAGTAAAGAGGGGAGTCAGCAGAACTGCCATCTTGGACTTTCAGCAGGAAGAGTTTGGCCTATTTAGGAGGTTGGGTGACAGAGTCCCTTGGGAGGCAGCCCTGATGGGTAAAGGAGTGCAGGAAGGCTGGGCATTCTATGAGAAACAAAATCCTTCTGGTCAGAAGCGGTGTTCCCCAGGGTTCAGTAATGGGGCCAGTTCTCTTTAATATCTTTATCAATTATCTGGATGAGGGGAATGAGTGCTCCCTCAGTAAGTTTGCAGACAACACCAAGTTGGGCAGGAGTGTTGATCTTCCTGAGGGTAGGAAGGCTCGACAGTGGGATCTGGACAGGCTGGGTCAATAGGCAGAGGCCTGTTGATGAGATTCAACCTCAAGTGCTGGGTCCTTCAGTTGGGTCACAACAACTCCAGGCAACACTACAGGCTTGGGGACTAGTGGCTGGAAAGCTGCCTGATAGGAAAGGACCTGGGGCTGTTGGTCAAGAGAAGAAGAATATGAGCCAGCAGTGTGCCCAGGTGGCCAAGAAGGCCAGTGGTATCCTGGCCTGCATGAGGAACAGTGTGGCCAGCAGGACTAGCAAAGTGATTGTCCCCTTGTAATGGGCACTGGTAAGACTGCACCTTGAATCCTGTGTTCAATTTTGAAAGGGACTTAGCAGTTGAGGTGAAAGGGGTTTATGGCCTCTAAGAGAGTAACTGAAACAAACTTTTTCAGGTCTATCTATTGATGGAAGCTAAAAGGCATATATTTGTCAGAAGAGAATTCATTTGCCCAGAACCATTTCTGTATGGCAGGAGCAGACCATCTGCAATACTTGTGCTTGGTGTAGTAGACTTAAACATAGCCAGCTGAACTAATTGCTTGATCTCGTTCTCACTTACCTAGCTAGTTAGCAATAACTGCACTCTAAAAGTTTGAGAGAGAAGCCATTGTGCCACATTTTCCGGTAGCAATAAGCCAGTAAATCAGCACTCTGAAATGTTTGGCAGCTATGAGATATACCTGGTTTGCAATCAAGAAATAATCTTGATAAGCCTCTAAGAAACAATAGGCCAAAATTAGTCATTAAGTTAGTGATGGATGGCAGTGGATTTGAGACCTTGATCAGCTAAGTATAAGAAATTGCAGGTGCTTCTGACCTTAATTTGGTGGATAGGATTGAAATCTTAGGTAAAGAGGTTTTTATATGTGTTGGTACAAGTTCTGTGTGGGTGAGAATTTTTTTCCCTTCCCCTCTTGTGAAATTCTCACAATTAAAATCCCATCTAGCATCTTGCAAGTGCAGGATGAAATGCAATTGAAAATGGTAAGGAGGAGACGGTTAGTTTGCTGCATTTCATGGATCATCAGATATTTTTGATCAGACAGGGAAATGAGCACTTGAGTTCATCTTTGTTTTTTCTTGACTCTGCACGTGACTTGGAAATATGAGTGCTTCATTCTTCATGGCTGGCTAGGAAGTGCAGCAGTACCTTTGGGAATAGCTTGTTCAGCTATCCACGACAGTTTTGTAGAAACACTCAGCAGAGAACAGACTTACTGAAGGACAGTGAGTCTTTTGTGGAAGAGATAATCTTCCTTTAAATGTGGTGTTGATAGAGGGATCGCATTAGTTCCTGGGATTCTGCTTTTGTACTTCAGATAAGGCAAATCCTCACACTTGTGACTTGTATTGAAGGACACAGCAGTAACTCATCCAGTACTGGTATGCAAATACCAATACCTTAGGGAGAGATTAGGAATTTTTGAAATCTGGTACGTCTACCACTGGTAGTTGCAGGTTATGTCAAAATGGTATTGAGAAAGAAATTAAAAATGCCCCTTTCCTGGAAGAAGCTAGAATGCTGAGCTACATACATGCAATGAAGCACTTGAACTCTTGATGCTCACTCATCTTACAGCATAGCTGCCGTGACAAATTTGCTTCTGTGTATCACAGGCTTCACACAAACTGGCAGATCCGTGTGCTGTCTTGAGGTTGACTAGGAGTACTTAATCTCTGGTGGTAGCAAAGAGACAGGTAGCTGTCCCTGTTCCATCCCCATTCAGCATGGTGTGTGGGTTGTGCTCCAGGTAGTGCAGGAGAGTCTGTCCTTCTCTCTTGTACTTGATTTTAGGTTAAGCGTGCACCAACTTCACTGCCTTGTATGAAGCTTGCTAATGAAGTTTCAAGGTTGCAAAAAACTATGTATTCACATACCATGTATGTGTCCTTGGGGGAATGCAGTCCAGAAATAAAGATGGAAAATCCAGGGAGGAAAAGTAAAGATACAGCTGTGATGTTGTTGGAAGATCACACTGAAATGGTGTCAGAGTGAGAACCTTGGTTTCCAGAATCCAAATGGTAGTCTGCCTAACTGGTTCTGTCTTATTATGTGCTCAAACTTCAGAACAGACAAAGCTCATCACCAGCTAGAGTTTTCTCTTCTCCCTAATGTTGAAGTTGCAACACTAGTAGTTTTCTTACTTTTCACTTTTTTTATAGAGGACCTGCATACTGCTCTGAGGTCCACATGCTGAATCAGAAGCTAGATACCTGTGGGAGAGAACTAATTTGACTAGTTGGCACTGAACTGGACCAAGAGCCAGATGGTATTTCTTGACATACCTTCATGATAAAACACGGGAAGAAGCAATCAAGACTGTTAGTAGTATCTTGTGATCATTTATTTGGAGATCAACCTGTTACAGAAGCTGTGGGCTAAACACTTTTAAATTGAGTTGAATACTTCAATTAACTTTTGTGACTTCTTTATTTTATCCCTTTATGGAGTGTTCTTGTTTTTGTTTTCCTTCTGTTCCCATGCTTCTGAAGGTCTCATATATAACTTTGATTTGCATTTCCTTCAGTCTTATAGAAATTATTAAGTTTGGGAATTCTTGAAGAGGCAAATTTGGTAAAAAGTCTGATGTTCTTAATCTCATACTTATGAACAGGAAAAGAGTACTCACTAAAGAGAGCAGCTGAATAAATTGAAGAAATATGAAATATAAGACCTGGAAAGAATACAGGGGTTGAGACATTATCAAGTAAGACATACTGCTTGGGAGTTTCCATTGAAGGAATTGAGTTTATCCTTGTATTTCTGTGGATCAAATGGCAAGACTGTCTCTTGACAAAGCATGGACCAAGGAGTGATCTTATACTAAAATAACCTTGGTATTATAAGTCTTTTAATTTACACACAACTGTCTTTTTCCAGTCTCAAAAGTCTGATGCTAGATTCTTGACATCTGTGATATGCTCAGATGGCATAATCAGAAAGCTTTCAGAAAGGTGTAAATGGTATAAATACACCTTTTATGCTTTGAGACAGTCAGTACACAAAGGGTGGAGAGCATGGGAAAATCATCTTTGTGAAATGTAGGCTTGATTCGCCTTTACCCACTCACTTTTGCATTATTAACTGCTAGGAGTGAAGGTTGACTTCTTTCCTGGGGCTGAAATGGGGAAAAATATTGTGAAATGGTCATTGTGAAGTTGACATGGAAAATCTCTGAAGAGCTGTTGACTTGTCAATGCTGTCAGATCCCATAGGTCAATAACCGAATCACAAACTTTGAGTGACGTCTGTTTTGAAGAGAGGATTAAGAAGATTGCAGTAAGACTGTGTTGTTCCTAGGTAAATGTTTCTATCCCCAGCATTGGAGCAAGATAAGAAACTGGTGTCGAGCCTGTGCAAACAAGAACAAGTGTAGCTGAATAAGAAGAAATGAGGAAAGAAAAAGACAAGAAATGTGTTTAGTTTGGTTCTCCTATTCTGATCTAACATTTCTAATCCCTAGTGACCCATTTAATACAAAATCATAAGCATCGTTAATAATCTAATCTTGCATAAGCCCTTAGTCACTCCAGCACCTGTAAGGAAGTTCAGAGGTCTCCATGCTATTGAAGTGCCTTTTTGTACAAGTGAAAAATAGGTCTTGGCAATATCTTTCTCCCTTTCTGACAGACAGATGGCAAACATTGCAGCGCCCTTTGTGAATCTCACCCTTGCAACACAACTGTAGGGCTTCCCCTGCTGTAAACTGGACTCTTGGGGATAGCACTCATCCTTTTTGGCATTTATCCCAGAGAGGAGGACAGGCAAAGGCATGGACCCAGTATTTGTCAATCTGCATGTGACAGGCACACATGAAGTTTAATAACTTCATATGCTGCATGGTAATAAAAAGATGTGAGGGAAGGATAGCGATATAAAGAATTTAACTCCTTGGGGCTTAATACTTAGATAAGGTTAGAGATGGCCATTTGAGGCTTTCTCATTTGATGGATTGGAACAAGCAAGTTTTGAGGTAAAGATGCAGAGAACTGAAATTGCAGTGTTTTTAATCATGCTGTATTGTGTGGGATAGGTATCACTATTTCATAACAAGCCTGGAAGTTAACCTGGGGTAGCCTAGAAAGAGCTCACATGGTTCCCTCGGGCAGAGGACAGTAGCCTGTTTGGGACCCAGCTATGAAGCTCAGTTTGGGGAACCTCATGCCCCCCAGTGCACCTTGCTGAACCCAAAGCTTTGGCAGTCACAGACTGCTTGTCCTTGTCATCTTTTAGGGCACTTCACTCTTTAGCTAAACAGACTTCTTTTGGGACTTTTGCTGTTTCATTTGCAGGGATAAACAAAGTAAGTGTAATATTTTAAGTGCTCAAGAATGTGTGGGTTGTTTATTCACAAATACCAATTCTGATCAACATTTTTTGTTCTTTCACAGTTTTATTTTTGTCATCATTTTTTTCATCATTTTTTATACTCTCCAGAGGCATTGTGTCACACTGCGCCCCTTTTGGACAAAAAAGGAGCTGTCAATTAGTGATCAAAACCACAGCACTGTGATGGTTATCCATACCGTCTCCCTGTAGCCTCTCTCAGACATACATAGGTACGGCACAGAAGTGTGGGCTCTGCTTCTCCTGCGCTGTTGTTACGAGGAGCAGCTTCCCGTTCCCCAGAATCCCTCTGAATTTTGTTGACAGTTACTCACTTCTGTAACATTTCCCAGGAGCTGAGTGGTTCGGTGGTGCCTCGGGGCTGGCAGTCTCCCAGTGGGTGGCCAGGCTGAGCTGTCCCTGGAGCTTGGACCTACCAGAAGGTAGTTGTCAGTCTGTCTGATGTGCAAGTTTTCTGTCCCAGCCAGTGCTCGGGGTTCTTGCCTGACGCATAAAATTATTTAATCTGGAGTCTTCTGTACACCACTAAATGAGTAATCATTATTTTGACTTATTTTCACATGAATAAGGATTATTCATGGGTCAGAGAGGTTTTTAGAATGAGGTTCATCTCCCTGTTCCTAGAAACAATAAATGATTTTCCAAGCAGACAACTTCTCAGCAAAGTACTTGGGTATCTGCTTAAATGTTATGCTTTAAGAAAATATGATTTGAGAGTACCCTTTGCTAAAAGCAGATATAAATATAGAATGCAAGTTTATCCAGTATTTTTAAATCTATCACAAAATAAATGTTTGGACTTTCTCATGGACACCATCTTACTGGCAGTTCACAGAGCTGACCAGAAAAGCTGGTGCTCCTTGGCTGGTCAGCTACTCCTCAAACCTTTGATCATGCAGCACAAGATACCTTTAGCCCTTTTATTTAAATATATACATTAAATGCGTCATTTCCTGCAAACTGTAATCCAATATAGAAAGGACATTGATATGATGAATTGATAGGTATTTTTCTTAGATTTTGAATGAAAGCAAAGAAAACTATTTGATTTGTGCTTGAGGTTTTTTTTCCACATTTTTCCTGTTTTGCGCACTTCGTAGGGCCAAAAAAGAATATAAGCAAATGTGCCTTTTTGAAGCTGCTGAGGGATCAATTGGTTTGGTTTCGGTTTTTTTCCTGTTTTGTTTTGGTTTTTAAGTCCTGCTTAGATAAGATGCTGTCTTTGCAGACTAGCATCATCATGCTGGAAGTTTATTGTGGTAGTCCTAGTAGGTTTTATTTTTCTGGTCTCCTACATGTTTTAAAAGAATAGTGCAGAGAACATCTTTAAGTGGAAACGCACACAGTTAACATTCAGGGTAAACTGGTTGAGGTCTCACCACGATCTCCATGCGGAATGGGTGCACAATGCAGTGGAAAAACTAAGGATAGGGACCACAACCCCCAGGGCTCTGTGAAACAGTGTCAGTCTTTAGGGGTGGGAGAAGCACTGAGCAGGACTGGAGGGATTAGGTGTGCTGGGCAGAGTTTGTTGCTGTCTTGCCTCTGCCGTGTGGTGCCAGTGAAATCTGAGTAGCTGTCTCAGTTATTTTGCACTGGCCTTGTTGGTGGGGACCTTGGGAGGAGATGTGTCAGAAGTTTATTGGGGCAGAGGTTGGCGAGTGGACGTGGGATAACGGGTTCGGGGAGGAAACGGGGGTAAGGGGAAGAAGCCGCAAGATGGTGTGAAGACTTGTTTAACAGTTTAATTCCAGGTGTGTTTGGGTTTGTGCAGTCATTTCAAAGTCATGATCTTCTGGAGGCAATACAGCTTCACGCTGTTTGAAGAGAAGAAAACAAAAAACAGGAAAAGTGCATGACAGTTAATTAAAAAAAAAAAAAAAAGCAGCTTTAATTTGGGCTTTCTTTTCACAATGTTGTTTTTTAATTTTCCTTCTTTCCACTCAAGAAACCCTTTACATACCTTAACCTTGTAGGGTTTTTTACAGTAACATAAAGAGCTAGGAACCTTTTTGGAGTGCAGACAGTTGTTAAAGAGTATCTGTTTAAGTATTTGATGTGTTGGTCAACTGTGAAGGACTGTGATAAGGAAAGTGTTCTTCTAAACACCAGAATTGTACACACACTGAAATTTAATACCTGATGCCAAAACTTTTCTGTTTTGGCATCAGGTTTTTCTTTCTTGTTTTGTTGTTGGCTGTTTGCTTGTTTTGTTAGTTTCTCAAGCAGACGCATGGGAAACCGTTTGAGACAGACAAAGTATTTCCTGAAGAACATGCCTGTTTGTTACCTTTCTGTCTTTCCTGGCGTAGCCTAGAAAGAGCTGTTTTCTCAGTCATCTCTAGTGCAATAGCTGTTGTTTCCCATCAGACCACAAACCCTCTCTGTATTCTTGTCTGCTCTGGGAAATATCTTCAGTGCTGGGAAGCAGGAGCCAGGAACACAGCATAGCTGTGGAGGAGGGCAGGGACTTTTTTTGCCCGGGACTTTTGAAACACTGAGGCCTGTGTATGTGTACTTTCCTTGAGCCTGTGAAGCTTGCAGAACATGTGCGCTTGCCCAGAGCCTCAAGCATTAACAAATTAGCTTCACTTGTACAGCTGAATGGGGAAACAAAGGGCGGAATTAATGCAAAATTTCCTTGAATGACTATCGTAAAGTGTTTGAGTTTTTTATGACATTGTTAAATGGCTTAAAATCTCTGATGATGACTTTAGACAGCATTTCTTCTGCTTCCTTTTCTGTATGTCAGAAGAAATGAATGAGACTGTTATGCTCACCCTTACTTTATTATTGAAGAACTGGGGTCTCTTGGCGGAGTGAAAGATCAGTGAGTAATAAGCTTGCTGAAAGGGATTTTTTCCCCTTTTTACATTATGTATAACCTGTGAAACTCATCCCACAGAAATCACAAGGAGAAAAGTTTAATGGGAATCCAGGAGCTATTACATACTTCTATAGATAGTGGGGATAGATGCTTATAAATAGTTGGCCATCCACAGTTACTTCAGGGAGAATAATTGTATTTCTGATCATCAGCTACTCACTCAGCTGGTAGATACACCACTTCTCAGCTTCCTATACCCTGTGGCCTCTACTGGCTCACTAATACCCCCCTGATTAGCACATCCAGCACTGCTTTGTGTGCTGGGATCTAAGTCTGGTGTGGGTCAAGTGACATGTAAGTGGATCAGAGCTTTAGTCCCAACAACAGGTTGTAGTTTTATGCCAGAAATCTGGATTTTATCTCATGACGTTTGCAACGCTCTGGGTTGAGATGTGGTATAAAATGTTCGTCATATCAACCTGCTGAGAGCTGAGTTCAGCCTTTGGTTATGGCAGACACTGCACAAGGGTGGTTTGTGCTACTCTGGGTGGAGTTCAGTGCTTCACTGAGATGCAAGTTGCAGCCCTGGTGCTTTGCTTTGGCAGTGAAGATACCAGTGTGTAGTGGGGGAGGATGGTACATGGACCTGAAGAGCTCTGGAAGAAGGTCCACGTTTCTTGACTGAAACGTTTTTCGCTACCTGTTGACCCATGAGGAGCTTTGCAGCTGCAGGACTATGATAGAAAGGGTTGAGTGCTCTTACCCACTTGACAGCTATGTGGTGAGCCCCGTCCGAGGCCAGGGGGGAAATAATCTTTTATGGCCAGATATTCTAGCATTACTAAAGACCTTAAGGACCTGAAGGCTGAGAAAATTTAGGCTTTTTAATCATCTCCGTGCTATGGATTTACTCTTCAAAGCCAGTGCCATTTAAGAGAAATTTAGACAGATGGACTTCACTTTGTGAGGAAAGCTTTTAGGAGATTAAATTGCATATTTTTCCTCAAACTAGTAACATGCTGTGTTGCCTTTACCTGGTCTTTTGTTTGTTCTTGTTCAGTAACCTTTCCAGGAGTTTTATTTTGGAAGACAAATAGACTATCTTATTCCTTCGGCATTCTAATAGGGATTTGCTTTCCAAATGTCTCTTATAGTTGAGCAGTTCAGGCTAAATCGTGGTATTGTGGAAGCCCGTGTTTACAAACCCAAACAAAAACCCTCTGAATCCATTTTACTAGCTTTTTGTGCTTTGTTTTAAGTAGAATACTGAAGATTTTTTCCCCCTTTTCTGCTAAGGGAAGCAGCACAGGAGCAATTTGGTTCTCTGTAGCTGATGAGAAGAAGCTGTTAGCTGAACTTATCACTTGCAGCGAGTCAGGAAATTCTTTCCAGTGTGTCCAGATGCTTCCTGTGCACAAGGCTGGTGTCATACTTGGCACGTGATTGGAAAAAAAAAAATCACATCAGACTGCTTTTTATTTTTCATTTAGCCAGGTCGTTTGGCACCATGGAGGGAGGATAGCCTTGATGGTCGAACAGTGTCACTGTGCTTGGAAGAACAAAAAAGAACTGTGTGAAATGTAATAGTTTTTTTCAGCTGTTGAAAGCCTCCTTTGGCTTTCTTTTCCATGCCCCCTGTATGCTATCCTCCTTGAAGTAACAGACTAACTCCTATTCTGCACGTCAGGTTCTGCATTGCTAGAAAAATAGTTATAGCAGCTGATGCTTGTAGCAGTACTGCATTTCAAAGGGGGGGAAGATGTTGGCATCTTTGCACTCTGGGATTTGAGCTGAGAACAATACATCCTCTGACCCCTTTGTAAATTGTATTATTCTCTTTACATGCCTCTGCATGGGAAAAACTGTGTAAAATATATGTCCCTGTTTGTGCTTGTAAAACCTGTGGGCTGGTGGACCTGTAGAAGAAAGCATGATGCATTTGCTACCTTTGGACAGGTCTCTCCTGACTCCCAGTCACCAGACTAAGAAGATGTCCAGATAAACCAGATTCTTTCTAGAGTAAAATCAGTTTCCTATGTGTTCTCCTTCTCTCCTTCCAAACACAGTGTTGGGAATTCTGTCCCCTGTTTCTGCCCCGGTTGTAGCTGGATATCAAGTCCCATAGTCCTAGAGGAGGATGTGGAGAGAGGAGAATACAAGAGGAAACAAATAGCAGGAGGAAAATTCTTTAAGTAGGAATCATTTCTACTTGGAAACATTTCTACAGGAAATGTTCTGCTCCTGTTGGCAAACTTGCTTTGTAACTATTTCAACATGCTAATTTCATTTTATTCCAATTTTGCATGTATTTCTTGCTACTGAGAATCCAGTTTCTTCTTTCCTAGAAGAAAGATGTGTCTTTGGTGTTTGAAAACATTGTCTTTATTACTGATCAGCAGCTTTGAGTCACCAGCAGATCTTTAATGTACAGAAGAAGTTGTTATGAGTTCTGCTGAGTGGTACTTTTAAAACTAAAGGAGTCCTCAGTTCTGGACATGCTTACTGAAAATGCTTGTACAAACTGCTGTGCAGGAGAACTGACCTGGCCCATAAACTCACAGCACTGTGTAAACAGTGAGTGACTCCAGGATTTTCAGAGTTGCACCTCTCTGTGATAGATCAGAATCTAGCCATTGCACTGTTTGTATAGTGAAGGTCACTAAATTATGGAAAGGAGGGAAAAATGCCGTTTTTCTGTTTGCAAACAAGAGAAATAGAGTGGAACAAAACGAATTGGACTTTCTCTGAGGATTTTGGACTCTAGACTCCAGCTGCCCTGCATAACTTTAAAATGTTTTTCCTGGATTTGGGTAGGTTCGTGTTTGTCCCTTGGTGTGTGTGGATCATCTTCCACTGAAGGATTTAGTGAGGAGAAACTGGATAGGGTGTGGGTGTGTTGTCATGGCTGGTAGTTTTGAGGTTGACCCTGCACCCTTGCCTGCCACTCCAGTTAGTGCTGTAACAAGCACGTCAGTAATGAAAGATGGAGAAGACCTCTGGCAGAAACTTTCAGTGTCTTATTGTGGAGCAGCACACGTACAGGGTGGTGATCTCTAACACTAGCTACCATCATCTCCTCTGTCTTTTGAATGAAAATGCTAATAGTGCTTAAAAAAAGTAGTTGATATGTTAAAATAATTTTCCCTTCCTTTCTGTATTTTATTGATTCAATGAGTAGTAGTGAGTCGTATTCTGTAAATGCCTCCACATGCTGAATGATCTCATTTTCCATGTGGGAGTACAGAATAAACTTCAGAACACAAAAGACTTCGTGAAAAGGTGGCATTAATTATACAGAATTACCATCAGAAGGCAGATTATTATACAGAACATTCTTTTTGACACTGTGAAACAGCTTTTAATTTAAGTTTAATCTGACAACTCTTCGAAACAACCACAAAGCTCTGCAGTTTAATTTCGGCTGAGGGAATATCCTTAAAGTTAGTTATTGAAGCATACTAACAGTTTGGGGGGGCAAAAGAATTTAAATATAAGTTCTTCTGCATAATAATGAAGAAGGGTTTAACTGAAATCGGCAATTTTTAGTCATAACATAACTCAGTGAGAAAAGGTGGAATGGAACAAATACCGAAATTCTTCTCAGAGTCCCAAATATCTATTATCTTTGAGGTAGTTATTGCCGTGGACATGCAAATGGACATAAAAGTTTGGGGGGGGGGGGGGGGGGGAAGGATTGACATTTAGCTGGTGTCTTATTTAAAAGGAAAGAGGAAAATTAATACAGCAAATAAGAGGAGAAATCAAAAATTAATGTAGATAGCAGGCATCAGTTTGTCTGTGACCACAGTTGCAAAATGCGAGGTAAAGCAAATGCTGGTGAGGAAAGCTCGTGTGTTGCAATTATCCCTGGCGTTGGAGCCGCACAAGCCCTTACATGATTCCTTTTTATCTCTATTTATGCCAGAGAAATACTGCCTTATTTTAAAAGGCAAAAGAAACAACCCAAGGGCTACACTTGCAGGGTTATGAAAGTGGGATGGAAACTCTCATATGGTCATAGTTATTTTTGCTGGTGGTGGAGGTCCCCGCCATAAGTGGGGCCCATGGTGCTGGGTGGTTTGGTAGATGCCCACGTGGGGCTCGTTGCTGGCTTGAGCCAGCTGCTGGGAGGAGGCTTCACAGCTGGGAGCTGAAATGCAGAGGTGGCAAAGGCAGTCTGGAGCAGAGCCAGAAATTGGACCACAATTTTAGGAGGCTGGGTAGCTGTGATGCACATGGGAGATGGGAAATTCCTGATCAGGATGGTTTGTTTTTGCTCTCAGAAAATCTTGGGGAAGTACCACAGTCCAAGACTTGAAAGACCCCAGCAGGTGAACCTTGCAGAGAAGTGCTTACCTCCAGCATCTTCTTACATACCTGCTCACCTTCCCCTATTCCCCATTTTTGCATGTGATGTTTTTCAAGTTATTTTTATTGTGAGAGTGGTTAATTTCAGAAGTAGGGGGAATGTTTTTAAAACATTAAAAACATTCTTGCTGCTCAGACAGCAGGCTGTGAAATCACTTGGCAGGGGTGTTTTTATTTCAGCTGACCCTGGAGAAGCTGAAGGATACCACAAATGTGTGTTTAATGATCGGCTGCAATTTTACTCATCAGTAATAAATTGTAACCAATCAGAGCATCGTTTAGGGCGAAAAATAGCTCAATGATATGAAGTCATTCTAAAGTGCAGGGCCAGATGAAAATACCCATGTTCCACATAGGCTTTGAACTCATGCTTGCGAAGATGTGAAATAAAAAGCAGAATCAAAGCATTGCTTTGGTTTTTTTTTTTTTTTGTACGAGCTCTGTGTCACAGCATGCTCTGCAAAGGAGTCAGACTCAAGGGATTATAGTTAAGCTCGTTTTCAAGATGATACTCTATGAAGACCATATGTCAGCGGTGTATCTTGTTCTTGCAGCAGTGCTCTAAACACTTAGGCTGCTGGCTGAGACTCTCAGATAATGAAATATAGCATCCCTGTTGCTTACTTGGGCCTTTTTATCTGCTTAGGGCTGAATATCAGCTTTGTTTAAATAACCTCTCAGCAAGATAAACTTTCAAAGGCCTGAGTGTTGGTTATTGTCTTTTTGCTATTGAACATCAGTGAGAGTTGGGCACGTTTTTGCAATTGTAGGTTTTTGGTTTTGTTCTTAAATTAAGCTTGTAATGAGAAAAAGGAAGCAATGTGATTAATATTATGCTTCCTCTTTCTTTGCTTCTTAGCACATCTTTCCTTGGTTTCTAACAAAGCCTTCAAGCTGCCTTGAACCACATAACCAGATCAGTGCTCTGCCAGAAGTGCTTAACTGCTGCAGCTCTTTCCTCTTGCCCAGAATGATTACACTGGTGCAATGCAGGGTTAAGGAGAAGCAGGACAAGGTGACAAGTCCTGCTGGCAGTGATTCTAAAGGCACCATACTCACGGACTTTAATGGGTCCTGGATTAAAGGGCAGGAAACGTGTCCTGCAACTTCTCTGTAACCCAGAGAAGCTCCTTGAGCCACCCATGGGTGTGCCAGCTCTGGGGATGGGCAGATAGCACCATATCCCCTTTCTTGTTCAGAATAGCTTTTAAAGTTGAGGCAGAGGTTTCCTTATAATGAAATAGCACTGATGCTACCCAGGCTGCAGCAGTGGTCATTGGGAGGGAGTGGGACATTAAAAGCTATTGTTACAATGTGTTTCAGCTTGGTTTCCTAAAAAAAGGATCTTATGTTACTAAGTGCTTAGTTTTCTTAAATACTTTTGAATGTTACAAGCTTAGCCAGCATAATTGGAGGTCCCAAAGATGCAGGTCCCCAAGGCTCCTGCATGTCTGAGTCATTAATTGGCGAGAGGATTGAGACAGGAATGAAGGCCACCAAGAAGAGAAACATGGTGGTGTGAGCTGGTCATCCACTCTCTGGGCACGATACCGGTGTTACCTGCTGCCTGGACACGTCTCGGGCACCTTCGTGTAGAGCTGCTTACCCCTTGCGCTGCCTTTTGCCTGGACACTGCCTGGGGGCCTGGAGGGGCAGCTGGTGGTGCAGAGCCTGAGGAGCACAGGATGGTGGGAGCAGAGCACCTGGAGCTCTGCTTTTTGAGCAGAATTTCCCTTGGCATGATGACAAAAGATACCATAGTCTAATTCTTCCTGGGTCACCAGGCTGGGTAATGATCATCACTGATGGCATAAATATTTATTGAAAAAAATTCCATCCCATCTTCTGCTTTCACTGATGTTTATCCTCACTGTTCCACTGCTTATTGTCAAATTACTCATCTGATTCATTTTTCATCATATATACTCCTCGCTCTATGCTTGTGGGCTACTGTAATATTGCATATATTCAGGTTATTGTGAGAAGAGTTATGCTATTTTGGGAGAAGTGCTTTTTTGCTGTATATTGTGCACACTGGTAATGAGTGTTTCTGTATTGCTTTGAGATGGTATGTTGTCAAATGTGAGTTTTTTCTACATCAGTTACACAGCAGTGAAGCTTTTTTGATATTTTAGAAACGATTTCACTGGTTTGTTTTTTCTAAGGAAATCTTTATAAAGCCATTTTCAGTAGCTGTGCTTCACATATTCATGCATTGATACATATTTTATACAGCCTAAATATGTTAAAGAAAGTTAAGGGTCAAGCAGAAGCTCACAGATCCAATTAATGAGTTCTAGTAAATGTCCTTAAATCCTTTGTGCATTGGGAGTGGGGCACAAAGAAACATCTCCTGGTGCTTATTCCCACTTAGTGCTTCAATATTTAATTAGCATGGCTTAGTTGCTGTAATTCTCTGAGTTTTAAAAGATTTAATTTGAAACTAATTGGACTAATGCACTGACTTTTAATTACACAGACTTGCAGATGTAGGAACAGTAGGAAGTCGGTCTCTGAAGACACTGGGTACGGTTCTAGGTCAAGACTGAAGCTCAGGTGTGCCAGAGTAAACTTAGGGAAATCTATCCAGCTTTCTCTCTATTCCTTTGTGTCCTCTATTGGGGGTGGGGGTGGGGTGGGGGGAAGAGGTGAGTAACATCAGTAAGCCCTATGCAGTGCTATTCAGTCATGGTGATCATAACATGAGCAATAGTGGCAAGATGTTGCTGGCATGTGTATGTGCATGCACTTTGTATACATGTGTGTGTGTTATTATATATGTGCATGCATGTATATATGCATGCAGGACATCATAGAATCATAGAGTGTCTCAAGTTGGAAGGGACCCATAGGGATCATAGAATCCAACTCCCTGCCCCGTGCAGGGCTGTCTAAACCATATGTCTAAGGGCATCATCCATATATACATATATTTTCCAGGATTTAAAGAAGTATTAATGAACAATTTTTATTTTGCCATTAATTTTAAAGGGTGAAACAATTGCAATGCTTGTGGAACATCATCTTTTTTCTGAGGCCCTTTCCTGATTGGATTTATGGGTATGGGTTGTCTGTGGGGGAAGCTTTATTTCTTACAGGATCAGGGTGCTTTTTCTTTGGCTAGTAGACATACTGCTAGTTGGAGATGCTTGTCTTGTTAATCAGCAAGTGAAATCTCAGTGAAGTATTACAAACTCTTAAGTTTTGCATTCTCACTACTGGGTAGATGAACATTACTATAAATTGGCAATAAATGTGTCATGTTGAAATTTGAGAACTCGATGGTTTAAGTGAGGAAGCTTGCTCATGTATAGCTTGCCATTTTGTGTAAGTGTATCTTAAGCAATCTCAATTGATCATGAAGAGCATACACCTGAGTCTCCTTGTTAGGTCAGAAACAATTTGAAATGGAGGCTCGGCTCACTCAGTTTTAGAAGAATTGTGAATGGTTTTGTTTGAATTTTTTCTTTTTAACATTTTATAAAACAATGCTGTCCATTTTTTTTCTGATGATAACTTGACGCTGGCCTGTATTATTAGTTTGAAGTCTTATACTGAGTGTTCAGATGTGACTTGTTCGCAGTGGATTTGCAATCACTCAAGCACTACTGCAGCGTGCTGTGCAAGGCCCATCCAGCTAGCAATTCTTCCATGTACTGGCAATCCTGCCAGGCAGCAAAAGGTACGGATGGCAGAGCAGAGAGCCTGCTGTCAGAGAAACTGCTCCACTACTGTGGGGTTTGGTCGCGTAGTGATACAGGGATTAGGCTTTTCTGTGCATCGTTTTGTTCGAATGGCAGCATCAACCCACTTTCAGCCCAGTTAAAAACAATACAGTAGTAACTATGATGGGAAGATATTAGCAAGACTTTCTTCTGCGAGCTTACAACTGTTTCTGGTGTGGTGGCAACATGTATTTTCAAATGAATTACTATTTGGAGGGGTGCCCTGCATTTGGGGGACCCTCAGGTCAGTAAATCACAGTAATGCAGTGTGAGGGGTTGTTCCTCACACTGACATTAAAACTCTGGCTGCTCTCACATTTGTCTCCCAACCTCCCATTTCAGGAGGGAATGAAGGAAGAAAAGCTGTCTCCTGAAATATGTAGGAGATCAAGTGTAGCTATTTTCATGTTTCTTGGAGGATCTGGTGGCTGAACGACTGTAGTAGGAAAGGTAACTGCAGATTCTGTCACCCTTCATATTTAGAAAAAGGAACAGTAAGATTGTTTACTTGCAGTAAAATTGGTTGTTGGATCTCCATGCATCAGCTGCTCCAAATCACAAGTAGCAATTGAGGATCTTCTTAAGTGAGGTGTCTTTTAGTCAATTATCTAGTTAATGCAGTATACATTATTGACTAGGAAAGCTGTGTTTTATTTAATTAAGAACTTAGGCATACTTTCCTGGTATGTGCCATTTCTAGTGGCAATAAAAAGAATTTTAGATCTGTTTTCAACTCAGCTTAATTTCTTATACTGCTTTTGTTTTTCACAAATAGAAAAAACTGAAAAACAACCTTTTTTTTTATGTCTCGAGACAAATTAATATACTTTTTTGGTTTTCAGAGTCTTATTTGATTTATGATACTGGTTTCAAACTTTTTTTGTAAAACATCTTTCCATCACCAAGAGAGACATTTTTGAGAGCTGTTAGTGTTGGACTGTTGGGATAACATCAAAAGAAAAGGTGATGAGCAGTTTGAGGGAGGTGATTCTCCCTCTCTACTCTGCTCTTGTGAGACCCCACCTGGAGTGCTGTGTCCATCTATGGACCCCTCAGCATCAGAAGGATATAGACCTGTTGGAGCAAGTTCAGAGGAAGCCAGGAAGATGCTCAGAGGGCTGGAGCACCTCTCCTAAGGGAACAGACTGAGAGAATTGGACTTGTTCAGCCTGGAGAAGAGAAGGCTCCAGGGAGACCTAATAGCACCTTCCAGTACCTGAAAAGGGGCTACAAGAAAGCTGTGGGGGGCTTTTTGCAAGGGCCTGTAGTGACAGGACAAGGAGTATTGGCTTTAAATTGAAAGAGGGTAGACTTTGTTTTGATATAAGGAAGAAGTTCTTCATGGAGAGGGTGGTGAGGCACTGGAACAGGTTGCCCAGAGAAGCTGTCGATGCCCCATCCCTGGAAGTGTTCAAGGCCAGGCTGGATGAGGCTTGGAGCAACCTGACCTAGTGGAGGGTGTCCCTGCCCATAGCAGGGGGGTTGGAACTAGATGATCTTTAAGGTCCCTTCCAACCCAAACCATTCTATGATTCTGTGATAACTTTGCTGTGGTGCTGGACTGCTTCTGCCAGCAAAGGATCTAAGTAGCACCAAACCGGTTCCTTCTCTCAAAAGTTTGCAGTTATCCTTTATGTAAGTGCAAGCAGAATTTGATCCCTTCTTTATTTTAAGAAGTTGATTTCTTTTTTCTCTTTGCTACATGGCTGCTTTCTACATCTCTTTACCGCACATGTTGCAAAGGGCATCACCGTAATTACTAATGAAAGCTCAAAAAAGAGAGAACCGACCTTTCCTGTGTTTCAGCTGATTTTCAGCTACAACTCTTTGCCCAAACCCAAAATTAATTGCATATTTTACCAACACTGAGACAGATTTGGAATGAGAGCTCTTAGCTGGGCATGTCTTGGCCTGAAAGTTTTTTTGCAACGTAACAAGTACAGGGAAGAAGCTAAGAAAGCTCAAAGGATTGATTTGTAAGAGCAATTAAAGAGCTCAGTAGTTGAGCTAGGGAGCGATTAAAGGTGTGTGATTACAATGTATGTGTCAGGCATAAACAAGGAAAGGAGGATATGTTTGCTGGAAGAAATGGAGAAGTATAGCCTGAAAAAGTGCCAGTAAATAAAATGGTGCGATTGTCGCTTATCACCAAAAGTTGGAAACCTTACTGCTGGAGACATACCAACTGTATTAAATGGGCAGGAGGAGATATGCAGCTGGGACTCACTCTTCTGGCACTCATGGGATTCTTTAATTTCTTTGATTCTTTAATTCAGATTTAGTGGCAAGCAGGGAAGTGTTTGAGCATGTCATCTGACCTCAGACTTATTATGGGTAATTAAGTTCCATGCAGTAATCAACTGATCAAATACAGTACTTGTGGATAAATTAGGGAAGTAGGTTTCAGCCTGTGGTCTATGGATCACTGTAGATTACTTCCAAGATGAACACAAAATTTAATGAGGACAGCACACTTCTTGTCAGTAGGCTTGAATATTTACTGTAAAAAGACCTGTCCCTGAAGGAGAGGGGAAAAAACCCCAACAAAACAAAGGAAAGCAGTAAAGAGACTGCAAATGTCTGTATATGCTTTAAAAGACAGAAGATTTTAATTTTTGTAGTGGAATGGTCAGCGCACTATTTGGCAAGATTGTATGTGTAGAGATCAGCTATACTCACTGATAAAAATCTGTGTCTTATTTCATTACTAGATTTTGCTATTTTCAGCTTCTGATTGTTGGATCATGTATTACCTACCTTCTCCTGAATCATTACTTTGGTCATGGAGTCAAAATAACAGCAGGGAGACCAATAACTACCATAGAGATATCAGAAAGTAGAATAACAATAGAAGTTTGCTAACAAATATTTGAAAGGGTAACATCTCCAGCAGATTGCAGGCCAGATAAACTAGCATATTTCATTTTTGGAATTGGATGAATTTTTATTGCGATGGAGCTGCTAAAGTACTGGCCTTATATCAGTGACTGGGGCATCCTGGCTTCTACTACTCTTCAGAGGTGTAGCTGTCTATGAAGCTTTCTGTGTTATGATGCTATCTAATTTTTAATGGTTTGGGGTTTTTTTTCAGATTAAAAAACAAACCAACCCATTGAGTTAAATTAATTCTTCTTGCAGATATTTTTTTCATTAAACTCAGGAAATGCTTTAGAAGTTTTTTGTTTGAAATAACAGTGCAGTGAATCACTTTAAATCTAGTTTTCATAACTTATTGTAGGAATGTGTTTGTAAGTTAAGAAAAAAAACAGAGGAAATCATATGGTCAATATTAATACTTATATATGAAGTATATAAACAAATTCAAGAACTGGATATTTTTATTTATATACAGATTGCTTTTGGATATAACGTATCTGTAGCATTACTTGGCTTTATTTCTTATGTCCTGAAGTCTTCATTGTCTAATCATCAGTAAGACCTCCTTTCTTTATAGACAAAATACAGACATAAATAAGTCTCTTCAGTGAACAGTGTCACAGTATGAATAATGAAAAAGGAAGCAGGTTGGTATTGACAATAAGCAGCTTGTCTTCAGAATCTTCATAAATTTGTTCAGAGAAAGTGTTTATTAAACAATTTGAAATACATGTTTATAAGTTTGTTTTCTATTAGCAAACAAGCAGAAAGAACATCTAATTCTGACTGCAAATTATTTGCTATGAACATTTCAGTCACATGTCATTCTCAGTAGTGAATTCTCTTGTGAATGTTTTTAGTCTATTTTTTTAAAAGTTTTGCTCTTGTTTCTGTGTAAAGAAACCTAGCTCACAGTATCACTAGAAAGTAGTGAAAAATGTGAAGTCATTTATACTGAAAATAATGAGGAAATAATCTTAGCTGTAAACAGAAAAAGATAAACAAGAAAAAACATTAGTCTTCAGTTTTCTTGTTACTCCCTCTAGACAGCCTGTTAAGTCACACTGAAGTTAGTATATGCAATGGAAAGACTTTCAAAGTAAATTTTTTGGAACAAACCACCAAAATCAGTGTGATTTTGTTCAAGTTTTGCTGTTCTGTCATCTAAAAGACCAAAGTAGGGTATTAAACAGACAAGTTTAAAAGTTCCTATACAAAGTTGGGCTATAGGACAGGACGTTTTTCATATACATCTAGTTTGATTTGGAGTTACTTGAGCAGTCCTTCTGTTGTGGTTAGTGACACTCATTAAAGAGTGTGTAGCATGGCTATTAGCATTAGAAAAAGGAAGCATACCTTCTTGCCACAAAGGTTCTTTGAAAGGTGATGTAAATATTACAAGGGTTTTTAAAAAAAAAAAAAAGTATCCTTTTAAGAATTAAAAGTAGGGATTCACTATGTTGTATAGGCAGACAGAGTAACCACTGTAGTGTAATTTAAACCAATCTGCTGCTTCTTAGTACCAGTTATTTCCTTGCTCTTTCTGTTGCATTCAGGAAGTTGTGATTGTATGGCTGAGGGATGGGGAAACAGACGGAGGCAGATTATGCTTAGGCTGAAATAACAGCAGTGTTGCTGGCAGCAGGATGGTGTGACAGTCACCGTTGTTCCAGGAGTCAAAAATACTCCTCCTGCTGACTTCTGCTTGCAGAACGGCAGTGGTTCATACTTACTTAGGGGTAATCTGTTATGTTCAAACCAGTTTTCACAGTGGGATGGGGAAAATCCCTGTTTGGGGTAGAAGTCTCTGAAAGGCTGTGTGCCCTCAACCTGGGGTTGGGTTTGTCCCATGTCTGCTCATTTCCATGGAGGCCACTCTTACACCAGACGAGGTTGTGGGATGGAAATGAAAAAAACTATATCCATTAAAGCATATTACTAGATGCCTGGCTGCAAAGTTGGAAATGCAGAAAAGATTTGTATTTTTTAAAATTCTGGATTTAACATAGCAAGAAAATCTCAGTGGTGTCCCTATCACCACTCTGGACAGTGGACACTGGTGACTTCTCTCCATCTGATGGCTGGTTTCCTCTGGAGGCCTCCAGCTTGCATCTTACCCTCTTGGTGTTTGAGGATTGCCTCTGAGTTACTGCGAGTGGTAGAACTGGGTTGTGTTTCTCCAGCATCTTCACCTGCCTCTCAAGCAGCCTTCTCTCACTGTTTGCTTTCACCCAGAAGAATCTCCAATTAAAGCACATACCAGGATGGTTGTGAGGATTCGTTTCCTTCCACCTCTTGCTTCGTTGAATTAGGTTTAAAAATAAAATACTTAAACTTCCTTCTCCTTTGTTTTGTGTGACAGAGAGCATCACTCTCCCCATCTGTCTGCCTTCCTTCCCCATGCGCTTTCCTGAAATTACTCCTCTATTGTGTTCCTTAATTAATTACACTCTTCCCAGATCAGGCTTTGTTTTTTCTCCTTCAACTTCTTCAAGATGGTGGCAAAATCCCGTAATTTGTGTATCAAGAGACTTGCTCGTTATACCTCTGTTAGGTATCTTGCAGCATCTACTTTGCCATAGAGACCATAAACAACAAAATTAAACTGCAGGCAATGCATCTTTTGCTGAATTACTTAGTCCTTCCAAGCGATCCTTTTCCATGCCTTTTACCAGTTTGATGGATCCTGTTGTCATCATTAAGGGGAAAGAATTTTTTGTCTTTTTATTAAGTAGCAATGCAATTTAAAAGAAAGCCTGTGGTATAATACCATGTCTTTATTGCCTCACTGGCCATTTGTTTTAAAGGTATACAAAATGCTCCTGTGCTTAGGTTAGAGATGAGAAAATGAAGGTAAATGAGGGATGAGGTACAGGTGTTTGGCCTCTCGTATGATGTTTTCTCAGCAGGAAACACCTGATAGCAGGTAGTAGTACCCTGTATCTCTGAAGTGAAACCTCACCATTCAAGAAATGGGGACAGCAGTGAGGCAGTGTGGGGAGGAGAGGGCTTTTTGCTCAGCAATTGGCAGAGCACAACACTGTGGCTGTTGTTGACCACAACTGAGAAACTTAGAGGTCAGATGTTACAAAAAAAAGAAAAAAGTGAGTCAACGGGGGAACATTTGGGATAATGAAATTCCAATATGATTAGTTTTTATATAACCTTCTTGTCACACGTTCTCCATTGCTGGCAGGCTAAACAGAGAGGTCTCCTGATCTAGCTGTAAAATCCGTACGAATTTTGTTTGGGGTTTTTTCCATCTTTCTGTGAATGTAATCAACAAAACAGATCAGCAACACCCATTCATCTCACTAGGATATTCCAGAAGTATCCTGAGTGTGGCAAAAATGAAGATAAATCTTCCCTAGCACAAAGAACAGGACGGGGTGATGTACAACACCCAAAGCTGGGTTTACACTGATGAAGACCTTTCAACAAGGGAGAAATTAGGAATCAGTTTCAGGTCAGGGTGGGAATCACAGAGCAGAGGACAGGATTTGACTCATCCTAGTTCTCAAAGTCAGCATGGAAGAACACAGAGAGATGGAAAACAACTGGAAGAAAAATACAAATCATATGAAGATGTCATGTTTGATTTATCCATATTCGTCTTCGGATAAGAGTAACCGGTTTCTTAAAACTCTTCATTCCAATATAATAAAATTTGCTAGCTTTTGTTTCCCTCCTGCTCAAAGTTATTAAGCCTTAAGACTAATTTTTCTGGAAGTTGACAGGCTGCACACATCTTTTTGTCTTGCAGGGCTGGATTAAACAGGACTCCAACAGCACCAACCACTCCAACACAAAATTGTGAGCATGCCAAATCTTGCAGAGTGAATTGCAGTTAAACTGCAAGTGAGAGACATTTTCTAGTGGTAAAACATTAGCTAGGGTAACCTCAGTCTGCAGCAGCAGAGCTCCCAGACACAGGAATGTCCCTAAAATGGTAATACGTTGCATTTTTGTTGGGTGTTTGGTTTTTTTTTTCCCAAGGCAATACTTTTAACACATAAGAAGAATCTGTGCAATAAGGAAGCGTATTTGATTCTTTTGTGCAAACCTCCTTAAAATGCAAAGAAGAGTGACTTGGTTTGAAAGCATGCTAAGGTCTGTGTTTTAGCATGCTATTTAGGTGAGTTTGTATTTGGTGTACTTTTTGTGTCTTGCTGTAATTAATCACTCAGTTTAGTC
Organism: Rhynochetos jubatus; assembly: GCA_027574665.1. Classification (NCBI taxonomy): domain Eukaryota; kingdom Metazoa; phylum Chordata; class Aves; order Eurypygiformes; family Rhynochetidae; genus Rhynochetos; species Rhynochetos jubatus. The sequence continues at coordinate 25,986,801 of CM050653.1, forward strand.
TATACTTCATCAGTGCTACTCTGAAATTTCGGAAACAGCATTAGCCACAGTCATAATGTGAGAAGGACTTCAAACAACAAAAGATTCTTCACCAACACTTGTTATTGTAAGAAAAACAGAAAATCTGTACCTCAGTCGTTACAGTTACGATGTTTGAATAAATGAGCAAAATAAATGAGGTGGTTTTTTTTTTTTTTATGAAGAAGATATGCAGTAATTCATGTTTGGCTTGGTTTATGTCTCTTGACTTGAAGTACTGAAGCTGTAGCCTACTAGATACTGTGATCTTTTCCAGATAGAAAAACTTCTCACTTTTTTATTTTTTTTAAAGGGAAAGAGAATTTCAGCTTTACATTTGAGGAATAGTTCATGTAACTTTTATAGTATAGCATGGTCTTAAACCTTATGGCTAATTTTGAGGCCATTCGGTATTCAATGAACCGTGGTTTTGTTCTTTCCTCAACTATTTCAAACACAGAGTGAGCGTGTGGGTACTTCAGTGTGGGCTTTCTTGTTCTTCATGCCTCAGTATAATGATGTAGTTGGGAGAAAGGAGGCACAGTCACTGCTGGTTTGCTCACTGTTAATTTAGAGTTGGCAGAATCACGCAATTTGGGACTACCTGATTCTGAGAGATGCCATAAACTGGATTTTCATTAAGCATAATGAGTTAGCAAGTAGTTGTAATCCTTAAAAGAAGGAGAAAAAAATGATAATGCAGCACTGAAAGGGTGTGCAGTATGCTCAACATCGTGAAGCGTATGAGTTTTAATATATTTCTTATAATGTGAGACACTGTAGAAGCTTCAGAATTGGTCACTGATTATAATCTGTGACTGCTTATATATCACTGCTTCTTCTGCACCTAGCTCTGGACTTTGATCATGCTAATGTTGAAAAAGTTGCTTCACAAACTTGAAGAACTGATCTGGCTCTTGGGCAGTCTATGAACACAGTCTGGAGTCAGTTTGGGATTAGTGTCTCCACCTAAGGGTGTGCAGCGATGTTGAACATGCTGCCTTATTTCATGGGTGGGAAACACAAACTTTGTGCTGGAAATGCATCTTTAAGCCAGAGCAGTTCCAGGGCAGATATCTGCAGGTCTGCTGAGCAGTGTGGAAAGCCAAAGCTCCAGCAGCAATGAGCTCCTTGTGTGGTTTGTCAGGATGATCCCTGCATGCCCAGCCACCTCCTGTGTCATGCACTGCCCATGAATGAGCAAACAAGTTCAGCCCAGTAGCTCTTTAGGTTGTCTTTGGAATACTGGAAAGCATCTCAGGCAGCTCTGGACATGTGGCTTAAGAGTAACAAGGTGGAAAATATTTCTCTGTCTGAACAGGACTTGTTCCTGTGTGATCTACTCTAGGTGATCCTGCTCTGGCAGGGGGGTTGGACTAGATGATCTCTAAAGGTCCCTTCCAACCCATTCCACTCTGTGAATCTGTGAACAGAAAGTGTCCAGAAGACTGGGGAAAAAACCCAGGATGCATCAGCAACCTTAGAAAAGTGGCTACACAGTGAGCCCTCTAACAATGATGTAAGGTGCCTATGTTAATAAAAACCTCTTCAATTCCCTTTCTTACAGCCTTGTGCTACTCAGCAGGGTCTCATGGCCTGATGGGTTACAGCTCGATGGATGGGGGCACGTGAAAATCAAGCAAATATTCTTGCGAGTATTGGATGTGTTTCTAAAATAGCGCCTCTTAGGAGATCAAAAGGAATGTAACTCTCAAAATACGTACCAAAAAGCCTTCATACACTAACATGATTTCATAATTGTGTGCTCTGTGTCTGGAGATTCTTACACCCACGTACCAATAAATTAACTGGGATTTTCTTTTTTTATTTCAGATGTTTCGGTTACTCGCTTAGAAACAGTACACACAACACTATAATAAATCCCTGGTATCTGATGGATGTTTGCCAAGCCTATCATGTTTTTAAATTGTTTGCAATTAGATGTATCTAATGGAAAGTGCACAGTATAAGACCAACTTAAAAAAATAGTAATAATACGTCATTTGGACAGGTTCTTTCTCCTTCATGAAAAAGCTACCTTTCCCTCCCCCATTCTCCCTACTTTCTGTCTACTTGGAGATATGTGGGAGATGAGGAGAAGCACAATGACTCTGGAACATTTGTTTCCTCGGGAGGTGGAAGGTGGAGAGGACTCCAGCCTCACTGGTATTTTTCTTCTGATTTGAAAGAAAGGTATGTTATTGGGTAGATTATTGAGCCATGAAGATAACTCTGGTATTTGGCAATACTTCTGTGATTATTTTTCAAATATCTCCTGGAATAATGTATTCATTTATGGGAAGAACTTTTTTCCTCCATAAACATGAACTTGTTTTGCTGCTTTCATTTTCAAATACGACTGTTTAAATCTCAGTTTCAGAGCCATCCCAGAAGTAGGAATATATACAAAACAATATATCTGTTGATTTAATATGCTTTCCGTTTTGGAATTGCCCATTGCACAGAAGATTTAATTTCTTTACAAAATTACTGTGTGACCACATATTCAAGATACTATTTTCCTGAAGAATACATTTCCTGCTATGTAACTTGTGTGATATTTTATGAACAAGAATATGTGATATAGTTTGTTGTATAGCTGCTTCTGAAAAAGCAAATGATTGAGATGAATAGACAGTTTCTGACATTCTTGGAGCTCCTGAGTGGTAGCTGATGCATTCCCTGCTCAGGTTCCTGAATGGTTTGTAAATAGCAGAGATAGTATTCACGGCTAGGAGAGGTCTGACTTTATCTGGAAGCGTTTGTAGAGTCAGTGGTGCAAATTCATTTTCACTGTAGACTTTAATTTGCTATCGTAAATCTATCTTCTATTTCTGTTGTAAAAAGTTACCGTTAAACTGTATAGGAAAAGGTAGTTATGCTACTAGGTGAATGAACGCTGAGGGTTGTTAATTATAGTTCAGGTAGGATTGGAAGTCAGGGAAGGTAGAAAGGATTTTCTGGAGGGTTTTGAGGTTTTTTTTCTTATCTCTTCTGCAGAAAGCTTAAACCATGTCATTATTCCCTTTTGCCCTAGGCTATTCTCTGTGTATGTTACAGACCTTATTGTGTCAGTCAGATAATTGTCTATTAGGCAGTTTGATGTGTTTCTTAGTAGTAAACTGTACTATAATTTTATGTGCTTTGCAGCTGGGTGCTGTCATTCCCCCTCGGAATAACTTGCTTTTGATGGTTTTTGAGTGCTCGATTGATTTGCTACTGATATCAGAAACAAATCAGTAACAGGCAACAGAAAATCCTGATCAATAATAATTTCTTGGGGTGTAGCACAGGGGATGGTGAAATACTCATAGAAATGATAAAATATTTTGAGTGTAAGGTTCTTTTCCAGAAAACAGTCTTGAATGAGGAATTTGATTTCCAGCATGCTTTACACTATACCAAAAATCCTTTCATTCATGGCCAGGGCCACATATAAGGCATGCCCTCCAATTTCAACATAAAAAAAAAATAGCAGTGTAGCCTATTTCACATTGGAGATTGTAATTCAGATTAGAATCCTGTTGTGTTAGCTCTTTTACAAACAGAAAAGGATAACCTGTTTTATGGTCCTGTATGGCTGGCAAATAGTAAGGGCAAGGATGCACACAAAGTCATAGGCAAAAATTAGAACTAAATCAGGTATTTTTAGTCCTAGAACAGTGCTTAAAGTGTTTGTCCACACCTCTTAAACCAAATAAAATTTGCCAATGAGATGTTTTTTCCATTAAATTTATCAAGAATAAAGCATGCATGGGAACATGTCAGCTTTACTGAAATGTGTGTTTTGTTGGAGAAAAGTAAGGGGAAATGCTTGTTTTGATACTGCAAAAAAATCTTCCATTTTTATTCCAATATCCCTTGTATGTCTTTTTTTTGGGGGGTGGACCCCCCACAAACCCCCAAAACCAAACCAACAAACCCCTAAAAAATAGAATGCCATTTCATGTCATAAAAATATTAAGTTTTTTTGCATTTTTATTTGGATTTTTTTCTCAGTCTAAGATGAAACTTCCTTCCTGAAAAACTGAAAAATTGGGTTTTGTGTTAAACAACTAACCATACTACATTGCTCAGAAATAGGGATGCTGTCCTATTGCTTTGTGTTTGGTAGCTCAGAGTGGTTTCAAAACCAGTCAGGTTTCACAAACAATCACAAAATACAGAAGATGCTCTCTGCTTTGCTCTCTGCTGTACTTGGGAACTGGAACATCTGGAGATGGTCCAGCAGCGCGACAGGCTGTCCTACGGGGTGAGGGCTTGGGAGTTGCTGGGGGCGAGGACCTGTGGAACTGACAGTCCCAGCCCTGCTTGTGCTGATGTCTGCATCAGCCTGCAGATGCAGACGTTGCCAGCTGAAGAGAACTTTTCCTGGCATTACTTATAAACAAGGAATTTACCTTGTGACCGGGGGTGTGCTTCTGGCGGTGGCATTAGTTGATGGATGTCTCTTTAGTAATGTGTTCACTGTGACTGTGCTAAGAACATGCTGATCTGCAATGTGGGAAGTATTTGGGATGCCATGGCGTGTTTTTTTCAGTGTCTGGCCCAGCTTCTCAAGGACTTAAGGAGTCAGCCACTGGAAAATCAGCTGGTCCTGTAAGCCTGTGCTGATCAGAAATTCCTGTGGAAGGCTCCTGCAGTAAGCTTCTGTTCTGAGTTCAGTGTTCCTGAATTAAAACCCTGTGCTAGCCAGGCTAGCTCCAGAGCATGTCTGAAGTTCCTTTAATTATTCACTGCACACATTCAGAAATCCCTTTTTCTGGAATTTATGCAAAACCAGCATTTGTCAAGTCACATCCTCCCCCCCCCCCCCCCCCCCCCAGCCCAGCCACAATGCCTGCAATTTCAGTTCTCAGTTTGTAACTTCATTTGGAGTTTGCAAGTTTTGGAACCTGTGATCTAGTAAAATTTATGCCTTTGAGTATGACATCTTGAGCAAAGTGGCTAAAGTTTTCCATGTTGGACAAATCTGGATTTCCAACAAGCTATTTATTAGCTTGGACTGGAATAAAAGATCTTGTAGAGAAGAAAGTTTAACACAGCTTTCAGCTGATAAATGCTCAACCTTTCTATTAAATCTTACCATAGAAATTTTAATAAGTAGCAAATGTAATAAAGCTGTTTAATTCCAGAATCACGTAGTATTGCTTTTCAGTTTAATTATTTATTTATGTCAAATTCAGAAGAGCAGAATGAACTCTGGATCTTTTGAATATTGACTCTATATCCTGCTGCCTTTAAGAAATGAACATAATTGTTCTGCTTTTTGCTGATAGGTTTTGCTACAAAACCGAGTAGAATTTCTTCTGATTTCAGATCTTGACCCCTTTTCATCCAGCTTTTAAAACATCCTCTCAAATGTACATACTTTTATTCAGTCCTGTTACTCATCTTTTCCCTCTGTTGTGCTTAAACTGGAGAATGTTGTTTGGGCTTTCTGTCACCTATTGATAAGTCTATTCCCATTTTCTTTCCCTGTTCACCTGTGTGATGCTGAATGTCTGTGCATTACTGTAGATTCTTTATAATATCACTTCAGATCTGTTTGCTGTGATGCAGAACATGAACTTTCTGTGGTTTGGGGTAGTTCACCTGAGAAGAGTCCTGAACAGGAGCACCAGCAGCACATAAAGATGATGTACCTACTTCATTCTTGTACAGGTGTGAGAGTAACCAACTTATTTACCTCTTCAAAATGAATGAACATGTTGAAAAGAAGCTAACTGAGTAGCTGTGCAGTCATTTTCTTGGGAGGAAGAGTACATTTTACCTGGGGCTGACAGATGCCTCATCAAGCCTGAAGGCAGATTTCGGTGCCTCTGAAGGCTGATTCACAGTGGTGTGAGTAGGACTGCAGTGGACACGCACCATGTCGAAGGATGCTGGTGCAGTGTTGGCCTGTTTCTCAGAAAGGTGGCAGCCTTCAAGCTGGAGAGAAGCAGTATTCCCTGCTGGATAAACCTGCCTCAGAGAACTAAACTGAGTGTCCAAAAGCAAAGCTTAAACCAAGTGAACTTGCAACAGGTTGTAGGAAGGTATACGTTCAACCTATGTAAGGAGGTTGACAGTTGTGACTGATTGGCTGACCTCCAGCAGCAGGGAGATTGTGGAGGTGATATTGTTGAAACCCAGGCTATGGTTTATTAATGAGCTTGCCCAAAGGGAAACCCTGTGAGAAGTAGCATTGCTTTGCCGCTGACGCTGAGATGTGATATTCAGCCTATACACTTCTTGACTTCATTTTTCCATGTGTGGTGGTTTTTTTCTTGTTCATGCTGTGACATTTAGTTTGACTGACATTTCCAAATGTACAATAATAGACATCTGTACCTTTTAACTTGAAAAAGAAAAAAATTTGTAGGATGCTTTAAGTGGGTTTTTGTGGAATGATGTTGGGTCAGAGCTGAGGAGGAAAAAATAGTCTCAATTTAAAAGCAGGCAGAAGGCAACTGAGGAATCTGTGACCAGTGATTGCATAAAGTTTTGCTCTGAGGTGGAGCTGATGCAATAGCTGGGCTTTGGGACTGTGTGCAATCTTGGATTTTCTTTTTTCTTTCTCATTTTCTGCACACTGTGTCTTTTTACACTCTTAATAGTTCTCGTGTTGCCATGTGGACATCGTATTCTATTGTACTGTGCAGCTTAGCTTCTCCTTCCCTGTAACATTGTTTGTATGCACCCTTGGGGGGTTGTTGTTTTGGTTTGGTTTGGGTTTTTTTTTTGTGTTATTTTTAAGAGGTATGATAGTCTTCTGAGTTTGAAGATTTATGCAGATGCTGACTCAGGTGGCGCTTGGTGACACTGCATAACCATTTTGAAAGTAAAGAAAATGTCCAAATTTGTGAGGGAGGTTTTTGCAAGTCAGTGGGGCAACAAATGCAGCTGTTTTCAACCAGCAATTTAGAATATACTGCTTTGGCTTTCTAAACTAGTGTCCTACACAGCTTTGAACCCTCTTTAAATGTGTCCGTGCTGCCCCCTGGTAGGGCCAGGTCTGTGTGGTGCATTTATTTGCTCAGTGGCAGGCACTGCTGAGTTCCTACTTGGCATTTCGTGTTGTTTTTATAGGATTTTTTTAATCCTTACACTGTGGAGGAAGTTTCTCCTGTATTTTACAGTGTGGCCCTGTCTTAATCTAAAATGGTGCTAGACGGATATGATCACCTTACTCGTCTCAGTAAATGTAGTTTATGAAGTTGCAACCGTGATGACTTCTATAGCCCTGAGTGTTGCAGGAACACAGAGTTTGCACTGTTAATTGATTGCAGAAGAGGTCCTGATCTGACTTGGATTTTTTGGATGAACTAGTGAGTGTCTGTGAGAGATCACGTACTGTATGTGGTCGTGATCTTTCTAGGAGCAACAAAATTATAAAGCACTGTAATTTTTCATGGCTTGAGGCAAACTTAAGAAGCAAATAATCAAGAAGACAGGAGGTGTTTTCTGAGCTTGATCAGCCTCAACTTTTCAGAATGGGTTTGTGGGAAATTGCAGAATGTGGAGAGTACACTTTGGTAATTATTTAAATTGCTTTTATGTAAAGAGGAAGAGAATTAGGGTAGGATTTCTGTACTGTCCTACCTGATGACATCTGCACTTATGTAACTTCAGGGCTCTTTGTAGTCCTCTGCAGTTGAAATTCTTGAACTATATTTATGGCAGGTTTGAACACTTAAATTTTGCTTCTGTTGATTTCAAGTTGTAAGCTGTGATGAACACTGGCAATTAGCTCTGTCATCCTAATGTCAGATGTAGGAGTCTCACAGACCTGTCTTCGGAATGGGAGTTGATTCATGTTTTATTTCTCTTTCTAGTCACTAGAAATAAGAGCACACATTTGTTTTTTCTTGCACTGAGTTAGGTGCCAATAATAGCAATAACACTGTGTGGTTCTCTGGTGTAGATACACTTTATGGGAACTTTGGAAGCTGTGTAAGCAAACAAGGTAAATGATATAAGCATTTAAAACTGAGTTACCGATACACCTGTATTGTGTTTTTACCATCCCTTTTTCAAGGCTAACTGACAAAACACTCTGAAGACTCCCTGTTTCTCCTTGCTTCAACTCATAGACCTTTTCCACCACAGATGTCATTCCCACTGGCCGCTGCTAGGTGGGGTTCAGAAGCAAATTCCAAACTTCTAAACTCCTACAAAATTTGGACTGGAGACTTCAAGCCTGTCTCATCATTGAACAGTGTCATATCTGAACAGGGAGCCTGTAGCTGAACAAGTGGCAAGAAACACACTGGTCTTCACAAAAATGAAATGATTATGTGAAAGACCTCAGCTTCTCTTTGCCTTTGTAAGTCCTTTTACATAGATACTCTTTGCCTTTGTTTTCCCTATTGAGCTCCTCAGCACTGTTTCTATTTTGACATATTGCAGCTGAAGATCAGAAAGTCTTGCTCTTTTAATTGTATTTTTGGCCAATATCTTTGCTGTCAGGCTCTATTCATATGTAAAAGTCCTGACAGCTTGAATTGTCAGGTTTAGTAGCATGTACATCGGCATCTTTTGAAAATGATGGTTTTTAAAACTTGCTGGTTTGTCTTGGACTCCTACTCCACTGGCAGTGTCACAAACTTAACACGTAGAAATAATGTGGTCTATATAAAATAAGCGGATTTTTAAAATTATTTTTTGGATTGAAGTAATGTGGTGGTGGTGATTAGTAGAAAAACACAGAGCCAATTTGAAATAAAAAGATGTTAACATACTGACCGTGTTATGATGGGTTCACTTTGGCCAGCAGCCAGACACCCACCCAGCTGCTTGCTCGCTCTCCCTCCTCAACAGGGCAGGGGAGAAAATATGATGACAACGCTTGGCTGTTGAGGTAAGAGTCAGGGATACTGTTCGTCAGTTACCGTCGTGGGCAAAGCACACTTGGCTTAGGGAAAATTAATTTGCTGCCAATTAAAATAGATTTGTGTAGTGAGAAACAAAGATTAAAACAACGTGTTCCCCTTATCCTCTCCCCCATCTTCCCAGGCTCAGCTTCAACCCTTCATTCCTGAGTCATCTACCGCCCTCCCTTCCCACCCCAGAGCAGTGCAAGAGGATGGGGATGGGAGGTTATGGTCAGTCCTTCGCAGTTCCTCTCTGCTGCTTCTTCCCCCTCATATTTTTCACCTACTCCAGCTTGGGTCCTGCCCACAGTCTGCAGAATCTTTATTTATTTATTTGCACGTTCATGTGTTCTTGCTTTGGGCCTCATAATTTAATTTCTTTGTAAAAGATCCTGAAATCAAACAGTGGCTAAGATTAATTAATCCATTTAACAGCTGGAAGTTGTGCTGTTGTCAGCAAAACAGTAATAATTTGACTATAGCAGTGTTACCTTTTTCTACCTGTTCTGAATTATGAAAGCCTTAGTACATTAGACTTTCTGCCTAGTTTTGCTTTGCCTTATTCTTTTAATATTTCTCACAAATTGAAGATGGAAATGTAGCCAAACAATTCTCTAAAGGTCACTCATCTCGTTTTAAAGTTAAACAAAATATTTACCCAATAAATGCTTTACACATGAATATTTACATATAGCTAGTTATACTTTAAAAAAAAACTCCAAACAACCAAATCTAGAATTTACTCAGTTCCTTTCATTATGGATTTTTCACAAAAATTATATTAGGCATGTTGTTTGGTTTTCTGAATGAAAATTAAATTGACCTGTTAGCATTACATGACTGTACAGACACTTTCAGGAGGTGGTGTTTGTTGATGAGACTGGCAAGCACAACCCTCCTACCACCAGCTTATTCCCTTACTGCAAAAAAGAGTTATTCCAAAAAGAGTGAGTCTTATTCCAAATAAAAATTAGACATTCATTCCGTAAAACATTCACCACCATCACTGCAGAAGGTGGAAATAAGAATGTTTTGGAGGTTTTCTCTCAGTTAAAGAGCCGAGTTCTGTGGCATGCAGGGTGATGGGCTCGGACCAGCCCCAAAATAACTGGCTGGAGTGCTGGCAGTGGGGCGGTGAAAGCCAGGCTGCCACCACATGCTGGTGGAAAAAAGAACATCTCATCGGTGGTCGGAGCCAGCGCTGCCTGTTATTGCCGTGTGTGACCTCGCTGGCGGCACAACCCAGTGCAGAGACCCACATCTCCAAAGCGATGGGACACAGTTATCTTTAGCCATGGCATGTTACCCAAATAACTTGGGGATAGAGCTGTACAGACTGCACTGACAAGCGAATCTCTGTCTCAGTCAGGAACTTTGGGTTCAAAAGGAGACGTTCCCTATAATCATATGTCAAATCAGTCATATTTTTCCATGAAACTCCTTCTCCTTGGATGCTGGAACAGAACTGATGAAAAGTTAGGTGTTGTCTCGTTACGTTTATACCATTTGCTTCTGCCCTTCCTGCCTGTCTGCCCCTCTGGTTTCTCTCATTACCTATCCCCGGATTATAAAATCTTCAGGAGGGGCATAATCTCTTTGCCTGGCAGGCCTTCCCTCATCCACCTACTCAGCTCCTGAGGCTTTGTTCTGATTTTTTCTCCCTTTGGTAGGAAATTCCCTCAGTGTCATCACTTTGAGAGCTGGCCTTTTGCAGCTTTTTGTTTTCAAAATGTACTGTTTAGTAATTAATCTCAAATGACAGCAAGGCAAGTCTGTTAGACAGTAATGTATAATGGATTGTGGTATAAACAGGCAGTGTATGTAAGCTGCATAAAACAGTCCTTCTTTGCGTCAGTTTTGTGCATAGCATTCCTTCTGTGAAGTTGCTTTGGGTAAAACAAGAAACTAAGGTTTTGATTTGTGAAATTATGTGAAAGACAGGAATGTAACTGCTTGATGGACAAAAGTAAAGACAAAATTAGTAATAATTGTAGTTTGTCAATAAAATGATTGACTGATTAAAACAAAATAATGAAATGGAAAGCGTTTGCGTGGTGCCAAAACTGAGGTTAACTATTATAACTCTGCTATAGAGTAATATAAAACTGTCAAGATCTCTGTCACACCACACAGTTTTAAATAGCCGTGCCTTTACGTGCGAATACGTTCCTTACTGTTTCTCAGGGTTTCTATTTGTTTATGGGGTTTTTGTAAAGGCAAGAGAATTGGATTATATGTTATGCGAAACACATTTCCTTATTACTGTTGTTTCAATGTACTGCTTAAGCTCCCACTAAGATTTTTAGTTGTGTGTGTATTTTTAAGAAACATTTTTTTTGTTTTCAGGTAAACGTTTGGAAAAGTAGCTATTTTTTTAATTTCAACAATTCAGACTATTCAGGATGACCTAAGGAGAAATGTTATTTAAAAATTGAACTTCCCGCTTAGCCTTTTCCGTATGTGTTTTCCTTTCTTTCTGTAGAGAAAGGATGCACAAAGATAATTCTCTGGATCTAGGAAACAGATGATAGCACACAAAGCCCTGTTTTTGTGTGCACTGTGGTGTTTAATTTTTTAATTAATGGTGTGTTTTTAAAAACTTCAAAGCAGGTTAGTAGAAGAGGGGTGAGCTCAGATGGTGTCTGATGTCAGCAAGTGAAAATGGAAGAGGGTCATCTGACCCTTATTGTGTGTAAGAGGGATGGGGGATTGTATCTATTTGTACAATTTTTTTGTAGTTTGTCTTCAAATGAGGAAAAAAAAAAAAGAAGAAAACCCAAAAAGGAGGAAAATGTTATCTAATCAAAGCTTCTTAGTCAACTGATGACGTCAAGCAGTAACCTTCTCTTTCTCACCATACTTCCTTTGGACTATAAACTATTTAATACAGCTAGAAATTACCTCATCCATCATAGCAATGTAGCTCTTTTCTGTATTTCACTGCGTGGTGGGTTTATCAACACTGGGCGTGGGAAGGCAGTGAAGAATAATATCCTCTTTAATTGAATTTGCGGATTGGAATGTGGGAAGGAGGGATGGCCCTGGGTCACCAGCCTCCTGCTAATGAAAAATCCTTTAATGACTGCACCGACCAGGTGCCAGGATATGAAATACGGGTGTTTAGTGTTGTACTAGTGCCTAATATGGATTTTGAGCTACAGCAGTAACTTAATGTAGGGACACGACCTGCACGTGATCTTGCTCTGTGCTGACTTGACTGCTGCATGTGAGAAAGATGAGGTCTGCTGGAGTGTATAGGGAAATGAGAGCGGGTGTCAGGCATTATCGTGGAGAAATAAAAACAATTCTTACCTTGTGGTGATTTGTTCATATGACCTTGCTGTTAGAAAGAATGATTTTGCATTCTGATGTCGTTTTCAGCAGCACGTCACTTCTTCCGGCTGTTCCCAGTAAAAGTAGTGATGGTGCTTAAGATGTTCAGAGGTGACCTGATGTGCACGTGGGCAATTAGAGCAGGTGTAATTTTAAATTGTAAAAAAAATAGTGTGGCGTCACTTTTTTGAAAAGAAAGCTGATAATTGTCAGATATTTAAAAATTAGCAGTGAAATTGCAGTTGGCAAGTCCTTGCAGTAGCAATATTTTATGATTTTATTGCTTGTTGCTTATGCCAGTCTAGAACATGAGTGTCATCGATTTGGTTTTTTTTTTCCTCAGAATACGGCGGCATGGGCTTGGACTTCTCCTATAACATTGCAGTGGCAGAAGAGGTGGGAAATATTCGCTGTGGAGGTATTCCTCTGGCTATTGGAGTGCAAGCTGGCATGGCTACTCCTGCTCTCGCAAGGTAATTTTCAGAAAGTTCTGTTTAGCCTAAAAAACAAATCATCATGTCTTTAGGCCTAAAACCCAATCTGTGTAGAAAAAAAACATTACTGTGCAAATTGACTGTCCAGTTGCTCTTTGGTAATGCTTGAGGAAGGAACCTACCCTCTATGTCTCTCAGACAGGGAGAAAATACCTGGTTTTTTTAAATGTTAGAATACTGTATATTAAAACACAGGCCTTGTTTAATAGCAAGTGATATGTTTACAAGCACAGAACCTTGGTGCCACAACCAACAAACCAATTTTAAGTTCAGAATCCCCCTACTCATGTTTGTGTTTTTTTCTTAGCCAGATATCCCAGTGCAGTTATAGTAGGATGCACTTAGTTGTAATCATTAGGATCAGTCTAATTTTGTCGTATAATTTACTTGCTGTTTTCCAGCTTTACAAGGTGCTTCTCCCTGACTGTAACTTTTCAGAAATAATGATCAATATTGGTGTAAGTTCTAAAGTTGTAGCACAAGTATCATGTTTCCTAAATACACCCATTCCAGGCAATTACTCATTTTGCTTTTTCCCATCTGCTTGTGTCAGTGTTCCCCTTTTATCACTTGCTATCATTAAGACTTTTACATTTTCTTGAATCTGTTTTGCTGGTTTTTTTCCTCCCTCAGTAAAGGTGGCAGTTACCAGCTGCCTCTTCATATACTGGTTTCACAGGCATTCTGCCTCAAAATAGCAGTTTGTAAAACTGGAGGGAGGTGACAGGCTGGTCCAGTGGTTTGCCCCTGGAACATAGACATGCCTAAAATTCTGGAAGGTGGTGGTGGGGATTAAATTCAAATAATGATGTTGAAGTCAGGAATTTCTCTGCACAAAACAGGTACACAAGAGGGGAATTTTTGCAGATAAGAGTATTATAGTGTTGGGTGGTTTGTTGGTGTGGTTTTGTTGGTTGGTTGTTTTTTTTTTTTTTTATTCTGAATGAAAATGCCTGTTAATCCACTGTAGAGTCTGGAGTGTAGGCTCTGTTCCCTTGACATCCACTTATCCCTCTGCTAGGTGTGTGCGACTTCACAGGTCTTGGCCATAGGAAATCTTTCTAAAAGTTTTCTTCTCCTTTGTGTAATACACCAAAGGCTTGCTGAAAGCATGGAGTTCAGTCTGTTGCAATGGTAGCTTATAGTCCAACTGAGAATAAAACTGGTATTTTAAAAGACTTCATAGAATAGGTAGTACCTTGCCCCCATGACAGCCTTTTATTCCCAGGGCTTAGAAAGAATGTGTGAGTAAATGAAGTTGGGATTTTGTTCCATTGCAGTTTTTTAGCCTTCTGTGACTGTGTTCTGCTGTAATAAAGCCGTGAAACTACATACAATTTGTGCTAGTGAAATCCTAAAGTGGATGATCTTGGAAAGTAAATGTGAAATGTCATTAGTATGATGAAATCTGTAATTGAATTTGCATCGGTATTAATGAACTTTTCCTCCCCTGTTAATTCCACTGACTAGACAGACAGTACAGTGTCCTACTCTTCAGATGTGAAATTGAACCTTGGTAATGAAAAGAGAAAGCTGGTTGCTACAGGAAATTTTTCACGGGTGGAGATAGCTTCATGCAGTACGGTGAGAGGGCCGACTGCTTGTCCTGCGTCGTGGATTCCAATTCCATTCACAACCTGGATAGTTTCTTTGAGGGTGTCTGTGTACTGTGGTGATCCTAAACAAGTTCAAACACATCCAAATTTTGCATCTTAACTACGCATTGTTACACGTGATGCATCAGCGAGGCACAAAGTAAACGGTAATACGGGAAACAACTGTTATCCCCTAAAAATGTTTTAAAAAGAAGCCTGAAGTCCTTTGGATTTCCTAACTTTGGGCTTTACTCAGTATTCATCAAGCATGTGTGTGCACCTGCAAACCGACTCAGTGAATGTCATATTCCGTGAAGATGCTCTGCTGCAATAAACTACAGACATTCCCTCAGTTAGATATATAGACAGCGCAGTAGTTTGAACAGGTGGGTACACGTGTGCACATGTGTGTGCACACACAGCTTTTTAAATGTTCATACTTTGGAAAAATAAAGTCTTAAAAGATCTAGAGTCAGGATGCCTCCTGATGCTGTTTCTCTGAAACTTCCATGGTTTCTTGCTTCAGTGACAAGCTGTTGCAAAGCTTAGTTGGTGAAGGTAATTGAGATATTCAGTTAAATGTGAAGTACATTGCATTAAGTTTTAACTATATAAATAATGCATTTAAAAAATGTTACCCATATCTGTGTACCTGTTCACTGATCGTGCCCCTTTTTACTTAATACTTTATGGTATTTTTTTTAGAACCTTCAGAAAGTTATATCCATGGTCATACTTGGAAGCAGTGCTGTAGATTTTTATTTATAAGCATGTCTATTGTGCAGACAGATATATGAGAAAATAGTTTTATTCCACTTATCGATGCCCAGACTCTTCCATTTTCTTCCCCAGATTCCTCTGAGTGAAGCAGTAGCGCTTTCTAAATCTGCGAACTAAATGCAAAATGTTTTGTCAGCAGTGATCTGACCTTTGATGTACCTGGTTCTGAACATAACTCTCTGACAGGTCTCTCAAATGCATTCGAATAGAATACTTCACTTACTTTCATGCTTACGAGTAGAGTGGAGAAAGCAGCTCTCAGCTGAGGCAGTGAATGAGATTCATTTCTCTGGGCGTGTAAACAAACCTATAGGGTGACACATCCGTAGTGATACCAGATCAGTGTAGAGCACCTTCATCTCAGCAGTAGGCAGTAAAGTTTCCTTTTCTGGTTGTGTCGCGTGTCATCCCCCCACCTTTTATTTATAAGAAAGTGGTAAGGATAATGATGATTACTTAGTGGGAAGAGAGTGCTTTTCTGTTTCATCAGCTTACTCATCACTGATTCTTTCCCCACCCTGAACAACAGCATATCTAAGAATTAATATCCAAAAAGTTAGTTTTACTGTCTCTTTTCCTGGTTGCTGTAAAGGAGAGAAGCTGCGCTGACCATCAGAACAGCAGTTTTGAAAAGCAGGATCACCCACTTGATCAGCTGGGAAAAGGGTGAAAATGGGAAAAGGTCATGCAGGAGCTGGACAGCTTTCCCACCGGCATAGCGTAAGAGAAGCTTGGTTTTGTGCTTTTTCAAGAAAAGGCATACTGAGTTGCCTCGCTCTCACATTTGGTGCTTAATTTGTGTAGTGCGCATAAGGTAGGCCAGGTCTTGCCCGGAGCCAGAGCAGAGACCATTACAGGCGCAGCTTTCAACATATCATTAAAAGGAGTACCATTAAGCATTGCTGTCACGGTGACTGGTTCTGTGGCATCCAGAGCCAGTTCTGCGGCTTTGTGGTTTTGAATACCTGTGAGAGTCTATTCTGGCCAGAGGAACACGGTGGGGCAATGTGAAGCCAAGCAGCTGCTTCTGAACCAGCTTTCCCCAAAACAACTTCACACTACTCCTATGCCTTTGAGTTTTCTCCAGCTCCTGGTGACAGCCTGGCCGTGCTACGGTGACAAGTTTGCTGGTGGGCAGTCTTGAGGTCTCCAGAGCTGGGGTGGTAGAAGCAGGACACCAGCCGTATGAGTGCTTTTAAAAACTGCATGATCTGAAGAGGGTAATCTTTAATGACTCCTTTTTTACAATACCTGCATTTTAGTGCAAAATGCATTCCTAAATAAATAGAAGATGGATGTAATCATTCTTAACCGAAACCCTTCAGGTAGTCTCATCTGCATGAGATAGTCAGACCCATCAGGTAGTCTCATACAGGCTTCCCATCTGTATTCTTTTCTGAATGTAGCAGTACTCGAACTGAGCAATTTATTCCATAAAATCTTCAAGTAACTGAAGCTAAAACTGGAAGACAGCACTTTTGTTACTGCTTTTTCTTTTTATGCCATTTTTCATAAAAACTAAGTATGTTTTCTAAATGAGGTGGGGTTTTTTTTGGTTTTTTTTTTTGTTTTTTTTGTTTGTTTGTTTGTTTGTTTTGTTTGTTTGTTTTTTTTAACTGGCATGTCTTCTTATTTTGACTGAAATTGGTTCTCAAGAAGAGAAAGCTGATTGCAGTGCAGATCCTTTTAAATCCAGTGAGGCTTCCATGCTGCCCAAGGGTGCTTGCTGCTGTTCACCATGCATTTCTAACCCTTTCTGTGCCTGTAAAGAGCATCCCTTCTCTTTTGTTTTTTTCTTCCTTCTTTTCCTGTATCTTGAAGATCCGAGAAGTACTGCTGAACTGGACCTGGACATCAGATGGTAGGATGCCTGTGCAGGACTACACTGAAGCAAAAACATGGCATGTAGCTACTGCATTATTAATAGTTTGAGTCAAGGAGCAGAACAGAAACCGAATTGTGAAAAATTCACCTCTTGCTAGTATCTAAGAAGCAAAGTCACAGCAGGTCAGAGTTACACTCTTCTTTGCCTAAAGGAAATCTTCTCCATCTTCTTAGGAAGTCCATGAGTAAACTATTGTGCCATCTTTGAGATACTGTAGATTAATGCATAGATCATCTGAAAACTTTCTGGTTTTTTCCTTTATTTTTGCTTTGGTGATGGGTGGTGCTCAAACGGGTGAGCTCCAGTGCAAGAAAGCTTGAGTTGATCAGATGCTGAGAGCCATGTTAGAACTATGTGCAGCTGTTCATATTCAGAATTTAAATTTGCACCTTAATAGTGTATCATACTAGTGTATCTGTCAGTCTACTCAGAACTCTTCTTCCTAAATTAATTAATTCACTTCAGCTCAGCTTTTTTCCCCAGAAGCAGAAGAAACAAAAGTGAATAAGATCTACCAACATGATTATCAGCCCAATTAAGTCAGAATAGTGACATGCGATAGGCATATTTTCATTCAATGTAGCAATCTAACCTGTCAGAAACCAGATTTTTATGTATATTTGGGCTGAATAAAGGTGACTTCAAATTTCTAGTTGGCAGAGCACATAAACAGAACTATGTGGATCAAGAACGTTTTCTTACATCTGTATTTTGCCATGGTTTTATTTTCCTTTTACCAACCGTTTAAAAGATTGTATACCTCTGTCATTTTAGTGTGTATATCCATGACATTCCGTTCATGTTAGTGAAAAATTGTGGAGCAAGAAGGGATGGACCACTTCCATGTAACTCTTAATGCGTCAGAATCTCATGCTTGGGACTTCTGGGTTACCCAGCATCAGCAAGGAGCTTTGGTTTATAGACTGTAGACTCTCATGTGTGTGTACACATACACATGTGCATGAACATGTATTTTAGAGCAATGCTAAGGCTGAACAGTAAATCACATGGGAGTCTATGCGTTGGGATATCGCTCCGGCCCAGAATGCAGACACAGTCTGGTCTGTCCTGAGCCAGAGCATGATCTCATTGCAAAGAGAGTTTTATAATTCTGGACCTGTTAAACTGGAAAGGCATTTATGCAAGCCTAAGATTTTTCTGGAATGTGTTTAAGATGGGTTCAGTTTTACAGAAACAACATATTTCTAACACAGTATCTAGCCCATTGCTGAGCTGCATGTCCTTCAGGCAAGACATAGAGACCCATGATCATCTGAAGATAATATTGCCAGACTGGGTTTATTTAGTTGCAAAATAACTTCTTATGTAGCCTCATTTTTCGGGAAGAGCTGAACTGTTTTCTGGAACTTAAACTAAAAAAAGACATCAAACCAAAAACATTATTCTGAGAAAAGTTATTGTCATGGAAATCTTCTGTTGAAATAACTAAGGGTTGGCAAAGTTTTGAGCATCAGAAAGCATTGCCAAAAATCACTGCTAACTCCTCTCATAATCTGATTTTTCGTGTTGTTGATCGGAGTTTTTATATGGAATGTTCAGCTGGCCTTACTTGATCATGTCCCGAGGAAAAGAAAACAGTATACTGCGTAACAGACCTGGAGTCCTTTTCCCAGTATGCTGGAGGAAGGAGTGAACACTCTAAGCTCGCTTCTTGTATTTATTTAGGACTGCTGCCGTGATTGGTATCAGCAGGGACAGGAGTAGGAATTGAGCTCCCTGTGTACAGAAAGGGTCTGCCAGCTCCCAGTCTGTTCTCTGGCCTGTTGTTCTGTTCTCAGTCTGTTCTCTTGTTTTGTGTCAGGGTTGGAGTGAAGGGGAAGAGTCAGAGTTAGCTAAAATGGCATTGCTTCTTTGGAAGTACTGGGACTGTGCTTTAGAAGAAGGGTCCAGGTAACTGCAGTCTGCTTTGGCAGCCTAAGGAGATGAGTGGAGATGCTGACCTGAGAAGCCTCACACTGAAGAGGAGACTGAGAAGGAACTTGACTTTTATGGATTTCTGCTCACAGAAGAGACATCTCATGACCTGAGGAATTTTTCAGTCTGGCAGTAAAGAGGTTTGAGGACTAGACCATAACCTTACCATTCACACTGTGAGACCAAACCAGTAATTGTTAATTAGGACAAAATCCACTATCGAATGAGATGGACCATGTTTTGAACCAATGAAGGCAGATAAACATTGGAAAAAACGAGCTGAATTGAAATATGGCCAAGTGAATTTTTTGTGTTAAAATGCCATCAGCAGTTTGCTGTTTCCCTTTTTATTTTTGTGGGGACTAAGAGAACGGCTGGTAAGGAGCACTAATGTATTTCACTGTGTGATTTAAATGCAGATATTTGCAGAGAGTGACCATCACGGGTCATAAGTTTTCAGTCACCACTAAAACCTGGCAAAGAGTTGATACGAAAGTCAGAAGATATGCAGAGAGCAGGTCCTCTGTCCTGGCTGACTGCAGACTGGTGCAGGATTGTTGAGAGGAAACCCCAGGGATTACGTTTATTTAGATCTGATAACTCTCAAAACAATAGGCATAAAGATTTGGGGCATCTAGACCACACGTTTCTGTGGGAGTAAGACATCTGAATACTTTGCAAAAGCCTTGTTTAAGATGATTGTGGCTAGACTTTGGTGAAGGCTCTGAATCGTAGCTTTGGAGGGTATCCCATCTTTTGACTCTGGGATACGTTTCACCTTGTCATTTGAAAACTGATCACTGTGTGGGTAGAAAAAAATTTGTAAGTAACTTCTAAATAAAGTTTACCTTCAAAAGCCTTAAATATCCTATCTTTTTTGTTGTATTGTTGCAGGTTTGGTTCTGAAGAGTTGAAAAAACAGTTCCTCGTCCCAACCATAGCTGGAGATATGGTGGTTTGCTTGGGAATCAGTGAAGCTGGAGCTGGGTCAGATGTCGCAAGTAAGTTAACCTAGCAAATTGCCAATTTTAGTTAGCGTGGTATCTTAATGGAAAAAATCTGCTTCTCCTGACCTTTCCCTTTGCCACTAACATTTGTAAGAAACACAAGGGAAGGAAAGTCTGATGTGGTGAGGGCGAAAAGTAATATTCCAGGAGCGGTAACGCCTCTGATGCATCCAAAAGCAATCAGATTCAGTGTGTTTGTCAGTGAATCAATAGCTATAACCTTGTATGCACTGAGCATGACAGATTAATATGCAGCTGTCGCGCTGGCCCTGGATTCCTTCAAGTGTTTGTCCTCCTGCTGCAGCCTCCCCTACCCTGTCGGAGCTCGCCACTGTAGCTGCACTGCCACCCTCATTTGTGCAAACCTGCAGACATACGTGATAGGGTGCATGGCTCATTGAACTGTACTGAAACTTGCACTTCCTTAAAACAGACCTCTCCACTGAATGTGAGCAAAGTGCAGAGCTAGTCTGTTCTGAAAACGATGGCGTCACACTTTCACAATGAGTTCCTCTCACTCATTCTTACCTCACCTCAGCCCCTTCCATCATTCCTGTGCAGGAAAAACATCTCTTAACTAGTGATTGCTGTGTTTTGAGCTAATTGAAGACTTTGCCATGTCATATCTATTAGCTTTTTGATTAAGTTATTGTACATGCAACTATTTTTCTTGTTTTAGTGCAAGAATAGGTCTAAAAACACGAACAAATGAAACTATTATTCTGAAGTGCCTGAGGCCGTAGGTAATTTGAACAATTAAATTGAAACAGATACTGTAGAAAAAGTAAAACATATTTCATTTGACTGAATTGTGGACTTTAAGAAAAAGGGAGAGACAAGACAGCACTTTCAGAGGTTTTGCTGTTGGACACAGGATGGTTAAGTTGCACACATTGTGCTCTTACAAGTTACTGACATGTCTTCCTGCAGACAGAATCGCTGCGATTCACAGAAGCTTTTTGATCAGCAAAACAGAGTCCAGTGCCTATATCCTTGACCAAACTCATGTTGTTTTTTTCAAGACAAATATGTTCTGTGTCAGAGCAAAGGTGCAGCAGGTTGTTTTCAAGAGAGTTAATGGGGATAATGAAATAATGGGACTAAATCTTCCTGCGTGATCCATTGCTGTTTTCCTTTCTAGTTAACTGATTTTGTTCATAAGAAAAAAATCCACTATTTTTATAGACTTGCTTTTCATTAAAATAATTTTAAATCTGAATTTTTCTGATGTAGGAAATACATAGTTAATTTTAATTTATACCTCTCTAGTTTAATTAGATGATTATCAGAACTTGATAAATATGATTTTATTTTTTATGCAATGTTCCAGATAATAAGTAACATAAATTCTATGATTATAATGATTGGTTTCTCATGTTACTAGGATGTTTCTCTCCCTTAGATAAATGAAGGGCTAGTAAAATATAGGGACTGTTCACATGTGAAGCTTTGCCATGCGAGCTGGTGTATTATAAACTAAAGAATGCACAGAGTAAGGTGTCTGTAGCATTTTCTCCTGCCAGTTCCAAAATGATTGAAGGTGATGGGAACATGGGGTGGGGGGGAGGGGGAAAGTTTTTCTCTACATTGCAAGTGAAAGGCACCCAGAATTAATTTATTCAAAATCCAACAGAACAAAAAAGGACTCTGCATTTTAGTGTGATATAAATTTCAAGTCAATTTGAAGAAGCATCTGTCTGCTTTCAAATGCAGATGTATATTGTAAATAGTATTGACTGTATACAAAACAACTAGCACCGAGATGACCTGAGAGGCAGAACAGTACAGAGCATTTGGGGTAGAAAGTGACTATCTTTATTTTCATGGTTCTTGATATCACAAAGCATACATATTGATGTTGCTTTCAATAATCTTGTCTCATTCTGTCTCACTACCAGTCCTCAGTTTATATAATGTTTTGCTGATAGTTTGGGGGGATATGTAAGAACACATTATGGAAGGCACTTCCTCTGTTCAAGTTACATCTTCTAGGCAACTGCACCAAGTAACCCCATTCGTGTCTACATCTTCAACACAGACACCCTACCTCTTTTCTTCTCAGTGGAATTCAATCTTTCTGCTTTTCTGTGTTTAGATCAGCTTTTTTTCAACATGAAAAAACCAAAATTGTACGTAGTGCCTGTAATGGCACAAATGCTTCTCCAACCCTAACAGAAATATTACCCTCCAAGATGTACTGTTACGCAACAGTTTGCTGGTTTGCAAATCTTGTTATCAACTATGCAGATCATCTTCATTAGCAGTTTTCTATGAAATGTTGTAAGATAGAGAATTCTTTCTTAATACTTTGTGCCTAAGTATGTGTACTTGCCATGTTGAATTGGAACACTCGTGATCATTCCTTTCTTGCTGGGCGCTACATCAGTTGTCCATTAGTGTATTCCTATTCTTCTTTTAAAGGCCCTTAATGGAAATACTAAGTAGGTTTCAAAGGCTGATAGTCAGGAGGGGCTCCAGTAGTACCCTCCTTGCACATCAGCACTTCTTCTTTTAATGTAACCTGATGCAACTTCCCCTTTGCCAAGTTCCTTACCCACATTTCCACTTTTGTCCTAATTCTTATGTTTTCAAATAATTTAACTCATAGATTCCTAGTAAGATCATATTTTAGTTTGCTTGGGTCCAACAGGATGTTTCCTGTTCTGGTTTTCTCTAGAAAATCCATTTTCGTAATAAACAAATCAGGTTGCTTTGAAATGGGATACCACTAATAAATTGAATTCTTTTCTTTCCAAATGTGTTCTGAGGCTGTGTAAATTGCCAAAACCAACAACCTCTGTTTTCACTGATTTTAATTTCTGTACAGTCCTTCCTGTAGATGTCTGGATTTGTCAGCTATATTACAAATCTTTTTGTAATCTCATGTGAAATATTTCTTTCATTTTGAGACATGCTCTATACGCCTCGTGGTTTTTTTCTCATTCTCTTTTCATTTCTGTGGATGAAACATTTGTGTTTGCTGCCTCAATCTTCTTGGATTTTTTTTTCTTTTGTTTGTTTCATCTGCAAGATTTAACTTAGTTTGAACTGTGGCAGTTCTCATCTTCTGACCTCCAAACTGTAGCTTACTTTGAATGATTAATCTTTTTCCTTTCCTGTAGGCCATCTCCTGTTTTTTGAAGCTTTGTTTTCTGGTGGTGGTTTGTTTTTTTTTTTTTTTTCCTGTGCTGATGATATAAATTCTAGATGTATTATTTTCATTTTTGACTTTAAGGATATGTCTTGTCTATCTCTGATCATAAGATTGACCTTAAAAATTGAAGCCAACGTTGCCTTTTGTCAAATCTGTTTGGATGCATGGCTGGAATTGAGCACAGTGGAGAAGAAAACCTGAGTCTAAAGTATGTTGTGATTTGAATGTTGAGATGACCAACCCTGGTGGCTTACATGGCACTAGCTAAATCGTATGCCTTTTCATTATGCCTTGTGGTCTTTCCTGGAAAGGATCCTCACAGCATGTTCTGTAAGATGTGGCGTTACAGACACCACAAGGACAGTGATGTGGGCCTGCCAAAAATTAGTTATGGAGCACCCACTGAAGTAGCCTTTTCTGGGAGCTGTGCTCTAATTACAGTCAAGCATCTTCAGAGCCATATCCCCGAGACTGAGTCCGCTTGACCTTAATAAATCAAGTAAGTTTTCAAAGCCTGCTGTATTTTAAACATAAACTTACTTATTGACTTAGTCATCTTTCTTCTGATCAAAGTTAAAGAGAATCAACTCTTCATATGTTCACTTTAAATATTCACGTCTGAAGTATTTGAAGGAAACTGTCAACCATAACATTTGGGAATACTTAAACATTTCCATTAGTAAGGCATTTGTTCTTTAATCTGTATTTGGGTGGTTAGTCCCCTGTGACGCCATGCTTGCAAGAACTGTTTACATTTGTGATAACATCACAGTGCTTATTGTTCCTCTGCAGACCTTCCCTGGGACATCTATCTAATCTCTTCAGTAGCTGTTCCACAACAAAGGGATGTGTGATGTAAATCACTGTAATGCTCCCATCCTTTTCACACTACTTCAGTACCTTGTCATATTTTTTATTCCACCTCCTGTGTGTCCTTCATTTATTATTTAGTCTCCATGTATATGATTGTGCAGTGTCTCTGTCCATGTATTACGAGCATCAGTACTTTAGGTTCCTTCAGTTTGTTGGCCTTCATTATTATACAGCTTACATATCAAGGCCCTTGGACAGATTTGGCATAGTCCTTTCGTTGAAGGAATAGCTATATTGCTACTGGTTTTATACACATTAGTACTATCTCTTTCCCTTGCTGTTCATCATTATCCTTTTGTAAAGGATAAAGTTCCTTTATTCATAGCTATATCCAATATTCCTTTGTCTTATACAATTTTATCCCATCATTTTCCCCCAGTTCCTTCATTAACAAGACTTCTTTTCAGCCATGCTGAATTCAGTCCCAGTGTATCTTGTAAATGAAGACCAGATACTTTGCTTTGTTTTACTTTTAGAGCCTTTGGGAAGAAGGTTCATGTGCGAACAGAGGTGGGTGTGTATGAAGGTACAACCAGCTGATGTAAATGTGCTTACCCACTCGGTGTCTGTCTCCCACCCTCCAAGTCTAGTCCCTCCCCCAGTAGATGGCCTCTTACAGAATTTATAGCCTCATTAAATTTACAGGTGCTCTTAAGGGTGTGGTAGGGTTTTCTTACATCATCACCTACTTACAGCTAGATATCTGTTGGAGAGTCTTCCTCAGCTGGGGTTTTAGTTGAGGTTCAGTTTCAGGGGAAAGAAGCCAGCTCTTCAAAAATTCTACTGGGGTGTAAATAATAACTAATGATTCGCTCCGGCTGTCTGTAGCGAAGGCTGCTTGCAGCATGATGTGAACAGTCATGGATGAAAATATGATTATTTTTTGCCAGAAGGTATAAATAGCAGGTGTTTAAAATTCCTTCATGTACAGACATTCTTAACATTTACAACTGGCCTTTTGAAAGTTTAATAGCTTTGAATTTATTACGCCATTCTGACCAAGAACATGCAGGAAGTGCGTGTACTTATATCTTTATGCATACACAGATATTGAGGGTTGTGTTTGTTTAAGTCAGGACTCTGAAGTTAACGGCCTCCTCAGTGACTAATTGTGCGTGGTAACAGAAACATGTAATAGATCATCTCAGACTGAAATGCTTCTGGCACGAGTTTTTGACGATCAAATTTACTTAGGCAAAGTTTTCTGCTTTCATCCGTTGGGATGAAGACTCCACCTAAAGGAGGGTGAGAGAAGTGGTCTGGTTTCCCTGACGTGCCTTCCAGGTGTTGTCCAAACAGTCTGTGTTGGGCAGCCTGGAAAGCTTAGAGGACTTGGGGGCATGAAGGGAGGACCAAAGATTAGTTGTCTGCCTGAGAGCAAGGGAGTGACTCTGCCAGTCGTAGAGGGACCAGCTTATCCCTCCTTCACAATCATAACCCTTCATTTCCTATGTTTTGAAATAGATATCAAGACGACAGCTGTGAGAAAAGGCGATGAATATGTGATAAATGGTGGCAAGATGTGGACTACATCCGGATGCCAAGCAGACTGGATGTGCCTGCTGGCAAACACCAGTGAAGGACCTCCCCATCGAAATAAATCCCTCATATGTCTGCCAATGAAGCTACCTGGTAATAACACAAAACTCTTTCTCTTCTAATTTGATTTTATGGCTGGTTTTGTGTATACCCAATACAAGAAGGAAAGGTGTTTGACAGAAAGGACTTGCACCCACAGATGCTCTTCTAAGTTAGGTGTTTCACTGTCTTACACAGTTGGTTCTAAAATGTGTTTGCACACCTTCACAAAAAAAGTAGGGGACAAGAGGAAATGGGAAGGAAGTTAAATATTTTGCAGACTTCAGCTTGTGACTCCAATAATTTTATATGGAGGGTCCTTTTCACCAAAAATAAAGTTCTAAAAGTTGCTGAGATACATTTGCATGAGAAGATTTTGTAACATTCTCTGAGAATAAATAGACAAGACACGTCACTGCCAACAACAAAATTCATGCCTCAAAGAAATCATTAAAGATAGAGCCAACATTTTTTTGGAAGTTACAACATCCAATGTCTTTTAGTTTTGGAGGAGTTCCACAAGACTTTTTCTTGTCCCCAAAAGGCAGGAAGCTGCAAATAGTCCACAAAACAAATAACATCTTACTCTATGTACATAGATCTTTGTTACATATAAACGATAAGTGAAATGTTCTTAAATTATCTTTCCAAAGTAGCATTAAACTCTTTGCTGTTTTGCACGAGGACTGGTAAACAGAATATAAACCTTTTTCAATGAGTGAAGAGGTTTTTTGAAGCTTGTTGTCTTCAGAAAATACTGAAATTATTCTAAAATGTGAAAACAAAAGGATAAATAATTTAGAGATTGCAAATTTGGGAAATACAGGGGGAATACCTCCCAAAACAATCTTATCCCACATGCCACCACCTGCCTCCCAGGAGCCCATGGGCAGTTTCTGACTCCATTAGGGTGGATTTACTGACCAGCTGTATTGAATACTAGAAGGACGCAATGCTGTGCTGTGCTTGTATTGCATGGATGGTTCTGATCTTGGTCTGATAGCTGTCCTCACCACCCAACCGGGCGGGGGTGCTGAAGAGAGGTGCAGGTATACCCAGGGTGCTTCATGGCGGTTCTTTGCAAAGGGATTGTTTTGCCAGGGCGCTACTATGATTATAGTTTAGTCTGTGAGTTAAATGTGGGCTGGAGGGAAAGTTTCAAAGATCTTAGAAGTAGGGATTTGTTTTTGAAGAAGACTAGTAATTTGGGAGAGGACACTGAAGAAACACATCCTGATCTAAGGGTATGAGTTTCAGTGGTACAGTCCACACAGTGGCTGTTCCTGAGTAGTCTGCAGACCTCGCAGCAATAATGTGCTGTATGCATAAAGGTGGTCATTCAGGGAGGATACAGTTAAGGTTTTGTTGGTGGGGACCTGTTGCAGTTTTACTGCCGTTTAAAAGTTTCTAAACCTCTTTTGGTTTTCACTCATTTTTATGTTTTAAAAATTATGTAATAGGTAGGTTAATTTATAATGTATAATAACTTTTTACACATATTTTAAATAAATAATATCTACTTGATATATAATGTATGTTAATGTATTTCTAAATTAATATAAAATTGTAAAACCTATGGCACTTTTGTTCATTCGATTCAGAGTATTTTACATACAAAACACATGTCACGATCAGCATTTCACATGTAGGGACACCACCACGGCAGTGAAGTGAAGGTCCATATGTTAACTCAATGGATCAGTCTGAGAACAGAACCCAGGTCTCCAATGTTGCAAGAGAGAGTGATGAGAGCTACTTAAGAGAATGTCTGGTAAAGTGAATTTCAGTATGGAGTAAGTCAAGGAAGTGAGTTGCCTGGGGAATTAAGAAAGTTCTGAGTGGATTCTGAGTTTCTACAACCTGTGCTCATGCAAGACAGGCTTTGAATGGGATATTACAGAAGATGGACCTGAGCTGCTTTACCAGTTGTTGACTTTGTCCTTACTGATATGTGATGAGTGAACACGTAACTCAGAGGAAGAATCTCCCTGAATTTCCAGGTGAAGTCACTTATCAGCCATCTGCACGAAGTCCTCCTTGTGAGTTTTCATGAAAGGGTCAGATGGAAAGACAATGCTATTCTCTGAGATCAGTTTTCCAAAAATAACAAAGCAGCCAACCCACTCTTAGAGGCAGATCAAATATACAGAAATCGACTTGTGGGTTTTGAGCTACTTTGATTATTCCAAAAAGACACATGAGTTATTGTAGCTGCGGGGGGAGTGTGTGTGGGGTGTTGTTAGGTCACACAGCCTATGCACAGACCTTATTTACCGGTGGTAAATAGATTTTGAGTAGAAAAATCACCTCAGTCACCTGAAACTAATCTGCAGAAGTGCAGAATTTTTCCTACGAACAAAAATTGCACTCCTCAAAGTGCATATGCTTTCATTCTTCTGTGTGACACAGATATTGACCTCCAAAAGGGTCACTGTACCAAGACTGGTGACCTTTTGAAGTGAAGTATAAAGACAGTTGATTGTGCTCTGTGGGTGGGTCATATCAGATGTGAGATTTTTCAGGAAGACAAAGAGAAGTATGAAAAAGCCTGCCATTTGACACAGATGTGAGGAGGAAGTCCCAGCTGTTTTGATACATCCTAAGGATGTCTGTTTGCCAAAGATTGTGCTCCTTTGAGGGCAGCAGACCAAGACTGTACGGGAAGTGTCTGGAGGACATCACCGAATGATGCACACTCAAGCATCTGTAGATGTATGTGTGTCAAAGCTCAAGAAGGAGTGCAGTGGAGAATGAGTGTGTCATGTCTGACTAACTGCTGCAGTCACCAGCCTATATGGCAGGGTAAGGAAGTATCCACGGCGCAGCGATATCTCATTCCTTCCTAGCAGTGGGAAGGACATGGGAAACTAGTCTGGCATTTGTTGCAAAAATCTTAATTGTTTTGTACTTTCATAATGTGGTGATAAAGCAGAAGAAGAAAAAAATCCAAGTCTGAAAGTGAATTATTAACTTCAACAACTGGTAGTTTGTTGGAGAGATAAATAGGGTTTAGTTCTTGTAATTTTAGGTGTGTAGAGTGTCCTGGTGAAGAAAATCATGGTCTAGATTTGACAGATACTGGATATATTTCTCATGAAGGGAGTTTGGATAATGGCAGTGCAGATTTACAGTAGATATCCAAATTAGGTGAATCTTTCTCATACTAACAACGTCTTAAAAAAATAAGCTGAATTTCTCATATGGTGAAAGAATCTAACAAGCTGTAAAATATCTATGTGTAAGATGTACAGACAAATTGCTTGCAGCCCTCATCTGGTAACTACTTGTGCTCTGGTTTGTCCTCTGAGTCCTTGGACAGCGCTAGGACAGATTGCAAGGAGGAGATTATGAAGAGTATGTAGGAAAGGGAAAAGGGCCTGTTTCTCAGGTTGCAATATAAAACGTGCCTCTTTCCATTTGTAATGATGCTAAATGGTGTCAGGAGAGAGCAACTGCCTTTCTCTCAAAATAGAATATAGGAAATAGAAGGGATTGTCAGAAGGCTGGAGGAGTGGGAGAAAAAGAAAAATCAAAGATGCCTGGGAAGAACTACCCAGGAAGAGATATAGCAATCCATCTCAGTGATACTGGTGTGAGTAGCACAAATAGCTCTGCTAGAATGATTTTAGTAAGCCAGGCACTTTGCCTTGCTACATTGAGATTTGTGTGTTATCGGATGGCTTCTGATTTATTTAATACAGACAAACTCCAGGAGTTATCTGGGCAAATGATTTCTACGGTTGCTGGTAGTTTTTAGTACGTATCACCCCTTATGAAGAGAATGAGGATAAATTAGTAAGGGAAGATTATAGAGCATGTGCTAGCAACAGAGGGGGTAGTAAATGAGACTGATGAAGTTTGGCCTCCTTCTGAATGAGAAACATTAATTAATCAAAGAGCAAGACTGAGTAAGGCATAACAAAGGGGAAATGCTGCTGGATTCAGGAAATTTGCACACGCAACCTAATTGCAATAATTATGGATAGGATAATTTAGCTCCTCTAACCAAAACTCTAAGAGCTTTCTTCAATAGCTGCTGTATGTGGATCTGGGGAAGGAGACAACAGGATCGATTTAGCAATGTAAAGAACTGGCAACAGTTGTACTTTTCCCAACAGAATCCTTAGTAAACCACCTGCTAACAAGAGCAGTAAGTGCATCTTCATATGGGTGAGGAGCAGTGATTACATAAAATCAGCTGGAAGTAGACTAAAGACAGGATCACTGAGACTCTCAAAGAAACCAAGCAATAATATTCCAAGAGGAAAAGATGTTCCAGAAATCATTTGGGCCTGTAAATGATTCAGTGTGGGCTTGTTTAGCTCTGATTTTAATACAGAAACAAACCACAAATACTTTTTGGCATGACTGGGTGCAAATTGCTGGATAATTCTCAATCCAAGAGTGAATTTTTTTATATAGCTGTCCTGATTTTCTTTCTGCATTGAACACATATCAAAGCAAGTGTTCCTAACACATAATATGTTTTTAGATTGGCTGGTGGAGAAGAATCTTAAGTGGAAGGTGTGGAGGTCTCTGTGGACTTTATTCTGAGACCAGCCTTGGCATTTGGACATAGTGTCAGTACTTCATCTCTGTGGAGGGATGAAACTTTCCATAACCTTATTCAGTGCAGCCGGAGAGTGGATTTGGAGGGAATGACTGCCAACTTCTGCCTGCAAAACAAAGTAATTTTCACGTGGCTGAAGGCGTCCTGTCAGTAGAAGTTGAGACGTCTGTATTGGTTCACAAAGAGGTGTTCACTGAAAGCCATGATGGATAGCAAGGTACAACAAAGCACCGAGAGGGACCGCAACAATCTGTGCAGTGACCAGCTCCTACTAAGCCACATTAGAGTAGTAGAGGATTGGGAAAAAAAATCAAATAAAGAGGAAACTATTACCAGAATATCTCCTCATCACAAAACTGGCTAGGATACCATGAATGTGGGTAGTAAAATGTTTTGGGTTTTTTTCTGCAAAGACGTATTTGGACAACTGTTTTTCTACATATATTGATTTGGTAGATGTAATCAGCATATTTTGCACAAATCCTCATACCTGGTTGTTGGCCTTATTTTACCTCTGAGACATTCTTGACTTCCACCCCGAACATTCACATTAGCCCCAGAGCGACAAGGAAGTAAGAAGTGAAGACAAGGGAATTGCTATAAAAAATCAGTGTATGTCTGTTGAACTCTCGTGGCACTGTGGCAAGCCATGCTTGCATCTCAACAATAGCACGAAAGAACTGGTAGCTAGGAAAGAAACAAACAACAGGAGGGAGACCTGCCTGGTGTGACTGGGTAGCTGATGTCTTGCGTGGCCGAACCTGAAGGGTTCATCTCCAACAGACCATTGCATGTGGGGTCACAGTCAGTGCTGTGTAGCAAGTTCTGTGAGGAAGCAAATTGGGAGTTGATACGGAATTGCTGGATGTTTGTAGCACTTATGAATTTGAGTCTTAATTATTAAGAAAAGGCAGTGTGGTGTGATTATAAATTCTTTTCTACAAGTAACAGAAAAATCAGGATAGGCTAGAGAAGGGAGGATGAATGTGGAAGAGAGGGAAGGAAGAAGATTTTCAGGAGGAGAAATTCTCTAGTGGCATCTTAAAACATAGCTCTGGTTTTGTCATTAAATATTTCTCTACTGTTTCACAGCAGAGCTGGCACTCAGCAAATACTGCTAAATTGAATTCCAGCATTTTATTACAGTACACTAAAAATCAATCATGAACAAATAAATATTGCATTGTTTCAAGACATGCATGAAGTAGGATTATTACTACTAGTAAACTATTATTTGGGGACATAAGGAAAAGTGTCACCTTTACAATTGCAGTTTCTGAGGTGCTAGTTAAATAGAATGCAAAAACTGTTAAAAATAGAATGTGGGCCATTTTACTCTTAAATTCCAGAATACTGTACTATTTTTCCTAAAGGTAAGTTTCACTGTAGTCTTGGCATATACCTTCACATCTGCAATCTTTGCTGTCTTAAAATGCTGTACTTATACATAGTGCTTCTATTTTTTGTGGCCTTTCTAATACCGCTCTTTCTCCAGGCATTCACATTGCTAAAAAAATAGACAAACTGGGCATGAGGTCATCGGACACAGCTCAGGTCTTTTTTGAAGATGTAAGGGTCCCCAGCAAAAACCTCATCGGTGAGGAAGGAAAGGGTTTTACGTATCAGATGCTGCAATTCCAAGAAGAGCGGCTGTGGGGAGTAGCCACTGGTAAGTCATCGCTTGTGCTTCTGGGGCCGGGCAGGGACACAGTGGTCACCCTTCGCATGACTAACAGCACTTTCCTTTATTGCAATGACCTCTTACTATGTGTTTTTGAGATCCGTCATAGCCGGGATACAGACAACCTTCCCTTTCTGTAGGAAAACTTGAAATAGAAAATATTTTGTGAGGCATCAGAGGCTGTTTTTGTCTTTCTGTTTCTTGGCGCTTTTCTACTGATAAGGAAGTATGGCATCATGTTGTCTGCTACTGATATAGTGCAAAGGCTATCAAAATACTGGCATGAAATAGAAGGATGGTGACTTTTCCTGTACTACAGTGAGATATGATGTTTATCCTGGATTTCAGAAAATGAACTTAGTGGCTGTGTGAAGAAGTGGCTCTTACAGGATGTAAGAGCTTTGTTTTGTAGATTTGTTTTACCTCTGTGCATTTTGGACATAAATTGTACAGCACAAAATTCCTTTCTCTGAAGCTGTGCTGTCACAGGGTTCCTGTTACTCTGAACTCAGGCCTAAAATTTGTGTATTTGAGTTATATGGATTCTGGATATACCAGGTAACTGGATCCAAGTTGGGATTGTTCATTTTTCAGCCTCCCAGCCTTCCCCCCCGCCCCCCCCCCCCCCCCCCCCCCCACTATATATTTGCTTCTTCAAACTTAAATAGTACGTGGTTCACTGTAAGAAGATTGGTCCTCTTTAAATTTCGGGGTTGCATAGATAATCCCATATTTGTGCTCCTGTGCATGCCCTCTCTGTAACTGCCTGTGTGTGGCTGGGGAACCAGGAACCAGAAATGATTTTTCCGATTCAGTGACCAAATAAAAAAATCACTCCCTGTTGTGGGTTGATCCCAGACCAAATATTTTAGAGTTCAAATGCTTTAAAAAAACCTTTGATTTGGGCCAAATTTCTTAGTTCAGCCTGAGATAAATAGTAACTGTGAGAGTAGCTTTAGCACAGAACAAGAGGTCAGACTTGCAAGACTGCAGACTCGAGCAAGGAGGAGACATGGTCCTGCTGCTGGTCCTGCTTTAATTGAGGCATACACAGACTGCAAGGATGTGCATTGTGCATTTTTATGCTCAGTTTGAAACCTAAGTTAAACAGAACAATCAGAAAGGCCGGATTACAGTGATACACCCCAGGCAGCAGAGTAGCCCATGGCATTAGTCATGTCCGAGACAAGAGTGACGCGCACTGACAGCATCCAAACACAGAGCCTGGCAGGTTAGATCACTCCTGTTAAAACCACTGGCAGCTTGGTACTGTCCAACCTTGCACAACTGCCCGGCAGTCACCGTGCTCTGCCAGGAAGTGGGACATCAGGTTTCAATTCTTCTTTTTGCCCAGAACAACACAGCAGGAGCAGGCGAACCCTCGCCCTGCATGAGCAGTCTGGGAAGGGCATCTTCGGTCCCCCTGCCATGGCCACGCAGGGGCCGTCAGGAGCCTTGGAGCTCACCAAGGGAGAGGGAGCCGCCTCCTGCAGCGGGGTGGCCAGCGTGTTATACCTTACTGGGCCCCCTGGTTTTGCTTTTATCTACTATGTCTGATATAAAATGCATGAAAACACTGGGAGCAGGGATAAGACCCATGGTTTGAGCCAAATTGCAAACTTCAGAGGTAACCAGTTGTGGTAAACAAGAAAAGAGAGTAACCGATGTTCAGCTGGGAGCCAAGTGCTTGATGGATGCGGTTTGTTGCACCATGATATCTAGCTGTTAACTTCCAGTCCTGCAAATGATTTTACATATGTTCAACCACAAGTGTTTTGTGGCAGGCTCAGATGTGCAAAACTACATACGTGCCTTCGGTAGTTTTGTAATTAGGTCTGCATGTATAATCCTAGTCCTCGCTTCTGGCCCTCAGAAGGAAGTTTCTGTTCCTTCCTGGTTTGTGACTCTTCAGGTGACACTGAAAATCCTCAGTCTGCTTTTAAACACTTTAGAGGCCAGTCTGGGCATCCTCGCTTTCACTGCTTCCTAAAACTTGGAAGAGGCACTTGACTGCCATTCTAGGTTTTTCTTTCCTTTTTGGGCGTTGTTTTGTTGTGTTTGGGGGGGGGTTTGTTTTGGTTTTTAGGTTTATGTATTTTTAGTTTCAAGTATCACGTGCTCCAGCCTTCTCTTTATTTATTAATTATCTTCTTTGTGGCCATATTTCAGAACGTGTGGGGAGTTTCCTTCCTTGTTCACATTTTTTTTTCCTTTTGAAATGAATTTTCAGTCAAACAAATATAAATGGAAAACTAATTTCCTGGAATTGCAAAATTTGGTCACAGGTGTGGTCTTTTCTTCCGAGTGACACGTTATCAAATGCATTGGTAAAAGTCATGTCATTGTTTCTTGCTTCATTGAAAGAGAAGAGCTGCCACGTATCTCTCCCGTGTTGTGACACTCGGTAAACACCGTCCATTTGTGGACCTGTTGCACTGATCACAGGAAAAGAATGTTGCTATGGCAAGAAAGCAAACAGTTTTTTTGTGAATTGCTTAACTTGGAGGCAAAGAGGTAGTTCAGTGTGTGTGAGAGAGCAGAATGGCACTTTTCTAATGACTTCTATCTGCTCCTATAGTCTCAGTTTTATGAGCACCGTTGAGTCATGGTCAGTAAGCGGGATGACAGATCCTTTTGCATGGGCAATGCATGTCTCTAAGACACAGGTTGCTCAGTTAGAGATCGCTGTCTATCTCACTAGAGAACGATTAGCCACAGCCTAAGAAAAATATGTTAATTTCTTTTTTGTTTTGAGAGGAGATGGAACAAGGCAAAGTGTGTTCACAGTGAGCACAAGTTTCAAGTGGAAAAACGTAAGTTGGATGGAGGTATGAGGAAAAGATTATTCCACGTCTGGCAACTTCAAGTGCTTTCACAATTCTCGGCTATGTGGTAGATCAGGCGTTCCTCAGGCTGCCCTAGAGCACATTTCCTGCATGTGCTGTCAGTTGAAAACCATGGGGCCAAGTTTATCTGAGGATGTGGAGAACACTGTTTGACAAAAGAGGAAACAAATATACAGCACACACACACACAAAGTTAGAAAATAAGTTTCACTGTAATGAACGGCATTTCTTTGTGCTTCTATGACTGGCAAAGTATTGCGTGCTGTTATGTTGTACAAGGCTGTTGGCAGTCACGGTATTCATGACAGCTGCTTTTCATTGCTGTTTGTGGCATGGCTTTGGGTTGGAAGGGACCTTAAAGACCATCTAGTTCCAACCCCCCTGCCATGGGCAGGGACACCCTCCACTAGACCAGGTTGCTCCAAGCCTCATCCAGCCTGGCCTTGGACACTTCCAGGGATGGGGCACCCACAGCTTCTCTGGGCAACCTGTGCCAGTGCCTCACCACACTCATAAAGAATTTCTTAGAATCATGGAATGGTTTGGGTTGGAAGGGACCTTAAAGATCATCTAGTTCCAACCTCTAAACATGCATCCTTATGTTCAGTCTAAATCTGCCCTCTTTCAGTTTAAAACGGGTGCCCCTTGTCCTGTCCCTACATGTTCTGGTATAAAGTCTCTCTCCATCTTTCTTATGAGCCCCCTTTATATACTGAAAGGCTGCAACAAGGTCTTCCTGGAGCTTTCTCTTCTCCAGGCTGTGTCTCAGCCTTTCCTCATAGGAGAGGTGCTCCAGCCCTCTGACCGTTTTTGTGGCCCTCCTCTGGACCCCTTCCAACAGGTCCATGTCTTTTTTGTACTGCGGGCTCCAGACTGATCTTATATAGCTCATGGCCTAGCCCTTCACTTTAAGACTGGTTTGCCTTGGAAAAGAAACTTTTCCCTTTGCTTCTTGTTTAAAACATGGTCTATCTAAATTTGTTCAAAAAGTAGCAGCAAACTAGGTCTCTTGCTTTAAAGCAGCGCCTGCCATCTCTCTCACCTGTCTTCCAGCAGTATCCTATTTTGATTGTCTTTCCATTAGAAGCACTGTTTAGCATTTACTAAAAGTAGCTGTGAATCTTAATGTTTTTCCTTTCCTTTCTATACTGGGATCTGATCACAGAATGGAGACGCAGTAAGCAGTCTGTTCTTGTTCCTTGATAGATACTTCTCTGAATAGGTTTCTGCTTTCTCCCTGAAAGCTTCCTTGAATTTACATTTCTACAGCATTCGTCAGTGAGCACACTGTCTGCCTTCAGATTTTCTTTCAGGATTCTGAGAGACCTTCAGGGCACAGGTAGCATGGAAAGCAGGAGTTGCCACAAGCTTTTGCTAGGGCCCCACGTGAGGGACGAAGGATCAAGTTTACATACTGGTCATTACATACTGCGCTCTCTGACTTCCCTTCCCTCCTCTCCACCCCCCTTCACTCTCCTCCGAGTTTTGGCAGTTTGGGGCTCAGGTGAAACAGGGATAAAGAGGTCTTCAAGGTACAAGGCAATACCAGAGGTCTTTTTCAGAATTGCAACTGCACCCCAAACTGAGCGTATGGAATAATTTACTTAAGAAACCCTAATGTATTGTTTGTACAATGGGAAAAAAACATCTTTTTCAACAAGAAGGAAACCAACAGGCCTGGCTAAAATGATGTCTTGTTCTGTGCTTTGCTTCTTCAAGTCCTGACACCGCTGGAAACTATAATACGAGAAACTGTTGACTACACTCGCCAGCGGAAGGTGTTTGACCAGTCCGTCCTGCACAACCAAACCGTGCATTTCCGCCTGGCTGAGCTGGCAACCGAAGTGGAGCTCCTTCGCTCGCTGCTGTACCGCACCATCGGTGAGCTCGCCCATCTGCCTTCCCAGATGTGCTTCTCTTCATGCAAAGGATGTTGTCAGGCTAGAGGAGCATGGCGAGGCGATTGCCAGAGAGGCAGGCAGTGATCAGTGACCGTGTGTATCACCGTGCTTTCTTCTTTTTGTTTTTAAGCTCTCTATGTAGAAGGCAACGATGTGACAAAATTTGCTTCCATGGCTAAGCTGAAGGCAGGTCGTCTGGCCCGTGAAGTGACTGATAGCTGTCTCCAGTTTTGGGGAGGAATGGGATTCACCAACGAGGTTCTGGTGAGCAGGTTTTACAGGTAAGCAAGTGAGTGCTGAAAACAGGAAATGGCTTTACTGACATTGGGCCTCTTACATGTCCTGCTGAAAGAAATACTGGAAAAGGGCACCAGCTCCTGTCCTGGTAGGGACAGTGGTATTGTTCCACTGAATGGCATGCCCCTGATGTACGTTGTGGATGCCCTTGCATCCACAGTCCCACTGACGTTGGGCTGACGTGTGTCAGGATGTCAGCT
Organism: Rhynochetos jubatus; assembly: GCA_027574665.1. Lineage (NCBI taxonomy): Eukaryota > Metazoa > Chordata > Aves > Eurypygiformes > Rhynochetidae > Rhynochetos > Rhynochetos jubatus. Next base: position 26,023,803 of record CM050653.1, read on the forward strand.
GACTATTCCTTTGCCAAATCTTGGCTTTGCACTACCCACAGGTTACCTTGAATGTCATCAGAAAGAAGTACACTCCATGTGTTCCCTGATGGTCCTCTGGCACCTGACAGACAACAGGACAAGGGAAAAAAGGGGAAGCCTACAAACAAAATTTTTTTTTGCTCTTTGCTTATAGTCTTGATTACAAGAACAGAGCTAAGACAAAACAGAATCTTTCTTCCAAAACCAATGAAAATCAGCTTTATTTTTTTTCCAAAATATATGTGTGAAACTGGAGTTCACCTTTAGGCTCCTGCAGTAGTCTTTGCTGATAGCAGTCCCCACCTGATTAGTCACACCAGATACCATATGACACGCAAGAGAAATGTACCTGCTTCCAGCACATTTGTTAGATGATTAAAAAGGTACAGAGGTCTTTTTGCAAATTAACTGAAATCCCTTAAAATTTTACCATATATCCTCTTAGAGCAAAATTCTTTCTAAGCAAACAGTTTTCTTGGTAGCTGCTAGGAAAATTCTGTCCCCGGTGCCTTATATTCTGTAGAAGGACCAAAGGGAACTTGCATTTTCTGCAAGTTCTGTGCTTTTCTATAAAATACCTCATCAAAAGTTAGAAAAATCAGTGGTTCAGTTAGTTGAAAGTTTTGGTAAATGTATCTGTGTCAAGTGAGAGCAGAACACTTCAAAAAATATCTGTAGATTTCTGGTGAAGGGGCAGAGTGCTGTATGGTGGTGATTTTAAGCCACCTGTCAATATGATGGTTTTTCTTAGTCATTTTTTTTCACAGCTTCTTCATTAGCAGCTTCTGGTCCCTGGCGATGCAGATGTTGAAAGCTACTGCAGTAGGCACTCTGAATGAAATGAATCCTTGTCGTGAAGCGCTTCCTGTCAATGTAGTAATGTGTGCAGATTAATGTGTATATGCTTTTATGCAGCTTTGATTTGTCTTGAGATTTTTGGAGCCTGGTGTATTATTGCTAACTGTGGGCAGGGCTTTTCTGTGTGAATTCCAGAGTGGTTTCTAAGTATACCAGCACGGTCACATTTTTCCTGAGAAGAAATCCAGAGTATTCCCTGCTGATAAAAACTGTGTCAACTGGCTAAAGAAACATCTTTTTCTGCCTCTGAAACAAACACTTATAAATGAGGCTAAAGTGGTATGATATCTGTACTCTAAAATTTTCTGTGTATCAGTAAAATTCCATCATTGAGTAACCGTAAGCTTCAGGAAGAGAGAAGTGGTGTATTACCTAAGTAAATAATTACAGGTTCAAGTCAGAATCTTGTTAATCTGTAACGATAAGCAAAGCAGCAACTTTCCTAAAGCAGTTCTTTTTTTGTACAGCAGTCTGAGTAACCGTTCACGTCACCGTGATATTTGTCAAGTAGCGAGCAGCATGACTGCACAGCAGGACATCCAGTCATAATGTACAGAGATTTTTGTAGCGTAATCCTTACCAAGTTTCCAAGGAAATGTTAGTCTTTGACACATGTCGGGCTGTTACTCCTCAAAGAGCACAGAGCGTAGTGCATGGCAAGCGCATGATGTCTTTGAATTTTAGTTATTAGTGTTGGTGGGGAGATAATAAACAGGCCCAGCACAAAACTGTCTGCCAAACGACTTTACTCACATCTCTCATTTTATTCATTAGTCTTTTAGACTTTGTAGAATAAGTGCAGTATTCTCTAGAAGGCGAAAGATAGCTGTTTCACCATGTAGGTGCCCATACTGGGCTGATTTTATATACGTAAATGTCTCATTTTCAGTTGTAGAGATTCTGAGAAGGAGAGTGGGTTTAAAAAAAGTTTTGAGCCCAAATACCAAAGGGTTTAACAGAAAAATACAAGCCAATATAAAACCCAGCAAGAGTCAACTTTCCAGACTTTACCCTAATAGCAGGATTCTGGAAAAGTAGAGCGCCAGACCAGGATTGGTTGGTTGTTTTTTCTCCCCTCTATGAAATGCCACGAAGACATCATGACTTAAGAAAAATCAATTATTGAACAAGCCCACATCTATATGAAACCCCCAGGATGTGACAGATCAGAGGGAGGAAAGCTTTTTGTAGCAAATACATTGCAGTTTTCAGACTTCACAACATGAGTTTTAAAAAATTTCAGGTAGCGACCTATATATTTTAATAGTGATTATGTACACTTCAGTTGTTATAGGAAGAACCTCTATGGCCTTGTTAAACACCTTTTTTTGGGGGGTTTTTTGTGTTGTGTTTTTTGTTTTTGTTTTTTTTTTTTTTAATAAGATTGTTTCTAAGTACTAAACATTGTGCCTAGCTTCTGCCATTTCTTACAAGTTTTACTCTTGTGGGGTGCAATGGAGAGAACGCTATCATTTCTTTACTTACTTCATTGTGAAAGACTGTTTGAAAATACTGATTGACTGTTCATGTGAGGTACCTGAAGTGTAAAGAGCATTGCAAATGCACTTTGCAGTAGAAGACAAATGGATTTCTTTCTTTCCCCTCAGCTGTCACCTAGGTATTGCAATATGATGTCATATTTGTAGTTCAGGATAGTTAAAAATCAAATTTCTATATACTTTTATGTGGATTTTTTAAAATACGTAATGCATTTTCTTCTAAATAATTTTCTGTTTAAAAAGTCAGTTGAAATATTTTTTTTTTTTATATTCTTTCATTCTTTACAAAGCATGTCTAAACTAGATTGAGTCTAGACAATTTGTTTTTTAATCAGTCTTTGTCATTATCACAATTTATGGTTGTACCAAATGAAACCCGTCAACTTTTGCTGACAAAACCAATTTGCTTTGAAGTCAGTAGCTAACTGTTGGGACAAGACTTAATAACGTTCCTCAGTCATCTGTGAAAACCAATCTGTAGTTTCAATCTTTTTCTGCAGAGATTTTGAGACAGGTGCCTGTCTACCACTTTGTTTGACTTCTGTGAGTACCTTGAGAGGGAATTCAGGAGATGAAGCACATGACATCCAGCTCTAACATGGCAAATCAAAGTAGGGAACTGTACAGTGATGACGGTAAAGTGGAGCTACGCTCCAGAGCAGGCCAAGGTGATGCCCACCCCTGCTCAGCTGGCTCTTCAGAATGCCCCTCAGGGGAAATGGGCAGGGCCAGGTGAATGGGAAGGCACAGCTGTGGGTGGCTGGGCTCTGCCAGCCTGGCCCCGAGGCTTGGTAAAAGGGTGCTGTCAGCTCAAACTTCTCCCTCTGGATCAGCTGCCTTTAGATGCTGCTGAATTTGGACAGCCTATAAGCAGTCTAGCCAAGTCTGAAGATGAAAGAAGTCACAGAATATTAAACTTGAGGGTACGTCAATATATTTTGTGGGGAAAAATCTTGTCAGTAATGCAACCCTAAAATAGTGAGAAAAAAGGGTAAACATTTTATAATCAAGTGCAATTTGTGCTGAAAGGAAGCAGCATGTAAATGGCCTTCTGGGAAGCAGTGGTACTCTGAATCACATAAGCCTTGGGAAGGATTTACCAATGGCCTACAAACTAGGGAAGCAGGGAGAAGCATGCCATGAAACCAGGCTGCTAGGGAAAACCAGAACTGGAGTCACTAAAACTCTGCTTTCGCCCCCACATCTGACCGACACTGGTCACTGCTGGAAAAGGGAAAGAAAATTACTTACGTTTATTTCCTCAGGACTTTAAAGTTGTGTGAAGACATCTGCATTGAAGATAGTGCAGCAGGTCCTCTCAGGGTGTTTGTGAACAGAAAAGGCTTTTTAGATCCCAAGGCCATATGGCTTTCAAGAGGAAAACATAGTGCAGAGCGGCTCCCTGAACAGGCGCAGCTTCTTGGCTGCAGGTAGTACATGGTAGTGGGATGCACAACTGCCAGCACCATCACGCTGTATCAGCTTGAGGCTAGAGACAGATGCACTGTGCCATTAGCTGCAGCCTTAGTGCCCGCAGAGCACGTTACAAGGTCAAAAGCTTTCACAGAATCATAGACTCTTTTTAGGTTGGAAAAGACCAGTAAGATCATCAAGTCCAACCATTATGCTGACTCTGCCAAGTCCTCCACTAAACCATGTCCCTAAGAGACTCATCCACACATCTCTTAAACACCTCCAGGGATGGTGACTCAACCACCTCCCTGGGCAGCCCGTTCCAATGCCGGAACACCCTTTCAGTGTTGAAATTTTTCCTAATAGCCAATGTAAACCTCCCCTGGCGCAACTTGCTGCTGTTTCCTCTTGTCCTATCGCTTGTCACCTAGGAGAAGAGACGGATGCCCGCTTCTCTACAGCCTCCTTTCCTCATGCTGGGAGATAGGTACCTGTCCCTACTTCATGGCTAGCGAAAGCGCATGCAGGGGAGAGCTCAGACTCAAACAAGGACCAGCCCTGGGACCAAAAGGTTTACAGGCAGAGTGATGCACACAGCTTGGTTTGTGCAAAACAAGGGCTGAACAGTGATGTGGATGCTGAGGGGGCAACACCAGCCAAAAAAAGGAATGCCAAGCTGAAGGACTACACTGGATTACAGTACTCAGGAACACATTCAGGCTGTCGAGGGTTCCTACTCATTGGAACAACTTCGTTATGTGACAGCCTTCGAATTAGGGTAGTCCGAGATTAAAGGAAGCTTGTTTTTTCTCCTTAAAGCAGTGCCTGACACATTTCTGAAGGAGGTTATAGGTTACATGGTACCTATAGAGATGGGAAGCTTGATTTGATGTGGAGGGTCCTTTTTGTTCCTTGTGCTCCCTAACTAGAAATTATTGGTAACCTGGATTAAGTTTGGTGAGTGGGAAGGGCTCCTCACCGTCTTTCATAAGTGCAGTTTTTTAACTTGGCATTGAAGAAATTATTTCTATTGGTTTTATCTGTCAAAAAGTGGATTGCTTTTTAACATTTGCATCTCTTGATTTGGTGGAGTAAATTTTATCATCTACAGTAGATCTTTCAGATGTGTGGGATTTCCTGAATGAGAAGAAACTCTGCAGGGAGTGTTTTAGGGGGGCAGAACACAATGGTCAGGATTTACCTCTTTCCTCAGGCAAAATCCCACTCTTAAGGAAAACAACATTCAACTAGGAGCTAGGTAAAGGTGTCAAAATGACACCTTTACGTAACTGTGTGCTGCCTTGCAGGCGGGTTCCTCAGTGTTCCTGGTCAGGGTGAAGCCATCACAGGTCGGTGCTCACCTCAGCAGGACTGCAGGTAGCGCAGGATGTGCTGCTCTCTCATGGGGGCAGCGACAAGGCGATGGAGAAATCAGAAAGCAAAGTGTTGCTGTGCCACATCAAAAGCATTCCAAGAGTAGCCTACCTAAAGCGATAAAAAATCTAGTATTTATATGTATTAAAATATGTATATGCTGTATTAATAATGCATTATTGATATACTATAAACTATCGAACCATAATCTTACATTTAATAGCTGATATACAAGCTAACCTTAGTGTGTCATCTTCCCCAGCGTCCTCACGGGGTTCCTGGCAGGAGAGTTAGTCCTGTGGTTTCGTTTTCATACTCTGAAAGCCAGTCTCTTTCTCAGAAGAGGGCTGCTAGATGAAAATCATTCCAGCCCTTTGTCATCTCGATCCTCTTAACCTAGGTGAAACCTTCTGTCCTGTCTCCGGGCAAGAGATCGGCTTTAGTCGCCTGCCTGTAGATTTTGCAGGAAATATTCCTTATCTCACGCATAGAGACAAAAATGTGATCACCAGCAATTTTGTAGAGACACACACACACATATATACACCCCCCCCACACTCGAACATACATGAAAGCTGGTTTGGCCTGTTTGTCATACACCATCAAAGCCAGATCTGCCTATTTATAACTTCAAATAAACAAGCTACATGTGTCCAGGATTCCTGCTGCAAATGGAGGATTTTTATGGACATCACAGAGGAGTTCTGAGGATTAATTACTTACTGTTCCTACAGTGCTGTGAAGGTGCAAGAAGCTAAGCATTGGCAGGGGCTTTCTGCAGTTTGAAAAAGCAGGCAGCACCGCAGCACAAACAAGTAACGTGCTGTTGTTCTAGATCTGCTGCCCTCAACGCAGCCCATGGGAAAGCAAGGGCTTTAAGGAGAGGTGGTTTAGCGGAACAGTTTCAGTGGTTTGGGGTGGGTTTTTTTTTTTCTTCTTCCCAAAGGGGAAAAGAAATTTGTGAAGAAAATTGCTTAAGGTTGCTGTAGTCTGCAGTCTGGCTAGCACAGGGACCGCAGGCAGTGCCGTTAGGGGTGACTCAGGGATGTTAATGGCAGTTTTTAAGTGAGTGCGAGTAGAAATAGCACGTCAAAAGTAAGTAAGCTTGGAGCAGCCATTCATTTTTAAAGCAGAGGTGGTTTATCTACTATAGAATACTGTACTGTAATACTATATCATGCTATACTAATACGCATTTTGCCAGATCTTACACAGCCAGTAAGGAGACCAGGATGCTGCGTGGTTAAAAAACCTGAATGAAAATTGTGTCTTCTCTGTACAATGCTCCGATGTACTGATTGACTACTACCCTTTTCACCACACAGTTAAGCACACTTCTTGCTGCTGGCCCTCCAAAAGCTCCCTCCACTCCTAAAATTCAACAAGAATTGGAGTGTTTTAAGCTTAGGCACCTACAGCTTTGGCAAAGGAAGAGCAGGGATGTTGCGGGAAGTACTGCCGACCATCACACCAGGAGGAGGCAGTGGATGAGGTGTTCTGCGGACGGCTGGCATGAGCATGTAACGTGTAGGTAGTCTGAGTAGACAGCCCAGCAGAAAAACCGTGGGAAAGAGCCTGTGTGCTCTATAGGCCCGTCCTACGTGGCAAGACCAAAACAGCAGTCTGTGTGGAGTTCAGCTGCAGGAGGTCTGGCTGGGCTTAAGCAGGGGCAGTTGTGTGCTAGGAGAGGTTTCAAGATGAAAATACAGTGTTATGCCAAGCCATGGTTATTTTGGAAAGAATCTCAGCACCGGATGTGCCGAATTCTATCTTAAGCCTCTTGATTTTGAATTAGCAACATCCCTACGCAAAAGGCTGTTTACAGTGCTGACAACACAGTGTCCACACCGCATACGTACTTCTATAAACAAGGGTGTTCAATATAATAACAGCAGCTCCATAATAAACGCACGGAAAAATAAATGGGTGTGTACGGTTCTGCGCTTGTTCCATCAGGACAGCACGCAAATGTTTAACTTTACTCTTTGTATTTCTACAGAGACCTGCGATTAGTGTCAATAGGAGGAGGTACAGATGAAACCATGCTTTCCATCATATGCAAATACATGGAAACACTTCCAAGCAAGTGACACATCTCCACTCTTCCTTGAAAATTAAGCCAGCAAGAGCATGGCTTGTACTGCACACTGAAGGTAACAGCCAGTACACATTTCAAGGGTAAAATAAGTAGGAAGCTTAACAGTAATTTCACCAGCGAAATGCTCGTCAGGTTCTTTGACCATTACCACTGTGTGTCCTCCGGTGTCAAATCTCTGTTGAAATTAAGCTGTTTGAAAGCATGTGGCAGGGGTTTTTTTTCCATTTTTTCAGTGGGTGACTGCTTGGGGGTGTCTAGTGATCCACACTAAGCACCCAGAAAAAATGTCATCCTTAACCAAGATTTTAGAACATCAAAGCCACCAGTTAAGAAAAAGAACTTCCCTATGGATACAGCTGATTTCACTAGCAGCTTTATGTCATTTCAGCATGGCTTTGCTTTCAAGACCAATAATTAAGGCACATTTATTCCCTGTCATACTCAAATACTGGAGCAGTGATTTTGCTCTCAATTACAAGTAGCTTCCCTGTTTCTCACTTGTAGCAAGTAATCATCAAAACGAGGTCTGTCACCTTTGCCAAGGTCACACCAACTTGTACTGTACTGTCGTAGATGTTTGGTAATGGGGAGTGGGGGTCAATTTTTATTTGTAGAATTCTACAAACAACTGTTTAATTGTATCTGAAGCTTGTATCTGATGCCTGAACCTCAGCAGTAAGGTATCATGTTTTGCATGTAATTATTAAAGAAAAATATTAAAAATAAACATGTTAATATGAAAATTGTGTGTAATTACTTTAACTCTTCCTAAACAGCCATTTAAGCCAGAAGAGACAGCCTATATTATTGCAAAAAACCAAGAATAACCGTAACTGCCATTTTCTTACATAGCTGCTATTAACTGCAACTTCATAAAAGTACAGTCAATGCTACTAGTATTTTTGTCACATCCACTGTACAGTGTACTTTATTCTACCAGGTCATACTACAGCATCCTGAAATCTTGTTATTCGTAAATTTTAAGTCCTGCCGGAGTAATACTCTTCTACCAGAAAACGAGTAGTAAAGCACATGCAGATACTAGGGCTGCAGTGTACGGTTTCCACCAGTTCCCCTTCCCTGAGTGAGATATTCTCACAGCAGTTTCACCTTTATGTAGTCACACCTTAACCATTCTAAGAATACTTGCAGGATTCCAGTTCAGCTTTCAAAATGAAAATTGACCTTTTACCTGAAGAAAGGGAAACGTGCTGCATCCTGTAAAATAACATAAAACCATACAGAAATGTCAGCTTTGACTATGTAACTTTCAGTTATATTTCAGTTCAGAATGTTCATGTTAAAAGAGACTAATGGAGCTCTTTTTCAGCACTGAATTAAAGAAAACCTTGCGTGTTTTGTAATAGAAAGCAAGCTATTTGGAGGCTTCATATGTTGCTTAAGCTTTCTCCCTATTTCCCACCCTAGCTGGACGACAACAACAAAATTGACAATCCCCCTTAAAAGAAGCAGCACAGAAAGGCAGAGGTTTAAGATCCCCCCCCCCCAATTCATTTCCCCTCACTCCTCTGTACCACTTAAGAATGGGGGGTGGGAGGAAAGGAAAAAGACTTGGTTCCTGTTCTGCATGAATTACCTTTTAATCTGGTTTGACATTTTAAACAAAAATCCTGCTGGATTTACACATGATCTGAAGGACTGGTAAAAGATTTTTACCAGTATGCGCTGTCAGGACTTAAGGAACACCCCAGCATATTCTTCAGAACAAAGGAACTGTATCAGACATCTAACTAACTGCATCCACCCATCTTTCTACTTTATATTAGGTAGTTTAAAACTTTTTCCATTTAATGGCATGACAGACGATCGCTAAAAGAAAAAACAGTGTCGAAATTGCTCAGGCACCATGGTTAAGAGCCAGAAATACATTTGTAAAAGATAGCAGACTATCAGGGGAGCACGGTTGTGAAACAGCTATGTCAGCAGTGGTCATCTCACTTGTTAGGTACCTTGTATAATTATAAAGAGACAGCGGAGTCCAACAGCATCAGTGCTGGACAGCAACCTATATCCTATTGCCGAGCTTTGGGAATGCTGTACTTGTTCAACAAGCCCAGCGATGCTCATGTAAAATGAGGCATTGTTCTGGAGTTAGTACTCAGATGAACTGTTATCTGTAGGACGACTGTGGACCTTTTAACCGTCAAAGATCAAATCAGAAATACTTGTGCCTTAATTACTTTTACACAGTCTGTGTGTTTTGTATTAGTGAGTTGCATGTCATACTTCCCCTGTATAGGAAATCTAACATGAAAGACACATAGCACACACCTCCATTTCTTATTTTAACAGTGCTCCCCACACAAGTATAGCCCCTTAAATGCATGACCATTTCCAAAAGATACACTGGAATTCTACAGTAGAAAAGGAGGCATATAAACAACACTAGCTAGAATACTACAGGACACTTTATTTGTCAGTTCATAATTAGTTATTAGTGGCAACACATTGTACAGTATTTCTAAAAAAGTTTTGCAAAAATTGTAGATACAATTTCAGTATCTAGGAAACTTGATTTTTTGAATGTTAAACTCGACAATGTAATAGCTTCAACTACATGGTGAGCCAAAACTAAGGGTCCAAAATAAAAAACCTTAATATGACAGCACCTCCAACAGGTGCATCATCATAGACTTTAATATAAAATCCAAAATATCTGACCTCACATTTCAGACATCATGCAGTGTAGCTTTTGGGAGCATCACAGATTGAAAGTAAGCATACTAATGTTAAAAGTCTGAGTGATTCAATGGAATCATTAAGCTTTAAATACTTTAAATATAAAGAAAACATTGGTACTGTGCCCATATTGGTTGATCCCAATGGCCAAAGGCATTTGCTTAACAGAGTTGATGTGTAAGCATGATTTGTCACATTTAAATTAAAAAAAAAAAATCCAGTTTTACATAACGTCTCCCCAAAATACAGAGTTTAAGCTACTCAAAACACATACACTATCAGAGTTATCCACAAAAATAATTTTTGGGGGTACCACTATTAGATTTGTTAGCTTCAGGCTAGCCTTTTAAAAATCCACAGCCAAAACCGATTTAGAAAGACCCACACATTCTTCGTGCTTTTGCAGCCTAGAAATTACGGTATGCCTGAAACTGGAGCTCTAATTTAGAGCATGGCCCAGAATGGAAAGCAGAATGAAAGAGAAAGCCTTGTAATTCTGCAGTTAGTTCATATCCAGACAAGCTTTGTTTTCTGTTTTTTTGGGGTTTTTTTTAATCAATTTTTAAAAGTATTTTCTCCTAAAAAAGCAACCTACTATGCTAGAAGTTTCTGCATATTTACAAATAATCCCCCCAAAAGAGGGGATGACGGGAAAAATTCTGATCCATTAAGAAAAACCATATATAACATCGCATTAATAGTTAATGCAATTTACAACAATTTTGCTGTGTTTTATCAACAGAATATGTCACTTTAGATCAATGTCTTCATTAAGACTGCCGTATAGTTGAAATTACACAATTTAAACCAAAGGTAACATGCATCACCTCAGTTTAATAATCCAGTATGCTACAAAAAAAACAAACAATGCAAAGAGCATCATGTAGCACAACAGCTTTGTCTGGCTTCCTCTGGAGAGTGCTCTCAGTCTGCCCATTGTTGCACCCAGAAGTCCACCCGCAGAGTCAAAATCATTATCCTACATTAAAAAATAAAACGCCAAACAAGAAAACAAGAGAAACCACATTACTCTGAGGAAAAAAAACCACATTACCCTAAAGCTTGTTAAGTGTAGTTTTTCCTATTTTTTCGAGTTTTCCCAAACTACAATTATTTTATAGGAGGTTTCTGAAAGTTAACCAAGAAACACTTTTGACCATCTATCCAGAGATATTTTTTCCCCCAAGCCAAAGTCAAAATGTAAGCAAAAAAGGCATATCTGACTTCCTTATTTTTTTGCTTCACTCTTCTATACTTAAATACAATACTGAACTGCTTTTTCAATAATAGCATACATTTGCTAATTGAAAATAAATAATTGTATTTATCTGAAGCATAAAGACCTTGGTTGTGCCTTGGAAGTAATGCATTTACATGTCTATCTTTTTGAAGGGAAATACTGCAGTCAACCTTAAGCTGTCAATAATTTAATACAAACATTCATGCTAGAAGTAGGACTGTTTCACATTACTATCTTCTTAATACTGCCCCTGTTTAAAAAAAGTTAGTGGCTAAATACTCACCATTTCTGATAACATTTTATTCTGGTTCTTAACTTCTGTTCCAATTTCAATGGAAAGCTATGAAAAAAACAACCCAAAAAGTATTAAAAATAAGTAATCAGTTACACACAGATTAGAGAAACCAGTAAAAAAACCATGATAGAACTGGCATTTCCCCAGGTAAAATGCGAAAACAGTACCTGACATTTTCAAAAAACAAAACAACATGCTCAATATTCTGTCAATAACCCTTAAGAAAGTAAATATTTGTCACCCAACTTGATGAGCCTAAAGAGTCACAGAAGTATGCAGTGCTCCTGCTCCTCTCTTCCAGAGGATGCATTATTAGAATTATTGCATAGACTTTCAGAAGTTAAAGATGTAGTCAGATCTACGTAACAATTACCCATTTCCTGTAACAACTGTTAAAACGACTGGCACACAGCAGAGAGGACGGTGAGCACTCTGTCTCAGCGTCGCTGGAGTTGATACCTGTGACCTGCTGACACATCTCTTCTGACAAGTGGCTGCTACGCTGTAAATGAGATTTTCTTTCGTGCACTTGTCTATTCCTTCTCTGCTCTGTGTCGTGAAACAGCAAGGGCGCAGCAGGACAAGGAGGCCAAGCCACATACGCAAGTGAGAGCCAGCCCAGAGAGTAACCAGGGTCAGGCACAGCCTGGTGATCACCCAGCACATCCACGGCTATCAGACAGGTCCAAGGCCAAGCCAGAAAGTCAAGTCAGGGTCAGAATCAGGGACGTGAGCCCACACCAAGGCTTCTTGGCAGCTCTTCCTCCATAAAGTTCTTACCATACTGGCCTTGAACAACCAGCTCAGCTCCTAGAAGGGAGGGAAACGTGCTCCAGGTACCCACGCTTTGGATTAGCCAAACCCCATGGGTTTTGTGACACAATGTAAATCTGACTATTTCTTCCTGCTGCCTTTCACCACAATCTATCATCAAGAGTGAAACGTGAGGCTTCTAGGAAGATTATTCCACTCTCCAAGGTCATTACACTGCACTAAAAGATGCAACTGCAGAAGAAGTGCACGTGCTACTCCATGGGGCACTATGAGCCACGCTGTAGACATACCCTGGGAGACTGATTTGAAATGCAACATACCAGAGAAGGGGACAAGAAATGAAATTTTGTAGCAAAGGTCAAAGCTTTTCTTTTCACCTCCTTACCTTATTCTAAATGATTTAGGTGGATAATTTCTTAACTTCAACCTGAAGTTTTATTTTCTACTCGAGACTAAACAAATTGCTTCTAAGAAACAGGATATTATTAGCAATAGGAATTTGAATCAGTTTATGCCTAAGAATTCACAGGCTCGTACTACATACATAGAAACAGCACCTATTGCTAAGAATGTATTTTAAAAAAGTAATCTTTAGTTGTTAAGAAAAAAAAACCACACAACTTTAATCACGGAGCTGTTTTTCAGTTGGACTTGCTTGAAAGAAGTCCTCAATCTCTGGAAAGAATCAGAATCATTAGAAGAACAAATTTCTCTTTCAGAGTATATTAGCATGCTATTTCTAACAACCGTTTCCACATTACAGATTTATCAGCAGATACAGCCGAAGCTGATATCTGCTTGGAGGGGCTGGACTAGATGATCTCTAGAGGTCCCTTCCAACCCCTACCGCTCTGTGAATCTGTGATGAGGCACAATGATAACACCAAAAACAAGTAGACCAATTTCTTAAGTGAACCTGAGCAGGTTTACTGACCTAAACTCAAACTTCCTAGCTTCTGCAGGGACAGTAAGCTGTAAGTAACACCATGGCTGTCCTCAAGATCAGCAAGAAGGACACCTCTAGCTAAAAAGCCAGTTAAAGGTAGAATCAGTTATACAAATGTATAATTGTGCATTTCGGTTGACAATAATTCTTGTCTTGAATTTGTGTTTTAAACTAAGTCTACTGCTTCACCGGTCCGTATGACTTAATTCAATAAATGTGACGACACCCCTATGATTAAACACTTACCGATTTAATGGCGCTGACTTTTGTACGCAGACTTTCCGTTAACCTTTCATTCTCCTCTTCATAAACACTGTATCCACTATTGGTATAGCCATAGTTGGCAGCAGGTGCCCCGTCACCTATGAACACGAGAGTCAGCAGTCAGACAGAAAACACCGTGGGAGCAAGTGCTCCTCCCACGCGGAAAAGCACTCTTTCCATTTGAAGATGCACTTCCTTAATGTCACCCTCGGCAACCAGGAAGAGGTGCCGCGTCTTCCTGAGACAGAGGTTCAACCTTTTTCAAATGTCTTTCATTGTGCAAATCAAAGGTGGAAAACTCAGGAATCATTCTAATTTAATACTAGAAATTTTTTCTCCACATAGTGTTTTCAGATCACTTCTACAGAAATCAATCTACTCCTGCCTTCACTTTATGCGTGATGGAGCTTTGGGACTGTTATCCAGACAACTGACTCGGCAGAATAAACAGAGCAGAAGGGAATGAAAGCTCCTCAGCTCCACACATTCGCTTCCTCCAACCTCTAATAAAGATCTACAGGCAATAGTTGGAGAGCAGCATGGGCACAGGAGAATTAAAGCCATGTCCTGCCTAGACAAAAATCCATCTTTGGCCTCAAATCAAAGATTTAAAACCAAAAAAGAGAGACCGAGACTGAGAAAGGCAAACAGAAAAGAACTATTATAAGCTTTAGGATAAAGATCTTACTAGATAAATTCAACTAGCAATCCAGCTGTAACATAATTCAGTATCTATATGGCTAGTCAGAACGCCACACTAAAATTGTCTGAATGCCTTTGGTCAATTCCTCTTCAATGCAATTTAAAGATCTTTGTGTTTAGGTGCCTTTTTTCTTTCTGAGGAAAAAGGGAGAGGAGAGAGACACCAACCACATTCACAGATAAAGCTCCATCTCAAACAGTTTCACTGTGTGCTTGGCATACATATTTTAAGATTTTTTTTTTTAAATAGAGAATTATGATGCTACTTTCATAATAGATATAATATTGAACCATAAAACTGTTTCCTAAGCATACGTAATGACAATATTTTAGTCTGTACTTGTAAACTGATTTACTGTTTTACTATAAATTAAGCAAACAACAAATTCTCAACAAGACTAGATGAGATGTCTGTTTCCGTTTCATCAGTGAGAGTCAGTAAGTTCCCTCTCCACCAGTCAGAAGTACCAATGCCAAGCATCAAGAAAGCTGACTAAAATGACATCATTTAGAGAGTCAAGGTTGTTCCCTTTGTCTTGTTTTACAAATGCATCCAAGGTCAGCACATCCTACCAAGTGACGCACAACTGTGAACGTGTTTATGTTAATATACTGTACAGCTTTAGGCCAAAATGCCACAACCATGATTATTACATAGACTGTGTCAGAACAGATGTGAACAGCTGCCCCAAAGCTTTCCAACAGGCACAGCCACTTGTGTAGATGCAGTGGAAAGCTAAAGCACTGTGTACAAGCCCACCTACTACTGTTTACAGGAACAACAGAAACTTCAGCACGGCAGTTGCATGGGCTGTCTTGCAACACTCTTCACTGACAGGACACGCAATATGGATAGGACCCTGACGTAATTACAGGCTAAAAAGGAGGTACCAGGTAGCTGGTGCCCACAGCAGAAGTGCCCAGCTTCTATTTCCAGTCTACTAAATAAAACAGGAATTCTAGACTGACAGTTGAAATGTGAAGGGAAAGCAGCAAATTCTACTGCAGCTGAATAAGTCATATTTAAGTCTGCTGCTTGACCTTCCAGCAGATTTTTTAAGAAGTTGTTTCAGGGTGTTCCTTAAGGCATTGTTTGCCAGAGACATGCTAAAAGAAGGCATGCTCTTTCCCCTGCACTCCTTCCATAAGCATCCATCACTTAATCTTTTCAGAAACAGCATACTGAGCTGGATGGCTTTCAGTTTAAACCCCTTCAGTCCACATCCAAGAGCGAGCTGTTAGTCTGACAAAAGGACTGAAGTCCTAAGCATTATCACATGCCCACCTTTTTATGATAAATATCCCAACACCTCTCTTGATCTAGTAAGAAGCATATCTAAGACTTACTTTATCTTGTGAAGATACACAACATGGATCAAAAGCGGAGGAGTAAATCTAGGGTGGTGTTACCTGTACACCTGGTTTAGCCACATGGCATTTACCAGCCCCTAAATATTCACCTTCTAGGAAGAAGTACCAGAACTCAGTCATTAACATTACCCAAGCTTTACAGTGAGCTCACAGCATGTGCTGTGGCTCTAGAACGTGACATGGGAAGTTCAAAGTTTACAGTATCAACGTGGCTGCTGGTTGAAAAGTGGAGCCTGAGCTACTCAAAACACTCAGCAGAAACTCCGCAGAGACTTCTGCCTTTCCATCAGACTGTACTTGCATAATTTGACAACAGGTTGTTGGGTTTTTTTTCCCTGAACATAGCAGAAAATCATACAGAAGTACTAAAATTAAAAAATAAGTGACAACTTGAGAAGGATTTGATTGAAGTGTGACAAATCTGTCCATGTGTGGAAACATGGCTTGAATACTGCTCTGAAGCCACCTGCGAGCACAATTAGACACCAATCCCAGTGCTGCTCCCCAAGGCCAACTGGGCTAGAAAGACAGGACAGAAGCAGGGCTATCGGACACAATACTGGTCCCAGCCGAAGCTCCCGGGCCCTGCTGCAGGCCTACACCCACCGGCACAGCCTCTCCCCCGCACAGACCCTCGCTGAAGCCCCTACCCGGGGACGGGGCAGCCCTGCCCAGCCGGCTCCGGCAGCGGCTCCCGCAGGCCCGGGCACAGCACCTTCTTCACCCCTTCTCCCCCTCCGCTTAACCCTCCAGCACCAGGCGAGGGTGCGCCAGGCACCGGCCGCCGCTGCCCCGCCAGGCCGGGCGGGTGTCGCGGCCCGGCTGCAGGCCCCGCCGCCGCCGAGGAACCGCCGCCCTTACCCAGCCCCGCGCGCCTCATCGCCGAGCCCGGAGCTGCCGAGGGCGGAGGAGAAGGAGGCCGACGGGAGCGACTCCCGCACCCACAGCGCCTGAGGGGAGCGGGGGGCGGCCACGGGCCAGCTCCGGCTCGGCCGCTGGGCTCATTCACCCGGCGAGCGCCACGACAGCGCTCCGCGCCGCGCGGCCCGCTGGGTACGCCGGGCCCGCGCCGGGGCCGATGGGAGCTGTAGTGCCGCGCCGGGGGCGGGGCGGCCCCGCCGGTGGGGGCACCTGGCCGCGTCGTCTGGGCGCGGTGGGGACGGTCCTGTCCTGAGCCGGCTGCCTCCGCCAGCCCTGAGGGGCGCGGTTCCCCCGAGCGGGAGCACCCCACAGCACTGAGCCAGCATGGCGTGTCTCAAGGGACGGTGTTTTTCTGCCCTGTCTGAGGAAGAGCTAAATTTCATTTGCAAAGATAATTTCTCCTTCATTCTTTAACCCCTTGCAGTGCTTTATCAGAAATGGGTTTTACCTGATATTGTTACAGATGTGACTCACTCTGTATACCAGAGGATTGGGTTTATTTCCCAGGATGATACCGGAATGGTTTATCAGTGCCCCACGGACTCACGGAGTCCACTCAGAGTTTGCTATTTCAGGTGTGGCATGCACTAGCCTAAAGAAGCTGCCCCGGCTTTCCCAATTACAACATGCTGCCAGATCATTAATTGCTTTGGTATTTGTATTCTGGCAGGAACTAAGACATCCAGTACTGGACCAAGGCCCACTGGTATCGTACAGGCTATATCAATGCAGACAAAGCTCCTGCTTCAAAGAGCTTGCGGTATAACAACAGTCTTCCTCTAGGCAGGTAAAGATGTAGAAGCAAGAATAGACTAGCTCTCATCAATAAGAAGGCCTGTGTGCTCCTGCTGACATCCTGTGTAATTGCTGTAAGACACCCCATGTATCTTTTGCGTCAAACCACAAATAATTGCAGCATTTCTTTTCTCTCACAGATTCACAGAGTGTCAGGGGTTGGAAGGGACCTCTAGAGATCATCTAGTCCAACCCTCCTGCCAGAGCAGGATCACCCAGAGCAGATCACACAGGAACAAGTCCAGGCAGCTTTTGAAAGTCTCCAGGGAAGGAGACTCCCCCACCTCTCTGGGCAGCCTGTCCCAGTGCTCTGTCACCCTCACAGGGAAGAAGTGTTTCCTCACGTTCAGGTTGAACCTTCTGGTCTCCAGTTTATGGCCATTGCCCCTAGGCCTGTCACGGGACACCACTGAGAAGAGCAACTTCTCCACTTGTCAAATTTCAATTGAAACATTAGTCTTGTATCAGCCCAATTTTAGGACAGACATTAAGAAGCTGTTGTCCATTTATTTACTTCTCAGTCACATCTGGATGCCCACATCTCAAACAGCTTTATAAAAACTGAGTGTAATTTAGAAACTGGCCCTTTATTTAATATTTGATAATTTAAGCAATTTGTCCAAAATTTCAACTAAGGCATTAGTTGCACAAACGAAACAGAAGAGAAGGCCAGGGAGAAAATAATGAACCGCAGAACAGCCATCCATACCAAATCTCCATGGGATTTCGTCTGGAACTCAGCAACTCGGGAGTTTGGGAGTTTGCAAGCTGCCATCACTGATGACTTGAGGCTTGATTTGCATCAGTTCAGGGAAGTACCTCAGCTGTTGCAAAGAAGGGAAAAGTACTACCAGGAGATTAAAGATGCTGTTTGTGCTAAAACCAACCCTTTCTTACCTTGCCAGGACAGAGAGGTCTCTTAAAGGATCACATGCTTAAACCAGCAAGATTTAGGTGTTGTAAAGTTTACAAAAAAATGAACAGATTCTAAGAAAACCTTCTTCATGAATGCTTTGGATTTGAACTAGGGCTCTGTTAGGAGCAAGATCCTCATCAAACAGAGTCTTTGAAGGAGGATTAGGGTGACAGCCCATGCGTCAACTAAATAACCGGAGAGTAAAATTGAGGCTCCAGGAGGCAGCAGGAAAATGTGTTTTAGTAACAGCTGGGCTGAGTCTCTCATTGCTACATGTGATTTTATTTACATTTTTTTCTTCATACATCATCCAAGAAAACAATTACATTGCTATATGAAAAGATGTTTCTTTACAGTGTTTGCATATTCTATGTCACCCTTCTTCCCCCCAGCTCTCCTTCCATTTTTCAACAGATAGGGATTTATACACAGCTAGGTAAAAAGAGTACACCTCACCACTAGGATTGTAGTTATAATTCATTGTTAAGGGGCTCATTTTTCATTTTTACTCAATTTTTCTGTAAATTAAAAGCCCATGTAACCATAAGTAAGGTGTTCACTGCTCATAGTGTTTATATGTACAATCTGCTTATGATGTTTTGAAGTCACATACTGAGTCTATATGCAATTTGTAAATAGCATGTTTAATTCTTTGTGGTTTGTTACAACAAAACATGGAAATTATACTGACATGATTAATGTTTCAAATACATTTTTGTCATACTGAATTCATGTTTTCTTTCCTACACTGAAAGTGCCTCATAGTAAAGTTAATATTTTAGTTCTCCTGACATTACAATAACAAAATCATGATTCCATGTCACAACAGAGCTGGGCATAGGGCTCGCCTGGGTATCATTAATATTCACTATGTCCATGTTAGATTTCCATGGATTGGTTTTATTAATCATTTCACAGAAGGAGCCTGTGAAATAAATACCGTTTTTCTGTGGCCGTGTTTAATTGTACTCCTGCTGGCTTTCTGGCCCGTTCCCTGGCAGCTCCCCCAGGCAGAAGCTGTGCCCTAGGCTCCCAGGCTTTGTAAACCAGCTGTGCATGCTTCGCAGGTGTGGCTGCAGGTGTTCCTGCCAGGAAGCCTAAACGAGTAGTCATCAAGTAGCTTTAAGATGAGTCACTTGTCAGCATTTTGTTTAGCAGTGACAACATATAGGAAGAAAAAGCACGTAAAAAAACCCCAAACATATGTGCAGTCTGCAAGCTTATCTGTCTTGACCCGGCTTTTATAATCTTTAATCGTAGCCTACACAGGCGTGTCATTGTCAGACACCCTGCTTAGGCAACGCCTGTGTCAGTCTCCTTTCCCCAAAATATTCATGAACAATGACTCCTTCTTTAAAAAAAATCTTTTATAAAAGGGGTGTTTCACACCTCCTACCAACTGTCCTGCCACTGCTGCCGATCGTTGGTTCTCTCTACTGTCTCCAGTTAAATTAGAAGAATGTATTTCCATGGCAAACAGCCCATATATTTTATTAGTAGATTACTCTATGACACCATTGCAATAGCAATAAAAAGGAAAAAAAAAAAAACCCAAACCCAGACAAGTTGCCTGAAAAGATCCTGTATAATCAAACTTCCTATACACAACTGCAAGCCCAAGAATCCTATTAACATGATAAGAAGAATGCCATGATTATCATTGTATTATTAAATAAGGAACCAGAACGTCAGTGTTCTCACATGTTTAATAAACAGGGTTTTACAATCATCATGATTAACTTGCTACTTTCAACAATTATAGGCTGTGAAAACAGCCTAACAAGTCCCAGGCATCATTAGAGGGTTGAAAAGCTGATATTGCATGATATTATGTTAGTATCAAATATTTCAATCACTGTTTTATTAAGCAGTAAGCTTCAATTATTAAAAAACATATTTCCTAGTTAAACCTTGATCCATTGTGCAATTAATTAACAGCTGATGAGACATTTCTAAATAAAACTAATACATTAACCACACAGAAGCAGAGCTAGATCACAGAATATTTTTAATTAGAATTCAGTGTTTTTAAAAGGAGTAATATCAGCATCTTTCATCAGTATCCTTGTCAGTTAATATCCTGGTTTACCCTAATGCTATTTATTTATATAGCAAATGAGATCCCTCAAAATGCTTCCATTCCAGCAAACGCAGTCAGGTCACTCAGGTGTTTCCTCCCATATTCTGAAAGCTGACAAAACCCACACAGGGCTTAGGACATCATCAGCCTTGTTCTTCCCAGCTGTATTCTCCAAATAGCACCATCATGAAAAACAGAAGATGCCGTGTAAAACTCCACCTTCCAGCAGCCTTTAAATGGTGGAAGGGGGCTGATCCAGCTGCTGCTCATTGCCACCTGCACTGTCAAGCAGAGAATTAATCATGCAGGTCACGAGTATGTGCAGTCATTAGCCAAGTTCTTCAATGACAAGAACGTATGTAAATCACTGCAAGTACCAACAAACCTATCAGTTTCACTCATCACAACGATTCAAAACATTATTAAATACTGGCAAAGAGAGCCATGGCTGGTTCTGGTCTTAACGTACTTCCATCCCAGAAGGCAACTCCTTTTGGGATCAAGTTTGGAGTCATCTTGTTTCATTGTGTATTCAAACTATGTTCATTTATTTATGATGTTCTTTTAATAAAACCCTTACCAAGTATCTGCCAAAACAGCCTTTTATTGTTTTTAGAAGATAACGAAGATGATACTTGGACAAGATTCTGGGAACTCCTGTTATCTTTGATAAAACCATGTTGCTGGGAATCAGGGGCTTCCTCAAACATGTGCAATTGTACTCATCCATGCCTAGTCATCCTGGCCCTTTCCATACCTAGGTTCAGAGGACCGTTAACACTTTGTACTTATGAAGACTTCCTGTCTCACAGCTTTGCATGGGTATATGATCACAGGTTGAAAAATCATGTAAACTCCTAGTAGGATTTTACAACTCAGGAAATATGTGTGTATTTACACAAAGTTGTGGCTGTAACGTATTCTGTGTTATTTTCTCATTCCTGACTCCAGTGTCATCTCAGTTTTTCCAGTCATAATAAATACTATCCTGAGGGAGGCCTCAGGAGCCTTGGTTGG
The DNA here is from genome assembly GCA_027574665.1 of Rhynochetos jubatus. NCBI lineage: Eukaryota > Metazoa > Chordata > Aves > Eurypygiformes > Rhynochetidae > Rhynochetos > Rhynochetos jubatus. The sequence goes on from CM050653.1 coordinate 26,045,087, forward strand.
TGAGATGTGTCAGCAGCAAAGGACCAGTTGAGGGAAGAAGCAGCAATGTGTATGGTTGCCTCAGCAGAAAGTATCTAGTAAGAAAGTGCAGTCTTTTTCACCTTTACAACACTTCTTTAAATTTATTGACAGCAAAGACATCTTTCTCCTCACTTTGATAGAAGCTGTGTTTGGGAACTATTGAGCTTTATATTAGCTTATGGGTAATATAATCTAAATATAATTATTTGTTGCTTAATTGCTGTTGTTACGTATGGTGATTCTGCTTAATCTTTCCTTTAGTTACTTTTTAGTAGCATAAGTTTCTCCATCTCTTGTTTGGTTCTGCAGGGAACACACCCAGAAATCTCTGCCGTATTTTTATAGATTTCTTGTCAGCGGTGTTAAATTACATCAAAATAGAGAAGGAAGGCGATGGACACAACTGCTGGGCTCCCTCCTAAATTTCATTACGCATGGCTAGAATAAAAATTTACTGAAGTCATGGAGAATTTTTGTATTGACTTTGCATCAGGCGATACATTTTTATTAAAAACCAGCTCTGCTGATTCTTTGTCTTCCAAGTAATGTATGCTGTGTAATCTATGAATAATTCCAGTCATGATCTCTTTTTCTAATATTAAGGTACCATTTCTGATGTCAGCTTTGACTGGGTAATAATATCAGCTGAATGAATGATAAGAATTCAGAGCCGTTGCAGCAGCCTGAGCATTAATAACTGTAATGTCTAAAGAGGAGGACTAATGCATTTAAAATAAAAAGTGGACATCAAAGTAATTTTTCATTTCAGTAAAACAAATGGATGGGATGAATGGAGCATATAGTTCCAATGCTTCGTAAGATGCAATTAAACAGTAATTTGATGATTTGAGTTCTGTTTATTTTGACCTTTCAGACATGTGGGAAAGGCTTTCAGCAGTCAAAACAGAGGATTCGATAAAAACAGAGACCTTAAGCACAATGAATTTCAGTGAGGGGAGAGCTATTTTGCAGGCCTGTATCTAGGCAGAGCACGTTCCCACAGCACATTTCTCAAGATAAATGGGGCAGACATCATCCTTGCTTGCTTGTCCAGCAAGGCAAAACTGAGAATCTGAATCAAGTTTCCTGGATGCTAGAGCTAGCTTTGTGTTTGGCCACTGGAGTTACTTGAAAAAAAAAAAAAAAAACCCAAACAACTCATCATGTACTTCCTTAATTCTCTTTAGTTTTCTCATAGGTCAACAAATCATGCACAAAACAATTTGTTTGATGACTAATTAGAGAAGCTAATGCCTGAACATAAATCTGCAAGTCCCTTGTTTTCCAGAAAGACCATTACAAATAAATTACTCATTCAAAGCACCTTCATAAAGATAATTTCCTTAGGCTGCTGCATGAGCTGCAGCAGCAGGGCTAATTACCTGTACTGCATGGAGCATGGTGCTAATGGGACGATGTGGCTTCCTGTGCTGTGGTGGCTCATTCAGAGTTTACTTGTGTGCTTCTGTATAGCACTACGTTATGCCACAAGAATATATATCTACTTTCTGCATTCCTATTATTTGCCAGACGCAGGGTAGCAACTGGAAAGTGTAGCATTGTTCTCATGGAGATGTATCAATGCAATTCAAAGAGAAAACTCTTTTAATTTACTGAAAATCTGAGCACCTTGTCTAGTTTTAATGAAGTCAGTAACAAAATCAATTCATCAAATTTCATCAATTTTTATGGCATGAGATTGAAGACTGAAGTAATTATAGTGTGGAAAGGGTCACTAATTGTAGTGTAGAAAGGATCATTATTTTTCAGAATTAAAAGTCATAGGTTTTTTTCATAGTTTTCAGACAATGTAGATAAAAGCAAACATAGGTTATGTTTTATGGCATACCATGAAGAAAGATTTAATCTCTCACAGCCCTTCTGTTCACCAACAGAAGTAATCTTTGCTTGAAAATAACATCAAAAGTCATTGTCACTTGTATGGTCAAAAAGGACATGATACATGAGTTAGAATGAAATGACAGTCTACACATTTATGACACCCCGCACAAACATCTGCTGGACGGGTACAAGCCATACTCATAAACCCATAAGTGGTCAATAAACAGAATTCGCTGTCCCTTTAGGGATCGGGTGAGGTAAAAGGTCTGAACTGCCTACAGGATAAAAAGGTTTCTACCCCATTTAATCCCAGTTCAAGTCCACCAAACCTGGATTCTGTTGTGGATGTCTTGAGGTCTGCCAGTCCATGCCCGGTGGTGGGTTGCTTCTTGGTGCAAGGTCCACCAGCTAGTGGTCTGTTGTGGTCTGGATCCTGGATTACAGCTCTGACTCTGCCAGACTGCTCTTATGGTTTTTATTTCTGAGCGCTGGCCTCGGCCTGCTGCAGCTCCATGCCCCGTTTGACCTGTGATGGATTAAGCAGCTATCTTATCCAACACATTTTCCTTGCCTTTTATTCTTTGCTAAGGAGGCCTTATTCAGCTTATCCATCCTCAAAAATACCGTTTTATATCCCTTCTGCTCAGATAACCATCCTTGAATAATCGCTGTCTTTAGTTCTACATAGGCAAGTAAAGATAGGGTGGTATTTTTGGTGGCAGGAAATCCAATTATTCAACTCAACCCTCTTATTCAAACCTCTTTCCTGAGATCCTGGATGAAAGAATATAGAAGGTAACATTCCTCAGAAGGTTTCAAGGATGGAGAAGACACTACACACAAGCAAATTCTACTCAGTGATGCTCCTTAGTTGAATCCGTATGCTACCTGATCATTGTAATTAATTATACTTTAGTAGGAAACTCATTAAGTTAAAATGCAAATGTTAGTTTACTACAGCAATGCTGAGTGTCTGTACACCCCACTGATGTAAACTAAAATGTATACAGCATATCTGAATTTCATATTCATTAGTCTTCATTTATAAAGACAATATTTCTTTAAACGAGATTACTAGGATAATGTAATTTAATTAAAAATAAAAGCTGTTATTCAATAAGACTGGTTTTTACGTGATTTATTCCATATACTTTTAAAGGCTATGCTTTAGCGATTACTAGATGAAGCATTCTCCTAGTGTCCCAGTGAGCATCCCTGTTTCCTGACAGGATACATAGCCATGGAGTTTCCAGAGTTCCTATGGTGGCTTCCTGCTGGACAGTGTAGATCAACAGCAGGGCGACAGTGTAAACTGTAGACCACATTCCTCCTTGATGGATCAGCATTCAACACAGTAAAGGTGGGGATGATTCTGACCATATGATTCTGGTTTAGGAAATGCAGTTTTCTGTATTTAGACAAATCATGACCAACTACAGTGTGACTGACTGCATATTGCTTCAGGCTTTTTCCAGAGAGTACAGTTCTTAAGAAATTGATAATAGAAAGAAGTCTGGGAAGGACAGCAAAAGCAGACAGCAAACAAGATAGGTCTGAGACCCCTGGCTCTTGTGCCTGGCATTTGCTTGGCACAAGCAGATCATAGAATCACAGAATGGTTTGGGTTGGAAGGGACCTGAAAGCTCACCTAGTCCCAGCCCCTCTGCGATGGGCAGGGACACCCTCCACTAGACCAGGTTGCTCTAAGCCTCATCCAGCCCAGCCTTGAAGACATGATCAGCTCGTCCTGTGCCAAAGCTCAGACTGGAGAGCCACTGGAGCCACTGCTGGCTTGCAGCTGATCCCATGTAAGTCTAACATATCCTGCCTGTGCCCTGTGTATGTGCAAGTTTAACATGCTTGTGCACGTGACACCGGATCTACCACTCTCAGATCTGACTCACCATCTTTATCAATCACAGGAAACACGAAAGCTTCCAGGCCAAATCCCAGAGAAAAATCTCAGAGGAGCAGATATAGAGCCGATTGTAGATTTGTGCCTCCTACCACGGTGGCACGTAAGAGGTGAGGTTTAGTGTAGGCTCATGTGCTGCTGCCTGGAGAAAAGGCAGTATTTCCTCCTATCTCCTGCAGCACACGGTGCAGATGCCGGCTCAGAAAGTGTGGCTAGAAAGTGATACGCAGGATGGGGAGTGAGGATAATTGGATTCTAAACCAGCAAAATAAATTCTGGGATAGAGCCAATTCTTTAACATCTCTGTTCCTGTTTCCCTGTCACTAAAACGTTCATTTTTTGCCAAGGATGTTAAAGAGCTTATTTAACCATTTCTACTAATATGCTCTAATGCCTTGAAATGTGGTTTAGGAAAGAAAAGTATTATTCAAAGCCAGTGGAAGAAGAATGTCCACTATTTGCATTACAGTAGAATCAAATGACCCAATCCATCATGCAGATGATACAGGAAGACGTGGTTCTTCCCTCAGAGCCCGTGGGAAAGGAGTGATCATTTTTTGCATTACAGTAGAGTCAGATGATATGGTCCATCTTGTTAATTACATACAAAGGCGTGACATCTCTCCCAAGTACTTTATAACCTTTATGACTCCTCTAGTATCTATTACCTTGTTGTTACATTTTCTGCCACAGTTTAGCATTGAAGAAGCCATTTGAAGGAAAAATAAATAGGACCACAACCTTAACAAAATGTATTAGTATAATATATAAAATAAATCAATATATGTACATTTTTAGAATAAAGTGGAGAAAAGATTTTGCTAGAAATAATGTATATCTTGGTAAAAGAAGCTGTATGTTTTGGTGATGCTGCACTGGATTTTCCAGTTTCTTGGAAAGAAAAATACAGAATGCGCAGACAAGTTTGCAAAATCATGTTCACCCATATCACCATACAGCTATACATAAAGAGCTTTCATGTGAAGTGGTTCAAGGTCATGATTTATTATGGACTAAATACAAGTTCTGTGTATGCACTTATGCTGCTGGTAATGAGAATCTATTCTAGGAATCACATCATTTATGGAGCAAAAGTCCATTTTAAGTATTGTCAAGAAATATTCGATACGCATCACCCTCAAACAGATTCATAATAAGAACCTTTAAAAATTTAGACAATGGCAGTTTGGGTTAAAAACAGGCAGATATGCTGCCTTGTATCCTACCAATTGATTTTGTCAAAGCTTTCTACTGGCATTCACAGATTCACAGAGTGGAGGGTGTTGGAAGGGACCTCTGGAGATCTTCTAGTCCAGTCCCCCTGCCAGAGCAGGACCACCTAGCGTAAATCACACAGGAACAAGTCCAGGCAGCTTTTGAAAGTCTCCAGGGAAGGAGACTCCCCCACGTACTCTGGGCAGCCTGTCCCAGTGCTCTGGCACCCTCACAGGGAAGAAGTGTTTCCTCACGTACAGGTTGAACCTTCTGTTTTCCAGTTTATGGCCATTGCCCCTAGGCCTGTCACTGGACACCACTGAGAAGAGCCTGGCCTCATCCACCTGACACTCACCCTTTAGATATTGATAAGCACTGATAAGATCCCCCTCAGCCTCCTCTTCTCCAAGCTAAACAGAACCAGCTCTCAGCCTTCCCTCATATGGAAGGTGCTCCAGGCCCTCACTCATCTCAGTGGCCCTGCGCTGGACCGTCTCCAGTAGCTCCTTGTCCTTCTCAAGCTGAGGAGCCCAGAACTGGACACAGCACTCCAGGGGGGGCCTCACCAGTGCAGAGTAGAGGGGGAGGATAACCTCCCTTGACCTGCTGGCCACGCTCTTCTTAATGCATCCCAGGATGCCACTGGCCTTCTTGGCCTCGAGGGCACACTGTTGGCTCATGGTCATCCTGTTGTCCACGAGGACTCCAAGGTCCTTTTCCCCAGAGCTACCCTCCAAGAGATCAGCCCCCAGCCTCTACTGATCCATGGGGCTGTTCTTCCCCAGATGCAGCGCTTTACACTTGCCCTTATTGAATTGCATGTGATTTCTCCCCGCCCAGCTCTCCAGCCTGTCCAGCTCATGCTGGATGGCAGCATGGCCTTCTGGCGTGGCAGCCGCTTCTCCCAGTTTGGTATCATCAGCAAACTTGCTGAGGAGACATTCTATCCCTTCCTTGCATCCCACAAACACAGTGATTGTCAGAAACGGGACATTCATCTCGCCCTTATGGCCCTGAAGGGCTGGGCTTCAAGTGGCTAAAGTGGCTCTTTATCCAGCTAAGAGTTTAATTAGATGAGTTGTCATAGCTTAACTTTGAGGCTCTTCAGTGAACTGTATCGTGTAAAACTGGTTTTCAGGAATATCCCATGTGAACTTTAATAGGAATAAATTCAAGCCAAGATTCTGAAAATAGTCCAACGGTTCATCTTCAATCTTTTAAGAGCTTATTTTTCCTAAAACTCCAGTGTAAATAAACTTAAAGTCAAATAAAATTGAAACTTACTGGGAGACCATCACACACTGACAGTTAAGGTTTTATTTCATGGAATGCTAATGAGGATTTTAAATTACATTTAAGAAGAAAATAGGAAAATATTGTTTTTCTTTCCAGAGCTGAATTATTAGTAGGTTTGTACTGAGTTGCAGGATATCATTATTTTTACATCCGTAATGCCTTTCTAACCCCAATTAGCAGGAGACCAGAAGCCACGCTAGGAATCTTTCACTGAAATGCAGTTGTCAGCTATGTAAATGACTTTATAAATGTGTCCTGAGAATGGAAATGGTTTATGCAAATTAACCTGAACCACAGTGTGCAAGATGAGACATATAAGAAATGATGGAATAAACTCAGTGGTGTTGGGAAGCATCATTGGACTCCACCTGAATGGAAAAGCATCACTTGGAGAATCAGATGATTTCCAGCAGAGGAGGGAAAGGCAACCTAGCTAACGTCTTCGGAAGTGCTAGGGTACATGGAGGATGTCACTCCCGCTCACCCCTTTGCCTTGTAAAAATAGTTTTTCGTTCTCAGAGTGTTTCTTCTCATGTAAAAGGAAGCATAATTTTAAATATGTGCTGACCACCTGGAAAATCCCTACTACAAATGGAAATTGATTTAAAATTAAGAGATTAATCTTTGACACTCCTTACTGGTAGCTGGCTCTTAAAAAGGCTTGGAAAGAAATATAAGAATCTTTGAAACCATTCACTTTGAATAATTTGAGAGCTGGCAGCCTGACAAAAAGAAATATAAATCTTTTTCCTTCCTATGAGTGCCTAATATTTGCTAATATTTGGTATTGTATCCATTATATTAAAGACTCATCATAAGCTCCTGCTCTGAATTTGCTTTAGTCATTGATTATTAATGTCTCCCATGACAGTATGTGAGTTATTACCCAATGTCTTTAGTAGGTTTAACTCAGTAAAATCTGCAATTGCTGCTCCTTGGACAGTCTTTATTTTGCCTGTGTTCATACAACTTGGGTAAGATTTCTGACCCAAGAGGTATTAAGGGAACTGTCAGTATTACCCTTACAGAAGGCAGAATTTCAAACTTGAAATCAGAATTAATAGCTGAAAGAAGATCTGAAAGAGGACCAGAGAGCTGTCTGATGTGAAATAGATTCAGGTGTTAAGTTTTAGCTAACAGTATAGGTGGAAAAATACATCTTCCTCAATTCTAACAGCCATATTTTATTTCTGTAAAAAGTAGAGAGCCTGTCCTAGATGCTTTCTTGAAGGTTTTACTGATTCTTTTACATTTATTGATTCAAAAATGCTGATAACCTTTTGTTAAATGAATTATAGTTTCTGTCAAGATAAATGAAAATAGCAAACCATAGTCATTCTACAAGTTGGCAATTATAGTGGCTTCCCCCAAAGAAGGTAAAGCCAGTGCCACTTAATACCCTATCATTATTTGTGCAAGTATGTTTCTCTTCTAACTTTATTATTTGCATTTTAAAGAAATTGCCAATTTACTGTTACAAATATGTCATGTTGATGCATTCTTTGTCCTCAACACTGAAAGCTCTCAGATCAACTGAGATACTGCACCAAGTACCACAATTTATTTGTAATGTTAAAATTTCCCTGAGTATCAAAAATTTATATGAAGAATTGATCAAAAATGCTCCAGCTGAAGGGGCTTGAAAGCTGAACTGTGCAACTAAAATACAGACCACTTACTGATAAAGTAAGACTAAAGCCTGACGGCTTCACAGAAGAAATCAACCTGACAGTTAATCTACAAGGCTTGTAGAATAAGTTGTGTGGGATGAGGTAGTGTGATACACGCCACTCTGTGATGTGAGCCTGAGCGTCTAACAGCTGTGTGAAGAGGAGCTGCTACGTATACTCTGTAATGGGAATACATGTACTGTGATAAGCATGGGGATTTTATTTCCTTAAATCTTCATCTTGTTGCCGTGTCTCTCAGTTCGAAAAAAAACCCCAAACAAAACCCAACAAGGATAAAACAGCAGGAGGGACCAGCAAAGCAGCTAAACTAGAAGACTGACAAGAAAACAGTGTATAATATTTATACATCTGGGTCTGACAGAGCATAACACAACTATAATAATAATTAGGAACTTCTGAGATAGTTGTTTTCCCTTTCCAGGGTTGGTCATAATCAAAGGTACTGTTTCCAACGACGCCTACAAAGTCCCATGCCCTCAGTCAGCACATACCGTACACGAGAGGCTGTGCTGTTGAGGATGAGTGTGCTATTCGCAGTGGAGCAACACAGGGGAGGAAAAGTGCTAACACAGTGTCTGATGTACAGCCGTGAAGAAAGACGGCATTTTGGGGAACAGAGGAGAAAGAAACAGTCCTTTCTTTTTTTATTATACTTTGGCATCTAGATTCATCAGGTATCTCAGTTTCTGCCCAAACATAATCTTACTTTCCAGAATAATTTTTTCTTCCCCTGGAAATGAGGGCATCCCTGAACCATTGACTTCTAGTTCTAAGAGCCTGGAAAAGTTACAGTCTCCACATTATACTGAAATATTTCTTCTTTTTGTTTTAACCTACAAAAACATTTGATAAGTTTCTGAAGATGAAATCATATATCATAGGAACCATCATATATTATGTTCTATGTTCTATGTGGCAAATAGCAGGTTGGAAACTGAAGCTATACCCGTGCAAAGTAGAGGAGGTACAGCTGTTAGTGGGAAGGATGTCCAATACCACAGCTTGCTTAGCGGCATGGATTAACTTAGTTGAGCCTTGGAAAGGCAGAAATAGATGGTTTTACTTGACAGTGTAAATGGAAGTAAGAGTCTTAATGAAATAGCTACTATGGCTTCAGTGCAATGACTATTTAATCGTTTTTGTATTTGCCTCTATGGATCACAAAAAATAGACTGCTTCGTAGAGATGATAAAAGTGCAGGAGTTCAGCTTGAATTTTTAAGTTCCTTTTAAAAATTATTCACAGAATCACAGAAGGACTGAAGTTGGAAGGGATGTCTGGAGGTCACCTGGTCCAACCCCCTGCTCAGGTTGAGCTAACACCAGCAGGCTGCCCAGGACCATGTCCTGATGGCTTTTGAGTATCTCCAGGGATGGAGATTGCAAGACGATTACCTTGTGTATCTCATTGTTCCTTAAAAAATATTATGAAGCAGGCTTAGCATTTTTGAGAAAGTCCCCAAGAGGATTTTGTACTTCAGAGCTGTGAAATACACAATGATTACACCCCTCACTACACAGAGGGTTTACCTGAGAGTCTGGGTAGGGATTCATGTTTTCCTGAACACACTGGAATGTTCCAGTTATGTCTTAAGTTTAATATTTTCCTCCTACTGTGTTTCATTTGTGTCACTGGGAGTTTCATGTGTCACTGTTTCTGCTGAGGAGTTTCATGGGCGGTTATAGGTTTTTATGAGTTTTAAATCATATTTCCAGTCCAGCCTCTTTATCAAACACACAACAGTTTGCTGACAGCATTCACTGCTTCATTTCAAACACTCCACTTATCACCTGGTTTCTGCTGGATGCTTTCCCTGTCTTTTACAAGAAGCTTAATCTGAGATACCAAGCAGCTTTCTTAATTCTGAGTGGATATTAGTCAATATGGTGACAAATAAACAACTTGTAGACATCTATGACACCAGACAAATCTGCAAATGAAAACCTTATTTAGCAGCAATTTTCTATAGCATCAGGAAATAGCACTGATTTTAGGGCAGAGCATTTCTTCGAAGGGAATTCATAAATAACCCTTAATATACAATTCCATCACATATAGTTAATTCTATTTTATGTGTTTATTAAACTGTGTCAGTTGGGTTTATTGTTGAATAATGGCACATCAATAGGGAAAATCAGACTGTTAGGCTGTTCATCTGTTATACGGCACAAAAGGAGAGCACATCTTCTTTCGGTTGACAGATCTGGACCTTTTATACTCTGTGTATCCTAGCAGGGATGTGTCTTTTTATACCGCACCTAAACAATTGTTTACCTGCCATTTGTTGTGTTGGCACTGACCATCTGATCGTATTCAGTAAGGGCTGCGTTCTCAGCAAGCGATGAGCATGCAGGTCTTTGAATTTGCACCAGTGTAGTCCTGCGTTCCCTCGTACTGTCGCGCACAATTGGAAATGGCCAGCTTAGTGCTGCAGTCTGACCTACAGAAGGTAGAACATGGCAATACTGGACCCACCGTCAGCAATGGGAGGGCAACGACAACTTCAGCGTTACCACAAAGGAGGCTCCCGCAGCTGTTTCTGTGCACAGAATAATAGGGCTGCTTATATGCGCACCCCTTTGCCCCGTACACTCAGCAGTAGGCAAACTGGCATGTGCATGGTTTTATGCCCAGCAATTTGAAAGTATTTCTTGAGGCTATTGTCAGGTCACTCACAACAAACTAATGGATATAATTTAGTTTTGCAATTACATTTTAAAGAGAGGAAAAAAACCAAACTGGTAGTTGCGTAAGTAGTTAATTAGATTCTATTATTAATATTCTTCAGTAGTTTTATAAATGATCAAGCCAAAATTATCAAAAACTATGAAACTATGAAAAATCTCTTTGAGGGCAGTACTCTGTAAGAATAAGGCGATAATAATTGTGTTTATGAAAATGAACACCTCGAAGAAGATATATTTGTCTATGGAGACAAATCGAAACTGGACAATTGAAAGGATGTGGAACTATGAAAGTACTATAGAGGGCTAAAAAACCACAGACAGAAGTAATTAGAAACCTGGATGGAAGGAGTAGTCTAGACAGAGGAAAGAAAAGGTTAATCTCTCCATCTATGCTGAATAAAGATTTTTTTACAGCTACTTAATCAAAAAGCAAAGATATTATTTTCTCTGTTCATATTTAATATCTTACTACTGTGCATATCAGATATATGAATAGATGACTTATTAGAGTCAGATAAATATTGGTTTTCTTAGTTCATTTCCATTGTCTGGCTTTTAAATGTCCATTCAGTGTCTACCCAATAGATTCAGAAATCATAACTGGTTTGTTACGCATTTCTCCTTAAGGCCCAGGCTGCAAATCTCTCTCCTGTAGTTTACAGAACCATTGCATTCTGCTTCTTGGTGTCCGCCTTCCCCATGCAAGAGCAATTCATCTGTTCTGAGGCAATCTAGAAGAAAATACATATTTCATATATATTTGAATGTCTAAATAAGTGTTTAGGAATTATTTTGTCAGAAAGGCCACTGCTTTTCTCAACAGAAAATGTAAACTATATCTTATTTCTCTAGGATTCACCACTTTTGAGGCCTTTTTCAAATATTTTGTGAAGTGCTAAATGTTCAGAGTGATCATCAAGGACTGCTTATGTATCATCACACACTGAGTGTCCAAGACTTCAGATGTTTGGAAGGCTGGAGCTGCTGTGGTGTGAATCAGTTCAGCCTCAGTACTCTCCTAGGCCAGGTTGAAGCTGTGTTTGGATCAACTTGCCATCCTTAACATTTTAATTCACAGTGTCCAAGTGATGCAAGAAATGCTGGTATCTCTGTTTTGTGGGTGGAAACTGAAAGAAGCTTAAAGTTTAATTACAGGTATTTAAAAAAAAGGTTTGTGTTGAAAGAGGGCTTTAGGCAACAGTCAAACTTGTTTTCCTACGTATGCTGGTGACTTGCAGCCAATACCCTGACCTGGCTACTTCTGTCAATTGCTGTTTGGAATAGTTTATTAATATTGACACTTATACCTTTTATAGAAAATCTAATTTAATTACTGATTTTTTTCTCTCCTTTGTGTGCTTTTTGCTTTGGAGTGACTTCTGGAGATGTTTACTGATAACTGATTTCTTCACTAAAGTACCATTGCTTCTTCAACAAGTTGAAAATTTTAGCTAATACATGCGCTTGCAAAAAGTTTCTTTCTTCCCATTTTATCCTAAGCCATTCTTGCTAATACATACAAAGTTTTTTCTCATGGACTATAGGAGTCATTTTTGGTATCCTGACTTTCAATAAGCTGAATAAAAAATCTGGACCAATAGTTGTGGAGACAGCAGATGCCAGTGATGAATAACTGAGTTGGTGGAATGGTCAGATCTCAGGCACACTGAAGAAATCCCCAAGATGTAAAAGTCCCCTCATATCTAGACCTCATTCCAATTTGGAATATATACCCATAACTCACTGTGATAAAAAATTGGACTTTCTGTCTTGAATGTGTAAAGGCTTGAGAGCTCTTTTTTTATTTTTAAATAGATGCTATGAAGTATATACATAATGATATCCCCAAAATTTTAATAAAAAAAAATTATATGCCACAAAATTAATACCTATTTCTGACAGAATCTGAAGGAGAGTAATGTTTCACTGATTTAGCTGAATCTGCCCATTTTCCAGTTCTTTCCACTTCCTTCTAATAAAAAAAATTTATTTCAAATTTGACAACTTTCTGTATTATGATCTTGAACACCCTCCAAAAATTTGTTGGCAGATAATAAATTTTAAGTCAAGTCTGACTCAGAAGGCTTTTTTCTCTGATAAATGTTTGTTTGTCTGGCTAAGAGAAATTCTGAAGGTGTGACATTTGTGAGGAAAAAATAGGGAAAATAGCTACTGAAAATCATTCTTCATGGCTATTTACTGTAGCTATATGTTAAAAATATCTGCTGTTTAGGCTACCATATGGGTAGCCTTCATTCTCAGAACGAATGTCTTCAGGTTTCAGAAACAGAGAAGAAAAGGTATTGGAAAACCTTTTAGAGATAGTTCTTATGTTTTCTGTCAGATACCTGACTCTAAATGGATGATACTATGATAGTAACACCCTCCTGCAGATCTAAAATGTTGTAGAAATACCAGGTGGGAATGGGAGCTGATTTTTATCTTTAAAGGGGAAAAAAAAAGTCATGTAGTTCACATGAGAAACCATTAAAATACATTCTAGGTGTTAGGAGTTTGGGATTTTTGCGTGTGTGTATGTTTCGTGAATCTATAAAAACAACCTGTGCTTTTCTTTGAGCATTATGGTCCATGTTTATGATTACTGAGCTTATTTACTTTCTAATCAATGTGCTAATCACTTCCAAGGTGGGGGCTATTAGCAAATCATTATGAGCTGGCAGCAAGTAAATTAAATAGATGTGAAGAGCCACATGGTTCCTCATTTGCTTAGAGCAGCAGCTCTGCAGGGGAATGGCGTGAGGCTTGAAACAGCACTGACAAGAAGTAATTTTGTGTAATGCTGGAAGTACTAAGTTTGCTGTGTTGCTAAACTTCTGTTTGGCTTCCTCAACAGCTCTAAATAGTGATGTATCATAGGTAGCTACGTTGTGGTTATCTGGTGACTGTGTTATGATTGCGTTTCTTTTGCAACAGGAGTATGTGCAAAGTTAAGGGGTTAGTCTCCAGACCATTTCCTAGTGTCTAGGACTGAGACAGCTGATTGTAGGTGGGGGTTTTCAGGCTTGAGGGGAAAACCATGCACGACCTTCTTTTTCCCTCTCTTTCCCCCTGCTGCCTTTTTTCCCTTCCTTCCTTTTCTTATTTTTTCTTCCCCTGAGCATACTGTTTCCCTCTCTACTAGCAGAAAACAGTATAGTACACGGGAGTTATTGTCAAATTTCATATCTTGCAGCCTGCAGTAGGCTCAGCTGAATACTAACTGTTGTTAGTTTTGGCACTAGAGTCCATTGTGAACAAAAATCATGCAAAATCTGTACCCATGTTTTTAGTGCTCACAAAGTTCTGCTGTGGCCTGAACTGAAGGTTGGATTATGGCTTCATAACCTGGTTGATGCCTACGGTATAAGTGTTGTGTTGGTGGAATGTTATTGGCAGTACCTGGTATGAGTTCTAAGATGCAGTAAGCTAAGGCACATAATGTTCAAATTACTTGTTCAGGCTCATTTAAAATGTCACAGGGAAATCCAGAATCAAATATTCAATCCTATATTTTATCAAATAAACTGAATCGACGGTGATAAGGGAAGAAAAAGGACCCTCAAAAAAGGTATGTTTGTTTCTGTGTTGTTTGAGCATCACATGTGCTGTCTTTAATTAAACTGAAAGATGTTAATTGTGCGTGTCTTCATAAGATTTCAGTGAATACAGTAAAGGTGAATACCGAATATAGGGTAAGCACTTCAACTGTTACCTTGCTAATGAGGCTTAACTCCGGGTATTCTGTTACCTGGCTTTTTCCAAAGTCCCCCTCTGTTCTTTTTACCACTTTAGCTGATCTCCTTGACTAGATATTAATAAAAAATAAAATGTGGTTTAGAAATATACACCCTACAGAGGTGTGCCTGCCATCAGACATGCCTTCAGCAAGCAAGGAGTTACCCTTGAAGTGATTTGATTTCATTTGCTGTGATCAACAATAGTAGTGAATCCACTGTGGTTTGGGGCCTAATTCAGTGATTGCTAATTGCTTAATGTGTTAAGGAAAAGTTAATGACACATAGGAGAAGCTTCTGTTGCTGATCTCAAAAACCATGAGTAATCTTCAAGATCTGCAGTGGAGCCATGGCTGACTCAGCTATAGGTAATATCTATAAACCCATTAGCAAAGCAAGAAGCTGATGAATTATTCTGTAGAACACTCAAGGGGAAAGTGATTTCCTGTCATTAGTCAAAACAGAGCAATAAATGCTGTCTTACTTTGTTTTGGTGTCCCTGGTAGGCCACGGGTTTTTCACTGACCTCTACCATCTTCTCCTTCAACACTCGCTCTGTGCTCACCCCTCCAGCCAGCAGTGAGCTAGAAAACACATAGGCTCTGACTTTTGTTACAGCAGAGTGCAAGTATAATGTGTTGGGTAATTTGGCAAGGCAGAGGGAACCAAACCAAAGGTAACCTAAGGCTAGGGGAAGTTCAGTAGGTGTGGCAGAAACTTGTTTTGATGAGCCTGAATGGAGGAAGGGGTGGGTTAGGGGACCAGAACCCTAAAATGGTTCTGGGGAAAATGGTTCTTAAACTGTCCTTAAATACAGACTAGCACAGGGTAAGCATTCCCACAGTGACATTTAAGGAAGCAGAACAGAGCTCATCATCAAGAGGGACATTTTTTTTATATCCCTTTTCTCATCTTGGGGGCAGAGATGCATCAGGCTTTCCAGAATTGAGAAAAGTGAGTTGGGATCAAACAACTGTTACCTTATGTAATGCTTGACCTTTCTACCTTGTTTTTAAGTAGCCCTGAAGTTGTAATTCTAGTCTGTCTTACAAGTAAAGAACTGTTTGAAACAGAAAAGAGCTAAATTTTGGGGTTTGGAAATGTCAAAAACGATACATTTGATGACCTCAAAACCTTTTCTTCAATGTTTTTGTTATTTTACTGAAATCAAAAACTTTCTGGACAGCACATTAGCTTTGATGGATACATTTTCCACTGTGAAAATACTAAAGTTAGAAAGAGATTTTTTTTTTAAGATCTCTAACTATCTCAGAGCATGTTCCACATGTGAAGGACCATGGGCATTTTTTGCCATAGAGATAATAAAACACAGATGTTACTCTGAAATCATGAGGAGGTACACAGATGCTAACGTTCAAATCACACCACTTGAATTCAGCATGCATTTAGATCAGCTGACTGATGTACTCTGCTGAAAATAAACTGTGGTTTAGCATCCTCACTAGAATTTTTTTGTAGGTACAAAGCTGGTTTCTGTATCACTATTGGACAGGACGGCCTGTTGAGGGCCTCAAAGAGCTGGTAACTGGAATGTTTTTATTTGACTAAAGAACAGTATGCACCAGCCTACTGTGCTCATATAAAGGAAGTGACTTTCTGTGTTTCCATAGTCTTTAGTAGTATTTATCTCAACTGTAAATGCAAAAGATTTTGCTGTTTCTTCTGTTGTAATTTCTTCTCAGCAAGTATCAACTGAAAATTTTAAGACTTCCTACTGCAAAAGGTAATAATTTGCATAATATTTGGTGTTTTGTCAAAAATGGAAAAGTCTCACCATGAAGACTTTTACAGCCAAGACAGTTATGTGTGCAATTTACAGTTCAGTCCAGTCAGTATCAGATAAATAATAACATATTTAGAGATCAATTCCAGTTCTATATGAATGCAAATACAAGCTGTTCAGCAGAAAGAAGTGTTTTCCTTGCAGTAGAATCAAACTGAAGAGGAAGGTCTTTATCTTCAAGGGTAAGAAATTTTTTTTTTTTTTTTGCTGTGGAGCTCTGGAAGTGACGTGCAATTGCAGTGTGGACTGCATAGGCATGGCCCTTTTAGGGTGAGCTCTGATGTCTCTTCACAAGTGAAGCTTTCAGCCACCCTGCCAGAGACTGGTTTGGGGATCTGGAGTGGTGTAGTTTGTGGAACATGCTTCAGGAACATAGGTGTAATTCTGTTACGTAGATGTAACTTCTGGTTTTGAACCTATAGCCCATTTTCTAGAAAGTGAACCCATTTGTGTTTAATGTCTGTAAGTAATGGAGAATCCTCATGTCTCTGAGTCAGTGTATTTTGGGCACCGCTAGTCATGTATTATTTCTGGTCTCATCTTGTTTGGATTTGGTGTACAGTCGCTAAAGCTCATCTGTGTCTCTCTTAAAAGATCCATCTACTTTTCTTCATTGGTGCAGGTTACCTTTACTTGAACGAAATAACCTTCAGAGCACAGCTTCACGATGGTTAAGCCGTCATTTCCACTTCCCTCTCCCCAGTGTTTCAAAGTAGTCATGCTGGCTCTCAGCCTGTTAATTGCTTTCTTAGTGGTAATATATACCTTTGTCTTCGCTGTGCAATAAACCTGGCAGGCAAATGGATCTCCGTTAAAACCATCTTCCTTCTGATTTTAGGTATTGTCTCTTAACTAGACTTCTTAGAAGTGCCTTACAGTGAAAACCTTTGCTGGGCCAGAAATGATTGCTCAGCAACAGGCAGGAGGGCTTCTTCCAGATACAATAGCAGCTCAAAACAATGGGGAAGTAACAGCACCAGATCAGTGCTGGGAAACATGCTTTTCTGGCATGGAGATAGTGGGTTTTTCTGAACGTAAGTAGGACAGATCAAAGAACAAACTACAAATCTGAACTCAAGGCTTCCCACAGGCTCATGTGAGAGCAAAGCATCACTAGTGTGTACTTACCTATTCTCTATTACCCCTAGTGGAGATAACCATCTACTTGGGCAAATAACTTCTTGCTTGGTTATCAGCACAAGCTGTGATATAATCTGTTTTTTCCTACCCTTCCCCCTTCTATTCTGAAGCATGGATTGCCATGTTATCATCTGGGTTTTCTAGCTTTCTAAAGGTGCCTTGCTCAAAACCTACATGAAGAAAAGATTTTCCATTGTGCTTGCTATTCTGTAATACATGTCATCCTCGACCAAAAGTATTGGGTTGATTGTGCTCTCAGCAGCTGTTTCACCTCAACTGCCCTTTCTCAGAGCTCACTCTCAAGTAGATTCTAGCAGCTGTGAGAGAAAGGAGAGAGAAGTTCGAGCAATGAAGTAGTTCAAATGTCAAAACATATTTTTGAAAGGCAATTAGAACTGGTTATTTGCAGAGTTCATGATCACACTGTGGCCAGCAGTGTAAGAAAGCTACTGAGGTTAATAGTTTCCCCCATGCTGTACCACATAAGCAATTTGCGTGTCTCTGGGAAACAGTCCTTTGTGGCTGCCTGTTTTAACGAGCTTACAAAACAATTGCCAAAGTCTCTATTTCAGACACCAGAAAGTCTTCAGTTTTGCTGCCAATTGAGGAAAATCCAATAACATCAGGTTAAAGCACCCCTGCGATTATTTGTTGGCTGATGAGGCTGTTAGTGTCTATGTAGAGTACAAGCACCTGGGCTGATTGGTTTTTTTAATATAAAGCATCAAAAACATAACTAAAAGAGCTGGGTGCTCAGCATCTTTGCAAGCCAAGCTCATCAAAAGCATACAGATTCATTAATGGCTTATTTTGGGTCATCAAACATCATTTCATAGTGAAATTGCTTTTTTCAGTAAACAGTAACTAAGATGTAAATATGTTCTGTTGTGTTTGCAAAGCATGGGGCTTGAAAAGAAGGTCTTGGTAGTCACAAAGTTTGATTCTTTAAAAAACTTAAAAAAACCTCCAAGTCTAATGAATCAATCGAATGATGAAAAGGAGGTGGGCAACAGGGAAGATCAGTGCAGTCAGGCAGCAAGAGAAATGCCCCATAAAGAGGATTTACACTGCAGACCTGTGTGCACAAAAGCAGTGCTCATTTTCCTCACCAGATTCTTTAACTGTATGTCTTCACTGCCCATGAAAGTCATTACAGCATTTCTTTATGATTCTACAATTGCTTTATATGGATGTTAGCAAGGTAAGCGAGGCTAGCAGGGGCCATTTAAAAAGAGCAGTCTTTTTCTGTAGCTGCTGTAGACATAAATGCACACTAATTCCCACTGTCATGCACCTAAGAGCAACATGAGCTGTGGACCTTGTACAAATGCAGGATACCCAATGTCACTCTGCTAGCAGCTGAAAAAAGTGTCTACATCCCACCTTGCTTTCCTGGCTCAACTCTTCCTTGAATTTGATCAGCTCTTTGCTTCCTGGCTGTGCTGTGAAACAATGATCTAGGTGTGATGCCAACTTTAAAGACTAACTGAAGCAGTTTGTTTGTACTGGAGCACTACTGTATTTGTCAGACCAACAGGACACATTATATAGGCAGCTGTAGTCCAACATCCCTTATACTCTGTTTCAGTCACATCCTGGGGAAGTTGTTTCTTGACTGACAAGTTAATCATAAAGTCTTGCTCATTTACCTTTTCAGTTACGTGCTACAGGTGTCAGGATAGTGGATTTTTCTTATCTTGTTTGATGCTTTCTGACCTGTACCAACTGAGGCATCTTAGAAATTATAAACAAAAAAAGAAAATTCAGTGTCTTAAGGGAAATCATCCATTCAGAATAAAATTGGTACTTTAATCTTCAACTTCTTACAAAATAATGAACGTTTATTCAAAGATTCCTCACAGAAATTTAAGCAAATAAGTAGCTGAAATGCTCCACACACAAGAGCAGAGATTACAGGATTTCAGTTGCATGTAAGGAAATGATTTTCATGCATGTAATGACTGCCTAAACAAACAGGCACTTGAGCATGCAAGTGATAATTATATATGGTAATGTCTTGTTCTTTACCAAATCATGTATCTTGCATGCATAAGTGCTTTTTGCATAGGAATGCATTTGTGTAACCTCTACCTGAGGCCTTTCGCTCTGTCTTCTCTCAGCCCATGGGAGAAGGTTAATGCAGCGCATGTCATCGGGTGCTTGGTGCCCTCTGCAGCTTTTGCCTACTTTATTCAATTTGCCTATTCTTGAAAGACTAGATTTTCAACAGCATTTTATGAATTAGACAATGAAGTTCTTATTTTTGATACTTCCTGTAGCAATTTTGGAAGAGGCTTATTTCCAGTTTTATCAGGAACTAGAGAAAAACTGAGCAGGAGGAATCAGAGGTGTGCGGGTCCTGCAAAGCACTACGGAGTCAGGGCTCTCTGCAAGGATATCCTGGCTTCACTCACAACAGCACTGCCCTCCCAGCTCTGCATCTACATTGTATTAGTGCTTTATTGAGTACCCTTCTCCAGCCTACCTATTGTTTCTGGGCAATGAGACCTTCAGCGTATGTTTTCCTTGAAGAGCTCTTGTTCTAGCATTACATTACACATGGAGTGCCTACTTGCTCTGGAAAATACTAGTCCATGCAGAGTCTCCCTTGCACACAATAAAATGCAGGTTGTTAGTCATGAAACAGATCAGAAGTTGATCTGTACTGCAGTTTTCTTATTTGAAGAAAAAACTTTAAGAATGTTAATTTTAATGTTTCTCAACACATAAGGTTTCAAATGAAATAAAGGCAAATAACAAACCTTCAAATATGTAGTAACACATACCAAGCAGGAGTAAAGTGAGGAGTGGGGAGGGATGGTGGTGACTGCGGTTCAGTAAAGGAACATCTAATGCTGAGCAGTAGGTGCTGATTTCCACCCTTTTAAACCTCTATCCTAATGGGCCAAATCCATAACCTTCATTTGAAGAGTAGGATTAGCTGAGTTCTTCTGTAGTTGTACTGTAATGAGTAATGTACTCTTCCATCCTTAGAGGAAAGTCTGCTTTAGTTTGAAAACTGCATCAACAATTACAAATTAATGAAGGATGCAACTTTAGACACAAACAAACAGGTAGGTCATGAGACTTTCCAGCAGCCTGTCTTGGTTTTTACCTGTATAGAGCTCGGTCTCTCTCTCCCCCCATCCCTCTCCCACCTCTCTCTCTGGCCTTAATAGTATTAGCAGCTTTCTTGATGTGTTATTTTTGGAAGTCTTTGTTAAATCCTGTGTTTGTAAGCTTTCTAAGAAAACTCTGAACCCAGTGTGCCTTCTGGTCATGTATTGCTATGTTCTCACAACACTTCCCATGCTTCAGTATAATTGTAGGAAGTCAGCATTTTAAGGCATGTATGCAAGATTTTTTATTCAGAAACTATACTAGAGTATTAATGTTTCCACATCCGTCTTGAGTCGCAATATTTCTGTAGAAGTAGAACTGAAGGAAATGAGTTTGCATAAAAAGCATTCTTCTGTCTTGCAGAGAAATTCTCTTTAATTTGAAAGTTGACTGTGGCTTGGTGCCAGTACATCAAGCTGTGTTGCAATGCAATGAAGTATAAAATAGGCACTTAGCTGTATGAAATTGCTCTGGCCTCTTCCTCTCACTGCATTGTTCTAAGAAAACTGAATGTGGAGGGAAACTAATTAGTATGACGAAATGTTGGAGGGTGGCTTCTCTGGTCTGTTAGAGCATTTCAAGATGTGCTTCTCCAGGTAGGGGACAGCTGCTCCCACTGCAGGAACCAGTTCCTTTCAGCAGACGTCTGCAGAGAAAGCTAATGGAGGCCCATGCACCTAGGTCTCTTGCAATGTTTTATCTTCCCAGGGGCTTCACAGTACAGCCAGCAGAGTGAACAGCCTCAGAATAAAGAACTTTCCAACGCCTATCATTTTAGCTATCCAGAGAAACCTCATGGTGGTATGCGTGTCACACACGTTTAGCTGGAGCAGTCACATCTTTATGTTCTCAGGAATATTTTTAGGAGTATTTGTCTGAAAGAACTGCTACATTGAGTGGTTAATTACGTAATGCCTACAAATGTAATTGCCAGCTACATTTTAATTAGTTTTCTCTTAAATTCATGTTTCAAAATGAGTGTAGTAATCATTAAATTACAGGGGGGTTTCCCTTCATAGAAGATGCTACCTAGCCTCTAACAGGCTTGATTGAAAAACTGCTTCCTGTAACAGGCAACAGCTTGGCATTTGTAGGCATGTAGGAGATCCAGGTTTAATTTCATATCTGAAGAGCCTTGGTGACTTGAATCAGACCTAGGTAAGTGACCCAATTTTGGGGCTATTTAGAAGGTACACAGAAAGGTTGCTTTGGGGCCTCAGACTGAAGAATATTTGGTGTCGCTTTGCGTGGGGGAGAGGAAGAATACTCTGAAACGAGCTCCTGTTTGCTCTGAAGCAGGATAACTTCCAGATACTTACCTGCCTTTCACAGGACAGACTTTTCTCTTGCCTAATTTACCTAATGATTCCAAAATGCTGGGGTCTCTGAAATGCAATTTTTGTCCATTCACAATGATAAGAAGACTGCTACTAGATCTTGGTAGCAGTTATTTACATAAAGACTTGGAATAAGTGAAAGTTTTCTTTGTCTTTGAGATACTGTTTCTGACAGCTTGCAATAAATCTCTCAGAGAAATGAATGCTTATGCTCCCTCAGAGGTCTCATACTATTCATCTTAGGAAGTGCGAGTCTGTCATTTTGAACTGGGTAGCTTCTGATTTACCCAGCCAGATTCTATGCAACTCTAGGGAATACAAAAATGTTGGCCTTTCTACGATGCCAAGACATAAAAATGACAAGTTGGGAAGATGAAATAACAAGGCTTTAATGGAGAAAAAATATCTGAGTTGAACTTGTTCATATTTTAGACACTGCATTTGATTTGTTATTGTGGCTTATTTTAAATGTGCTTCCTAAGTGAGGTTTGCATTTGCCAGTGAAGTTTATTCAGCCTTAAATGAAGTTAACAACACAAAAAATTCTACGGATGATTTTTAACCTTTATGTTAATGTTTCATTGCTGCCAGATGGAAGCCACCATCCAGTGGGAAGCATATGCTTATAACAATTTGAGGTAAAATCCTAAATCTTTATGGCAGTTCTAGAATCAGTGTACAGCTGGAATGTGAGCATCACTGTCATATGCTGAAACATATGGAGGTGGAAGAGGTGAGTTAGGGGCTGTTGCTGGCTTCTCAGCAGCCCAGTTTGCACCCAGTGCAATCTAGACGTACCAGCAACCTTGGGGCTGCTCTCTGGATTTACTGCTTGCAAATGTATGAGCACTTGAGGCAAAGTAATTAATGGGAGACTAGAATCCCTCTGTCTCTCAAACACTTAGCTTTAATGTGCCACATTAATACTGCTTAAATACCGGAGACTGGCACTTCATTTTTTGCATCCTAGTAAAATGAATTGTTCCTGTGCTTGACTGAATTTTCTTGACTCCTTACCTCTAAGCAACACAAGAAAAAATTGATAGTGCCTACCACATAGCGAAAAAAGATGGGGGGTTTGTGGGCAGACATGAGATGAGACAGTTGCTACAGTTTCAACAGAAAACAAAAAGCACTTTGATATGTCACATGAGCACCTTTCAAAAAAATTCAGTTTGATAATGTAAGAAATATTTACAGATATCGCATTAAAATAAGTTTTCTAACAATAATCAAATGTATCTTGAATATTAGACTCTTACTTAATTTCCTTGGGTGTTCATTGAGTTGAACCATCCCAAGCAAACCAGTAACAACTTCCCCACCCCAATATAACTTCCTTCTAACTTGCTACATTCCTTGTTTAATTTTATTGAAGAAAGAATTAGCTGGAGAATGGCAGGAGGCAGACTGAAATCTACCTGACCAAGGATACATCTGCTACTGACATAATTTGAACACAGTTGAATTTAGGAATTTGTCTACACTGCAATTTAGTTATTTGTTTTCCTCAGCATTGAAACTTGCACTATTTGATAAAATGCACAGTAAATAACTGTGCTGGTTTTCAAATACTTTATAATCTTTTTCTTCCAGTACTCAGTTTTGTTTGAGCACTCAGTCTTATTAGAGATAGGATTCTGCTACTGGTAACCTTGACTGCAAGCAAAACCTCCCACTTAGGTCTTTGCAAAGTGTGACTAGTGACATCAGCTTTTATTTAAAGTTTAACTAAGGAGAGCAAATCTACTTGCTAGTGAAAACTGAAGGTAGCATCTGAATCTTCCTTGCTGTTAATAGCACCACAAATTGTGTTAGTCTAGTCTTTATATAGTAAAGTTTTGACTTTTCCAGTAGCTGGCAGATAATGCTTTTGTGTTCAAGTCGTGTTTGTTTAATCTCAGAGCCTTGTTAAAATAGGCAAATGACATTGCAAAAATCTTTCTGTAATGAAAATTGGAATACTAACTGCTTCAACAGCAATCTGTTACCTAATTGTTATTAAATGCCAACATGCTGTGGTGACACCTTGTTAGATGTGATGCAATGTTGTACACAACAATTACCAGCTCTCCACTTAACTTTTTCACCAGCTGGGACCCAACCAGGAATGTGTAGTTTTGCTACTGTTTTCCCAGCAAGAGAGTCATCAACCTGCCATCCACCTGGCTTTCCTGATCTCCTCTCAGGCACTTGACTGTAGAAAGAGTTTCCTGCTACTGTTGGTCTGAGTGAGACAGAGCCACTTCTTACTGAAACTGCTCACCCAGGAGATTATGACTCAAAATTAAAAAATAGCTACACCTGGTTCCATCAGCTTTGGATCTAGTCGTACAACATCAGTCAGCCTGTCCTCTACATAGCTTATAAATGCATAGCATAGTTTCTGGGGTATACTTGTGGAAACTCAGTGGTGAATTAAGACCCTACTGCAGTCTAATCAGCCATACAAAGAGCAGGATGAAGCCGGACCCCACCAGACAGGTCTCACAGTGAGTTAACTGCTCCCCTCACAAACATTGCATCGACACTGAAACAAAACACATGTAAATCAGCTGCCAAGTAAAGTCAAGGTCAATAACATGTCCTAACTCAGTTCAGTGGACAGCAGTGTCTGCCTCCTCCAGCTAAAAGTGGCTAAATAGAGAATCTCACCAACAAAGCACTGGAGGCAGGGAAAAATCCCAGCTTGGCCATCCTCAAGGCTGTAGTCTGAGATACCAATAAGTCTGGAGAGGAAGTAGCCCATGTTAATACATGGTGCAAAAAGATCACCCTGCTCTTTCTTCTTCCTCATTAGTAAAACGGCTATGTACGCTTCCTCCATGTGTTCAGGCTGTCTGCAAACACTTCCCCTTGGATCTTGGCCTATCTTGTCAAATATTGCCCTGTGATAGTATTGAAAAGGTGGGTGTTGTGTACGGAGTTATCCAAAATATAATAATTTAGGAGGTACCATGGCCTCTCAGGTGGTAGGTTTGGATGTAACGTGGCTAGATATTGGGTTTGCCTTGAATCTTATTGTATTCAGTACTGGTGCTACACTCCTTTCCCCATGATGTAGTCTTCCCTTTCAGGTTTAAAATTAAATAATCAGATTATTAGTATTGTTTCCAAACTTAATTGGTTTAATTTAATTAGCTTATCATTGGCTCTCTATCAGGACCTTGCTGCAGTTCTCTCTCTGGTATGCTTCATTTAATTATATTTAATGCAGGCTCTTTGTTTCCCCAGAGGCTAAATAAACTTGCAGCCAAAGACTCAAAATCAGTAGAGAGGGCTATTTTCACACCCTGTCTTTTCAGGTAGGTCTGAAAGAACCAGGCTTAAAACATGGATTCCATCTCCTGCTAGTTTCCCATCTCTCCATAGTGCTGCATGACCCCCTAACCTGGCAGCAGGAAACCAACCCAATTTGATATGAAGAAATGACTTTCTCTCTGTAGAGCTGATTACCTGGTCTGGTACCTGGGTTTGCTGTTTTACCTTCCTTTGCACCATTTCTTCCTGCCTGGTCTTTCTACATTCAAATGATTATTTTAACTGAAGACTTTAGTTTTATTTGAAGTATCTGCGGGAATCATGTACCGTACTGAGCATGTCCACAGAGCAAGTCAGTGTTCGGTTAAGTCTCATTTCCACATTTATGTGCTGTGTTAGTTTCCTAACACCACTTACTAGAAGTGTCCAATTTCATCAGTCTTCTTTCCATTCTACAGCACAAGTGGAATTCTGCCCTTGCCAATGAGTTCCTATATTTACCACCACTGCTGTGGCTCCAACTCCCATACAAGAAAAGTTAGTTTTCATGCCTTGGGGGCTATCCTGCTGTTTCCTAGGATACTTTTCACAGAAGCCCAGAGATGCCTCTTTCATTAAAAGAAGTATTGCTGATTGCCTACAGCTATGGTGAAAAGGGCAGAGAGCAACTGGTTTGAGCTGAAGACAAGGGAAAACACTGTGAGGAGTAAAATGGACAGAATTGGATGCTGTGGAAGTTTGCACCTATCTCTCTTTCCATACCTGCTTTGTAGAGCAGCACCAGCTCTTATTTACCTATTGTTACTGCCTCCACACTCAGCCCCTGAAAACAAGAGAGTCTTGAATGGCAAAGTATGTCTTCAGGTTTCACTGCTGGGCATGTTGCAGGAGAAAGGGATCACTGAATGAAGCTCCTCAGGAACAAAACAATTATCAAGAGTGTACAAATTATCATTTCCTCAAAAACATGGAGCCTCTACAAGAATGAGAGGTGTGAAGACTACCTGGGGATGTGACTGGAGGTGAAGGGAGAATACAGACCCTCTGTTCTTGCTAGGCCAGATGCTCAGAGAAAGGCTGAATTCCCTCTGCTTTGGGGAAAACCTGGTTTCCTAATGTCTCACATGTCACTGTCCTCTGTTTTTACAGGTGGGTTTGGTTCAGTAGTAATAGCCAACCAGGGATTAGGTAAGAGTCTGGTTAAAACTTCTCTCATACAGAAGAATTACATGTTTCTTTGAATGTTTCTGTAATGCTACCAGGACCTTTTGCCCAAAATTCAGTTAGTATAACATGCAATAGCCCATTTAACCCAGAAATACCAAAGGGTTTCATAAAATTAGCTCTATGGTCTTGCTGTGATGTGCACAAGGGACTTAGTGTAATTAAAGATAATCAAAAATATTTCAGTGAAATTATTTTCAATTGGATTATGTATACTCTGCAGCATTACCATGTTTCCTCTTATTTAGCCCCAGGATCCCAGGGAGCCTTGAGGGAGAAGGCTGCCACCTGTAGAGCCAAACTTGGTCATTCAAGACATAGCCCTTCTCCAAAACAGAGTGTCTTAAATGGCAGCCTGAGAGGACTTGAACCATTCTGCCCAGGCTGCAAGTGTTCTTCACTGCATGGAAGGAAACCTGAAGGCAGAGTCTCTGGGAAAGAGAGATCACTGTGATTTTGAAAGGCTGAAATAAGTCTTTTGCAATCCTCATTCTGTGATGACACATTGCAAAAGGCTTTCTGATGAGGATCAACTCTTCTTTGTTTTCTTCTGGAATTTTGAGACTTGTTTATTCCAGCCTATCTCCCTGTCATATACAGAGGAGTGGAGGAACTACTGATGTCTTTAGCTTTTCCAGAGTCTCCTGAGAAACATAGAATATAGCCAGTAGTAAAGATCAGCAGCTGTTGTCATTGCTTTCTGTTATGATAAGAATAGAACCGCTGACACTCTCATTTTTGAAAGGCTACCTCCATTCCAGGATGTGCTTAGACAGCTTCTTTCAATAAATGGATAGGATTAGTCATTAATGATTCTTGAACTGAATTGCCTTTGGACTGAGAAACCACTTACTCTTTTGTACTGGGCTTTATTGTAGGACTAAAGACATTTAATTTCCTAAGAGGTGACTAAAAATGCAATTTTTTTGGACTCCAGAATCTGAGTGTATGGAATCATACTGTGCTTCTTCAAAGAGCCGTTGCAATCCTTGCTTTCTTCAGCTTCAACAGGGTCACTCATGACCTTACAGCAACTCTCAGAGTAAGTTGTGTTACGCCACTGTAACTAATATCATTAGTACTAATTATCACTTGTAAACCCACTCATTTCTACTAGAAGCAAGGAACGTTCATGCATTTGAAAGCCACTGTGATTGGACATACTTAATTATACTCTATATCCATATTTTTCAAAATCAGCATCTCACTAAAGTGCCAGCTTAAAAACATTATTGTCATATTTTTATTTAAGACCTACAGAGTTACAGCTGTAGGTCAAGTCACAAGCCAGAGTTACAGCTGACTATTTTCAGGTGTCTGAGCGCAGCTGCAATAATTATAAAGAACCAGAGCAGCAAGCCCCGTTTATAGACATCAATACAAAATGAATACGGGGGGGGGGGAAGTATGACTTTGAGAACCGTTGCTTTTAAAATTAGCTATGGAAGCATAACCTCCTGCTGAAATGATAAGGTAGACTCATGAATATATATATTGCAAGCTATATGGCTGAGCTGCAGTCAGCACTTGGAAATACTTTTTTTTTTTTTAAAGAAAAGCTACTTTTGGAAAAAGTTGTCAGAACAATTTTTAATACAGGTAACATATTTTCTTTAATTCTTTTATAACTTAAGAACCAAAATGTTTGTGACTGAATCCTTTTTTTTTTTTCCACTGTCTTTAAAGACTTTTGTGCCATCATAGGAAAAATTTTATTATCTTGTATCTGAGAAAAGATTTGCAAAAAAAATTGAAAATACTTTACAAATGTGGAAATGATGATACAGAAGTATAGTGGCAATAGTCAGTCATCCCATCTGTGGCAATCATGCTTAAATATATGCTGAATTTTAAGTAGTTAGATTAATTGGATCAGGATCAAAAGTGGAGCATGGAGTGAGTTTGGAATGAAAAAAGTTCATAGCCTCTACATACTGTTTGTACTGTAAGAGAAAGCCGTAGTCCAATTCTCCAAAAAACAGACATGGAAAAGGAAATTCTGGCAAAATTTTCTGCTTAGAGCATTAGATGGCACAAAATTGTAGAAGTCCTCTACTAGTAGGGATATGGAATACACATTTGTTTCAGGTTTCCACAAAGCTCTGGAAACTCTCAAGAAGTTACAATGGAAGTAAAGCATGGTGAATGATAGAAATCATAAGAGCGAAGCATACTTAGTGGTATAAATCATATAAAAGGTGGTGGATATCATCATGCATTTAGTGAACAATTTTTTAAATTTAAATATACTTGCAGTAATAACTGCAGCATGCTACAGTCAGCATTAGACTGATGACTTAAGGGTGAAATTAACTTTAAAAATTGTGATTGGCTGTTAAAGAGCAAGATACATAAGAGGAAGGAGTAGTAAATTGCCCGAATGAGATTGTCAGTCCTCTTAAATGGAAGCTTATGCAAAGAGACACTTATACAATGTAACAAGGTAATTTGCAGTTTATTCACTGACCAACGTTCAGAAGGGAGTTTTTTTGAGTCAGTTTATTCAGTTTAGATATTTGAAAGACATCACTTTATCAGGCTGTAGGATCTTTGATATGTTTTATTTGTGCAGTGTGCAGAACTGCCAAGTCATGGGTTTGTTCTTACAACTGAAACTTCCTCCTTGTCTATTTTACTTTGAACATTTCTAATAGATATTAGAACCATTCAGGGGTTTTTTTTCTGCTTCTTGTGCCACTGAGATCAGAATTTCCACCATGTCTTGTCTGTGGTTGTTTTTTATTATCAAAGGTAAGCAGAGAAGTTTGGATACCTCACAGGAAGGTAGTTTACAGGTTTATGAAAACTGAAATAAAGCTGAGGATCTCCTCTCAGAAAATAATTGTGCATGGCTGTAGAGAAGAGGAAGGCACGTGGGCTGGACTCCAAGCATAGGATCAGCCACCAAGCTTCTTGTCTTCTGAAACTTGCAGTGGTTTTTCTTTTGCTTAGCTTCAGATAGAACACTTGCCATCTAAGCTAGTTGTGCTAAGCTCAGTTTATAGTCAGGGAAGACAATTAGGCACAACTGGGCCATGTTTCAGCTGAACTCTTTTGGCACCTAAAAAAAGGTGAGAAAAGTTGAGTCTTGCACTCGAGTGAGGAGGTTGCACTCTGTACTCCACTTCCTGATGTCTGTTGGCTGTTTGGATCAGATGGACGTAGTCTGGTCAATCACAGCCACAAAATGCCACCA
Organism: Rhynochetos jubatus; assembly: GCA_027574665.1. Taxonomy (NCBI): domain Eukaryota; kingdom Metazoa; phylum Chordata; class Aves; order Eurypygiformes; family Rhynochetidae; genus Rhynochetos; species Rhynochetos jubatus. The sequence goes on from CM050653.1 coordinate 26,074,570, forward strand.
AGTACAGTTAGGCCAATCCTCACATCCAAGTTAAAGCTCTAATAAATGAGTTATTGAAATATCTTCCTCTCCTGTCTCAGGCTGGTGCCCTCCGTAGTCCTGTAAGACTATGCCTGAAAAACCTGATGTCTTGGGGACAGGATATCAGCAAGGAGCCTACTCTGCTGTGAGGGGTGATGACGGAGAGGCAGTCTGGATCTCCCTGGTTTGTGTCGTGAGACTGATGAGCTACACACAGATAGCACTCTGCAGCTTTCTGAGATATCGGCGTGGGTAGTAGTCTGAGCACATCACCAGGATGTCAGGAGGTTCATTGGACCAAGGATGAAGGCTCTGACAACAGTCAAATGCATACTGTAAGTGTACTTTTGTGCCCTTGACTGAAATGTTTGAATTCTGAAATGCTATCTTCCACCTTCCCTGAGATATCTTAGGCAACTTTGACACTATCATTTAATTCAGTTTTATTTTACTTGGCTGCCTATTAAGGCTTTATTTTATTACATAGCTCTTGTTGGTGTATTGTTGTGGTTCCTCTGTCATCATCACCTGTATCTGTGAAGAACTTCTGTTTCATCTACTTTTCATTAGGAGGACAGTTTTTACTTGTTTTAAATATACAAGTGTTGGACATTCAATGAGACAATGAAGAAAACTTGAAAGAGAATGTGATGAGGTGCATAAGGGCCTTTATTTTGTCTGGACATCTTGGTATGTCACTTTCAAACGTTGTTTTATTATAAGATCACAGCAGAAAGCTGCAATCTTCTGTGTAAGGTCAGTCGTAGGACTAGTCAGCATTAACTCACTATACTAGCACATCTGCTGGAAAAATGTCTGACAGAATTGGTCTTAAGATTGAATGATGTTCCCAGGCAACTTGGGACCATTACAGACTTTTCATTTCCTTCTCTATCAAAATAAAAACATGAATATTTAGTTGAGAATAGAAAGGAAAAATTAATGCTTATGCCTCTGAGAAGAAACTGGAAAGGCAAACACCTGGTATAGACTGATTTAAGTACTGCAGGATGTCAAGACATAGATATGAGTGCATAAGAACCTATATGTAATATAAAAGAAATAATATTCTAGTTTATCAAGGACTAAATTTTGTTACTTGAAAGAGAAACCCCTTGCAAGGATTAAGAAAGGATGGGAAGACAATGGCACTCTGGTTACCTTATGTCTAAAAACTTAAAGGATGTGCAGAAGATAGCTCTTTAAAAAACAGTTTCAAAAGACTTTTTGAGCATCCATTAAGGAATAAGCTAAGAGAAGCACCTGCCATACTTATCACATTAGTAGCCTAACTCACCTTTCATCCTTAGAGTTTCTGGGTTATTGATAACAACGAGTTTAAGGTATGCTTCAGTCAAAAGCGTGACATATTTTCTTAATTTCTATTACATGTATCAGTACTTGCTGGGCAGAAAAATTTCTGTTCAGGAAAACTGTGGGCAGACTTATTGCAAAGATTTGAGTTAAAAGACAAAGTAAATAGGGAAGAAAGTGTTATGTGTCCCCAGATTACCAGCCATTCACTTTCTGATTGCTGGGGAGAACCACACCTTTAGCTCTGTAATCTCCACTTTGAAGGCAAAAGTTGTAGACGATAACTTCTCAGTTTAATCAAAGAGCTGGAAGACATAACTGGCCTTGGCAGTCTGGAAGCAGGTTTTTTTTGCTTCCATGACAAATACCTTTTGATTCCTATTGTGTCATATTCAGAATTGAACATAGTTTGATTTCTCTTTGTAAATTCCCATAGCAAGTTTTTTTTGTATACATTTGTCACTGTCAGTGCTTGGGCTGATGATACTGCAGCCCAAGACAAGTATATTCTCCATCTTGGAGATCTAATTCTTCCCTCATGGACAGTTCTGGTAACTGGGGTTACCTTGGGAACAACTAAGGGTTTTCCATTTATTTCCATCTCCGCCCCAACATTGGTCTCCTGTTCTTTATTATTCTTCCATTTCTCTAGAGAAAAAATTCTGATGCATTCCACCTTGAATAGTACACTTTTCTCGAATAAACCCACATTCATTGCTGGTCTTGGCAATTCTCCCCTTGGCAGTGTGTTGAGTAGTCTTTTCCCTTGTATTTTCCTTCCTGTTGCTTTTGTCTTCTGCTGGGAATTTTTAAATAGCTTATCACTAGTATTCTCTTGATTGCCTGAGGTTTGGATCTGTGTCTTGAGTGACATGAAAATAGCCTCATCTTCTAGAATTGATACTGTGTAAGAACTCTAAATGAGGCTTTTCCCAGCTGTAGCAGATTGGTGTTTTCCTGACTTATGCTCCACCTGTTCATTTTTTATTATGGGAAAAATAATTAAAAAAAAAAATCAGTGTCGCTCCAGGTGATTTCTTTCACTTTCTTTAATAATTAAACCCTGCGTTGAAAATGATGCCATTTATCCATCAGGCTGCTAGCTTTACGATGGAGCCCAAGAGGTGAGAAATGGTGACATAACACGTTACATTTCACACTGACTGCATCATTCCAATGTGTGAAGTGCCTCTTGCGGACAGCTCAGCTTTAGTAATTTTTCAGTAACATTTTTAATGCCAGACTGGATTTTCTCTTTCAGTTTTTCTAGGAAGTCTTTCCACTCTGAAGTTGTACTCCATGCCTTATTTTTTCTGACATCTGATTTTAAGCTGAATGCCCCTTTGTGCTCTGGCTGTGACTGCAGCTCTCTAGCTGTCTGCTTCTCATTCTCTCACTTCTCCAAGGATAGCTTCAGGCACAGTAGTTAAGTCTTGCAGGTCAGTAACTTTACTTCTTCCTACAAGAACCCTGAACGTCAAGATTGTTTCTCAAATAATAAATAGCGGCTGGTCCCCAGTGCCTGCTTCAGACCAGATGATTTTATATTTTTCTGTGCCCTTCCTCTTTGTCTTCATTTGGGCTGAGACACCTCCGTTCAGAGCAAGCTAAAATAGCCTTTTAGGTGAGATTTTGAGAATCAGTAGTTACCTTTTAATCTGAGAGCTGTTCTTCATTAACACAGTGCTCTGCTTCCCCCCCCCCCCCCCCCCCCCCCCCGCTGTGGAGTGTCATAGGTTCAGAGCTAATGGGTGTTTGCTGTCTCTTCAGAGCTCCACTGTAGATATCCATCTCAGACCAGAACTCTACAGTTGCAGTGGCAGAATCCAGAAGGCATATTACACACATGAGGATGTTCATATATTTTATGAATTCTGTTATGATTTTTTAATGGCAAAGTACTGGTGGAGTGAGGACGCATATCACATGCCTGTTCTTTAGGGTGTTATTCATACCTGTAATACCTATTATAGCTAATTTGCATATATGGTAGGTAATATAAATACAAGTAATACCTAAGACGTTGATACCTGATACCTATTACTGAACCCTTTCAGCATGATTGTTAAAGATGAGAGAACTGTAGTGGCCAGATGTGGGAAAGAAGCCTCTCATTAAACTTTTATATCCATTGCAGATATTGTCTGAAGAGATCACAGCTATCTCCATGAATTCAGTAAACTTTGAGGAGGACACTAAAACCCCAGAGGTTCTGAAAATATTGAAGTTCTATTAACTGCAAAACATGCCATTTGTTTTGCATCTATGATTCCAAGCACGTACCAGTTTAATCTAGCAAGCTGCACTTCCTTATTCACTCAGCGACCGAAATACCCCAATAATTAAGGAATTAAAAAAATGGGAGAGTAGTGGGAGGAGGGGGAAAATTAAGCTCAGAGAAGAGAATAGACAAGGATAATAATTCAAAATACGCTTTTAAGTTAAAAAATTACACAGTGTGCTCTCACTATAAACTTGTCAAGTCAAGGAGTTTGTCATGCTTCTAGGAAGGGCTGTCTTTTCATAGATGCAACAAATATATTTTATTTTCACTTGAAAATAGCAAACATTTACAAATATCTCTTTTCTCTTTCTAGTTATTTAAATATTTTAAAAGAAGACCTCTAGTAACTGCACAGTGGCCCAATATTTACAAGACTGGTTTACCAAATGCAAAGTACTAAAAGCTGGTTAATAAGAGGGCCATACTACCAAAGTCACATATTATCTAGAGGGACACAGAAGGGTAGTCATTAGGGCACTTCAGGGATAAATAGGATCATCAGGTCAGATCAAATACATTCTGAAGTAGTCCAAATCATCTCCATGGGACAGTGAGGGCAAGGCAATAGCCAGCAGCTATAGGTACCCTGTGTCCCATAGCTATACCTTTTTGTCCAAGTTCACTTACAGTCTTTTCTTGCTCCTAGAGCTCTGAACTAAGAAGAAATGTGTCTGGAAACAACTAGCTACACAAGCACCAGAAGCCTGGTGAAGCCTGTTTATGGCTTGTCCCTTGGCATAAAATCCAGTGGGAATATCGGCCAGGTGCTCTCAGTTGTGCCCTGTATTCCTGTGGTATCTTCCTCTAGGGAACAGGCTGCAGCAATCACAAGAGACTGGCCAGCAGAATAACATCGTTAATGCCAAAAAGGTGGTGAATTTGCAAATATTCACACAATGACCTTTCCTCTGCTCTCTTTAATAAATTTTGTAGGCACTTAATTATCCATGAGACTGCTACCCTTCTGATTAAAACTGGCCAAAGATGCTACAGAATATTAAGATTGTGACTTTTAGCTGACTACAGTAGAATAAACCAGAAATAAATACACTCTATACTCTCTTTTCAGTTTCTGTATACCTGACCATGGCAGACAGTCTTATCAACATGTTCACTGTTTATTTACTGGTCATGTTTCACTGGTGCCTGAAGGCAGTCTCCCTTCTGCATTATAACAGATTATGTAACTTCAATTTTCACTGGACATGCCCAAACATATTTCTCCTTTTCAAGAATAAATAGTTCATTTCTTCCATAACAATGAGTGCAAATGTGATTATAGAACTGCTGATACACTCCTGAGAGCTCCCAAGAGTAATAGCCTCCTGTGATAGAAGCGGTTCTTTGCTGAATGACTAGAAAAATGCTGGGGTTTGGACAGATAGGTAGCTATACGTTAATCAATATAGGTATGTATCTCTCCAGGAGCTAGGATTTAGTTCTCCCTTAAAATTCATTTTGCACAACACCTTGGATGAAAAACTTCATTTCTTTTTCTTTCTGCATCACAGGTTGCTCTTGGAGATGCTGTATGTTCAGCTTTGAGGTGAAAATAAATACCATTTGCACATATGCCTTGCCCTGCCTGTTGGGGACAGCAGCCTGCACAGCCCCACGCCTGTTGTCAGCACAGCCCAGGTGGACATCAGTGGGACTGACTGGCCCTACAGGAGTGAGGGACAGGTTTGGACAGGGAGCTCTGCTGCTGATTAAGCCTGTGGCTGTACTGCAAGGACAGAAAGGGAAGACCCATCCTCTGTACAAGGACAGGGAAAGGCAAAGACTTCAGGTGTAAATAACATCAACAAACAGTACTAAAAGTGCTGGGTTTTCTTTGATGCATAATTGCAAAGGAAGAATAAGAGGCAAGATGCAGTGGAAAGTGAAAGTAAGGCTTTTGTCAAGAAAGGTCTGTGTCATTGTGATGTCCAGGCTCTTTCACACATGGTAAGCCTGTAAAGGTAGCTGTCTTCTGACACCTATTATTCTGCTACCACCTGGTTTTACTTTTTTTTGCTTAATGCAAATGTTGATGCATCTCTTTATCTCTTCTAGTCTAAACAGAAAAAATGACATCGTGTCAGTGTATTAAGAGAGGGTCCATATGATCCCCAGCATGGATGGAAAAAGTTTCATGAGAGTCTCAAGTGCTCTTAGGAAAGATTATTTTACTATCCTCTATTTAGATCAGGACAGATTCTTCACATCTGTTAGACTATAGCAACAATTCTATTAATCTCAATGAGGCAAGATTAACTTTAAGCTGTGCTGAACAACAAAATACTTCATCTCATTTTGCTTAGCATCTTTTTCCTTTGTGTGCTTCACTGTGTACAATCACTCACACAGGAAACCGTGATAGTAATACTGCAACACAATAAAATTTGTCATCTGCCATCTCTGATTACCAGAGCTTAACAATCAATCAGAGGGGTTTAGTTTTGGTTTTTTTGGAGATAGACTACACAAGGTCAGATACCAGAAGGAATGAACATGCAGAAAAAAAGAACTATTGTGAAAAAAACAATTCCTGGAAACGCTTTTATTGAAAATAAATATAGTCGTATCAAAAGTTAAGATCTAGGGACACGATCTAATCTTCTGAAAAGAACCTGAGATCCTGAATGGACTTTCTGATGATACTACACAATCATGCACTCTTCTGAACCTTTGATGTCAGGAAAAACTCAGAGAATCTTTAAAAATACTTAGTATCAAATTTCTTATACATTGTCTGGATAAGAAATTCCTTTTAATGAAAAAGTCAAGATTTAAAACACACAAACCCAAACTCTCTTCACATTAGATTTCAAGTCAGATCTTTCAGAAGTGGCAGGAATTAAAGCAAGCCTATCCAAGCCAGCAGTGGTTGGTGCCCTTGTTTGGAAGAGGCCCGGTTTCAAATCTCTCCTTTAGACCAATGTGTGTTGTGGGCAGAGGACCCTCAACATCCTGCCTATTTTTAGGTGTGGGTGTCATCTGGCTTATACCACAGACCTTATCCTAGAATGGAGAAACCTTTATAAGGTAAATTAAAAGCTGTTCTTAAAAGATATATTAAAAGGTAAATTAAAGCTGGACATGAGCTGACAATGAGTTCTCCCAGCTCAGAAAGCCAACCCTGTGTTGGTTTGCATCAAAAGCAGTGTGACCAGCAGGTCAAGGGAGGTGACTCTCCCCCTCTACTCTGCTCTTGTGAGATCCCACCTGGAGTACTGCATCCAGCTGTGGGGCCCCAACATAGTGATATCGACCAGTTGGAGCGAGTCCAGAGGAGGCCACGAAGATGATCAGAGGCTGGAGCACCTCTGCCATGGGGACAGGCTGAGAGAGTTAGGGCTGTTCAGCCTGGAGAAGAGAAGGCTCCAGGGAGACGTTACTGGGGCCTTTCAGTACTTAAAGGGTGCTTATAAGAAAGAGGGGTACAAACTTCTTAACAAGGCTTGTTGCAATAGGACAAGGGGAAATAGATTTAAGCTGAAAGAGGATAGTTTTAGACTAGATATAAGGAAGAAATTCTTCATGGTGAGGGTGGTGAAACACTGGAACATGTTGCTCAGAGAGGTGGTAGATGCCCCATCCCTGGAAACATTCAAGGTCAGGTTGGACAGGGCTCTGAGCAACCTGAGGTAGTTGAAGATGTCCCTGTTCATTACAGAGGGGTAGGACTGGATGACCTTTAAAAGTCCCTTTTAGCCCAAGCTATTCTATGATTGTATGATTTTATGTCAGTGAACAAAATCTATTTTTATTAAAAAAAAGTTGTTGCAAAGAATTGTCATCTTCTGCCAAAATTCTCACAGTTCTAATTAATTCCAGTTTTGGAAGAGCTGAGTGCAGTTCCCATTTACATTATCAATTACTGTTTCTGCCTTACAGCTTTCATTGTTCTGGCCTACCACACGCAACCGGCTACCATCACAGTGCAGGGAGTGCGCAGCCAGCCTGGCTTCTACAGGGCAGCTGAGTAACACAATTATTATTCTGAATGACAAAATAACTGTCTCCCTATCTCTATATTTAATGATACAGCATTAGCTGTGGGCCCTTGTCACCCTTAAAGAGAGACAAATGTTAGAAGTGCCTGTGTTTCATAGATAAAATTATCTGAGACTTTCCGAAGCTTCATTAGCACTGACATATTGTCTACATGGCATAACAGCATAGAGGTGCCTAATCTGCTTTTGAGACAGCTTAAGTACTACAAGGAGTGTGGTCCTGTGCCCAATATTTGTATAACATACATAGCAAAGTTGACTTCAATGCTTCTAATACTCAAGCTGACAGCTCGTTTAGGGGTTGCCATGCAGTTCAGCACAACAGGTAGGCATTCCTTTAGTGCCAACAGAAAATGAGCATTCAGCAAAAATAAGCAATGTATGAAAGATTTTGTACCCACAGTTCTTTTTTGCAGGCACTGTATGAACACCTGGAAAATTCTTTAGGGAAACTGTTTTAAAAATGCCAATAAAACAGTTAAAACAGTTAAAAATGCTCAAGATGGCAGTTGTCATGTCTGTAGTATAAATGTGGTGAATGGATCAGCACTGCTCTGCCTGCTACAGACTTTGCCAAATGCAGACCAGGGGCCAAAGGCATATGATATGCCATCCTGAACCCACAGAGGACTACTGTCCCAGGGTTAGCCAGCTCCTTCCCCACACGGCTCCTGCCACCCCTGGCACAGGAGGGAACCCAGGAGATGGCAAAGCTGCTGCTGCCTCTGTCACTACTCAGCTGCCTCCGTCACTACTCAGCTGCCTCCTTGCAGCACAGACGAGGAGATTAAAACTAAAACCAAATCATTCTGCTAAAGCATCGTTTCTACACATGAATGAGGGAAAAACTTTGTGGCTCACATGGAATATTGATTATATGAGGCCATTCAAATCTTAGTGATTTGCACATCATTGATATACCCTCACAGGAGTAGAAGTAGTCTTCATCTTGCATTTCTCATGCAAAGAGGTAAAAGAATGAGGAAAACAAAGGGAAATCCTATAGGTAATCCACACTGCACATTACCTTTAGTCAAATGGAATGGTAGAAAGAGCTTATTGAAAAAAAACCTTGAGCCACACAAGAACCAGTGAGATACTTGACTTTCCACTGTACTTTATCAGTTAAATAATCGGTATGGGCCCACTGGAAGCCCTGTGAGCCGAGTATTCTTTCCAAAGGTTAAGCTCAGTGCTCCATCTACTGAGCAAAGAAAGAATCCCACAACACTGTGACCAGGACAACCTGTAATGGTTAACCTACCGTCCATTAGCACTGTACCCATGACCCTGACCAAACCTTGTAGCCTGTGCGTGTGGGAAGCTACTCAACAATGGTACAACACACAGAATGAGTGCACAGTGGATTTATCCTTCATCATAAAAAGGGGTAACCTGTTCAGCTTTCCCCAGAAAAGCCTTTCATTCTTTTTTGATACAGGAAAAAAAATCAACCTACCTCTCTGGCAGCAATGACAATAGCAGCATTGCCCCAACCCAACCTAGTTTTTCCTCTTAATTGGGATAAGTGTGATCATTCCAATTCAAACACAAGATCTTTGGGACCATGCACTACTAAGTTATACTGGAAGTCTCACCTAACATTAAAGCAAACCTAAACCTCGTTACTTTAGTTTTACTTGGACATGAGGCATACCTAAAAGATGACTGGAAATGGGAAAACCTATATAAACAAGAAATTAAAATTTCTCAGGACAACAATGACCTTTATCAAATTTTGTCCTGTCAGATCACACCAGGGGAACACAAACCATTAACCAAGTCTGGGATTAGGAGTGGCTTCAGCTGCCCTTAGACTTCTCTCTGAGAGGGAGTTTAGAAAACAAGGGGGTCCACTCTGAACCTCATGACTCAACGGGAAGCACTTTCTTACCCTCCTTCTCTAATACCTATATAAATCACACCAAAACAATTCTGACTTGATTTCCTTGACCCTGTGTAAATCATTTATCCCAATCTGTACGTAAAATGTAGCCCAGTGCTAATTTGATTTCACTTTTGTATGCCTTTTCCATGTTGTATAAGTAATAGAGTGGACTTGCCATGGAATTCTATTGTTGCACATTTCACAGAGTTATATTAAAATCACTTGTCCTTCCAATATCTTTGATGCTGATCTTCTAAGCAGCCTAAACCACTTGCCTTCACAATATCCAGTCTTTCTCGTCCAGTCCTTACAATGTCACCTGTGAATGTGTTTATATGCTGCCTCCATTTCAGTCTCATTTATCATTAAAAATCCACCTCCTCAGTATTCAGTTCAGCCAACATGAATCACACCATATCCTCTGGCAGATATTACTGGGTCTGCTGCAGCAAAAGAATGTTTTTGGAAGAATACAGTAGACTCTATAAAGCATTTTTGTGGTATATCTTTGTTGATACAAGATGACTGAGGGCTCAGTATAAGAAATCGCAGCAGTCACCTAATCTGAGAAGACCTCTGCCTTCCCTCTACATTTAAAGTACTGATCCTTAGCTATACTGTTACATTTTGACATCAGAGTCCCAGGAAAAAAGGTAATTTTAAACAAATAAAAAGAGAACAGAATAAAATCTCTAAGTTGCCTAATATGAATAACTTTAAGCTTCAGAACAACAGCACAAAACTTTGAACAAGTACATTGTAAAGGATTTAGCTTGCAAAATTTCTTGCCGTCAGGGTAGGCAAAACAGTATTTTAATAGAATAATGAAAAGGGGTCTCTATGGCAGCTTAGATGTAGCCTTAATAGAGGGCTGGTTTCATATGCAGCTGCTTTATAAACAACATGCTAAGTCAGCCAAGGAATGTCCAGGGCCTTAAACAATGACATGGCAAGATACAGGGTATTAGACAGATACAGGGCTGCCAGGTTGGGGTTTCTGCAATTCCATCTTGGAGCAAGAATGGAAACCTTCCACAGAACACCAGCAATGCAAGTTAAATTTTAAGTAAGTGTTTCATCACAAGAACAACTGAAGGGAGGCTTCAGCCCTGTTTTTTTGATTTAGGTAACAAAATTGTCAGATTGTATATATTCATATATGTATTTAAAATATTTCTATTAAAAAAGGAGTTGGGGACACACTGAACATCATGGCAATGTGTATAGTTTTAAATCTGGCTTAAGTGCTTTTTTTCCATGCACGTGGAGTTTTTCTCTACCTGCCTAGACCTATAGATACAACATGGGAAGAGCCTGTTTCAAAGTGACAAAGAATGTTTAAAAGATTGTTAAAACATTGGCAGGACCCAGTCCTGGAATCAGGTATTGAGATCTGAATGAGGGTCTTCAGCTCCTTCATAGGCTGTTTCATACAAAATCAGTATACTGTACGTTTCTAAGAGATGGTGGTCTTAGTACATGAATCCTAATACAAGTGTCTTATTAGGACAGAAAAAATGTGTAGAGAAAACTTGAATAATATATTCATTATGAAGTGAATGCTGTTTTTTAAAAATATTCTTTCAAAATATTCAGCTTTAGTGACAATATGCATTGACATTTTGAAGAATAAGTTATTTTTGACCAAGGTCATATTTCTTAATGGCTATAATAGCTTTCGGGGTTCCCTTCATTGTATGCGAGCTCATAAATTTGTAAGATAGAGACAAGACCCTCTGGCTTCTATGTATTACATAGATGTGGGTATGAAGAAAGTGCTGAAACTTTTGAAATTCTTTTGGACTGACAGAGCTGTAAATTAGAAAAGGATTTGGAAAAGAAAAAAATTTGAAGTCTTAAGCCTCTCAACTTTTGCAGTGTATGGTTTGGCCATTGATAAAGCAACAGACGTAATAGGAGGAGCTGTGAGAATGCCGGTGAGTGGGTTAGGGACTGCGTTTTTTGTTGTCCTCTGACTACTTTTATGCACTCTTTCTGAACATGCTTACCAATATAACCTCCTGTCTACAATATTGCTTGGGGATTCGACTGACAAGGTCTGGATGGAGCACATACAAAGAAACTGGGCTTCAAACCCATAAACACTCAAACCGGAAACTTGACATGCATCCAAAACAAAACAGAAGATTGAATGTATTGTGGGTTAGACACAGACCAGCATTTTGGCTATCTGATAGAGACCCAGAAAATATGGATTCTTATCAACTATTGCATGACTATCTTTGAAAGTCAATGGTTGAGAAAATTGCAGCTTATTACCTCTTCGTATAGAAGGAGATTCAATTCCACAATAAATGACATTGCATATGTGTTTAAACCTAAACACTGGTTTAGGACTACTTATAAAAGGAAATTCACATAAAAATACTTACATAACCTATTGAAATCTCGTGAGAGCAGAGAAAGTTGCAGCTATATTAATATTGTATATTCATTAAATGGAAGGACAGGACTGGCAGCCCTAGAGAGAGAGAGATTTCCAATGAATAATTCTTTCAGAATTATATGTGCAAATTAGAGCAATTAAACCATAAGCCACTCAGACACATTTCAAGGCTAAATGTTAACACCCTGTAGGAATAAGAACAAACTGGCTTGCTGAGAGTGCAACGAGTTTTACTTTAGAGTTTCTCAGTCTGTACATCACATAGACTACAGCCTAAAGCTGATTGTTCTAACATCCTCTCCTGTGTGACTAGGTAGGGGCCTTTTCTTTATCCACCCCTGTTAAACCTACAGTAGTTCTGCATAAGGCTAGATACCTTTAAGAGAGACTAAGACATTAGTCTTAAAGACTTTTCTTAAAGAGACATAATTTCCTTTTGTTCTTCCTTTCCTCTTCATCCATCATTCTATTGGATTACTCCCATTTGCCCTAGATGTTTTTCAAAGTAATTCAGTCAGCCTTTGCCCTTCATGCCTGTTTTCCAGTCTGCCTTTGACACTCACCTTTTACAGTCTCCAGACTTTGGAGGCACCTCTTTTCCCTTACTGTCTATATAGCCAAAGTCATGAAGTGCAGTAGCAGTTGAGGGACTCGGTTTCACAACTGCAGTGCTCACATTGCTCACTGCAATGACGAGCCTGGTCTGCTGTGGAAGAAATTGGAAATAAGAAAAGATACGTATCAGCTAACTTATTTTTCAAAAGAAAATGCCAACAGCTGGAAAACAATGGGATGCATATTGAAATGGCAAAAAGGGGAAATGAAACTTATGGTGATGTTCATTCTTGTATTTTTCTTTAATGAAGCCACGGTTGCTGCTTCGCATCACTGGCTGAAACTTAGACTGAAACGCAAGTTATTTAAATAAAAGTCATGATGACCTTAGTCACCTAGAAATTAATTAAAAGTTTTAGTGGTACTAGTAGCTATTAATTAGAATGAGTGGCATAATGAACTTTCTGACTTTCTGATTTTTCCGATTTTTTACATTCTACTTTATGTTTTGTAGAGGACAAGTAGAGCATAAAAATATGGAATAATGAATATTAATTTCTTTACCCTTTCATAGATTACTTCATTACTCTTTGCTTGAAAAGAATGTATTGTGTTCTCTTCTGACCCAGGCAAATAAAACTGCCAATGATTTTCTGTTTCATCCTTGCAACTGTTTACCTGACCCATATAGCAATATGTAGGAAAAAAAAAAAACTACACAACAATCAAACAACTTCTACATTTACAAATAGGAAATTACCAGGTACATTTTAAGTTGAAGAGCTAAGGTAAGAGGTGACTTAAACAGACTCACAATTTTTAAGAGGACTTTCCTAAAAATCAGAAGTCTTCCTGCCTACTGTTGTTCTGCACACTGCCAATATAAATAGCAAAGGCAGGTAGAAAGTTCAGTCAGTATGCTGGGGAAGCATCATGGATTTTTTGTTCTACACTTTTGTATTGCTTGATAAATTACAGGTGCTAAAGCAAAGAACAGGAGCCATTATAAACACTATGGTGCATTCCAGGGCATTATTTTCATTAACTTTTTGAGTCAGATTAATAGAAGGACTAAGTGAACAGCCTATATGTCCTATTGGAATATTGTGACTTCAATGGCTTTTGGTTTAAAATAACACAAAGAGGTGGTTTTGATTAAAACACACAAGATGGAGATTTTTCTTTCCAGGCCACATACATGAATTTGGAGATCTATCCATCCTCCACTGAGTTCAACAGAATGACTGTCATCTACATCAGTGAGTTTTGACTCTATATTCTTTGCACACCTGATTTCATTATTGTAAGCGCATAATTTTCAATATTCACATTTTCTCTGCCTTTTTTTTCCCCATACAGCCTCCTGCTTGTGAAATTGTATGTGCCATCACTTCTCTGGTTCTACTAGAAAACCCTCTCTTGATACATCCTGATATCATGTTTGCTGTTTTTAAACCACATCACATTTATGACTGTTGATTATCTTGTGATAAATTCATGTATCTTGATATTTTTGTTTGCTGTTTCTAACTAATGAGCTTCTCCCACTTGCAGAAAAAAATCTTAAATTTATGGCATTGCATGTAGCATTGTTACATTTCATCTAATTTCTATTATTTTTGCCCTCTGGATCATCTAGTTCTTCAGCAGCATACTCTGACGTTCATCTATATTCCCAGTATCTTCCACCTTGTCTCACTAGCCATTCTTTTTCCCTCTCATTTCTAGTGGAGCCAGAGCCATTAATAAAAACAGTAAATGTGCTGGGTCACTGAAGGATTCTCTATCACAAGGATGTTCTAGATGAGCTCTTATTTTTTGACAGTCTTGATTTTTCTCCTGCTATGCTGTCAGCCTTACTGACAGTTACTTCCTCCAGTCCAACAGCTGCATTTTCTTTTTTGAGTGGAACTGGCCAGAAGGTACCAGAGTCTTGGCTGGGGATGATTTACCAGAGCTACTTATAACAGAGACAAAAGAGAGTCTGATTTGGCTCTCACAAGTTCTGCATTTTTGATTCAAGTGAAAGAAAGAGTGTTTGTTACTAGTATACCTGCTTATTTGCCATCCCTTACATTTGATGCTAAATGATACAAGCCTCTTTTTCTTTCTGACAGTCACAAGAACAGGCTTCATATAAAGATTGACCTTTACTTCATTACTGACGATAAGCAAGCTCTGAATGTGTGTTTGCTTAGCTCACAGACACCCACAGGGACTTCATACGAAAATAGACCTTGGCTCTGGAAATTGCACAGGAAGAAATGAAAAGCCTAACTCAAGGTCTTTTGATTTCACTTGCTAATCTCCAGTGGGAGGAACCCCACTCATCTCTTCTGGATAGAGAACCAAAGACAATTCTTCACTTTGTATGTGAGAAGGTCATGAAAGCTGATTAACCCAGCCCGAAAGCCCTAAAATATTTGGGGGAAAAAAAAAAAAAAAAAAAATTGGATGGGAGTCTTAACAAAGTGCTTTCAAATGGAAAATATAATTATATTTTGAAATTGTCATTTTTGATAAAATTAATTCCTGATTGAAAAAAATAATAAATATTCTTGAAATGTTCTGGATTTTACCATTCCAGAATGGAATACCGTGATCTTTCCACTTTGAAACAGCTTTTAATTTTTTTTAACATGTAGATTGTAAGATATTGACTACTTATTTCCACTGGGCTTACAGCCTATCTCAGTTTAGGAAGAACTGGTTTATGACAGTCAGATTTCACTGATAGAACCTGTGTATCTACAGATGCATACCAAATCTCTCTTTCTTGTGTACAGGAGGAACTGATGAAGTAGAGGGTTTTTTTCTGCGCACACCAGCAAATGCTTTTTGGTCACCATTCCACACAAAAGCTGTTTCCTGAAGTGTTTCTGAGGTCTGGACACCAAGGCTGGCTCAGACAGTCATGTGAGCCTAGGGCTGGAGGTAGTTCTGATTGCTACTGAGATTTGGAGGCTGTGGTCTCCCACTGGCTTGTCACCTGCTACCCAAGGAACAAACTCTTCACATCTCCTGCTTTAACTGTATCCATAAACACTCCTAGCCTGCTTCCACAAGAAGTGTTTGTTGGGGCGTGGCAGTAAAGACAGAAGGGTCTGAATTTATCACAAAACTGAAGAGGGTTTAGCATGCACCTTTCCCTCTTGTAATGCAGTCCAGGTCCTGTTGCTAAACAACATTTGATAAAAGTATATACACAACTTCATCTGCTCTTTAGTATGAAGCTTCAGAGCTCTTCAGAGTCAAAAGCACAAAGTCATTGCCTAATGCCACTGTCAACAGTGGAAGTTGTGTACAGTCACACTTGAAGGAATTAAATTAAAAATTTGACATGCCACAACCTTCTACGCAGACAATAGAAAATAGGCTGTTAGAAGAAAGGACAGGCTGGAGATTATAAAGTCAGTCAAAAGTAAAAGTGGTTTAAATGGGATTGAAGTCTAAGGGCATCAGAATACCAGCATTCATGAAAGACAAACACTTCTTTCTCAGGCTGGTACTGCCATAAGGAGGCACTTAATGAGAATTCATTGTCACACTAAATTCAGTGCTGGTCTGGTTTCCTGCCATGCTGGGAACATACATCCTTTTGCTTAGTCTAAATTTAAACAGGTATTTTATCTTAGTTAAGTTTAAATGGTCCAAATTATTTAACAGAGAGATTAAAATCTGGGACACAAACTGCTTTATCAGAAAGGGAAATTAGGGACTTGCAGTATTATAGGTTTGATTTCGTTTTCCTTGGGGTCAAAACCTGTATCTAAAAATAAGCTTTTGTTGAAGCACAGTTTTGGAGTGAGGTATGAACTCCTTGCTGGATTTCTATAGCCTACAGAATATAAAAAGTCAGATTAGACAGTCGTAAAGGTCTGTTTCCAGCTGTAAACTGTCAGAATTGCTCTACAGTGCCACCTAATGACACAGAGGTTCACATGGGATCCGTTCTCAAGACTGTCATAGTAGCATGGAGGTCTGCAATATACAATCAATACTTTATGGATTCCACACTTACCCTTAAAACGCGTTTGTCCTCTAAAACGTATGAAAACATTTCCTTTTTATTCAAATAGTATTCACAAATACAAGTAAAATATAAATGCAAGATGAAACCTTAGGTATCTACTATGTGCATGCTAAACAAGATATTAGTACTTTACCATCCCTGTTGCATACCTGTAAATCTATTTAAGTTCTTTTGCAGCAAGGAAAACAGAAAATCCTTTTTAAGACATAGATCATATTTTAGCATATGGAAAGGAAGGCTTGTAATAAAACACTAGTAAGAATACTCTGTCTGCAGGGAAAAAAGACAGATGTTTTGTAACATTTCTCTGGGATGCTGAAATTCAGAGCTGTATTCAGAAATGGATGCTTTCCATTAACTGTCAGCCCTGGGGATTTCCTTTGTTAACCTTGCTGGGAAATATGTCACAGTGCCTAAGACACTACTTTCAAGCCATAGGAGATAACCAGGGTAATTTTCAGATGGTGTGGTACATCATCAGCTGTCAGTCCTACCATCACCTAAGGAAAATGAATGACTTAAAAATGTTTTGGAGTTAATCTGGTTATTTTTCTTCATTCCTTTTGATTCCAAAGATTTCTTAACCACGAGGGAATACTTTTGTTGCCAAACTGGTCTTCTTGCATAGCATCTGGTGTGGTGGAATCGGTGTTGAAATGTGAGTGCGGCCTTTAGAAAAAAATACAGGAGTGGATTTAAGCTTTCCATTGTGTTCAGCTGTTTGAAACCATTTCTGCTCATGAAGACGATGTCTAAAGTGCAGCTGCTGTGACTGCACGTGCATTGGCTGGCTCCTGACACTACACTATCATATTTTTCATTTTCTGCTTTGTGTGTGCTTCTTGACATGGCCTCCTTGTACAGTCAGGGCTGTGGACCAGTGTTCTTGCTGGACTCAGGAGGGTGACAACCATTTCAGAGATCCCTGAACTACTTTCCAGAAAACAAGCATATCTACATGATGCAGCAGAGCATCCACCAGAGCTATCAGCAACTGCCCGGAGGTCAGAATTGCCGTGTTATTGTGTAGCTCTATACTGGGGCCACTTCCAGAGCAGCTTGTTCAGTGGTGGTTGATCTAGATCCAGCATGACCTGTGGGATCCCTGTGTTTCAATCCGTGCAGACAGTGATGTACTTATGATAGCATTTTGTTGGCCTAATTAGATGCCACCTCGAAAACCTTCGAGAGCAAAAGATTCGCTGCCAGTTAGTCTTCTGGTTAAATGGAATTGTGAAAACAATCAAGTTACGAGCACTTAGAGGATAATACAGTGGTAAATCAAGAGCCTAAATGTGTTTGTCAAAAACAAACACTGTCGAAGCAGTTTCTTTCTTTACAAGGTAAATAGCTTAGCAGGAAAGGTGGCAGTAACAGATATTATACGTTTGGACCTAAGAAGAGGTTCTGGCAATGCAGTAAAGGAGTCTGAATTGAAGTCATAAAACAGATGCAGAGAGAGCAGTTTGTAGCAGAGGTTGATGTCAAATGGGAAGAGTCTCTCATGTGAGGCTCTACAAAGTTCCAGGCTGGAGTCACAGCTGGTTGATATTTTCACCAGTAACTTGGATAATGGAATGCAGAGTATGATTTTTATAAAGGTCTTAGCTGACACTAAGCCCTGAGAAGGGCTTGGAGAACAGGCGCAAAAGTCTCATGATGAGACGTGGCTCAAAAGCATCTAGATTATATTCTGTAAGGATGTATGTGAAGTACTGCACTGAGAAAAGAAATGCTAATGACAATCATCAAATGTTAGAGCCAGATGCATGGATCTATGCTGGTCCTCTGAAATCAGGGAAGTTCTGCCCAAATAACCTGCTCAGCCGGCTAAGTGCTGGCCAGTGTTAAAAGAGGCTGATGCTTGAATTACTGGACACACATGTGTGTACAGCATTTGGTACACTTCCAGATGAAGGAGGCAACAATAAAACACTCATTCTCAGTGAGGAATGAGGTCATAACCTGTGTTTAGATATCCTTCCAATATTTTGTTAGTTCAGTTATGACAGAATCTGTGTGAGAATGTAAGTCAAATATCTCATCTGGTGCTAATTTCTTTTTGCTATAGCTATTGGAATGGCAATTCTTACTCACTTTATTAGTCTGATAATTGCTGCAAAGAAAAAAAGAAAAGTAAGTAAAAGAATTTTAAAAAAAGTAATTATCCACAGCCCTCTTTCCACAGATTTTATCTATTGCTGTTCATCAGTTCAAGGTCTCATGGAAAGTGATTATGTAAATGCCAAAATTTGTTACTCAATAGATTTGATCATTAGTAAGTTCAAAGTTACTTCCTTCTTTGTCACTTCTTACGATGGTGAATGAACTTGTTACTTATTACACATCAACAGAAGTGTTTCCCAAGTGCTAAGCATTTCCATAGGCATGATACCTACCGGGAGCGTTAGAATTACACATGTTCAACCACGTATAAGTAGAATCAAAAGTTTCAGAGTCTGAATTAATGTCACCTTCTTTAGGGGATCACCATGAGGGTGCTTGTGACTGAACTAGAAGAGATATGAGGATTTGATTCACCTGACCTAATTTAGGCATGTACTCTAGGATGAGGAGCACTGTACACTGAGACCGGTTTGGTCTGTGTTGTCTTTAAAGGGATTCCAAGGGAGCTAGTTTGGATGTAGATACTTGAGGTTAGGTGGAGATGAATCCTACTCTTGCAGACCTGGGTGAAAAGTGAACAGAAACCTTAGTCTTTCTAAGGTTTATTATAGCCAAAATATCTTAAGTCATCACCTTGATTTGTAAACACGGAAACTTTTAAATAGTTCATAATATTCATAAACCTTAAGCCTGAGCAGATATGAGAGTTCCCAAAGCTTCATTGTTCACTGAATGGAAAGTGATGGGAAGTAAATATTTAATTTGATTACACGGAAACTTTTAAACAACAGTAATTTTTTAGGAATTCTGGGACTCTATGATCCTGTTAAGGAAACCCACCATATTTTATATTAACCAGTTCCATTTCATATGGTAAGCTGCTACTTATTATGTTCATTTTCATTTTGACAGAGCCAAATTCCTTTGGTGCTATAAGCTAGATAATAGTTTTGTTGATTGACTAAAACCTGGTGTGTTCTCCATTGTTTTGTCTCACCTTCCCCTCCTTCCCTGCTTGCTTTTGAATAGATAACTCCTATAAAACCTTTTTATCCCCTCAGTCCTCATTTTAATTTGAACAGCAGCCAGTCATCATGAAGATTGACACTGTTAAATGAGATTGTCAGTGATTATTAATTTCTAGATGATTTGTAAGACAAGTGGAAAGGCCAGATAAGATTCATTTTCTTTGGCACATTGTGTTTTTTCACTGGCATATAAATGCTGCTAATCACCACTTAAAACTCTTCATGTTTTTTCATTCATCTGTAACTACCATTTTAAAAATTAGATGCTACGTCAATAAGGTGCAATAAAAGGTTAATGCAACCTTTTTGGTGCATCAGAGAACCTAAACTCAGGGAGACAGAAGTCTAATGGACCTGTGTAATTTTGTACATTAAAAGGTTCAAGGGCAAGTTCTTTCAGGAACTTCTCTGGAAGAAGATCATTCTGAAAGGAATAAAAATCTTATCCTTCAAGCAAGCCATCCAACATCATCACTATAAATACAATGCTAGGGTGTGGCGTCTAATTAAAACAAGTAATTCCACTAAATTGTGTTCATTTTGGAAATTGTATTGCTGCAGCACAGTTTCCTAATTCAAGTTAAATTACTTTAATTAATTGATTTAATTTTGGAAACAGTAAAAATGAGTTCTGCATCCCTTGAGATTTATGCCAGTTTACTTCATGAACTTTGGTTATTCAAAGGTCATTAAGCTCAAACTTTAGTCATTTGTAATTGCCTTTTCCATGTTCTGGAAGCTATGGAAATGTTCACTGTAATTACAGTGAGCTCAAAAAAGAACAGAAGGATAAGGTGAAACTACCTTTGTCCTTGAAATGGGACTGACTTCTCAGGGGATGGAAGCTGTATTTTTGCCTGTAACCGTTTGATGTAGGACTGGCTATTCCATCACTCCCTTCTGGGGTCTGATCAACTTCATTACCAGCACCATGAAATAAATGTACTGAAACAAATTGCAAAGAGACGTTTTGAATGGGAAAGCAAGAGGTCTAAAATAACAGCAGTAAGATCACCACTGTTACATACTTACTAATCGGGCTTCACAAAGTAAAAATAATTAAAATGATCTTTCTTGGAGTCCTACCATTTGTGTTTCCTTTGGGTAAAGACAGGATGCAATATCAAGGCTCAAATGTTTCTGCAATATTTCATCTTCACCCAGAAAGGTATAAAAAGTTCATTATATGTTCAGAAATAAAGGAAACAGATTAGCTAAAAGACATTGGGCACATCTTCACATATAGTAAATGGCTCTGGACACTGCATTCTTTGTAAAGTTCAAAAGGAGTGAAAAAAATAGAAGTACAATTTCTCCAACTACACAGGGGACAGTGAGTGTAGACATCATTAAATAATTTTGTCCTCACAGTTTGAAACTGGGAGGAAGCCACCAGAAAGGTTATTTCTGTTGCTTTTCTCCAACAAGCAGAAACAGGAAATATCTCTCAAGAAGTACACTTCCTGGAGGTTTTCCCTCAGCATAGAGGAAAGAATGCAGTCTGATAAATCGGTTTTGGACTGTGAGTTGTCAGGCTTTTTCAGTCCAACTTCATAAGTCTGTTTTATATCCTACCTCCTCTCTAATTTCAGATTGGTGAACAGGTTGTTGATCTGCATGTTTAAAGTTTATTCTCCACATAGCCACGTGCTTAGAGTACACATATAGAAAATGGTACCTTACCACAGCAACACATGGTCATGGCTACCGTTGCAGAACTTCAGCTCTATCATGAAAGCCACTTACAGGACATAGTTTACGGCAGATAAGCCAGTTTCCAAGGTTTCCTATCACTGATCAGAAGTTGGCATCCATCTGGTGATGTATAGTGGCTGCTATGCTTACAGGGTTATCATGATTTTTCTGAAAGTTCAGACATTGTCTTGTCCTCACCCTCACAACAGGAGGCTGTGGCCATCACAAGGGAGCAAACCCCTGGCATAACACGTCTCACCAGCAACAACCTCATAAACAACACACAGAAGAAACAGGCAAAAGCGTAGCTGAAAGAGACCCTACTCAGACACCAGATCACAAAGGAAAAACTATAGGGAAAAGACACAGAATTTGAAGCTGTTTGTGTAACTCACCTCCCTTTAAAACATTGTCAAAAATTATAATACTGCCAGTCTTAGTTATAAGACCAATTGATGTCTGCATTATCCCTGCCTGCATGTAGCTTGTAGAACATCTAGGAAGAACAAGTAGGTTTAAAACTAATAGTTTGTTTTCCCAGTTTTGGACTTTTCTTTTCACTGACTGAGCTCAGACAATTTCAGGGAGATAGGAATCATTGGACCAGAGACCGGAATAATGTCCAATAAAGCACAAGTGGTTGTAAAACTGCAATAAGAGGGTATGTAAGAAACCAAGAGACTTCTGTACTGTGGAAAGCATAACAAAGACTGACTAAAGGCCCCTGGTGCTTATTGCTGTCTTGTGAAAGAAATGACGGACACCACAACCCTTCCATTTGTTGGGTTGTCAAGCGCATCATCAGGAACATGGAAGTATGCACAAGCGTAGGCATTTCCAACGCAGCATGTGCAGCACATATCAAAAACTTACTGACAGCAGGTATTCTTATGCCACTGCAGCTTCAGAGTCTGGCTAAATAGTTTAGTATCTGACAACGGGGGAAATCCTTATCTGCTGTGGTATTTTACTATGAACTTGACAAGAACCCCAGATTCACCTGAGCATAACAAAAGAAATCCTTGACTTAGTGAAAAATTCAAGTCTGGTCTTCTCCAGGACACCATCTATCTGTGTTAAACCTCCCAGTGTGCAATAATTTCTGAATTCTGAGGCTTGATCTTCAAGTGATTGTGATATTTAGTCATAAATCAAATTTCAACCAAAAAGACAGAAAGAGGGAGAAAAGTTAACGCAGAGAAGTAATAATAAGAAACCTAGCTAGCGAGTTCTACAGCCAAACCCCACCCCTAACTTTTCTATAGGTAATAATTGGGCCTCAAATTAATCTTTTAGTAACAAATTGAAAAATATGGACAGTGGATAAATGTAGAGCATGAGGATTTAATAAACTGATCAGAAAGGCTTTTTGCAGTAGAATGATGGTGCAGTTGCACATTTATGTAATTGTAACCTGAGGTGTTTCCATTGCATTTGTCCCATTCCTATAAGCTTCTTCCCAAATTCCAGGCATGATAAAATCCTCACAGAAACACTTATCTAATATCTCTGTCTGAGAACCACATTTTTTTGTTCTGTATCTCAGTAGAAAAATAAGAAAGATTTAACTACATTTCCATATAATGCATCAAACAAAAAGCAATAGTCATTTAGTCTTGTTCTGCTGTACAGTCAGTATAAATTCCAGGCAAAGATATACAAATGTCCAGGGCATGAAAGATCTGGAACTAATAGAAACTTGAAAGCATCGTGGAGACTTGGATCCATCTTTGTATCATTTTTCTTTCCACAATTGAGCAAAACTTTGATATTTCCACGAGATGAAAAATAATTGCTTCAACATCACGTTGTCTTTCATAGAGCCAGTCATTTCCGAGTTATGCAAGTCTACAAAATATGCATTTATTAGCTTTTTGCTAATGTTTTCATATAACATGGGAAGAACATAAACCTCATGCGTGTTTCAACACGTTTAAAGGCATTAAGTTTGGAAACAAAAAAAAAAAAGCCATTTAAGACGTACAACCTGAGCCAAAACTCTGAGGAAGATCTCTGGCCCTCAGACTACTTCAAAAGCAGCTCCCAACTCCTTCTGCAAAAGAGTCCCAAAGACAAGCCCAAACAAGAACCAGTTTTAATAAGCACAGTCACCAAATCTGATGCAGACAGATGGAATTAGGAAAAGCTGCAGTGGAATGGTCATGATAATGAATATGGAGTAGCCACCATGTATCAGTTGCCTACCTAGGCCTGGAATTATCAAGGAAATTAAGTGAGATTCCCACTTTAATTGCCCTAGGCTCATGTTATTATTGCATATGGCAATATTAAAGCCAATACCCTTCTACAGTTATCACTATTTCTCTTCACTGACAAATAAAGACAACCCAGTGTGACTAGTCTCCAAAAATAAATAATAATGATCTGAAGGTAGGCAGAATTAACTGTGGCCAAAATCTCTCTTTTTTTTTTTTTTCTTCCCCCCCCCCCCCCCCCCAGGAAATTTGTTAGGAGTTAAAGAGGAGATTTAAGAGTAAAACAATGGAGTGCTCACAAATTTTTTTGGAAGAGCTCTTCTGTACATAAAAGACAACACAGAAAAACACCTCTTCCTTTTTTTTGTAGTAAAACTTGAATACAAGACAATTAAGTTCAAAGTCTTTGGCAAAATGAAGGTGGAAGTGGTTTGGGGAGGAGATTATTTACTCAGTTTCTAAGAGATGACAGGCCAGATGGGATCAAGTCTCCAAGAGAGGAATTGAAAACAGGAGACCACCACAGGAAGTCAAAGAGGTAGCCATGTAATTCAAGCAATCAGTTCGATTTTGCAGCAACAGCTTCAAAGCTTTCACATGAGAAAGAGTTGCTTTATGCCAAACCCAAAAAGAAGACTGTGGGACTGCAAAATTCAAGATATAGCTGCTTGGGCAAAAAGTGCTGGCATTATGTTTTGAATAGGGAAAAATACCTTTTGGATAGGACTACAGTTCTGAAAGATCTCTAAATGCTTTTTACATGGAAAAAGAAACAAGGAGTTATCTGTAAGTGGATAGACAGGTAGTAGACAGCCTGACAAGTCTCAGTTATAATCTTTTATTCAGACAAGCCTTTGTTATCTCTGTCCCAAGATAAAAGCAGCAGCAGTTTCCAAGGGATGACCAGGTACAGCAATAAAGATTACAACTTCTTAAGTCTCTATAAGCACTGGAGCTAAGCTGAGGACAGCTTCCACAAAAGGTGTGCAAGTGGTTTCTGTGGTTGCAGAAGATGCTGGTGCCTCAGAGTGACTTTTTTTGAAGTTCACTCACAACATTTTGATTTAAGTCTTACAGGCTTTCCAACACTGCTGATGGCAGGAGTCAGGGGAAGGACCTAACCCTTCTAAAATAAATCCAAAAGAAATATTTGCACAAGCACTCTACGAGATGAGGCAATTGATTTCTAGACAGGTTTATTTAAAAAGTAGGCAGCTTTTACTGACAGGTATCATCCACACTCATTACATGAGCATTTCAAATGAAGAAGCTGAAGAAACTGTCAGCTGCCATGCAAAAACTGTAAATAAGAGCAAGTTCAGGAGCCATACTAACAAGAAATAAAGAGCTACTGTGAGTGTGTAAACATAGAAAGCAATATTGTCCTTCTGAACTTAATGGCAATTGGACAGGTTGTGTTCAAAATAACAGCCACTATGTTGAAACCACTCTGGTTTTGAGGAATGCTGCAAAAACTACAGACAGGATCAGTGATACTGACAGGAAATAATTCTATTTCTTTACCTATGTTTCTCAACATCTGTGATTGAATACATGGCTTTAGCATGTGTATGACTATTTATGGTGACTGTTTAAGGCTTCAGTTTGATAGTATTTTGTTTTCCTGAAACTAATCTAATAGCATGATAAATGAAGCTGAACATATTGCTGTAAATAAATATCAGAGGACACAACTCTATGCTACAACCTACTTGTCTGTTTATAAATGATTACCAAAGAGATTAGTATAATGCAGCTTGACCGTCTCCTTTTTATGTCTTAGTGGAAAACTGGTTTATTACTAGATTTATTCCATCCAGGCCAACTACATTAGTTGGCATTTACTGATCTTAAAACGGTAATATTTTAGTAAGCAATATCTTGCTTAAATCTATTTTATAATACATGCTTTGTGACTTTATCTGTCACTCTTGGTTATAAAAATGTAGGGTTCTGAAACTGTTGCAGATAACAAGAAAGATCTTGGGAAGGATTAAAGGTATCAGAACAGCTCTGTTCTTCCCAAGTAGTACTGAAATGGAAAAAGGGCTCACAAGATTCTTTTCAAAATGTCCTGAAACTGAGGAAATAATATCATAAAGGAAACTGGATATAGTTGTTATATTCTTGAAAACACAGCATTCTGAAAATAATGTTTGACTATGTTACTATGCACCAATGCTTCCTATGCTTATAAATCCATTTTAATGGGTCAATAATAAATAATTAGATAGTAAAGCCTTTAATAATGCAAAAATCCAGGAAGAATCATTGCATTTTTCATTCAAAGTGAAAGAGCAGCGTGAATCATAGAAATGACCTCTGGAGTTCTATTATCCATCTTCCCACTTGAAGTGAGATCACTGAAAACTAGATCAAGTCAGCTGTGGCTTTCTGTACTTATTGCTAATAATAAGCTTTGTTCTGTCCCCTTAAATTTTTTACAATAACCTAGCAGAAAATATCACCATGGCAAAGATCAGACCAACTAAAGCTCTGCAAGACACAACAGACATGAACTGCATGGGAATGGATTTGTTGAATGTAAAAGAGATGAATACAGTGTTTTAATTTGTAATGCACCATCATAAATTATCTTCTGTCTTCCACTGCTGTGAATCAAGTTTAACCACACTATATAATCAATATCAGTAAACTTAGCATTATTCAGAGTATGTGTAATTATATTCTTGTTTGAAGACCACATATTCCAAGGTAGAAGCTCTTCTGGCCAAACTTCTGAGATCTGTGATGTAGAGTACCAACATTTTCTCAATTAGCGTTACCCAGCCTCTCATATTCTTATGGTTTAGTGGAGCTAGAAATACTGGCTTCAGTATTCAAAGCAGTATAGCCTTGTTTTTATGGAACCATGTCTGAGTTATTTTTTCCTGAAAGAGCTTCTGGTTCTGCCATGAATGTATTTTAAATTAGATCATATACCCGTGACCTGTTCTCAGCATAGACATGTGTCTTCACATCCTGGCATCTTATGTCAAGATAAGATCTCTTGCCTCATCCACTCCTGTTTGAAAATTCACATGAAAAGACATATTTCTTCCAAAACAGAACATCGTAGCAACCCTGCTGCATCCCTGTGGCTTAGTCTCTATTTAAACAAAGATTTGATTCAACATTAATTTAAATCGAGGGTGTGAAGTCACAATATACTGACTGAATCACACTGAATCCTACTTCTGCTATATGAGAGGATGTTAACTTCAGCTTCCCTAACCTCAGTGAATTCATGCTTGTGTACTCCAAAAACCCAAACCCCTGAATAAATCACTAAGATGTTTTTTTCATTTATATCCAAGGCAGAGATGTAGAGCCATTATCATAGTTTTCTAACAAAACAGATAAACCACTAAAATGCAAATGAAGGATGACACAACTATGAGATAAAAAACTTCCTAGCTAAAATGTAAAGAGAACTGTTGGCTTCGAAAAGCATATGAAATCAGTTCTGTAAGACTGAAACAAACATTTTCGTATAAGTGAATCAGAGGAAACTAATATGGTCCCCTTTCATCACCATAAAGAAAAGAGGTAATTCTCTTTGCTTTCACACACCAGTATGATGTTCACCTCTCCTGCAATAGCTTGTATTTCTGATGGTTTTTAATAGGTATTAAGTGCCAAATATTGCTTAAGTTCTGTCATATTTTAGAAGATCTTATATCTTCACAGCAATTTTATCTTCTTCTGCTCAGGTCAGAAGAAGGAAGATCAGCACAGGATATGTGCCTCCTGCTTACTGAAGATCTGACGGGTATTTTAGCACAGTAAAGCAAACCCACCAACTAGTTAGCAATGCTATCTCCAGAAGTACCTTTGAGGTTACGCTTCTGAAGACTGATTATGCCTGAGTATGCTTATGGTGGAAAAACTAACGAAGAAGTATGCAAATAGTGGATGAGCTTTAATTAAAACCCAATATAAAAGTAAAATTTTAATCGGTGTTCTCATGGCATGGTAGCAAACAAACCCGATACTGTGAACTGTAAAGCAGTTGCTAAAAAATCCTTAAAATTAAATGCTTTCCCAATTCTTTTTCAGTTAGAAAGTAAATTAATGTATTTTAGTCTGTTTGGAGTTTCATAACAACATTATTCTTCTTTTTTCAGTGTCCCAAAGTGTGAAAAAACAGAACATAAAAAACCACACACCGGGGGGGGGAGGGGGAAACAACCACACAAACAAAAACAAACAACAACAAAACACAAACAAACAAACAAACCAACCATACCCACCAAAATCCAAAGAAATACAAAAACACATGGAGAAGAAAGATTTTTTACCTGATTTTTCCTTAAAATTATTTTTTCATGGAAGTGCATTTCAATAAAATGTTTTTTGTTTTCTTTTGAGACAATGCATTTTTCTCCGTAAATAAAAGACGTTATAAGTCGATTGTTGTCCAAATACTTCATGGGGTTTGTGTTTAGCAGGCATATCTCTGCCTTGTAGGACATCTGGTAATTTTGAAAGTTTACTTTTTATATCCAGTGATACCAATGATGATTTAAAGTGTAGATTAGAGGAGGCACTGAAGAATAACTACGTACTGCATGACTGCGTAGGCAAAGCTGTAACGTGCAAGTTGGAGGGGTTGATTTTCCCATTTGTTCAGCACAGATGAGACCACATCTGGAGTGTTGTGTCCAGCTTTGGGCTCCCCAGTAGGAGAGAGATGTGGACATACTTTAGTAAATCTAAGGGAGGGCCACTGGGATTATTAGCTGGAGCATATCACATGAGAAGGGGCTGAGAGAACTAGTTTTCTTCAGCCTTAAAAGGAGAAGACTACAAGAGGACCTTATTGACATCTTCAACTACCTACTGAGAGATGATAGAGAAGTTGAAGCCAGACTTCCCTGCTAAGTGCCCAGAAGGAGGATAAGGGACAACATTCATCAGGATTATGTGTGTCACTGTCACTGCGCTGAAGCTTGGATATGAAGACGCTCAAAGGAGAAAGTCTAAGACTGGTCATAAAGGCTGCTGCACAAAAAGCAGAATTGACCTGTGAGAGGTAGGTAGGAAATCTACAGTGTTTAACCTCAGTTAGTCTTTTTGGGTCTCAGGAATCGCAAAGCGGGTACTAGAGGTTTTTTTCTTTTTAAACACTTCAGGTTTCCCCTTTCCCCAGTTTCTATCATGCCAGGGGATTCTAACCATTTTGCATCAGTGGATGGCTGTTAACCCTCCAGATTTCCTCACTAACCTCTTTTCAGCCCTTTTGACTGAAGTTACTAAAATGCAATGATGATTTTACAATTCACTATTTACCTTGCATATGGTCTATCAGTAAACCATGAACCAGAATATGCAAATCTCTAACTACACAGTAGTTAGGTAACAGGGCTCTACTCAGTCCCAGTTTGCCAAATTGTTTAAATACTGAGAAAAAAATATCCACACCTATTTACTGCAACCAAAATGCAAATTTGTTTTTGCAGTTAGAACTCTTTGTTCTGGTTTTCAAAAGCATTCATGCCAGTGGATATCTATTTGCATAAATGTTTCCCAAACGGGTCATGAATATTCATGTGTCTATATGCCTCTATCTTGAAAGTTCTTGGGAGGATGGGGGAGGAGGAAAAATTATTCAGCCTGAGACAAAATAAAATCATGTGGCTCTAGTAATGAGTCACAAACTCACCGACTACAAAGAGCCAAAATGGTGGTGGGAGCTTGTTTGGGAAGCTGAAACTTCTCCTACACATCATTCATCAGCTTCAGAAAAGTGAAGTTTATCTGTAATCATAAACAATGATAACAGCTAAGTTAAAGCAACAAGCTCGCAACTATGATAAACTTCTTGCTCTTTTCTCTAATAATTGGAAGGAGGAGTGCTGAATACGCACAGCATGTTTAAAGCTGACCTTCTTCACCTGCAACTTTCAGCATGGCTGCTCCAGAAGCCAAAGGAATATCCCTGTGATCAGTCACCAGCCTTGGGCCTTGGGCCTATTTACATGCTCAAGGATGGACAGCCTTGAGGCATGAGCAAGTCTTGGTCTGGAAGCCATGTGACCATGTACATGTCAGACTGTGTCTGTGTGATCAAGAACAAAGAAGTACCAAGCATGTATATACGTAAAAGAAATATATGAAAAACACAGCATGGAAATGGCTTGTTGTATTTCAGCCGCTGCTCTCTGAGTGTGGTGAACTTTTTCAGTTCATCATCCTTGATAAAATCATACCTGAAGCATTCAATTCTACTCCCATTAAGTATGCAGCACATCTGCCATTTGGTACAGAGCTGGATGGAAATCCTTAATGAAGAGAATTTTCCATAGGAAGAATGTCATTATGATGCAATTTGCCACCTAAAAGCCCCTCGGAAACCAATTCCTTGCCATCTCCCATTTCTTGACTAACACCTATTTTCTCCACTTTACCCAAGAAGGTGCTCCATCTGCCATTAGCAAAAACTTTTCTCAGACAGACATGATGCCAATCTATATCTATAATGTAAGTTACCGTATCAGTGACATCATTATCTTGGATTTTAGTGCTTTTTCACTTTAACTCCAAGTCTTCAACTAAGCTTGCTTCCAAACTGTGTCTTAAAGCAAAGTATAATATTGGAACCAGATAAAGGTGCCTAAATCACTTTATCCTCCTCTTAAAAACAGCGACTGCATTTCTTCTTCACTGGATAGTGATCCACTGGATACCTACCAACTCTGACTTGGTAGATTTCTTTCAAATCTTTGCTGTCAAAGCCATGTGTATACTGTATTCTTCCAAAGTCTAGGCTGGAGTTCATCTAGTGACACTGGCATAGCCCAGTGTATTCCAAAACTTGTTCTTCCATCCTGTAATTGCTCATCTCATTCCCTTTCTTACTCCTATCTTGCATCCCATCCCATCTGCCCACAGAAACTGAGGCAAAGCATTCACTTAATCTGAGTTCATATTTAGACTACTGTTTATCCTATACCATCCTACATGGAGGGAATTCCTTTTTTCTTTCACTCCTTTTTAACCTAGATTACTAAAAAAATTCCTGCTACTTGTTCTAATTTCATTCACAAATCTAGTGCAGCTTGATGTTGGGCAGCTTTCCCTGTATCCTATGACTGTTTATTATCTTCCTAACTTAATAAAACATAGTTTAAAATAATATCACTGAACATTGACTCAGAGCCGAAAATGAAATCTGTAGACTATAATGTTCAGGATATATCTGGAACTTAGCGTTGTTAGCACCACATTTTTCTCCAGTTTGTTTCTGAAAGTTTAGAGCTGTCTATAATGAAATACTTTGCAGTGGCAGTGTATTGGGTTTGTGTGGCAAAGTTTTGGTAGTGGGGGGAGCTTTGGTGTTGGTTTCTGTGAGAAGCTGCTAGAAGCTTCCCCTATGTGCAATAGAGCCAATACCAGTCAGCTCCAAGACAGACCCACCACTGACCAAGGCCAAGCCCAGCAGTGACAGTGGTAGTGCCTCTGGGGTAACATGCTTAATGAAGGAGAAAAACAGCTGAAGAGGAGAAAGCAGCAGAGAGAATTGTGAGAGCAACAACTCTACAGATACCAAGGTCAGTGGAAAAGGAGGGGGAGAAGGTGCTCCAGGTGCTGGAGCAGAGATTCCTTGGCAGCCTATGGTGCAGACCATGGTGTACTGTCTCCCTGCAACCATGGAGGGTCACAGGGGAGCAGAGATCCACCTGCATCCTGGGGAGGACCCCACACTAGAGCAGGTGAATGCTTGAAGGAAACTGTGAGCCCATGGGAAGCCTGAGCTGGAGCAGGCTCCTGGCAGGACCTGTGGACCCATAGAGAGGGGAACCAAGGCTGCAGCTGGTTTGCTGGCAAGACTTGTGACCCCACAGGGGACCCACACTGGAGCAGGCTGCTTCTGAAGGACTGCATCCCATGGAAAAGACCCACACTGGAGCAGTTCAAGAACTGTAGCCTGTGGGAAGGACTCATATTGGAGAAGTTCGTGGAGGACTGTCTCCCATGGGAGGGACCCCAGGCTGGAGCAGGGGCAGAGTGTGAGGAGTCTTGGCCCTGAGGAAGAAGGAGCAGTAGAGACAATGTGTGATGGGCTGACCACAATCCCCTATTCCCTGTCCTCCTGTGCCACCTGCGGGGAAGAGGTAGAGAAATAAGGAATGAAGGTGAGCCTGGGAAGAAGGGTGGGTAGAAGGTGTTTTAAGATCTGGGTTTATTTCTCTTTTACTCTGATTCAATTGGTAATAAATTAAAATAATTTCCCCAAGTTGAACCTGTTTTGCCCATGGCGGTAATTGCTGAGTGATCTGTCTGTCCTTATCTTGACCAATGAGACTTTCAGCATATTTTCTCTCTCCTGTCCATCTGAGAAGGGAAGTGACAGAGTGGCTTTGGTGGGCACCTGGCCTCCAGCCAGGGTCAACCCACCAGAGTCAGTTATCTGTCTATTAGCATTATAGCTGGATTTATCTATATTCAGAACCAGACTCCTCATATGTCCCCAGGAGATCCCTTCTTAATAACTCTTCCCTAAATTGATTTTTGCAGATGAAAAGAAATATTTTAGCTATGTAATACCTTTTCCTAAATATGGTCTATCATAGCAATAATGTACAATGCTAATCCACCTTCACCCTTATTTTCTGAAGTTTGCTCTCTGTAATAACTATTCCTTTCATTATTATTCATCTTCCATGTCTCTTTTATCCTTTACAATATCCATTTTCATGTTCTTCAATCCTCCAGCTCTTATCTATGTTCTGCCAATTTATGTATGAATTTCTCACCTGATTCTTACTGATCTCATTCAGCTTCCTGGCCGGATTTTGGTACAGTCCCACCTCTGTAAGTATAGCTTATCTGAGTGTTTCTTCTGCTATTAGTTTCTTTCTGATCCTTTCATCTCCTAGAGTCCTTTATCTATTTTTCCTTTATCTCCTTTCACTGGAGAATTTTTCTGTAATGTAAAAATGGGCTCAGAGATCACCTATCTTTCATATACCTCTTGTCCTAGTTTAAAACTCATGAGGTCAGTTGTGTCAACCTTGAGTTCAGAAAAATGTTCCTAATGATGTGGAGTCAACCCACTGAGCTCCTCTTGTGCATGCCTCTTCATGTGCGAATATCCACAGATCTCTTACCATACTAATTCATGAACTGAGTCCATAAGTCTATTTGTGCCAAAACACATAAAAACGCTTGCTCTACTCAAGTGGGTATCTAGTGGTTAGTGTCATTTGTCTTGATGTGTGTAACATTAGTTCACAGCATCTTAGTCTTTTAGGTTGTGAATAGTAGCACGCCATAGCAAGAAGAGAATAGAATAGAGATTTCACATTAGGTTGTACTGTTACTACTGACAGGTTGTAACAATAGTTATACTATGAACAACAAAACTGATAATGCTCTTATGTCCCCTCCACTTTGTTGGAATAACTATCGTTCTTCCCACACGATGGCCCTCCATGCCAGTCCCAGTGTTTTCTGTATCTGTCTCCTCAGTACCTCTCCTTCTTCCCCAGTTCCCCCAGACCTTTAGTCTACAGCACCTTCTGATGCTCTGGCTCCTTTTGTGTTCTCTAGCTTCTCCTTCTAGCCTTCACAGTCTGCAGAGAGTCTGGAAGTACCTTTGTATGCTTTGTATGTAGTCACTGACTGTGGGTTAGTGCCTGGTAGAAGGGATAACAGTGAGTTCCTCTGCCTGGTCCCTCAGAGAGGGAACCAGTTAATTCTTCTTTGCAAAGCCACTGATTCCAGTGAAACTTTTCAGATGTCATGAAAACTGTGCTTATTTGACAAATGGGGAGTCAGATGGGAAGTCCGTGTGATCGTACAATCCCCACTTCCTTAGGAAAACAGATTAAAAATAATAAACCAAAACTCAGAAGAAAAGAATGCAGAGTACACACAAGAACAGTTTTGAAAAGAAATGTTGATTTTTTTATAACTTTCAAACAGATTTTTTTTCAAAATTTATGTCCTTCGGTTTCTTTTTAATTTTTATTTTTTCTAAATGCCAAAGAACTCACAGAGAGGCAGTTCTGGCTTTAGTTCTGTTCCAGGTTCAAGCGTCATCTCCCACGCTCCTTGGGCATCAGCAGGCAGAATCTGAGATAATGGCATGGAGAAAGACAGGGCAGGAATCACTTGTTTATATAAAGAGAGGGGTGTAGATATATTGGACATGCTCCCACCTGACCATCAGCTACTGCCTCTGAAGGCATCACGTGAATCCTCTGTCATAATCTCTGTGCTTATGTCTCAGATTCCCTGGTGTGTCTCCAAGCAGGAAGTAGTCGCCTACACCCAGGTGACCAAATAGAGCCATCATGTTCAGTAAAAGTTGGATATCACACCCCTGTATTGTAACCATAATTATTTTTCCCTTTCTCTATGTCTTCTCAGAACTTCTACTCCAGGCTCCAAAACTGAATTGTTAAGCTGTCATTGAATAACCTGAGTTTTGATGGGGTCACCTGAGTGTTCAAATGCTACTGAATGAAAAACTACCTAACTATAATTTACTGACATTAATTAGGCTGAATATTGACATTCTGGTTAGTCTCCTTATTAAAAATAACACTGACATTATTTCTGCAGGGGATATAGGTGCAGCCCGTTCATTGCTATAAACAGTAGCAGTAGGGTCAGGAAAAGTCTCATTTTTGACTCTTTTTCTATGTACAGAAATGCCTTCACAAACTGATCACTCTTCAGTATCTATTTCTGCCTCCTATTATTCAAACATCTCCTGAAAAAATACTTGAAACTGGTCTCTTTATATTGCTGTTCCACAAAAAGAATGATTACACCCAAGGCCACAGAAGTTACAGCCAATGGAGAATTTTACACAATTATACACTGAAGGCTTATAGCACATGAAGAAAATAGTGTTATTTGTTAATTCATGTCAAACCTCTTGACCTGGTTTAGAAGAGACCAGACTTTTGTCTTGACCGTGTGATAAGCCAGATTCTTAGAGGCCAGTATGTTATTGAAATATAGATGCCATGTTCAAAATCACAGCTTTCTGGATATCTGGGTGGGCATGAGGACAGAATCACTAGGTGTCTATAATAATAAGATGATTTGAATGTTTTTCCTCCATCTTCACTCTAATTCCATTCTGCAGAACTAGTATTTGGAAAGGTTTTTTCACTTTCTTCCATGACAGATAAAGTACCTATATTCTTCACAAAGACCAGTATTGTCTCTGATATTTTCATTTGTTTTGGTATTTGACAGTCAGTGTTAGAGCACAGCAGCAAGAAAGCAAGCTGGTATGACATGTATTCAATATAAGAAGCTAAATTTCACTCTAAGGAAAGTATCCTGATTTCTCTTGCATTTTGATGGTGGTACCAAAATTAATATCCAGCACCATTACATAATTTCTTAAAAGGTAACTGGTTACTTTTTTTAAAAGTGTGCAGCATAAAAAGATCAATTAAACAAATAGAGTCGAATTTCAATTGTCACTGCATATTATACTCCTTCTAAATTTTCCATGCACCACAAAGATCATTCCTATTAAAAAATATTGTTTTCAAATTGAAAGTGTCATTCAGGGATATGTTGAACTATGTTGAAAACTAACCGTATTCACACTCAGGATTCTAGCAACCTGAGTTAAAAAGGAGACATTTCAGGCTCTGGCACACTAGAAATCCTCTGTTCACTCCTCTTGATACACTTTTAGATGTGTTACATGACTGTTTTCAACATTATGAGATCACTCTCCACTTCTATCTTTAAAAACAAATTATTCCAGTGCTGTTCCTGTGGCATACTGCTAGTTTCCAGAGTTACTAGACCTGTAAGGCAACCAGAAACACTTAGAGTTGTTTACACACTGACAGAGACAAGATTGAAACTGTTTCTCTTTGATTAAAATTAGGAAGCCTTAATTTTGAAACAAACACATTTGAGCTAATAATGGCCAAAGAACTACTGAAAATATGAAACACTAATTATCCCTCCAAAGTTTATCAGGCACATGTTAAAGCACTCTGTGCGTGCTTCTAAGTCATATAAACTGTAAAGCAGATGAGCTTCAGTGCATTCATCCAATTCAATTTTCTTCACCGATTTATTTTCTGCTAGATTAGTGAGAATGTTAGAAACTGAAAGTTATAAATACAGAAAAGAGCTGTTTTACCAACCGAATACTTCCACATTCTAATGTTTCCCTGGTAAACATTAGAATTGGAAATAAGCAAATTCTGAAATAGTCTATTACCTTTCCTTCCCATGAAAAAACCAAGAGGTTTACATATTAACTTTTTATCTTTTTTTTTTTTTTTTTTTTTAAATGAAGCTAAGTGTCATTATGTGAGCTTTCGCTAACTTCTCATCAGGAAAATTTAAAACCTACTTCTATGTAAACCTTTTATCTAGGGAGACTTTTGTGTGCTTTGAAGCTTATTGATCATAGATATCATGGGGGAAAGGGAAAAAAGATACAAGAGCCCTTCTTACCTTAGCTGTGCTTGGTTTTCACATGTTCACAAGCTAAGCCTCTAACTGAAAAAAGAAGGAAATTGAGTATAAAAATTTCATTTTACTTCTTTCTACACAAAGAACTCTGAAGGGAAGGTTTTGTCAACAAAGCCTGTAAGCTAGTTTGTTCATGAACTTTTATTAATCGTAGGAGATAGTCTCCTATCAGCATTCATCCTCTGTATAGAAGAGCCATCATATTCAAGAGTATTTGGCTACATAGTCTCTTCTATTGCTTTGGGTATTTTTCTCTTCTTAATTTTCTCTGTGACTGACTTGGAGAAACACAATTGAGAATTTATCTTAATTCATCCTAAGTCATTATTCTTTCCTTTTTCCAGCCTGATGAAAGAGAACACGCTTTCTCTTTCTAAGCACATGGGCTTAGTTCATAGCAGGGGTCCTGCTATAGTCCTGTGTGTTTTAAGAGAGAAGAAAGAGATTACCAAGAAGGATTGTAGGCAATGTTGGCATATCACCATTCAGTTTATAAATAAAATTGGTTAATGACAACTTTGCTTCCTTCCTTTTTATGTAAAAGGTAGAAGGGTACTTTTCTCATTCTTCTGTATTGTATAGCACAAAGGAAATGTCACAAGAACTTCCAAGACTCTGGGAGTCTGGAAGTACTTGAGGAGAAAAAAGCACTGTGTAGGTCTTGGCTAGGTGGAAATGTGCTCTGGAACTGCATATTTGAGATGCATGTAGTTTTCATCACCCCATAAGCTGGATCCAGCATTTTCTAGGACTGAAAGAGGCAGAACTAAGCACAAGGTGCTGAGCATCCTCTATCCTGAGATTTAGAACAGAGCAGCATGAGGTTATAATGCTAATACTGAACTATTACATAGCTCTTTTAGCTTTTTCACAGGCTAATATGCTTTACAAATGAGGTTTGTAGTAGTACCCCACTTTTATATGGCAGAAATGAGATGCTGAAGTAGTAGCCTCTGGAACAACATGCAGGTTTCCTGACTCCCAGTGCTTTAATCCCATTTTGTGATTAAAGACTTAGAAAATGCAGCTAAAGCAGAGAGAAGCTGCTAAAATTGCCTAGATTTGCTGGAAATAAGCAGAATTTATGATGAACCTAATAGAGAAAACTCAATCTCTTCGATGGAATGCTAAAAAAAGAGCCCATGACAGGATCTTTGGGGGCATGCTTATAGCTTATTTCTCTAAGGCTATGAAGTCTCACACACCAACTGCTTTTCTTTCCACATGCATTTATACTTGTTCCTTTGAGTGTACATGTCAGGGTCTGCATGAGTTGATAGCTTCCCTGGGAGGGCAGGGCAGGGCCTCAGACAGACCCCATCCCACTGGGGATGGGCCAAGACCAGGCTGGGTCATCAGGCCACAAGTTGGCCCCAGTCGAAGCCTCCCTACCAAACATCCAGGGATACATTTAGGGCCCTGACAGCATATTTCCAAAACGTTCCTTAAAACAAATTCACTTTGGATTCCAAGGAACAAATTTGTAACAAAACCAAAAGAGGGACAAAATGTCTACAGGGCAGCAAGGGCCCTGCAAGCTGTGTGTGACCAACAGCTGAGCAGTGCAGGGAGACTCCTTATATTGGATTTGCATGGCAAGGCTTGGTAGTAGGGGAGCTTTGGGGGGTGGCTTCTGTGAGAAGCTTCCAGAAGCTTCCCCCATGTGCAATAGAGCCAATGTCAGCCACCTACAAGATGGACCCACCGTTGGTCAAGGCCGAGCTCACCAGCAATGGTGGTAGCGCCTCTGAGATAACATGTTTAGGAAGGGAAAAAACACTGAAGAGCAACAAAAAAACTGAAGAGGAGCAGAGAGATATGAGAGGAACAACTCTGCAGACACCAAGGTCAGTGGAGAAGGAGGGGGAGGAGGTGCTTCAGGAACTGAAGTAGAGATTCCCCAGCTTCCTGTGGTGAAGGGCATGGTGATGCTGTCTGTGCCCTGCAGCCATGGAGGGTCACGGGGGAGCAGAGACCCACGTCAGAGCAGGGGGATGCCCGAAGGAGTCTGTGACCCAATGGGAAGCCCTGCGCTGGAGCAAGTTTGCTGGCAGGACTTGTGACCCCATGGGGGACCCACACTGGAGCAGGCTGCTCCTGAAGGACTGCACCCTATGGGAGAGACACACTGTGGAACAGTTCGTGAAGAACTGCAGCCCATGAGAAGAACTCACAATGAAGTTCCTGGAGACCTGTATCCTGTGGGAGGGACCCCAGGCTGGAGCACAGGCAGAGTGTGAGGAGTCCTCCCCTTGAGGAGGAAGGAGCAGCAGAAACAGCGTGTGATAGACTGACCACAATCCCCCATTCCCTGTCCTCCTGCGTTGCTTGCTGGGAGCAGGTAGAGAAATCGGCAGTGGATTTGTATGATTTAGTTTTATTTCTACTCTGATTTCATTGGTAATAGATTAGTTTTCCCAAGTTGAGTGTTTTTCCCATGATGGTAACTGGTGAGTGGCCCCTCCCTGTCCTTACTTTGACCCATGTGCCTTTCATCATATTTTCTCTTCCCTGCCCACTTGAGGAGGGGAGTGATGGAGTGGCTTTGGTGGGTACCTGGCCTCCAACCGGGGTCAACCCACCACACTCCAGTGCCCTGTGGACAGGGCCCTCAGTGGGGCAGAGCCAGTCAGGCCTGTGGCGGTCACCTGTAGAGAAAAATCTGATTGACCTTGGAAATACATTCCAAAACTATCAATTAAAACGGATAAAAATACACCTCAGGCACTAGTTGCATAGGTGTTCCACCCTAGGTCACCCTGAAATTATAAAAGCACCATGACAGTAAAGCGTGCATATGATTAACTGAAGAAGAGCTTCCTCACAGAAACATTTAAGCATTTGTAAAATATCATGGTCCCTACAGTAGGGACAGTACAATATATGGCATTGATTTGTGTGAGTTTTCACTGAACACAGTAAAAAAATAACTAAATTACTTGTCTTACAGGTTTCTGTGGTGCCTTGGGGAAAGTGTAGGCAGTTGTACACAGCTCTCTCTGCTTGATGGAAGACTGATATTTATACTTTCAGCAGCTTTAAAACGTTGTACTCATGGGCTAGAAGTATGTAGATATCCAAAGAAACTCGTTTCTGAATCAGTACAGATTAATAGCCAGGGCCCAGTTGCTGCCTGAAAGGAGGAAGCTCACACGAGTGCCATGTAATTATTCACGTTTCCCGTACAAGTTTCATCCTGAATTTTTTCCATAATCCTACAACACTTCTGTTTGTGTTGTCATTGCAAGGGACAGTATTTATGCCCACATACACACAGAGGAAGCGGCAGTCTGTTTCCTTCATACCCTACAATCCTGCCAAGGCACCTAAGGAGCCTGGTAAACAAAAAAGCTAGTGGAAGATAGACCGCTTCCTTGTTTGGGATTTGAGGTACCCTGCCACCTCCTTCTGTTTCCTGACAGCATGTCTCCAATAGAGATCTGCTGCCAGAGTTTTCTTCAGTTAAGTGATTTCTGGTATCCTTCTACAGCCAGCTGCTGCTGTGCAGGTGGGCTTTTAAAGTTAACAGAACCTGAAGATGAGACCTTTACTGGAGATTTGCTTTATAGCTGGTAAAGAACACCTTCATGAGGCCAGAAAAAGAGTAAGAACCTTAAGTCTAGTTAGAGCACACAGCCAAGAACAGAGAGGCGTAGATTTTTATCTGTGCTTTCAGGATAGTTTTGAATTTTTTCCAAAGATTTTTAAAAGATTAAATCAACGGTTGTGTGAGTTTTACAAGCTTGTACAACTGGTAGTTCACAAGGGCCATTTTGCCTTTGGAAGGCATGTCACTGATAATATCCAGGGAGTATGACAGTGATTAATTAATTATTTTAAAGACTGTAGTCCCTTGAGTAAACTGCTTTAATAAGCAAAAAGAAGCAGCCCTTCAGATGTGCCAGTGTTGCAGCATTTTGAAAATTCCTCTCCTTTTCCAAGGAGTGTCAAGTTCAGTGCAGACATGCATTCATTGCCATACATGTAAGCTAGACACTTCTTGCTCTCAGAAATACTTTGGGACAGCTCAGTTAAATATTTTTTGTTTTGTTTCTGCAGGCTGCTTAAGTATAAGCCGCTGCTTTTAAAATATAAGTAATCAGCAGTAGAAGTGGGTGATGCCCTAGGGGGGACGTGAGGGGAAAAAGAAAAGAGTCTCTACTGCATATATAATGTGTGGTCTTGAATAATGTTCTTAAATTTTATGTCCTTAACACTGGGAAAATGCTTATCTACTCACAAGAATGTCATTTAGCAAAAAGTTAATTTATTTTGAAATGTTTATGCGATGTTAGGCTTGCTTTCAGACACTATGACTTAATAATGCTGTTCTATCAAAAGTGTCTTTAAACCATTGCAGTGAAAAATCAATTTATTCTGGTTTTGTGATGGGATAGCCGCGTAGCTAGCAAAAAATGTAAAATAACAAAGTAATTCAGGCAAAACACTTTGAAAGATATTAAAATTTCTATAGACCTGAATTAATTTTAAAATTCGAGTAATACAGGGAGTGTTTTTCATTATAAAGATCTATGGATACATCAGTGGAGATGTTAGTACTTTTGGTAAGAATGTTACTGTGGTCATGAACAAAAGATGTTGTGTGTATATTGGGTAAAGATTAGAGGAAAAACAAGGCACAGAAACCCAATCTCCCAGCTGAACAGCAAAAGTAGAACATACCAAAAGAAAGAAATAAGTGAAGCCAAGTAGTCCATATGGTGCAGTAATTTAAACAAAAATAAAAAGGGCAAAACCGTTGTTTCCACAGGTATTTATAAAGGCCAAAAGAATCCACTGGCAGAACAACCATGGAAATACTGCTGGAAGTTTTTGACTGTGGGAGAGCAGATGATAGATCAGCAAAGGAAAGAGCATAGGATGGAGCTACTACTAGTTTGG
This sequence comes from Rhynochetos jubatus, assembly GCA_027574665.1. Classification (NCBI taxonomy): domain Eukaryota; kingdom Metazoa; phylum Chordata; class Aves; order Eurypygiformes; family Rhynochetidae; genus Rhynochetos; species Rhynochetos jubatus. The sequence continues at coordinate 26,115,506 of CM050653.1, forward strand.
TCAGGTCTCTTCAATATAAACAGCAGGCTAATTGCAACTGTTATTCCTAGTTTAAATGAGCTTTCCTAAGTCTTCTGACAGAAAAGTGATAACAGCATTCATGAGATAGACACAGGAGGAATCAATAGCAGAACTGGCAGTAAAAATAACAGAAAATCCTTATTTCCAGAATTTGTTGTTTACTGGCCTGTAAATAATAACTATATCTGTATACCATTGCATGCTTTGTGGGTTGAGAATGTTTGGCTATTCCACAGAGATCTTACTTCTTATAAGTAATATATGAAAAGATCTGCAAATCCAGGTAACAATATTAGAAGGAGTTGCTGAAGATTTTAGGTGACTGATTTAACATACACTTGAGACCATCAGATCACGCAATTAGTCTTGGTCTTGCATTTTAAGTATCAACTGTAGTTGAATCATTCAGTAATCATTAGAACAATGAGCTGATATATTCTAAAAATATCACCACCTATTTAATTATAAATTTCAACTTTAGCAATGTTAACTGCATCTTAAATGGAAAAAAAATGAAGCAGCTTAGCTCTCAGAACTTAATCATTATCTAACCTTAGAGCTATCTAACTTAAAGCTTCCTCCTTGAAGCTAAATTTTAAAATTAAGGCTTTCAAAGTGATTTTCCATCAAGGCATCTGATTACATGCCTGGCTGGAGCTGTGCAGATGATGAGGGGCTACAGCAGTGACACATCCCATTTCAAAGAAGTCCTCTGGGTAAGGTTACCATGTGAGGCCAACAAGCTGCTTCTGCCACGTGGGTCTCTGCCAAGACACACACCTTCAGTGTAATCCTGCCTGTAGACAAATGTCTCGTCTTCCATGCAAGAACCCCCCTTTAGTCCTGAACAAAGCAATTAAGCCATGGATAGGAATAGAAAGATCTTTTTAAATTTCTGCTTCTTGGTATTTATGAACCAGGAACTGCAAGTGAAAATACAAGGATTGTCAACATTCTAATATAAAATACAGAATAAAACATCTTCCTGCATTGGAAGGAATATAAGATGATCACATATATTTTAAAGTAACCTGACCATTCATAAAAGACAGACTTTCTGCTGCTGAAGTTGCCTTTACAACAATGTGCATAGCCTGAATTCTGATCTATCATCCCACATTTTCCATGTTGCAATTTCTCCATGTTGGTCTTCCCCCCATGGATTTAATTCTTTTTCTGTGTAGGACAGATTTTAAGTGTCTTTAAAACTAAGAGCATTTCCTTTAGGCACATTTCTTAGAGGAATTTTATAGACATTTTAACAGAACCACATTATTTAGCATGCTCTAAAAATAAAAAAGCTGAGTATTTTTCTGTTCAGTGCAATGGTTTTCACAATCACATATTCTTTCGGATACAATAAGAGATTGATCAAAAGTGGACTGATCTCTCTGTTGTTGATATTTCTTCCTCATTGGATGAAAGTTAGCTTGAAAAAAATCTAGAAGGGTTACTTCCCTTTAGATGGTTTGTGGAACAATTCTTACCCTAATACTCTAGATTCATATAGGGTTTGCAGGCAGTTTCACTGTGCAGTTCTTCCTTGCAGTCTTGAGTGAAACCACAATCTTCCTCAAAGGCATTCACCATGATCTGTTCATGGTCAAGGGTGCAAGTATCAACTTGGGAAATCTGTATATAAATTAAAAAAAAAATGTTTCTACTTTTTAAATGTTTATAAATATGTAAGCTTAATAAAGTCTTAGGTATTTCAGAGGCTGTTGTGTATCATTCCCAGATATCCCATACACCCAGTCTGAATATATGGGAAAGGTCTGAAAGTCTTAAGTCGGCACTGAAACTCCAGCTGTTGAAAGTTCAAAATAAAACCACTGTAGCTATTTGTAGAGAAAAAAACAACAACAACAAAAACAAAACAAAACAAAAACACAAAAAAAAAAAAACAACCCAAACAAACAAAAAAAAAAAAAAAAAACAAAAAAAAAACCACCATAAAGGAGCAACATCAGCCACTTGGCATTTTTTACTATTAAAACTAAAGACTAGATTTATTCCCTGTTTCAGCATCTCTAGATATCTAGTCTTCTGGGAAATGAGGCAAGTACTATGACCTTTCTACTTTGGAACTGTGTCAGGGAGTTTATCTTCCAAAGCATTCATCTTGATCAGAGCCAGAGAGCAACCTCTCAAGAACACTTTTCCCTTGGGGTAAGCTGAGATGCCAGATTGTCAGATGAGAGCTCAGCTGGTGGAGGCTGATCTTTGTCCCAGGGCAGGACAACTTGGAGGCACCTGCCATGCAGGAGGCTGAGACCACAGGTATCTGTGTACTGGTGGAGGAGAGCTGTAGCTGACAAAGATGCTTTCCCTCACTGCATGGAAAATGCCAAAAGGGAAAATTGCTTCAGATAAGGGGTTTGGATGTGGAACAGAAGATCTGAGTGGAATTGTTTAGGCAGAAAAGTTGAGAACAAATTCAGAGTTCAGTAAAACATTTGAGAGTCGATGTAGCATCTGCCGTCTGTACCTACACTCCGCAGAGAGGGAAAACATTTGCAGGCCAGAAGGGTAGGGATCCATATCTCTTGAGGCCTGACTGGGCACTTGGGTATCCATCACAGTCATGTGCTTTGTTTGTGGCACACTATATCCCCCTTCCCTAATCTTTGTGTCTCACAGGGGCTGTGAACGCATTTTGCTACCCTTGAGCTCAGTCTCACTTTAGGAGATTAAGTTAATTTTATGCCAGGGTATGAGTGACCAAAAAGATGCTTTCATGAATCATGTCAAGTTAAGATGATCTAGAAGCCATCTCACAGTCTGCAAACTGCTACCTTCCAGATGGTTTGAATTGTTTGTATGGCCAAACAGATGGCTGAAAAGGTCTCTTAACAGGATATCACAGAAAGAAGAATGTTCGTGACTCTGTTTCCTGCTAGTTTAACTCAGTTTCAGTCAGCAAGACCAAGGATCCAAATTCAGTTGTTTTCATTTAAAAAAAGGAAACTCAGATGCAGACACAGATGTGCAGATGTACATGGGCATACTAATTTAGCAGCTTTGAAAGCCTTTACTGTTCTAAGGCATAAGTATTCTAAAGGTATTACTTTCAGCAAAACTATTTTGACATTTTGGGGCCTCTTCTTCATTGTTTGGTCATTAAGGCATGAAAATAACTGTCAGAAAGTTCATTGGTTTATGGCAGCTAAAGTGTATAAAGAGTGCCATTACAAATTGATAAAAACAGAAGTGTAAATAAGTCTAAACCAATCCTTTTCTTATGGCAACATTAGGGATCCTGGAAAATTTTATTAGATTTTTAAAATTTATTTAATTTTTTTAGTTAGATAATCATGGAATAACAATATCAGTATTTGTTTAAACCCAAGAATAAGATATTGGAAGAATTTTTTAAATTCCAAATCTCAGATTTGCATAGTAACTTGTCAGACAATAGTACTGAATGCTTCATAATAGCAGTTTCTACCATGAAGACTGTATCTTTTTTGATGCCATACAACAGATACAAGGGACTTAAGAACATTGCAGATCCATTATGCATTTCCAAATCTACCTTTGTGAAACTCTATGAGAAAGATAATTCATACTGGAAATCACATACAAACAGTGTGTCACAGAGGGTAAAGTTAAGTGGAGTTTTAGATCTGAATTCATTTTTCTGAAGGTTTTCAATAAAACTACGCCTACAGCATAAAAAATAGGTTAAAAATCTTCAAAGTAACTTTTAAAAAAATTATCCATTATATTTGTTGTATGATTGCTCTTATTCAGTATTTGCCTGGTACCGTAATGTTTACATTTAGATTCAACTGATATATCTAAAGAAGGTATTAGCACTAACAATTTTAATTGCTTAGAAATATTTGCCAAAGAAAACATGGTTTTTCTGAATGTACTGTTGTGGTTGCTGCGCAAAAACAGCATCTCAGCTTTGCTCTAACATTTCTTCAAAACTCTAATTAGAGTCATTTCCTGCAGACTCTTCAGCATGCTGAGCTTTGCTTGTAGCAAATTAGGCACAGAGGTTTTTAAGGTGTATAAATGGGAAATCAATGGAAGCTCCTGACCTAATTATCTTTTAAGATATGGACCTGAGAGTTTTCTAGTGGGTCCGTGACAGGATGTTCATTCTCAGTTCTCTCTGTTGTGGATGCCAGTTTGAGAGGCAACACTTCCATTTACAAACTGCAACTACTTCAGAATGATCTTCTACCCTTGTTTCATTCTTATCAGACTTTCCAATATCCCCTTGTCTATTTCCCTGTTTTTCTAATTTTTTTTGCTGTGCTGTTGAAGTGTTTCCAACCTCAAACTAAAGTAACTTTCCTCTTTACTATAATAGGTCAAAGATAAGCTTCACAGAAAAGGTGTAAAGCAAAAATACTAAATACCAAAAGTATCATCTAGCACTTATGTATTTTTTACCTTGAAATTTGTTAATTTTATTTTAAATATGTGTTTTGGGTAGGATAGCTGATTCACTTGTTTAGTGGTTGCGGTGACCCTCTTGAAACCTTTTCCAAGCTGCATGACCTGCAAGGAAAGTGGAGCTAAGCCAACCACCACTATTGCTCCTACAGACCAGGCAAGCAGCTATTTGGAAAATGAGATAATTCCAGGTGTGTGGGGATTACTGCAGGCACGTGCCTACACCAAATCTCTCTGGGATTGCAAGGGTACTACCCATGTGGTAGCATGCCATGGCCCATCCCAAACTCTATGTCACCACACCATTGGACCTTGTTGGAAACTACTGCTAAAATCCTGGAGGCAAAAGAGGAATGGAGTAATGGTAGAGTGCAAAAGAGAGGTGGAGGCTGAGCACACTGCAAAGCCTGTCTGAGGGAAGGAATGAGGGAATGTTAGGTGAGAATGTTGTTACAAAATGAAACCTTAACCTCAAATAAACACAGTCATGGTGTGCTCTTCTGCTCTGCCTTGTACACACTTCCCAAGGACCAAGTGCCCTTGTCCATTTTGTCAAGCATTGTGCATAGGTTTACCTAAATTGGGTTCCCCTTATTCCTTTTTCTATCCTTCCTGTCCACAAACTATGAATGAAGTACTAATAATGAATCAAAAACAAAATAGAGGAGAACAAAGATTAAAAGATACTGAAAGGTCATCTCATGGAAGGTTTTTTTCCAAATAAAAGACTCCTCTATCCAAATTAGGTAGATTTTTGTGAAGAGAGATCTGATTGTTCTCCAGTGAGACTTCGAATTACTTACACCACTAAGATCCCAATAGATCCATATTCACTAGGCTAGTGAAAGGAACTCTGTAAAAATAAAGGAAAACCATTACATTATATCAAATAAATAAGTCTTCAGGTTTATTTATCCTGGACATTTTAACAAGCTCTCTGTCGATTGGCTCTTAAAGCTGATTCACCCTGAAAAGCTTAAGAGTGGATACATGCCTCCCACCTATGGCTGTGGACAGTCCAAACTGGCATTTGGCCCTATGGACATAAAAAGATGGCTTCTGAAAATTATTGCATTGAAAGGAAATGACAGCATGTAGACTAATGACAAGTTGTTAGTGATTAGGTCACCTCCAGAATAGATTGTTTGGATACAGAAATAGTTTCTGTGCTGTTCTTGTGACAGAGAAGAGGCGTATAGCAGAAAACGTGATATCAAAATATATTTGGAGGACTAATTTCAATAAAAGTGATGGATACGGATAAGGCTAATTGGTACTTTGCCTCAGGCTTTAACTTCATTCACCTGTTTTTGAGATATTATATGGGTAGATACAATCTACTGGATTATAACAGAAGTCAAAAACTATCGGGGGTCGGAGGGGGAAATCCAAATGTTTTTCTAAAGCTTGTTCTTGTTCCATCTTGGTTGCTACAGCTTTGGACGTCTGTGGAGAAGAAGCAGAGGGTAAAACTCAATCCACTTATTCACAGTTTATAAATGCCTTCTCAGGATGTGCATCACTAATTGTAATAAAAAAGACTTTTTACATATAAGTATTTTAATTTCAAATACTAACAGCCACCACTAATTGCTAAAAAGACACAGAAGCTCTAAAAGCATTGCTGCTTCTGATGTTCTTGCTTCCATGGCAATGTATTCAAGAACAAGTTCACATCCTGCACTAATATTGCAACACTGGGACAAAGCAGTAGGCAGCATGCTACTTTTTTATTAAAAAATAAAATGCATCTTCATTTAGGAAAAAAAAGCCAAGTATTTCCATTTAGAAATGTGGCTACAGTGCCTTGGACACGCTGTATTTTGTGTATCTTGTGACCTCCTTCTCACATATTACACAGTGGTTGAATATCTTCCCTTCAGAACTGTTCTAAAAAGAGTAAGAAATTACTGCATCTTACCATGCCATGTATTCAGATTTTGCCTAGACTTCAAATCCAGCTACATTTCATTCCTGTCTTTCAAACTGTAATATTTTGGTTTGGCTGAAAGGAAAGATCTATTTCACAATGTAGAGTACATTCTTGGCAAATTTTAGTATGTTTAGACATCAAAATATTCAAACCTTGTTCAGGCTAAGCCAAAATTATTTTTATTTCAGCTTCTGTGAACTGAAAAAACAATTATCAGCTTGGTCCTGTTATATATAGATAATGTTTTAAGATCATAACATTAGAAACTTGACATAATAAAATGCCTGTTGGAAGAGTGCAGTAACAATCCTTGACCACAAATCTCTGTTTTTCATGAAAAACTCCGATATATAATTATTGACTGAAAAATGTTTCTGCAAGTTTGCTTTTTATGTTATTGTATGTCTTCTGTTGCTTCCTTGCCTGTTTCTTGTGTTGTAAGCAAAGGGTTGCAATGGCACGAAACTGGAAAGTCAGTATCTCTGACAAAGCTATCACTCTTCAAGTATACTGTTGCCATGGTGAAGGACAAATAAATACTGAGTGCAGTGTTCACAAGTTACAATACGTTTATTGACTATTTTTGTTTGGTGGTGGAGGAAATCAAATGCTTAAGTCTTTTACTTCATAGTGATTACATACAATATATAAGAAAAGAACGTTCTTGGAGAGCCAGGAACAAAAGCCAGTGAGACCAGTAAAAGGTTTTCCTATCTGAGTTGGCTTTCAGTCAGATTATATATGTAAGCTTGTGTGTGTGTAGCCAAAACATGACACACCATCTGGCAGACCTCCTATAGCATTGATGAGAGCTTGACTGAAGAATAAACTGGTGTATTTGCCTCGATATTTTGCCGGTCGTTAATCAAGCAGAAACCATCTGGTTCATTTCAGTGATACGGTTGTCTGGCCTCTGGTCTAGGAGGCAAAGAAATGCAAATCCTTGATAAATCATAAACATAGTGTATAACAAAATTTGTTATCAGTTTCAGTAATTACCTGTTTTCCTGTAGGCAAATGTAGAACTGACTGTTCTATCAGAGCACACGAAAAACAAAGCTTTATCTTTCAGAAAGGGAAGAAGTTTTCATTGCTTTATTGTTGTTGTCCTTAAGGAGTTTAACATCACTGCACACAGGATTGTTCTGATATAAACTACCTTAAAGAGAGGTTTTTCATCTCAAGCACTAGATCTCTTTGGAGACCTGGCTTTGCCAGAGACTTTTTGTGACCACAGCAGACACTTGAGAGCCAAAGTCTGTTGAAGATGGACAGAGAAAAAGGTCCGTTTCAATGAGCTAGAACATACAAAGACCTTGTAGCTTTACTTCTTTTACTGGGAGAATCAGATTGTCATGGTCTTACCTGCCAGTATTTTGGCACAGTTCTGTAAATTTCCTATACTACGGTTGATGAGAGAAAGCAGTACTATCACATACTGCTGTATTTCTGATTTATGTTTGACCTTGGAGTAGCAACACAAGGAAAGATTTCTGTTCCTTTGGCATCCAGAAAGTCTGGTGACCATGAGACCTCCAGAGCACAAGCAAGTACTAGAGGCAAATAATTTTCTAGCTCTTAATTACTGTATTTCAGCAAAGCTTTCAGTACAGACCTTAAAGCCAATTAGCAGCAAAGTCAGTAATGAACCATTTCAGTCATGACTCAAAAGATTCATGGGATAACGTGAACTGTCTTTAGTAGGTAAGCAGTAGAGGTATTTATCTCTGTTCTGGCTAGGCCAAATGGTTATCTCATGAAGGATGGAGTCCCTGACAGAAAAATAACTGTCCTAAGTGCTCAGAGACTGCAGAATTAAAGAGTGCCAATTACTGGTAAAGTTGCTGTAACAGATGGAAGGCAGATAGCTAAAACCTTAACAAGTAGATCACAAAAGAAATCTAGAGTAAAAATACTGTAGGGAGACTAGATAAAGATATTTATTTCAGGTACTGCCAAAGGGCACTTTATTAACTATCCATTCTAAAGGTAGCTTCATTCAGTCAAAAGAATTACCTTAAAATGCATTCCAGCGTCTGGAATGGAGTTTTAGCTCATTTGGCAGAAATGACCTGAAGCTTTCTTTCACACAGCAGTGACAACCATTACCAACAAAGAAATTGAAATAGGGACAACACAAATTATAGTAATATTATTTTCTCATGTTTTCCGCAATTATTTTTATTCCCAGCTTAATCAGCTCCATTTCACAGCAGTACCAGGAGTTGTATAGTGCCTTAGAGCATAAGTCTACCTTTATTCCTCTTCACCTGTAGGTAGCAAGGCTCAAATCACAGAACATATGACTAAAGCTGGATTATAAGCAATGTGTTTTCCACAGTTAAAAGGAACACATATTAAGCACAGACCCTGGTGCAGTGTGTTTGGTGATGTAACTACTTTACTTTATGCCAGTGCTTCATACTGATTCCAACCTCAGCACAGGAGCTGGGAGATCAGCATCCTTGAAACAAGGGAAGCTTCTGAAGTTGCTGTAGCAGCCTATTAGGGTACTGATGGTGAACTCCTGGGGAGGGAAAAACTCTCCCATTATCTAGTACTTTAAACTGAAAGACTGCAGAATCACAGATCCACGGATTGGTTGAGGTTAGAAGAGACTTGTGTGCCAACTGCCCTGCTCAAGCAGGGCCATCTAGACCCAGTTGCCCAGAACCATGTCCAGGTGTTTTTTGAGTATCTCCAAAGATGAAGACTCCACAACCCCTCAGGCGAACCTGTGTCCATGCTTGGTTACCCTCAGAGGGAAAAAGTGTTTCCTGATGTTTCAGACAGAACCTCCTGTGTTTCAGTTGGTGCCCATTGCCTCTTGTCCTGTCACTGGCCACCAGTGAAAAGAGCCTAGCTCCCTCTTCTTTGTACCCTCCCTTCAGGCATTTATATAGATTAGTAAGATTGCCCTTGAGCTACTCTTCTCAAGGCTGAACAGTCCCAGTTTTCTCAGTCTTTCCTCATAGGGCACATGCTTCAGTCCTATTATCATCTTCATGGACTTTTGTTGGACTCTCTCCAGTATGTCCACATCTTATCCTGGGGAACCCAGAAGTGCTCAGTAGACAGGAAGGACCACCTCCCTTGACCTGCTGGCAATACTTCTAATGCAGCCAAGGATGCCATCAGCCTTCCTTGCTACAAGGGCACATTGCTGGCTCATGTTCAACTTGGTATTCACCAAGATCCCTAGGCCCTCTTCTACAGAGCCACTTTCCAGATGGGCAGCCCCTAGCAAATACTGGGGCATGGGGTAGTTTCCATTTTCCGCTACTGAACTTCATGAGGTTCCTGTCTGCCAATTTATCTAGCCTGTTAACATCCCTCTGGATGGCAGTGTGACCCTCTGGTGTATCAGCCACTCCTCCCAGACTTGTATCATCCACAGACTTGGTAGGGGCACACTCTGCCCCACCTCAAGATCATTAATGAAGTAGTTAAACAGGTTTGGATGTTGTATTGTCCCCTGAGGTACACCACTAGTTATTGTCATCCAACTAGACTTTGTGTCGATGATCACCACCCTCTCGGCTCAGCCATTCACTCAGTTTTCAATCCACACCTCTGTCTGCTGATCCAGCTCATATTTCAACAGCTTCTGTAAGAGAATCCTATGGGAGGCAGTGCCAAAGCCTTACTGAAGTCGAGATAAATAATATCGACTGCTCTCTCCTCATTCACCAGGCCAGTCATTTCATCATAGGATGTTGTCAGGATGGTCAAGCATGATGTCCCCTTGGTGAATCTATACTGATTCCTGATGATTTTCTTGTTGAACATGTACCTGGAAATGGTTTCCTACTCCATCACTTTACTAGGGATCAAGGTGGGGCTGGCCAATCTGTAGTTCCCTGGGTCTTCTTTCCCTTTTTGAAGATAGGAGTGACGTTTGCTTTCCTCTAGTCACCAGGTACTTCTCCCAGTCACCATGATCGATCAAAGATTATCAAGAGTGGCCTTGCATCTGCCACCTCTCTCAGCATTCATAGGTGCATCCCATCAGGGCCCATGGACTTATGGATGTCCAGTTTGATTAAATATTCCCTGACCTGATCATAAAGTTTATTACCTAAGTGAATCAGGCTTTCTACAACACTGCTTCATATTTCATAATTGTGTGGTCTTGCTAGGGGCAAGGCTGGGAACAGAAAATAGAATAGCAACTGAACTCAGCAGAGGAGGAAATACAATAGAGTTGGACATGTCTAGCTTTATCTAGACTATGTAAAAAGATTGGCTCCTTGTAGCTGAAAGACAGTACCTGTTGGTTGCTACTGGCCATGTCTATGCTTTGGGTAAGTCAATCCCTCTAGAAAGTGAGTTGAGAGACAAAACCTCTCAACTTCATATATGTGCTATCAAAATTCACTAATTTACTATTACTTGTTTGAGACCTGATTTTTTTTCCTTAAGTTTTTCATTGTAAGTGAACATCTCTGTGCATCCTTCAGGTGAGATGTGAGTTGGTCTAACCAAAATACGAAAGGTCTCCCTGTGCAGTCATGGCAGAGCTCCACCAAAGATCTTGAGCAAGCCTAGCTGTCCTGTTAGTGACAGGACAGTCCTGCACACACCCTACTGCAAAGGTGAACACAGCCAACTCTCTGTGAAAAGATCAGTCCTTGAGATAGGAATCAAGTGAAAGCCAAACTGCTATCAAATGAAATTTAGCAGATATTCTAAATGTCAGTGAGAACTAAAAACAATTTTGTAATTTCAGTTTATTTTGCTTCTTTTCAATTTGTTGTTATTTAATTAACTATAAATTTCTTCAGAGACTTCTCATAAATTTCTTCTGACATGAAATAAAAATATATTTAATTTTCTCTCCCTAGGAATGAGATTTGCTATCAATATTTTAAAAATCACCTGGTTTAGTATTTCTAATATTTTTCATTAGCCAGGAATACTCTGAGCATCATCCAGACATTCTACTTAAATCTAATGTAACAGAATTTTTCATGCATTTGCACAAAGAATAATTATCCTTATTTTAATGCCATTACAAAACAGCTTTATAATATTAAACTCCAGCAGAGCCACCTGAAATGATCAAAGACCAATTCAGTCTCTCGGTAACAATAACGGTGGTGTGTTTGGTTTGAATATTGTCAGTAGCATAACTTATGTGTAAATAGCTTTTACATTTTACAATGCATCAAATATAGTAAACAGAAAGGGTCCACAAAGAGCACAAAGATCAAGCGATTATACTACTGTAAAATCTTGTTACAATTCTGAATAAGGTGATTTAATTCTCCCCTTTACAGAAAGTCCCATGTTCTCTTGCACACATAATAGCATCAAACATTTCAAATAATTGTAGCGTTTATTAAATGACGCGCTGGGAAAACTGTGCCTTGGAGTCTGACACTCTTGAAACAATGAGAAAACAGAGATAAAGAAATTGAGGGAGGAGCAGTGTAAGCAAACCCTGCTGCTGCATCCCCAGTGAGTGCAGACTGGGCTGGTGAGGAGCTCATCAGATAGCTGTGCTCCATGCTAGATGCTCAAGAGGTTCAGAAAGAAAAAGCCTCCACCAAGATTTTGATACTTCCTGGGGAACTGCCAAAAGTCAGTGTCCCAGCCCACTCCACTCACTGATGTGGGATGTGGTGCAGGGTGAGGGGAACTCCAGAGTAAATCAGGAGCTGAGGTCTTACTGTTCAAGTCTGTGCTCAAGGTTGATCCCCACACAGGTTGTCAAGGACAGGGGTCATTCATCTCTCCTTTTTTTAAGTCGGTTCAGTCCACTGGAACACATTTTAGTCCCTGCCAGTCCACACCACTGGCTATTTGGTTATTGTTATTAGAAAACAAACACCACCAAGTTATTTAAATCCAAAGCCACTAAATGCAAAATCTTGTTCCTCCCTTGCAACTTTTTTTTGATGCTGGTTAAACATTAGGGCCTCAAGGAAAAAAAATTACACGCACATGACTGTACATATATGGTACAGAGAAGATAAAGTGATGTCACTGAAATCTGTCATATTGAGGATACCTACAAAGAAGTTGTGAAGTGAGAGCAATAACGAGAAATTTACAATAACAGATATTAACATATTTACAACAGAATATTTACAACAATATATCCCAGTTATTGTCCACCACTGGCGTAATGATGAAGCTGTGACAATGCAGACCTACACGGTAATTAACATGACAGTTCAGTCTAGAGAAGATTCACACTTACCACAGCACACCTCACAAACATTGCTGTAAGTGCTCTAAACACCTATTCGGCAAAATGTGACTGTAAAGCTAGATGCTTGTAAAAAACACTAAGTCATGACATCTGAGCCAGATATTTAACAAGCTGCTTCTAATTTATCTGGAGTTCATAAGTGAAATCCTGCTGCTTTTCTGTGTGCTGGACTACCATTCTTCCATTCCATAGCAGAATAAAGGCAGAAGGCAAAAGACCATTTCACTTCATTATTATAATTGATTGGCCCTTCTCATTATCACTCCCTTTCATTTTTCTAAATAGAAACAATGTGTTACATTATGGAGAAAGTTAGCATGTATCACATTAAAGATCAAATTAGCAAATATTTCTTGACATTTCTAAAGCAGGGAACAGCTCCCATGCATTTGAATTAGATCAATAGAGTAATATTGAATTGAGTCAGTGGAGTAGTACGTGCTTATTAGCAGTTTCTGAATAACTAACTGAATGGATGATTGCAGCTGTTAACGTACAGTGATTTCAGAATATTTAACAAATTACATCTTAATGCACCATGCTAAAAGCAGTGATTTGCTTCCAAAAAATTATAAACATTAGTATGGCTAGTCTGCACTTAAGTATTTGCAGCCAACTTGTCTACAGGCTTTTCTGCAGACTGTGATATTAGAGAATAATTTGTATGCTAATTTGCAATTTTTTTTGCACCTTTGCCACCTCATAATATCAAGGTAGCCTTCACTAGCCCATAAAAAATCAAATTGCTACTATGCTGGACAACAATTAATGTCTGAAAACGATCACAAAGAAAAGTCTGGCTAGCTACCCACCAAGGAAATTAGGGAGAATATGCAAGAGATTAACAGCTCTGTAAACTGAGAAATGACAACACCAATTATTATGAGTAATTTGATTTGACATTTTGAACTTTTATAGTTTAGAATTTCCTTTGAAAAATGGTTCCCATGTGCAATATTTAATTGCACTGTACAGAATGTGCTAAAACCATTAAATACCTTGTCATATTTTAAAATGAAAGTTAATCTAAAAAAGAATTTACTGTAGGCAGGTATGCATGGCACATGTCTGCACACTGGAGAATGTAGTGCCATTTGTGCTTTTAAATCTAATCTGATGTTTGATTGTCAAAGGCAGGTCAAAACTAACATCTACACCAAGCTTGTGCTACACTTTCATGCTCAGCGAAGGAGGAATGACTTAATACATTCACAATTTACTTTGAAAATGTTGAATTTTGCTGCCCCATGCAAAGTACAGCCTCAGTGTATTTTTTTTCCTATGTATTTTAAGGCAGGTTCTGAAATATTTAGTATCATTATAGTCATTCTCTCCCAAATTGTTAAGTATGTTTAAAAAATGAAATTTGTCTTTTAGGAAAAAAGATCAGTCTGCTTTATTGTGCTTATTAATGCAGATAAAAGAATAGCTCTGGTACATCCATATTGACAGGGTTCCTGCCATTGAACTCAGTCATTCACTGGGACTTCTTTGTGCTCAGTATCTCTGCAAAAGTGCCTCTTAGGCACCACAACCAGATGTAGACACCGGGCTCTGGAAGGCAATTTTAAAATACAAACTTATGGCTATATTATCAGACCCCGAAAGGAAACATGGCCATTTTCCAATCTATTAGTTTGCTACTTGTTAGAGAAATGGAAATGACAGTTTTAAAAGCCTGGCAGCTTTCGATATTTCGAGGTTTGGAGACAGTGCTGAGTCCTCTGCCGAGCTGGGGAAGTCTCTCTGCAGGGGTGTGTAATGTTCCCATTACTGACGCAGCAGGGCCAGAGCAGCTCAGCCAGCCACCATCCAGCAACAAACTGTCCTTGTAAAAATGTCAGAGAGAAACCCATGCTGGGAAGGAAAGCTACGGCAACTTTACCCTCCCACATACTAATACCACAACATGCGGCATGTGCTTTTGTCACCCTGAAAGAAGAGGCTGCCCAGATGCTTCCCTTCACCCCTAGTCAATGCAGGAGGTCCATATGTGTCTCTAGGCAACCATTTCCATTATCCCACATATCCCTTGTGCAGGAGTTTGTAAGACTAGCAGGGAACGTCTTAGAATTAACTGTGATGCATAGTTTATGAAGACTCTGCAAAGGAGTGGATAGGTGTATTAAGGGAAATACTGTTGTTCTTTAACTCAAAATATATAAATGTAACTAGAATATGTTATTAGTTTTATCTGTAAGCTATGGAGTTGTTAAATGCGTCCGGTTTTGTCCCTTCACCTCCTTGCTAAACAATTCAAACAGGAACTAGCTGTTATATATAACAAAGTTGTTCAAGAGTTAAAAGTGTCAGGCAGGACTTCAGGCTTCTGAGCTCTGAAGGGGTAAGGGATGGTGATGGAAGATGAACATCAGAATAAGGTTCAGGAAGAGCCTTACTTGACACTTCAGTAGGTTTACATCCATTGAAGGGGCTGCTGTGTGACAGGGAGTGAAGCGTTGTTTTCTATCTTTAGTGTTCCGTGGCATGTTTAGGGAGATTTGTATGAATTTACAGATTCCCTTTTGATCACATACAATTTCTAAAACAGGTGCTGAATTAAATTTAACACAGATGATTAGATATTATTGTAAAAGTTCCTTATCACTGATTTCTGACTAACTGACTTGACCCCATGTGTACCCCACTTTATCGATAGAACACTCAATTGCATTGGAAGCAGCAGAAATGAACAAGGTTCTTTGTGTAAGTGTGTGGAATGAGGGGGGAAAACTGTGGGATTTGGAACCACATGCCCCATTAAAATGTCTCTTGCTGGTATCTCACCATGTGTGACACGCATGACATCACTAAACAGCTCCCACATGTGATATTCAGTCTTAATGGCCATTCAGGGAAAGTCATGCATAGGTCATGTAAGGATAATTAACAAAGGCAGCAGGAATGGATCTTTTACTATTACTATCGTTATGCCAGTGACCTAATACATTTTTTACTAACTGTACTGTGAAGTCTAATATTTTCGGAGAACACCTTAGCTCATGACATTGGAAAGCAGGCACCTTTGTAAGCTGGTCACAGGTTTAAGATAGGCACTGTCCTAATTACGGATGCATAACCAGTGCATAAACACTCCTTGTTTTTTTGGATGATGAGAATTTATCAGATTTCTGTGTATGGCATGTCAATGGATATTATTTCTTCAGAGGACTTTTGTTATGATATACATGTTTTGCTTTTTAAAGAAAAACCTACTTACAATTAAGGCAAAATTATGCTCAATGCATGTTTCACTAGATGTATAAAATGCAACCTTTCAAGGAATTTTTCTCCACTTTCACACAATTCAAGTCCTCAAGCAATATAATAAAATGAAGACTGGAAAAGAGGTCACAATACTTAAGAAGGTATCTGAACAATACAGCTTCAAAAGACACGTCTCTGTTTCTTCAAGATACTAGTAAGACTGCAGCAATATTCCTTAAATCAAACTACGTATTATAAAAACCCTAGCAAAGAGTATGCTGCTCTTACACCAACAGAAACCATAGGTGTTTATTAATTTCTTTAGAAAACCAACAAATGCCACATCTTTGAGATCAAGGGCTTTTTGTTAAGTTCATGAGTAACCACAGTTGGAATTATGCTGGAGAGTCTTACACCTTACGGAAAAAAAATAGCTGTAAAAACAGTAAGCCTACGTAAAAGTAAGTGAATATTTGATAGCTAAAATATGACCTTGCTCTCTTTTCTTCTTTTAATCATTTAATTTCAAACTTATTCTTAGGGCAAGTTATGCATTCAAGGAAGCTAAATAAAATTGAGACACAACTCATAAATCTTCAAAAGTGAAAAATAAGGTTATACCAAAATGTGAAACTTGGAGCCTCTCTTATTTTTCAGCCAAGTTAGGTATCACATTCAAAAGTGTTATTACTGTGGGTCAAACCTGCTGACTTACTTCAGTAATGTACATGATAATTGCCTTCTGGCAACTGTTTCAAATATACCCATTAATATTTTGACAAATCCTTTTCTTCTTTAGTAACTGGCTTTGTTTGGTGGTTTTTTTTTCCCCAGGGTTACTCCTCTGATTTTGTGAGAATGATATGTTTTTTATAAATGTTAAAGCAGAAGCCAGTCCTTTATATCTAAACTTAATTTACTTACTAAAGGTGTGCTCTTTCACCTGATTTATGGAATAATCAGTCAAGCTTCAAGTACCATCATACAGAAATAAACAGCTGAATACAGCAGGTAAGGTTTATCATTTTGAAACTCTCTTCTCAAAGTGCTCTAAATTATTCCAGAGACAAATGTACCACCAATACTCACTCATCAATCACGGAAGATATAAACTTGTTTTGCAGACTTTGTCATGCATCCTTCCTTCTGAATCACACACAGAGCAATGGGAACGTTGCCCAGTGCCTGGAGCAACACCATTTTGCTTTTATGCTCTGGTGTTTACTACAGCCATTCCTTCTGGCCTGTTTTGTTCTTCATAAGAAGTAGTAGGAAGCCAACAAACACTTTGTTAGGAAGTAGGCCTGTGTCTTTAAAACTTAGAAGAAAAAAACTGACTTTTAGTCATCAGCCAGCTTATAAGTGGTGAGTCACATGAGAAGGTCCTTGCTTGGAGTTCTTCCAGCACAGTAGGCTTTGATGATTTTGATTTGGCTCTGAGAAACCAAGTACTAGCTCATCAGTCCATGCAGGGGGCAGGGGATATCACAGCACAGCTGCCTAGGTGCTATGTAGCATACGGGATATATTGGTCACCATTAAACTTTGATTCAAATATGATCAGTTCTTTAGAAAGAACAGTGCCTCTAAAGTAGAATAGCAATGGCACTTTTGAAATTACTCTGCCAGTTGGTGCTGAAGCCATAAAATTCATGTATGATTGAATGACAAAGAGTCTACAGTGAAGATAACAAGGAAGGCTACGTAGCCTTCATTAGCTTTTTGTACTGGGAAAATAATTGGAAAAGTATTTTTGCAGTTGACCACAAGATTCCGTAGTCTGCCAACTACAGCTTTGCTTCTCCAGCATTAAAAAGCATTCCTCTGAGAAGGTAGACTTTTATGCTGAAAATTGGCTAATGTGGTTTCCATGTTTCTGTTCCACATAATAATATCATTAATGCCTACATTTTGTCTTTTCACAGTTATGCCCTGATAGAGATATAAGAAAGCTATTTTCATTGCTGTTTTTGTGCAGTGAAGGGAAAAAGGATGTCAGTTTCTGCTCTGCTTAATGCAAATGAAATGCCCATTCTGAGCATAATGTCAGCTATAGATCAAGCATTTGCTGGCAGCACTAAAAAAGATCAGCCACTCTAGGAAAAACCTCAGATTTAATCCATCAGATTTAAGGGATGTAATAAATATCCAGACAGCACTTGGTGAGCAGACAATACCTAGTCCTGCATCCAAGTATGCCTAAGACAAACAGATCCAATATCCAGGTGGTGAGAAAAAATTCACCCCTTGACAGAACAGAGATCAGTAAAACAACCACTTATGAGGAATTTTGAGAAAAGGGTTTCTAGGAACAAGAAGAATTGGATAGCCGTGGTGCCTGAAGCAACATGAAAGGAGACCAAGACTAGAGCCGCTGAAGACAATCTGGATGCAGCAGCTGCAGCAGGTGTTATCTATGGGTAGAACCTTATGGAAATTATTTCTACAGTGAAACAACATCTATCATCACGCAGAGATGCAACTGGAGATTGTGGTAGAGCTCAGATAGGGCTCTTAGAGTTATGGAAGAAAGAGAGGGTGCACGGACAACCCCAAAGCTGCTGACCCCCAAAATGTGTTTTCTGAACATTAATGTGAGAGGTGATGTATAGAAATGTGTAACATCTGCAAAAAGATGTTATTATAATTACTTGGCATTCAGCAAACAAAATAGCATATCATATTGCTGCACTGCAGAAATAGTGCTGGAGAAATACTATTAATGAAAAATAGCTTGCATTTTTCACTTTAGTAATGCTACGACTTCTTTATAATGTCTAAGCCAGTTAGACAACTTAGTGCCACTAAAACATTATTAAAGACAGGAAGACTGAAACTGAGCTGTCTTTAGAGAATTCAGATCTTTCTATTAAAGGTCCAGTCCTTTTACTTTTATCCTTCTTAGCTGGTGCTCATGGAGCAAGGAATTCCAGTCATTACTGGAAATGCTTACAGAGTAAGATTCTCTTAAAGGTGAATAAATGTACAGTTCAATTCAAATTAGCATATTAGGATAATTTCAGAAAAAAACCCCACTGTTCAGAAGAATATAAATTCAGTCTATATTATCTTAACATGTTAAAAATGACCTTTACCTTTTGTCTTGGACAAAAGGTAACATTCACTTATAAAATTTGCACTCTTGAAACCTTCAATCAAAAAAGCTTGCTTTTGACCTTTGCACTGTGTTTAGTAATATGACCAAAATAACAAAATAGAGGGTAATTTCTGTCTTCTGCTGCCTGATTTTAAGCCATGAATAACAGGTCAGAATTGAAAAGGTGATGTTGCATTGCAAGGTAAATTATGAGGACAGTTACAGGAAAAAGCTGTTTTATTTATTGTTACAACCTTCAAAGAAGCCAAGATGGTACCATTAATAGAGAACTTTGCAGTTACAATAAACAAATACTCATTTTTTTAATTCAAAGAAATAATTAAAAAAATCATTTGGTGCTAATAATTTTGATATTTCTTGAACATCATGTTACAATTTCATAGATTACTGAAAAATAACACTGTTTGCTAAAAACCAAACATTGCCATTGACATGATAATTGATAATTTTTTAATCTGAAAGATGCATTATTTCACAAACCCTTGTGTAAATCCAATAATGAAAGAAAAGGGGAGTGAAGAACTTACTTGAAGGGTGCTCTGCAACTTTAATTCTCATTAATAATTATAATAAAGTAAAAGGCACTGATAATAACTTCTTTAAAACTTATTCTTAGAAACATTTCCATATAGAAATGAAAACAGATTAAAATGATTAAAAACTCATCACTGCACATAGCTTGGGAAGACCTGTATCTTGTGTCCTCTCAGCTGTCTCTTAACAGGGCTGAGGAATTCTAGTGCACAGCACATACTGTAACAGATATGACGGTTGGTGGTGGTCTGAGATGGAGCCTGTATAGGTTCAGATTAGTCAGCACTGTTCACCATCAGCCATCTCTCATAGTTGCTGAGAATAAGTGGGAAAATCTGAATTAGTTGAGGAGATGTTCCACTGCCAGACCCTAATTTTCAACCCCCAAAACTTTATAATAAGTGATCAGTAACAGGAAAAGTGGGAGAGAAAAGTTCTGCAGTGTTAATTGCCAAACAGAGGAACGGCTAGACAGAGGCAGTCATGAAAGAGGGACAGAACTTCCTTCATCTGCCTGTTCTCATCTTAGATACTAACAAAAATCGGGGTTTGCAGGGCTTGTTTGCCTATCTAGCAGATTGAAGGGCAGGTTGCTTATCAAAGAACACCAGTAGTCAAGCTTCATCAGGTTTACATTACACTCCAAAATACAGCTTGGGAGCTTCACGTGGTGCTAAACTTGGTATCTAACTCACTTCTGTGCTGCAGTATATTCCCTGTGTGACTCCAAACACTCATTTTCACTTCTAAGCCTCTTGAGTCAAGACTCAAAATAAACCTGAAGGCAGTTACCACCTACACTCAAGCAAAAGCCACATCTTTTTCCTAGAGTTTGCCAATAAAAATTAGTAGGGCACATTACATGGATCTTTTCTCAGCTATGGAGGATGTGCTGCTCGTTTTCAGGTGGGTAATTCTTATTCCATGTAGCTCTCACCAGTGCAGTTATTGTATCCTTCTGACCTGTCATTAAGGCCAAAATGTAGTGTCTTGGAATATCCTCCCTTACACAGTGAAGGCAAAGTGTTCTCAGAAGCGTGTTCATTCCTCCAAGAGAGTGCATCAAATTCTACGTTTATAAGATTGAAGGAAACAAACCTGTACCCCTTTAGTTAAGACTTAAGGCTTTTGTTGACTGACCTCCGAGATATGATTACACTGGCCTGATGGGGGCATCCTGGGGAAAGACTCCTGGTGCGCCAGTCCAATAAGCTTGCGCTGTGTCTCCAGTGTTACCTTAAATATTGCTGCCTCTGCCATTTAACCTAAAGGTCAGATAATACCCAAGGTATTCCAAACGTAAAATTGCTGTTTACTGTGTTCTGTATAAATTTAACAGGATACAGTACAACAAATAAGACAATTGTTTGGCAGTGGACTGAAAATAAGTCAGAAACAGTCACATCAGTTTTTCATAGACATCCGAGCATTGCATTCAACACTCCATATTTTTATTTGGAAGAATACTGTGAAATATTTGTATCTGGCATCTGAAGGTCATGTCTTTCTACTGCTAATAACTTGAAGTATTTATGACACCTTTCTATCAGGAGACTTGTTATTACAAAGTAGCTGGAATAAAGTTTCCAGGAAGGAGGGAGAAATATTTTTATTTTCCTGTTTCCTTTACAATAAATTGGCAATGTTTGGTCATTAAAGAGGAAAATAAATAAACAAATAAATATGAAAAAACAAACCCAATCTGTCATAATTTAACCTCAACAATTACTGAAAAAAACCACAAGGAAGCTCTCAGACCAAGAGAATAACAGAGGGAATGTGTAAGTTGTTTTTTGAAGTCATGCAACAGCTCAAGTAGACTGGATGAAGCATGTGGATTCTAGGAGACTTTTAAACAGGGAGATGCATGGTGCAGAAGCTTACCATTTATTCATAAGTAATTATAGTTTTGGCTGCTTGACATGTTGTGCATTGGGAAGAAGTTCACTAGGCACACTCAAAGCTGGAAGTGATAATGTAACAGAGATATGTAAAAAGAAAAATACTAGCCTCATCTAATTTTCAAATAAGTAATATATTTATTATAGAAACATTTCTGAATTATGTGCAGTATCGGTATCTTGGAGTCAAATACCTGATTTCAGAAAAATCTAAGTACTTGTAACTTCATCTGACAAACCTTCTTTACTCTCCCATGTTGTTGTGACACAACTGGTGCCTGTCACTGGGACAAGGCTGTACCTTGCATCTGCTGGAAGATGGAGAGATGCAGATTTACCTGATCCCAGCATAGGCTGCAAATTACCTGGGTGGCATTTTTCAGAAGATGTTTTACATGCTTATAGCAAACTGGAGCAAATAATATTGTTTGTTCTATCTTACCTATTTTTATTTTAAACTCTTCATATCAAAGGAGTACCACTCAGTATTAGCATCCTGAGTATGCAGGAAAATGGGCATCACTTCCATAATGACTTTGAGGTACATTTTAGAAGTATGCCGGTTCCCAGCAGAGTAGAAAGGACAAGGGAGTAAAGAGACTATTCACATAAATTCAGAAAAAGAGGCTATGGCACAGATGATGCTGGGTATGCTTTCTCCTAAAAGAACTAATCCTTACCTGGCAATTAAAGACAATTAAAGGCCTGCAGTGTTGCACATTTGGGCTATTTCATTCCTCAGCTAAGCTGAACCCTGGCAAGCTCACATCCCAGAACAGCAGCCTGCACAGTTTCTTGTATTTTTCCTGCTTGCTGAGTAGAGAAATTGAGAGAGAAAAGGTTTTAGTCCTGTTTTGGATACAAAGAAAAGAAATTGTTGGAAAGGTAGGAAAAGTGATTATCTACAAAAGCATTCATCAAAGCAAGGGATCATTCTCATTCTGTACTTAATGCCCTAATGCGTCATTTATGGATATAATTCTTATTTTCCAGGACTGTCCTCTACCCATCAGAATTCAGTCTTGTGTCCAAGAAATTATTTTTCTTCAGAAAAAAAAAAAAAACAAAAAACAAAAAACAAAAAACAACTTCTATATAGCATAGCAAGCACTTTTGAGATTTTTTTTTTTTTTTAATAAATTCTAATAATACGACTTGCCACTACTTGGAACTTTATAGCATCAGCATTTTTGAGAATTTATTAATGAACTCTGCATATATACACTAAAACTCATTACTGGCCAAGCTATAAATGTACTTTAAGTTTGTGTGAAGTTGTAATGTTTGTAGAGAAACTGGACTTTGAAGTGATTTGGCCACTTCAGAGAACAAACATTGCATGAGGACTCCCAGTGATGGCTGAGGTGGTACAGAGGAGGAGCTTTGGGCCTTTCCAGGGGGGAAAACATGACTGCCAGATTTATGCTAGCATCCTTCCCTTGGGACAGTATTATTTTTTTTATCTCTGCCACCTGAGATGATCTGGTTCTTTCCAAATATAAGCCATCCACTCCTTAAAAATATTGCACTAGCCTCCCAGACCAGCTTTCTCAGGGAAATGCTCATAACCCTACCTTTGCTTTGGAAGAGAAACTATAAACAACTACACCACCACCACCTCCCTGCCCCGGGCACTTTTAGCAAGCCCTGGTTTAAGACATCAAGGATTGGCATGCCCAGTGCTCAGTATGTGCACAATATTGCTGTGAATTTATGGCACTGATGTCAACATTCCTGTTTCAGTTTCACTGATTTCTTTCCCACAAAAGCCACAAGACTTCAGACTGGGATGCTGTTCTTTGTGTCTCCTGCCAAAAGACTTTGGGTGAATCTGACAGATCTTTCAGCCATCCAAACTAGATGAGTAAAAAGGTTGGTAATGTTTCACTTATCCTTTTAAAATTACTGATCATTTTTGTTATTTTTGATATTTTCAGTATATGGAGATACTGATAAACCCCATGCCTAAAATTAGCTTCTCAGGGACAGCCTGCTTGCTTTGCCTGGTTTCACACTCATGGGGGTTATCTCTGTGTTGCAGTCTCATACTCAGTGATGTTTTACTGATGCTGATACCATACAAAGGTTCCTGCACTAATATCCAAGGCCTCCCATCTACCAGCTGTGACGTTTCCCAGCCATTGCAGTCATACTCCATTCAAAAAACACATTTTCTGAAGATTATTGTGCATGTAGTATTGCCATCTAAACTGTCCCCTTTTAGGCTTGTGCATCCTCTGTTTTCATGTCAGCACCCCTTCTTAAGGTCTTGCATTTCTTTTTTCTCTTCCCACCAAAACTGGGTCCATTGCAAAATTTTAGACTACTTTTTCAAACGTGAAAGTAGCATTTTATACTTTCTGAAGCAGAAGTTGCAGCAACGTAGAGCTCCTTACTGAGCTGATTCTTCCCCTAGGATATAATCTAAAATTCAGTGGGTGAATTGAATTCTTGTCAATTTATGTATTTCTACTTGTTTCACTTATAGGCTAAGTATAGGAAAGATCTGATTTTAGGACACAGTCTTTATTTTATTACATTTTGATCTGAAGAGACAAAATGGCTTATCAGTCATCCCATAGTCTGTGCCCATAGCCAACTAAAGCTTTTTAACTTTATTGTTGTTAATAAGGATAATCTGTTTGACTACCAAGGGGATCTAAAGAACTATGGAAAACAAAATAAAAATAGAATTCTATAAATGAAAGTGAATGAGGGTCATCTCATATTAATCCCCTCTCTTTTCTAATCTGCTCAATAGGCATCAGTTCTATAGACTGAGATATGGACAAGGAAGATGCCATGAGATCGCTGTCTGCATCACCTGAAGCCTTCCGAATCAGGCCATGTTAATGGGATGTTTTCACCCTAGTCTACCAGGAAACATGCCAAAAAGTAAGGTCTGACTAATTATGGTTCTTTTCATCTAAGCACGTAAAATCAGCACAGTGTGACACGAATAGTGTGTAGCTTATTGTCGGAAGCAATGGTTTTCTGTGTGATGTTAGTACTAATTTAAAATAAAAACAAAAGATGAAAAGACCCCAAAACAGGAAGAGAACAATTGCAAAGCAAGTGGTGAATACAAATACCCT
Organism: Rhynochetos jubatus; assembly: GCA_027574665.1. Classification (NCBI taxonomy): domain Eukaryota; kingdom Metazoa; phylum Chordata; class Aves; order Eurypygiformes; family Rhynochetidae; genus Rhynochetos; species Rhynochetos jubatus. Next base: position 26,139,942 of record CM050653.1, read on the forward strand.
CTCAGTCACCTCAGCAGTAACAATATGTATTAACATGTGTTGCCAGGTGTGAACACTGAGTGGTTTTCAAGCAGTGTTTGTTATACCCAATCCCTGGATGGAAGGACTTTTGTTTTGACCTGTCCTCCATCACTTCACAGGGGTGATGTGCCATAGCAGCAGTGGCAATGGCCCGATGGCTTGCTTTAGTGTTTTTCTACAGAAATGTAATGTGACATTTGTTGATGGTTTCTTCCCCAGATGCTCAGGCATTCCTTGAGCCAGCCAATATCTTTGCTGAAGGATAAATTAAAGTTGCAGTTGCAGATAGCGAGGAGGGAAAATACAGAGGATTGATCCCAAATGAGTCAGGACTTCATAGTTTGTGCTTACGGTTCAACACATAAAGTACACAACTGCACCCACTGGAAAGCATCTAGCACAAAGAGCAAACATCAACTGCTGAAAAAGTTTATTTAGAGAGTTTAGATATTACTGTTCTACTGTTCTCTGTTGTGAGATATATGAAAAAAAATCCATGAGAACAATTAAATATTGGAAGAGGTTGCCCAGAAAAGTGGTAAAATCTCCCTCACTAGAAATATAAAACACTTGGATAACCAGGACTCTAGATAACCTAATGTAAGGGCTCCAGCTGCACCTAAAAGGAACTTCTGGAGCAGTGGGCAGAAAGTGTGGGTGGAAGTCCCCAGTGAGGCTGGTCAAGGCCATTAAGGCCTATTGGTGTTCTGAGGGTCCCAACAGATTCTGTGATGTGTGACATCTCTAACAACAATCCATATTTTCAACTGTGCATAACATATCATTAAAGATGCTTTTCTTAAACCAGCTAATGCTTTTGGGGTAATCCTGAATATCAAACAAAAATTATGCAGACATGCATGAACAATACCTACAGTTTTGGTGGTGGTTGAAATTTACTGAGCTATGACTAATCCCTCTAACCAAGCCTGTGTAGTAATGCCAGTGAATCCTTTGCATATGGAAGGGGAAGACCACCTAGATTCTGCCCTGAATCAGCCATCACAATTTTATGTGTTTAGTCAGGATACTTATGTTATAACCCTATCCACCTCTGTAGTTGTTGGAGAAAAAGATGCATGTCTGAGGGGTATTTAAGCTCACCCAAGCTCTGGACATCCCAATGTAAGTTCCTTGGATTGGTGTTCCACTTGGATTTGTTCATGCTTGTGTATGACATCTTAGCTTTCAGAGAAATTCAGGCAGTTAGCAAAACCATTGCTGAGGTACCCATCAATATATCTGATAAATAAATCAGGATGGAGACCAGCTGTGACATCTAGGAATTCTTTCTGCTACCCAACTGATTCCTGAATGAGAGGGTCACAGACTAAGCTAGTAATGTTCTGATTACATCACCAGTTGCATCTAAGGAATCGCAACTAGCAAGCAATCTCTTCTTGGTGTTCCTTAACATTTTGCCCTTTGTATAACCTTAAGGGAATATCTGATTACTAATTTACATCTACCTGCTTCCACAGTCATTTAACAACTTCCAAAGTGTACTGGTCATATTCAGGACTGAATATTGCCCAAGGGCAAATACGTTTAGTAGAGGATCATGGAAAGCTCACAGCAAAAGCAGCACAGAATGCCCCAGGAACAGTCTCCAGATAGACTAAGGTTGAGCATTCTTACATTAATGCAGTTGTTTTATATAAAAGAGGCTGAGCACAAGCTGTATTGACTCAGTGCTTCTCCTAAGGTCAATGTACGGTCAGGCAAAGGGCCTCAAATATGAGGCCTGTCGGGTTGAGTGCAAGCTGCTTTAGCAGTTAAACCCTAACTTTTGTTCCCTGTGTAACATACATTGTGAATGTGACTTATGATACCTCATGATAAAAAAAACCTGGGGTGTCACCATTCTTCAGTTTGATGGAATAAGACTTGGCCTGTGTAAGTAGATGTCAGGGGCTAATGTCTGGGGCTGCTTGTCCAATGACAACCCGGACCCTAAAGATCACAGATACATACATGCTTGCAAAAAGCATCTTTGATACTTAAACTGTATCTTCAGATACCTAAAAGTTTAAAAATGTGTCTTGGGATGGTATTCTGAAACTTATTATTCATAGTCAGTGTTCAGATTTTAGGAAGAGAAAATTATTTGAATCAGTCAATAAGCTCAGATAATATGCAATTCAAATTCTTTCTCCAGTCACTTAGCTTTCTTTTCCATGTTTTGAAAACCCTCAAGCAAGCCTCTCATATTTGATGTGTGGGTGTGTGCATCGTGTGGGCTGTAACTGTGCTGATTTTTCCTCGGAGTCAGTTGTTGCCTAGAAGCAGTAGAGGAGAAAGCATTGGTGGGTAAGCTTGAAGCTGCTTAGATAGAGAAGACAGCCCACATCTTTTAACTTAGGACCAAGAACATTCCAGTACTTGGGTAGGTAGAAACAGTCGAGAGAAAACAGCTCCATACAATCATTATGGACTGCAGGTACTATTCTTGTTTATTGGTTTGAGGAAATAATATGAAGCTTCCATGAACATATTTAGAAAGCCCCAAACTATGGTAACACTTGCAAATTTTGAGCTGTACTACAGGGACCACCATAAAGCAGAAAAAATCCTTAGCTTTCAGTGCAGGGCAGATACAATATATGTATATATGATAAGATAGAGTCAGCCGCTGTTGCAGCCTGAGGTTCTCCCTGCATCCATTTCTGCACCTGCTAGTCAATGTATAATATTTCTGACTAAAGCTTTGTCACTGAGGTGGCTACATCTCTCTAACCAGCTTCTGCCCAGCCACCCAAATCTCCCATGCACATAGCAAGGCTAGCTGTGCTCTGCTGCACTCTACAGCTCTCTACAGAGGCCTGTCCTATCACAAAAAACACTTAAATAAGAGGTGTTATCTGAAAGCAGACAGTAACTTATTTCAATTAGCATTAAATAACAAAGTCATGAATGGTTTGTATATGAACTGTAATCATGTGTCATCACATAATGGAATAAAAAACAAACAGAGCATTTCCAAACACCTCTGAAGCAAAATTTTGAATTGTTGGAACAAAACACTTCCAGGGAACAAAACCTGACAAATATGTGGATTGTGTTACAAATATGTAAGACTTTCTTTTTCATTTATCCTGAAATTTAAATTCAGATTTAAAAGTTAGAATGATAACTCTGAGTTTTATCATCATCCAGTCAGTCGGGATGACTCATGAAAACAGCATTTCTAAGGCCACCAGAGGTGGCCTTAATATGTGATTCTAACGACAGGCTTTTTTTGGTTGGGTTTGGTTTTGGTTGGTTTTTTTTTGGCTTTTTAATTTCCTAAAATCTCTTTCCTGTTTCAAATGTCCTTTCAGTCCTACCTTTAGTTGAAAAATACTGTTCTTGTGAGTTAGCACACCCTGCTGGTCAAACAAGAGAATGTGACTGACATAGCAAAATATATCCAAAAATAAAGCATGACATGCAATTAAAATTAATCTGTTATATCTTCTGAGAAAAGGAAACAAATCACAATAATACGTAAACCACAGCCCTCCTACACAGTGGAGTTAATTCACGAATACTGTTTCATTCATATAAGTATGTTAAAAAGGAGTTGGCTCATAACCCGACTCTATTTTTAAGACAACTGTTTCCGAAGGAGCTAATTAGATGCAAAGCAATTAGACCAAGGAGTGTGCAGTGCTCCAGTGGGCCCAGATTCAGCTATCATCTTTTCAAGCTTGAAATATATCTTCAGATCCTGTCCTTGAATGTAAGTGCTTGGGGAGAAAACTCCCTGAATCCAAGTGTCACCCTGGGACTTGTTTGACTTTTGATTTCCAATCAGCTGTGGAAGGAAGAAGCCTTTGAGAGCTGGTGATCATCAGTATTTTCTATGCTCTTTATTCAACAGCTGAGGGGATTTCAGCACCAACCACTGTCACACCCAAGCACAAGTTCAGTTACCTGAATTTACACCATGAAATTCTGGGTAAGTGGTTACTATTCTCATGATATCACATTTTGCAAATAGATAATAGTTAAAAAAAGCATTATCTCTGAAATTGCAAGAGGTTTCTGTGAATTCTCTTTGTGTGTTTCTGACTAGCTTTGGATTTTCACCAAGCAGACCCTAAATCCTACTTCTTTTGGTCTTATTTACTGCTGGTTGTTATACTCCTACCACATTTCACTCTACTTTTGGGTAACCTAATTCAGTGAAGTTAATCTATACTGAAAAGGACACCTCAGATTCCTCTCTGTGCATCTCTACTGAGCAAGTGGTGGTGGCTGTTATTGCCCATGCCAAGTGGTGCATTGCTGCCTGACCAGGCAGCCCACAGCACGATGACAGACCCACCTCAGGGTAGGTGCAGCATGACCCTGGTGAGCTCATGGCTGTCATAATCTAAGGACTACCAATTTTTGCAAAACATCTAGAAGCATGATTATCTTTAATCCTGCTGCCACAACTAGTTGAAATTGGCCATTCAAAACATTCTGCAAAAAAAGGTGCAGGAACTCATGGACACACAAGTTATTTAAAGAACAGACAGATTAACCAAGAGGAAATAATGATGTAAATTCAAGAAAGTCAGTAGACAAGGAATGCTTTCCTTCATTTCCATCACTAAAAGAAAGCAACATCCTTTTAATTAGAATTATTCAGTTAAGATGTGAATAAGGCTATCAGAAGAAATTATCTCACCTGATTTACAAATGATATAACTTCAGTCTTGATTTTAAGTGCACAGACCAGTTCTCTAATTATGTTTAGTGCAAAGACAGCCATTGTTGCCATTAATATTTTCCTGTTCAATCACACTGTCTGTAACCAGCCACTAATAAGGATTAATGAGACAAATCTGCCTTGATTTAGTTTCAAGGAACCTGCAGGAGTTCTGTCTCTTGGGAGAGTTTAACTTACCACCTGTATCCTAAATGTGTTTTCTTAATTTTGGAAGACCCAGCAAATCTGCCACTCTCTGCTCTGTTGCTTCTGTTTCTTGCATCAGACTCTGCATTCCTCAGGCGCTTTCCTGTTAAAACCTGACTCTGAAGGTCACACATGCTGCATTCATCCTCTGGAGTGAATAATCTTCTTCACCTGCTGGAACTTACCTAATGGGTTGAGCTGCTTTCAGCAGCTGGTCCAGCCAGATAATGTGAGGAGAGCAAGGGAGATGCAGAACCAGAAACCACTGCAGAAGGATATCAGTAAGAAAAAATGGTATTTTTGAAAGAGTACAGAGAATAAGGTATTACCAACAGAAAATAAGCAAGGTTACTTCAAAAGATCATTCTACTTTGGTAGACTTTCAAATAATTCAGGTCCTTTCATTGTTATTACCAATTTAGATCTTTTTTGTTTGCATAGCTGTCTTATTTCATCCTACATTCATCACTTTAGGGGCCAAGAATGGAATGATATGACAATCATATAGAGTTCTGCCCTGATGAGACCATCTCTTACTTGACTGTGGCAATGATTTGTGCTCTAATTCAGCTATGCAGGCTTTGTTGTCCTAATCAGGATCTGAAAACAGTATAAACACATTTGTTTTCAACTGCTGAATTAACTGCAAAGATGTTTGCATTGCTCATGTCACAAAGGTTCTCAACTATGTGATGAAATACTAAAATTGGAATTAGTAAAGCATTGGTTGGAAGATTGGCTACTCACTTCTACAAGGTAAAACTTCTTTTTGAGTGTTACAAACTCCTGTCTCTTCAACACAACAGAATACATGGCACTACTGCTCAGAGGAGAACACAGGAAAGAATGTGTCTTTCCCTGATGTACATGATAGCTCCTGTGGTATTTATATGCACATTTGGAGACAGCTGTATTCCATGAACTGGAAAACTGATGGTCAAGGAGCATTTAATAAAAATATCATCCACCTTAAATGCACCGTTTAAAAAATGTCAATTATGTTTTTGTCTTCTTAGGCCAGAATAAATTAAATAACGAAGGCAGAAAATGAGGAGAATTAATTAGCAGTCAATGCATTGGAAAAGCCATAAGCAACATCAGGTACCAAAGTGATGTTACTGAAGAAATAACTTTGTGCTATGATAGGAACCTTTCAGTTAAAACTAATGAGAGCAGGAAGGCATTTTCCCAGAACCTTTGGACAGAATTTTATTTAGGATCCAATTTTTTAGTGGCAAGAGGGAAAAAAAAAACCCAAAAAAAACCACCTAAGTGAATCATGAAATTTTCTGAAATTGTGAAGGGAAAGATCTGCTTCTGCCCTTTACCTCACATTCATCTTTTTAGGTGAGGAGAGGGAAGATAATAAAAAGATAAACAAAGGGGAATGGACTGTTGCTACTCACACCATGTTGCATTACAAACAAAATTAAAAAAAAAAAAAAATCTTGTAAAGCGAACTTACTAATTTTCCAGATAGCTTTGTGCCATGTTTATGTTAGTAAACAGAATCTTTATTTTTAGTTTTTAGTTGCCAGGTACAGAAATGCCACAGCAACTAAATTGAATTGCCTCAGCAAGTGAATTAAATTGCATATTTGGTCCTTCTGAAAGAAAGCTGAAGGCAACTGTTAGAGAATAAAAAGCTTGAATATTTATAATTCATTCATTTTAGTTTATATGTGAAGGACTTCTCTTTCCACTACAGTAAGTTCTAAGGTCTTCATTAAAGCTATGTGTTTATTTTGAAATAATTTAAATCTCATTGCAAATATGTACTTCTTTAAAGTCAATACTAATTTCAAATATGTGTAGGTTCAATACATAAATATAAATATGTGAATAAAGTAAAATAAAGCATGTATACAGTAAAGTGAACTAGCATAGTGTGTTATCAAATGGATGCAATTCCCTCCTGGGCAATGCCCCTGAAAATAATATCATTATTGATTATATCATATCCAGATGATCATTTTACTGACATCTTTGCCCCCTTGGAGTCTATTCTTGACATTGTAAATCTGACCCCATCAGAGTAAGGGTTGGTAGGAAGCTGTGGCATTTAACTTCATACAGTCTCTTCTTCCAGTTCACCAGCCCTCTTCACCTGCTAACCCTCTGCGCTGCACCTTAAATTTAATTAGCCACGAAGCCTTTTTTAAGATAAGAGTGAATCTTGCATCTGACAGGTTACACAGCCTTAAACATAAGTCCACATTCCCTCTCTATGGATCTAGTATATGATTAGCATATGCTGATCTTCATCAATATGCTGAAAAGGGTCCCACGCTGCCTTCTGATGCTAATATTCCTACATTATAATCTGGTACTGTCTGTTTGCCTCTGGCTTTTAATTTCTTTCATAAAATGGTAATGCGTCATGTTTTAATATGGTGGTTGTATAATTGTCTCTGGTTGTGACTAACAATTTCTCAACTATGATCTTTTAATGGCAGTATGTAAGTTTACTGAAACCTAAATCATTCATCAGAATCCTGGAACCTAACAAAATGGAGAAAATGTCAGAAAACAATATGTTGACCCTTTTTCAAAGGAAAATCTTAATTTTTCCACTTGAGAATGACTTGTTTATGCAGCACAGTTGATCTGGACTATAAAGCTACTATTTAAAACCCACTAAAATTGAAACAATGTTTTGATATGTACAAACCAATTATATTCTTGAGATGAATGGTTTTTGGTTGAATAAAACTGGATTTAAGCATATCTCAAGAATATCTTTGAGATTTTTATTTTCTTGGATAAGTTGACAACGGGTGATAAACCTCAAACATTGCTAAATGGGAAACCCTCTCTCTTATCAGCCATTGTGTCCTTATACTTCAAGTCTCCTTTGGTATGCTTAATGTCATCCTCCACCAGAATTTCATTATTGTGCGAAGGCTGCTGCTGCCCTTGGGGTGGGTGCCCTGTCTGGACATTACCATCCTGTGCTTCAGTTACTGAAAACTCCTGGATTTTTATTGGCTTGACTTGATGTGTCTCCCCCCCCCTGCCCCTTATCTGACCTCAGCAGGGACCACAGTGACCTAGGGTCTTCAGCTGATTTGATTTCTTTCTAACTTTAACTGTAGCATCACTGGAAGACGTAACTGACTTTTTTTCTAAGTAACACTTAGGTGCATGTGAACCACTGAGTTAAAAAGGTGGTGGTTTCCCCCTGGGCTGCAAGATAGAGCTGTACTTTGTGCTCTTCACTGGTGGACATGATTGAGATGAACCTCAGGTACCTGTAGCCCAGACACTTTACGGGAAAGTTTCAGATCGGGAAGTAGGTGAGAATAGTAATAAGAGGACTGGTGTTGCAACACTGAGCAATAGGCTCATAGGTCTATAAGGGGAAAGTGCACTGATTTCCGTCTACCTCAGCAAACACCTGAAGATCACTGACTGACCTAACCCTTCCCACCTTTCCCCAAAATGCACTGTGCCCACTAGCTTATTTTCCCCTCCAGGGTCTGACTTGGTCTCCTGGTAGATGGATTGCCACTGCTGACCGTTCTTGTTGAACATGTAGGATTGACCCTGAAAAATATAAAGGAATTTTGACTTCTTGTGTATCTTTTAAGGTGGATTGATTTAAAGGAAACTAATCTACTAGAGAATCAGAGCCATTTACAAGAATCACATTCTCTAGTGTGAGATACCTGAGCCTTCCCAAAGCTAAAAACTCTACTGTTAGCTGCTGCAGGTGTATTCAAGTTAGCATTTTCAGTATGAACTGCTTAAAGCGTGACCCCTCTTTCCCTGCAGTAAAAAGTTGTGTGCAAAGTCTGCAGAAACTTAGAAGTCTGAAACTGCTTGCAGTCTCCTCAGAGCACATATATAAATGCTAGTTGATTTGAAGCATAAAGGACAAAATGCCTTTAGGATACAGCTGACGCTGATTTCGCAGTCAAAATCCATTGTTTTACATTGTGCTTATATTTCTGAATCAATATCGCTGTCAGTAAGGAATTGCCATTTCAGCACTTAGTAGCTTTTAAAGCTGCTAAAGGAGTTTTCTTTGATGCTGTCGCTTCATTATGCCATTTTTAGGAAGCAGTTGCATTTCTGATTGTTCTTGTTTTCCTTGATTGGGCAGGACTATTTCTGCTGCAGCTAGAAACCCTGGTATCGTTGCTGATGTTTGGAGCTAGGTTTCTAATGCTTTATAACACAATTTTCACAAAAATCCCAAACCCAAAGCTCATTCCACCTGCAAACTCACCATCCAGAATGTCTAGTTAGCGAACACATTTGTCTATTTCTAAATTCATTGCAAACCTCAACTTTCCATGGGACTGGTGTGAGAAAAGCAAAAGCACATCTGGTTACACAAAGGAGAAGAGTATGGAGGACTGGGCTGCAGATGGAACACCAGGAATACCCTTTCAATGAGTTGTCTCACGAAGAGACAAGTCACTTTGGGGATGTGTCATACTATAGGCTGTTGTCTTCTCAAGTGTGAATGGACAATGCTAATTATTTGTGTGATTAAGCATCATCACCACCCCGGTTGTCACAGCTTTCATCATCAAGGAGAGAGTTATTCATGTGACTCCAATGTTAGGCACAAAATTATTGTTTCCTTAATGTCTCTCCTAGCCCTGTATAGTCAATGGCTAGAAACTCCTTGGCATGTCCAACACTCTCACAAAATCCCAAAACCTCAGTTGCTGCAGTTCCCTGGGCCTTGAGACAAGTTCCAGAGCAGAGTCCCAACCCTGGCAGGTCATATAGATGTGGCCTTAACATTCCCCTCCCTTCATAAACAGCCCAAAGTCCCACCATTGCTTACAGAAGCTTTTCTGAGTCTCTGAAACTTCGTGGTTTTTTCCCTTGCAATTAATATATTTTGCAAAGTTGTCTCTTCCTCCGTAAAACATATCCTAACAACTTCAAGGGAGAGTGCTAAGGACAAAAAGACTCAAGAAAGATAAGCATGCAAAGAAATCCACCTACTTTGCTGAAGTACAGAAAAACGTGACAGGAACAAAACATGGCTTCACTGTGAGCATAAGGAAATGGCTCATTTATGATGGAATCACTATGAAACTCAAAATGCTGGACTCGGGTGGTGAGTAGTGTTGGATTGAGATTAATGAAATGAAACATGATTGCTCTAAGGCTTAGAAGGTGAATAATATATTGGGAAATTCAATATAAAATTAATCTCACACATGAAAAAAGGAAAAGCAGGAGTCACTGCATAATATTGAAAGTTAATCTCCAAGTTCTCCGAAGTACTTACATGAAGTGGTCAGAAAAGGTGATAAATACCTGTGGGAATCACAGAATCATTCAGGTTAGAAAAGACCTTTAAGAACAAAGACCTTTAAAGTCCAACCATTAACCTAACTACCAAGTTCTCCACTAAACCATGTCCACAAGCACCTCATCTACATGTCTTTTAAATACCTCCAGGGATGGTGACACAACCACCTCTCTGGGCAGCCAACCCTTTCAGTGTAGGCATTTTTCCTAATATCCAATTTAAGCCTCACCTGACAAAACTTGAGGCTGTTTCTTCTTGTCTTGGGAGAAGAGAACAACACCCACCTCACTAAAACCTCCTTTCAGGTAGCTGTAGAGAGCAATCAGGTCTCCCCTCAGTGTCCTTTTCTCCGGACTAAACAATTGCAGTTCCCTCAGTCACTCATCATAAGACTTGTGCTCTGTCTTTTACAGCAGTAGACAATAAATTCTAGTTGGGCTTTGGCCCTTCTAATTTTCTCCCTGCATAAGCTCACAGCATCCTTGTAGTCTTCCTGAGTTGCCTGTGCCTTTTTGCTAAGGTCATAAACTCTCCTTTTTTTCCCTGAGTTCCAGCCAAAGCTCTCTGTGCAGCCAGGCTGGTCTTGTACCCCGCTGTCTTGTCTTTCAGTACATGGGAGCGGCCTGTTACTGCACCTTTACGATTTCCTTCCTGAAGGTTGGCCAGCCTTCCTGCACTCCTTTGCCCCTCAGGACTGGTTCCCAAGGGACTCTGTCAGCCAAACTCCTAAATAGGCCAAAGTCAGCCCTCCAGAAGTCCAAGGTGGCAGTTCTGTTGACCCCTCTCCTTACTTCTCCAAGAATCGAAAACTCTATAATTTTGTGACCACTAGGCCCAAGACACCTCCAACCCTCACATCACCCACCAGTCCTTTTTTGTTCACAAACAACAGGTCCAGTGGGGCAACTTCCCTAGTTGGCTCCCTCACTGGCTATGTCAGGGAGTTAACATATTCCACACACCCCAGGAACCTCCTGGATTGCTTCTTCTCTGCTCTACTGTATTTCCAGCAGAAACCTGGCAAGTTGAAGTCCCCGACAAGAACAAGGGCTAGTGATGGTGAGACTTCTCCCATCTGCTTATAGAATATTTCATCTGCCTCTTCATCCTGGTCGGGTGGTCTGTAACAGACTCCCACCATGATATCTGCCTTGTTGGCTTTCCCCCTGATTCTTACCTATAAACACTCAGCCCTATTGTCACCATCATTAAGCTCTACACCGTCCAAATATTCCCTAACTTACAGGACTACCCCACTGCTTCTCCCTCCTTGCCTGTCCCTTCTGAAGAGCTTTTAGCCATCCATTGCAGCATTGCAGTTGTGCAGACATCCCACCATGTTTCCATGATGGTAACTATATCCTAGTTTTCTTGCTGCACAATAGCTTCCAACTCCTCCTGTTTGTGGCCCATGCTGTGTTCATTGGTGTGGATGCACTTCAGTTGGGCTACTGATCCTGCAGCCTTTTTGGGGGGACAAACCCTAATTCCCACGTGACTACTCTCAGGCACTTCTGTGGTTTCTAACAACAGCCGTTGCATCTTTGTTGCCGAATGGATGTCCATCCCCTACCTCCACTGAGACAGCAGATCAGAGAACCTCACTAGCACACCATCCCTCAAATGTTGGTGTGCCACCCCAGAACTTATGTCCAGCAAGCCTGGTTTTACCCTTTTCCCCTTCCAATCTAATTTAAAACTCTTTCAATGAGCCCTGCGAACTCCTGTGTGAAGAACCTTCTCTCCCTTTGAGATGAGGGACAGACAGGAAGGGTAAAATGCCCCCACAGCCATCTGCAGGAGCCACCCTGCTCCTGCCACCATGCATGGAAACAGTTCTTATCCTACTCTGACGCACTTTGCAGTTGCACAGTCAGTTTAAGACCCTTCCTGCTTTATTTGAAGCCACTTATTCCTGGACCCTTACTGAGTCCCCAGTCACATCCGCTTGCTCCTCTCTGTGGCCCCATTCCTGAACCGGATTTTCACATAATGCTGTTTAAATAGAAGGAAAATGTACAGATGGGATTTCAGACAGCCAGGGGGGTGTACAAGCCCATAGCTACACACAGCAGAGGGGAAGGCAACCTGCAGCAGGGGAAAAAAGTCTGGAGGAGGCAGGAGGTGAGTAGGGAGGCCTCTTACAATCTGCACTTCCAAGGCATGAAGGAAGGCAACTGTATGACTAAAATGCACACTAAGCCTAGCCCAGAGGGCTCCCACTGGGCTGGTGCTTTACAAACCAACACATAGTCCTGATCCCAAATTACTGCCAACTAAAAAATCAAAAATCTCCAAAGTTCCAAAGCAAAGCAGATTTTTCCATATCTGGGTCAGAACGAAGGGGCATTAATTGTGGTTATGATTTAATGGCAATTTTTTGGCATGGCATTTGACTAGTCTTTAAAGCAGTATTCATAACACCTATTTGTCTTTCAAGGCCCATTAACAATATGGATGTCTCTATAGCAAACATATTAAGAAAGGAACAAGGAGCTGTTACCCTCCTGGTTTAAATTTCCCCGATTTTCTTATCCAAAAATTGCAAACTATTGACTAGAGAGGGTAACAATGCAAGGGTGCTAAGGGGCATAGCTCTTTGTATCCCTTGACTTCACTTTCACAAAGTAGTCCTGCAGACACCATTCAGTTTTAGAATAAGTATCTGTTATATAAAGAGCACTTTTTTTGTGTATAACTCATCATTTCGGATGCTAACAGTACACAGCCTGACTTGCTGCTTGCTGCAATACCTGTTTTGTTGCTAGGAAACTTTTGAAGGGGAGCCAATTTGCCATTCAGCTATTTGCTTCATGTACAGTTATATAGAAGAGGACCTAAGCTGATCATTATTTTAAACAATGCTCTTCAGGTTTTTTTACATGACACTGTTAGAGACAGGAAAACGTGCTATGCAGTAATATTGGTTATGTGTATGCTGAAGATCTCCCGAAATTCAAGAAGAAAGGCAGGATTCACATCCAGTTTGGATCCTTGCACAGGAAGATCTGGAAAGTGAACATGTATCTGTATTGTGCTTAACCTCTCCATTTGGGCAGCACTGTACATCTTTTATTGTTATTGTTATTTACTACAGTAGGAGGCATGGTCCCAGCCAGAATCACTGCTCCATTGTGTGACCAAGACTTTGCTTTGAAGAGCTTATAGTCTGTCATCGTGATTCTTGACTTTTATCAAGAAATTATGGCCTTTCACGTATTTACAGACCTACTGAACAGAACTGGGCTGGTGAATAGGGAAGGTGATAAAACTTGGCTAAAAGGGTGACTGTCACACTCTGGGGACTAGACCTCTCTGGCTACTAACCTCCAGCTGCAGTATAATTTCCCAGTGCTGTTGCTCCAGGACTTCCCAGACTGAGTCACCTCAGCTAGCAGGGAAATGAGCATGGTTAAGAGCCAGATACCTGAGACTCATGAGGGGGTGACAGTCATGAAGACCTGTGTTCCTGACTGTGGCCACGGAGAAAGCTGATAGTTCTGTGTTTTGGAGAAACCACAAAAATTCATAGTTGCAGTTAAAATTATCTGTACCTTTTTGTACCTAAAATATTTTCAATTATTTTTTCTTATTCTTTGGGAAAGGGACAGTTCCTTTAAAGCTAATTTTAAGACCATTTGAATATGTTTTGTACTGTGAAACAACTGGCTTTCAAAAATAGAGGAATCTTCCCCTAAGTTCACGTATGCAGCAATGACCCAAAAGCCTGGTAACACAGAGTTTTATCCTGAGTGCTGCACTCCAGGAAAGCAGAGAAGGAGAATTAAATAAAAATAGGCTCCTCTGTTCCACTAATGTATGCAGGTTCTGCAGATTTTACTCTTCTAACATTTGGATGAACCTAATAAACTCAGTGAGGCGGGATGGTGTGACCCATTGGTAAGGCTTCCTAACACTGCCACCATGCCCTTCTTTCTAGAAAAAGTCTTCAAACCGGTCATTAGACGTGGGCTCACAGCTCCTGCAAATCCCTGGGGATTGAGGGGAGGGAAAGGAGGCAAGTGTGAGACTGATGAATGCTTCCTTCAATGCAATACTTAATTCTGAAAAAAGCATCAAACCCAAAATGTTCAGCGTGGCAACACAGATGTGTTGGAATGAAAGGTCACAGGAAACTAACTGATAGTTTGAAGTGGAGCATCAATCTTTGAGCAGCAAAACTGAAAAGGCAGCAAGACTCTCACTATTTTTCAGCTGTAGTTAAAGAAATTTTATTACATAAGTCATTGCCTTAAATCACTGTCATCATAGTGATTAATTTATTCTTTCACATATAAAACATGTTATTAAATATATCACCCTTATTTGCTAATTGCTTATTGGAAGGTAAAATTGATGATTCCTGCACTGAATCCCTAAGTTTAACGAGGCCTATAATTTTCTCAGTAACAGGCATAATTAGTGTAGCTTGGTTTCACCTTGTCCTACAAAAAGACCAAGTGAATCATGGTCGACAAGAAAACTCCTCAAGAATGGTCTGTACATAACTTTCTGGAAATAAAAGCAATGTAGGGCTTTTGTGATTTTTTGATTTCCTCAGTGTGTGAGAAACCTCAGATCAGTATGGCCTGGAATATTAAATATGATATGCACAGGAGACTTTTCCAGACATTATGCTAACTGAATAAAGCATATTCAACTTCTATTACATTTCTAATAAAAAATAAGGAACAGCAACTTCCAGAGCAAAAAGACCTTAATTTTACTTAAATATGCTAGGAAAGGAAAGTGACAACTGAGAGTGTGTGGGAAACTTGATGTTCTACAAGGCCTCAACACCTCGAGGGTTAGTTGAGGACACAGATGAGCCACACACTCTGCCTGGGGTTCTTCTAGGTGGGATTGTTGTCCTCTGGAAAGAAAGACAGCATGCCCCTGCTTCTGCTGCGATTCTTGTTAAGTATGCCTAAGGCCTTTTTAAATATTCACATTTGAAGATCATTGTGAAAACGATTGTCACCTCAGATACTTCAGTGGCTCTCGTATTTAGTGGGGAGATCAGCAGGTGAAAATGGGGTGAGTTCCAACCACTCATATGAAAGTCTTAAATTATTAAAGCAGCCAACTGAAAGTATCACGTGAGAGCAGCCCTCACAACATAACCTCCAAAAAGGAGGTTGTTTGCTTAATTAGGACCTACATGGATGCTACAAGCTGAAGGATGCAATTAACTTGTCAAGCTTCTCTCAACCTGCATAATTTGTTTCTTTCATATTAAAATGTCTTATGCATTTCAGCTAGTGTCAGATAAAAGTAATCTGCTTTCCACTCCCCCTCCCCCCGCTGCTTCCAGAGGTGTAAGGGTTTGCAATTCTCATTGAAATCTAGTGCTCAACACCTCACAAAATCCAGCCAGTGATGTCTTTTTGCTTCTTACAGAAGTTGTCTGGAACTTGTTTTGAGAAAGAAATAATTTCTTTCTATAGAGAGAGCACACATCAATACAAGTGGCAATTATCCAGTAAAAACAATATATTTAGTGATACTTATGATATAAATCATATTCGGGAGGGAGGGGACCCAATGCACAAATATTTCAAAGAACAACTGTGCATCATTAAAGAGAATGGATGTGTCAGTATTGCTATCATGCAACATCAAGGGGTCATTTAACTGCATGGTGTACGTCTACCGTGAAATTTCTTGGGATGTAACTCCAAATTTGAGGATGGCTTGAAAAAAGTTAACATTTTAATTATTAACAGAATTTATTCCATTATGTTTTTAGGGCAAGGGCGAGTCATCCACTCATTATGAGACTCAAGCTAGAGCAAAAGACCAAAACTTCTGAAGAATTTAAATGCAGGAGCACAACATAGAGTCTGACAAGGTCCTTATGCTGCTGCACTGAGAAGACTGAAAAAGATAAGCAAAATTTAGGAAAGATTAAAAATTCAAGAGCAAAATATCAATTTTAATTTCAAAACATGGGGCTCTCTTTTGAATATTTACTTCGTACCAGAGTGATATTTTGTCATTTAATATCATATATGGTAATTAATTATATCTATGATTTGGATTATTTTATATCTGGCATTCATTGCAGCTTCTGCAAACTAGGCTCAATAGTTTCCTCTGAAAACACAAAAAACAAGTTTGAAGGAAAGTAATAATTTGGGAGTTATGAGTGTTTAAAGATGTATGACAGGAGGTAGTCTGAAATGGTTTTCCAAGTAATACATCCTCGAGATAAAAAAACCCACCAGTAAATCGGAATGGAGTTTGAAATCCACTGTGAGGGTGGGATCCTGCAGTTCACTGCACCAGATCTTAGATGGGCAGTTAAGGAGACACACACTCATGCATGTGGAGGAGGCAGCTCTTCATCCTGAGGGACAAATCACTGTCTCATGGCCAAAGTGCTGAACTGAAGGAGCTCAGAAGACACAAAGATGTGCCATAGAGCAGTTCCCTTCCCAGTACATTCACCTCAAAGGTTTCTGGGGAAAAAGAGTGTCTGCTGGATAGAAACAATCAAGACAGAAAGTAGGCAAGCAGTGCTGCAGAGGGAACTTCTTCCCTCCCCCAAGAGGATGCTTATGAGCACTTTTGAGGTCCATGGTCACTGATGATAGGAAAAGGCAGACAAGGGTGGCAGAAGGTTTGCTTTTCACACATCTGTAGCTAAATTTGTGATGTCTGTGGGTTTGACTGCTGAGTACAAAACTAGTGAACTACTTGAGATGTCTCCCAAAGCATCCTGGGCTAAAGCTGGCTGTCAGGGGCCATGTGGATTGTGATGACAAAGACAGGGAGCAGTGTGAGGTTCTTGAGGCAAAATGTGAGGTGTTAGGGAGGGGGTGAGATCAACACTTCCATGACAGCATCACTGAAATGCTCCCACATGCAAGTGCAATCTCAGACAGGGGGAAGATGAAGCACAGCCAAATGAACAACTGAGAAAGCAATCTCTGGGAAAATAGATTTATTAGGAACTGGAAAACTTTGTGTATACATGGAGTGTATGAAGCTAAAACAAATTGAATCAGCTATGAGTTATGCCAGGACTGAATGACCCCAACCTGCTAACTGGATTGCCTTGAATTCTTCCTAGTGCAGTCGGTTTTAGCTTGGGTCACAAAGTTTAAATTGTTGGGCTAGTCCTCTTGGCAGCTTTTGAATTGAGCCAACCTTTACTCTGAGACACTTTTAAGTGTTGGTGGCTCTATTTTTAGGTTATTGTGACTCAGACAGAACACCTCCTGTATGGGCAAGTTAATGTTCTAATAAGAATTTATCTTCCTAGCCTCAAAAAGGCAGGTAAGTGTTAAAAATCTCATCAACCTACATGTGAGTTACACGCCAGTCACTTCGGAGTTAAATTTCTTGAGTGACCCAGACCAGGTTTCTACTGACCCCATTGTATTCCCTCAGATCCTGAGATCTGTTGCTTATAATCAAAACTATGCCCTTTAGTCATGCTTTTGTAATATCTGGTTTTAAGTGTATGTATTGTACCTGTAAGTTAGTCCAATTTAAAAGAAATTAAAATAACTATAAGCAAGTTTTGAATCACTATAATGGTGACAGTAAGCAATGAATTTTTAACAAACCTTATAGTTAGTAAGTTTGAAAGCACTTTGTTCCTTACAGCATTACTTGAAAATCCTGAGAAGACTGCTGCCAGCAGTGTGCCCTCTTTCCATTCAAGCTGTGTGAAGATGGTCCCAACCAAAGCTCCAGCTGTGTCTATTAGCCTTCAGAAAACACAGTGATACGATCCAAGCAGAAATGTGAGAAAAATGTTAATAAAATATGAACATTAAAATTCCCTTGCTATTATTGTGTAACTGTGCTGTTTTATATAAAATTTTCATTTAATTCAACAATGTAGGAGCACATGACTTTATGGAAAGGATGTAACATGGGATATAGCAGACTGCAAATTTTATATCAGGTTAATTCAGCTCTAAAAAGTTACTGTGAGATGCTATTTGTACAAAGAAAATCTAGAGTACACATAAGACACTGAAAAATCAGGAGATGTAAGCCAGCTACATTTGCTTTTTATGAGCATTGTGCTGATTTTTTTAAAGATATTGCTATCATTTATATAAGAATAGAAATATACTTACATTTTCTATATTATGGTTCTGAAAACAGAGTGCAAACAAAAAATCTCCAAGCTGGATAACAGATTTGGGGTGGATACTTCAATATCTTGATGCTGCACTTCAGTTTCTTTATCAAAACATGGATTTGGGCATCTCAGTCTTAAAAGGTTGTCTTGTTTTTGTTTGTTTGTTTGTTTTAATATTTGTGCTCCTGCTTTGAAGTGCTTTGATTCAGGAGACCAGGGCCACCATGCACTGATAGTTATGGCTGGTTGATGGCTTGATTTCATATAGGTGCCCTAACAATCTAATATTTGACAATGGTCCTGCTACACTACAGGATGTATAAAGGCACAAAATATTAGCACCAGCTCAATAGTGCCTTCAGTCTTCCAGGGCCTCAGTTCATATAATAACAAGCATCTGAAAGTAGTTTTAAAGTAGTTGGAACCCATTAATTTCATGCCATAACCATTACAGGAAACTCCTTGCCCCCTTCTGCTGCCAGGACAATCTATTCCCAACAGCCTGTACCTGTTACATGTCTGCTGTGTTGACATCCCATAGGAATCGTCAAGGGAGAGAAGACAGAACTTTATCACTAAACAATTTTGATGTGTTTTTTTCTTCCCAGAGGTCACTACTGAGACTAAGACAGGTGTTTTCACTGTGGCAGTTGACTGCAGGAAATGGATGGGCACTGTACCTCTTTGTTTCACCTCTTCTTTGTTAAGGATGGGCTTATGGTGGAGACAGTGAGGACATCAGCTGGCAGAGCTGCTACTGGACCTTCAGTAGGCTCCTTCTGAGCAGTGAGAGCTGGATCCACAGCCACCGTGGCTACTAAAGGAAGAGATTCTCTGGCCTCAGTGGCACTTTATAAGTGTGGGTCCCAATATGTGGTTATTCTGGATTTCTCTAATCAAAACTGATGGGACTTGCTGGACAATTTTATTGTGAGGTGTGGGGAAGGAATCTTCTTCAAAACTTGGAGAGCTTGGAAGTCATTTACTACACGGAGCTTCTGCCCCCACCAACTGCTGCAACCAGCCAATGGCTTGGCACTTATTGTGTCTGTCGTAGTTAAGGACCCTGGCTTTTTCTTTCAACTCTTTAAAATACTTTAAATACTAAAAATGTCCCTGTAAAGGTATTGGGGAAGAACTTAGTAGCTTGACTTTTGTGGATTTTTTTTGTTAAGCTTTATCTGCAGTGATTTCTTTTCTTATAATTCTCCTCATTAATATATTCACACCACTCCAAAATCACGCTTTCAGCTGTGAATGTGATGTGGGTGGCTGATTAAATAATCTATTTTTACCGAGATTTTAATAATAAATCTTGAATCTTTATGTTCCAGGTATCAGAGAGGAGCACCCAAAAGACAGAAGAGCATTAAGAAGAAAACGTCTGTTTTAAAAGCATCAGCAAAAAAATCGTTCAACCACCAGCTCACTAATAAAATAAATAATTTTATTGTTATTCAGGGAGGATCAAAATTCCTGCTGTAAATCTGCAGACTTTGCTCTGCATCTCTTAGGATGGAACAGAAAGGATACATGTGCTACTTACAGGAGTTAAGGATGACAGGATCAGGTTCCACTTTCCTTTTATCTCATACAATATTTTTAAATTATTGCACTTCTCAAATAGATTTTCACAGATAAATAATGTGCGAAGCATCCATGCAAATAATTTCTCCACTAAGCGTAAGAATATTTCCAAATGAGGAATAAATTTCTTCCTGAAGATCAGTTATACTGAGTGTTGTTAAATTGTGGAAGTGCAAGTGCCAGCACAAGCCAGCAACATAGAGGAGAGTTTGGATGCCAAACCATGACTTGGAATGGAGACTGAGTCAAAGTCTAACCTGGGATTCAGATACACATTTTAGCCAGTTTTAGCCATTCCTGCCTTCATGTAAGTTTAGTCATTTATGCCTTTACTTGCACGTGGCCATGGGCTGACATTGCTGTTAAAAGAGAGACTTGGTGGGACAACTTTTGTGAACAAACAGTATTCTAAAAGGGTATAGCTTGTTCACAAAGTAGAGGCAAGGCAAAAAGGAAGGAGTGTTTGCCCTTTAAGTCAAGGATACATACCAATGCCTTGATTTAGATGGTAGTGCCTTCTGCTGAAAGCTTCTCAGTTATGATTAAAGGGGAAAACAGACACACTCCATAATGCTGATGAACACATAAGGAAGAACACATGAATGAAGAGTTTTGTATGCTCTTACAGAGACATCCCTAATTTACATGTTGTCATTAGTGGAGATTTTAATTACCCATATACCAGCTAGTCATGGAGTACAGACTGTCCGTCAAACTTCTGAAATGCATCAGTAATAGTATGCGATACAGTAGATGGAGAGAGCAGCTAGAAGGGATGGTATTCTACATACAACTTTGATAAAGAACAGAAAATGCCTCTTTCAAAGTAGAAGGTAACTGACACGAGAATGGGCATTAAATGACAAAGTTCATGATAATTAGGATAGGAGAAATTAAAGAAAAGCTAGAATTACAGGCTTCAGAAAAACAGACTCCATTAAACTCAGAGGATTTTTTGATAGCATATTCTGTCAGCACTAAAGGAAAAAATTAAAGCAAGCAAGAGTATTAATCAATTAATATTAAGGACATGAGCTAATTATGCACTTGTGGAGGGGGCATAGGAAGTATAGTATAAAATCGTTTTGACAAAATAATGAACAATTGTGAAGTTCAGCTATAAGACAGAAACAAAAAGAAAGACTGAGCTACCAAGGACGAATACAAAGGTACAGCACAACTGCTTGGAATGGGAAGGAACAGAATGAGCTGAAATTAACACAAGACATACAGAGTTAAAGTACACCCATAGTGAAAGGGAAAACTAAGACTACAGTTTTCAGTAAGATAGATAATCTTCACTAAAAAGAGTGCTATCAAGAGGGGTAGCATAATTAATATATGGCAGCAAAGAAAGACCTCATCTTGGAATATTTACTAGGTTTGAATCATCTGGGTCTGATGACTTCATCCCACAATAATTACAAAGGTTGGATAATAATTCCCAGCACTGCTAACACTATTTTTAGTTATTCAAGGAGAAAAGAGATATTCAGCCGCATATAAGACACTTGTCTTTAAGAAATGAAAAAGGAAGAACTGGGGAATTGAAAACCCAGTACCTTAACTTCAGTTAACCTGACAAAATTCCAGTCATGATCCAACAAACCGTTTGTAACTCTCTAGAAAATAAATAGGAGGCAACTTGCAATCAGCATTAATAAATTCACCAGCACACTAGGTAAGTATAGCCTGGATTAAACTATTCAAGGGTGAGTTGAAAGGCATTCTCAGAGAGCAACTGTAAGTGATTAACTGTAAGAATGGAAGACTGCATTGAGTGAGGTCCTGCAGAAGTCTCAGCTGCATCCAGATATCCTCGATATCATCACTAGTGATCTGGCTCTGAAGATGTGACTGCTTTGAGAACAGCTCCAGTCATGCTGAAGACTGGAGTTCAATCATATCCTTTAAAGTTGAAGATAAAGCTCTGAAGAATGGTGGTGCAGAGACAAGAACAAGGCAATTAATTTGGTCCAGAAAAATTAACTGGACAGGAAGGAACTGTCTGTCTGTTACACAGAAGAAGAGAAGGGAGAGTTTTTTAACAGTGGAAAGCTGAATTAAAATTGAAAATATGAAGGAAATGTAAATGCCACCCTAAGATGAAAAATACCAGGAGAGCTTGCAAAGCACACAGGTCAGTCTGTCTGTTCTGCTCAGGGATGATGAGGCCTCCATCAAAGGGTTGAATTCAGTCTGGGGTGCTGTACTTCAAGGAACGTGTGGACCAACTGAACAAACTTCACAGGATCACAGTGAAAGAGTAAGGGGGAAAATGAGTCTCTATAGTCCATAGTGACAGGACATTGAGCAAGAAAGATTGAGTTTAAAAAAAAATCCGGTGCTAAGTCTAGTGAAGCCCTGGAAGAGATTGCTTGAAGAAGTAGGGAAATTTTATTTCTATGTCTTCTTGTGTCATCACTTGTGTTTTTTCTCCAACACTTGTCTCAACACACATGTATCATTAACCCTTTGAGACACCTCCCAGCACTATCTTACCATGCTTCTAAGTCTCAGTCCCTGACTCTTTCCTTCAATGCACCTATTAGAAAGCAGAAAATGTCTTATTACTTCCATTACCTCTAACCACTATGCTTTCTCCCTCTTTCATCACAGTGGTCAGGTTTCCAAAAAACCCTTCTTTTTAAAAAACTCAAGTTATACTTCATATGATTTCTTTTCCTTTGCACTGCAGACATCGTGTGGTGCTGCTGATAACTGCACAGTCTCTGATTGCACCTGGCTGTTAGGAATATCATACGGCAGGATTAAATTTAACAAAGCTGTGCAGGTACATTTCCTGTAATCTCTGCATGTCAGGGAGGGGAATCCTTCCAGCAACCATGTAAGACTGGAAAGAGAATCAAAGGTAGGAATCACCATATTTGCCAGGAGATTTAATTTTGTACAGTTTGAGGTTACTTGAGTTTCACATATTACCTGCTCTGTGAAAGGTCTGTAAAGATGGTTGCAACTTCAGAGATGCTCATTCAGTCCTTTCTTTCACAAAATGCATTTTTCTCTGGCATTCAAGCTCTACAACCAGCAGAGCATGACCCGCATGGTTTCCTCAAATCATGTTCTTCCTTAGCCAAAGCAGCTGACTTCACAGTTCCTAGAGAATGAAGAAACCATAACAGTGCCAGGCATTTGGTCTCTTACAACTCCATGTAGGATTTCTTAATTACCAATGAATGATGCATGAGTTAGCTGTTCACTAATTGCTTCATTTTTCCTAACATATTAAAGGTCAATAGTGTGATGTTACCGCAAAAATACTATTTTGCGTATCACATATTTCCACATCTTTTCCATTCATTTATATGGTGTTTATATGGAGTAAAGATTGAAGGAGATTTGAAGCTGTGTGATTTTAATAGATAATAATAATTTTTCATTTCTTTATTAAACAAACAATTATCACTACTGATTTATCCATAGAAGGCTTAAAGTGCAGTGCTATTCTTGTTTTGCAAAGAATTCTCGCTAGTCACAGAGGAAAGCTACATAGTTTTACGATGAGAGTAACCTATGGTTTTCATTACTGCAAATGTTTATACTGTATGTCTCTATCTTGATGCTGGATGACATCTAGATCTTCATTACATAAGTTAAAATCTGGAATAGCTGCAGTGATTTGTACTAAATTATTCTTGCCTGGAGACAAACAGGAAGATATTCCAGACTATGATTTCTGCCATAAGTTCCTTATTTATCTTCTTATCATTTTCACTAGTCCATTACCTGTGAGATCAATGCTTTGTACTTCATTTTTGTTAATATTCCTCATATACAAAGGAAAACCATATGCTTCATTCTCAATTACCATAATTTTACATGATGACAAGAAAGAAAAATTACCAAATTTATGAGAAAAAGCAGAAAAACAAACATTAATAGAGTCTTTTATGTGTGTGTGACAGTTTTTTTTTCTTGGGAGATAAACAGACTGGTTGCCTTTGAAGGTACATTAAGCCACAAGCAGTCACAGCTACAAAACACTGCATTTGTTTTTAATAAGAAGTCTTAAAGTACGTATGTCCCAACAGCAGCTGTGCTAGTAGGGAAGTTGTGTATTTTAAAGCACAGCAGTTTGGACTTCAGTTCTGTTAAAATCTGATCACACTCAGAGGAAAAGTTCTCTGCTAACAAGTATCTGCTAGCCCAATTCCTTCAAATCTGGCCCTCGTGAGTTTGCTGTCCTGGAAAGTACAGAGACAGCAGTTCTGGAGGGCAAATTTCTGTGTACTTATTGTCCTGTTAGTCAAAGGCCTCATCTCATCCACGGCGACCATCATTAGAGGCTAAATCAGGCTGCTGCAAGAGCCATCAGGGGTACATGGCATGCACGTGTCACAGCTCAAAAGGCAAGATTGCTGCAAAACTACACATAGGCAGAGGGAGCTGTATTCAACCTCCCCTTCACAGAGCTTCCTGCCTCTTCTCGACACACACGCATCCCCCTTTCTTCCTCCTCCTGCAACACGGGCTTCAGAGACTTTTCTATAAAAGTGCTATAATGGTCTGACAGGAATGGGAGTCTCTCAGCTTCATAGTCAGCCAGTGCCCAGAGTTGGTCCTTGTACCATGTTAGTAAAGAATTAGAGATATTTGGTCTGGCAGAGCAAGCTTGTACATCGCTGTGGTCTTGTTCACATGAGCCTCATGAGTGCTGGTACCAGCAGAGGGAGGGAGGTGGGATGAGTCCCATCCCCTACAGGATAAAGGCTATGCCTTGTTGTCCTGGTCCATGGATTAGACCCTCAGATTTCTTCCCGTTTCATTCCTTCCCATCAGCTGTGGCTCAGCAGCACATGTTCAGGCTTTCATTCTGTCAATGAATCAACACATGAGCAGGACTTACACCTAGTCTTGGAAGCTGAGGTGCAAGTATAAGATGAAAAGGCAGAATTCTTCTTAATTTGGAAAAATGTTTGGACTGATATGAAATAAAATGTTTTATTTAGGTTTTGGACAGTTTTAAAATTCCTTTAAAATGAGGAAATTTTGAGGTATAGTTTGAAACACTTTTCATTTTGAAGTACTGGACTATTTTTTCTCTTTTTTTCAGATATTTTACCCGTTCTTTCTTCCATTTTTTGGCAAACAGAACCATTTGGTGAATCAAAACACTTTCACAAACTGTTGTGATCATGAAAAGGTTTCTTGTTTCAGAGAAAAAAAACACCCAGAAAAAATGCTGTGCACCAGAATCCCCATTAATCAGTCTTGTGAGTAGTACGTCCCTCCCTCCCTCCCCTCTAGATGTTCTTTTGATGATTTTTTTAATCTGCAAACTATTACATAGTCAATCCCTAGATTTCAAGGCGCTCTGCCTCTTTTATTTTTCTTTCGGGTGGGATGAAATAGCCCTGGGAATCTAGCAAGTTAGCACAATTTACTAAAACTTTCTGCTCCATTTACATTCTAACTTCTGGATATAATCAAGTGTCTAAACATGGAAAGAGACACAACTGCACTTCTGCCTGGGATCGAACAATAAACGATGACTATATTCTTAGAAAACCTGTTCTCCCCAAACCTGCAGTCCTTTGCAGAAGCCTGAGCCTATGAGGGACAAATTTCTGACTGCAAAAAGAGAGCAGGAGCAGTGAAAGGCAGTGATTAGAGCAGGGAAAGGCAGTTCCCTATGGTGGAAGGGAAGGGGAGCAGCGTGTGCCTGCCCTCTGGCCAGGGGTTCCTGTTACAGATGTGCGGGTGGCGATGAGGTATGTGGCAAGTACAGCCTTGACACCCTCAGCCCTGCCTCACAGCTCCAAGTTCCACCCTCATTTTCCTTTTCGTGAGCCCCGTTGGAGCCCAGATTGCAGTCATGCTATGCTCCCTTCCATCTCTTCTCCAGCACATCGGAAATCCTTTCTCTCCTCCATCCCTCAGCTGATCTGAGAGTATCCTAATCCTCCTCTTTGTCACTCCTAAGTCTCTCAGAGACCCCATCTCTCTCCCACTGGTCCCCTGCTCAGCTCCCTGGCACCGCGTGTCCTGATCCTCCCGCCCAGACGTCTTACCTGCTGCCCTCTGAGCACCTAGTGCAGAGGAGCGTGGGGTGCTGAGCAGGGAACGGCAGCTGCTGGGTGGTCACAGAGAGGCTTGAAGACACATTTATCGAAGGTGGAAACTGTGGCCCTTCTGAAGTCAATTTCTTTTGTTCTTGCCACAGTCCACCTCTTTGCTTTAAAAAAAAATATTGGCAGAAAATTAGTGATGGATTTTCTGTGTAGATGCTGAAAAACACAGCTTTCATTTTCTTTAGAGCAGAACACCTAAAAGGACTGCTCAAAAACACCTTTCCCATGTTATCAATCAGAGCAGTTGAAAACTGGTTGTTGGTATTCAAGCAGTATTCGATTTCTTTCTCTGAAAAGCTTTTTAAGCCCCAAAGTGTGAAAAAAATATATAAAAAGAAGAAACAGAAGTAGAGATATTTAAGCCAGGAGACTGCAGGGCAGTGGCGTTTGCTATGCAGATAAAAGGCGTTGCTGCCGTGGTGGGTGCAGGCTGAGAACACTAGATGGTCCCTGTGATCCAGTTTTACGCTTTAGAGTGCTCCATAGTTGATGCAGCAAGTACAATTATGGCATGTCCTTGCAGCCAAGGGGAAAAATACAATGTTGGCCATCGGAAGTTACCACCCAGAACCACATCAAGAACTGCAAAAGTAACCATGATGGTTTTCTCAGCCTTTAAAACTAGGGAGCGACGTGGCACTCTCAGTCTCCCAAACGGAGCAGCACAGTCCTTTGGAAAGTTCCTTAAAAACAATTGGCCAGAAGTTTTTCTCTGAATTTGGATACACCCTGTAATACAGAGCGGTTGTTATGCTGAAAAAGCCTAGATGAAAAAGAGAGTTAAAAATAAAAGAGGTTTGAAAATAATGGTATGGTGGGGTTGTTTCCACCCTCAGATGAGTGAGTTTGAGGCTGTGCTGCGCAAAGTAAGGGTTTATTAAAGAAAGCAACAATTCCCTCTCTTATTTTTGGAATTAAAACTCAGGAATTCATAAAACAATCAATTGAGCTTAATTTTTATGCAAATAGTCTGTGGGCCATATTTTCAAGTCAGATTTATATGTGGAGGTCCCACTCAAGGTTTAGAACATGTTTTTCTGCCTTTAACAGTTTTTCACCATGTGAGAAGTTAGAAAAGTTTGCTATTTTTCAAAGCTATAGCCCTTACAATAATCAGATACATTTTTCATTCAAAGCCACGCTCTAACTCATTTGCAATAAATTACTTTAAAGGGTTAAAGAGGAATAGGTATCCTAAGTCAACCCTTACTGAAATTTGCTGGCTATGCCAAAGTGAGTCCTGTCAAAGCTAAATGGGTCACCATCAAATTTAAAGGAAAAATGTCAGGCAGGAGGAGCCTGGAAGGAAGTGGAAAAGCCTAACGCCTTGCTACTGGGAAAGCAAAGGAGCCAGAAACTGTAAATCATATGAGGATCCAGCTGACGTTATCAATAAAAAAAAAAAATACTGTGAAAGCAAGTCGACCCTTAGCTTGCTTGGGAGTGAGGGGAGTCAGAGAGTGAAATACTTTGTTTTCTATGTGGCATGAGCACCAAGTCCTTGGCGCAAGGACTAGCACTGCTGCCAGCCTCTGCTGCCTGTCCCTCCCCTGCTTTCCTGCCTCCCTGTCTGCCTGCATCCCTTCTGCATGAAACCAGTCCAGTCCCATCCCCCGGCTATGGACACACTGATGCTCCTCTGCATGAAAAGGAGGAGGACTGGGCACCAGCCATGAGACCTGGCTCCAAAATTTTGGATTTCCTTGGGCGCAGGCTGAGGCCAATGTGGATGAGTTTGGCAGAAGCACCACAGACAGAGAAAAGCCTTGCCTGGAAAGAGCTGTGCCATTCTGCCACGGCATCCATGGCCTCGCTGATGGTCAGCACAGTGATCCCAGCTGGGACGCCTATGCCACATACCTCAACCAAAGTTGGTGGGCAGGACAGGTATTAATGACAGCTGAGATTTCCTAATAAACAACAGGAAGGTCTCTCCAAACTTGGGATAGGAAAAATTGCTTTGGCCTGTATTATGCCTCTGCAAGCTGGAGAACTAGAGAATGCTGTACCCTGCCACCCTTTGAATCCTCACAAAAAGCACAGTTACAAAGAATAACCTACATCTAGGAGACCTTCTTCAGATGGCAATTTTGGTCATTCGAGGAGGGGCTCAGGCATCATAAGAAAGGGAATGACATTGGGAAGTTTGGAGAATTTGATTGTAGGAAGAGAGGTAGAAGTGGAGTGGCAGCATGAAAGTCAGAGCAGGAGGCCTAGGCTCCACCCTGGGAAGTGCCTGCCACAAGAGGAGGGGGTGATGGACAGCCTAAGCACAGGGGTAGCACTATGCCCAACAGAAGGATTTTCAGCAGCCTTCAACCTACCTTGCAACAGGAGCAGTAGCTTGCAATCCGGGGATGACAGGAACCAGGAAAGAAGGGTGCTGTGTACCAGGACTTGCCACAGGCTTCACAACTGTTTCCTCCAGCTGTGCGATCCCAGGATGTTACAGCTACTAGTTCCCAGGAGACACATACCTGCATCTCTGTATTGCAATGCCCTGGTGTTAATGGTATTTTCCATCTGACACCTCTATTTTATCTGGAAATGAATGTGTGGATGTTCAACAGAAATCTGTTGAATGCTGAAAGGCCTCATGGTTTTAATACTGTAATACTATCAGAGTGCTACCCAGCACCCGAGAGGACCGAGTACACTATACCATTCTTCTGGTCCTACCAGATGAACTGCCTCGTGATTTATATCGTATCGCAATATTTTGGTTCCCTTTTGAATGTAGATTTGACAGGCCTTTTTTGCATCCTGACTTGCCGCAAGGCTCATACCAACAATAAAGCACAGGTCTTCAGTCTATGAGCTGTATTTGCAGTGTGTAACTCAGATGCTTGCAAACTCTGGACCACCAACACTACCTCTCTCTATCTTCTTTGGCCAATTTGCTCATTCATGTTCTTCAGCCCTTGCAGGTAAAACTCCAGTGGAGGTCAGCAGGATCTTCTTCCAAGGAAGAACAGCAGCTGCTGTCCCAAACAATAAATGAATTTACATGATCCCTCTTATTTCCCAAAGCTCAGAAAAATTGTTATAAAAATAAATGTAAATATCTGAAGCAGGGATATTATTATAAAGTAAAAAGAACAGTTTTAAAAAGTACCTGTTCTCTTTGAGTGCTCTTGAAATGTAAAGGAAAGTACAAAGTGCTAGGGATAAATTGGGGTTAATGAAAGCCATCAGGCTTTACAGAGAAGGAGATGGAGATCTCTGAATCTCCATCCAGTAACTTTCCTTCTGACCCAGTCTAGGGGAACTGATTTGATGGTGTCTGATGGCATCTGAGCCTATGTTCCCATTGCCACCAGTTAAGCTCATTAACTGGGTGGTGTGAGGCCCTAGGACTGTTTTACAGTCAGAGAGAGAGATGAAGACTCCTACAAAGATACTCTGGCTGACTTCCCAGGAGGAGCTCTGTAATATAGCTGGTCTCCCCCAATACTGGCCTCTGCATTTTTCCAGCGTTTTCCCTTCCACCGCCTACTCTTCTCTGTATGGGTTCTGTTATCTCTATTATGTGCTCTCTCACTTTCTTGCTTCTCTCAAGCATTTGCCTGTATTTATCAGCTTGGATTTTCATCCAGCCCTCCCTTCCCTTTCCTCTTAGGAGCCTAAGGTGAGTAGGACCTCTTCAAGGTCTGGATCCATTTGGTATGGATGTCCCACTTCCCCAGTGTAAAAGGCACCAGCCTCTTTGTATGTGAGTGTACCCTGAGGTAGCTTACCCCAGCTGCAAAGAGAAGTGACCTGGGATAAGGATGGAGGAACAGCTGCAGGGGGATTTTGGAGCAGGAAAGTCACACAACTGCACCAACCATGGCAAGAATCTTCTAAAAAAATGAGGTAGCCCTAAATCCCAACTTCTCTTTGGATTCAGAAGCAGATTGTGCTTACATTAGACCAAAGCGAGTCCCTGATGAAGATACCCTGTTGGCTTTATCTTCCCACAAAAAAACAGCAGCTGTAGCTAGAGGGCTGGATGCTTCTGATTTTCACTGCTGCAGGGATACCCTACAGAATTTGATGTTTTGAAACACCTTTCCTTCCCTGATTTTGCTCTTTCTCACAGTTTCTGACAAAATTCTGCCTTTACTCAGTAATTTTTAACCTTTTTTTTTTTCCCCAGAGCCTGATGATACTCCAGGAGTTACGCCAAAAGACCCCTGCATCTGAGAGCACATTATCAACTCTCCCTGTGATGCTTGCCAAACCATTATGCTGTTCTTCCTTCTTGGCACCTTCTTAAATCCCTTAAATATTCACCAAACATCCTGAAGACTATAACCCCCATTCCAACAAAACTTCGTCAGGCTGGAGGGTTTCGTTATGTATCTGCACCACACCAACAAACTCTTGGCACAGTCACAGATTCATGCCCCACAGTTATCCACAGTCCACTCCCACTCATACTCTGCTTTTCCAAACACAGTTTCCAAGCACTCTGAGATTCCTATGCACATAACACGCGTTGCCCACTTAGGCATGCAGCACATGTATTTTTTGGTGATCAGACTAAGCCAGAAGAACAGACAATAATAATTAAAAATGCTTTTAGTGCACACAACTACATGAAAACTTTCACAGAGATTTTCCAAATCAAACCACTCTATGATTCTGTGATTTGTGTGTGTTTATGATTAAGGACCAGGCTGATTCCCAAGTCACCTCTCACCTTGGGTAAACTGAACTGTATCAAGCTATGCATCAATTAATCAACAAGGTTTATCAGCACTGGGATATGATGTGAAATTCCCAAAGATATTATCTACAGGATTAGGGCCTAAGGGAGAAATGTGAAGTCTGAAAAAAATGTTTCTGTCACACAGTCAAGCTGAAATTACTTGAGGCTGAAGGTGTGAGGAATCACTACAGTTTCAGTGTGGTAAGTGCCATTTGAAGCTTTTCCTTAAACTCTCTTTTTCCCTGGTAAACGCGGAGCTGTGAGAAGAATCACTAGAGCTGAGATAACTGTGAAACAGAAGAAAAGCCCTGACACAGGACATGCATTTCTGTGTCCCTTGCCCTGGCTCTCCTCCACACAGTGTCCACGTAGTCAGTGGGCTCTACACCAAAAAAATGGGGGGGAGGGGGGGGGAGGATGGACAGAAGGAGGAGCCCAACTAAGCAGTTACTGAGCTGCATAGTTTTTCTTCACCCCGTTTTAAGGACAGTGAAAGAAGTTCAGGAAAAGCTTTGTGAAGCAGGACTAACTTCTCTTGGTGATCCCCACTGCCCTCTAAGCATGATTCTAGCAGCGGGACAGCCACCAGCACCAGCGGGGCCATGGGCTCTGCCTAGCAGTCCCAGTCCCTGGGGACAAAACAGCCTGGAAGCAGGGCAGAATATTGGTATGGGCAGCTGAGAAAATACTCTGCTCCAAACTCTGTCTGCAGAACTCTCCTCTCCTCTCCTCTCCTCTCCTCTCCTCTCCTCTCCTCTCCTCTCCTCTCCTCTCCTCTCCTCTCCTCTCCTCTCCTCTCCTCTCCTCTCCTCTCCTCTCCTCTCCTCTCCTCTCCTCTCCTCTCCTCTCCTCTCCTCTCCTCTCCTCTCCTCTCCTCTCCTCTCCTCTCCTCTCCTCTCCTCTCCTCTTTGCTGGAGCCCAGCTACTGCCTTCTCCTCAGCCCCTTTGCGCTCTGAAAGAATGTGCTGGCCATACAGCTTGTGCTTGTGGATTAGCTTCTCATCCACACATTTTTGCCTGGGATGAGGACTGTGGAGAGAATGATGATTTTTCTGTTAATAAAAGGGGAAACAAAAATGACTGCCTGTTGCTGTTGTGGCAAACTTCTTCCACAGACGTACGGCCAGCCCCCTTCTACTGTGTGAAACAAAAATGTTTGAAGAAACAGAGCACACACAGGTGTAGGTTAAGGAAAAGCTGCAAAAGGGAAAATCTGGAGGAATTCCTTTCTCCCCTTGCTTCCTCAGCTGTGTGCTCACTTGCAAGTGATTACAGGCTTGCAGCAGAGAAATGTTTTCACTGGGAAATGTCCCAGCAGGCTGATTGGGTGGGCCTTTACTCATTGAATAAATGCCAACTCCAGCAGTCTAGTAAAGAGGAAATTTTTAAAAAATCTGTCCTGCTACAAGCCTAAAACAACAGAAAACTGGAGTAGACACCATAACGAATTGACTGGGTTCAGGAGGGAAGGTAGTTGTGGTCAAGCCTTCTCTTACTCCCCTCCTTCTCTGAAAGCTCATTTTTCCTACAAAAGTCATAGAATCCTAGAATGGTTTAGTCTCAAAAGAACCTTAAAGACCATCTAGTTCCAACCCCCCTGCCATAGGCAGGGACACCCTCCACTAGACCAGGTTGCTCAAAGCCTCATCCAGCCTGGCCTTGAACACTGTCAGGGATGGGGCATCCACAGCTTCTCTGGGCAACCTGTTCCAGTGCCTCACCACCCTCTACATGAAGAACTTCTTCCTTACATACAATCTAAATCTCCCCACTTTCCATTTAAACCCCTTACCCCTTGTCCTGTCATTACAGGCCCTTGTGAAAACTCTCCCACCCCCCCCCACCCACGCCCCCCCCCAGCTTCCTTGTGGGCCCCTTCAGTTACTGGAAGGTGTTATAAGGTCTCCCCAGAGCCTTCTCTTCTCCAGGCTGAACAAACCCAACTCTCTCAGGAGAGGTATAAGCCTACAAATGCTGTTTCTGTTCTAAATGATAGTCTAGCAATTGAGAGTGCAATGGAGAGTCTGCTAGAGCTCAGAGGGCATGCATGTGCTACCCACTCGCTCTGTAATCTGCCTGCCACTGTAGCTTGCTTCAAAGCAGCCATCAGCTCTCTCTGCTCTGTGCTTCCTTATAGGGAATGGTGGAAAGAAAATATGATATTATGGCTAATTAGGCAGCAGTTGCAGAGTCTTGGAAGGAAAAGACTGACCACATATTCAAAATGCAGTAAATTGCAAAAATTAGCAGCAAAATTATTTTAATTTAACACTATACCCTGATTCTACACATTCTTACAGCAGAGAAAATGTTCTGGACAACCAATTGACCTGTTTCTGGTGCAGTCATTATTGCAGTCTTGAACAATTTATTTAGGCCACATGACCTTCCTGCTTCTTGCCCAGTCAACTAATTTTGGATGGACAAGAAACCAGTTCACCAATCTTTCTGAGAAGGGTCAGTGTTTGGTAGCAAAACCATGTTTCTTTTCCTAACATTTTTAAATACAGTTACCTGTGAGAAAAGGACCGTTCCACGCTCTGTTCAGTAGGGACCAGCCCAAAGCAGACATGGACCCACATAATTATAGGTATGGACACACATGTATTTATAGGACTATGCAAATACCTAGGACATGCTCTCATAAAAACTGTATTTCTCAGTTGTTTGTTCTTTGCACTTCAGACGAAGGTCATTCTGACAGACAGCACATACTAGTTGGAATATGGGTCAAAATAACAAGAGAAACAATTGTAATGCAAAATTTGCAGGTAAGGTTCTAAGTCATATATCCTTATAACCAGAGTTAGGGGACTCAATGCTCAGTTCTTTCTTACTTTGAAGGAAAAATCAAAACACATTTGCTGAGTTCTTATCCTAGTTTCATGACATTGGACTAAGAAGTAGCCACTTCTTAGAAGGAGGCAGAATTAGGGGCATGAAGCAGGACTTTTATTCTCTTTTCATCTTTGCTGGATTTCCACTAATTTTATTTTCTTTCTGCCAGAGAAGCTGGAGAAGAATACCTTGTTCTTAAAGTCTGCTTCTGCTTCTGGTTTCACTGCAGAAGTTGTGCAAAACAGGAATCTGTATAAATCCTCTGCTTGGTCTTAGTGGGTTTACATGAGGTACATACCTTATTGCCTGCTGAGGAATTAAAAAATAGGAACTCCTTAAGGCTTCTGGTAAACCAGCTACGAGGGACTGTTACAATACAGTCACTGCATACACACAAATCATCCCACTGCATGAGTAAAGCAACGTATATATGAAGATGAGTTAAGTATGTGAAACAGGCCCCTTACCCGAACATGGAAGAAGAAAGGTTTGGAGAAGAGGGAGCTCCCCACTCCTGCCATTTTTTTGGCGAGTCTAATTGCTATGCCTCGCACTGCGGTCCAGTGAGATCTGAGCAGACTGGCCAAAGTCTATTTGGAATTCCCACTCTATCATTTAGAAGAACTTTATATGGCATGCTGAGGCTGAGCCTTGAACTCCTCTGGCTAATCCTAAATAGCTGCTGTTACTGACAGCCACGTCACTTCTCTTACCTTGGCTGGCATTTTAAAATTTCAGATAACTCCCTGTCATCTTCATCCCACAGATCATTGCCTTGCTTCAGCGAAGCACATATAGGAAAGATTTTCCATGTAGGTCTGTTTGTATTAGGCAAAAGTCATATCTCTGATTTAGATGTTAGTTTGATTTGGCAGTCAGCTTTGCTTTATAGGAACTGCAGTAACTTCTATACTGAACCATCTATAGTCTACACTAGGTTATCACTGAAGACAGCCAGTTCTGGAACTGCTATAGGGAGCACTGATACACACAATGAATGTATATAAAACAGGAACAATCCTCTCAGGCTGAAATTAAAGTGTTTTTAAAGCTGTGAAATATGAAGCTATTGCATAGGCTTTCAAATTCTTTTCCTTTGTGAAAGGCTAAACTTGCAGTATAGCAAAGTCAGTTATTTTGGCAGCATTTCACCTTCTACATTTCTGCCAATAGCTGGATTTAATTACTGTTGCATTTATGGAAATACTTACCTAACTGGAGGAGCTACATATGAATTTCATCAGTTTCATATAGAACGAAGCAAATGCAGAGACACTGGCCTATAGAGAGAATGCAGAGAAGTTGAAAACATAGAGATGTGCACAACTGCCTCTAGGTTTCATTTCTTTACCTCTCTGGTTCAAACGAATTTTAGCATGCCTGAAAATTGCAAGATTGTGGCTGGGGAAAATAAACTCCTCTGCCTATCTACAGTGAAGTCAGCGGTCCCTCCCATGCTGTAAGAGTTGAAGTCACTCTGGGAGAAAAAGGTGCTGAAGTTTTCCAAAGCAACACGGCTGAACCACCCGCACAGTGTCTCTGGCAAGAGTATTGTGCAAGGGGCACTAAGAGGAGGCATCTTGTTCATTCGTCTTTAATCCAAATACCAGCTGTGCCATCTCATTTCCTCTCCCTGCCAAACGTGGAATGACTTGTGCAGAGCTCCACAGTCACAGTCCTACCACCTAAGAGAGGCCCCGTGTAACATCTTTCCGTTAAGGTCATATTTTTGCAGACTCCTTTTTGTTCCCTGCTCATCTGGCATAGCTCCACAGTATGAAAGTCCATGCCCCAGTAGTACCATGCTCTGGGGGGACAGCAGGCCCTGCCATTGTATAATACAGGGAATTATAGTTATTCATGGAAGATCACTGCAGAGTACAGAACTCCCTGGCCAGAAATCTACAGGAAAAATTATATAGAGGATATATCTTTATGAGGACCTAAAAAGCGTCTAATTGCAAAACGCTTACAGGCCTCCCCATATCAGTGTTCACAGTCTGTCCTATAGCTGCGTCTCTGTCTTTTTATGAGTCTCCGGATTTCTCCTGTGCTTGACACATACAGTGATGCAGTTATCTCCAGGGAAGCAAACAAGGCAGATAGAAGCAGTTTGATTTAAATTAATTTCATTTGCGATATTAGTGCTCTAAAGAATAGCTACTTAATGAAGAAAATCCTAATGAAGATACATTTCTCTGTGGATTTAGAGTAGTACAAATCGTTCTTCCCTGTCATTTAAAATTTCAGTGGAACTAAGGCAGATAGATAACACAATTAAAAATATGATTTTCATTGGTGGCTTGAGTTATGTTTATCATTGATTATTCTAGGTAGTGAGTCAATAGAAGTGGTGAGATGCTCATGTTTTAGCATTGATTTTAGCTGAATTTAAATCAGCCCTCTAAGCTAGGACTGCAATTCATAACAGAGTGCAACCCAGTCACTCTGCAGGAAGCCTGGCAAAAGTCAGTCTCCTTGAAGCAGCAGAAATATCAGTTTTGGCATAATGTTACTATCACTTCTTTCTGTGAGAACTTACTTAAAGCATGTGACTGAACTAGCAGAAGAAAATCTCTGAGCACTAATATCAATAGATATGAAAGTGCTTTACAGCAGCAAAAGGTTAACAAAAGATTCAAGACAGGCTTTTGGCACCTTTAGAAAAAATAGTGGCTGGAAATGAATCTACTGTGTATCTGTGAGCCACTACACAAAAAGACATAGAAGTAGTAGAGAAAAGAAAAAGCTAATAATTCTTGTAGTGAGCTGGAATAGCGAAATGTGCACGATTGGACTGTAAATGATGTTGCTATAATGGAAACATAATAATGAAACATTTTGACCAAATGAGTTAGGCACTGAAATACGATCTCTAATGTAATTTTCTTGATAATTTAGAATATTTAAGATGATGCATAGGTGACAAGCTGACAAGGAAGTTCTCTTTCCTTAGCTTGCACAGATAGGAATTAAAATGTTTCCCACCTTATAACAGTGAACAAATTCTTCTGTTGTCAGAAAGACTGCAGGCAACTATATATATGAATTTTAATCTGGCTGAATTTTAATCATAGAATCACAGAATGGTTTGGGTTGGAAGGGACCTTAAAGACCATCTAGTTCCAACCCCTCTGCCATGGGCAGGGACACCCTCCACTCGACCAGGCTGCTCAAAGCCTCATCCAGCCTGGCCTTGAACACTTCCAGGATGGGTCATCCACAGCTTCTCTGGGCAACCTGTTCCAGTGCCTCACCACCCTCACTGGGAAGATTTTCTTCCCGATATTTAATCTATATGACAATCAGAATTGTCATTAAAGAAAATAATATAACTTTTCAGATCACCATTGTTACCTTAAACACAGTCTACTGGTAGCTATCATTAGCTTTTTTTGCTTTCCTGTTTCTCTCTGAAGTTCATTAACAAAAATCATTAAGTTGCATAATAGCAGTGTTATTGTAACTAAGGATGCAGAGGACAATGTTTTGTGCCTACAAAAAAAAAAAAAAAAGGCCATAATTCCAATCACATAGCACTTTATGTAACTATATAGGGAAGATGAACATCAGAGGGTGGACTTGCTATTTAATCCTGTAAATTATGTTGGCACATGAACAAAATAGGTTTAAATTATTTGTTAATAAGCTTAAGATGGAAATTATCAGGCTTATAACCATCAGACCAATTAAGTTCAACATTCTCCAGTTCAGGAAAGCTATTTTGGAGTAACAGCTACAGCTCCCTCTTTTCTAAAGAGACTGGAAAAAGGGGCATAACAGAAACATCCTCCTTGTAGTAATGGCTGCTGAATAAATTGCTAGTAAGTACCATGGGACTGGTCACAATTAGAGTTAAGGTAGACTAAGTGTTGTGGTACAGCTGTCAGACTGAACTCACTTCACATGTGTTCTAAGCATGAATCATCCATAAGAACTATCAATGGCATTCATCAGCCCCAATTCTATTATCTAGAAAAATGGTCCCCTTTAGTGGACAGGCATCTAAGACAGTCCCTCTCAAAAGGTGCCTTTTCGGGTGTTAGATTCATGTGTACATACTTGACTTTGAAAGATCTCAAGTTCGGTGCGTTGGACCCTGTCCTATGTGTTATGGTGGCTCCATCCTGAGCTGAAGAAAATACTGAAAACATGAAACTATGTAGCCCAAATTTTAAATTTTGAGTGAATGGCATGCTTAAGGATCTGACATTCTTTTCTATTAGCTTGCAGGGGTTTCATTAAATCCCACACTGAGGGTAGGTCATTGGTTATATTGCCTTACTAACATGTCTTCTTTGTCCTCTCTCTTGTTAAGGAGTCATGGGCTGAGATGACCTTTCTTCAGCAGCGCACTTTCAGAAAACTGGAGCACATTCCCTTCAACTTTGTGCAACCAGGAAAAAAATCCCCAGGTTTAAATATGGAGGCTTGAGTGACACGTCAGCTTTCCCTGGAGACTTCACTAAAACAATGCTCAATCTCAATTGCTTTAAAAAAAGAGAAAGAAAGAGTGTGAGTTTCGTGCGGAAAGGACTAAGGCAGCTGCTGGACTTGTTTCAGGCTGGCAGTGCAGAAGCATAACTAAACCAGAAGTCGCAGGATCTGGGGAAGGGAAAAAAGTGCAAGAGAAAAGAAAAGAAGCTGCTTACCAAACACCCTGAGAGCAGAGAAGTCTTTACATTTTTTACCGAGGTGTCTTTTATCAGATATATATCTCTTGGCGACATTGGAATTCGCAGTGTAAGTGTAGGAAAGTGTTTGTGGAGGCCTTAATATCTTTTATTAGGCCAAGCAACAGAGCTAGAATATTATGGGATCTTTTGCAGTATTAATGCCTTTTCAGATCTGAAATAAATCAGTAAATGCCAGGATAAATACAGGCCGAGCAATGTATCTTAATCAATTAGACAATTTGAGGAAAGAAGGATAGCTGCTACCTATGGAGAAAGAGGAATTGTAGCAGGGGAAGAACTAACACAGTCTTTTACCTAGGTGGAACACTGGGAGAGGAAAGAAAAAGGTAGTTGTGGATCAATGAAGAGCTAAAAACATGTGAAGGATAACAAAAATTATAATGTGCTACAAAATCAATACCTATACTGAGTCCTTGGATATGACAGACAGCAGTGTTATGTATTGTTTGTTGTTGACATCTACCTTTAGAGAAATTAACTCTACCCTAGGACTTCCAAATCCGCAAATGTGTTGAGTATACATAGGAAAACACAAGATAGGAAGGGATCATCAGGTTCAATGAGCCCAGTTTCCAAAATATAAATTACAGTGTAATAGATGTCTATTTCAGGAACATCTGCAGAACACCCACTCCACATGACCCTGCTAAGGAAATCGTGTCCTATTGAATTTTCAGTTTTTTTCGTTGCAGTATCTGTGCTGAAATATCTTTCAGTATGTCAAAAGCAATTTTGCTGACAAGTACATATGTAATCGTCTTAAAAAACCCCAAATCTAATTACTCAGATTTTTAATTGATGAAAAACGCACCTTATTCACCTTGAGAGGCTTTCAAATGGCAGTTCCATCTGCACTGTAATTCTTTTACACCAACTACGGTACTGAAAGATGACTCTATAGTATTTTGAGACTTCTTTATTACAACCTAGTTGGATCCATCTTCAGCAGTTTCTTCTTCTGTCATGTTGCATGGAATTTCACAAAAGCTGCAGATCTCTGTAAGTCTCACTGTAATAATATGTTGCAGGTAATTGTTGGTTTCTTGGAATGCATTTGCATCTACTTCAAGCCATAATTAGAGGAATCACATAAACTTTGGAACAGTCTTTGGAAATCTGAAAATAGGAGTTCAATTTACAAATGTTAGGGTGGAATAGGAAATGAGTGAGCCAAAATCAGCACAACACCACGTTCATTTGCAATACTCTGAACAAGGCACCCTTTTTGTTTTGGCCACCAAGACTTATCCAAGGCATCTTGTATATATATTGTGTAGTGAGAACAACTGCAGGTCATCTCCAGAAAAGAGCAGAGTACATTTATTATCAAGACAGGAAGATACTGCTTGAAACTACATCAAAGGCTACTTTCAAAGAGAGAATATTGCCATAGGGAAAACAAATTATTAGAGACAAGACCTCTTCTTAAACTCATTCATCAGTGTTGCTCGCAGACTAAGTGCTGAAGTCTACATTTAAAACCAGGCTCTGCGGGGGTGTTCTGTTTTAAACAAACTGATACCTTCAGGGCTGTGAAAGAATTATGTGAAAGGATAGGGTTTCTGTTGTGCTTTCTGTATCTATGCCTCCTTTATGTTAAGTGGCTGATTTGTGGACAGATAAGTCTCAAAACTTTGTTAACAGACCCTTGGCTAAACCCAGGTTATAGTTTATCATCAGGTGTATTTACTCTTATCTACCTGTTCCTGTTGCTTTGCCAGCAATGCTTATCCAGGATATAGGCCTGATACGATCAGTCTCACCAAAGTTTCTTTGGAGACTCCAGCTGCCCATATTAATTACACTGAAATAAGTTTCTATCCCACTAGCCTCTCAGTTACCAACATGACCTCAGAAGTGTGCTCCACAATTTTAACAGAAAAATAATTCTCTTTTTCCAAAGTTCTTAAGATACGTTCTACGACTACTCGAATACTTCCCCCTTTCTAAGTGCTGGGTTGTATTTAGTTCAGAAAAAATGTTGGCAACAATCAGTTTCACAGGATGGTCTCTACAGAACTAGGAAGTGTCAGCATGAGATCAGGTGTCATGACAAGGTAGGCCTAGGAAGATGAACAGTGCAAATAACCTAGATTGTATTAATTAGTGGGTTTTCTTGCATTTTAGTGTCAACACAATTTTTTTTCTGAATTCCCAGCAAATAAAAGCATAACTTTCTTAATGAGGAAAGACGCAAAGTACTTACCTATATTTTGATTTACAAATAACTCCTCTCTGTCTTTCACCTTTCACTTCCTTCTCACTGGTTACTAGCCCATTTCTTCTTTCCTGAAGCTCTCTTTCATTTATATAGTTGAGGGACATATTACCATTTTTTAGGGTCTAACTCATTTTCTCTTTCCCCTCCCACTCCATTGTTCTCAGGACCTTGAGGCTATTCTTGAGGTTCAGATTAGAAACCCTGTGATATGATTTCTCCAGATCTCTCCCTTGCAGTTTTAAACAAAGTCCTCTAACTTATAAATTCTTCAGAAATCTCTCAGGGTTGGGGTTTTTCTCCTGAGTTCATGCAGTATATGGAAGCCCAATTATTAATTTTTGTCCATTCCACTTCCCTTTTCCTTCTTTACTGGATAAATGTTGCTTTTTGCAGAACTTATATATATATGAGAAATTTAGGGGGTTCTTTGTAATAGAAAACGTGCCGAGAAAAAGAAAATTTCTATAACACTGTCTCATTGTCTTGATTTTCTTTCCCCTTATTTCATTATTTCCTGTACCTTGTGACAGGAAAGAGGGAGGGAAGATTAATGGCTGATTGGTGGCTGGTTCCCAGATCTGCCATTTCCTTCTGAAAAGAGATGATTTAACAGAGAAAACCAAGAATTTGGGGTGCTGAATTCCGACATCTAAGTCTTTGTTTTGCCCCTGAGCAAGAATTTGGGTCTGTGTATCCCACATCATCGCTAAATGTCCAACTCCACAGAATTATTTTGGAGTGTACGTCTTTTCTTTTAGCATCTTCTTCCCTTTCTCCCTCCCACTTTTCCCCTGCACACTTTGAAGGTTAATTTCCAGGGTTCTTCAGTAACACTGAAAGAGGGAAATAATAACTCATCTTCTCAAACATCCTTGCTTAAGAGGCCTGAAGACTGAAACCCCCTGATTGTTCAGGACTGGAAAAGCAGTCCCCACACCCGGTGTGCCTCCTTCCTACCATGAAAATCTCACCTCTGGAAAAGAGAGGGTAACTCAGTGTAATTAATTTCTGAAATGGTGACAGGACTGCCCACTCTGATGGCAAATGGTCAATGATGCTTGTGGTTTGCAGGTCTCTCCCTGAGGAACTGGATAACCCCACACAAAGGTTGGAATCTGTAATCACTTGCTTATATGATTAACAATGCCTGATTACAAAGGTTGGGATGATGCCATCAAGGTAATTCACATGAAGGTGTTTGCATGATGTTTTTTATGTACTCAGAACATATTCCATTTCCTTTGGGAAAGGTCAAACCATGAAGAATGGGGGAATAAACAAGAATTATGCCAATAGCTTCTTGAGGCTATCATTTACATTAATTACGTGTTTGCTCTGCCTCCTTTGGGTATGCTGACAGAAATACATGAATTTCACATGGAATTTCACCTCTACAGGTAACAACAAAGATGTAGTGTGAGAAGAAGGAATGGAAAAGGAAGCTGGAATAAAGAAAACCTCCAGAGTTACAGGTCAGCAAAATGGGAAAGGTTTGTTTTTCTCCTCAGCTTCAGAAGCTCTGACATTCCCACACCCATCTCAGGCTGCAGTTGTTTTCTATCAACCTCTGGAAAACCTAGCATATTCATCCATTATATTCAAGTGCTGATGATAACCTCTGCTTTTGGAGATTTTACCAAAGAACTGATGACAGGTATTACTAATCATTCTTTGGAAAGCGACTCTGATTGGAATCATGATCATTAACATCTGCTTACCTATGCTTCTCTTTGTCTTGGGAGGGTCACCCCTTCACTAGTTTCTTACTGCAGTTCTGACCTTGGTGGTTTGTCTGAGGTAAACAAAAGTGTACAGCAGCAAGGGAAAACAGAAATCCAGCACTCCACAGCACGCATACATGAGCTCACAGCAAGTCTCATTTTTCTCCTGCTTGCTTTGGCATCACTGTATGACAATTCTCCAGGAGTCTGTATGTAATGAATTCTTTCTATTCGTAATTTCTCAACGGTTTCTGCAGGCTATTATCAGGGCATGCAGCAATTCACCTTGCCGTGCACCTTCATGAACTCTCTGGGCTCCACCATTCATGATCCGCACTTTCAGTCACACAAAGATTTTTTTCTTGCATCCCTGCTTTGCTGCAGATCTGAATACAGTTCATTTATCTGAAATAGACACTGAACACCAAAATTCTGTCCCTGTTCCTAGATTAACCTCATCTCTGCCTGAGGGGTTAATGCTTCATGCTCTACTCACCTAAGTAGCTTTACTGATTTCAGTGGAGCTACTCATGGGAGAGTCCAATACTCTGCCATGTAGAAAGACATCTGGAGTCAGTCCCATGTGGTTGGTGTTAATTAAGTTTCTTCCTCATGTTTTCAGCCTCTCGCACTGTTGTACCTTTCACATCTCTTCCCGTTTCAGTTCTTTCACTTGTTTTGCACTCTTTGTTAGCAAATTAAGAGAAATATAAGACACAGGCTCTTACAAACCCTTTTCCCAGTGCTATTGCAGGCTGTGTTTATTTTCTGCTGCGTCTGCACCTGGCCTCAAGCAAAATCTCTTCAGCCACAGGTGGTCAATTTTTAATGGTGCTCATGGCAGGAAGCCATATTTTGACACCCGACCCATTGGTCACATCACGGTTTCTGGATAAAATTGAGAACTGCCAAACAAAAAGAATACATTAGGAAAGGAAAATGAGGCAATACCATAAGCAGCTTCAAAGTTTAAATAATAAAAGAAGTTGGTGGTTGTTAAATGAAGAGGGCACTGAGATACACGTCTTAGGCTAAAAAATGTATGTGGAGATCTCAAGGCCAAAATAATACACAGGGTAATTTCTGTTAGCAACACTTGTATTAAGGTAGTAGAAGGCAGAAAACCTATTTGTTTCTATAACAGAAATGCCAGCCAAAATTACAGAATCACAGAATGGTTTGGGTTGGAAGGGACCTTAAAGACCATCTAGTTCCAACCCCCCTGCCATGGGCAGGGACACCCTCCACTAGACCAGGTTGCTCAAAGCCTCATCCAGCCTGGCCTTGAACACTCCCAGGGATGGGGCATCCACAGCTTCTCTGGGCAACCTGTTCCAGTGCCACTTATATGATTTTGTCATAATCCTTGAGGAGACACAGGGTGAAAAGTAGGTGCAAGGAGCCATGGAAAACAGTCATCTGTGCTCGAGCTGTGCTCACAGCTCACCACTGTGCACTCACATGGGTTGCTGTAGTCACAGGGGAAGGCACAGGCTGCTGGCTTGGCTGGTGGCCATAGCTCCTTCCCTTCCTCACTCCCTAGGGCTCCTGCCAGGTAAAATGGCAGAAATGGGATATCTGCGTATGCTCTCCTTGACTCTATTTTCTGTTTATGATTGTTCCACAAACATCTCAAGCAGCATGTGTTTTCAAAGTATAGAGCTGTCATAGCTGTAATAGGTATTTCCACTTGTGCGACACAATTCCTCATCCAAGTGCTAATTAAAGAATCCTCGCAATACCTTTGTGCTTAGCTAGATGCTTGCCTGACCACAGCCACCTGCAGGATCAGGCACTGAATGTTTGGCCAAGTCCATAGAGCACGCCAGTGGCAGAATACAGCCATTACTGACACAGTCAATGTACTGGTCATCCCAGTTTTGCACTGGTTTTCATCTTTTAGACTCATAAAGCACGAAAACAGTGCACAAATACTATATCATTTTACAAGGAAAATGGAGCTATTCAGGCTTCCAAGCATAGCCCCCAGCTGTGGAATGCAGTACAAACACTGTGTATAAAAATATAAAGTGAGAGACCACTTCTTTATGGTCTGTGCAGGC
This sequence comes from Rhynochetos jubatus, assembly GCA_027574665.1. Taxonomy (NCBI): domain Eukaryota; kingdom Metazoa; phylum Chordata; class Aves; order Eurypygiformes; family Rhynochetidae; genus Rhynochetos; species Rhynochetos jubatus. The sequence continues at coordinate 26,184,139 of CM050653.1, forward strand.
ATCAGGAACAGTGGCCATTAATTCAGAAAATGTCACCCAGTTTGTGGTGATGAAATAAGATCAATGGATGTTTCTGTATGATGTCACTGATCTTTAATATCTGTTGACAAAAGTTTTAACTGCAGCTGATTCTGAGTTTATAGTAGATTAGATTTCCTGCTACAGATGGTTAAAGATGGAATGAAAAAAATTTGAACTCCAGCAGAATAATAAAGGATGAAGCTTTTAGACCTTTGCATCACCAGATATGCTAAGCAGAAGGAGGTCCTATGAGGGGTTTGGAGGTACTTAGGAAAGGAGGACCCTGGCATTATTTAGCTGGCCATAATCACTGCATTCGAGGCATAAATTGGCAGGAACTATTGGGAGGAGACTAACAGCCTGACCCACAGAACTGATGGCTGCAGGAGGTAAAAGGCTACGCACAGACAAACGGATCTGTTGGTGGATGAAGTTGAAAAAATAGAGATCTTCATTCGTAATCTGATGTTTCTAATACTCTACAAGGATTTGGCATTAATGTCAAGTTATAGCACTGTATTTTACAATGCCAGTATGATGTTCTAGCTGTTGTTTTTTAAGGTAAGAAAGAAGCTAGAATTTTCCAGTGACTACTATGAAAAAAAAAAAAAAAGAGCAAAAGTAAAGCTATTTGAACTTTCCCAAATAGTCCAGGGAACTGTGTTGGGAGGTATTATGGAAGAGGTGATTGGATTTGCCTTCAGGAGGGAAATGGGGGGAAATTTTCTTGCTTGCATATTCATAAGACTTAAAATGTTTGGGTTTTTTGATTGGCTTTAGAGCTGTGTTTGATTGGCTTAGAAACTGTAAAGGAAAAAAAAAAGTAGAAATTCCATCCTGCTTTAGTCACTGCCCACTCCAAGCTTCCCTAATCACTTCCAGATGCATTCTTTTTATGCTATTGTTTTGGCACAGTTTCCAGACAACTTTTGGGTCTGTTAACATTAAAAAAAAAAAGAGAGAGAAGAGGAGGAAAAAAAAAAAGAAAAACCCTTGCTCTGCCCTTCTCTCTCTTCTAACAGAAAACAGATTTCACTCTGGTTATATAAATGTGTGGTGAGCTGGAGAAATAAAATGTCTGGTGCTGTCTGTCTTAGATCTCCAGGAAGCCTTCTGATATGAAGAGAATCAAAAATATTCACTTAAATTTCTTGTAGGGAAAGAGGTGAAAGCGGATTCCCCAGAATCCATTGATATTTACATAAGATGATAGCATAAAGTTGAATAAAATTTAAAACAAAGAAAAACAACCAAAAAAAACCCCACACCAAAACCACATTCTATAAACCTAAAAATCCCCACTACAAAATCATTTTTATACCACTGTCTATCTCACTGGCCCATTAAGGCATCTAAAGCAAATAATCTTGGCTCTTAATGCCTCAGTTTCCCCCTGTGCAAAATGGAGACAATGGTGCTCAGCCACAGTATGAAAAAGTTTTATGACTTTCAGATGAAAAGCACTTTGCAAGGTAGAGCAAAAACTGCTTCTGACATGCATAGGAGATGACAGAAGAACCAGGATGTGTTTGCTAAGCCGGGGTGTAAAACAACAGCCTTGTCTGGAATGGTGCTTTTGACACCCATGCAAGGCTGCCATGCATTGTGTAGTCATAATATCTGTAAAGTACTGTATTTGAAAAAAAAATAACATATTAGTGTTAAGAACTGCTGTCTTTGAAAGCCAGCAAACCACTGAGATCTGCCTTCTCCTTAGGCACCTTACCAGCCCTACCTTTTCAAAGGACAAAAATCAGACCCATTCAGGCTGCATTTATTCTGTATCTCGGGGGGGGGGGGGGGGGGGGGAATCCCATCATCCCTCTACCCAGCCATTCTTTCTTTCCCTAACAAACACTGATGTCCACATGAAGATGCCCACCTCCATGTTTCCTGTGTCTTCCAGCCCTCCCATCCTTGGCAAGGGGAGAGGGGATATTGTCACACCCTGTGAAGAAGATGCCCTTCTGTAAGTCCTGGTTTGGCTTTCAGCTGCTGGGACCTTAAATATATGCAGCTTTCAACCCCTTGCTTTGTCCACTGGTTCACCCCAGCCCAGCCTGTGCCCCACACCTATCCCCTCATATTGCTGCCAGAAAAATTTGCTTATGGGTGCCAAGCTGGTAGTACCAGGCACCAGGAAGAACCATGACTGTGTAATCTAGCATGCACGTGAAGCGGCTGCTTCAGTCTTCCATCAGTGGTGGTTTTTTACTGTCATGGCATGGGCTGTAGACTATAGTTGGTGTGGACATATGACAGAGAGGGTACAAGGCTGGCTGGTGTAGCTCTGGGGGACTGGACAGGCTGGGGCAAGCTCTGTTTGGTGGGTGTCATAAAGAGCACTTGGAGCTGAGACTCTGGTGCTTACAAACGACTCATCAGCATTTGGGTTCCCCTAGCCTTGAGACATCTATGTGAGCTGGTCATGGTATGGAGAATCCTACACTTAAATAAGTTATTCACCTGGACTTCCTCATAATATATGGAGATCTGGGCAACATCTTCACTATAGTCTAAGGCAAAATGAATTATGTCCTAAAACTGTCCATGAACAATGAAGGGTGCTCAAATGAAAACATTTACGTGTTAGGTACCTGAAGCTACATGAGATGTTTCTATCCATAAGATTTAACAAGACCATGGTTACCTATGAAGTTAATTCAATTACACATTAAAAACTGATTTTGCCATTCGTTTCACTCTGATCCAAAAAAAAAAAAGGAAATACAAGTTATGGCCATGGAAGATATTTTGGTTTTCTCTTGCTATTACAATGATAATGTCTCTGGCCATTAAAATAAACAGGCTTTATGAGTTTACTCATAGCTTCATTACCTAGTATTCCAAGTAGAGAGTTGCCTTGTCAAGAAAGAGACACAAGTGTGGATGCAAGAACAGACAGCCCTTGCTGAAAGGTTCTAAGGCAGTCAGCTCCCCTTCCTGTTCCTAGGCCAACTGGAAGCTTTCAACTAAGAAAGCATCAGGCTTCATCTGCAGGTAGGTACAGATAGGTAGGTTAGAGGAAGGCACCATCACAGGTAACCAATGGCAAGTATAACTCTGTTCTCCATCATTTTGTGTGAGTGGATACTTGCTTGAAATAGCAAAATAGATTTCACTTTGCCCAGAAATTATACATGATTACCCTAAGGGTAATTCCTTTCTGTTTCAGAGACACTTTAATCTAAAGCGTAAACTAAATAAAGCTCAAAACATAGATTTTTGTGCCTGATACTGTTTGAGAATCAGACCTTTTCAATTTTAAATTCTTGCATTAAATGATTTTATGTAAAAGTACAGCCAATTGATCGTGAAATGTTGTGAGTAGAAGAAATGTTTTTGAAAGCCATTTCTAGACTTTCAGTGTTGGGCAAAAACTTTTACTAATAAAACCAGCATTAAAACCACTTGAATTTCACTGTCTTGAGAGTATCTAACATGGTACAGAAAACTTTACAAAATCTGTAAGAAGGAAAGAACATTTCTTTCCTCTTCATAATGAAGACACAGTGCCCATGTCACTACAAGTACACCAGATATGCCCCGAAGTCTTCTGTGCACAGAGCCAAGCTGTCAGGTACTGACACTCATCTAGGTCAGCAAACCTTTTTCCACTGCTACGCTGCATACAAAGATGATTTGGGGTCTGATCCCCGAATAGGCACAGTATCACAACATTGTTTGGCAGATTGTGAACTGGCACAGGCCAAAAACAGCCCAGGGACCATTCTGACAGCAAAGATCATTTATAGTGCTCTCAAGTCACTGTAGCCATAGCTAGCTTGGCCCAGACATAAAGAGAGATGTAGGAATTTTGCTCACATCCAAAGTAACATTTGGCAGAAAAGTTTCAGACAGCATTGAGGCAAAAAGAGGTTTCATATCAGAAAATCCATATCATATCCTTTGATGTGCAAAAGCAACAAATCATTTTGGACAGGTGGTTCTGAGTGTCAGTATTCTTTGCCAGACTATTTACTCCTTGATCACTAACACTGATATTGTCAAGTAGAGTTCCCAGCTCCCGTCAAAGTTTTGCAAAGCTGGGCTCTTTGGGCAGGCATTGAAATTAGTCTTTTAACAACAAGCCCATTAAAAAATCTAAGAAACTGAGTCTATTAAATATAATAGAAATGTAGGGCTGAGAAGTCAAGAAGTCAGCTTAATTCACCTCTTTGCTTCTAACCAAGGATAAATATTTCTAGACAAATTCTGACACATACTTGATATACTTTTAAAGCTTCTACGGAAATTATTTCTGCCACCTGTCTCAAACGTGTCAATAGGCAAGTAGCATTACTAGAATGTTTTTCTCTAACAGCAAATCCAAGTCTTTTTGCATTTAAAGTATAAAAAAGTACTTGTTCTGCCCTAAATGAAGTGTAAGCAACCTTTCTCTTGCTGGAAAAAATGCAGATTATATATGTCCATTCAATCTTCCTTTCCTCAAACTTGAATTGTTAAACCCCCCATCTACCTTGTTGAATGACTGCTTGCTCACTTGCGCTCTCTCTGTCTCTTCAATTTGTTCCCCCTGTATCCCGAGAGTAAAAAAAGCTGAAACTGAAAAATGCAATGTAACTGCTTGCCTACAACATTCTTATTAACATACTTCCAACTGGCAGAGGCAATGCTGCAAAGAAGCTGTACCCTTGACTCACACTCAGGTTAGCCTTCTTAGTATTCCCCAGATTGTTCCCTGAAGTGTTATTACGCACCTAATAACTATTCATTGTATATTCTGCTCCTATTTCTTTTCCTTCCTAAGTTAAATTTGCTTGTGTTTGTTTTTATTGAACTTCACTGTGCTACTTTGCTCCCTTTCTCCAATTTGTTGAGATGATTCTGAATCCTAATCCTAAAGCCTATCACCCCCTGCCCCCACTGTGGTGTCACACCCCAATGTTTTAGTGTGCTGTCTAAATAAGCCCTGAGCAGAACTCACATATAGCTCCTTAAACAATAATGAAATGCCCTGAATCAAACATTTGTAACGAAATATATTTGATGGGCCATCAGATTGTTCTTATTTTCTAGGGCTGTCCCACCGCAAGAATTTTTTATCTTAATCTAATTTTTAAAACTTGTCTCCAACTACCGTATTTCTTCATTCATTATATGAATTCTTCCTTCAGTGATTTCTCACGAACAAGTGTTTCCCTCTTCTCAAAACCGTAAGAACTAAGTGCAGTGATGCAATGAAGACTAGCCCTGTAATGTAGACAGAGCTTGTGATAACACAGCAGGAAAAAGGGAATTCCCCCAGTGGGTTGGTCATGAGGGAGACTAATTTATTCCATCCCCTATCTTCTGCAGACCTCGCAAAATTCTTCTTTTCATCTTAGCTCCCTATGCATTTGCCCTTTCTTTGTGAAAGGCCTCATGAGAAATCTCCTCACAGAGACAAAAAAAGTAACAGCCCCAGGAGATAAATTACCTTTTCACTCACAGCTGACCTGATACAGCGTTTGTAACTCTGCCATTTCAAACAGGAAGTCAAATTAACTGACTTCCGAAGATCCCAATCAGCAAACATTTCCATGGTTCTGTGAAGTTGGTACTTGCCACTGATGGAAAGAGTTTTACAAAATTTTTCATGTAAGCTTTTTTTAATTAAGGTCTTTCAAATCAGAAAGTTTCCCTGAAGATTAATCAGTGTTCGGTATTTGTCAACTTTTCAGTAATGTTTTCATTTAAGAATTAAATAAAATTGTTGTTTAATAAATCCCACCCACCCCACCCCCCATGTATCATACTAAATACTGAACAGTTTTGGTAAAAAAGGGGGTTGAGAAAAAAAAAAAAGAAAATAAAAATATTTTTTAAAATCTTTAAGTACAAAAGGGGGTTTTATTGAAAACGTTGAGGACAAAACTATCAGAAACAATTAAAAAGCAGTAAGAAAAACATTTCAAGCAATGTAAAATGCGTATTTACAAAACTTTGAAAAACAGAAAAATCCTCAGCTTTCTTGGATTTTTATTTTACAGTGTAATTTTCTCATTTGTCACTGGTGATCTCGTATTTTCTAAAATCCCATTAATGCAAGGCATCTGTATAAATAAACTTTGAAGGTTCCCCCTTAGTTTGCACTATCCGGGGCTCTGGTGCACCTCCTCCTCAAGATCCAGGGGGCAGTTTAACAAAGGCTATTCCCAGATTTTGCCCAGGCTTTGTGCTTAGCCTGAATATGGTCTATCATTCGTATCTTCCTGACACGTCATGAAGTGAAACAGGCCAGCTTCTCCTAGCAGCGTTTTTCCCTAAGATTCTTTTTATCGTGCTCTGCACAGACCGTTCGAAGCCCTGCCTCTATCCTGCATGTGTTTTCCAGATTATTTTTTTCACTCCTTTGTTGCGCAGCTATTTGTATCAGCTCAGATTAAGTTAAAAAACTACTGCCACATACAGGGTTTATGCTGTGGCAAGAAGCAGGGAAACTTACTTAGGTGGGCGGGGAGAGAAGGGAAGTTTAGACATTTGCCATTCATTAAAACTGCTCTTCCTGGTGCTGCCGAGGAGAATATAGCTCAGGTTCTGAGTGTTTTTCTAAAAGAAATGCAAGCACCTTTATCCTTAACTGCAGATTGCTAGTGATATACTTCACTACCTCAGTGACAAACTGTATGTTATTCAAGGCATAGAGCTGAGAAGTGTCATCGAGCTTTATGTCACTTATTTGTGATTTTTTCAGAAATACTGCTGCTACGCTAGCATTGGTTTTTACGGCCAAGTACCTTTGTATTTAAGAATGGAAAGTTTCAGAGGTGACAGAACAACTTTTCACTCAAAACAGATAAAGCACAGACACAGAGGAGTTCTTTTCCATGGACTGTTAAGTTTCCATTCCATGGAAACTGCTAAATTCTTCGGTGTTCCAAACCAAGCTGTGGGAAGTAGAAATGCACTTGGAACAAACGTTGGCAAAATGCACCCTTATGGGTTAAAGATGCAAACGCTTTCATGGAGTGCAAGAAAACTTGCGGGTCAAAAAGCAAAGGATTCCCTTCCCCCCTGCTCTGCTTGAATATTTCTTCCAGGGATTTGAGTACTGCAGGATGACGTGGAAGGGGGTAATAAAACCTTGTGAGGCTCCGGGTGTTCCACAGCCCAGCCTGGCTCACAGCAGCTCTAGACACTTAAAATTAAAAGTCCCAGGCAGTGGGGGAGGCATCCTGCCTCTCAGCTTCTCCCCTTTCAGCAGGGGCAGGCAAAAGAGGCTGAAGGTTTCCCTTCAAATCTTGCAAGCTCTAGTCTAATCATAACAGTAATTCTTTTATGTTACTGAGAAACTGCTACAAAACAAACAGAATTCGGACCCTGAGATCTAGCAGTTCTCAGTATGTCAGGCTGTTGCACTGCCAAACTTCTGTGGAAAGAAAAAGTCTTCGCTTTTATTCCAGACTCTTCACTTTTTCCCTTTTATTTTTATGCTGGGGGGCTCTTAATTTGGAATTGTTGACTCTCTTCTTGTCCTGGCTGTCACAAGGGACATACAGCGTGCATACCATATAATTGGGAAGCGGTTCAGGAGGCTGCCACGTCTGTAGGGCTGCAGCACACAAAAGGAGGCGGAGGTAACAGGAATACCTTCTACTTGACAAACTTGGAAATTCTGGTGCCACATCAGCAGGAGCATATCCCAGCACAGCGCTCCTCAGTCACTGCAGAAGTGAAACACGCACCATAGAAGTAATTCAAGGCACAAAGCTCTTCCTAAATGCCTGCTGATATCTGCCCTTCTGCCCCTCACAGCTCTGTCAGACTTGATAGGTGATATTACACACTTCAAACCTCACTATTTAAAAAAAATACCTAATTCCATTTGGAAAACTAGGAATTTACTAGCTCTGCATCCAAAAGCCTTGCAATCTACTTCTCTGTGATATGGTAAAGGCATAGAGAGACTGAGGGTATATCGACACCACGTAGTACAATTCCATGTAAAAATACCCGAGCTAACTCAGGAGGCAAAACCTAACAGACACAGCCACCCGGTGTTGCTCCTGCCCTGATGTGGGGCCCGAGGTTCCCATGGCTTCTGGTTCTAGAATTAATTCAGGCACGTCTGGATGATGTTGCAACTCCCATGTAGACATCAATGTCATTCTTAGCTAGCTTTGGTACTGCTCTGCTCGCATTCTAAATGTTCACCACATATGAAGATTCAAGGGGTTTTTATCTAGATGTGTGAGGGACTCTGAGATACCTTGCCTGAGTTTGGGTCCATTATGCTGGTTTTTAATGGAGTGGGTCTAAAATCCTTCACCTATAAGCACTTAGGTGTGCTTGAAATTCCATGAAGAGTTGTTGCAGAAACAATTCATCACTGCATTAGCAAGGCCAGCTGTTGTGTTATCTAGTGACCTGTATGCATGCTCTCTCCGTAGTGATAACAGCACAAGCCCAGGCATACAGTTAGTTTGCTCAGTCACTAGAAGTACCAAAAGCATTAATTAGATAAAACCTTTTCTTCGTGTGCCTTTTTGCACGCATTTAACTGTACAGCCGGTGTTAAATCGGTACAGCGCTCTAATGTGGGGTAACTCTACTGTGATAAACACCTGTGGTTTAGATTATTTGGTACATAGTTATAGCCATACAATATTTTCTTCTAACATACCCTCTGCTTGAACTGCACATAGTTTGGCTAAATGCTAACTGTTAGGACTGATATTAGGGCAGCCGTCTGCCTACCTCAGAAGCCTTTCTGGAAGAGTTAACATTGTTCAATTGTTCCTTAGAGCCCAGCATGCTGATCCTGAGCTCCCATACAGCATTTTGCTGCAGGTGCTCTCAGAAAATAAAAGAGTGAGTGTTCACTCAACCATGGCTCTATCACAGACCTGAGGGCCTGAGGACTGAAAAAGCTGCTGAAGACCCTGCTGTAAAAGCCATCCTCTGAAGAATCAGAGCTGGCATAATATGCTGATCTTTAAGAATTATTAAGATCCATGCTTGATCTGAGATGTCAAAATATGCAGAAAGTAACAGGGAAAGACAGAGGCTTGAAAGTGATCATAAACAAAGCTTATATTAGGGAGCAATAAGGACAGACAAATACCAGAATTCAGAGAAGAATGAAAGGGATGTGAGTTTTCCCCAGAAGACGTGTTTTATGTAGACAGGAGCAAGTTGATACAGACATTTAAAAGTGAGCATTAAAGTATCCAAGTAATACTTTTCAATTTAAAAGTTCAAAGAAATCATGGAGACATTATGGACTTTCCTCCACTGATGACTGATGTTCAGTCACGTCTCTTGCCTGTCCTCCGTGTCCTCTTGAATCACCTTAACATAAGCTCCTGGAAACAGAAGCAGTATCACGCTGTCCGGAATGGAGAGAAACAAATAATTTACAGATTGTTTACTATATAAATTCAGCAATTTTGTGAAATGTAAAATGAAATGTGTGCATAAGGCCCTTTTGATGTCTAATCGCTCTGTACACACATCCCTGTGTATGTGCTGAACACTGATATGAACTTGCACTTCTAATGTCTGTTTTTTTGTAAAAGTCAAAGTGGCATGAAGTCGCAGAAGTGTCAAGGCAGAATAGCAGCTGCTTGCCATCCAACTCTCCTACATTAATACCCCTCCTCTGAAAGAGAACTGCAGGACTCAGATGCCAGGCTGGAGGAAGTATTTATTTTACTGAAACAACATCTGGCTCCTTAATGAACTCCACAGGTGGCTATGTTGGTGGTTTCTAGCCTCTTATGTGGCTAGAGCTCTGTGTGGATAGCTTAAAAAGCCCACCATGGCATGACTGGTTCATTCAGCCTGAACTATTTTCGTTGGACTTAGTGATACTGTGGGATCTGTATAACCTCACTAAAGCCTCTCCTGAAGTAGGTGCTTAAAAGCATCTACAGTTCAGACCGGAAAAAGGGATGGTATGCTTGTGTGCATAAGGTTTAGCACAGGCAAGCTACCATCTGACCAGTGTTTCTGAAGCAGTTTATCCAAATTATAATAATTTTGTCCTTAATAAGGAGATAAAACATAATATACAGCTAAATTAAAAGAATATTTTAAGGCTATGGAGTCAAGTACCAAAATACAAAAAAATTGTAAAAATTAAAACTGTCTGCGGTGAAAATATTCAGCGTCAAACTGGTGAAAAGTACACTTTATTCTTTTCTTATTAGAAATATTTTGGGATACTTAGCACAGCTCTCAGCCAGATTATTTTGAACTGGCTGCAATTTTCTGTAGAAAAATGCAATTTTGATTCACTAATGCAATATCACCTCAGGCCATTTTTAGTGTTCACTTCATAATAGCCCATTGTTAACAATGCATTTGTTCACACCTCATGATTTTCCTCACTGGAGACTTAAAAACATTTGGATACAAAGAATCCTAGCTTTTTACTGTTTTCCAGCTTTTTACCTACTCACTGAGGAAAATAAAGGGCATTAATAATTACACCAAGATAGCAGTGACCAAAGAACTGTGTTTTTCTCCATCTCTGGTTCAATTTGGGCCAGTCAAATTGGTCAAGAAGTTCAGAGAGGCAGCTACTGGGAGATTTCATGCAGATGGATAAGCCCCATGAAATTTAAGTTATGAAGCTTATTCAAATGGGAACACGCTTACCTTGCAGTTCAGCTATTTTAAAGAAAAGGGGGGGGGGGGGGGGAGGGAAGAAAGAAAACAAGCAGTTTCATGAGCAGCAAAAGAAATGAAGACCCATTTTTCTGTCTCTACTAAATTATCTGGTATCCAATAACATGACTGTGTTCCTAAGTGTTGCTTTCCCAGAGCAGGGTGTAGAAGCTCTAACTCAGGTCTCTCTCTTCCACTCAGCATTCCCTTTCCATGAAACTTGTAAGAGTGTAATATTTCCAAGGCCTCTAACCCTCTCTCAAGTGAGGTTAAAAATGGTTAGAAAGTTTAAATATGGGAACAGAAGGACACTATAATTGGTTAAACCTTCCTAGTTTAAGAAATTGAATCAAAGAATTAAAGTGTTGGAGAGGCACTCTGCACCACATCCACCTTTTAGGTACTCTGACATGTTAGCATAGGGGTAAGTTTTCACATAATCACAAAAGCCTTTTTCTCTCCCTTCTGCTGATGCTCAGGGAAGTTACTCTCCAGCCCCATACAGCATTAATAGACAGAAGTCAAAGTGGAAACAGCTATATTCAGCTATCTTTAGCTATATTAAGTGTAAACAACTGGCTTCAGTAGAGCCCAAGGTTACAACACAAAGTTTTACCGTGGGCATGTAAAGGAGTCCATTAAGTCCTCAGACTCCACAACTGAACATAGATTGGAATGCCACATTATCTCTGAAGTGATTTTTCAAAGGCAAAGTTAAAATATATCACAGGTTTCACTAAAATTGTTCATACCCTAAAAAGACTTGTGAGGAACCGTGGAGCAAACTCTATTACCTTGAGTCCTAAATTGCATCACTGAGCAATTCTCTGTAAGATCTTTTCATTTCTTTAGTTGTAGCTTGCCACCAAATCTAAGATTTGACTTCTCATTATAGTGCCTAACTTTATATCACTTAAGGAACCAGCTGCTATTCTCAGGGAGAAAACCCAGCTAACATTTCTTTTACTTGGCCTTGTAAAGCCATACTGTTTATTAACTGCCATGGAAGATATTCACCCACCCATGCTTAAGATGTAGTGTGTATCCAACAGACAAGGACACACTTTGATACCTTTCCCTGTAAGTTGTATCTTTCCACTTCCATGCAAAATAATTCCTGATCTCCAATTTCAGCACAAATTCTACTCCACCAATATACTAACTCATTTGCGTATGTTGAACTTATTGCACAATTTATATGCAGATTACCTGCCTGAAATATTACCTCAGCTAGATCTAAAGCTGTATGTTCCACTGAGCATAAGAATTACTGGTGCATTAAACAGCTTCTGATGTTCTGAAGAACATATCTTGCAGCATGACACACAACAGAAGTGCAGTGATGATCTGTGCCTGTAATGAATAGAGATTTAGTGGAAATTAGTATGATGCAGGTTTAATCTATGATAAGGGGTACATTCATGTACACTTCTGATCTGTTATAGGAAATCCTGAAAGTTCCTTGAGTGCAGGGCTGTTGTTTTCAAATTTTCATGTCTCTTTGGGCCCCAATTGTCTTCTTTCTTCACTAGGACAGTGCTGTACCCAGTCTTTTGAGCTGAATCACATAGACTAGACTCAAGCCATGTCCCAGTGACAGTTGACGGCAATGACTGCCCATCTCTGCAGTCTTCTGGGGCTGGGATTCCATCTGGGGGGGAGCACCGTATGGAAGAAATATGTGCAGTCTTTGAGTCTGAAAATGATGGAGAACGGCCTCAGACCTGGCATGGTTTGAGCTGGTGGAACTAGGGAGGACCGTTAACCTCTGGATGCAGTGTGCAAGAGGTTATATTGTAGGATGTTTCCGCACAGCTGTGAATCCTCCCTGTCCATTTCTTCCCCAGCCCAATGGGGCTGCAAGCCCATCTGCACTTGCATATAGCAAGTTGCTTTCTGATGTTGCAATAGAAAAAGAAAATGAAGGGTGGACAGCTAGTTTCTGAATCATGGCTCTGATTAACAACCGTTCAGACTGAGGAATCTTCTAAGAATAAACCATAAACATGGAAATCATCTCTTCTGGAAGGTGACTTTCCTGAGAGGAATGAAACTCTCAAGCAGAGGAAGGTTTTAAGCCTCCCACCTCACTACCACGTGTTTTGAATACTAACTTACTGGATGAAGGATACCAATTCCTTGTGTGCACCATACTCTGTCAGTTTTGTGAATGTGTCTCTTCGGTCATTCCTGTCTGTGTTTTTAGCACATCAAAATATTTTGTTCTCTAATGAAAGAAATATTTTGTTGAAACTTAAATGTTTGAATTCTTTTCACTTATTCATGACCGAATGTGAACAGTAGGTGTTTCTAAACTTTTTTTTTTTTTTAATTTACCTGACAAATCCATAAAGTAATTGTTTACCCTTCTAACAAACACACACCAGGTGGTGTACAGGCTTCCGAAGAAACCAGCATCATCTGGATTTTCCTTACACTTTAGTTCTTGATTGTGTGACTGTAATACAGTTCCTTAGCTTAATTATTGTGGTATGTTTTCTATGCTATTAAATGTTGTAATTAAAGCTTCTACACCATATACACAGGATTTTCATGCTTTTTCTTCCATTGTAGACCAGACATTGAGTAAAATATAAAAATATTTGACTGGCTTCCTGACAAGATAAAATCATTTGTCTTTAAAAAAAGAAGACATTTCCAGCTCAACAGTAAACATGAATTCACACACTAAAGTTTGTCTGTCTTTACATCCATTTATGTTACCTGTTCCCAAGTACGTAGACTATAAACCTCTTCCAGAAACTATTTCTGTAACAATCAAAGAATGTCAGGAAATCAGATTTCACATTAGGCAGATACCTAATTTTTAGCTTGATGAAGATGGAAACTAAACTAATGGCTCAAAAATACACCAGATTTTCTAATTACTTTACAGCTGGTTCATATAAAGCACAGTGGCTGTCTACAAACACAACAGAAATATTTTACTTGGTCACATTGTAAATATTTATCACAGGTCCTTGTGACAGGAATCACAGGTAGAACTGTGATTAATAAAATTACAGTGCTGTAGATATTTCACAATCACGTACCAAAATCACTGAGTACTTTGGCTAATTGAGGGACATACGCTGGGATGAGATGCACAGAAGAGGAATGCAGCTGTGGGTCCTACTTGATACAGTGAATATCACCTGGCCTAACACAGGTTTGGCAGCAGCCAGCATCCTACAGCATGCCTCCAGCAGCAGGTAGTTTGACTCCAGTCTCCTCCTTTGAAGACCCATTCGTGCTATAAGGAGCCTATGACCATTCCAATGAAAGCAATGGACTTGAAAATCCAGCCCCTTAGAGCGACCAATGAGTTACTTCATCAGTTCTAAGAGCTCAGCTACTGAATACCATAATTTGGAGGAGAAAAAGCTGGATCCCTGTCCTGATAAAGGTTCAGAATCTCTCTGGACATCTGGGGATATACAAAGTGGGATACACCCTACTCTAAATGACTACAGATTGGCAATGTGTGATACAGTGCTAATACGATTCATATTGCTTTGGGGATAAAAGTTTGTACAGTGGGTTTATAACCTGGTGACTTCAGTTGACGAATGCTAAAGCATAAGCCCAAAAAAATCTCATGTGAGATCCATATGGTCTCACTTCTCTGCCATGTGCCAGACCTGTGCTGCATTCTGCCTGCAGAAGGGGAAGGCATTTTCCAAATGAAAGGCTGGAGTCAGGTGTAAAAGCCTTCTAGATGTGAAATACCATTTCAGTAAGCATCCACTTTTTGGAAGTGTGCAGTGAGAAAAGCCTTGGACAGCTTCAGCTTCCATGCTTGCCATCTGAGCTAAACCCGGCTGTCAGTTACGGAATCCACCACATTGCCACCTCGTCATGCAAGGAGAGACACATAGGCAGATTTCAGCAAAAATTCACAGTGGGCCAGCCCCTGAAAGCTCTTATTCTGTCGGAATAAAAGCCACCAATGTAGGCCTGTCTTTTTAAGTGTAAAATCTGCTTCAGTCCCTATTAACTCAGACCTGTCTGGCCCAACTCCTGGCCATAGGGTGAAGAGGCCGGTTTTCCTCCCAGCACCTCCTCCTCTGGCACGGCCCCAGCCAGCCGAGGGGAGAGGTCCCTGCACTCTTCTTGCAGTGCTGCTGCCAGGACCATTACTGGAGCAGGAGCTGCAGGGCTGGGACTTGCTGATATTCACGTTTGCCAAAAAGCAAGCCCTAGACTGGAGACAAAACGCACTCAGAGCCCTTGGAGGGTGGCAGAGGGGTCACACTTGTTCTGCTTTCCTGCAGACACAGTTTGTCTAAGGAGGCCTGAACTTGGCTAGCACAGATACCACAGTTCACTCTTAAGTTGCCAGGCTAAAAGGTTTTCTTGTGGTTGCTAGCTTGGTCTTTTCCCTCTAGTGCAAACTAATAACAACAATAAAAGCAGCTTAAATATTTTTCTCCCTCCAAGGTAGAAAAGATAATAGCAGCATTAGGACTTGCAAAAGAGAATGAAATATTATTGTCTTAAAAAAAAGCCACTTCGAGAAAGCAAGCTAAACTAAGGCAGACTGCAACGTGCTCATTCTTTCCATAGGATTTTGTTTATACATTGAAGCATATCCCTCAGGCTGTGGCATTCAGTTGACTACAAGTTCTAGGTTAATGAGAAAGGCCTTGCACAAACTGCAGCTCTAACATGTGACTGACACTGTCATGGCCTTGAAATGGAGGTGATGGGGGTCTCACATTTATATTTGCTTTTCTCAGCTGGAGGCTGTACAATGCCATTAATTCATAAGTTGAAACCACTTGTCACCAGGGAGCCGAGTGAAGCATCATGAATTTTCATTTCTGTATGGATGGTGATTTGCCTGGAGTGAACCCTCACCGATGCAGAGGATCCTTCATTCCAAAGTCCTTAGTTTTACTCTGAAGGTGGAGTGCCTTGGAGGTTGTGAAGGGCTCAGTTGATATAGCTGTATGTGGCTACCAGCATTGAACTGCGCTAACTGAGGGCTTGTCACTTCAATTCTAGTAGCACACGTTTAACCACTTTTCATGCATACTTCCTCTTGTCATCCAGACATGCTGATGTCTGCAGTGATCAGCTGCAGGTTGGTGAGGAAAATTAACTCACCCAAACATATTATTTAACTTATTTTTCACATCAGCTCCAGAACAACTGATGACCAGCCAGAATGCATGTTGAGAAAACAAATCAGTAACCATTTTCACTGTCAAAAAAAATTGCTTCTTGCATTTCTGATTTTTTCCAATTATTTCAAAGGTCTAGTAGTTAGCAGGATGATAAAGAGGTGTAATGACATTCTTCTAAAGAACTTGGCTTCTTTAGGACTTTCTGTACTTCTCACTGAAGTAGGATAATGAATTTAACTGCACAAAACACAGGGATATGTGTAACAGGATGACACAGGTTCCAAAGCGAGCAGAGCAGAAATACAGTGCAATTTAACTAATGAGAATACCTTTGAACAGTGCTGGATTTCACCAGAACACAAAGGATTGTTGCTTTCCAATGCAGGTTACCACAGGGGTCTTTAGTATGTGCATTCATTTCTAGATCCCATCTGAGATGCGATACCTCAGCAAATGAATTTTTCTTTCCTTAAATAAGTTAAGACCACTTTTTCTGCTTTCAGAAACCTCCTCTCTCCCTTAGTCAACTAAAGTAAGATATTTTGAGATATCACAATATGATAACTCTCCTGGGTTCAGGCCTGGAACCTCCCACAAACCTGACACTCTGGCTTCTTTTTTTTTTTTTTTTCCTTCCAGATTCAAATATAAATTAGAAATGTTTTAAAGCTTGTCTAATAAATTTCCAGAAAGGTAGGAGTGCATGACTGCAACACATCAGGCAGAGCTGGGGGCTGGTAACAGGGTCCATCAAGAGTCAGAGACTCAGCATGCATGGAATCAGGTCCAAGGTCCTTCTGGGGCACCCAGTCATCAGCAATAGGAGGCAGGATGGAGACAAGGATACATTGTGGGTCTGAAGACCATGGAAGACACGTTACCTCCTGCACAGGTCCCAAGTCCATCCAGGATGCAGGGCCAAAAACAGGGCTGGAGACAGTACACCTACAACATAACTGAGGGAGGGACTGATGGCCCCAGGCTGAGCTGAAATGGGGCTCCTGGACCCATGGGTCAGGGTGGTTGCCCCGGGGTGAGGTTGGTCACCAGTAAGGACTATTGGCGGCCTCAGAGTCCTAACAAATACCTTCTTCATGGGTGGTATCTTCTGAATTGGAGGGAACAGCATGGAGAAAATGCCACGATTCAATACTTCTTCCATTTAAAAGCCATATTCTAGGTATCTCCAGGTGCATAACAGTATAGAGTGCTTCTCCTCACTGCAAAGGTCCATTGTCTGGACCATAATTTTCACTCCTACTACTGAAGTGCAGTACGACTTTTTTGTTGAGAAGACACCCAGTCTCTCTTATCTTACTAGCCATTGCTTTGAACAGTCCAACAAGAATTGGGAATACATAAATATCTCAGCCTTCCCACAAAACATGCTCTACATGTCACCTCTGCAGAATGGTGTATTCTTGAGGTGATTTTTCTGAAACTCAGAGGCATTCCCTTTTTCTTTTGCAACAAACACGAAGAGATGAATGCCCTTTTCTGATGCAAAACCAGTCTGCAAATCAACAATGACCCTGTTCCACTCCCACAAGAACAGGGAGCCAACACAACTTCTTCACATTCCTATGATCCACGCAGAGATGGGACATACGTGGCAGATGAGCCCTGTGCTGGTAACCCTGCCCAGGAAGCTAGTTTCAACTTAAAAGATCAGTCGGAGACTTCAGAAGCTGGAAAACTTGGTCGCATGTTTAGTTCATTTGACATCCCCTGCATAAGTGTGCTGTAATGGTAAGGAGAAAAGCAATAATGAACAAGTATAATGAAATGCTGCTTCGGGTTTTAGTATTAAAGCTGCAGAAGCCATGTGGTCTGTGAGGACTTAGTCAGTGGGAAATGCAGCCATGGAAATTCTTGCAGTGGGAAAACTGAACTCTTTCTCCACCTTCATTTCAGACTGCATAAACATGGAAAAAAAAAAAAATTTGGATGTCTGAATATTCCTAAGCATTCTTCTTCTCACTCCTGCAGTTCAAGGGGAAAACACAACTTCACCCCTTCTTATTAAAGCAATGGTCTTCCTTTTGAAAAAACACAGGAAATCTGATAGCCCTTAAATAAACTGGCTAAACACCTACTGGGGACACAGAATTAAGGCAAGATCAAGTTCAGTGATCTAATTTTGATTTTTAAGTGAACAACAGGAGCGAACCTTACATTAAAAAGAATAAGTTAAGTCGCATCCAAAGGCAGCCATTATTTTAGCTTTGGAGTATCCTATGTTTTGCACAGCCAGTGCATCTCCCGCAATCTGCTTATTCCTATTGTGGTTTTTTGTTTGATGTTAAGACAAAGTTCCTGGGGTAGGAGGTTGGAAAAGAAAATAGAGTCTCTTGCTACAAACTGTTAACGGACTCTTGCTTTGCTTTGCTCACTTTAAGTATTTTGCTTAGTTTGGCCCATTACTCTGTTTTTTCTGGAAACCTCTCATTTTTCTTCTGGTCAGCCTTCCAAAACCACAGTGCACCGAAAAAGAATTTTTACTATGGAGTGTCTCTGTTTCAAGGAATGCTCACTTTATACAATCCCTATATACCTGCACTCTACATATTCAGGACTGTAGTTATACAAATAAAAAATATTTATTCCACTGTTTTTTCAGTTTTTAAAAAGCAAAGGACAGAAGTTTCAGCTAGTTAACAGGAGGAAGATCCAGCTGGCATCTCTAATGGAAATGATTACTGCAGAAACATTTGCAATCACTTAAGCGTGGGCTCCCATGATGCTTAGCAGAAAAGGCTGAAAACAATTCAAAATAAATGTAGTGTAATCTAAACAGGGAAGGCGGAAATGAAAGATAATTTGTAGCAAACAAAGGAGAAGCTTTTCTCACTGTTCAGGGTCCATTAGCTACAAGGTTTTAAAGTTATTTCAGCAACCCTGTTACGAATACATGGAAAATTAACACGTATGGAGCCTATATATATTCTGCAGCTCAGCTACAGTCATCCACATCTGTTTCTGGTTTAAGTTGTACGTCGCTCTGGCATGGATTCAAAGAGCAGCAGTGGAAGTGAGTCTGGGTCTGGGACTTCACTGGGGTAAATGGATGCAGCTCCACTGAGAGAACTGCAGCTAAATCAGCTAATAATGTGGTGCTGGATTTCTAGAGACATGTATTTCTAGAGTTTCCTCCCTTTCACTCCCTCTGTGTACTATCAACTCTTCTGCACAGGAAAAGGAGAGTCCATACCATACCCTAGCCATAGGCTTCAGTTCTGTAACAGTATATGAACTTCTTTGTAAAGCCAAAAAAAGAGACCTTAAACATTATTATATTCAGTAAGTAGTTCATGTTCTTTTCAGATTGCTTTAATTAATTGTTGGCTTTAAGAGGATTATTCATATATTTGTAAGTACATAAACTGAGGACACCATGTGATGTGTAAGTGTGTGTGTTTGCACCTACATATCTGTGCATGTTATGTATGTGAAAAAAGTATTAACACATTTCATATAAAAATACCTCAATAAGCAGCAAATTCCCTAGTAAACAATTTACCTTATCAGAAAAAAAATACACTTTCCCATTTAAGCAGATAATTTCTCAACATACGGCATGAATAAACTGGAAACTGGAGAAAATAATCTTTTAGTTTGCTTCAACATTTTATTTCACAAGACTGAAGTGTATTTACAGCTTTTTTACCCCCATTCCCTGGTTCTTAGTGGTGTATTGCCTCCATTTCACATAATTTTATTCAGAGTTAAACTATATATTGTTCTATTAGATAACTTTTTTTGAGGGACCTAGGACTTTTGTGAGACATTTTCAAACAGTAAGAAGTTATGGAAAGAAGGCCAGTACAAGTATTCTTTTATAGCTTAAATATAGATCTTAACTTTTGCATATTTCTATATTTTTTATAGCCTGAAATATGCAAACTGTGGCCTTCTACCTAACTGCCACAAAGTAATTTCTAGTAGAAAAAATGTTCTCAAATTTTCAAAATGTCTCAGTGCTTCACAACAATTTTATTGAATTTATTCTCACATTATGGTTATCAGACAAGGTTCTGCTGCTGTGTATAATTAATCCTTGGGAAACTGAGGCACAGAGAAATGAAATGTGAGATCCACCAAAATTCTTAAAATTCAAACAAGCACTCGTATCCTAGAGACATAGAAAAAACTTGCCCACATGATTAAGTATATGAGCATCCTTATGTTGCCAGGTTTCCTCCAAAGAAAAGTAATTTAGGAGCCAGAGGTACAGCTACTGGACCTCCTACACACTCAGCTGATGTAAGAGACTCAGTACCCACATTCTTGTTGGTTTTCACACACATGTGTACCTGTGTCTAAGTGCCAGATGGGCCCAAATTAAAAAGGTTACATTAAGACACCTTGACTCGAAAACTTCAACTAGTTTTAGCTCAGTTCAAGGTGCAGCAGTCACAGTCTTTACTTAAAAATGCAATACAGCACTCAAATTGTGATATGGGATCACCAGCCAAATCCTGGGTTCTGGTATCTGTTTCAGCAATCGGTCACATAGTTTGCATGCAAGAATGATGAAACAATACTAAAGATGACTAAAGTGGCATTATGCAGGAAGCAGCTATGGGCTGGAAATCCCAGTTTCACAGACTCCTAATTAAAACAGAATGGGATATGCCTGCTTTTAGAAAACAGGCCAGTTTGGGGTCACATGCCTATGGTCTATGTTTCCTACTAGTTGTTGTAACATTTATACTAGTAAATACAATGAGCAAGGTCTATTGTATGGGCCTGTGGGAGAGAGGGATGACAGAGCTCATACCGACATGGTTAAACTCTCTTCCCTTTCCCCAGTTCCCAAAAAAAGAGGGATGCACCTTGCACCCTGTCCATTAAGAACAAATCACGACCCGTATTATTACCAAATTGTCCGTGGCTTTGTCTGGAGGATGCATGGGCCAAACCCCTGAGGAGCCAGGGAGCATGCTAAGAGAGAAAGGGTACGGAGAGTCATGGACCAACACTCAAGCCCACATCATGGCCTTGTTTATTTTACACAGTCTTAGGCTTCTCCATGATCAGGGAGGAAACTTATGCAGATGCCCAACCACTGTGAGCGCTAGATACGGCTATGGTCTGAACCATCACACTGAAGTCCCTTGGTGAATTAACTGAAATGTTATGTCCAAGACCATGCAGGAAGGAAGAGGAGGTCGAGCATCTCTAGCGGGTGCCCCAGGTGCTAGGCATCTCTTCTATGTGAGGATGTGAGTTTGGGGTCCGCCAGTCAAATACACAGGAGCATCAGGGATGAAAGGAGCTTTGTAAACATCTCCTCAGTCTCCTAAATCACCCCCCACAGATCCAAGATGCTACACACAGTCTGTTTACAGCTGTGTATCATGGGAGTTAAAAATATATCTCTAGTGTTTTTAATGCATTTAAGACTCTATAAACATGGAAGGAAGCTTTATATGTGCTCCCAGTGAATGAACTCTACAGTGAAGACTTTATGCACAAAACTCCTCCCTTCTGAGGTAAAGAATGATAATGTCCCTATTTTAGAGAAGACATCAGGTTTAAATGACCAAGGATACAAGATACATGGCAGTCCATCTTTCAAGACTAGATACATGCACCATCCATCATCTTCAAAGCCATGCTGACAAGTTTTCACAGCTCAAATAGCAGAGCTCCGGAGCAAGTGTTAAGTTTGAGACCAATTAGTGCCCTAGTGTGAAACTAAGCCCCTCCTTTAATTATTTGGGACAGACAGTATGGGGTGAAGTAAAAGAACACTGCAACTCAGGCCAGCAGCAACTGGCTGTAACATAGAAGAGCTGTAACTCTTCTGGGAGAAGCTACAGCCAGCAATACAGATGAAATAAGTATAGATCACATGAGCTCAGGTATTTGGGGCTGTACAACTAGTCAAGAAGTCTATAGCAATGCAGGAATATGGCTCACATCTCACTGGTTCCCTAAATATAGAACAATCCTTCTTGTTATCTAAATGACAGTCAAAGCAGATTGGGGACTATTCAGAAAAATATAATTGTAATTGTGTCTGCTGGTATTCTCTGGCTTTTTCAGCTCATTTAGACAAATGTGTGAAAGGAGGATTGTCTTAACCTGAATAGGGTGGGATTTACCTGAGCAAATGAGGAGTTCAAGTAGCTGGGCTTACCACTCCCACAGTGACTGCCCTACCATGTTCCCTTCAGTCACAAATGAAAATGCATACTTTCATCTCATCCAAAAGTAAGAGTCTGAAGTGGTTCAGATGAGTTACATCCTTAGGTCACCTGTTTTCTCTGTCTAAAGATAGCGTGTAGGACACTTCTAACGTAGATAGCTACATTGCAGATTCCTAAAGCTGGGCAGTCTGAAGCTCAGACTTTGTGCTTACCTGTATCCTTAGCAGGATGCACCCCTGCATCTATACAAAGTGTAGTCCTATCTAGAACAGCATGTGCTATGAAGATGTAAGTCACGTAGACACCTAGTTGCATAAGGAGTTCAAGGAAGTTTTGAAACAAAAGTTGAGCTATACTGTAGGTGCACAACATAGTCTGAAGGCTTTCCAGCAGTATTTTCCAGCATCCCTGCTTAATCTGACATCATATATATCTCATAGCAAAATCACTGAAGAATAACAGGCTGCAGAGTAGGATACCTGTACTATTGAGAAAACGATTGATGAGGATTCATATCTGCAATACAATTGGTAATTCTGTTCCAGCACTGGTTATTGTACTTTCTGGCAGTCATGTCATTCTGCAGCAAATAACGGACAAACCAGCTGCAGCAAACGAGTTCAGGGACTGCCTAGTCCCTGAGCAGTACGAGCCTAGGCACGAAAGGGTGTTTTGTCTCACTTTTGTGCCTGCATTTTTACGTTCACTGTCGACTAAGCTGAAGGTGCAAACAGCAAAAATCAAACCTATGGCAACCTGCTTAGGAAACTCAGTCGAACTATAACATGTTAAGACCAACACAGCACAATGTATTTCACTGGCTGATTTTGGCTCTTTTCATTGTTTTTTGTTTGTTTGAAACTGACTTCATATATGTCTAGGAAGAAGTCAAAAGAAGGACTGAAAACTGGTGAGCACTGAGCATGGGAATTTTTCTTAAAAGAGAAGACTTGAATATAGGAGAGCTTTGGTTAATTTTAATATACCAAAAGTAGCAATGGAATAGGAAGGTGACAAATTCAGTAGCAGATTTTTAATATGTAAAATGAAATGGGGAAAGTTCATAAGTAGTGATTCCAATAAGAAATTCCAGATCATGACTTAATAATTTGCCACTCTGATTTTTGAAAATGCAAATTAGGCAATATGTGAAATGATACACATTCACATGGTAAACTGATGGAAGCTGACAGCTTACAGCTTAAAAGGGGCAGTTTTGCAGACCAAAGTTTGTGTCACTACTTTGTGAGGCAATTCAGCTTACTGGATTGCAGAAAAACAAGTACAAAACCAAAAATCAGTGGTTTTCACCTGGTTTAGTGAACAAAGCGGGTTCACCAAAAAGTTAGGGGAGAACTAAACCTGACAGGACTGGGACTGTGCACTCAGGACCACATGGGAATGCAACTATCTTTGTTGGCAGCTGTTGAGATGTCAGACCCGCTCTGCCCATCTGTACCCTAAGTAGGAACAGCACTGGGTCTTTCAAATAGTAGTTTCTCTTTAAAATCCACTAAACCTACTGTACTTCACACTGTAAATACACAGATACAGATAGCACATGAAAAGGAACATGATCTCATAAAGAGAAGAATATACAGAAAAAGTAAAAGGGACTCATTTTTTCACAGAGATTGTTATTTATTTAAACTGTTTCATCCATCTTGTGACAGAGAAACTCTGTAAAGACTAGCTCATTTAAAGCAGTAAAGGTCATACCATTTATCCAAATAGCTTCTGTGGGCATCTACAGGTGAAAGTAATAACATGTTGTGTCAAATATTCCTGCTGTCTTCTGTAAATCACACAAGACATTTTGGAAAAGATCACTTTTTTTTTTTTTTTTTTAATTAAGTGAATGAATTTCAGATCTTAGTTGATTTAAGAACTTAAGATTTTTAGTTTGGTCATCTGTGAAGACCTTCTGTAGTGCATTTTTGTATTTTCTTAGAATCTTACAGTTGTGTGGAATTTACTAAATACAAAGAAACACATAACCATCAGGCATTAATGAATAAATTTTGAAACATTTACCAAAATGAGAGGAATAATGCAGTGCTTTTTAATTCAGTCCCCCCAGTTAAAGTGATTTGCAAAGAAAGCTTTTTTTTTATTCCTCCTTTTTGAATGAAAAATCTTAGGAAAAGATGATTGCTCTACAAGTATGTCACAGTTATATGACCAACCAGCTGCTGCTCATTTCAGAATGTGTCCGTTTAAAGGTTTCTACCAAATTATAACATGAAGATAAATAATACTTTTTTTTCACAGATTTACTTGTTTGTCTTTATTTCATCTTTCATATCCACAGATTAAACCATGGCCTTGCTTGTATGCATGTAGGACACGTGATAAAACATAGGCTGGGCCTTCTCACCCACGAATGCTAAGGAATGAGCAAGATGACTAAGGTCAGTCTGCACATCCATCAGCAACTCTCAGGTCAAAAAAGAAAAGTAGAAGTCAACTGTACTCTCCCAGGGAGACAGCCATAGAAGGTTAAGCCCAGGATGTGATTTTAGTCCATGAATCTTATTACCACATGGGAGAGAAGGAAAAAATAAAAAAAATCAGGCAAGCTTTTCTCCAGCTTCTCCCCTATTAGTCAGACTGGGAATCCCCCACTCATCCTGCTGTGAACTGTGAATCTTCCCCTGAACCCAGCTCTCCCCAGGCCCGGAGGGAACTTCTGTTCCCAGGTCAAACACATCCGCAAGCTGCCTATCTGCCTTCTAGGTATTGCATACACAGCATCGTTAGCACTTACAGCCCCTTGCAGGGATAGGCAGAGACTGCTTTGTGCTTAATTTAATGCAACAGTCTCCTGCCTGCTCAAAGGGAACTCTGTGCCTACTGCAAGTATTTCATATTCAGACTACTGAGGGGGAGGGCAGAAGGAGGCATTTCTCCTTCTTTTTCTCAGAGCTCATAATTTTAAGCCTAGATTCTGAGGGCTGAACTGCCCGTGGAGCCCGAGAGAAGAAACGTAATGATGAAGGAATCTTATTGCAGCAACAGCAGCACTGCCACATGGCTAACTAGCTGGAACAAATCACGCTATTGCTCTCCAGCCCTCTCCTTAAGACACAAGCAAACGTGGCTCAGCAGTAAGTTCTCCAAACCAGGGCTCCAGTTCTCAGATGGAGGAATTTCAAGGAAACTTTGCTACAGTCCTCTTAGGATTGGTAGGCTTTCTTATGAAAGTATTTCCTTGCCTTTTTTCCTCCCCCATTTTTATACTTCCAAGTCCCTTTTCAGAGGCACAGCCTGCCACAGCACTCCAAGATCAGGCTGATAGGAACCAGAAAAATCTTTTCAAGGCTTGCATCTCTTCAGCATCTGTACCACCAGGTCCATGTACCACAGACAGGTGATTCTGACCATGTTCTTCTTTAGAAATTGAACTATTCTTAGTACATTTTTCATGTACAGTTTGGCAGTTGTTCTAATTGAACTGTATTTACTCCAGGCTAATAAGTAGTTAAAAAGAAACAACACTATCTGATATGCAATGCAATTAAAAGAGAAGGCCCATTAAAGCCATTTCCCAAGGAATTTCCAACAATTTGCATCTCAGCAATAAACCCTCATCTCTATTAAAAACTAATATTCATGAAATAAACCTATGATGTCCAGCCCTATCACAGTGCTGAACCTATTTTTATGGAGAATTAAACATTTCTGACATTTTACTCAATAAAATATATTGTTTTTTCACATGCAGGAAATTATTGGGGTGGTAAAAAATGAGGGATATATTCTTTTTTCAAGAAGAGTTTGTTATCAGCCATGGTCATTTGGGCTATAACCTCTGGAACACAGTGGTTAGATCTTTCTGAGAACAGCAAGGCAGGAAGGTTAAAAGGGTTAAAGTCTTGAAACGCAATCTCTCTAGGAGCAATCCTACTCCAAGCTACAGAAACCTAAGTAATATGAACTGCCAGTGAGTTTCAGTTAGATGGATTGTTGTCAGCGCACATAAGATACTTCATAATATCATAATTTAACCCCAATTCTAAAAACATTTTGTATTTTTCTTCAGTTGCAAGTCCTGGAGTCAGATCCCTAAATGTCCAAGAAGAGCAGGGGACAAGATGTAATTAGTGTGAATAAATTGCTACTGAAGTCTAAAACAAGCGTTTCACTGGACATTGTGTTTAAATAAGAGAGGATTGCTAGATGGTCAGACAGAGACTATGGTTGAAGCAGTCCTTCCCAGCTGCCTTTCATACTATCTCAGAGTAACAAATATATTTAGTTCTTTAATGTATCTGGTTAAAAACGCATGAGTCATGTGGATTTCACTAAAAGGTTATTATTATTTCACTAAATGGTTATTATGCTGACCAAAGGGTGTGCCCTTCTCTGAGGTTTCAACTTTGGGGTCCGTGTTTATATGCTGTCAGCTAACTGCCTGTGAAATGCTGCACAGCACGGATGAGAGTTAGAGGAGCAGGAAAACGGAAAGGTTTTATTGTCAAAAGTGGGTTCTAACAAGGCAGGTAACCCACCCCTCTGTCATTTTAAGTCCCCTACTTTTCAGGTAAGCCAGGCATACTGCTGGCCACTTCTGCTCAGACTTCCTCTGAGACTAACACCCCTTCTCGTCTTCTGAAGGGCAAAATAAAAGAAACTATGGTTTAAATATGGTTATTTACAGTCAGTGATGACCATCTCTTACTACTTCATAACGCCAATATGTTCATAGTGGCTTCTCTCCCTCTCCTTTCCTACCACGCTTCAGAATAAGGAGAATATTCAGAATGAACTTTCGCTGCCTGAACACTGAAATCAAGGAGTTGCAAGCAGTTTTAGCAAGAGGAAGGAGGGGGAACCAGCTGCAGCTATAAAGAGTGTGCGGAAGGCTGGAGAGATACTGTACTTCCCAACAGCTGCACTGTATCAAGGCAAACCACAAAATAGTTTTGCAGCAGCTCCCTAGAGCACAGTGGAAACAAAAGCCAGACAAGGCTGTTTGGGGTAGTAGGTTTTTTGTAATGGTGGAGGACAGGAGGGAAAAATGGACAGAAGGAAAAAAAAACCCTGTGCCGATATACCGTTGTGTATATGCTGCTGTAAATATATAGGTAGCTGGCAATAGTGCACATCATCGAATATTACCCATTTGCTGTGATTTATGTACTGAGTTTTTAAGGTAGAATTCATGGAGTACTTTAGTACTAATCTACTAATACAGACAGCAGCAAATGTAAAAGACTATCTAAAGATACAGATAATATTGATTCTCAAACTAGTGGCACTCTGAAGAAATTTCATTTAATTTACTAGTTACACCAGCTTAAAACTAGTATAAATGAGGGAAGCTTTTCTGTTCCCTTTCAGAAATCAGTTATTCTGATTGTTTTTGTTCTCCTCCTCTGACTCTCCACAAAAGTATAGCCCTTGTTGTTGTAGTAAGAAAAAGATGCATTGATTTTTTGTGACACTGCCTGTAGCTATTCAGATACTTAACTTCTAATGAGAGGGTTAAGAAAATAACTCCTCCCCAGGACCTGAAAAACTTCAGCTGAAATCGTAAGAATGTCTGAGCCGAAGTCCCGGCTCCCTCCCTGCCCCCATTCTTCAGACTGCACTTTACTTAAATAAACTATTTGGGTTGGAAAACATTCCTTAGGTCTATTCTGACTCATGATTTCTCTGCTGCTTTAGAATCTCTAAAACACCAGACAACTGGACAAAAGTTTCACTCTACCTAATCTGCTGGGGGAAAAAAGGCAACTCTTCAGTTTCTTGAGCACAGGAACCTCAGTCCAAAGTCACCGTTTTGGGTGATGGTGGTTGGATGACACATGAGGAGGGCATATGGGATCTTTCCTAGATTTCCAAATTATTATCAGAGGGACATGGGCTGATGCAGAATTGGACATGAAGAACTCCCACTTTTGTATTCTAGCTTTTTTCCCGTTTTTTTAAAACAGATTTTGGGACCAATCCATCAAAATATAGTCTTCAAGCGGTTCATTGAAACGGCTGACAATTCCATAGAATACCAACAGCAAATCCCTGCTGTAACAGGAAGACTTGTCCTGGTATGGATAACACAGCAAAAACATAGTCTCATTAAGATTAATGTATGTTTACTTCCAAACAATTTCATAGAGATTTAGGTCCTCCCTCTCATAAAGATCACAATGAACTTCCCCAGTTACACACAATGGAAATGGCTACAGACCTATACACATAACTGAATTAGTGGTTTAAGATATGTTTACATATTGTTTGTGTTACTGTGCATGTGTACACACTCAGTTCATGTAAACTGCAAGCTAATACAAATACCTTATCCCTTATGGAAATACAGATAAGGTAAATCTCATTTTCTCAGATTTCTTCATCAGATTTCTTCATCATGCTCAGAGACACTGATCGCAGCTCAGCTGGTGCCAGATCTTTTGTTAAACAACCTGTGTGCAGTAGTTCACATCTTTTTTTGTGTTTGCATTGTATACAAATACTTGTGAAGACTGTCAGGGCTCTGTGTTTCTTTTTGACAATTAGTGTAACTACAGAGTACTTTGTTCAAGAAATGGTGTGTACATCATCTGTCATCAAAGGGCACATGGTATGGTAAATAAACTATTCAAATACCTCATAGCAGTGAAACACAAGAGCTTATAGAAAAGAAAGTGAAAAATGTTCACTTTCATGACTAGGAAGTCAACCCGCTTCATGTCCAGGACCTGCAGCTCTCTGTTATTAGCTGTTTAGGCCCAGATGCATAGGTAGCTGCTAGACAACAACACAGAAATCAAGTGAGAAGTTGTTTCTGTTTCACTACAGTGTTTGCACCCACTCTGCCTGCTAGTACAGCTCCTCTCATGCCCCACCATAGTCTTTCCCACCCAGCACACTGCTCCTACTTTTCTCACAGCTCAACTGCAGCTCCTGGCCCATTAGGAGAGATGCAGATGTTTGGTGCCAGATGAACATTTCATCTGGCCATTTCACAAAGCTCCTCACCTTCCCTCTGTCTCTTTTCTGTACTACCTGAGTGCTCCCTGAGTGAGCCTAGCTGCTGTCCCCATCACACAGCACCCACCTTATTACATGTGCCGTGCAGAAAGCATACAGGAACCCAGGCCAGCTGAAAAACAAAGAATTACGGGACAAGTCCTCGAATATTCATTCATTATGGGGCAAATCCAGGAACTATGGACATTTCTGAAATGCTGCTTTGTTTGAAAAGAGGTAACATGAGTAGGACTGAACCTTAAGAACAGATTATATCACATATATATATATACATACAGGTATACTTGGAAGACAGAAAGATTGCCTTAAGCCATGTCCTGATCTTGGCCGCAACCCCTCTAGGGCCCTCTCTGCATCTTTATTCTGCACTTTGTCTTCTATTCCTGCACTGAAATGCAAGATATGTTTACATTCTGCCTACCCAACAGACCTCTGTAAATCTCTGATAAGAATGATCATATAGGGAAATAGTTGTTAGCTGGCTCTCTGTAAACACACATATTGTTCAAATTAGGGCTTGAAGACAAGGGCTTCCTGTTTGCTCTGGTTCTTTTGCAGCCTTACTTGATGGGTAAAGTCCCTGCAAGTGATGATATAATCCATTTCTGGCAAACTCATTAAGGAATATATGTAAGAAATAAAAAGAATAGTTAGAGCACAGCCACCTTGCTTTGGTTGAAAGATAGTGTCTCAGGCCCTCAGAAGCAAAATCAGCCACAAATTTCCCTCCAAAATTTCTTTAGAAATGACTAACATCATAGATCTTATCTTCAAGACAGCTTCTTCTAAGTGGCATTTTAATGGCTCCACACACCTTCCTAGTGTGAAGAAGACGGAAAAGCTGAATTACATCCACGGTTGTATTCAGGCAGTGAGAATACCATTTCCCAACCTTACTCATAGTTATGCCAACTCAGGGATAAATGAGACCTAACATTCTGCTTGGTGGAAGTATAAAAGTTATATTTAAGGACGATAAACAAGAATGGTAAGCAGTCCAACAGAAGCGTACAGGTGTTG
The DNA here is from genome assembly GCA_027574665.1 of Rhynochetos jubatus. NCBI lineage: Eukaryota > Metazoa > Chordata > Aves > Eurypygiformes > Rhynochetidae > Rhynochetos > Rhynochetos jubatus. The sequence goes on from CM050653.1 coordinate 26,214,071, forward strand.
ACTGAAAGACAGCTCTTGCCCTCCTATTTGGAGAGATGTAATGCCCAGGTGTAGCTAAAGCTGAGTGAATAGACTCAGTATTAAAGGTCCAGACTAGCATGAGAGCTCAGCCACAGGGTCTGCTTGTGCCAAACCATTAACGTTTGTGTCAGTTGCAATTAAGGCAGGGCAGACCAAAAGAAGAATATTTAACACCACTGTTGAACTCCACATCTTCAAAGACCTGTGCCAGCATGAAACTATTAGCACGCATCATACATCTGTAAGTCATGTAAATGAAGGTTCTGATACGCATTATGCAGGGGGAGAAACAAGGGCCCAGGAGGTAAACTGCCAGAGGTTAACTAGTAAATTGGTGGCTTCAGGTGATGAAAAATGCTTACTGCTGGTCTTATGGCAAATACCATCATGCTGCCTTTTTACATAACTTGTATGCAAATGTTCCATTTGTTGCAGGAAATTAAGAAATTATATGGAAGCTTAATGACCCCTTGAAATTATGAGATTCTAAACTGTGTTAAATTGGAAAATAGGGGCTCTAACTAATCTGTTCAAGTCTGCTGACTATGTTAATTACCTGAAAACTGAATATTGGTGTATGCAATATGTTTATCGTGTAACTCATTAGTTAAATTTCTGAATGAAATTTGATTTAACTGGTAAGCTGAGGCAAGGGAGATAAAACAACAAAATTAATTAAAAATGAAGACAAGAAAACTATGAAACTGATACTGCAGGGAGTGAATGTAAAGGTATTCTTCACTTTTCTCAGTCTAATTTTGGCAAGGATATCGCGAAAGAGAGCCAACGTGTTGTCATTTTTAGCAGTGTAATTCTTGCATGAGTGAAATCTCTAGTGTGCTGTAATAGATCCCCCCAAGTGTATATGCAATCATTATTTAGTTCTGGATCTCTAGTAAGCGAGCCCCTGCTCCTTCTCTGACTGTAGTTTAGCGGTAATTGTTACTTTGGTGGAATAAGAACGGGGAACCTGAAATCCATGTGAAAATTGTATGTGTTTATTTTTAATTAACAACTTTGCAACTGTCAAATGCAGTTCTGTGTGCAAACAAATAACCTAGAAGGTAAAGATTTATAGTTTTACTTAGAGAAAACAGAACTGAGAAAATAATATTGGTAGGAGGATTGAAGGTGCAGGAAAAGAGGTTAATTGTAGGGAAACAATGTAGATATTAGCAATAAGGATTACTAAGTAAAAATAATTTTCAGACATCAGTCTAGAGTAGGAAATTAGACTAGGATGCAGTTGAAGATGGTTGTTTAGTCTCACATGTTCCTAGTTTTACCACAGTTGCTTGCTACTTCCTTTTAGTGTCCTGATATTTTTCATAGGCATCTAATGCGTGTCTGGCATCTTCACTGCCAGTCCTGGAAGAAAGGGATTCCCACCTCACCATGTTTAAGATATCCCCATCAGTCAGTTCAGGAACAAAGGCTGGCAATTACAAGACATAATTGCCCCCACTGAGTATGGGATAGCCCTTGAAAGGTGCTCTACTTTTTGGCAACCTTTCAATGATAAGAAGTTTGCTTTGAAGTCTTTTGTACAGAACTCATCAGAACCTAGAATGTTTGAGGTCGAAGTGTACTTTTTCCCCTATTCTTGAGATGCTATTCTTGAAAAACACCTCAGTTGGAAGACAGAGAGCAAACTTACATTTTCAGGACTGAAGCATAACAGTATAGGAATGAATTTACAACAGGTTTTCTTCTTTACCGAAACCCTAAAATCTTAATACTTCCAAGGCATTACCCCTGTATTATGGGTTAGAATAAGGAAATCTAGCTGCTGAAATTACCATGTCAGCTCTTCCATGCTAGTTACTGAGCAAGCTTTCCTTGTGGAAGCTTGAAGAATTGCCCTCAAACCCCTCTGATTTTTGTTTCTCCTCTCTTCCCTAGTTGTTGTTGGAAGTAGTATATTCAATGCACCAAGGCTGGGGAGACAGAGACTCACAAAGGAAAGAGGACTCAAACTCATCTTTTGTATCCTTAATTCCCATGAATGCACCAGCAGATCAGACATGTGATATGTGATGGATTTGTCACCTATGTACTACATAAAGTCTTTCTATAATTCAGCACATCTCCTACAGTAGATAAGAAATACTGTTTTTCTGGATATGATCAGTAAACACTGATCAAAAAAACACCTCCTAGGATAAAATAATCGTATCACTTTTAGCTAAATAATTCGAGGTTTTCTAATTGTAAGTTGTCTTTTATTTCTGTTGAACTCTTTCCTTCTGTATTTCCTCAAATGGGGATGAAAAGAAACTCTACCATTTAGGTTATCTGATTTCTTATGCCAAATTTGTGAACCATGAGAATATCTCATGAGCCAAGTTAACCTGTTAGAAAATTAACCCTTGCTAATCAGGCAGATGGTTCAGTTTCCACTCAGTTTTCCGGTTGATTTAAAACAGAAGCAAGCCCATTGCTTCCCTATAGCTGTTCAAGGAAACCCTAATGGATTGAGTTGTATGACAAATCATCTCACTGTTCAAACAGTGTTTGCAGCTGATACTGCATAAACATAAAGAATGTCATTCCTTTTATCCCAAACTTGGTTTTGTGCATGAAAAAGAGACAGCAAGCTTGTGTATTCCCCCTCAGTAGAGCTCTTTCCTGCAACAGGAGCAGCAGTTCCAGCTACTTGAAAAGAACTGAGAAATAGGAGAGTCTGGAAACAAAGCAATAAAAGTTCAGCTGGGTAACTCCAGTCAGAAATCATCTGGAATGTGGCAACACTGAAAAAGAGAACTCTCTCACTGCAAACTCTGGTACCAGCTAAGATATACATTCTCTGCTGCAGTTTGCTTTTCCCTTTGTTACCACTCAAACTTCTCTGATGACCAAGTATCTGCACAGTGAGGTTGGAGTTTGCATGTGATAAACTAGTAAATTTTGTCCCAAAAGAGGATGATGAAGAAACATAAGGCTTGAATTTTGAACCATGCATCTACTTAAGCTAAAAGAAATAAATTCTTAGAGTACACGGATTTAGAATATTAGAGTATTAAACTATTAAAATTTGGAATTTTAGAATATTAGAACTTGCAAGACTGACTATGCTGACGTGTCTGTATATGCACAAAGATTGCAAATATCTTGGGTACTTGGACACAGCTGATGCTGCCAATGCACAACTACAGTCTGAGCACCAATGAGAGCACAATCTGCCTCAACAGTTAAAAGTAGAGATAAAAGCATAAGGATTTAGTACAGAAAATAATTAACTAAACCCCATGTAACTATTTTAATGCAAAAAATACCTTCAAGCTATATTTCCTAAGAATATTTAAGCTGAGTTGAAGTTTACAAAGCAGTTCTGGAGGACACAAACACAGTCAGGCTGTATCACCAATACTAACACAGCAGCTCTGAGAAGCTGAAAGCTGCCTTCATTTGTGTGTCTTTTAGTTTCATGACAGGGAGATGGAGGGAGGCACATACTTCATTTCATGAAGATAGTATGTGATTTGATGGTTAGGAGAGAGTTTGGCTTCAGCTGGCTGCATAATCCACAGTCCAAACCTGCTACGGATATAGCAGAAGAAGGGATATAGCTATGTGTTCTCGCATAAAGTATGACCACGTGCAAGGTCCTGCACATGGGTTGGGGCAATCCCAAGCACAGGTACAGGCTGGGTGGAGAATGGCTAGAGAGCAGCTCTGAGGAGAAGGACATGGGGGTACCAGTGGATGAAAAGCTGGACATGAGCCAGCAGTATGCGCTGGCAGCCCAAAAAGCCAACCATATCAGAGAAGTGTGGCCAGCAGGTCAAGGGAGGTGATACTCTCCCTCTACTCTGCTCTCGTGAGACCCCACCTGGAGTACTGCATCAAGCTCTGGGATCCCTAACATAAGAAGGATATCAACTGGTTGGAGCGAGTCCAGAGGAGGCCACGAAGATGCTCAGAGGGCTGGAGCACCTCTCCTATGGGGACAGGCTGAGAGTTGGGCTTGTTCAGCCTGGAGAAGAGAAGGCTCCGGAGAGACGTTATAGCAGTTTTCCAGTACCTGAAGGGGCCTACAAGAAAGCTGGGGGGGGGCTTTTCACAAGGGCCTGTAGTGACAGGACAAGGGGTCATGGGTTTAAATTGAAAGCGGGCAGATTCAGGTTAGATATCAGGAAGAAATTCTTCCCGGAGAGCGTGGGGAGGCACTGGAACAGGTTGCTCAGAGAAGCAGTGGATGCCCCATCCCTGGAAGTGTCCAAGGCCAGGCTGGAAGAGGCTTTGAGCAACCTGGTCTAGTGGAGGGTGTCCCTGCCCATGGCAGGGGGGTTGGAGCTAGATGGTCTTTAAGGTCCCTTCCAACCCAAACCATTCCGTGATTCTATGTTTTTCAGTTTAGCCAAAGAGAATGTGGCTTGAGTCAGACTTGTATCTAGCTTGCTTTTCTCTCACGTGTTTGAGAGGACTGTAGTAGGTATGCCATTTGTACGTGCATTTTACATCTGGATGTCTTCCGTCCAAATCTTGTCCATACCCCACACCAAGCATCTTGTTTCACATCACAAAAGAAAAAGGAAATTACAAATGAAAATATTTTCCCCCATGTCTGTTTAGCAAAATCAGGTCAAGCTCAGACAGTTTAATTGTTCTCATGTACCACCTGCTCAGCAATACAGATTCTGTAGACATGTTCCTGCCTTTCTCAGAGTCCCAGGGGTATTCCTGTCAGGTACATTAGTTTTCCATTTAATTTTTAAAGGAAACTTTCAGGCAGCTTCTAAGGTACAGACTTTTCTTAAGGAAGATTGAGAAAAAAAGAACAGTAAACTTTCTGAATCTGCAAACTATATAGGAAAAAAAAAAATCTTTTAAATACACAGGCTCAGTATTTTTTTTTTTCTTTCACAAGTGTCTTGGAATCCAAGGCTTGCTCTCTCAGGTCAGATGAAAGCTACATCTAACACAGTGTTTTGTCTCTGATGGTGACCAACAGCAGACATATAGAAAAAAGCCTAGCAGAGGCAGTATTTTATTAAAATACTGTCATTGTGTTCGGTTTCTTATAGTGGAGCAACTACAAGCCTCAAATCTCACTGCCAATTTGACCCTTGCAGAACTTCAGTGAGTCCACTGATTTATTGCTTAATGTTTCAAATATCTTAGTAAAATTTCATATGTGAACGTATCATCCTGTGACACAAAGAGTACATCGTTACAGCAAGGGTGCTTATCATCTCACAAGCCTATGTAGGAATATACCAAGTCAAGGATTAGCAACCATTTTCAAAGAGAGGAAAACAGTGTAAGACAGAGAATGAAGAGCTCCCACTCTTCATCCATTACTGGTATTTATGAACCAGGAAAGTTAGTACTAAGCAGTTATTTTGTGCTAAAGAGTGTCAACAACATCCAGCAAATGTATTTTCAGTCTGAAGGCACAACAGACCTCAGCAAGAGAACACCTGCATTCTCTCTATTTGCCTACCCATTGCACCCCCCTGTAGCTCCTAACCTTGTAGCCCACTTCAGTGGAACTGAAGCACAAAGATATTAAGATTCTACAAACTTAATGAAACTGGCAGGCAGGTAAAGGATGAAAAAAATAAAATTGGCAACTCCAAGAAGGAAAGTGTGCAGTGGGAGTCAGAGCCTGTCCAGTTTGGCTTACCAGCAGACCATTCAGCACAAATATGTTGGCCTGTCTGGGGCTAGCCCCAGAGTATGTGGCTTTTTGCCCAGCTGATAGTTGCACAGGAGGGAGCTGAGCCTACAGAGAGGGAGCAGTTATAGAGAATGTGAGAGGGTAATCTGGGAGAAGGTAGGATCTCAGATCTTCAGGATGCATGGCACTTCTATCTGTAAGGTCTATTGGTTTTACTAACGACAAGGAATCACACATGGGTTTTTTACAAAACTACACGCTATTACAATGAACAATGACGTATTAATCATTATTAAACCCTTTTAACAAACCACAACCACCTTTAAAAATGCCTGTAGGGAGAAACAGCACCATACTAAATGCGATTCATGGATTCTAACACTTTAAAATGGAAACACTGTGAAGTACAATTAATTGTGGGACAAAGCAAGATATTGCACTCAGCCAAGCCTTACATGAGTGATTGCACGTCCAGAGATTTCACATTTGCCTCTGTGTGACACAAGCATATGCCAGGAGTCCTTGCACTCAGATGCTCTAAGATGGTTTTCCTAGTCTCCAGCAGGAGATCTTGTTTGTCTTCCCAGTGAATGAGGAGTAGAAAGTTGTAGGAGCGACATTCGAAAGTAATCAGCACGCAGATGACTTCCTCTGCATCCTCCCTCCAGAATGAGGGGTTCTAACTACACATGAAGCAGAGCAGACATCCGTCCATAGCTGCTGTTGGAGGTGAAAGCTTTTCAGGCCTGTGCAGAAGAGTTTTTTCCCCTGTGGGATGACAAGGGGTGAAAAGTTTTAAAGTGATGAAAAAGCCTGGACTGACAGGACAATGTTGTTTCTCAATCTTATTGATATCTGCATGCTGCCTAATTTTTCAAAGTATGATTTAGATGCATTTGAAAACTACACCCACTGCCTGTGGGAATTCAGCTGCTTCAGAAGCTAGCTTCAGCCATGTGCAGTGTCTGAAACAAGCCTTTACTTGCACTGCTGCTTATTTTCGCCTGTCAGCATGCATACCAAACGGTAGCCATATAATGAAGGATCAGGTTGAAGGTGCTTCCTTCATTGCGACAGACTTCTTTCCCTTAAATCATAAGTTATGTACTCTTTGTTGTAGCTGGAAATTATCACTGAATATGTAAAACTACTGTTTATTATTACATTCATTGAAACTCAGGACCAGAAGATAACAAAAATACATTATTTTTCCACCTGTTATAAACAGTTACAGTTGTAGGTTGTTTTGGGGTTTTATTTTTTAATTAGTTTTATTCTAAGTGCAGCAAACTTTTTTCAGTAGTTAATTGCAAGGCAAGGTACCAATAATTTGGCATTCTCATGTAATGTTGCCTATATAATAATAACTGCTGTAGTAATTTGTTCCTTTTTGAGAATCCAAGACCATTGCTCCTGCTGAGAATAATGAATGATTTATTTCAAGTGTTCACAGCCACTGGGAAACAGGAACTAAAGGGAGCAGCAGCCATAGCTGTTCACATGGAATCTGTTTGCTTCTCGTTAAAAGTCGATTTGCTGGACTCCCTCTCAAAAGTCACTTCAAATGATTCTGAAATAACTGTCTTAAAATATCAAAAAAGTATTAGAAGTCAATGGCTATGAGCTGTTTGCACAATGTTCCTGCTTCCATACCAATTAGTGGCACTCTACAGACTCCCTCTACATGACGATCCTTGGACCAGCCAAGTCATGGCTTGCTTTATGTACTTGTGCCATGCTCTTAGATCTCTGCATGCCTGTAGTCCTACATGGGAACAGTGTCCTGACCACAGGAGCTTAGCACACCTGGCCCTTCAACACAGGGTGGGGAGGACTGCTGGAAGTTCCTTGAACAACCTTGTCTCTCCTCAGGGTTTTCCTGTAAGAGTATAGCACAAGTTTTTGGTTTGTTTGGTTGGTTTTTTTTTAACTAAACAGGAAGAAAACAGCAAGCACAAAACAAGTTGCAATGAAGGGATACTCCATACTCTTTCTGTATTTCCTCCACTGACAAAGTACTAGTCTCCTTGTTATTCAGAGCAAGACACTGACTATAACCAAACTAAAATGTGAAGTGCAAAATCATACACAGTTTTTTAAAGCTAGCTCTAATCAAGCTGATATCTACACAGGAGACACCAAGTAGAATCTATCCACAGTTCAGCTTAGCGCTGCATTAAATCATATAGACCCTCATACATCTATAGATCCTACGAAAGAAAGACTAAAGCACTGTGATACAGCCAGATCGTGTCACTTCACCAGCTGCAGTACTCAAAGGAGTCCCACTGGGAAACTACTGCCCATATGCAGCTTTGTTGCTCATTCTTTGCTGCTATATAGTTGGGTATGTATCCATTATCTGGACAAATCTGTGAAGCTTTGTGTCAGCACAGAGGTAAAGAAGTCAATAATTATTTGCACCAACCACGAATACTGTATCTTTCCCATTCACATCAGCCTGAGGAGAACTGGGATCTGAGAACACACCAAAACCGTTTTTCCACCTTGGAGTGTGAGGTTTGGGGACAGCCTACAAGGTGCAGATCATTCTCCAAGCTCCAGCATTGCTCTGTGTTTTCTTGTAATATGGTACTGGCCAGACAGTATCAAACTGTTTGGCTGGATAATGGCTCAATGGTTGGCTGACAAGTTTTGAAGGAGTAGGCAGGGCAAATGCTTCCTGGTGTATGTATTAAAAACTAGTTACATTCAGAATTTTCAATCTGCATTCTAATGAATTGTTCAAAACTATGAGACATAAATCTGCTTTGACATGACCTGTGAATTCATCTTTTTCAAAGCTTGCCCTCACAGCAAAGTTTCCCGAGGTTATTTTTTATTATCATTCATTTCGGTTTAAACTGTGCCATAGGCATTACTGGCTTCAGTGTGAAATAGTTCCTTTAAATAGGTATGATCCAAAGTGAAAATGAGTTCTTAGATATTTCCTTGTTAAAGTTGGCTGATCAAATCCCTTCTGGTATGCTAATGGCTCCAAAAGCTGCCATGTTACTTCTGTTAATTTAGGAGTCCCTGTACTAGTAAAAACATTTGCATAATAGAAACCTTTAGCAATAATTGTTTTATAAGGAAAACATGTTTTTCAAGTTCACGCTATAGATCCAAATGCACTTAGCACTCCCTTTTCCAGAAATACGTGGAGTTTTTACCCAGCTTTCTAAGATGACTTTTGCATGCTTAGATAGAGTAGATGAGTAATGTAGCCTACCTTCCCAACAGAAGCTGTGACGGTATCTGTATGATAAAAATACTTTGCAGGAAAGTCAACTTAACAGGCCTTTGTCACTTACCCCAAAATCATTTGGGGTTGCTTGAACTAGTGCTGATGGTAGAGAGAGAAAGAGATTCTTCTTTTGCCTTCCGCATCTTTCCTCAAAATACAGAAAAAGACTATGGATGTGTGTTAGTGAAGAAAACAGCCAAGGTCTCCATAGGTTCCAAAGGTCAGGCATATACCTGAGACATGTCAAAGCTGCCGCTTCTGGAGAACTTCATTTACAGGTTTTTCAGCATAGTGGTTTATTGCAAAGTGCTATGTAGGCATGAGAAACGGGCCGTACCAATGAATTATTATTCTGTATCTCCTCTTTTTTTCTAGGAAAGGCCATCCTTACCCACGTGCACCGATGCTGAAATGGCTGGAGCACACCAAAAACATCTCTCTTTTGAAGACTAGGAGCTGTAGTTTCATACCATCTCAACAGCTTTTGTGTGTTGCTGAGCTTCTGGCTGTCTCTCCCTCAGCCATTTGCTTTATGGTGGAAGTGGCAGTTGAAAATCCACGTCTTTGGGAGAGGGTGGTCCCTTCTTTTGGGTGGAGTCTTGTCTTTCCTGTGTGAAACTTCATGGGTAGGACACAGGTTTAGTTTGGTTTGGTCAGGATACATGTGTCCACATTCTTACGCCATCAGAGTATCCATTAGTAGAAAAGGGCTATCGTGTCTTGAAAATGTGCATAAAAGTAGGCAAACAGTATTTGCCTGACATAATATATATGCAGTAGCCCCAAATTTTGTCTCGCAAGAGTCTAATTACTATTATAACCAGACAATAAAATTTCTCCTGATGCAGCAGAGTCAAAATTCATTTAACAAAATGAAGAAGAACTCTGGCTATAGAGTCAAATGAATGATTTCAAGGGACAAGCTTAAAAAGAAAAGAAAAAAAACCCAACAAAACACTATTCACTGGAAGTGGAGGTGTCAGGAAATGCTTGGACTTCAGCCTCAGTGCTTTGGGTCTAATTCCAATCATTATTTCAACTTATTTGAAGGTCACTGAGCTATTGTAGATTAATGCTGGTATAATCTTTAAAGCAGTTAACTTTGCTGCCCAGATTAATCATTAAATCCTACTTGATTTAAATTGATACCATTCACATGAATTGTATCCTAATCGTATCCTGGGCTATATCAGGAGAAGGGTGGCCAGCAGGTCAAGAGAGGTGATTCTCCTCCTCTACTCTGGTCTTGTTAGACCCCACCTGGAGTACTGTGTCCAGCTGTGGAGCCCTCAGCTTAAGAAGGATATAGACTGGTTGGAGCGAGTCCAGAGGAGGCCACAAAGATGCTCAGAGGGCTGGAGCACCTCTCCTATGGGGACTGGCTGAGAGAATTGGGCTTGTTCAGGCTGGAGAAGAGAAGGCTCTGGGGAGACTTTATAGCACCTTCCAGTACCTGAAAGGGCCTACAAGAAAGCTGTGGGGGGATTTTTCACAAGGGCCTGTGGTGACAGGACAAGGGGTCATGGGTAAAATTGAAAGCAGGAAGATTTAGATTAGATATCAGGAAGAAGTTCTTCACTTCCTCTTCAGCAGCATCACAGAATACACTCTTCACAAGCAACAAAGCTCACAATCTGCAATGTTGCGATGCAGCGTGCGCGGCTGGCGGCAGCAGCCTGGGATGTGACAACTGTGTGCTCCGCAACTTCCAGTTACTGAGATTGCCGGAGGGAGAAGCGGGCAAGTGATCCCCTTCAGGATAAGGTTAGCAGATAAATGCTCCCATCTTAGAAACTCCACTCACCTTACCAAGAAGGAAAAAAACCCAACAGTGTCTCCCTGTTTTATCCCCGCCCACTGCAGGGTCAGTAACTGAAAAAGAAAGCACTTTCCCACCACAAATCCACTTCAAAGCCACTTCCTTGGGCCTACAAGGAAGCGGGGCTGGGGGGTGGGGGCGCACTTTTTACAAGGGCCTGTAGTGACAGGACAAGGGGTGATGATGGGTTTAAACTGAAAGCGGGGAGATTTAGATTGGATATCAGGAAGAAATTCTTCCCGGAGAGGGTGGTGAGGCACTGGAACAGGTTGCCCAGAGAAGCTGTGGATGCCCCATCCCTGGAAGTGTCCAAGGCCAGGCTGGATGAGGCTTGGAGCAACCTGACCTAGTGGAGGGTGTCCCTGCCCATGGCAGGGGGGTTGGAACTAGATGGTCTTTAAGGTCCCTTCCAACCCAAGGATTCTAGGATTCTATGAAAGACACAAACTGAAAGAGTAGTTACCTGCTGTTTATGCCACATGGTTTTATTACAATGTTTCAATATATCATGATCTGTTGGGCTACTATTTTGAGGTCAGGCATATGGTGTTAAATCACCTCCTTGTAATGATGATGATATTTTTGAGACAAACTACAGGTTTAATTCCACACGCAGTTTTGCTCCATGCGTTGTCACGCACGTTATCTGCTTCACCGGCACTCTCAATAGCTAGGGAATGTCCCGTACGTGGAGGCGGAGGAAAGGACACGCGTGGAAACAAGCCATAGCGCTGCTGCTTTCGGCAGCGCCCCTGGGACAAAACCTCTGTGGGGTCCTCCTTCGGACGGACACCCACGTCCCATATTTCCCATGCTTGCTGTACGCGCCCCCTCGGGGGCAGCTTGCAAACGAGGGCTGGATACCCCTCCTGCATCTCCCCACAGACAGGCCGCGGGAGAGACGGCCCCCTCCGCTCAGGGGTGGGCAGGGGGCTGCTCCCGCCGCCGGCAGCCCCCCTGCTCGCACCGCCGCCGGCAGCCCCCCTGCTCGCACCGCCGCGGCCGCCCCCCCACCCGCCAGCGTTGAGGCTCGCTGCGGCTCGCTGGTGTGTCTGAGCCGGATCCGCCTGCTCGGCGACCCACACCCGGGGGCTGGGGGAGGGAAAGGCAGCGAGCACCACGTCCCCGCCGCGCCCTCCTCGTCCCCTCCGCCCCGGGGAGGGGGGCCCGCTCCAAGGCGGGGGGCCCGCTCCGAGGCGGGGCTCTGCCCAGGACTCCCTTCAGCGAGCGGAGGGGGCCCGGGACGGGGCCGGCTGCCCGCCTTGGAGGAGCCCCTGGGCGGGGAGGCGGGCTGGCTGCGGCCGCCGCTTGGCTCGGACGGGGGCACCACGTCAGCTCCCCTCAGAGGCCGGAGGGGCCGAGATGGGCGACCCCAAGTGACTGCAGCCCCCCCGATCCCAGTCCCTGGGGCAGAGGCGCCTGGGGAGGGAGGACGAGGCCGCGCTGCCCGCTGTGAGGGGCGGCCTGTCGCTGCCGGCCCCCAGGGACGCGGGTAGCAGCTCTCACCCCCCTCGGCCTCCCCGGAGCGCCGTGGGATGGCCAGCATCCTCCCTTCCCCCCCCACCCCCCCCGGGGGAAGGGAGAAACCGGCTACCGGGCAGACGTGGCAGGCTACCCCGCCAGCCTCCCCCTCCTCGGGGTGCGGGGGTGGCCGGCGGGAAGGGGAGCTGCCGCGGGGCTCCGCGCCCGTTCCGCGGGTCAGCGCCTGGCTGGGAAGCGGGAGCGCTCGGGACGGCCGGCTGCCGGGACACCCCCGGCTCGCCCGCACCACACGCACGGTGCCCGAGCGGCCGCGAAGCCGGGAGGAGAAACCCGCGGCTCTCTGCCGGAGAGACCTCCCTGGGGACAGCAAACCTCCGGGCCGCGAACGGGCCGGCTGCGAGCGGTCTGATGGGGCTGTCGCTACCCCTTGCTCGCCGCGGGGAGCCGAGTACCCACGCCGGCGGCCCGCGGGGCAATGCGAGGGGCGAGGGACCGGGGTGACAGCCCGTGCTGGAGGGGCCGCGTGCCTCGGGGGTTCTGGTGAGGGGGAGCGTCGCGCTCGGTTGCGGTGGGACGGCGGGGAGGGCTTGGGCACCCGGCTCCCATCTCAGCGGGGCGGGAGGCGCCGCAGGCCCTGGACAGCTCCTGCTTTGAAAGCCCTCGGAGCGCCCTCCCGGGCGCTGCCAGCCGCCCTCCCGGTGAAGCTCCCGGGAAAAGCAGGGCGAGGGGCGGGGGATGTCTGGAAAAAAAAAAAAAAGGGAGAAAAGTTAAACAAAAAAAAAAGAATCAGACGACGAGTCAGATTTTCCTTCCGAAAGCCTCAAAAGTGTCCACGTCCTCAAAGCATGGAACCAATTTAACGTCGCCGCCTCCCTCGCCCCCCCCCCTCCCTCGCCGACCCCTCGCCCCCTCCGCCCCGCGGCCGCCCGCTGCCAAGACTGCTGCGGCGGGCCGGAGACACGGGGCACGTGACGGCCTGGGAGCCGCGCGGGCCCCGCGGCCGCCGCGCGCCCATTGGCTGCGCCGCCGCCGTTGCCTCGCAGCCCCGGGACCCTCCTGCGGTATAAATAGGGCGGACCGGGGCTTGATTAATTTAGCATCCCGGGCAGCAGGTTTCTGCTAAGGTTGGAGTTACTCCTCAAGACTGTATGCCTGCGTCCCATAGGTAATAGCTAACCACCGACCAGGGACTCTGCACCACAAGGAGTCTGCATGTCTTGCAACTAGACATGCTCAGCTTTGTGGATACACGGATTTTGTTGCTGCTTGCAGTAACTTCATACCTAGCAACAGGCCAACGTAAGTGCTTTTAGCTTGTTTGTGGCATGGGTGGTGTCAAGGGGGTGGCTGTCCTGCGCTCTACGCTCTATCCAGCTGCAGCTTCCCAAGCTATGGAAACCGTCTCATCAAACTGCCACCTCCGTCCCAGATCAGAATCTAGCTTCTTTTTTCTTCCCCAACCCGCCCCCCCTCCCCCTCAAAAAAAAATCAAAACCAAAAGACGGGCTCGCGTCTGAAGGCGAAGGCGAAGCCCTAATTCAAGCGGGGATGCGTAAAGGCTAGGAGGAGAGTTTTACGGCGAGCAGCAGACTCCCGGCTGCACCCAGACTGAGCCTTCAGGCGCGCGTTCCGAAGCGGGGCAGCCGGGGGAGCGGGAGAGCGGCGGCTCACCCCTTCCCCCCGAGGGGCAGCGGGACCGCTCGCTGCGGCACCACCCGCTGCTGCCGCCGCCGCCACCGCCCCGCCGCGCGCGGCGGCGCCCCCTGGAGGCGGAGCGCGGCCGGTGCGACGCGCCGTGCTGCTGGGCGCCCTCCGACCCGGCCCGGCGGGGGGAGGCGGTTGGCGGGTCCCCCGGGTGGCTCCTCGCACACCGAGCCTGCCCTGCTGGGGGTCTGCGGAGAGGGGGATGCCGTACGAGTCAGGAGGGAGGCAGGGAAGGAACAGTGCTTAGCTGTCGTGCGAAAAGGGCACGGGGCTGCCCGCGGGTGCAGCGTGGCTCTCCGCCACAAGCTGGGACGAAGCTGGAACCTCTCCCCTGGAAAGAAACGCAGCTCCCCGCGCACACACTGCGGTGGGAGAGGAAGTCGCCCCACGCACTGGGCTTGGGGGGGGACGTGGAGCCTTCCCCCTGCCGCGCAGCATCCTGTGAGGGCCCCCCTTAGCCCCTCGCCGCCGCTCCTCTGCAGGACTGCCTTTGAGCTGGGCTTTGGCCGCGTTCCTGGGCGGAGGAGGGAGGGAGCCGCCGGGCACTGCCCGCTCCTGGCCTTCGGAGCCCCCCGCGCCTCGCTTCGTCCCCACCGGCCGCTGCAAGCAGAAGGAGGCCCGAGGGAGGGGGCCGTTCCGGCGGGTGAGGCCTGTCCCGGCGCACCGCGGCCGCCCCACGCCGGGGACACTCCACTACCCCCCCCCCCCCCGGTGACGGGCAGCGGTAGCAGCGCCTGCGCAAAGGCTGCGGAGATGGGGCGGTTCGTGTGGGCATCCCGCCGTACCGACCGCCCCCGCCTTTCCCGAAATCAGGTGGAGTAGCCGCCAGTGTCACCAGCACCCGGGGGCAGCGGTGTTTTCCGCTTTATGGCGAGTTAGACTAGGCAGTCGGTGTTCTGCCGCGGTGTTTCGGTGCTTCGTAGTGTCGGGCCCTTCGGTGGTGTTACCTTTTTGCTGGACTGCGTGAATCATCTGAATTTGGTGTGATCGTACATTGCCGAAGGGACGCTGTGGAAAAGCACTCAACCACCTGTTAGTAATAATGTCGAATTGCTGGCGTTGCAGTGTGACGTGACACTCTTCCCGTGGCAAGTTTCAGCCAACATAGATTTTTAATTGCTTGAGATTCAGGAAACAGATTTTTTGAAAAATTGTATCTCCAACTCATTCACAAGAATTGTAAATAACATACCGAGAGAAAGTTATTTGCTATTTCTTGTCTAACAGCTTCAATCTGTTCTCTGTTACACGCTGTGACATTTTGCAGGATATTGTGGCAATAGGTATGTCTGGGTAGAACCATTCCCATAAAACGCAAGATGGAGCAACTTATATTAAAAGTTAAGATTATTCCTACATTTCAGTATCTTCACATGTGTCAGCCTGCCTGGTTTATTCATTTGTTGCATGCACACATACGTGAAAACATATATGCGCATTTTTTTTTCCATGGAAATATGTTTAAGCATTTTTAGAGCAGGCTTATAGGAGCTATCTGCCTTTTTACTGTATCAAACATATTACTTGTTTTAATTTCATTAGCAAGTCTCTTTTAATTTGAAATACGTGGCAATCTCACCTGGGGTTCTTTGCAGTTTAAGATAATCACCTTAAAAGTAAGGAATTACATTAAGAAAATATTTCTTGCATTAAGAAAATGAAATTAATTTTGATTTAAAAACATTGAAATTAAAAACTTGTAAAATAACTGAATCCACACTCTAATTATCTCCTTTTTTTCTTTCCCTTTTTTTCCAGATGTAAGTCAGGTCAGTATAATTATTTTTTATCTAATACTTGACACTCCGATTAACAGGCTAGACTTCTTTATTGCAGCAGTATTATTTACTAACGTTAATTCCCAAGATGGTCGTGGACAGATACTGATTAGATCCTGAAGGGACTGCCTGGAAATGTACCCACCCCAATTTCTGAAGTGGGACGGCCTTTTTAAGAGACTGCCTTCATAGGTGTAAAGACCACGGAGAGAAAGTAACGGAGCAGTGGTGTTTGGACATTATACCTGGCAGTTTGGATTGGACATGACTGTACTTTAAAGCCAGTCTTCCAGTCTAAATTTCATTGCAGAGGATTATGAAAGAACTCAGGTGTGACTTTTTTATGCTAGTTTTGTAGGCTGTAATAGTTATCAAGTTGTCAGTCTTCAACAGAATGATCCAATGTAGTTACCTGTGTCTTTGCTATATAATAAACTCCTAGTCATTTAAAACCATAGGGCATACCTAAATGTACTGTACTGAGAAAAATTATAGTTACGTAAGAAGATGAGTTTAAGTTTGTACATTAGTTTAAAGTATTGGGAGAGATTGTATCTTTTTAAAATTCTCGTCTTTGTTTTTTTCAGGCACCTGCAGGAGGCAAGGTAAGCATTTTTATTTTTCGTATGTGGAAGTGGAAATAATACCAGATATTCTTAGGCAGATTAATATTTTGTTGGGTGAAAGGAAAACAGACTACATGCGTTATTTCCAATGTTCCTTGAGAACAGCAGTAGCACTGAGATAAGTATAATGCAAAAAGGAGGGAACAGTGGGTGCAACGTATTAGCACCACGGTAAATTCAAATACTGCATTTAAACTGCTTTACCAAAGAGCAGAACTAAGCCTACTGAGAACTAAAGTGCATCAAAGTAGCATTCCTGTTCAACCAGGGTTCCTTTGGAAAGATTTACGTGAATTGAACAGTGTAGCAATATCCATACAGGTCTGAAAGTCTAAATAGATTCTATTTTATTTCTAAAAGTCACTACAGTTAAAGTAGAGCCAGTCATTCCCCAGAGACTAAATCCAACTTTGCAAGTACTTCTGTGGACTGTGCAGTGATACTTTTAAATGATGTAGTAATGACAGTGACTAATCTATTCCCTGTAGATTATTGTGGAAAAAGAGTATGCTGTCTGTGGAAAATAGCTATTGGACCATATGTGCAGTCTTCTTTACCTTTTTCATGTACACTGATTATTTTTAATGTATCTGTTTCCCTGTATCCCCCTGGAAAATTTCCACAGTAACTCATTAAGTTTTATTTTTGCCCAGCAGGGCCCCAGAGGAGACAAAGGGCCACAGGGAGAAAGGGTAAGGAATTAGATTGACATTCATTTGTTTGTGGGCTTTGAACAACAGTTGTTGGAAGACCAATAGGCAAAAACTAAGTTTAGGCATTGATGTGAGATTAAGTTAATATACCCATAGAAGCTTGTATGTATAATTTCATTTAAAAGAAACCAAGTTGTCTATGTGCCAAATTCTGCCCCGGCAATACCTCACCAACCTAATTCTGGTCGTTGTGCCTGAGCAGATGTGGTTGAATTCAGACGGCAGCCTAGCACTCCAGTGATGGCTTGAAAAATTTTCCAACTGCCCACAGTGGAAATAGTGCATGAAAATGCAGAAGGGAAAGTTGGCACATAAAGATGTAGTCTTTGGACAATATGGTATGTGGATAAGCTTTCTACATCAAACCCGAATAGCCTTTGAGGATCATTCATTAACTTTGTCTCCGAAGACGGCTTGAAAAAGCTCTGTTCTTGGCAGCTAGGCATTCTTCATCTACCTTCTGTTTGTCGAAGTGGATATTGTATGCTTAAAGTCTACTGTAAAAGTAACCATAAAAAGGGACAGTTGATTAATTTAATTGTAATGTTCATTCATATTTCTGATAGCTGCTTTTCTGATTTGCTTCTGCAATGTTGCTGTTGTTTGTAAAGCAGTATTCTGAAATTCATATCCTTATCTGGGCAGAGTGTAGTTATCGTGTCTTTTTTGTCTTCTGAAGATATAAGTGCCATGGTACTGTTAGGTAGCTCTTGACATTTCTTGGATCATAATATGCTGACAAACATAATGGGAACTATCTGTGTGGTCAGCTGGATATTCACTTTAGGCTACCGCTAACTAGATTTGTTTAATGAGATGAGATACACGCTTTGTCCTGAAGGCAGCAAGCCCAATCCTGGTCCTTTAGAAATCTGTAAGACTTTTATTATTGATCTCATCTAGGACTGAACAGAGTCCAAAATACAGACCAAATAAACTACCTACCTCACCTCAATTGCCACGATGGCAAAACTTGATAAGCTTTGTGCATTGAGGAGAAAAGAATATAAGGGCAAACATTGCTGGACTGAATACATGTAACTTCAAGCTGCTATAAAAAGTTATGGCAGTGGTAGGAGAGTGACGGTATCAAAAATCTGTAGAAAAGCACTGTTTTATTGTGACTGAATTTGCAATTACACCAGCAAATAACCTTGACTAATTAAAAACTGATCTTTGACTTACTCTGGATCTATGTTTGTACCAGTAGGGCTGACCTCTGCCAATCCTCAGTTGGTCATATTTCAGGCTGTCACTAACGGAGCCTGACAGGCTGTGTGGATCCACAGGGGTCACTTGGGGTTCGTGGGTCCAAAACTTGGTCACTTCAAATGAAACTTCCCAATTTGGAGATTACACTTTGGTAGCATAGATCCAATATTGTCCCCATAAATCTTCTCAAATATGAAACTACAGTAAATATCTGACACAAGGTGTGGCAAGGCAGTGGACATTTAGATCGTGCTTATTTTCTGAGGATAGTCATTAATTGAAACTGCATATATAGCACTGCTGTAGTGTGTGCTGTAGGTGCCTGGTTGTTAATGAATGTATTATTTCAGAGATTTCTTTAGTCACTTCTAATGTTCACTTTATAATCCATTTTTTGACTCTAGGGTCCACCAGGTCCACCGGGCAGAGATGGTGAAGATGGTCTACCAGGTCCTCCAGGTCCCCCTGGTCCTCCAGGTCTTGGCGGAGTAAGGCATCCAAACTTTCTATTACTGAAAGTGATAATCTTTGTGACCAAGGCTAAATGCATATCTGCTGGAAAATATTGATGAGAAATTCTTTTGTGGTCAGCAAGAAATTGATGGTCCCAGTTCCAATTAAACTCTGCTTGGGATGTATATTTTCCGTGGCAAATTTGGATTCTGTATTCAACGGGGACTTAATGCACAGGAGCAAACCAACCCTGTTAATTAGCATTCAATTTATACAGCCATAATGTGTATGGATTAGGAATCAACTAAATGAAACCCGGGCTGTTAAGCAGATGGAGAAAAGAACCGGCACTTTTTGTGTTGGGTTCAGGAGAAAGCAGCTGTACTAGTATAAGCTGAAGAAGACTACTCTTAGGCTGAAAGTCCATACTTAAGAGTCCCTTAGAATTTTAGAGTATCTTCCTCTAGAATTTTTCGTTTCTCTCTGTATTCATGCTGCAGAACGTGAGCGGACTGTGTCGCATACACGCTTTCTGCTGAAGTGTCCATCATGTATTCTCTGCAGAATGCTGGCTTTAACTCTTTGCTTGACTTCAGTTTGCACAGGGAGCATGAAGACACAGACAGTGTCATACTGATCAAGTTTAGTAAATCCTCCTGCATGGAAGAATACTTTTTTTGCCTTCAATATGAATAGTAATAATTTATTTTCTTATTAGCAAACCCCAAACTGCTTTCATTAATTTCTATTATTTTGATATGCTGATAAAACAAACAAGAAAAGGATTTTCAGTTGTGTTGTATAGAACTTTTTTTCCATTTTAGTGAAGAGGGAAAATGTACTCTACAAAACTAGATGTGTATTTGTCTACAAAATTTACATTGATTAAAGGTCAAAAATCTAGTGCATTGTTTCTGAGGCTACATGCTCCTCGGATCTTCTGAATCTGAAGGGCCCACCTCATCCGATAGTCAGGGCAGTACATGAATCTTACTTAAGCAATGAGGTGAAAAAATACACGTAACTTCTGTCACTGGAAAATAGGCAGAACGATTGGAGGGTTTTGCGAAAGTTTTTATTTTTAAATGAGCACTGAGTTTACATTCTTAATTTTCAGTTTACGCTTTTGCAATGCTTCTTGATCACTGCTGTGTAGATATTTGAGGCCATTGTGTAAAAGGGCCTTTCTAGTAAAATCAAGTCTTTTGGAAACTATTGAACAGAAACGTGTTTATAACAGGGCTATGTTGATTTAACATACCATATAGCAAGGATAGTAAGTCACATGACAGTTAGATGTAAAATTATAATTATCAGCACTTCTTAAAGTAAAATTCTTAGTATTTTAATTTTGAACTTTTTATCACCTGCAGAACTTTGCTGCTCAATATGATCCATCTAAAGCAGCTGACTTTGGCCCAGGACCTATGGTAGGTATATGATTTAGTACTTGATAACTTGCATAGGTAATGCCTTTAGTATTTTCCTTTAAGTCTAATCCGGCTGTGTTAACCTAAAGCATAGTTTTAAAATGAGTGTTTTGATCATATATTGAGTCAGACTGTAAACTGATCCTTTGATGTACAACAATGATGTGAAGTGTTTGAAACATAGTCTTAGGACTTGAAATATGGTCGTGGGATTGTATATTTAACTTGAATATAGCACTTCTGGATCTTGTGCTTTAATTCAGCCTTTTGACCACGCTTTTATGAATCAGTGAATCTCATAATCTGATGCCAGATAACACATGTACTTTGATATAGTATTACTTTACCCATATTGAGACAGAAGATTGCACTTTAGGAATGAGGTCTATTGTAAAGCTGCTTTCTAAAGCAGACACAGGTCTAGAAAGTAATTCAGTATCTCAGCTCTGGTTGGTGACCATTTTTCTCCCATGGCTGTACACCACTTTGGATATCCTTGGATTGCACAGGTTTGGCAGGAAATTGGCCACCACATCTGGTTCTCAACAACTGAATTTTGTTGTACTTGCTGCTACAAGGCTATTCTGAGGAGGAATCTTTATCAGTTACTGTACACTGTGTTCAAATGGACATTCAAATAGTCTATTGCCTCTTCAGGTGAATTTTTACCCCATCCTGACGTTAGCAGATATTTTCAGTGTACATAGATAATAGAATATGGGTTAAATTCATCACACACTGACATCACAGACAATGCATCTGATGGGTGAGCAGCAGGATGAAGGCTGCCCATGATTATTCTGGGTCAAGTGCTTGTTTCCATTTCTGAAAGTAGTGTAATATTAAATATTTTATATACATATATATTTTGGCATCCATTTAGATACTAAACATAGGAAAATAGGAGTATCTTTAATCAAGCACTGCCCACAGGATCTGACAATAAATCCAAAAATGTAGACACAGATTTGTTTGGGGTGTCACAATTTCAGAGTTCCAATTTTTGAGTCAGTTAGGGTTCATCTGACAGCAACAGCAGTAGAATCTACATGCTGAGAGGAATTTTTAAGTTTTATAAAGAAAATGTGAGACTGGGAAGATGGGAAAAACAATTATGGAATATAATTTGTGAAGGATTTATGCAGCACATAGGATTCAGACTATCCAGAAACACTTATTTTTCCTGGAATTACTGCATATTTTTATAGCCACAAGATTGTTTGAGCTTACATAAGCAAATGCCTGTATTTCATAAGCATTTATTCCACTTAACAGAAAGTATTCAGTCTTATGAGAAAGCTGCATAAGCCATTGAAAAGTTGGTCATGATTTTAATCTTGTAATGAGAAAACATAAAAGAGTTCCCAAGAAGATTTAAAACCAATTAAAACCATAATAATTTCTGTCGAAACATCTCATAAAACATTCCTTTGGACAATGGAAGCATAAATTAAATTTCAGTTCAAAACTGTTTGCTTGCTTAGTAAAACTTAAGGCAACTGTTAAAGAAAGTGCAATAATCTGTGGAAATTACCCTTTTTAAAGTGATTTTTGACCCTTTTTTTCAAGAAGAAATTCTCAGTAGAGTCAAGGAGAATATGTTAATTACTTATTTTGGAGGTGAAATGAAGAGAATTTACCTCTCTACCATTTTAATGACCTTTCTCCAACAGCTCTTCTTGACAATCATGATAAAATTGACCAGCCCAAAATTTTACATCATTTCTTAATGTGTTGTTATGACCCTTGTCTTTAAACTCTGGAAGTTCACACACAGGAAGGGAGAAGGTACATAGACGAACGAACCAGTGCACTTACTAACAAGACAGAATAGATTAAGAAGCCTAATCATAAGGTTCCCAGCCATACCAGTATATTCCTAGTCATCTCACTAAATTCTGCGCTGGTTGATTGCCATTAGAAGTTCTATTTGCACTTGGACTGCCTGTGCAAATTCATGCAGGTCTCTTAACTTCCTCTAACTTGATTTGGACATTGCACACTGAAAACTGTAATCTTACCAATATTTTAGGAATACCAGGAATTGGTGTTATAGATGAGTTTAGATAATGGTGATATTCTTTTTTTTTTTAAGATTTTGTCATTTTTGTCCTCTAGGGTTTAATGGGACCTAGAGGCCCACCTGGAGCTTCTGGACCCCCAGTAAGTACAGTCTCACCTCTCCTACTGACTAACATTAACATATCTGTAAAATCACAAAATAGCTTGTTCAAATGCTAACAAAACCTCCCTCCTCTTCTAGGGTCCTCCTGGTTTTCAAGGTGTTCCTGGTGAGCCTGGTGAACCTGGTCAAACAGTAAGTACAGGTTTCACGCACAGTCATTATTAGCATTAGAAATACGACACCAAAGTAGGCTTGTAGTGCTTAGTCGCATTTCTCCTATGCATATGCACATCCTTGAATGTTTGAAGCGGATACTCCTGCTTGATCCTGTTGCAGAAACAGGGCTGAACACTCAGATTCAGACTCCTTCAGACTGGAATCATGAAGTGCCAAGTCCATTAGGATGGAAGGACCTTGCTTCACTTCAGGCTCCAGCTATAGCCCAACTAAAGTCAGAAACCAGTGAAAAAGACTTACCTGAAGAATGATCCTTTAAATAATCCACAATCTATTTCTGACAGGGTTCCCAGGGTCCTCGTGGTCCCCCTGGTCCTCCAGGAAAGGCTGGTGAAGACGTAAGTGGTTATTAAACATTTCTCATCTCTTTTGGGGCTGTGATTTAACTCTACCATTACATTATTGTTAAGCTAAGCATTCTATTGGCTGTAATTCTTACATTATTCTATAACACTGGATAGAATAACTAAAACCCTGAAATAATTATTTTATAGTAAAAGAGATGCTGTATGTTGGCAACAGATAACTTCAAAACCTTTCCAAATACATTATTTAGCTTGCTGAACAGAGAAAGAGAGAAACTTGAAAGCTAACAAGCTCTCTGTGTTTATTGAAAAAGAGAAACATTGCCAATATCCTGTCATTTTTATTTTTAAATGGTTTACATGTTATTTTATAAAATTAGTTTTCCTTTTTAATGTATTTTTACTGCTTTTTTAGGGTCACCCTGGCAAACCTGGAAGACCTGGTGAGAGGGGTGTAGCTGGCCCTCAGGTATGTAGCGATCTCCTGTATACAATACAAAACAGTTCTCATATCAATGAAACCTAATGATGTTTCTGAATTGCACCACATTAACAGTCTAGTAATATACTCTATATGCATTAATCCAATTTCAGTTCTTACCTTCAGGGATATCATATAGTTATGGTTTTGCTCTGTGTGGTTTGCTTACCTCCAGTAAAGCTAGTGTATTTAGCAACCGAAGTGACACAGTAAGGAGTTACACAGGAGCAGGTGAGCAGATGCCTCGGCACAGAAAGCTAAAACAGCTGTGCTATCACATGTTAATGCATGAAATTGCTGAGATTCAGAACTGGAAAATCAGGTTGATTACTGTTAGTCTTGGAACAAGTCTAGTCCTGGGAGGGTAGGGAATGGACCATGTTCCTCACTTCAGTGATCATGGCCCAAATCTACTCATTAATTTTATTTAAAGATTTATGCTTTTTCTTTCTTTTTGACTGCATTGTGTAATATAAGAGAGAATCATTCATGCACTCTGTGTTTTTAGGGTGCTCGTGGTTTCCCTGGAACTCCTGGTCTGCCTGGCTTTAAGGGAATTAGGGTGAGTCTGTGCATACTGTTTCCCTGAATAATTAAAACTGACACTACTTCCGCATACTGAAAACCCCTGGAAATCACCTCGAAGTTAGGATTGTATATTCTAAGTGCATGAACCTCTTTGAAGTTTTTAGTATCTTCTGATATGAAAGAGTGATCAAAAAAAATCATAAGATTATATTAGGAAATCAGTTTGTATGGAAAGACGGATTTACCTTTCAAGACTAGAGTTTGTGTATAGCCATTAATGAGAAAATACATACTTAATATTGTCTTTCTACTCCATACAGGGACACAATGGTCTGGATGGTCAAAAGGGACAACCTGGTACTCCTGGCAACAAGGTAAAGATGAAATCTGAAAATGTAGAATGTGTGTGTAGCTCTTTCTAGTAAAAGACATATGAAGTCCATCCAATTAGTCTTCCATGTTGTCATTAAATATCTCCCAGCTGCAACAATCTAGAAGTCAGTGGATCCATGTAGGACAAGTATGTGCACCTTAACATGAGAAATTATTCCTGGAGCCTTATTCTTGAGCCTTCAGTCAAGTTAATACTTTTAATGAGCGAGAGCTGCAGGACTTGGCTTCTGGCATTCGGTTATCCAGCAGCACTTAAGACTGACTTTTTGCTATCTCTGCTTTTCTATTAATTGTACGTGGGGGTTTGGTACATTTTTTAAAACCATGAAAATGAAAAGATCTGATTTTTCTACAAAATTCTGCTGAGACACATCCTGTAGTGTAAAGCTTTCTGCTAAAACTTTGGGTAGATGCAGTGCTTTTCTGCATTAAGGCTATTTGATCTTCCGTCTTTTTCCATTTTACCTTCCTCAGATTTGTGCACATTTGAACAAGAAATGGTTTTAAACATGGTTTAGAATCACATTTAGCAGGCTCCCTCTCTTAGTTTCTTCTCACTTTCCACCTCAGTGCTCGGTAGTAGTGTTCTTAAAAAAAACACTACTGCAGTATTGAGCTGTAGGAAACTTTAAGGCTGGTGACTTATTCACAGGAGAAGTGTATTCAAGAGCTTTTTACACCACAGTGAGAAGCTCAAATACTGATTCTCCCTATTGCTTGTTTCTAAGAGTTTAGCACTACTTGCTTATAGAGTTATTAATTGTAACATAGCATTCTTCAGTATCACTGCCAGTTTATAATCTCCAGGGAAAGTTTGGCAATGAAGTAGCAAACAGTCTGTCCAATTTCTGGAGGTTAAAAGCAGATAAAGCAACTAAGAAAAGGAATCAACAGGCATTAGTAAGAGTGCTAATCTGACTGGAAAACACAAGCATAATACGTCAAGGTCAATCATGATACCACTGTGCTAAAGGCAGTGATGAAAGCAAAAACTTGTGCTGTTTGCACCATTTAAGACTAGGTGCATTCAGATATGTTCAGGATACCAGTGCTCTGGGACAAATCTTGCTACAATAGACCAGCTTAGACCAACTGTGGGCTTGTTGAGAGCACTGAATGCTAAAGGGAAGGGAGTCATGTTTTAATGGCTGTCACTCATATCTTAGTTTAATTGGTTTGAACTTATAAATACCTGAGACAGATCCTTATTTCCAGCTATTTGACAAGAACTTTGTCAGCTTACCCTAAGGCAAAAGAAAGCATCATTCTGCTTCTGCTCTAGTTAAAAACCAGCTGCTGATTGAACTGAATTGGTAGTTGACTATCCAGGTCCTATCTCTTAGGTGTGTGCTACAGAGTAAGTACCAGAATAAAGAAAAGGGGTAAAGAAAGCTGAGATAGGTGAGTAAAGCAACTTACTTTGGACCTCCTCTTCTAAGAGGAATCTGATTGGCCATGATCCAGTATATGCAGGGGCAGTCACAGCCTCTGCACCCTCAGGACCTGATGTGCTGTTATTGTATACTGCGGTGCAAGTACTACAGGAGACAAGGGCAGTAGAATCCTGCAGCTGAATATCTAGATGTTGTGCTGTCTGTCCAAAACATCCTTTATGTAATTCAAGCCTGCAAATTTTCTTTTTCATAGGGAGAACCTGGTGCCCCTGGTGAAAATGGTACCCCAGGACAACCTGTAAGTATTTACTGTGCTGTGGGAAATTATAATCCGATAGATATGGTTCAGCCAGCATTTTGGCCTATTTTTGTCATCAGTGACACTCCAGCTAGCTAGCTTATCTAATGTAATAGTACATGAATATTTAGAACAGAATTGCCTGGCTGTAACACACTTCATATAGACAGCAGAAGAAAAAGAAATCTATATGCCTTTGTTCAGTGAATAGGTATAAATGAGTTAATTTTTTTTTCAGGGTGCTCGTGGTCTCCCTGGTGAGAGAGGAAGAATAGGTGCCCCTGGACCAGCTGTAAGTGGCTTTCCATCTTCCTGTTTGTCAACATGAGCAGACACTTACTGTGGTTTTCTCTGATCTTTTAATATCTTTTCAAACTCTATTTATTGTGTTCTCTCCTCATAGGGTGCTCGTGGAAGTGATGGCAGCACGGGCCCCGTTGGACCTGCTGTAAGTTACAGTCTTTATCTTTAACAATCTAGTTCCATTAGGCCTTGCATCCCTCTTTCTGTTTATAGAGGTTTTCTTGGGCTTCTGAGAAGTTGTTTGTGTGAACATTTTTCACACAGTTCTTTGTTGCTTATCAGGCTATCCCTAAAATAATTAATAAAACGTAAATCCTTTGCAGACAATATCCTGAGAGCCTGAGGATTTACGTTAAACACATCTGTATCAAAGGAACCAAATATTCTCTCATTTGCACTGTTCAGTTCATAGGTAAACACCCAATGAACAGAATCCTCATGTCCAACAGTCTAACAGAACAGTTCTCATCCCAAAACTAAAAAGATTTTATACCTTTTAACAGGTATGTACCATGCACGTGTTGCAGCTGACTGCACTTACATGCATCATGAAACTGTCCTATGCTCTCCAGGACACACCTTTGCACCCGCAGTGTTGTCTTGTCTGACTAACAGGGGTTAGGCGTTTTCATTCACCACTAATAGCTGAGGTACATGAGCTAGTGTGAAAGGCCAGAAAGATCTGATTGATAAAAAATATTGTCCTGGTCTGATTGGTAAACAATAGCTGTTCTAATAAGTGCTAATCCAATGCATATGTGTCCCTTTAAAAGAAGTTATTGTTGCCAGAGCGTACCACTGGCCACTAAACTTCATTGATTTCTGTGAAACAAGCATGTGTACAAGGGTAAAGTTAAAAACAAAAAAAACAAACCAGGAATAGCCCAAATAATAGTTTTTCCTTCCTGCCTTCAAAATTTGAGTCAATGATGAAGATGCACTTGGTTCTGTCAATTTTGCTAAAGTTGATTTTAATACTCCTTGACACTGCAAATATCTGTCATGCTTTAACAGAGCGGAATAGTAGCAGAGGTACGAATTTCACTTCAGTTCTCCCATATCGGGTATCTGAAAAGTATATGTGATTGAGCATTTGAATTGCAGGCAAGTAGACACCTTATAGTCAAGATCTGATGTTGTATTTTGTAGTGGAAACAAAGCATTTTAGCTATCTTGAAGGTAACTGCGTTACCATAGAAAAATACTCTGGAGCTGCTGACTGCAGAGGTGTTACTCTGAATGGGCAACAACAGGGAGTTGTGTCTATGCAGGCTAAAGTTATTTTACACATAGTTAGGTTATGATGCTATAAACATTCTGTACAGCACTTATTAACACTTTTTTTTTAACTAAACCAGAAATATTGTTATATTCTCATTGCCACAGGGAATTTAAAACGTAAAATAGTTACTGTAATGGAAATTCTGAAAGTTTCTATTTTCATAAGTATGTTACAGGGCATTTGGTCTTTTTTTCTTTGCTTATGCAAAACCAGTGGGAATTCCAGGTATCCAGGTTATAACAACCACAGTAGGTTATAGAATGTCAGAAGCCAGTTCCTCTTTGCTACACTAGCTGACCCATTTTATTCCTTTGGATCTGTGAGGCAGCTTTGTAGCTAAAAGATGTTAGCTCACAAAAAAAAAAAAGTAGGTATCAATCCCCAATAGCTATGAATGGGTTGGATATTTCACTAATAATTAAAAACTATCACTTTATATTTGTATGAATTAAAGAATAACACAGGCTATGAATCCATCAGCATATCTTCTTTTGTGGTGTCTGAGTAGTGTACACTAGGAAGCTTGTCCCATGCCACTTACAAATCTCACAGCAATAGATACACACAGTAGAACCAGTAGAAGGCCCTCTTCAAAGGTCATTGCCTTTGCTGTAAAAAAACAGTCTAATGAAAGGGCACTGGGGCTGCACATGTTCATTGCCACAGAACGTATGGTCTGGGTATGAATCAAGATTTCTAATCCATTTGCATGTTAGAATCCACTCCTGCCCACAGCTGCTGTTAAACCTGAACCAATTTCTAGCACATTATTACTAACTTCAATGTAAGTTGTGTCAAACACTGGCTTGTAAAGTGGTGCAGAGATCTTACCAACCGTCTTCCTGTGTGTGAAGGACAAATACTGTCATCAACACAGGGCTCTTGTGTGTGACCAGTAGTCCAGAAGGATTACTGACCAGCAGGACTACTGACCTACGAGTATGTCCAGGACTACTGGTGTGAAAGCGTACACAGTTACCCCTGCACAGGAAACGTGTTGGAAACAGCCACCTAAGACTTGCAGGACGCAGTGCCTCCTTTCATTCCTTGTGGGACTGTACAGCAAGACATCTTGCCTTGCAGATAGATGCCTGCCTCTGCCCATCCTCTGTTTATTCTTTCTCAGGTGTTTGGCCTCAAGGCAAGGTTTTCCCAATCGCTGTTTAATTCACACTTTTTTAGCCGCACTGCAAATGTTTTTTCAGCATTGACCTCACTCTGTAGTGAACCAAATCTGTCAGTTCGGAGTTGCAAAGGGCAACTGATATTCCGAGGTGGTAATGGGTGGAAGTGTCTAAATGTGTAGTTTTTTTGATCGGTTTATTTCAGCAAGCAAGATGCTCATGTTGTCATTGAATACTTTTATGCAACTGCTTCCCTTTCATTTCCTAGGGCCCGATTGGTGCTGCTGGTCCTCCAGGCTTCCCAGGTGCTCCTGGTGCTAAGGTACGAACATCTGCTTCTACTGATACATTGGATAGCTAAGATGAAATATAGTAACTAGCATGGTCAGGCAGCAGCCCTCTCTGAAAGGGGCGTGCTTTCTTATCAAGATTAAGGTGAGGATGAATCCCTGCAGTATTTTGAGAAATTGTAAGTGAATGCTAATTCAAAAATCAGTAGTTACTTCACAGGTGCAGAGTGATGATAGGCAGGTTTAGGAAGGCACATAACCCCTTTCATTGTTTTGCTACTTATTCCTGTGTGGTGCACAGAGGGCCAAGAAGCTACAGTTGAGTATCGGATTGCTTCCAGCATAAGTTCTTGAAATCACAGTGGAGAAACTTCTCAGTTTTAGGGCAATACCATTTAATTTTTGCAGAGTGGAACTTAGGTGATTCAGTTTATTGCTCAGATCTTGGCAGTTTTGCCTGGGTAAGACTCATTATTTTGAACTTTAACTTGTCCAAGCAAGGACAGAGGATTTTGGGCAAGAGTGTCCCATATAGTGCATTTAAAAATTTCACTCACCATTTGGCTACAGCTGCATACAATCATATGTAGTGTGATACAGTTTTTCATCCTTAACACAAATACACAAACTCCATGTCACAACAGACAAAATTCTTATCTTGATCCACCTTTACAGGAAAATAGACTATTGTTTGCTAAACCTCTTAATATTAACTCAGGAAGGATGAGGAATAATTGAGATCCCATTCTGGTTATTTTTGTCAAAAGGGGAGACTTTCAGAAACTGTGAAGTCTTCTCAGATGCAGATGTGAGTGTGGTTACAGCACGTATCAAATTGTCGTCTTAATGTCAGGCTAATAGAGGATGGATTGCTCCACTGTTGTCCTAACACTGTGAGCACTGATAGAGGGCTCTATCCTTCTCTCAAACAGGGTGAAATCGGACCTGCTGGTAATGTTGGTCCTAGTGGTCCTGCTGGTCCAAGAGGAGAGATTGGACTTCCCGGTTCTAGTGGTCCTGTTGGCCCTCCAGTGAGTAACTGGCAAGACTTTGTCTATTGTCAGACCAGTGCACTGAAGACTTTGAACTAACCAGTATTGTTACCTTTCCTAATAGGGCAACCCTGGTGCTAATGGTCTTCCAGGAGCTAAAGGTGCAGCTGTAAGTACAACCTTATTCACACTGCTCTAAAAAAATAGTTCAGTTAACGCAACAGAAAAGGTAATGGGTTCATAATACGAGTTTTTCCTTCTGTTGGATAGGGTCTTCCTGGTGTTGCTGGTGCTCCTGGTCTGCCCGGTCCCCGTGGTATTCTTGGTCCTCCTGGCCCTGCTGGTCCCAGTGGTGCTAGAGGACTTGTTGTAAGTGACTTTGTGTATTGCATGTCTTCATTTGAAAATTGGACAGTGTCCACCGTTGTAAAAGATTCCTTTTGGACATATTTTGGTATATAATGAAGATGGTTTTTTTCTTGTTCCGCTATAATTAAACACTGTAGTTCATTTCTATGTCTCACTGCTTGCTTCAGATGCTGAGACTGAAGAGGTGTACTTTGCATTCCCTTTGGGTGCAAGGACTATTAAGCTCTGTCCGTGTTGATACTATCAAGAGACAATGGTGATGTGGCAGCAGTCTCACAACCGGGCCCTCGATGGGTATCCTCAGCAGAGGAACCAGCCCTGGATATTTCATAGTTCAACTGCTGCTATTTCTAAATATGTTTAACATGTTTCTTTTTATGCTTGTTAAGCAAAAAATACAGTTATGTTCACTGGCCATTTATCAAAATAGAGGCCAGCATGTCATTGGATGATTAAAGAGCATCTTATTTCATGAAAAAGTTGTCCAGTTAGAAGAGAGATTTCTGGAATGCTGCTTAATTCTATGATCTCTTTTTGGTTTGGACTCTAGGGTGAACCAGGTCCAGCTGGTGCCAAGGGAGAAAGTGGTAACAAGGGTGAGCCTGTAAGTATGGCAACATTTGAAGGTTATTTCAATGAATAAGTCCTGATAGTAGCTGCAACACAGCATCTGATTTCTTCTTTTTCTCTGTTTGTCTGAAATAGGGTGCTGCTGGACCTGCTGGCCCTCCTGGTCCCAGTGGTGAGGAAGGCAAGAGAGGCAGCAATGGTGAACCTGGCTCTGCTGGTCCCCCGGGCCCTGCTGGTCTAAGAGTAGGTTTTCATGTTCCAGACATAGAAGCAAAAAGGAAAGAGGAAATAAATATAGACTCAGAAAGGCAAACTAATTAATTATGAGTAATTAAATTTACATTAATGCTGTTAAGCAAAGATCATCTACCATTCTGAGCCTTTTGATTCGTTGCCAACAAATCTTATTTTTGCTTTGTATTAATGCTGTTTACTATCTTATCCCTGAAATAATTAGAGGTTGCTTTGATTTAGCCGTTATGTAATATTTCGTGAATTATCTCTGGTTACTCAAAGTTTTGTGATTGGATTTAACTTAAACTGTCTCACATGTAGTGTGAGGCAAAAGTTTTCAATTCAGTATCTTCAAAGGTGCCTAGTACCCTTTTCACTGGATGAGGAAACTACCCAGAATTTCAGGAGGCATGTGGCTTCATGCAGGAGCAGGAATTCACTGGGAAAGAATAGGAAAAATGGCAGTGTTTCCACCAGATTTTTTTTGTAGAGATAAGGACTCAGTATTGCACCTTGGGTCAGGTATACAAAGTCATAGAGAAGTCAGTAACTGCAGAGAAGTGAAGGTGAAACAGTGTGGGACAGGTTGTGGTATCCTAGATGCTGGATACAGCCACTATTAGATACAATGAATAGTAAAAATGTTCTGGTATAAGCAGATTAGAATTTTTAAAAATCTAAAGGAAGTGAGATTTATTTCACAGTCTACATTTACGTGGGAGTGTGTGTGCTTAGAGCTGCACTTCTCTCAAATCCAACAGACCTTCTTTGAAGGCTGAAATTTAGCAAGCACTATACACCTTCTTGATTTGTTTTGTGTTCACTTGCAGGGTGTGCCTGGATCTCGGGGTCTCCCTGGAGCTGATGGCAGAGCTGGTGTCATGGTAAGACTTTCGTCTGGGTCACTATTTCTGAACCATCTTCTTTTATATACAGATGTATGATGCTTTTTGGTACCTCTGCCTAATTTTATTTATTTATTTTGGTAGGGACCTGCTGGTAACCGTGGTGCTAGTGGTCCTGTTGGAGCTAAGGGTCCTAATGGTGATGGTGGCCGTCCTGGTGAGCCTGGTCTTATGGGTCCAAGAGTAAGTTTGAAATCTGTGGTGTAAGTTTGCACTATTCAAAAAGAAAATTACTTACAGTTTAGGGACAAAATTATTCAGAAATCCAACTGCAAAAATTCAGCCTGGGCTAACCACAATTAAGCACTTCCACCACTCTATTGAAAAAAATGTTGATGAGGAAATTATTAAGAAGCATCAAAATGTTTATTGAAACTAGTTTCTTTTGTATGTGGTAGCATTTGATTGCCTTATCGTGGAGCAGTACCCCCTTGTACTGGACACTGCATTGACTTCTGAGAGTGGGTTTCACTTGTGATTATTTACAATGGCGTGATCATTAAGATCACAGTTGAACAGTGTGTCCTCTTTAACTAACTAAAAGAAATGCAAAGCCTTCTAGAATGATGTGAGGTGGCTGATCTCAATTATTTCAGGTTTATTTTGCAGATGCTTTCACTGACAAAAGCCATCCAATTTCATTGGTGCTGGCTGCAGTCAGATTATATCCGTGCCACTGTCTTTTATCCTCTTTAATACTCTTTCTCTTCCTACTCCACCCCATGAAGTGAGAGTTATCAATGCACATGTGAACTCTTAGGCATCTGCAAACATTTAAGCACATTCTCTGCTAAAGTAGAGCCTAAATGAGTTTATCTGAGTGAAACAGGTATTTACCTATTCCGATGTTAAACTGGTGTGGGAGCACACACCACTAAATTAAACTTGAGTGTGTTTCGGCTGTAAACTTGATAGGACGCACAGTCCTGTTCGCACAGTTATACTGATAACTTGGTGTCTGTGTGGGTGTATGCATGCGTGTAGAAAAAAAATTTTGGTTAACTGTTGGGTGAGTTGATTTCCTTCTAAAAACATGAAACCTTTCCTTTCTCAGGGTCTCCCAGGCCAGCCTGGAAGCCCAGGCCCTGCTGGCAAGGAAGGTCCTGTTGTAAGTACCTTGCTTTTCATTGTTTCCCCGTTGTATGTGAAACATACACATAACCTGAGATTTTAAAAAGCAGAGGTCTCAGCACGGAGTTCTAACACAACTTTGTGAAAACAGCAAGATTTTACTACCATTTTACTCAAAAGATCAGTGAGAAACTTCCCATTCATTTCTGTGAGTCTCATATCAGGCCTGTGTCCTGGAAGAGGAAGAAGAAATACATAGTTCTGCAAAAAGTAGAATAATAGAGGAATGCATGAGCATGCGATGTGTAAACAGTGTTTAAAAGTTAAATGGCATTTATTTCCTGTCAGCACACATTTCTCCTAAAACTGAACTCTGATTAAATTACCCCAGCCATTTAATAGTATGATTCCTTTGTCTAGGGTTTCCCTGGAGCAGATGGTAGGGTTGGGCCCATCGGTCCAGCTGGTAACAGAGGTGAGCCTGGCAACATTGGATTCCCTGGACCAAAAGGTCCCACTGTAAGTACAGTACAGAAACTTCCTATTACTATGAAGGTATTTCCAGACTAACCTGTAGGTTCCCAACTCTAAATATCAAACACATCTCCCTGTGTCCTCCTGCACTGCTTATTGGTTGGCATCACCTTACATTCAAGGATTCTGTTTTAAATTATTTTCCAGTTATCTAAAATATGATTAAACAAATGAAATCCAATTTAATTAGTTCAGGAATATATGGACATTGAAGTGATTGGTATAACATATGTCTGTATCACAACTTCTGCATGTCCATTTTATCATTTCTGTACATACATTCAGTAGAAGTTCTAAGTTTCGGTTCCAGAGTATTGTTATTTATGGAGCACAATCCAAAGTTCACTGACTTTGGAAGAAAAGCTGCCAGTGATTTCACTGGGGCTCTTGACATGTCACACAGAGACGACAGATAACAATCATTATCTGGATTTGTGGTGTTGCTATACATACACACATGCAGACATATATATATAGTGTATTGTATAGGATACTATGCAGAGTGTGATGAATTATGATCTCACAAAAGAAAGGAATGGAGTTTTGAAAAGACATTTATTTTTGAGCTCTTCTTTCGAAGTGATTCAACAAGGCAGATGGAGCTTGTGGGTGTTCTAATTAGGGTTAAAGAAATATTACAATAAATCTTCTGGCAAGGAGAGTCTGTTTAGTAGTTTAAACCAAATCTAATCGGAAGTCTTAACTTTTGTATCTTCTTTCAACTTCAGGGTGAACCTGGCAAACCTGGTGAAAAAGGCAATGTTGGTCTTGCTGGCCCACGGGTATGTGGATATGTTTTCTTTATCAACCTCCAGAGAGAAAAAATACCAGATATTCAAAACCTCTGTAATAAGATAGCATTGTCTTGTGCATGCATGAACAGATGATGAAATAGAAAAGCACTTGGGAATGCCTTCATCTAGCCTTATGCTTTTGGGGACTATTACTTAAGGGATAAATGAAAACTACCCTTCTTGGGTATTAATTGGGTAATTAATTATGGGGTATTAGCTTCCTATGAAGAGGAAAAAATAGCACTCCCCATGCAAGTATTTTAGGGCAGTGTAGGGTCTCTATCCTGTAAATTTCCAACTTCTTGCTGATAATTGAAACTTACTAATTCTTCCATTTAAGGGACCAAATAATTGGTTTATTGTGGGGAAAATGCTATCAGAAAGGTTCCTATAATCTGTAATTCCAGAAGAAGTTTCCTTAAGGATGAACCTTTAGTATCCTTTGACAGTGAACCTCTTACAAGTAAATGGTTAAGTTCAAAATATGCAGCCAGAGACCTCTTGGTTTTGGCACAGAATCACTTCAGAGAGAGATTATTCATAACAAATCAGAACTTTGATAACAGCTTTCTACTTGAACATATTTAGGGTGCTCCTGGTCCAGAGGGAAACAACGGTGCTCAAGGTCCTCCTGGAGTCACTGTAAGTAACAGCCACCACACAGATCCAGTCTGTGATTTACTTTTCACTAATGGGCTTCCAATTGTCCAATCTGTTTTCCTGTATTTCTCCCTCCAAGTTTATCACTTGTTTTTCATTCCATCTAGGGTAACCAAGGTGCCAAGGGTGAACAAGGTCCCGCTGGCCCTCCTGGCTTCCAGGTAAGTAACTACATGCTCTGCTCAATCTTACCTATGGTTTACAAAGCGTGAAGTGCTTCTGCCTTAACATCATTTGTATTCTTGTTTCTTTACACTTAGGGTCTGCCAGGTCCCTCAGGTCCAGCTGGGGAAGCTGGTAAACCAGGCGAAAGGGTGAGTGACACATACAGGATTCCAACTAGGGGCAGGCATTGCATAAGCATTATGTTTACAATTGCACATGTGGTGAGGCAAGAGCCCGTTGGATCCATTTGGCAAAGCAAAGCAATCTGTGTTATATGCAGAGTTTAATAGTTCCTTTTGTTAAAGCTAGCCATAAATGAAGAAGGTCCATTGGAATTAGCAACATACTTCTTGTTTTTCTGTTTTGGTATGAAACTGAGCAAAGCCAATCCTTTGCTTTTCGGGCCTTAAGTAGCACTAAAATATGTCCCCCTACCTCCAAAAGACAAAATAGTACATGAAAAATATTTTGTTTCAAATTTCTTTTGAAATCGTCGAAGTTCAATGTAACCTGCATTACTCCAGTTGTATGCTTTTGCACCTCAATTAATTTCTGCTAATTTACAATGGCATACAACTGAGGTAGCTCCGTGGTAATTCAGGCTCTAGGTTCGGTGCAGTTAAAGTGTGTGATCTAATCTGCAAATTGCACATCCTATGTGTCATAACCACCCTTAAACTTTGTACTTACATCCCTCTGTGTCCCTGTAAAAGAGTTTACATTGCATGTACCAGAAAAATGAGCTTGGAATTTAATAGCTAATTCTTCAGATGAGAAATTATCACCTCGTGTGTTTTGAGATATTGTGCAGCTATATGAAATGGGTTTCTTTCTCTGCATCTACAACACTGGTTTTAGTCTGAAGATTTTCAATATGCTGCTGCAATTTGAGAGGCATTTCTATTTAGTGCTGAGAAACAAAGCACAATATAAGCTACTAAGTTTGCTTCAGAAATAAGCTTTACCAATACATCTACTCTCTTCTAGGGTCTTCATGGTGAATTTGGTGTCCCTGGTCCTGCTGGCCCAAGAGTGAGTAACTCATTTCAAAACTATTACAGACTGTCTTAATAATGTGTTAGTAATAATAGTAACTATATACATTTCCAAGTTTCTCAAGAAAAGTGGCTCTTCTCAGTTACAGAATACAACATATTGCAGTAGACTCCCAGGAATGAAGAATTTTCTGTGCTCTTTGCATGTGTCAGGATATGATTATAGGACACAGTAGTTGTGTTGTATAGTAAACGTCTAGATAAGCAATATGAATATTACCCAAGTAATGGTATCCTGCTAAGCTGATGTAATTTTCTTTTTTTGTAAGAATGAACCTCACAATGAGAATGTGGATGGCAAAAACCTGACCCTGCAGTGTTACACTGAGGCCTGGTGCATATGAGAATTTTTATCTCCAGTGCCTGTGCACAGACCTTCTTCCCCTGAGCCTTACCATTGCTTGCTAGCCAGCTCCTGCCTCTCATGTAACATCTTTGTGAAAAAATGGTGGGCTAAGCCCAGAGACTGAAATAGTCATTAGAAGATGTTGCCCCTCACTTCCCTTTATTCCTGCACTGTGAATAAATACCTGTAAAAAACTTTGTGTGGAGGCCTTCCTGTGTGGCAGGAAAGTCCCATTTATGCAGAGCAATTAGTAGTTTATAAAATGCTTGCTTACTTGTTTTCCAAATTCCACTATAGAGAGGTTGATATTTAAACTACTTCTACTGCTTCCTCTTTTCTTCTGACTTCATGACAAATCAGTTTAAATAGCATTTTTGTTCCCTGTAGTCCCCTGAAGCTGTATTAGTAACCATGTCCTCTTTAAACTTTCATTTTGCTAACCCATCCAAGCCAAGTTCACTTTATCATTGTAGTAGCACTTACCTGCCTCTACTCTAGCTTGCCTTCAGCATCTCATACCCAGCCAGAGTGTATTTAATTCAGTATTCCAAATTAGGTCTTACTGATGCTTTGTACAACAAAATTAACACTTCCTAAAAGTACATCACTGATTGTGCCAGATCACATTTGCCTTTTTCATGTCTGCATCATATTGTTGGTTATTCTTTTGTCATTTTCCTCTTCCATCATTTCCACCAGATGAACCCCCTATTTACAGCACAAATACTCAATTTTAGTACCTAAATAAATGGCCTGGTACTTTGCATTCTTGATTTTTGTCTCAATTCTACAGCCAGCCAGCAGGCTATTCACGTCTTCTTGTGTAATATGCTAGCCCTTCTTCCTGTTGATCAGAACGCCCACCTTTGTGATATCTGCATCTTTCATAAGTATCTTTCTTCCTTTTCTGCCTGTCATTACGAAAATATATGTAAAAGTAATGAAAAGATAATATTAACTGGGGAACAGCACCACAATCTAAGTTAGCCTTCTGTACCATTGGTGCTTTTCAGCAGTGTGGCACTTCGCCTTGATTCACTTTTCTGACCACATTGTTGTTCTCATCCAAACTCCCAGACTCTCCAACATAACTAAAAATCTCCAATTATGCCTTAACAGGTTATTCACTCGTGCCCAGCTTGATCACACTGGGATAATTTGAGATGCTTTTAGTAAAACTGATACTTCTACCCTGGAAGCTCTGTTGTGCACTTAAGCCCAATTTCTAGCTACTTCCACATCTCCAGATGATCTTTTTGAGGATTTGTCCTTACAACTGTTACAATGTGCAAGTCACATTAGTAGGCTTTAGCTGTCACCTTTAGCCTCTAATATTCACCAGGCATTTGCCACAGTAAAAATAACTGTTTGCCAGTCACCGTGGCTCTAATTCCACTAGAATCCATTATGTGCCCTCAAATTTGTATCAGAAGCTCCATTTTACAATAGAATGCAAGACACTGTTACCTGACTGAGCACAGTAGACAAAATCCATGTTCAAGAAGTACTTGTACTCTGATTATCAGCTGTTATCATGATGCAAGAGTTTAGTACTTGGCTATATTCATGCCACGAGGTAGAGCCAGTTCTTGTGACCAGTTTAGTTAATATCTGCCCAATTCTAATATAGTTCTTAATGGTTTGTTCAACTAAAAATGCATCGCATTGTCATTGCTACTAGTCAGTGCTTTTAAACCTCTAAGCTACAGAACAATTCAAGGAAACACTCAAATCAGACTGTCTCCTCCAGGGTGAACGTGGTCCTCCTGGTGAAAGCGGTGCTGTTGGTCCCACTGGTCCCATTGGAAGCCGTGGTCCATCTGGTCCACCAGGCCCTGATGGTAACAAGGTATGTCTTTTCCAGCTGTCCTTGCCTCACTGTTGAATTCCTGATGAAGGCAATCCAAAACCTGATTTTCTAAGAACATAAGTGATTACTGGTAGCAAGTCCTGGGGCATTTCTTCAAATGGTAAAGCTCCATCCCAGCTAGTCTGCACCAATATTAAAAGCTTTTATGTTTACACTATAGATGATGGGAGGGGAACTCCAGTTTGGAATCAGTTTGAATACAGCTTGTCAGCTGGGTAGACTGTTAGCCTAAGATAGGACCTGAGATTTTAACCAAAATTCATGCTGACTTCTATTTATACCCACCTCTACTTATACACAGGAAGTTCATGTGTCTAGTAAATAATATTTCCCCCAAAACATTAGCACAATAATGAGCCATCATCTTCCAAAATGACATTGGCTTGATGCTAATTGATTATCCATCTTAGTTTTCAAGATTTCTGTGGGTAGTCTTTCCACAAAAGTTTAGTTTGGAATATGGGACACCCTAAAGCCTCAGGAGCCCACAGAATCAGAGTGTGTTCACATCTAGCATCTTCACTAGCTGAAAAATTTAAATAAGCACAATAGCTTAAGGTTAAATACTACTACTCACATGATTTACAAGCAAGCAGAATGATGGGCAAAGTAGCAGTGACTAAATATTGTTGCAAATTGTGTGAATGATTTGACCTGTCTTACATGATGATATGCTGTTGCTGCTAGGGTGAACCTGGCAATGTTGGTGCTGCTGGTGGTCCTGGTCCTGCTGGCTCTGGTGGAATCCCAGGAGAGAGAGGTGTTGCTGGTGTTCCAGGAGGCAAGGGTGAAAAGGTAAGGTGGATGGTCTAACCTGCTTTGTTATGGCAGGCACAGGTTTGGGAGATGCTTGAATTTCATTAACTTTAAAAAATCTGCAGGTTACCCCAATGTGACTTTTATTTACTGTGAAACTGTATTACGTGAAGACTCAGTAGTCAATAAGTAGAGGTTTTGTTGGTCTAACAGACTGACAGTCTTTTCTAAGGTTGTATTTTGATCTTTGCTCAGCATTTGGAATTGGTTTAAGTGACAATTCTTCAGAGGATTGATTAACAATGAGCTTATCTTTACTGAAGAAATACTAAAGCTGTCTTTGAGTACAGGCTTTATAGTAGGAATGGCCCTACTGATCACAAAGGACTGAGTCTAATAAAATTCTTGACTGCTCTAGAAGCAGTGACCATGATATAAGTAAATCAGTCACAAAAATTTTGCGGTTATACTAGTTGTCTATAAAATCAGCAAAGATTTTAGCCAATGTAAGCCCTTGTATAAAGCTGTGAAGTCTGGTTGCAAGTCCTGTTGCTACCTCTGCTTTATCCATATAATTATCTAGAACATTGATTTTTATCTTGTTATCTACATCTCATTCCATAATCTCTTCTGTTCATTATTTAAACTCAAACTGAGATTTCTAGAACGTCCTTATTTGTTTTGACTGAAAAAAATCCAGAGTCATTTAGCAAAAATGGAGTTATAGGGAAATTATGATGAAAATTGCATGCAATTTTATAAAACTCTATGCACTGACATACAGATTAATGCAGAAGGTAGGACATATTTAAAAAAAAAAACAGAACAGTGTGCTGGTCTGATTTCTTGACACTAATGATGGCTTGAATATAATTATTTGTTATGCAAAACATATGGTGTTCTGTGTGATCATGTGTATGACATCATTGTTTCTAACACTTCTTTCAAATAGAAAGTATAGCATGGATACCCAAAATAATTTTTATGGATGGTTATTATCTCTTGACCAAAAGAAAAGGGCTTTTGGGCAGGGACTTACATTAATCATTTGGAATATATATCAACTCGGTTTTGAATTAATTCCGTTCAAAATTCTTACCACCTGGGGGAAACTGAATAGGTTTTCCATGAAAGAGGCAGGCTCGTAATTCTGAAAAGCATGTCAATCCCCTTTGTCTGCAAATTCTTGCTTTGCAAGTCAGTACATACTCAACAATAAGAATGAAATAATAATCAAAGTTCATTCCACGAATGAACTGGCATGATAAACATCTCATATGATAGCAAATAATAGATGGAGACTCAGCAAACGGTTCAAGATTCTTTCATACGAATTATTGTGTTCCTTACCAATATAATGCTTTTTCCCTTGTGTATATTCTAGGGTGCCCCAGGTCTGAGAGGTGATGCTGGTGCAACGGGAAGAGACGGTGCTCGTGTAAGTATCTTTCGGTTCTACTTGAGTTTATCTTGCTACATCTCAATATTTAAGTGACTAAAAAAAGATGTTCAGGACTTCCATTTCTTACTGTATTGCATTTCTCCTTATATTTGTTCACTTTTGATACAAATCAATATGATTTTGTTGCCCCTTGTCTGGAGATGTTTGAATTTAGGGAGAGAGAAAAAAAACTTCTCATGCACATAAGCAGAGAAATGACATCAGCAGAGAACCTTGTATTTCATAGACATTTGCTCAGTGTGACATTATCCTGTTTAACTTTATGGGCTCAGCCCAGACAGCTAATCCTAAAGGTAGCCTGCAAAACCACACAAAATTATCATTAATTTGAGGTTTTGGCTGCCTGTCCTAGAATTCATACTTTGGAAGGAAAATAACAGAATAGATTTTGGTTTATAAAATAAAAACAGCGGGAAGAATGTCAAACACCTGTCTTCAGGAGTAAAGAGTAAAAATATTAAAAGTAGTCACTCCTGCTTACATTTTGTTAGAAATGGTGTCCTGTCTCTTGACCTGTAGGGTCTCCCCGGTGCTATTGGTGCTCCTGGCCCTGCTGGTGGTGCTGGTGATCGGGTAAGTCTACTCTCTGGATGAAAAAGTGTCTTGTCTGTGTATGCAGTTTACCCAAGCATGAATATTTAAGATGAAGAGTTCCATAAAAAACAGTTCCATCTTTCTAGCGTGCACGAGTTCTACAAGTTTTTTAGATTTGGGAGGCAAGCATTACTGGGACTGTAGAACTATTCAGTGAAGTTTGCCATAGCACGCCAAACCTTTTCCTGAAAAGGCAGGGAAGGGATGCACATCTACATGGCAGTGGGCTGTATGGGGAGAAGATTCTGATTTAGGCTTTGTCTGAATTCTGCCCAGTTGAGGCTAATCTCCACAATCCTCCTCACACTGAGAAGAGGTTTCAATATGGTGATGAACAACCACACAGTAGCCCAGAAAGAATGATTTTTATCCTGTCCGAGTATCATTAGAAGTTATTAATACAGGACAGGTCAAAAAGAGGCATTTTCAGTAACACCTGCTCCACTGGTGACTCACTATATGCATCTGTACCTCAAGATCAGCTTTGTTCTCACTGCAGTGAGGCTTTCCCCCACAGTGACATACAGTTTTCTGCCATCTTTCTTAGGGTGAAGGTGGTCCTGCTGGTCCCGCTGGTCCTGCTGGTGCCCGTGGGATCCCTGTAAGTAGCAATTCCTACAAGTAGCGCTGTATCAAAGACATAATGTTCAGAAAAATTCCCTTTTAAAGCTGATTCCAACCAGTCCTCTCTTCTTTATCCTCTCTTTAGGGTGAACGCGGTGAGCCTGGTCCCGTAGGTCCTAGTGGATTTGCTGGACCTCCTGTGAGTATTGTCTGCGCTTCCCTCTTACTGATGTCACGCCTTTCCTCTGTTTCCTTTGCATGCTTTTCCAACTCCTTGTTCTGTGTGGTTTTCTGCCCATAGGGTGCAGCTGGTCAGCCTGGTGCTAAAGGCGAGCGTGGGCCTAAAGGACCTAAGGGTGAAAGTGGACCAACAGGTGC
The DNA here is from genome assembly GCA_027574665.1 of Rhynochetos jubatus. Classification (NCBI taxonomy): domain Eukaryota; kingdom Metazoa; phylum Chordata; class Aves; order Eurypygiformes; family Rhynochetidae; genus Rhynochetos; species Rhynochetos jubatus. The sequence continues at coordinate 26,256,258 of CM050653.1, forward strand.
TATTGGCCCAGTTGGTGCTTCTGGACCACCAGTAAGTGAACTGTGTCTGTGTAAAATGCGTGGTTCTTAAATGTGCTGTGCAAACAATATGCTAGTCTGAGGGTCTTGAATTTTGAAAAGGTAATTAAAAAAAAAAAAAGAAACAAAACTTCAAACTAGGCTTTGAGGAAAGTCACCATACTGATTTCCATACATTATATAAACTGTATCAGTGTGTTTACGTGGGCTCAGATTGTGAGTCTGGAACTGAAATGAAGAGAAAAATAATAATTTTCAACTTAGACTGATTTCTGCTCAACTTCAGGACATCTTGGACCTTTCAGGGGGTCATTGTGGGTAAGATCTGAGCTGAGGTTGGTGGTTATCTTCCTCTCACAGACAGGATGTGCTGTCCCAGTCTGACTTTCAGACCCAGTCATCCAGAAGCGTATGTGCAAATTTGTGCACCCGCTTGCACACAGGCTTTTCATGCGCTAACACTTTTGTAGCCCAAAGGTAAATACTACCTCACATGCATGCAGCCCATTACTGGGGAACCGGTTGAAATGATGCAGAAAGTCAGGCCCTGGTATTACAAATGCTGTAACGTGTTGCAAGGTTATGTGGCTTGGGGTTCGTACTGTATGCTTCTAATAGAGCAATACCAGGCCCTTGCACTACATGGCTGTGTTAGTGATACAGTGCAAACAGAGGACTTGCCTTATTATGTCTTTCACAGTATGACTTCCAGATTTCCTTAGATGTGTGAAACATTTGCAAGTCAAATTAATTTGAATCATAAATGCCTTATGCAACTCTTCTCAGTCCTTATGATACCAATTTAAAACATCTGTGAGACTTTACTACCCTAGTATCAGGTGAGGTGTTGTGATTTTGGGCCCAGTCTTCCTCCTGCTAAAGTAAAAAGCAAAATCACCCTTAACTTTCAGGAGAGTGAGACTGGGCCCTCATTCTGAATAGGGAGCATTAATGATTTTTGATTGATTCATCTGTCTTTTTCAATCCTTCTTACATAGGGTCCCGCTGGTGCTGCTGGTCCTGCTGGCCCTCGTGGTGATGCTGGTCCTCCCGTAAGTCTTTGAGCTTTTGACACCAACATTGTTGTTTTTCATGAGGCCATTGTTTCGTTTTAAACCAAATCTTCCTTTTCACTTTCATTTTTAGGGCATGACTGGTTTCCCTGGTGCTGCTGGAAGAGTTGGTCCTCCTGGCCCTGCTGTAAGTAACTAATGAAGAAGTTCTAACGGGAGAAAAGTCAGAAGTTGCATTGGTTAGGGGTAATCCTCATTTTTGTTACACGGACACAAATTCTAACTGCACAGGAATCAGCTCAGATCCTTATAGTACTGGATAGGTAAAACTCTGTTTCTTTTGCTTTTGTTCACCATGAGTACCTGCACATCCATTGATTTGCACTGGAATAGGTCACCTATTTGAAACAGTTGGAAGGTCACCTCCTGTTTGAAACAGAATCTTAGGGTTATCTCCTGTCCACACTTTCTAAAGTATCCACAAGTCCAGCCCCTGTCTCAAGTAGGGCAGCCTCTCATTGTGTTTAAGAGTGTGAATCCCTGCTGCTTTATTCTTCAGCCAAAGATTCTCATTTCAAATTGACATTTGTAGTTTTCTTTACAGAGGTGTTTCCAACCTTTAGCAAAAGGCACTTTTTCTTTAGATACCCTGCATTTATATATACTGTAAATCCCAGTATCCAAATCAAACAATCCTGTTGAACTGGAAGAGGTTTTTCCTTACAGACTTTGTGTTTGCAGTTAATGTATCCAGAGCCAAATCAATATTTTCCTGCCAAATTTTGCCACTTTCACCTGCGCTGAGTAAAAAACCTAAAATCTATCTGTTCAATAATTGTACTGATTGCAGCTATCCACTGGTAACAAAAGCAATATAAATTGCTGCTTCAGAGCAGCTGATAACCTGTTTCCTGCAAAGCACGGGTTTTGTACTTGGACACAAAATGAAACTCATCTCTGTTCTCCCCAGTTAATGTCTATATTGTAATGATATCATATTCATATTAAATCCTAGGGCATCACTGGTCCCCCTGGTCCTCCTGGCCCAGCTGGCAAAGATGGTGCTAGAGGTCTGCGTGGTGATGTTGGTCCAGTTGGCCGCACTGGTGAACAAGGTATTGCTGGCCCACCTGGTTTTGCTGGTGAGAAAGGTCCATCTGGAGAGGCTGGTGCTGCTGTAAGTTACTGAGTATCACATCTCTTCAAAAATGTTTCGCTTCATGTATATGTTATACCTCCTGAGATACTTTTGGTATTTGGGAAGGGCTTTTCTATTCACAAATTTATCAAAGCTTTTAAGTAGAAGCTCCACTGAGTCTCAAGAAATTCTATAGATGTGTTTGACAAACATGCCATCAAAAGTAAACCTGATCTCTGGGCCAGTTTTTTAGAATAGAATCATAGAATCGTTTAGGTTGGAAAAGACCTTTAAGATCATCAAGTCCAACTGTTAACCCAGCACTGCCAAGTCCACCACCAAACCATGTCCCTGAGCACCAGCTCTACACAACTATTAATTATCTCCAGGTATGGTAACTCAACCACCTCCCTGGGCAGACTGTTCCAATGCCTGATAACCCTTTCTGTGAAGAAATTTTTCCTAATATTTAATCTAAACCTTCCCTGGCACAACTTGAGGTCATTTCCTCTTGTCCCATTGCTTGTCACTTGGGAGAAGAGACCAACCCCTACCTCTCTGCAACCTCCTTTCAGGTAGCTGTAGAGAGCCATCAGGTCTCCCCTCAGCCTCATTTTCTTCAGGCTAAACAAGCCCAGCTCCCTCAGCCACTCCCCACAGGACTTGTGCTCCAGACCCTTCCCCAGCTCTGCTGCCCTTCTCTGGACACGCTCCAGCACCTCAATGTCTGTCTTGTAGTGAGGGGCCCAAAACTGAACACAGGATTCGAGGTGCAGCCTCACCAGTGCCCAGTACAGGGGGACAATCACTGCCCTGGTCCTGCTGGCCACACTGTTCCTGATACAAAATTTTTTCTCTTGTTTTCTTGTGATGAGGTGCATCTTTCTCTGCAAGCAGCCCAAGTGAAAGCAACAAGGCTAAAACTGCAGAAGAAATTGCTACTTAGTCTGAGGAAGGGATGCAGAGTCTCCTGCTCTGAAATAGAGCATCATGGATGGAATAAGGAAGAACATGTGAACATCTGTTCACAACAATATCTCCATTAATTTCTTCATCAGAAACTAATTTGTGGGGATCACAAGGTTAAAGTTGTCTGACCCCAGGCTGACTTGGAATCATGCAAATAAATTGATTCATTTTGAGTGGTGTTAAGCCTGCGCATCCAGAATTCCTGGCATTTCTAAAGTCAGGCACATTTCTGTCTTACAGAATTATGCACTTGAGTGAATTACCACTCTGTTGTTTCTCAGTGAGGATGTATAGCATCTTCTGTGATCTGCAGAAGTTGCAGCTAAGAAGGAAACCTTCAGTGTCATTGTCAGGTGTATATTAAAATTTTAAAAGTGACAATTGAAAATTTGCCCTTTAATGGCCATTATAAAGGAATACATTTTTTAATTTTTATGTTCTAATTTAATTTCAGTTATGAAAAACATAATTGTACTAGGAGGCTTGACTGTAAGTTAAGATAATAGTTTAGGGCAATCTCTCAGAATGATTACTTATGCCAAGTTTAGCGCCGTATGTGCTCAAATTTCAAGGCAATTGGAGAAGTCTCTTTAAGCAACCTTTACCTTTCAAATGGTTGGCAGAGAGCTCTAAGGGTTGTTTGGAGATGTCACATAACCCCCAGAGATCTTCTGAGTCTGTCTCAGGATCAATCTCAGATGGTCAGTCTCTTCACCATGAAATTCCCTCACATAGATTCTCTGTACTGAATATCCCAATTTGCATGCATCACCCACTGTTACTGAAGTGGAAGGGAAAAAGCACATGTATAGTGTTGTTCAGAAACAGCATTCTCACTGGCAAACAGCTCTGAGGGGAGTGTAACCAGAATTACACTCATACAGACCTTTAGCTTTGGAGTTTAAAGTCTTAGGGCTTAGTAACAACTTCTTCCATGCAGGAACTAGCACTGACCCACACTGAGATCGGTGGAAAGCAGTTGGTACTGTCATAGAGCAAAACAAATGAGAAATGTGGAGAGCCAAAAAACTGATTTTTCTCTGTTAATATAAAAATATTTTCTTCATGTCACAGGGTCCTCCTGGTACCCCAGGTCCTCAGGGTATTCTTGGTGCTCCTGGTATCCTTGGTCTGCCTGGCTCTCGGGGAGAACGTGGTCTTCCAGGCATCTCTGGAGCAACAGTGAGTACATGACTAGTTAACTGTCTTAAACAGATAGGTGTAAAGAATAAAGCTGAGGACTGCTCTTAAGGGAAACCAGGGAAAAGGAGATGCAGATTCTGCTGTTTCCATTGCTGCTGCAAACAGAGGATATGGGCCTCGCACACTTGAAGCAGTGAAACAAACTACTGCTTGCTGCAGACAAACGAGACTTGTGTCTGCAGGTGAGCATAGTTTTGAAGGACATCAGAGGTTTCTGATAAAAGAGGTAGAAAATTCAGAATGAAGATAGTATTTGCTATATTTAGATATGTTTCTTGTGTCCTGGATCTATTCCATTTCCAGAACTGATTACAGAGAAATGTTTCTCTTAGATATAGGCCAAAAGTTCTGCAAAACTGGTTTGTGTTGTATTGCAATGTCACATTTTGTTACCACCGTTCCTGTATTAGGGTGAACCTGGTCCCCTGGGTGTTTCTGGTCCTCCTGGTGCTCGTGGTCCCTCTGGTCCTGTGGGTTCTCCTGGTCCAAATGGTGCTCCTGGTGAAGCTGGTCGTGATGTAAGTTATGTCTTATTTCCTCTTCAGGGTTGCTTTTCTTTTATTCTGACCCAAAGACAAGTACACAGGAAAAAGTGGATGCAACTGGAGTTTGTTCTGCTAGAAAACTTGTACATTCTGGTGTTTTTCCTTTCAGGGAAAATTATAGGAGGGTTCCAATAGACATGGATTCCCACCCCCCAGCTAGGTGAAAAATCCTTCAAGGCACAAGTTGTGTCTGAAATGCATCCTAGAGTCACTATCGGAATCTTTTGACTTTTTACTTAATTGCCAGGAGAGATGATGTGGGAAAAAGATAACTTCATTGTTGGAGCTGGGAAAAATAGCACATCCCAGGGGATAAAGTTCTGGCTATAAAGGAGAATATATCAGGAAAGCTTGTTATCAGCAAATTTTCTTAAGCATCATGTTAGATGCAATATACATGTTTTTCAGGGAAGTATAAAAATTACAGTCACTTCTACTTGAGGGATGTAGTGATTCGTGGTATTAAAGACAAAGTGCTTTCTAACTTGAGGCCCCACTCAGAAGGCATATGAAGCACATTACACAAAGTATGGGACTTCAGTTGTTGGACTTGTGCAACACTCAGCACTATTTTGGGGTCCTGACAAAACTGACACACCAACATTGTGGATGAGCTGCACGATGCTTCCCAACGTGCATTCCCTCACCACAAAATGTGAAGTATTTTTGTAGGCTAAAAACCTCTGGCCTGTGTGGCAGGTACTACTGAACTGCATAGCTCAGTGCAGGTTAAGACACAATGGAGGAAGGACCTGAGTCCTGTGCAGAAGGGGGAATGAGGGTACACTGGACTGCAACAGATTGCTCCCTCTGATGCCCTGCCCTGTGGTGAGGATGGGGCCCTGCTCCCAGTTCTTCACAGAGCAGCAAATAAACTTACCCATCCAATTTAACCATCCAAGTTAGTAGTTCACCTTGAAGAAGGTATCCATACAGTGGCTATACACAGCTTAGACCAGATAACAACAGTTAAAGTGGTGTTGACATGCCTTCTTGTCTCCTGTAAGGATAACCATATAAAGTTTTCTCTCAGCCTTGTCAGGGAAGCTTATTTGATAACTGGAAGCATTGTTAATACAGGACTCCAGCGAGTCCTGAGACTCATGGGATTTCAAAGAGATGAGGCAATAGTCGCTTTATTTTTCAAATATTAAAAATAAATAATCTTCCTGTTCCGTGGGAATTTTCTGAAGGAAAAGGTTTGCTATTGTACACAGTGAAGTGAAATTAACATTCGCAAAGGAAGCCATTTAAGCTTGTGAAGTACCACAATAAAATAATTCAGCTGTGACTACAGCTGAAGTCCTTTTCCCACCGCTGGCATTTTCAATCTGAAAAGTGTGTCTCAGTTTTACAGAAATGCAAGCTAGATGAAGACCACTATTGTCTTGATCTTTTCATTTAGAGAAATAGAGCAAAACCCAGTAATTTTCTTCTATACTGAACCTGTAAAACCTAAAATATTTGAAAACCATCTTACTTTTCTGAGAACATGAATACATTTAAGGGATTTGAGAGTAACATCTATAAGGAAGAGTTTTTTATCTTCCAGATTTATGCTATCCCATCTCAGTGCCTTCTGACTCTCACTGGGAACAATTAGACTGACACAGTTCTGTGTGAGATGAAGGTTGATGTAATTTAAGGCTTTTTTGTGGTATTTTAACAGGGCAATCCTGGAAATGATGGTCCTCCAGGCCGTGATGGTGCTCCCGGTTTCAAGGTAACTTCTATTTTTCTTTCATTTCATAATCGTGGAAGAAATATTTCACTGTGTGTCAGTCAGTAGTAACACACTGTCTCTCCCTTTGCATTCCTTTGTTCCCAGGGCGAGCGTGGTGCTGCTGGTAACCCTGGTCCCAGTGGTGCTCTGGGTGCTCCTGGTCCTCATGGCCAAGTTGGTCCTTCTGGAAAGCCTGGAAACCGTGGTGATCCTGTAAGTTGATGATGATGAGACCTTTTTTTTTTTTTTTGATTAACATAGGACTAACACTTTTCCATCATATATATACATCAACCTCTAGAATATGTGGGTAATTACTTTCTGCAGAGATGTGTTGAGCATGGAACCTTCATTCAGTGTAATATACAGCAGTGACATGCATTTTCTCTTCCTGTTTCAGGGTCCTGCTGGCGCTGTTGGTCCTGCTGGTGCTTTTGGTCCAAGAGGTCTTGCTGTAAGTCTGACTTCTAAATACATTACCACATTGATGCAAGAAGAGAAAACGTGAGTTATTAATAAGGTCTCAGACTGTGCTCACTATATGGACCCAGAACGTAGTGTTTCAGGAGCTGTGAATACTTACAGACCTACAGTCTCAGTCAGCATTCTCACTTATGCCACCAATCCCGAAGCTTTTGGGATTAGCCCTCTCTCTGGGTGTGTTAACAGGATGTACAGGATATATATATAATTATATATAAGGGGCAATCTCTGGCATAATGTAGAAGCTCGTGCCTAATTCTTGCTTTGACAGTATTTGAAGCCTTTTATCCCTCTGACACTTATATCCCTTCCTAGGGCCCACAAGGTCCACGTGGTGAGAAAGGTGAACCTGGTGATAAGGGGCATAGAGGTCTGCCTGGCTTGAAGGGACACAATGGATTGCAGGGTCTTCCTGGTCTTGCTGTAAGTAAATGGGTTTTAGTATTTTGAATATAAAAAGCAAAAAAAGGAAATAAGGTCACTCTAGTGTGGAACTACATATGTACAACCCAGCAGGTTGAAACCACTTGCTCCACTTTGCATCATCTTTCAAAGGCCATAAGATTCTCTTTAACAGTCAACACTTTTCACCTAAAATAGCAAATTCTGATACTGTCATTGATAGTTGGCTTCAGAACTGTGAGTACCATTAGCTGTTCTGAAACCTGACTGCATTTGGCTAGCTCAGAATTCAAAAAACTCTGCCTTTGTTTTAATATTATTTCTTATTTTGGCCAGAAATTGTGAAGTAGTTGTATCACAGAGCAGAAATAATTTGTAGATTTTCTTCCTTTTTAATTCTGGTATCCCCTTTAGGAATTCTGTCTTTTATTTTAAAGCCCTCTCTGAAAATCTGAAGAAACAATATAGAGACTTTTACAGGTCATCCTCTTAAATACCTCTTTCGTTCCCTCTCTTCCCTCCTCAAAACAGGGATTTTATACCCCAACTCCACTAATAAATGCCATTAGCCCTAGATTCCCATTCGCTGAGCGCAAATACATGTGCTGACTATAGCTCCCTCTAGAATTATGCTAATACAAATGTGTGACGCTGCATTTTTTTAATGACTAAGCACATATCTTTCCCAATAGGGCCACCATGGTGACCAAGGTCCTCCTGGTAACAACGGTCCTGCTGGCCCAAGGGTATGTGAATTTACGAGCATATGCAAATAACTCTCCAATTCCTTTTGTGCAATATATATGCACACTCCCATTTATATGAGTCTCCATTTGTAGTGTTTTCTACTGTCATTAAACTGTTTGTTTTCCTTTTAGGGTCCACCTGGTCCTTCTGGTCCTCCCGGTAAAGATGGTCGCAATGGTCTCCCTGGACCTATTGGCCCCGCTGGTGTGCGTGGCTCTCATGGTAGCCAAGGCCCTGCTGTGAGTATAAGTTTTTGTTGATTTAACACATTTAAGTCAGTTACAAGAAAATCACACCAAAAGCCTAGAAGTTTAGGAAAATATGTGGTTTTATTTATTAAAAAAAAAAGGACTTCCAAATGTCTAGTTTTTATTTAACATTAACATTTCCCTGATAGGCCTAAACTTGAAGTCCTTGTTTGTTCCTTATGGCCAGACAGCAAATGCACAAAGCAGGTGTGGCAGTCCTGCACTGAGCATCTTCTACTGCTTGACCCCATAGTTGTCGCCACAGGGCAGGGTCCATATGTGCTCCCTCAGAGTAGAACGGAGGGTGCCAGGAGTTAAGTAGGACTATGCATGTGTGGAAGCATTTAATTGAGAGAACCATATGTCTAATAGAATGCTTCTTGTCTTTTGCTTTTGAAAAACTTTAGGGTCCCCCTGGTCCGCCTGGTCCCCCTGGTCCCCCTGGTCCCAATGGTGGTGGATATGAAGTTGGCTATGATGCAGAATACTACCGGGCTGATCAGCCTTCTCTCAGACCCAAGGATTATGAAGTTGATGCTACTCTGAAAACACTGAACAACCAAATTGAGACCCTGCTGACCCCAGAAGGCTCCAGAAAGAACCCAGCCCGCACCTGCCGTGACCTAAGACTTAGCCACCCAGAATGGAGCAGCGGTATGTTAGTGCCGGATATTTGCCCTTGCTGACCCAGGGAGTACTTCCAGCGTATTAGCTTTCTTTGATGAATGGTATCCTTGGCCACCTGGTGAAAAACGAAATGACCAATGAAGAAGTTCTCTGTGCCTCCACTGAAAAGAGATACGAGGACTTTATGAAAAGCTTTTTATAGCTATTTTTGAGTGACTATTGCAATAATTTCTTAAAATAATACAAGAATATTTAACCCTAGCTTTTAGATACAGTTTCTTATACATTAACGATCTAAAATATGTATTTATCCCAGCTATCGCCTTAACATTGTACCTAGTTGTGACATTTATGACCTCTGTGAGTCACAGTATCAAGCGGGTGAATACGAACTGAACGCAGATGTTAGGCTGAGTGAATGATTGTTCGCGTTTCTTTCCTCAATGGCAGGCTTCTACTGGATTGATCCTAACCAAGGCTGCTCTGCAGATGCCATCAGAGTATACTGTAACTTTGCCACTGGTGAGAGCTGCATCCATGCCAACCCTGACAATATTCCCGCTAAGAACTGGTATGTCAACAAGAATCCCAAGGACAGGAAGCACGTATGGTTTGGTGAAACTATCAATGGTGGCAGCCAGGTAAGTGATACAAGGGAGGATGATTGTTACCTGCAGTGCTGTCTGAAAAATTCCCAGCTCAGTGGGAATTCAGACTGTCAGCAAGCAAACAAACTCTCGTAGAGGAGAAATACGAGAAGGGGAACTACCTTTTCTCACAAGGGAACAGAGCTCCAGTTTCGATGGGGAGGGATCACAATTTGCTGAAAGGATTTCTCAGAATTGTTCTAATTTTTCTTGGTGTCTGTAAATGATCAATTCTGCATGACTAATGGCTATTGCCAAAGCAAGCCTGGACTGGAATATGGTACATTAGTACAAAGACAGTCCAGAAACTGTCTGAAAAAGTAAGAAAAGCATCTTTGTGTATTCTTTTAAATGAGATTTTTTACATATGACACTGTTCCTGGAAAGATATTTATACTACATATCACAGATCCTCAGTGTATGCCACCACAACATTCCAAACTGCCAGGGTTAGTAAAAACAAGAAATGTGTTCACTTGCACGTTAGACACAGTATCAGCCATTTGCTAATAAATCAGTTTTGTAGAGCTAAGGAGATCTGATTACATAATTCTTAAATGAAATTGAGTTGATCTTCTGATGAAATCAGTGTCCAGGATTCTTTCCAGTACCTGAAGGGGCCTACAAAAAAGATGGGAGTGGGCTTTTTACAAGGGCTTGTAGTGACAGGACAAGGGGTAACAGGTTTAAATTGAAAACAGGGAGATTTAGATTAGGTATCAGGAAGAAATTCTTCCCAGAGAGGGTGGTGAGGCACTGGGACAGGTTGCCCAGAGACGCTGTGGATGCCCCATCCCTGGAAGTGTTCAAGGCCAGGCTGGATGAGGCTTTGAGCAACCTGGTCTAGTGGAGGGTGTCCCTGCCCATGGCAGGGGGTTGGAACTAGGTGGTCTTTAAGGTCCCTTCCAACCCAAACTGTTCTGTGATCTGTGAACATAGGATAGATCTCACTGGGTCAGAACAAGGGTCCAGGATAGTCTAGGCTCCTGCTTCTTACAGTGGCTAAAAGGAGATGCTGTAAAAGAATGTAAGAGTGAAGTAAACAGTTCTGATATCCACAGATGCTATTCTGTTTTATTAAAAAATAAAAGCAAGGTTTTCTTGAGACAGGTATTGTTTCTGTGTATCTACAGAAACAATAGGTTTCTTTTCCTTGATTTTGCCTGACCTTGTCTTTGAATCCACATAAACTGTTAACACCCAATCTTGAAACAGACTTCTACAGTTTAAGGGTATCCACTCATGTCTGGTTTTCAGCCCCCCTCCTACTAGTTGTATTTGATGCTCTTTAGTTGCAATAGAGAAGTGCTTGCAGACTTCTGTAAATTGCTTGGTTTAATGTTCCTAGTGCAAGTATCGCATACTTCCATTCCAGACAACCACCTTTCCCCAGCAACACAACTGACGGGGTTCCTTTCTGTGTTCCAGTTTGAATACAACAGTGAAGGAGTGACCTCAAAGGATATGGCCACCCAACTTGCCTTCATGCGTCTGCTGGCCAACCATGCCTCCCAGAACATCACCTACCACTGCAAGAACAGCATTGCCTACATGGATGAGGAAACTGGCAACCTTAAAAAGGCTGTTATGCTGCAGGGATCCAACGACGTTGAACTACGAGCTGAAGGCAACAGCAGATTCACTTTCAGTGTTCTTGAGGATGGCTGCTCTGTAAGTAACGCAGAAACCATGGGCACCATGATTGCCCATGCGTTAGCCTGTGATTAGGGACGGAGTTGTGCTTGGATTCAGAACTAGATTATCAGTCAGACCAGAGAAATTTTACACAGTGAAGATATCTAGCCTACAAACCCATCTATGCTGGATCTTTAGCAAGTGGGAAGGAGCGGGGTACAAACAAAGCCTACCTTGTACTGTACAGTATGGCAAAAAAACGAAAAAGCTTTTCAGAGGGACCAGACCCAAAATCTGTGTAAGCTGAAGATTGGTGAGAAAATCATGCACAAGCTGTAGGAGGGGCAGGATCTTTAAGTCCTAAAAAACTCAGGCAGGGTTCTCTGAGGATTTAACACCAGCGTGAAAAATAGGGTAGTTTACACAGGGCATCGCACACAGGACTTCAGAAGATTGAAGCAAACATTTTTCTCTGCATCAGAGACATGGGTATTTGATTTGCAAACAATGGCAGCAAAATTAACATGAAATACTTTCGGAAGTTAGTCATTCAGGTGAAGCAACTCTCAATACTATGAACAGTGCAGTAACAATCGTAATGAATCTTCTCTTGCAGAAAAAGAACAATCAATGGGGCAAAACGATCATTGAATACAGAACAAATAAGCCATCTCGCTTGCCCATCCTTGACATTGCACCTTTGGATATTGGTGGCGCTGACCAAGAATTCGGTGTGGACATTGGCCCAGTCTGTTTCAAATGAATGAACTAAAATTAACTTAAAGCCTCTCCCAAATTATTCTCTTGTCATTTCTTTTTGTAATGAAAGCTGACTCCTTCCATTTCTTCTGTTCATCTACTTGCTTAAACTCTGGGCGAAAGAGAAGGAGAAGAATTGATTGGAGCATTGTGCAATGAAATTTAACACAGCCCCAAAGGACTTGGAAGTCTTTCAAGATTTAACACCTTGCTTTGGGATATGTCAACCTTTGTAAAGAAAAAAAACCAAAATAAAAAATCATGAAAGTTTGCACCACTTGTGGTCTTTGAATATCTTCCACAGAGGAAGTTTAAAACCACGACTTCCAAAGGTTTAAACTACCTCATACACTAAATCAAGTGTGATCCACATCTTTTGTAGGTACTTCTCCATATGATCTGAGGTACTTTAGTTCCACTCAGAAGACAGTGGTGCTGATTGCATTATGACAGAGTATCTTTCCAATACTTGAACTTTGATGGTGCTAATAGCATTTAAAGTGTCACTTCTCTGTTTCTTTGAAGTCTGTCTCAAAACTTAGAATGTCCTGTCTCACCCGCAGCTTAAGCACGTGGATCATTTTTCCTCATCTTTGTCCTCTTCCTCCAAAATCAGGTGCTCCTGCTTTCAAATCTCATTTCCACCCTCTACAATCGGTTAAAAAAAATCATCATTTCTCAAAAAAAAAAAAAAGAAAGAAAATGTATTTTGTATATGTGAGATGTTTAAATAAATTGTGAAAAAATGAAATAAAGCATGTCCAGTGTTCCAAAAGAAACTAACGAGTTAAGTTACTTGCTTAGATGCATTGGCAGGTGCTCATGCCCAGAATTCAGGTATGTTTCCGTTACTGCAGCGCTCTCAGCCCCTAGCTGTAAACATTTGCTCGGAGCGTTCACAGCCTGCCTACAGCTGTCTGACGGGTGTGATTGGCTTTTCAGCTCTTCACTTCAACACCGCCTTTTGGAAATGCCACAACGCAGTAGCGCTGTGCTCATACTACGACGAGTTCAAAAGCAGAAATAATTCCTTCCTGTTTTTTCCAAATGCTAAGAAGACTGACGGTCAGAAGAAGGAGAATGAGGCTTCCGTCTTACACTCCAAGACCGAAAGCTCCGTGGCGTTGCGAGAGCTGTGCTGGGTGATTCTGTGCTGCAACCAGCCAAACTGCGCTGTGCGCTTTTGATGTGATGTGCAGAGGTCCCCGCGAGGAATCTCTACATTTAGTTGCCTTGTCAGGAAGATCAGGGTTTGTTAGGCCCTCCTGGTTCATTCCGTTCTGCATGAGACACACAACTATCTGCTATTGCCTACCTTAATAACTTACTGTCACAAAAACACCACGAGAAGGAAAGACTGTTCTTACCTGAGGCCTTTTAAGAGGCTGCTGACATACAGTGCTTTTCTGAAAACCCTAAGTGAACGGCAGTCCCAACAACAGCCATGTTTTTTGGAATTGGAAGGTGCTTGGAAGAGCTCTGAAAGGACCATGAGGACAACAGCAAAAGCAGGGAAGAGGAGAGGTGAGACAGGCTTCATCAGCAGGACCCCCCAAAGGGAAGCACAAGGAAAACACCCAGCGGAAGGGTCCCTGTAACCTGAAGAAGGCACCGCTCCGACGGTTAGCGGCTGGGAGTCTGAAGGCAGCTCCAAACAGCACAAAGAGGAATAAGCACTAAAAACTCTCAAAAGTATTCTGTTCTTGCTTGCAATGAATTGAGGAAGGAAGAAGAGGGAAGTACCAAAGCATGGCCCCAAGCGCAGCTGCTGTGTGCCCACGGCTGCGTGCTGAATTAGGAAAAGGGGCAGTGCCCCCAGCCTGTGCTGAATTAGAAGTGGTGTTGCCATGATAAAACAGCCCATTTTCTCTGAAGTGAGTAAAACATACTGCAGGTAAACACCTGCTTTTACTCCTTGGGCCATGATGATTCTTAAAGTGTTAGCAGTTCAACCATTGCCTTAGCATTTCAAAATGTAATTGTTGTTGTAAAAAGAAAAAAAAAATTAAGTGCTTTAAAATGGTAAGAGTTTCTTTTCTCCTGCAGATTATACACACGCCAGCAAGTTCCCACACGGACTGAAAAGATAAAATTACACCCCTCAGTTTATGTAATCCACTAGGATGCATGCAAAGGTTATTACTAGGACTAGGAGGTGGACTGTTGCTGCCTACAAAGGAAAAAACCACAAAATAACACTTAAGATTTAGGAAGGAAATTACAAAGGGTAAATGCTGTCTCTGTTGTCATCTTCTGATTCTCCTTTGCTCTGTGATCTGTTCCACAGCATCTTCTGCCAGGCAGACAATGCTTCCTTTCTACCAGCCTATTGGTACCACCCAAATTCTTCTGTGTTTTCACACCTTCACCACAAAAGTGGACTCATTTGGCAATTACACCAGAAAAAAAAAAATCGTAGCACCTACCTCACGACTTCCAGCCTCATTAGCACCAAGAAGATACTCAGTTTGGACTGCAGCCTAAACATGATTCCATGCTTAGGTATATTCTCAACGACTCATGAAATGACGGTTCTCATTAAGCCAAATATAATTATCAAAACAAATACAGCATTTGAATGCCATTTTGAACACAAGCATTTGAAATACATACAATTCATTCCAACAATTATTGTCAACACCATCCTAATAACACATCTATATTTTATTTTCTCTTACTGCTTTCAAGCTACCGAAATTGGTTCTTTGGGTGAAATGAAACAGGTTTTCCCGAGTGCCAGTGCTGAAGACCCTTGGTGGAAGGGCGAGAGCAGTGCTGCACCATTTCCGCACGCGTAGGGCGCCACCTACTGACACAGACACTAACTACCGGATTTTTCCATTTAATTTTTCCTGGATTCACTGTCACGGTTACTAGCCAAACCTGAGCTGCCCGTGGCCAAGAATATCCCAAGGGCTGTGTGTGTTTGCATCAGGACACCATCACAACTCATCCTGAAACTATGTTATCAGGAGGACACCCATCCAAAACAGGAAAGCTCCTGGCAGCAAACTGCAGTCTCACTCTGGGTAGAACAGATGCAAGACAATAAAAATGTCATCGTTTAGTTGTCAGGTTCTGCGCAGCTGAAACAGCAGGAGCAAATTAATCGGAATAGCTCCCCAGTGAAGAAAATGCTTGTTAACACGCTGCCCGTAACTCACGTACTGCCACTGCGGTGAAGATACTGCGGTTAAACGGGCCTGTGCCATTTTAGGTGGGCGGTACGTTTGGTGGTGAACTGGACCAGGTCAGAGCAAAAAGAATTTAATCTACGGAGGAGCTGCAGGACTGGGTTACTTCATTCCACAACGCTGCTGTGAGGTTTATAAGGACGCAGGTGGCAGAAAGGAAATTCAAGACAGCATCTCGCAGGCGTCTCCTCCTTCCTCTCTGTCTTCCTAACAAAGCGCTGGATGCTAACTGAGCTCCCACGGTCAGGGTCTTGGTCTTTGAGCGCACGCTGTGTTTTCAGATGAGAAAATCCGTTGGAGAAGCAGAGCATTTATACCACCTCTCCTTCTAAGCAATCCCGTCACACTGGAATCACTCTGGACTATTTAATTTTATCTTAGTCCAGGGCAAGGTTTCAACCTCCTCCTCCTGCTGTCTGTCTGCCCTTCTGGAAAGATTAAAAGCGATTTTTGCAAGGCAAAGGCAGCCTTGTTGTCCGTGGCTGGCTCCATTCCTCGGGCCTGCTCTCTTTGCCAGGTGAGACAAACTAACACGCCAGCTCCCTCCTCCTGAGCCAGGATGCCCCCAGCTCCTTTGGGAGTATGAGCTCGTTGTCTCTCCTGGAGATTCAGGAATTATATTCCTACCCCACACCCCATCCCCTCACCGCAGGATAATCCTTAAATATGCATTTTGACGAGCATGTCCAAAAGTAAACAGTACTGTTTCTAAGACCTTGTGCATGTCTAAGCCAGTGTTTCTCTGGCCCTGTATGCAATGATATTACCATCTCCATAGCTTTTTCTGTATATCAGGATCTCATAGATCACTTCGTAAAAAGACTTGGGTATCTACTCCAGGTGTGACCACTCAATAAAATTGCGGGCCAAGGACTGACCTCTGGATTAACCACATTGCTCTGTCATGTTCCTTCTTGGTCCGCATCAATGTTCTCATCTTCTCCTTATCCTCTGCTCCAGAAGCTTAGTCTATAAACCTGTTCTCTATGATAATTCTACATAAATACAATTGAAATTTCATATGCAACAACTCCATAGATGTTTTCTGTGGGCTTTGTCTAAGCAACTCCTTTACCTCTTTGCCACAAATGTGATATTGCACTTCTCAAACACAACATGAAGAATAATTGCGTTGATTCCTATTGACCCTTTCGTTGCTTCTCAGCATGGTCACAAATTAATAGATATTTCAGTTAAATTCATAGCCTGAAGCTCTGAAATGCATGATAGAATTTCATAGATAGAATGCATCTTCTAAAAAATAACAATTTGAAACTGGTTATCTGGTATAATCTAAATATAATGCGTTGAAAAACAACTGGGATTTCTTTTCCATTTTCAAATTGCCTTGCACTCTTCTGCCACCTTGAGGGCATAGAGCCATCTTCGGAAAACCAGGGGGTGTTTTTTTAAGACTGGTGCCTTATTTGTAGAGTGGAAGCACTCTGTCAAAGCCAACAGACAAGACCAAAGATCTCTTCTGGGTTTATTAGCTGCTCTTTCACAACTAGCTCAAGGCCAGCATTTTTTCTTGGTTATTGGCCCACCTCTTTACCAGCTAGCTGTCTGCTTCCTGCTCCCAAGTATGCTAGAGTTTTTGAAAGCAGCGGTTTGATTGCCCCTGTCCCAGTATTTAGATCCTTATGCTCCAGCACTATAGAAGGGAAGACATCTCAAACACCTTAAATTCTTGCAGGTACCATGAAAACAGTCAGACGGGCAGTGGAGAGAGAGCCCCATCAGTTTTCTGTGTGAGAGAAGGACTGAGTCATAAAATGGTAACAAGAGAGAGCTGCTGGAGGTGTATGGGTTCAGTGGTTGCACTGCATGTGGAGTTGTTCTGGTCTGAGGCTTTAGAGCAAGTCATATGCTGATTGTTGAGCCTCTCAGTACAGGTGTTTTTAAAGCATCAGCAAAAACACATCAAAGACAGATCCATATGCCTGTCATTAGAGCAATTAATAAAGTGTGCCATGCACAGGAGATTTAAAGCTAGAAGCAAACAGTAACAGCTGTCCTGTGGATATTTTGTGGAAATATGTTTACATTTCAACATCATAAAATTACATAGACCCCTTAGAGCTCACAGCAACCCAACGGAGCACCATACAGCCAGGTAGATATGGCAGAACAATGTGAGCCCTAAGGAACACTCTGTAATATTCTGCTGAAGTTAAACTATTTCTGTGCTATTTCATCTTTAAATAATGACCCACGGAAATATTTTAGTCTGTTAATCCACTGCTGCTACTTCAGCCAACTCGTGTTTTAATGAGCCTGAGGCTGACAGAGAATCTGTAGTCCAAAGTTCCACAGAATCAGAATGGTTTAGTTTTGAGGGGACCATAAAGATTCTCTAGGTCCAAGCCCCTGCCATGGGCAGAGGAAAGGGGCGAAGGCGTCCCTGGGTGGGCTCGAACCACCAACCTTTCGGTTAACAGCCGAACGCGCTAACCGATTGCGCCACAGAGACTCCCTGTTATGATTTCTTATCATTATCTTTGTAATAAAAAATAATCTTCCTCCCTAAAATAAAATTACCTCCCTAAAAACACTGATTCCAAGTAGCAGAGATACTCTGCATTAAATCCTCCTATATCCTAGAATCTTTCAAGCTGAAAAAGCCCTTACAACACGATGTTTCATTGTAGTAGATTATTTCACATAGGATCTAAGTAATTCAGCATTTAAACGCAAAATTCAACAGCACTCTGCAAATTCCAGTAAGAAATTACAATAAAAACAAACCAGATTGTTCTTATTGGAGAAGTTATATTGGCTGGCAGTTTCTCCCTAGTAGCAGTGAGAAAAGAAAGAGCCTTTGATCTCTCGCTATCTGAATGAACAGATAAGGATATATTCCTCCCTGACCTAAGTCCAGCGTGCCCAGTTTCACCAAATTTCAAACTCGTTTAAAGAAACTTGGGAAATTAACATAACTCTAAAGATCCAGAGTTACATCAAGTTCAGCGAGAAATGACCTTCTGACGATCTCTTTATAAAAACTGACTTCTTCAATTTCGAACACAGCCAGGTTTTCAATCCCAAAAGAATATTACAGAATCACGTGTATAAATATCAGTCTCTCAGAAAAATCAGAGCTGACAAGACATGTAGTAATTTCCAAAAAAAGGTTTTTATGAACTGATGTCCATAACAGTCAATTACAATTTTTCATTCACAAATAAAGATTCTCATACTTTGGCTTTTCCACTTTAGCTTTTGTCTGAAAACACTGTGGAACATTATTCCAGTTTCTCATAGCCAGGAAGCTACGAGAACCTTCATTCATCATTAACACTTACATTGTCCTTAATTTGTCTTCAGCCAAATGTCCTTTGTGACACTGAAGTTTGCCTCTGTCCAGGCTCAAGGATCAAAGGATTTAGTTTCCTATCCCAGTGTTTTCTTATCCACTGGGATATTTTCCTACCCCAGTGTTCCAGGCGTTATTGCAGGCAAGAATAGCTGATCCACTTCTTTCTTCTCTAACAGAAAAACGTCACCTTCTTGTTCCAGCTGTTCACTTACCTTCAACTCTCAAAACACCCTCCTTCCTTACACTGCTTTTATGCTTGTGAACATTGTTTTGCCAGGAAATCCAGCTTGCCTCTTCATCTAAGCCCGTGTGATGTTCTTTTGATCATTTTCTAGGTTTTGACTGTTTTCCTGTCAATCATACTGTTTTCCTTGCTGTGTTTTGCCCTATATTGATTGCTGACCCCATTACAGACTCCAACCTTTGAAAACTGAGCTGATTCTTTAAGGAGCCAGGGAATGAAGAGATCCGCTTTGCCTTCAGCCAGCATTCCTATCAAGTGCAGCCTGACCTCTCTGTTACTCTTAGCAACTATTTTTTCTTCAACCTGTGCTGTTCCCTCAACTTCTGGAAGGTAGCTTGCCACCTGCGCATCCAAAGGTCCTGTAACGTGCAAACCTTTTTAGCAGTATCGAAGGCACAAGCCGTGAACGAAGCTGGAAGCCTAGGTGCCCTGCAAGCACACAGCAGAAGATTCCTCCTAGAGCAGAACGAGTGAAGCCTACCCAAGGGCTGCTAGAAGACAAGTAGTCATGTCAACAGACTTTTAAAGAGCTTTTAATAGAACTTAAATATATAAATTATATTTAAGAAACTACATCTTTAGGCCTAAAATATTTGGAGACCGTATCATGGGAAAGAGAAACAAAGAAGCGGAAATTTGAGCACAAAACAAGACCAGATTTGCCCAGCCTGCACAAAGTATAAAAACTAGGCTAAAGACTGGATCTACTTGGCCTAGAGACAGGATGAAGAGTCAGTTGTATTTTCCTGTTACATGTGTAGTAATGCAGCTTTATATCAGCGATTAGATATTAACCCTTAAAAGGGATGTGCACTCAGGCATTGCTCCTCCGGGATGAATCCCATGCTCGCTCAGATGTTGGCACTTCAAGATGCACTGGATTTTTAATCTACTGCTCATCTTGGGCAAGATTTAACAGTTGGACCACCTACTAGCATTTTTTTAAATATTTCTTTAGCTAATGTTCTTTAACATTTTTAAATGTAGAAACAATCAGTACTAAGTTGTTTTCCCTTCCATTAAATTTATAAGAACTATGCTGCCTAGGTATTCTTTCATGCAATCTTTTATTACATTCGTTTAGTTCATTTGCTATATTCCCTAATTAGTTTCTTCTGTAAAGTTCTTCCTGGAACACTCCTGACTCTCAGCTTCATGTCAAGGTAATCAATAAATGAAAACCAACTCTCACTCACACAGGTACCTGGCCTTTTTATCAGAGTACACCTACCGAACCCCTGTGACAAAGGGGACCGTTGGGGCAGGCTCTATTACAGCTGCACACTAAGCATAAGCTGCCTGAGACTTTGATGCAGGACTTTTTGGACTCAAGGTTAAGTATTTTTTAATGGACCAGTATTACAGACTACTAATGTACTGCACAGAACGCTAATTAGTGTTCATGGTTAGTGTTAATGACTTTTACTAGAGATCACACTGACAGAAGTGGAAATTACATTCTCTCTCTCTGTTTTAAAGAGAACATGGTAATTACAGGGTGGCATCTGTATTGCTGGCAGCCAGAAGAGAAGGCTTCTAATGCTCCACGAAGGTGACACAGCTTGGACAGTGGCTGGGTAGGCTTCCAAGGACTGCCCCATAAATGTGAAGCATCCTGAACTTTAAACGGACACATCTGGGAGCATAAGGGGAAATCAGGAAGGGGGACAATGTGAAAACAAAGTGTTGATGAAAAAGAGTAACTCAGTTTGACAAGGAACTAACAGTGACTGCAATTTTCTCTCAACCAGGAGTCAAGAAAAGAGAGGGGGAAATAGGAAACAATAGTACCTGCACACCAAGGAACTCACGAAACTGAAAATCTTTAAAAGCTTTCATTTGTGATAGAATTTCCAAGATCTTAACAGATTTGGTGGCATATTTGTTTCAGTATTTGGCTGAGACAGTACTCAATGTACACTGCTTGATTGAACAAGTCCTCTGAGACAAACACTTCTTACTCACTGTACTCCCTCTTCATTAACGTAATCAAATATTTGCAATAGATGGCTACCAGGCATACACACGCCCCGTGGAAACTTGATGCTTACGGAAAGATTGATTGCCATTAAGAGGCTGAAAATCCAGGAATTAAAATGTCTGATGCCGTCATTTGGCAAGTACACAAAAGCTGCTGAAGCAAAAGCTGCACTAATGAAAATACTACTATGTCCAAGAATCTTTTGGAGGGAGAGGTTTATTTCTGGAATTACAATATGACCGGAGCAATCTGACAATGCTGCACAAACTATGTGATATGATTTGGGGTGTGGCAGATCCTACTGATTAATTATTCAACATTTAAACTGTAAGGTAATGTAGGGATTATCCCAGTTAGTATATAACAAGCAGTATGTTCCTTATGCACATTTTCCTTGTGAAACTTACAGATTAGAGGTGTCATGATTTTTCTTCCAGCTCTGGTGCCTACATTCCTTACTGTATGTACCTGTGAAAAATTAATTCCACTCCTATAAGCATAGAAAAAGTCTAAAGGGAAAATAGCCCATGAGAATGCCCTAGTATTCCTCTGACGGAGAATGTTTCAATATCAGCTCTCCGTAATGGCTGACGTTACACTGGAGTAGTCGATTTATCTGTTCTCACATGCTTACGGTCCTTGGGACTGCTTTGTGCCTTTGACTGAGGACAGCAGGTCTAACTCCAAAGCTACACGTGGCCGTAGTGGTGAAAACAGGAAAATCAGGAGATGTACTGTGAGCTCAGCTTCTCAGCAAACTCAAACGTGCATACCAGCTTTGACTCATGGCACAAAGTTCTCCTTCCATTTACACTGAGCCTGCCAAGCAAAATCAGGAAGCAGTAAAGGAAGAATTATCTCACTTAAATCATACCTGTGTAAATAACATCTGTCCAATTTAAACTTATCTAAATTCAACAGGGAGTCGCCATTCCTAATGGTAGGTCATCCGCCTTAGTCTGACTTACAGGTAAATTACCGGTGCCTTCCACCCGTTCTACAGAGGGGTGTCGATGATTAGTTTAGAATAGATATTGATTTGCTGTAAGTGGGTGGAGTTAAGTGAAATGAAACCCATCTTTCCTGACTGCTTGGTTATACTGACATATAGGGTAAACAGTGCCGCTGAAAACCGCGGTAGTATTTTTAGCTTCTGTCATTAGGGACCATACACAACACCGCAGCCTCTTATGAAAATAATGAATTCAGTTAAGCCCAGGCTACATCTGTAGAAATAGAAATACGAAATCCCTCCTGTGCCTTTTCACTTTTAATATCCACTACCCCATGCACGCCGTAGTGCCACACCTCCTCTGCCTTCCAAAGGAACCGCTTCTCTGTTTGCTGGGTCTTCTCTCTGTGGTGGCTCTAGGTGCCCCCCTTCCCACTGATGGCCTTTGGTGCTTCCAGCAGAACAAGCAGAAAACCAGCATGAACCTTTAGCATTTGCACACTGAAAGCTGAGGTTTGACTGACCAGAAGAGCGAGCAGGCTTCTGGTTTACTTCCAGCACACTAAATTTATCAGCAGACAGGAAAATAAAGTAGGTATACAATGGAATTTACAAAGCTGCTTCTAGATGATTTTAGCCCATGTCTGGAGCTGGTTTCACAGGATACTTAGCAATCCCTAATTAGCCTTTTATAGCAAGTCTTTTATACATAGTGGGTTTGGTCTGAATTACTTAGGTATATGTAATGATTCCAAATTCAAATAGCTTGTGAAAAACCTGCAAGAAGCAACACCTCATGCATGCAAAACACTTCCTAAGTCATGGCACATCAGCCAAAAGCTTCTGACTAAAATGAGGGAGATCTCTCTTGTCCAACAGCTTAGCAATGTCTCCAAAAGAACAATGAAGCACAGGCAGATGTCTTGCTCGCATCCACGTACATATTTAATATACACAGGTGGATTGCCTTAATTATTTAACCTGCAGTAGTATCAGTGTGTGTTCGCACAGTCCTCAAATACCAGCGATGTAATCCACACGTGGAGTTTTCAGGCGTCACTGAAGGCCGGTGTTAGTGCTTCAAGGCAAATGAGGACTGCCCAGCAGCAGATCTCAATCAGCCCTCCAAAGGGCTCTTTGCGCTCCAGCAGCTCCAGTTGAACTCCGTGATTTCTGCATCTACACCACTTAGGGCAGCAGCGTTAGCTAGGCTAAGTTTTGAGGAGCTACACTCAGTGTCACGAACGCACCTCGCAGACGTGCAGTGGAGCCAGCAAACAACACAGTTGTTACGCTGCAGAATGAGGCAGACTGAAGTAAGTATGTTTTGGTCCGATGACAAGTCTTACTTGTTCATGAATAAAAACAAATTAAGAAGAGTATCTGTGGTCCTCAAGGACTGCAGGAAAGAAAAATTTCATGAGACTGTTAATAAATAATGAGCAACAATGCAAAAAGCTACAAAAAATATTGTAGTGAATACTTTCAGCTACAGAAGCTGTTAAAAAATGTTTAAGATGTTTCCTGAAGTGTAAAATGCTTGCAGCTGTTACTTGAACATATGTGAAATGAGGACAAAGAAAGCTAAACACTAACAGGAGTATTTTAAAGACATAATAAGGCTTGTTCACAGTAAGAAGGCTTTGAAAATTATTCGCTTTTTGAGTGCTGCATGACCAAAAAATAATACATGAATGGGATTTTTCATTTATGAGGTAAAAGAATCTATACTATGACCAGGTTAGGGGTTTTTGGTTGGTTGGTTTGGGGATTTTGTAAGGTTTTTTCCTTAAAAAAACCCCAAACCTCAGTAACCACAGGTCTGTACATTTGGAGGTTTACCTGGTACCTTTTTTCCTCTTCCCGAGAGAAAACACTTAAGCACTTTAAAATAGTAAAGCGTTTTTATTATTTTAAAAAGTCACTCAGAAACTGAATGTATTAATGGACTGAATTGAATACAAAACATAGAGATTACAAGCTGGCAGATGGTGAAGACATTGGTTGGGTGGAAATGGCATATGCATTGAAGATACAGTAACAGCACACATCAGAAGAGATCTTAGAACTCCGACCTTGTATGTACATTGCGTTTGTGTAATGCTTTAAGTTCTGTTGTTCAGATAAGATTTGAAAATAAAACTTTGCTTGCAGCATGGGGACTTCTTAGTTTTGTTTTAAATGTTTCACTTCTCTTTTTCTTCCATTATTTTTTCACATGTCAGTAAGTGAACAATCAAATGGGCCGATCTGCAGATCTTAAGAGAACAGTGTTGTTTGGATGACAGGGGAGTGGAAGGACGGTAAGATAAAAACCAGACCTTTGTGCTCAAAATCCAGATAATTCATGATTATTATTTACCCACTCAGTGCAGAAGAACTTTTTCCATTCATATCTTTGGCCAGTCCTAACGAAAAGAGTTCTGCTGCATCTGAAGGAGTACAAATCTTTCAAAACCTGAACCCGAGGCTTGATTTCTCGCTGTTCACTTCCCATGTTTCTGCGAACACGTACTAAACACGCTTCCTGAGCTCCATGTTTATCTGTGGTTCATGTGAACACGCTTCCTGAGCTCCATGTTTATCTGTGGTTCATGTGGTTTGCAGATGGTCAGCGCTTTGGGGCGATGAGTTTCCCGGGACGGCCCGCGCTACTGCGGGCCCGGTGGGTTTGGCTTCCCACCACCCGCTCGGGCGAGCTGCCCAGGTACGACTCAAGGAACTGCCTGTGGAGACACAGGATTTCCCTTTTCCTAAGGTTTCGGCATGTCACTCGTAACACACGCCTTCTTCTATTTTCCTGTAATTGACAGGTAAACCTGTGAATGTGTTTCAGCTTTCCCGTCCGGTGTTACCCGCGTCCGGAGGGACTCAACGACTCCCAGCCCCGGCTGGCCGCTGCCACGCCAGCTGGAGAGTGACAAGTGTTTCCAAATCGCACTAGGTGGCAAAAAGCCAGCACTGCCCAGTGCCAGCTGTCTCGTACCGGGTCAGGTACAGCACCTCGCCCACGTACTCCTTCACGGAGCACAGCCCCAGCGACCTCCTCGAGTGGGGCGGGGACGGGCGGGGAGGCGAGCGCGGGGGCCGCCCGCTGGCGGCCGAGGGGAAGCGGCACCGGGTGGGAGGAGGGCGGCAGCTCCGCCCCGGCGGCGGGGTGTCGGGCTTCTCTCCGCCGCGGCGGTGGGAGCGGTGGCAGCCGGCGGCGGGGTCTGCCTTGGCCGCCAGCGGGGGACCCAGTGCTGCCCCGCTGCGCCCGCCCGCTCCATCGCACACTGTTGTCATGGAGGAGCCAAGATGGCGGCCCTGGCCTACACCCTGGGCAAGCGGGAGATCAACTACTACTTCAGCGTGAGGAGCGCCAAGGTGCTGGCGCTGGGCGCCGTCCTGCTCCTCACCGCCTGCCACGCCGCCTCCCGCCGCTACCGAGGTGAGGGGGCGGCCGCGGGCGCTCCGCGGGGGGCCGCGGCTGGCGGGCAGCGGGAGGCGGAGCCCCGGCGGAGTCCCGGGTCCGTGGCCGTGCGGGGCGAGCGGCGGTTCCCCTGCTCGGAGCGGCGGCGGGGGGGACACCCGGCGGGCTGGGGCGGGGATGGCAGCGCGGCGTGGCGGGTCGCTGGCTGCTGCGGGAGGCGAGCCCGGGGACGGCGGGGACACGGCCCGCAGGGCCCCGCGGGGCCCGGCCTCGGGGTCAGCGCAGCGGCCCGGGCGCGTGTGACTAGGGGGGTGTGTGGCCATGGGGTGGTTTTCACTGCGTGCACAGCCCGACTCCTGGGGCCTTGCCTGCCGTGTGTGTGGCAGCTGTAGGGCTGCAGGTGAGGTTGCAGGGGTAGGGGAAGAATTCCCTGTCACTTGTTCCTGTACAAGATGAGTAACGACCTTCACCTGTCAGTATCCTAATTGGTACGAGCCTTGGTATGTGTTTGAAGCATTGCCTCAAACAACAAAATCCAGCCTCTTTGGTGGATGAAGCAAAATGAAATTGTTTTCACGTGTTGTTAGTGGCTGCGGACAAGGCAGTGACCAAGACCTGGAATACCTGGAAGCTGTAGCCGGGGAACGGCTGCACAGGGTTCCGGGGGTGCTGGGAGCTTCGGCGATTCCTCTACTTTCGGGTCGTGGAGCTGTGAATCTTGGCGTGATCCGTAAATGCTAATGTAACTGCTAAAGCAAATTTTTATTGTTTCCAATTTGTGCTAAAAAAGTCTGGTATGTTTTTGTGGGTAAATCAAAAAAGTTGATCCAAGGAGAGATCACGGTGGCTCTGTTTATTGCAGGACAGCTGGTGTCGTCGTATCCTGACATTTGCGGCCAGCGTCTGCAGAAGGCAAGGCTGAGGCAGTTTGTTGTGGAAATGGGAAAGGGAGGAGGGAGCCTTTAGTAGGGATACAGTTCCCTAGGTTCACCCTCCGGCTGGCATTTCAGTAGGTCTGATAAACTGAGTCATACTACGTTGCAAGTCATGGAAGTGTTTACTGAATTCTGGAGGAGCTCAGGTGTAAAGTAATTGAACTTGCCGGTTGCGCTGTGTTTCTTAAGGCCCAAATTGGTCGCAAAACTAGATGGAAGGAGCGTGGCAAATGTGCTTTTTTGAAGAGGGATTGTGAGACTGGCCTAAGGGAATAGGGAATGCCACATCAAGCAGATTACAAGGAAACTGGACTGTGCATAAGTATGATACATGATGGGAGAGTTAATGAGGGGTTGACTCATAAATTGCAAAACTGTGAGAATCTGCAGGCCTTTATGTAAGTTAATATGGTCTGTATGGGTCTTCACAAAGCTTCCAACAAGTTCCTTTGCCTAAGGCTTTTAGTTTCTTTATCTGTTACAGGGTAAGAGAGAGGCTTTCCAGTAACTGTTTAAAAGATAGAGGGAGTGTGAATACAGTTACCAGTTTGTGCTCCTTTGAACAAGTAACATGTAAAGGATAGCGAAGACCACAGTTGGCTTTGAAGAAAAATTATGTGTCAAGTCAAAATGCTTTGGTATTTCATATCCTCTGATATTTACAAAATCAGTCATACACCACAGAAGCATGTTGGCAGTGTTGAGACTTGTAGCCTGTCCTACTGCAGTTTTTCCTTTGGACAATTAAGCCAGAAACAAAAAGCCACAAATAATGTATATAACTGGACAGAGTGCGCTACCTGTGAAGAGGAATTCGTCAGCGAATCCTTCCTATTTGTCTTTTGAATGAGATGCTGTCTTACCTGTAACCTCCAGTTTACTCTCTTGGCTGCTGTTTAAGTCTTGTTTTCTTCTCTTCCCTCATTTTCAAACCAAAACTTCTACTATTCTGTTTAAAGAAAGACATCAGTAATGCTCCTAATGAGTTTCAGGAGCTTTCCCATATTGCTGGGGGAAATAGTAAGATATTCGGTGTCTGGAGTTGGGAAAGAAGGCATATATTAGCTCTATGTTTAAAATGTATACCGTGTGTGGTGTTTGGAATGTTGTTTCAGTAAACATACTGTAGGATGGACGATTTTTTATTCATGCCTAACTGTGATGGGAGTGCCATGGAGTGCAGAGCTACCAAGCTTGGGTCATGAATTCAAGATCTGGAACATGCTCTCCTATGAAGAATGAGTAAACTAAGATTCTTATGTTTTGAAAACTCGATTGAGGAGGGTTTGATAAGGGTCTACAGGTCATAATAGACATGAGTGCGAACTGTCTCTTCCTATACAAGAACTAGGAAGTGCCTAGTAAATCTAGTAGAGCCCATGTTTAAAATAAAGGCTGGTGATTCTTCAAGCAGCAATTGTGCATATGGAAAACTCTTGTAGAAGGATGCTGTGGATGCTAAAAAAAATGGAGAGAAGACTGCATGACTGTATTGGAAAGGAATCTGAAAGAAATACTACAAAATACGTAGAAACGATCTCCAACTCAGGGAGCCCCTGGCCTGAACACAGTTGGAAGAATTTTAGACAAGAACACAATGTTTGCTTGCCCTCTTACTCATCCCTGAGCATCGGCTCATGGCCCCTGATGAAGGCAAGACTGACCCTTGGTCTCAGGTGAATAACTGTCCATATTTTCTTCTGCATCTTCCTCAGCAAGTTAGTGGGTTTCAGAGAGTGTAATTAGTGCTGGATTTTCTTTTACAGAGTTCATTCTTATGTCACTGTGATAAATCTCATAATTTTCATCACCTGTAAAGTGGAGGGTTTTGTAGCAGTAGCTGTAATAACTGTAAGTCACCTATTCTGGTCATCTAATCACAAGCAACATGAGTATGATTTTTTGTAATTGTTGTTTCTGACAGTTTCATTTTTGTGCAACTTACCAGAAATGAGTTTACTTGAGTGTATACATTTGAGAATCAGGGAAATCCTGTTGCTTAAAAGCTGAGCTATAGAAACAGGATTTTATTTGAAACAATTAAGAAAAACTGAAACTATGGTCATTTTTAATTTATTATTTCTACTAGGAAGATGTCCGTCCAATAAATCTGAGCTATGCCAACATATTTAAAACCAGGTAAAGATTCAGCTTTTCATGTCACCTGCTGAGTTCTGCGCTACTTTAGCAGAAGTTTTGGCAGCAGCATCAGCAGCTGTTTCGTAAGTAGCAATGGTTGGAAGAAGAGCGGCAAGGCATTGATAAACTGCTTCTCAAAGATCTTTAATCTGTTCAGAAACGGCACTGTACTGAATGATGAATAATAGAACTTTAAAGACTATCTAGTTCCAACCCCCCTGTCATGGGCAGGGACACCCTCCACGAGACCAGGTTGCTCAAAGCCTCATCCAGCCTGGCCTTGAACAATTCCAGGGATGGGGCATCCACAGCTTCTCTGGGCAACCTGTTCCAGTGCCTCACCACCCTCTCCGTGAAGAATTTCTTCCTGATATCCAATCTAAATCACTCTGCTTTCAGTTTAAACCCCTTACCCCTTATCCTGTCACTACAGGCCCTTGTTAAAAGCCCCCATGGCTTTCTTATAGGCCCCCTTTAGGTACTGGAAGGTGCTGTAAGGTCTCCCTGGAGCCTTCTCTTCTCCAGGCTGAACAAGCCCAACTCTCTCAGCCTGTCCCCACAGCAAAGGTGCTCCAGCCCTCTGAGCATCTTCGTGGGCTCCTCTGGACTCGCTCCAACAGGTCAATATTCTTCTGATGTTGGGGACCCCAGAGCTGGACACAGCACTCCAGGTGGGGTCTCACGAGAGCAGAGTAGAGGGGAGAATCCCCTCCCTCACCCTGCTGGCCATGCTCCTCTGGATACAGCCCAGGATACGGTTGGCTTTCTGGGCTGCCAGCGCACACTGCCGGCTCATGTCCAGCTTTTCATCCACCGGTACCCCCAAGTCCTTCTCCTCAGGGCTGCTTTCTGGCCATTCTCCACCCAGCCTGGACTTGTGCTTGGGATTGCCCAGACCCAGGTGCAGGACCCTGCACTTGGCCTTGTTGAACTCCATGAGGTTGGCACAGGCCCGCATCTCCAGCCTGTAACGGGACCCTTAAGCTAAATCCATCTATACAAAGAGGGCTCAGACTAGCTTAGGACTCGTTTACCTAAGAACACCACTTTGGAATCAAATGAAGTGATGAAAACACTGCAGTGAGGGTATAGGAACAGTGGGTTAGGTGATTATCTTTTAGGGTGCTCTATTTAAGGCTATACTAATGTTCTCTTGGGAAAAGTATTTTTTAAAAATACATGTATGTATATATGCACTCTATACACCTATGCACACACTTTAAATGGGTAGTTTAGAACCCCACTGACTCCAGTGTC
Source organism: Rhynochetos jubatus (assembly GCA_027574665.1). NCBI lineage: Eukaryota > Metazoa > Chordata > Aves > Eurypygiformes > Rhynochetidae > Rhynochetos > Rhynochetos jubatus. The sequence goes on from CM050653.1 coordinate 26,285,848, forward strand.
TGTGTGTGCTAAATAAGCTGTTTTCTTCTACCTGTTCTACATTCATCATACTTGAAAATATTGCTGTAACCTGACAAAACACTGGCAGGGATAACAGATGTACAGAGCTGAATATCTGGGTGTTATTTTTTTAATACATTCTACCTTTAAAACATGAACTTGAGCTTCAGTAGCTATGTCCTTCAAAAGTTCACCAAATGGCTGGCGTAAGTCAGCAGCATACATCTGAAACAGGCACTGACTGGGAAAAAAGAGGCTATTGCTGACCTGGAGTGACCTGTACTGGTTGAAAGAGAGTTAGAGAGACTACCTGTCTGGAAACCTCTTGAGTTCTGCCTACGGCTCTGGTCTCAGCGTACTTTCATGAGAGCTCCTTTAAAGGTCCAGAAGCACATGGCCCTCTGCATCTGGCTGCTGGACACATCCCGTTGCTGCTGTGCAGTAATTAATCTGTTTGGCATTGCAATTAGGAGAGATGTGTCGATTAGATTTGTAGTATCTTAAGGATTTGCTTGAGGGGTTACTGGTCAATTTGAGAGAATTCCTGAACTACCCCGAGGTGATTAATAGACTCCTAGTAGTGATAAAAATAGGAGTTTATCACCATATGTATATATTTTAAATTTTAAACACATTTTTCTTCTATACATCGAAATCTGCCTGACCAAGAGCTCCCAAACCCGAGAGATAGGGAACGGCAGTTATAGTAAAGCCGGCTTATCGTGCACGTTGGGAGTATGTCACGTGTTGTTTCTCACAGAGAACCAACCCAAGCCCAGAGTTATGACTCAGAGGTGTTTATCCAGGCCTTTTTCAAGACTGTTACAATTCTTCATGTGATTCCAGCTTTTTTAGGAGTCGTGATGTAATCGCAGTAGTAAGTGATTGAGGTTCCAGGAGACAAAATAAGTCTGGTTGTTAGAGCTGCATTTTGAAATAAGGGGCTGAGGCCAACCTTAGGTAAATAATACTACGTGACAGTGGTACCACTGCTGGGTTAGGCCGGTTAAATGAGCCAAGGGGTAGCAGTTGGAATGCGGTCTGTTCTGGATTGCCTTTTTCTGAGTTTCATGGAAACAGGTAGGGGGAGTTTCCGGGAGGAAGGTAAGGATACATACTTTCAGGTGCCACTTCCCCCAAGCTCATTTTATATTCTTCATCAAGAAGCAGCACACACGAGCTGTGTTGTCTGTGCTTCTGTATCTGAGATGCTCTTCATGCATCCTAGCTAGGAGAGAGGGTTTTAAAGTAAGAGAGAACTAATAGTCCTGGGTGTCAGCTGTATCCTAAACATGCCTTTTGTTTTATGCTTTTTGTAACATTTTCCCAGGTTCACAGGTGGGAACCATAGCTGTTTTTTTTCTCTGGGTGTATTGTGAAGGATGGGGCAGCTGAGTGTCAGCTCACAAACTAGAGTAGCAACATCATTGCACCAAGTTGATTCTGTACACGTGAGAATTAGTTTTCACTGTGATCTTAGGACTGTAATGTAGGATATTTTTTTCTTATCAGAATGTTACACAGAAAGCCTTTCTTTACCCAGTTGACGTTTTCTTTTTTTTCAGCGATTGCACTGTGGTCATGTAGAAACCTTTGTTTAAGCACAAGGGAAATGATACCGTGGCTCTTTTCCTAAGCTTCACTTCAGTACTGATGTTTGAGGACTGTGAGCTTGGGTCACATCAGAGGTGCCTTGTACATTCCCATTCTTAGAGACCTCACACCACTTGCGTCACTTTCTGTTCACCTCGGCTAATTTCCGGTTCTAGATAGAGCTTCAGATTTTTCTCATAATGATTAAAGCAGAAAGCCCATCTCAGTACAATTTGTGGCTTCCAGCAGCCCTGAAAAGACTTAGTAGATGGCAAACGCCCTGTTCTTTAGGATTAGTGCACGTTTTGGTGGAGTAGAAGAGCAGTTCTCCTCGAGTTTAATGAAGTCAGGGTTTCACAGAAAGTGTTAAGTCTGGGCTCCGTGGTACATTGTTTCTGCACAAGCCAGTACAGGTACTTGCCATTTCATTCACCACCATTTGCCTGTTTGTCTGTGCTCCGAAGTGCCAAGTATGACAAAAATGTTGGAAGGCAACTCCTCTCGCAGTGAACAGCGTTCGGTTGTAAGGCAGCAGAATCTGACATGGAGTTTGCTGGAAGATAAATATCACTGATTTCATTACTGAAGTATTTTATTTATATGAACTTAAAGTGACCTGAAACGTCACCAACTGTAAAGTGATTAATCTTAATTAGTGTAAAACTTCTTGACTGGAAGAAGGGAGCTGCAGTTCAGAATGACCAGCAAATTCTTGTGTAAATGTGTTTTGGTTTATGTGTTGACCCAGCATGTAATTTCACCTGCTCTAAGGTGACCGCTGTGTCTTAAGGAAGGAGATGTAGCAGACTTCCTTGCAAATCTCACGTTCTGTACAAGATGCTGTGTATGGTGATTCTGTATAGGAGATTATTGTATTGAACTCTGTGTAATTCATTAATTTCATATTAGTGTATGCTGGATAGTAGATAGCACGGTGGATTGGCATCTCTTGGTGGAAATGCCGTTCTAGGTGACGACATCTTTCTGACAGCACAAATGGGATCACTGACATTGTGTGGATAGAGGAGTGATGTAGAGAAGTGTGGTGTAATAGGTGAGAAGGCAATTTGCAGAAACGTGCAAGATATTTTTACAGTAAGTTAAATTTGTTTACTGCTGTTGATTGCGTCAATTTCTTTGTTTCAACTATTGCTAAATTATTTTTTTAACAGCAGCAGGGCTAAGTTTTAACTTCGATGTGTCTGAATTCTAATTTTAATACAACATTTTAAAGGTGGTGACACGTGTGAATATCTTCTGTCCAGTGGAAGATTTCTGGGAGAAAAAGTATGGCAGCCTCACAGTTGTATGATGCATAAGTATAAAAATAGGTAAGGAAACTCATGTCTTCTGTTCATCTGCCTGGGAAGAAGAGTAATTGTTGTTTGACTGCAGCTGTCGTAATTGCAGTGTCACCTGGTTTTCACTTTGAAAGCCTAGAGAATCAGCTATAAAAATATGCCACATTTATCATAAGGAGGTATTTTCCCTGTATACTGTCTGTGTGTCTATAGTGTTTACCACAGTTTATACATAAAATACAAATAAATGTTGGTAGTAGGAGTACTGATACTTGTGATGGAGAGCCACAGGGAAGTAAAGAGGCTGTATGGCTTCTTATGTCACCTTCAGGCTGCTGAAAGGGAAAATGCTGACCTTATGTGTAGAATCACAAGTAAAAAAATCCCAAATAAAATTTATTAGTTCAGCATGTTTAAAACAGAGATTTACCATTCTTTAGATCTGGATATAATGCTTAGATTTATCTGTATTGCTCTGTAGATTTTTCTAAAGACTTTTCCCCAAAATATAATTTCCTGAATGTTGCTGTTTTGTCTTACAGTGAAGCAAAAACATGCCTCATAGACAAACATATTGTGTTTATAGGAGATTCTAGAATTCGACAGCTGTTCTATTCATTTATAAAACTCATAAATCCTCAAGTCAGAGAAGAAGGAAGTAAGGTGAGATACTTTATTTTGATGATGTTTTGGTTTCTTTCTTCCTAATTTACCTCATAACTCTTCTCTGAACTTCAAAAAAGCAAGCAATTATACCATTTGCTGGCCTAAGCATTAGGAAGAAGAACCACAGAAAGGTCTTTTGGAGAGGAAAAAGATTAGACCAAGATAATTCTTTGGGTACTAATGAAATGATTGGGAATCTGAGAAGTGAACTAGGAAGCTCAAGAGAAAGATTGCGGCAGTCTGGGAATAAATTAATGAAGCTGACTTGTCCCATAGCAACTTATGCTTCATATTTGGCTTCTTGATGAGAAAATGATTGCTCCTTTGTGTGTTTTTAAATAGCAATAATTCATGGCTTATAATTTGTCACTTTAAATGTCGGTTAAATTGCTGATCTGATCTGTTCATAAAAATCCTTGGGGCAATGACAGATTTCCAGGTCTAACTTGAGGCTGAAAGTAAAAATAGCTTCTGGTTTTACCTTCTTTTTGATTACTGCCAAAGAGCTGTTTAAATTTGATAAGGTGAAGAATGTAAACTGCAGCTTGCTGGGTGGAAGCAGTAAGAAAGGATTGAGCTGTGTCGTTTGTTGAAGAGCTGTTGTAATTTATTCTGCTATATCATGCTGATTAGGCGTATCCCTTTATGGATGTGCGAATGGATGTGAGGGAAGAGACATTTCCCTTTCAACTGTAGATCAGATTTGTCTATTAGTACTTCTGTCGTTTAGAAGAGCAGGCTGACAGCTTTTTCAGCAGGCAGCATGCAGTCACTTTCACTTGTCAAAACAAAATGTTTGATTGATCGAGTAACTCTCGTTTTCCTAGTCTGTTGGTTAGGTCATAGTTGCTGCCAAAAACTGATGGTGAGATGATAGAGTGCTGTAATTATTTTTAAGTTGAGAGATATCTTTTGTTTATGAAACCAAGATAACCAGTTTGTGCAGAGAAATACACTTGTTCTTTTGGAGGAGGATTGAACCTAATATTGTATTTAATAATATTTTAAAGGAGGATTCTGTATGCAGGATCTAACTGCTTCCTTTCTGATTTCTTACAGTCTCACTCAGCAAATTTAATAATGCATTCTAGACTTTATTCTGCCTGAGATTATTTTCTTTTATTCTTTAATTAAAACTGATGTTTTGGGCAAAGAAGATGGGCAGATGAAAAGGAAGGCTAGGGGAAAGGAACTGTAAGAACAGAAGAAAAAAATTCTAAGTTTTTCTCATTTTGGGAGGCTAAATTTATGAAAAATTTTTATACCTTTGTAACAAAGTGAACAGAAAGCATTTCAGACTTTGTTGGATAGATTTCTTCCAGGAAAAATAACCTTTTGTGCAAGTAGCTTGTTTTATCTAGCAAGTAACATGAGCACTTTGCACGAGTGTACTGGCAAGTTTATACAAGAAAAATCCTTTCTACTGAAAGTAAACCTTTGGGTGAGAGCAAATTAACATGTGAATGTACATACTTCTTTTCTTTCTGAAAGCTTGTCTTACTTTGGCTTTATTGTGTTTGTTTGTTTGTTTGTTTGTTTTGACAGCATGGAAATATCCCTTTTGAAGATAAATCTGCTTCAATTAAAGTGGTAAGTTTTTATCTAGCATTAAATTGCAAGCCATAATAATGCGTATTACTGTTTCATACAATGTAATCCAAATTGCAGTAAGAGCTGGATTTTTCTTTTTGTCAGATCTTATAATTTGGCCTTCCCCAAGCCAGCTTTTGCCAGGAAGTTTACTCTTCCACTGCTGTAAGATTACGTTTCTGGGGCTAACTTACTTGGAGTGGTAATTGTCATTATTGCCAGCAAGCGCTCTGTGCTATCCCAGCAAGTATTCTTTCCACTGTTTTTGCCTGGAGAAATAACCACAATGTTGGTTATAATGTGGACGTTTGAAAAAAGAACACAAAGTACTGAAGAGTAGGTTTTATGAAGGACTCCGTTCTCCTCTGCCCTAGCAGTTGGAACAGTGTCCTCAATAGCTCTTTGCTTCCCATGACAGCTGTCAGCAGTGCTGGGATGCTGCTATTCATGTGTTTGTTTGTTCCCTGTTTATGAAAACCAAAGCAGCAGTGTATTTGCTGAGTTGTCTGGAAGCGAGTTTTCAGCACTTGGTTTTGTGCATGGTTAAGATTTAGGGTACAGAATAACTTTTTAAAGTGTGAGCCCACGGCAATTTAAGCCTATGCTACCCCACTCTGTTGCCCTTCACGGTACGTTTCTGTGTTTGTGCTGTATCTAGGCCTGCTGAGCTGTGCAGTGGACTGGTTTAGGAATTGATTCAGACAGAAACTTGCCTTGTAGGGTTTGTTTTCGGTCAGGTCTGATGTGCTCATTACATGTTTATGTGAATGCTGGAAAAGAGGGGTCCAGAACACAGGGCAGGAGAAAGGGGACAAAGGAGTGTGATTTAGGTGGGCATAGCCGGACACAGAACTACATCTTCAAAACTCCTTAAACCTTGGTAGGTGCCTACCAAGATTTGAGGTGGCAGGTTTGAGCTTTTGAGAGATGTTTGGGTAGTTGGGAATATATTCCTAATCTGCTGCTTCCTTGTTTTGATGCTGTTGATGCTATTGGCACGATAGCTGCATTTTCACCTTCAGAATGACTGCGACCCAGTAATCTAAATGCGGAAAACAGCTGACCAACAAAAGTGAAAATCACTGGAAGCAAGTGGAGAGTTTAATTTTGCCCTTTCTAGGCATCATGCTGACCCTTCTGTCCTTCAGCCACAGCAGATGGCTGCCTGATTGCTCACAGATTCCTGCCAAATAGGGACTCGGCAGTGCTCAAGTGAACTACCAAAATATTTAGGCCTGTGCAGGTGGAAGACAGACATTTCCTCCCTTGCTGGTAGTGTTTCTGCGTTCTGCACTATAAAGTTTCCGCTGTGTAGTCCTTAGTGCTTCCAAAAGTGCTGCACTTGAGGAGCAACTAACTTGAGGGGTATGCTAGGTAGTCTCAGCTTTACCCGGGAGACATCACAGCACTAGCCAAAGCCTAGACAGGCTGTCCTAGATGAAGGTTGGGCACTGCTCCTGACATCTAAAAAAATGTCAGTAGCTAACGCATTTAACAGCTATAGCACTGTTAGATGTAAACAGCTAATCATTCATGAAATAGTGTAAAGTATTAGGATTTATTTTTGTTGGAAATTTGTGATTTCAAGCTATCAGTCATGTTATGTGGAGTTCTGAGAGGAAAAAAAAAAAAAAAAGTTGGTAAAAACTTGGGGAAATTGACCAAAAAGCAAGTTGTAATAAATAAGTTATAGTTGTGAGCTTGGGTTTAGCCCTCGTTGCATTGGAAGCCCAAGGACATCGCATTTGGCAGAAGCTGTCACCTTCACAGTTGAATTGATGACAATTAGTTTTGGGTTTTTTATTTTTTGTTAATAGTCTACTGCTTGTCTGTAAGCTGACAGAGTAAATCTGCCTCTGTTTTACAGGATTTCCTGTGGTATCCAGAAGTTAATGGCTCTATGAGGCAACGTATCAAATCTTGGACAGAGGTTTGTCTTAAAAAAATGTTTATTTTAGGAAAATATGGCAACTGCTGAGGACTACTACCTTTCTTTTTTTTCATACACACAACTGTAGTTACTAGGGGTCCAGCAACTGCAGCATATCACATGTATTCAGTCATTTATGTGCCAGAGATCTGAAATTTGCCATCAACATAGTGAATGGGGAATGTTTACCGGTGTATACATTTCTGGGCATCTCCTGGTCTCACAAGAATGGCTTCACTTGGGCCAAAAAAAGAACCCCAACCAAACCAGAAAAACCCTGCTTCCTAGGAGCAGGTTGATTCATCCTGTTGAGAGTTGAAAGGATTTTGCTCTGATTTGACGTTTCTCTTCTTCTGTGTCTGTGATGGCTCTGCTTTTATGTGACCAAATGTTTTTGATCCTTACGGATCCCTTCCAACTTGAGAGGTTCTATGATTTTATGTTTATGTTAATTTGAGTGTTCCAAACAACACAAAGGCAATTTGAAAAGTCAAGAATGCCTTGATTATTTTATTCAATATTTCCCTCAAATTACATACTAATGATGTGTTTCAGTTATGATACAGGTTGTCATGTTAGTCAGCATAAAATTGTGTATGTAATTCTGATAACGAGCAATATGTTTACAGATTGTCAACTCAATTCTTCCTTTGTTGACCTCTAAAAACCCTGGAGTTATCTAGCAACAGCCTCTAGTGATTCTTTGCTAACCTGTTTGCCGTTGTTGTACACTACCTTGCGTCAGGGTAGCTGAAGTTACCATTCATTTTTCTGTGATTAGTACAAAAAATCGAGATCTGCTAAACCCTTGCTGTGCCAAGGCAAAGCTCATACTGAGGTGATCAGCCCTGTTCCTTTCCTTCTACTCTTCTGTTTGCGTACATACTCTGTCCCTTGTCCTAGGTGTAACTTTCGGACCAGAGCAACGAGGCCAACAACTGTCTGTTCTGTTTTTGCAGTGGGTTTACGCTGTGTAGAACAGCTCAAACAGATGTTTGAGAACGCTGAGACACTGACAGAAAAAGTACTTCAGTAGTATGACCTACAGTTTACTTGACCTTAGGAGGATATGTATAGATAGCTTTTAAAGAGAACTTGTGCTGCTAAATCGATAATGATTGTAAGTTCTTATTGAGGCTTTGCACTTTTGCAGATTCTTTTATGTGGAAATTCTGGTCTATCACAAATTGATGTTCTCTGTGATGTATCTGCAGTCTATTCCTTTGTAACCATTAACTGATGGACAAGTTGAGTCACAGTTAATTAAGACATGAGTCTTAATTAACCTGCTCAGTATAATAAGAAGGATAATTTGTGAACATTTTAATAATAATTTCTTTTTACTTTGTGTCCTAGGGTTCTGTGGCAAAACCTCATATAATTGTAGCAGGAGCTGCCACGGTAAGTTACACATATATGGGATACTTTAGTCAAGAAGAAAGCTCTAGTAGAATAACTTTTATGTTCTCAAATTGCCTACATGATGAAGTTATTAAACCAAATTTATAATAAAAAATATGCTATCAGTGAATTTTCTGTGTGATGTACAGTACTTGCTTTTTGGCAGCAATACTGGTTGATAAGCATTAATTAGCTTGAACCTACTAATACAGTGGCCTCTTTTTAAAAAGCAGATTATTCGTTAAAAACGTAAAATAAAAGTACTTGCATACTAACAGAGACACATTTTTAATAAGCTCTTTTCAGTCACAAAATACTGCTTTTGAGCATGGCTCAATCTGGAAAGCTCATTTTGAGTGCACATATTTCTTTTAAGCTTGCATGGGCAAATCCCTGAATTTTACAAGATTCAACACAAGAATTTACAAGTTTTACAAGAATTCAACAACCGAAGAGATTGCGCTTCATGAATCTTGTTCCATTGGAAATTTCCACAACTGCTGTGAGCTGCAGTATCACAGAAAACTGGGCTGACAAGGACCTTAAGAGGTCTCCTAACCCATCAGTTTGCCACAAGGCAGGACTGGTCATACTTGTGTCACGCTTGATAAGAGTCAACCAGTTCTTTAAAACTTCCGGGGATGGAATTCAACAGCCCCTCCCTAAGTACCCTATTCCAGAAGTGGGCTGGTACTGGGAGTCAAGGGTTGAACAACTGCTTGTCTCATTAATTCCACATTTAATGTCCCTTACTTCTAGACATTTTGGAACTGAAATGGTATTAGCTGTTATAAATTCGTACCAGCTCAAATGTAGAGGCGGAAGATTGTGTTCCACTTTAAACAAAATCCATTGAAAGCAGTTTGGTTTAGAGACAGTTCAGGCATTCTGCCTGTCTGGAAACTCCTGGACACGCCAATCTAGGGTGAATTCCTCCAGTTTTAGGTGAAGGTCATGTGTATGCAGACCTCTATACATTTCCTGAGGGATCAGAAATTCTCTGGTTCCTTACAGGTGGAGCCCCCAGATTCTCTTCCTCTGTAGGATCCACATAAATATTTGAGCCTTGGAATCTTAGTATGCCTAGAATACCTCTGCTCAGTCTGAGAATCTAGCATGTCATACCAGCATGAGTCATTGTATTTCACACAGAAACGCCGTTATGTATGGATGTTCTGGCATGCTGAAGGTCAGGTTGCACAACTACAGGTCTCCTGGCAAAATAAGTCCTTTTACTCATGTATATACATTACCCATAGCTGCTTGTCCTTTGTGGACAGCAGGAGATACAAACCGACAATATGTATGTGATGCTCAGCTCTTCGTTTGCACAAAACATTAATAGTGATATCTAGAGTTGGGCAAAGGTAAACGTCCCTTATCTTAAGGGACTTTCAGAAAGATATGGCTAGTGCTAGTGTGGTGACCTGCTACTAGAGTAAACTGGTGTGTGCCCTTGGACTGCTCAGCATTTTGAAGCTTAGCTGTATCTTTAACTTTGTCCTTGGTTTGTCGTGCTGCTTTGGTCTGGACACGTCTGTCTTAAGATGGCAACTGCATAACAGTTTATAAATAGAATTAAAGTCTTATAAGCTGGAAAAGCTCCAGCTAGTACAAAACTTGCTTGCTTATTCTGGGAAAAAGAGATGCTCTGAGAATGTTACTGCAGTGCTCTGCTTCTTAGTTCCTGAGTTCTTACTGAATAGAATATGGTTCCTAAAAAGTCTCTTTAAATACTGTAGGTATTTCATGAGTTAAGACTTAGCTACTGGGAGAAACTACTCTTTTTTTTTTCTAAAGTGTGAGTTCTCAGGGCAGCTGCATGTTATTTGGTTTCATGAAGTATTAGTTTATGTTTGATAATATTTTCAGGAAGTGATTAATCAGTGTACTTGGCTTACATCAAAATTTTTATGTAGGTATTTAGAAATAACTAGAGAGTTCATTACATTCAGGCTACATTTTTTTTCTTACGAATTTTAACTAAAGCAGTGTACATACAATAATACTTTAAAAAATGCTAAATCTGTTTTTCTTACAGTGTGGGAGAGTCTTTTCAGTAGTTAGGAGAAATTCTTGGGCAGCTTAGCATTTTCCCAATCAGTTCTTACAGAAGATTAACTGAGAAATTAAGATGGCTCTTTTTATTTGCCTTTTTTTGGTGTTTTTCTTGTGGATATCTGCAGAACAGATGGAAATAATGGAACTTGATACCACTGTCAAGTTGTGCTTGTACACATTTCTTGGTGTGGTCAGTTTTCCTAGAGTAAAATCGACCGGATTGGTCATGGTTTTTATATAATGTGACTGTCTTGGCTGCTTCATCGTTGTTCAAAGTCAAGGAGCTTTTAATTAAAACAACTTGCATCACAATGTATATTCGATTTTTCATAAATTAAGTTGAATATTCATATACTCTACATTTAAATGGACAGCTGCTTGGTCCCTAAGGACTTTTTTAGCAATTTAGAAGTGAATACTAAAGAAATAATCTAGCTTTATAGAAATAATGACAGCTGGCTACTGATGGAGCAATGGAATCAGTTAATTCAGGGTCCTCAGACATACAGGTTCTGAATCTCTTTCTTTATTTCTCCAGTGGTCTATCAAGATTCACAATGGCAGCAACGAAGCCCTCACACAATACAAAATAAATATCACTTCAATTGCACCCCTTTTGGAAAAATTAGCAAAAAGTAGCGATGTTTACTGGGTCTTACAAGGTAAAGTAATGAACAGCAGGTAACGATTTGTGCTGTCACTGTCTGTGGAATTGTTTTCGTGTAGGATATGGAAACACTTAGTCCATACTGCTTACTTTCAGAGTAAAAAGGGTGTTGGATGAATTCCAGTTTGGCCTTTCTTGCAACCTTAACTAGCTGGTACCTAACCAGTTGTTACTAGTGATGGAGATTTTAAAGCTGTCTCAGGAAGATCTTTGGTCTTCTGAACTCTTTATTCTTTGATAACTTACTCTCAGACTCAACATGCCAGGTCTGTCCTCCCTGTGCTGTGCACCATACATGCCTTCTAGGAGTCAAGAACACAAGCGTATGGAACAGCTGCACTCCTGTGTTCGTGTTCAATTAAATCTTCAGATTACATAAATAATAGGAGAGGTTAACAAGTGCATCCTTTGTGTTTGTCTAGAATGAACAGATACACTCTAGAGAATACAGAACATTTAAGTCATTAGAATGAAACTTGCTTCTGCAAACTGAGCACTGATGTCTTGAGAATAGGAGCCAGAAATCATGGTTCAAAATGAGTCTGTGGTATTGTTATTATGGCGCCAAGCTTACATTCTTTGGCTTTTCTTCCATAAAAGTAAGGTATGTCTCTGACACTGAACTATGAGCTCATAGGTAGAATGTGCCCCTGGTTTATCTGCCACAGAGTACAGTGTTTTGATTATCATCACCTCAGTTAGAAACATAGGCAGATTTTGAGCTGATAGGAATATACCCAGCTGTACCCTTACAGTCACGTCCAAGTTCCTATCAAAGATGGGTCTAGATGTTAACCTCAATCAACAGATTCATCTTCTCACATTCCTTTCCAAACTGTGTTTATCTACCACAGAAGCAGTTAGCTGTCAGACATGTCCCAGTGTTCTCTTGAGAAAGATCCAGTCCATTTAAGTCATCTCTGAACTCTTTAATGGAATAAATAAGAGGAAAATCAGTCTGTGTACACAGAGTTGGCTAGACACTGATTGTCCAAAAGTAGGCATTGAGGCAGAGAAAGTAAATCAGTTGGCGGCTCATAGAGTGTGTTTCACTCGAGTCATGAACATCAGTAGCCTTGCATAGCAACTTACTGATCTCCAGCTGACCTTTTGATCTAGAACCCCATATAGCTTTGTGTTAAGCTCTACATAATTTGTGAAGCCTGCAGGCAATGAAGTGGCGTTCCATTCTGAGAAACTGGAATTCTGCCATCAGTTAAACTGGAATCAGCAGGAGCAGGTGGAATATGCCTATGGACTATGACTTAGAGAAATGAGAAGCTGTTTTCTTCCACAGTAACTAGAGGGTTTGAGAGGGTTTTTTTCCCCGCACATGTCTACTCTGCTGCCTATCTTCTGTCCTCTTGGCTTTGGAGTCTTTCCTTGGGGGATTCCATTACTGAGAGAAGGCATAAGCAGCTCTGCACTCCAGCACTGTACACACTTGATGGGTTTGGGGAAATTAAGCAGACATTCGCGTCTGGCTAAAGCTTTCTAATCTATAAGTACATATGCATGACTAGGGAATGGCAATAAGAACATTTCATTGTAAACCACTGTTGCTACTACTTAATTACTGTAACAGTCATTCATCGTTGTACATTTTTCTGCACCATTAAACAGTTGCGACTACCTGAATGAAAAGTAGCCTGTACAACTTGAGCTAAGTGTTTGTCCAGTACAAGATTAATGTGCCTGTTCTTTGTCCTTTCAAATTCAGACCCTGTTTATGAAGATATGCTGAGTGAAAGTCGGAAAATGATCACTAATGAGAAAATAGATGCTTATAATGAAGCAGCTGTTCGTATTCTCAACAGCAGCTCCCGAAATTCCAAAGCTAAAGTTAAAGTATTCAGTGTATCAAAATTGATAGCACAAGAAACTATCATGAAGTCTGCAGATGGCTTGCATCTCCCTGAATCAAGCAGAGATACAGTAAGTGTTTTTCTCACTGGTCAACATTAAAAAGTAATAATAGTAAACCAAGATTTTAAGAGAATGTTCTGGAATGGCAGACAATATGAATGTAACGAGGACCTGCACATTCTTCAGGAAATGGTGTTCAGAAAATCTCAATAGGTGGGAGGGCAGCCAGTTATATATGGTGTTTAAAAAACACAATAGCAAACCCATTAGCACATAGCCATTTTTAAATAGCTGCTAATCCACTAAATCTTTTTGATCCTGAGTGCAAACTTTATGCCTTCATGTGCATGAATGAGTTAGAGTGATAATTCGTACAGCAGTGCTAAGAAATGTCTTACATTTTCCCCTGTGTGCCTGTATGAATTTGTTCAGTAAGGAGTGTGAAAAGAATAAGAAAACACACAATATACACCTTCCTGGTGGCATGGAGTGCTACTGCCTTGAATTCTTATTCATCTTTAACATCTCTCTCTCTCCCTCTCTCTCTCTCTCTCTCTCTCTCTCTGTATATATATATGTATGCATGCAGTGAGCCCCTCTTGTCAGTCTGCCCTTTTTGTGACTGAGCTCTCCCACCATGCCACTTTGAGTTCCACTCCTTTGCAGGTTTTAGTTCCTGCATGAACTAAATACCATTTCCCCACAAGTTTCAGTCTCATTGTCCTGTTTTAGAGACTTTCATTACTGTGCCCCTGTAGGACCCAAGTTTGTGAGCTGTTTTTCATTTATCTCTTCATAGCTCCTTCTACAGCCAGTAGAGAGACCCTTCTGCTGTAAGGGTTAGGATTAGCTCTTTCTCTTAGCTCAAGAAGCTCAAGGGTTTCCTGTTTGGAAGAGATGTTTTGACTCTACTGTTGATTGTGACTAGGTATATGGGGGTCCTGTGAAATTTTCTCTGTGTAATGATAAGGGAGAATTGCATGTTTTATGTCACTGCATGATCTAGAAGAATATTTCTTAGAATGAAAATGTTTTATGAGAGATTGACAAAACTGCCTATTTCTTTGACAGAACGCGATGATTCTCATGAATGTCTACTGCAATAAGATAATGAAGCCCATTGACGGCTCCTGCTGCCAGCCTCAGCCTCCTCTCACTTTGATACAGAAGTTAGCTTTCTGTTTCTTTACTTTGTCCATTTTTGGATATTTAATTATCAATTTAATTCATCGGAATAATTTTCGGAAGAACAAATCATGCACTGATTTGGAAAGTGGAGAGGAGAAGAAACCTGCCATCAGCACTCCTGTTTCTACTTTAGAGATGCTCTTACACTCCTTCTGCAAACTTGGTCTAATCATGACCTATTTTTATCTGTGTGACAGAGCAAATCTTTTCATGAAGGAAAATAAATTTTATACACATTCATCTTTCTTCATACCAATCATCTATATCTTGGTTTTGGGGGTATTTTATACCGAAAATACCAAAGAGGTAATGATCATGTTGACATCCTTCTTATAACATTGTTTCCCAGTTTCAGTGTAAATAACTAATTGGTAAATATCAAAAGTCAGATTTGCAAAGTCAGTGTAACTCAAATGTACTCACAAGCACTGTAACATTTGCATGGAATTAGATGCAAAAGTCTTTTGAAAGCATGTGGGTATGAGTGCTTTCAGCCTTTGTTACTCACCCAGATTGGAAGTGAGCATAGCTGGGATGCAAGAGAGAGTAGAGCACGTTGAAACTGGTAGATCTGTGTCCACTAGACAGAAGTCTTTTACAGTTGAGACCTCTTTACCCTTAAAGTGGTTTATTGTTTTGAACTTTTTCTCCTCATTTTGTAGATGTTCGTTGTACTTTTTGGAATAGCAACACTCTTGTTTTGTTTTGCATTAGACTAAAGTGTTAAATAGAGAACAGACTGATGAATGGAAGGGCTGGATGCAACTTGTTATTTTGATTTATCATATCTCTGGAGCAAGCACTGTAAGTGACTTTATTTAAGTGGGAATGCAATTTGGGTATGTTACTTCGAAAGAAAGATGGTGCAAATGTGTATTGAGTAGAAGGAATAACTCATGCTGTTGTTTCTGTTGTCTTAAAAATGGTATTAGCAGAATTAGTTTTTCTCTCTAATGAAGTGTGGATAAGAGCATTTTCTGCATTACTCAGCCAATGAAAAATAAACTTGTGTCCTCCACGTAGAATATTACATTAGTTTATTTTTAATTGCTAGCAGCACTTCCTTTTTTATGTTCAGAACTTGAAACTTCTGAATGTAATCTTTCAAAGATCCTTTCTTAAGTCTCTCTTAACTGGTTACAGAATATGAAAGCGTAGAGCACTAAATAGCAGCAACTCATTTTAACATCAGAGAGGTTAGGACAACAAAAGAGCTTAGTAAGAAACAGGCAAAGGCAGCATAAAGTTTCTTTCCTTAGTTAAATGTGATGTACTGCAGTGCAGAAAAACCATGAAATAGGGGGGAAGAGCGGAAAACCAAAAGCATTTACGTGGCCATTTATAAAAGGTATTTTACTTTTCTCAACAGTTTTTGCCTGTGTACATGCACATTCGAGTTCTGGTTGCTGCGTATCTGTTCCAAACAGGTTATGGACACTTCTCATATTTTTGGATAAAAGGGGACTTTGCTGTATACAGAGTGTGTCAGGTAAGACTTCTACTTACTGTTTTTAGAAAGATATTTGTGCAGATAACAAAAGAGCTCTGATATATCTGTAATCCCTAAATAATGTGATAAGAGGTTACTCAACCAGGTTTGCACATTGGAATTGGCTATGGTTTCTATGTAATCTGGTGTGTTTAATCCGTAGTGTTTATCTAGTACAAACATACAGAAATGATAGTTGCAATGCCAAAAATGGCTTGGTATTTTAAAGGCTGCAGACTTACAACTTTTTTTCACCACATAGTGATGGAGGTTTCATTGCAGTAGCAATGTACTGTATATAGCAATAGTAAGTAATGGTCCAGGCCGGCTGGGATATCATTGGCAACAAATTTATTTGCTAAATCTTCCTAGATTTATTCTATAGGCACTGATGAGTAAGAGGTTTGCGTGGATAGCGCTGGTGTTCTGAATCGCCTTCTGGAACAGCCTTTCCCCAGTTACTGTTGAGAAGGGATAGGTGGTGTGAATGTTCTCATCTGCTTTCCTCCGTTGGCAAAAAATTGTGATGGTTTTCCCAAATTAGCCATTGGAAATACTTCATTTTGCTTCTCTTACCTTCTTATAGTATCAGTCTGCTCCATGTTGATATTTCCCTGTGTTTGAGGTTTTTTAGTTATTAGTGTGTTTCTATTAGTTTTCTTTATACAAGTACATAAACATTGAGTGAATCCAAGAGACAGTTGTGTACACGATTTCTTTCTTTTTTTTTTTTGTCCTCTTCTGTGAATAAAGGTAATCGTTCAGCAGGTTACTGAGCACACTGGTTTGCTTGCTGCCACCGTGGCAAGTCTTTATGTAGATGGAACAACTGGTGTCTTGTCTCTGATTTAAACTGACGTCAGTTCCGCTTGCTTAAATTGTGAAAGCTTTTAATGTTTGTATGCATTTTGGATTTCCTCCTCACTTGTTGGTGAAATGAAAAACCTTTTGGCTGGTTAGCTGGGGTCCTTAATAGTGTCCCAGGGCACTTGGGGTATCTTTCTTTCCTTCAGATTAGTGATCTTCTGGATCCGTCAAATTCTTCATGTTGCTATTTTACCAAGTATCCAGCTGTTTTGCATGGAAGTAGATTACGGACATGTGAACAAGAGGCGTCACTGTAGTAATCTTTGTTATCTCTTTCAAGACATAGCAAAGTACCACCAAATATTGTATGTTACTTTTACTGTCATTCTCAACTGAGAATTTGTTGGGGTCATTTTTTTTGCTGTGACAGTTAGTTCTGTGTAACAGTATGTTTAACCATTTGATATATAGAATATGGTCAGAAATACCACTACCGGTTTCTTTAGAAACTTGAAAGTTTCACGAACGTGTCAGATATATCTGCTGCCTTTGAAAGCAAATATGTAGGGTTTGGGTTTGTTGAGGGGTTTTTTTGTAATTTAAAAACTGGTGTTTTCCTAGTCCAAAAGGCTTTTCAGTTATGGGTTTGAGTTTTCAGATCAAAGTGAATAACAGGGAGAAAACAAATACTTTCCAGTCAGATATACTGACTCTGTGGGTTGTTTTCTTTTCCAAAGGCCGTGCATTAAAGCCGACATTCTTTAATAAAGAAAACGCATTTTCGCACGATGACAGTACTGGAGAGCATAGCTGTGTTTGTGGTTTCCCTGCCAGGTTTTGCAGTGTGTGCTGTAGCAGTTTAAAAAATTAAATATCAAAATAAGTCTTTAATTGCTCTTAAGTCTTATGTTGTCATGTGACTCAGCTCATTAGACATAAGACTGCAGCCTAACTGCAGCATATAGCCTAGCTTTAACTGAGCTAGCCCGGGGGCTGTGGGAGCAAAAGCAGAGAGGCATTAACAGCATCCAGCAACTGGAATACTCAGTCCCCAGCATGGAGTCAGTTATGCTTTACCCTGTTTTCATTGCTCTGTCTACCCAAGTAGGCCAGCAAGGGACAGGTCCAGTACTACATAAGCAGCCTGCAGTCTTATATTGCATTATTCATGTTCCCCAAGACACATGACTGAAATACAAGGAGCATGCCACGTGTAAAATATGTAGTAGATTTCGTATAGTGTTTAAGAAACAGATGCCCTGTCTCTCTTAGCTTTGCCTCCCAGTTTATGTACTCTGTCTTCTCTCCTCTGACTCCTTCCAGGTTTTATTTCGTCTCAATTTCCTGGTCGTTGTACTGTGCGTAGTGATGGACCGACCTTACCAGTTCTACTACTTTGTGCCACTGGTCACTGTCTGGTTTATGATCATTTATGCCACCTTAGCTATATGGCCTCAGATAGTCCAGAAGAAAGCAAATGGTAAGATTCTGGTTTTCCCCTGCTGCTGTAAAACATTTGCATGTTACTACAAAGGATAACCACACTGAAAACGGTGGTGTTAGTACCTCTCGGTCTCTTTTTAACATAGACAAACTATGGTAAATAGCTATTCACAGCAATATGGTTTGTCGTAGATGAATTACATGTCGGTTGAAAAACGTAACAGCTGATAACTAATGTCTGTCTCTGGTTACAGTCAGAATATTTTTAATAGGCTTTGACCATCAGAAATGTGTTTTATCGAGAGCTACAGTATTACTGAACGCCAGCTCAAACACACGTTACGCTGCCTAGGCCAGCCGAGGTTGTTGCCGTACTGGGCTGATGGGTACAGCATGGCCAGGGAGCATTTAGACTTTCCCATTCTGCTTTGCGGACGTCCCTCTTGAGCCGTCCTAATTCTGCCATATCCCACCAAATAAGAACTTGGGGTTTATCTCAGTGTCTTAGAGTGAGTGAACTGTCAGAAGTGTGTCTTGTGATACGGATATTTTAAATAAAATTGAGATCAAATCCCAGTTTATTTTATGCATTCCAGTTCATTGGCGAGCTGTCATCATGCAGTAAATGCTTATTATTTAATTAACCTAAATTAGAACTAAAACCTTAAGAGTCTTAGATCCTTCTTCCCTATTGATGAGTAATACCCAAATTCGGTAATCTGCATATAGGACAGTGCAATATACCAGATGCATGCTGGGAATGGATGCTGCAGAAATATAAATGAAAGTAGTTGTACAAGAGATCTCAAAGGCAGATCGCTCCAACATTATTATTTTTTTCCTACAAAGGCACTTCTGTTCCAGATAGAGAAATGACTGTTGTGTACTTTGGAGCAATGGTGTACTGTGAAACTGGGAAATCTTTCCGTGACAACTTCTAGTTGGTTAAGTCCCCGTTTACAGCTCCCAGTGTATATGGCGGGAGAGGGAGATGGTCTCTGCTGCAGTGTTGAGACCTGGGTGGAGCTTCATGTCAGTTGACAGCATTGAGGAGCCGTCTCTCACGCTTCTCTTAACAAGATACTTGTCCTGAGAGTTCTGCAGTTGAGCTTTGGAGTACAACTGGTACCTCAAAGTTTAGTAATACACGCTCTACTTATTTCACATGCCGAAAGCTGTTGGGCATGTTGTTTTATTTATTTACATCCACCCAGAATAAGGACTGCCTGTGCAGAGTCTTTGGGAAAGCAGAGGCTTTAAAATGGTGTTTCTGTTCGAACATCTAAATTCCCTTCTTTCTCTATGTATGTTGTCCCTGTTTTAGATGTGAGGCTTAATTTAGGATTTTAATTGCTTAGGTTGTTAATTGCTGTGAATGTGTATGTTAATTGACAAAAATAAAATGTAATATGTAAATGTAGATAGTGATAAAATACAGAATCATAGAATCGTTTAGGTTGGAAAAGACCTTTAAGATGATCAAGTCCAACCGTTAACCCAGCACTGCCAAGCCCACCACCAAACCATGTCCCTGAGCACCACACTTACGTGTCTCTTAAACACCTGCAGGGATGGTGACTGAACCCCCTTCCTGGGCAGACTGTTCCACTGCCTGACAACCCTTTCAGTGAAGACAGTTTTTCCTAATATCCAATCTAAACCTCCCCTGGCACAACCTGAGGCCATCTCCTCTTGTCCCATTGCTCGTCACTTGGGAGAAGAGACCAACCCCCACCTCTCTGCAACCTCCTTTCAGTAGCTGTAGAGAGCCATCAGGTCTCCCCTCAGCCTCCTCCAGGCTAAACAACCACAGCTCCCCCAGCTGCTCCTCAGAGGACTTGTGCTCTATGTATCTATGTGCTGATGTATCTGTTACTAAGCTTAGCTACGCTAAATGATTGGCAATTAATATTTAATGTGCCCTGGGTTGTGCTATTGAAAAATTGATGGCTGTAAACTGATTAATTTATTTCTTCCCTAGGGAACTGCTTATGGCACTTGGGTTTACTGCTGAAACTGATTTGCCTTCTGACATGTATATATTTTCTGTCATATTCTCAGGTTTGTAAATTTTGGCTGTTTTTATCCTTAACAACCTAGGAGTATCTATTACCTACCTGAGCTTTTTAATGCGCTCGTAACTTCTGTATTTGTTCGTGTGTCGTAAGTGCAGAAGTAAAACAGTGGAACCTTTCAGTTTCTATTCCTGTTAGAACTGGTGTGGGTGCTGGAAAAAATATAATTCCGTATCTTACTCATTTGTAATGCTTGACGTGTTTTCGGTGTACTACTACATATTGTATCAATACAAAGGTCTGCGCTTTGGGTTTGGGGTGGAGGTTTTTTGATGTGCTTCAAGTGACTGGGTTTTGCTAGCACACGGTGATACATATGGTGATAAGATCTGTCTCTTAAGAGACCTAGTGTTGGCTTTGATGCCTTATCAAAAGCTGGCTCTCGTGAATTAGTGACTGATGGATGCTGTAAGTATAGCTGACAGAAATAAGGGCAGAGCTTTTCATTCTGGGGTTTTACAGCAGGGGTGGGGTGGTTTTAATCCCTCATTGGTTTTAAGGCGTTGAGCTGTAGTGTTCTGCAGAGTATGCCTTCATTATCCCAACACGTCAGTGGATCTCTCCCTTTAAGCCTGCAGTACAAAATGCCAATACCTTCACAGGAAGCAAACCTGAAACGCTCTCTCATCTGAAGAAGTATTTTTGCGTTGTTATTTCTTTCTTTGGGAAGGGGAGTGTCTTCTAAGGAAGCCTGTTATTTTGGTAATGCCACGTAGCTAGTGAAATAGGGACGAGATAACATTAAAAGACAGCATATTGATTTAAATTTAGTAAATGTGGTTGACATCACTGTTAATGCTTTTGCCACGTTTATTTTTTACAGGGTGCGTTTGAGAAGATATTTTCTTTTTGGCCACTGTCCAAGTGTTTTGAACTGAATGGGAATGTCTATGAATGGTGGTTTAGGTGGAAGCTGGATCGCTATGTATGTAACATTTGCATAAATTTAACCTGGTCTTAAGTGTGTGTTTTAATTTGAGGGTTAGGGAGGGTTGTTTTCCTTTCCTCTAGAGAAAGCAGGCGTTTGTCCCAGTGGATTGTTTAATAGGAGACTGAGTTGCATCCACCTTACTTCTGCAAATGTCTGTCAAAGCCTGGCTTAAAAGGTGGATGTAGATTTATTTGCTGAATTCTGTTTGCTTTTCACATATAAAGTCATAAAGTGACCTAGATTTTTCTTTTCTCAGAAGTTCTACTGTGAAAATGTCACACCTCTAGCACTTGAGGCTGCTGAGTGACAAGGCAAATTGTTGTGGTGGCTCTTAATAATATTTTTTGAAAGTGGTATCAATTAAGGATATATTTCTTTTAAGGTAACCTTTAAAGCACTTGTAAAATCAGGGTCTTGATGCCCAAACCAGACTATTTTTGCACATATTTTTATCATAAAATGCTTTGGGTTGGAAGGGACCTTAAAGACCATCTAGTTCCAACCCCCCTGCCATGGGCAGGGACACCCTCCACCAGACCAGGTTGCTCCAAGCCTCATCCAGCCTGGCCTTGAACACTTCCAGGGATGGGGCATCCACAGCTTCTCTGGGCAACATGTTCCAGTGCCTCACCACCCTCTCCGGGAAGAATTTCTTCCTGATATCCAATCTAAATCTCCTCTCTTTCAGTTTAAACCTGTTACCCCTTGTCCTGTCACTACAGGCCCTTGTTAAAAGCCCACTACCCCCATCTTCCTTGTAGGCCCAAGGAAGTGGCTTTGAAGTGGCTTTGTGGTGGGAAAGTGCTTTCTTTTTCAGTTACTGACCCTGCAGTGGGCGGGGATAGAACAGGGAGACACTGTTGGGTTTTTTTCCTTCTTGGTAAGGTGAGTGAAGTTTCTAAGATGGGAGCATTTATCTGCTAACCTTATCCTGAAGGGGATCACTTGCCCGCTTCTCCCTCCGGCAATCTCAGTAACTGGAAGTTGCGGAGCACACAGTTGTCACATCCCAGGCTGCTGCCGCCAGCCGCGCACGCTGCATCGCGACATTGCAGATTGTGAGCTTTGTTGCTTGTGAAGAGTGTATTCTGTGATGCTGCTGAAGAGGAAGTTCCAGAATAAATACGGGAGACAAGCACCACATGGGCCTGAAACATCGTCGTGTTGCTAGCTAACGAGAACTTGGCGTAAGATCATAAACCACTTTGTTCAAGAATTGTGTCTGTGAGAGAGGGAAGCGCTTGTAGCGCTTCTTGAGCGTTTTCACCTGCCAACTTGGGACAATGCCAGAGACTTGTGGTTTTCCCCCAGAGAAAGCCCTTTTCAGGGCTGGCATAGATTTCTGTGGGATAGTAGGTACTTAGGAGCTTCTTGAAATTTCATTGTCATACCTTTCATGCTCTGTGAAGCATTACTGAGAGCACTTTGTTCGTAGGTTTGGGTTGAGTTAGGCAGTGCAGCTTATGACAACGTCGCGTAGAAAGTTTGCCTAGTAAATCCGGGGTAGGACCTTTTGACACCTCAGCTTTGGTATTGCAAACAGTTTATCCCGTAGCGCTTCTGTTCAGAGTTTGTGCCTCAAGTACTTGTCAAAGCTATGAAATACTCATTGCATTCTGTCTTTTACAGGTGGTTTTTCATGGGATGCTGTTTGCTTTTCTTTATCTGGCACTGCAGAAACGTCAGATGATATCGGAAGGAAAGGGAGATCCTCTCTTCTCCAGCAGAGTTTCAAATGTTTTATTATTTATTTCAATTCTATCCTTTTTGGTATGTACCCAGTACAACTAGTACAATCAGGCTGGTTAATCTCTGAAGAGGAAGTTTTCTGAAGTACTTGTTTAGAAAACAGATTGATTTAAAAAGTCAAATCTTGATCCTGGAGATATGTCAGCTGTGGTTTTGTGCACAGCCCTGCCTATCTACTCACTAAAATACCGTTCCTTTCAGTCAACTGGAGATGAAAACAGCATGACTCGGTTCACTGCAAAGGTCACAAGAAAATGGGATCATAGAAATAATACGGTAGATGCCGCACCTGTTATCTCCAGTCTTGATTGCTTGTCTGTTTGCGATGGAGAAATTGCCAACAGTGTGCCTGCATCTTGGGGTGTGAATAAGTACGGGGATACTCATCGATGGCAAAGAATTTGAGAGAAACACAAAACTAAGCACAGTGTAGGTTTTCCTATTACTGCCCCACGGCTTAGCAAACCAGTTGCTGCTGAAGCACTTCAGAATAGCTTACCTCTTGTGTACCTCGTTTTCCTTTTTCAGTGTTACATGTAATTGCTACACACGATGAATTTTGTATCTTTTAGACCTACTCTGTTTGGGCTAGTAGCTGTAAAAACAAGACCGAGTGCAATGAGCTACATCCTTCCGTGTCTGTGGTGCAGGTAATTATAATTACTGCCCTTTTCCTTACAGTGATAGCAGCTGACTGTCCTTATTTGTGCTTTATAAAAATCGGGCTTAAGTCTATTTTTGCTTTATTTATACTATATTTAAGTATATTTTGGCTTTAGCATGGAATGTCAGATACTGAGCTTCATTCTCACGTCTGAAAGTGAGAAAGGGCTCAACTACACTGTTGGCTGTGCTTCGTTGCCTTTAAGCACTGAAGTCGCATACTGCGATTATACTTTTGCTTATCCTTGGTGTCCTTAGTGCAGATTTCGTATGTTTAACTCCAAACTCAGCTTTGGACCATCGGCACAGCAGTGGAAAAGAAGAAAAAGGGCGCGTGTGGGAGGTATTACTGCCGCAAGCAGCCTATGGGGGCCTGGAGTCACTTCCAGGCAGAGAAGTGGGTCACAGGGGCGCGCATGTTTTATTAAATTTAAGTTTTCCTCTTCCTGTGCCCCTGCTCCCATGCCCCAGCTGTCTGATTCTCTTCCCTCTGTGTTGCCTTTTTCATTAGTGCTTTGTCCTCTCTCTCGAGGATTAATTTCTTAATATGAACTTGTCTACCTTGACACCCTCTTTAAACACTGAGGGTTAACTCACATTTGTGACCACCGTCGTGTTGGGCTGCCGCCACAGAACACGTTGTGTGCCGGTGCCTCCGAAGGGTGTAGGTAGTATCTGTCCACACCGAGGCCACGGTTCTACTGAAGGTGTAAATGTGACTCGTTACGCTAAAAGACTGTGTGCGAGAGACGCGCGGTTTCCAGACCTGCTCCGTTAAGTACACCGGGCACGGATTGTTGTTTGGTTTGTGTATTTCTTAGGTTTTGAAGGGCATTTAATGTGTGATGCGCTACACTGGACAGTGGAAATGAGTAAACCATTTTGTCTGTGTGTAATCTGCTTGTCATCCATGGTCACTTTTTTTTTAATACCTTTTTTTTTTTTTTTTTTAAGATTTTGGCTTTCATCCTCATCAGGAACATTCCTGGATATGCCCGGTCTGTGTATAGCTCATTCTTTGCCTGGTTTGGCAAAATCTCTCTAGAGGTGAGTAGAAAGATCAGAAATCCAGCGGATTGAATCTCAGAACGTAAGGTGGTTTCGTTATCGAAACTGTAGCCTGACACATAAATAGTGGAAACATTTATTGGCTAATTTAGTCCCACACTGTTGTGTCTGACCTCTTTTGGCGTTATCTGTCTGCCCTTAAAAATCATAGCTGAAACAGCAGTCTGAGAGTAGCAAACTTCTTTCTTCTGCTGCGTCGGCGAGAGCCGAGGGCCGTGGGGATTTAATGCGGGAGGGAGCTGTGGTGTGTGCGCAGCTGGAAGGTAAAAATGAAGGCAGTTGAAGGCTTGGCGTGCATGACGCTGACCAGGTTATAAGTGTGTTTGCCCTAGAAAGCTTTCCTGCATCAGCACACACATGCAACTGCCCAAACGGAGCCCTTCTTAGCGCGAGTGTTGGGTGTGAAACAGCAGGAATTATCTTGCTTTCCATTTTATTTGCTGTTTAATAATATTAAATGTTTCATTTCATTGTACTACTAAAGTGTATTTCAGGAAGGGAAAGGAGCGTTGAGGAGAAACTCAGTGTACGACAACGTATATGTAGTACCCGATTTAGATTGTTTGGCAAGGATCACGTTTTCACTGCTTTGATTCCCGGTGAACTTCAGGCTGCTGACCAGCTCCAGGGACCTCTGCGTTCAGCAGCAGTCGAAGCTTTTATCTTTTATTCACAGGCGCGTTAGTTCTGTCCCTCCCCAGGGATAGGGTGACGGAGCAGAGCCGTGTTCCTCATCTGTTCTGCTGCTCCCCTGTGCCTTACCCTGGTCCGTTAAGGGACGGGCAAACGCAGTTACTGTGTCCTGTTGTGTCTTAGCGCAAAGGGGTGGAAAACAGCTGCTCAGAGTATATTACTTACTCATAAATGCCTGACTTAGGCAGGAGCACAGCGTGTCCGTTGATGTAATAGCAATAATTATATGGTTTTAGGTTAGTAAAAATATTTACTTATCTCTATAAGTAGAAAACATTACATAGAAGTATTATTAAACCCACTTTTTTCCTTTCAGCTTTTCATTTGCCAATACCACATTTGGCTGGCAGCAGACACAAAGGGGATCTTGGTGCTCATTCCAGGCTATCCGATGTTTAATGTTCTGGTCAGCACTTTTATATTCGTGTGTGTGGCCCATGAGATTTCTCAGATCACTAACGATCTAGCACAGATCGTGGTTCCGAAAGATAACTCCACTCTGCTGAAAAGGTTGCTGTGCGTCGCTGGGTTTTTTTCTGGACTACTCCTCTTCTCCGCAATGCAAGAGCAGTCAAGGCATTAACCTGAAAAGGTTCTTGGAAACTTTCCTCAGGTTTACGCTGTGTCTGCCTGAGTAAGAACTCTCAGCTGGAGGCACAAGAAGACCTTTAAATGAAGCGTGTGGACATGTATATAGTGCAGATGTACATATTTTGTGTGGAAATGGCCTTCTCAGATAATCTGAGAAAGAAGAACGCGCTGTACAGAACCGCATGTGAAAAATGAGTCTTTTCTACTGGATATATGTTTCTGTTTACATGTCTGTTGAAACGTGACAGGAAGGGGCAAAGTTAAAGGGTTTAGCGGTATCACGTGCGTGTCAAGGAATTAACTTTACCTCAGGTCGGCCGAACGAAGCGGGTGTTGCTGGAGTGGCGCCCGTACGTAACACGCCGTCATCGTTCTCATCAAGGGGCAAGAGCGAGCAAACCTGTGATCCTTCGGTAATGGTCACCTTTAGCTGATGTGGAACATGAAGTGACAGGTAAACCAGGGCATTTTTTTGAACAAAACGGTAATTTTTGTTTAGAAAGGAGTATTTTGGGTGGAGATAGTACGTGTTACATGAAACCCTTTATACGTGGAAGTAAGAAGTCATCGTCAATTCAGTGATTTAAGATCTTACACAAGTTTACGCTTTTTTTTTTTTGTTGTTAGAAATGTAAGATGTTTTCAGCAAATACGGTGGACTCTGAGGTGAAATTTTATAAAGAAAATTAGATTTTTTTTTTTTTTTTACCTAAAACTGTTTGCCTTTGCATAAATTTTCTGCTAACTCATGTAACTGTGGGCAGTTCTCTGTGCTATCCCAGTGCACAAACAGCAGAATAATTTGCAGAGACTTAGTTCAAGGTGGAGAATTTTTGGAAGACTTCCAACCTTTTCCAGTCAGATGAAATCCCATCACACCCTCTCCATCAGATCCTAAGGAAACAGGAGAAGGGTGATCTTGGAAGCCCTCCGTGTCTGTAGGTGACCTTGAGCAGGGTCTCACGAGGAAACCGGTGCCATGTTCTGGCCCGTGACGGTGTTTTCCTGTAAAAGGACACGAGTCGATCTGTTGCTGTCAGGAGGAGGGACGCAGCATCAGCTCGTTGCGCGCAGATGGCCCAGTCTCAGAATTACAAACGAAAGGAGACTGGAGCTGTTTGGAAGAACCAGCCTTTATGGCAGCGCCCATCTTACCTGCTAACTCTTTAGCATGAAAAGTAAAGCAGAAAGGAATAGCTGTCAGCATGGCAGTGACAAGCTGTAGCTTACGTTCCACTCGGTGACGTTACAGTCCGTTCTTTGCCATTTGCAGTTTTGGTTCAAGCGCTTGCTTGACCTCTAGCGGCTTTGTCCTTTTATTCTTCTACTGGTTCCTTGTCAGCCAGCACAGACACCAGCACAACAGTGTTTTCCAAGCGTTTGTGCAATTATGCACCATTACAAACAATATGACTCCTCATTTGTACCGTACGTACTGTCACGTTCATGCTTCTCATCTTAGCCCCGTTGAATTCACGCTCGCAAAAAATACCTGTGAAAAGAGTGGCTTCATTTATGCCGTTGGTGGAGAACAGGTTCTTTTCAAGAATGACCATTCATTCATCATGGAAAAGAAAAAAGAAATCATTCGCTTCCCCCAAATTCGGCAGCTTTACTGAGTCTGCCAGCTGTTCTGAAGCTACTGGAAAGCCACTCAGCTGTGCGTTCTTTGTGTGCGACTTCCAGCGCTTGGGAAGTTTCACCTCCTTGGCTGGGACGCCGAAGGGCCGCAAGACGGGGAGTAGGTGAACGGTGGTGAGGGAGAGGCTGCGTAAGCATCATCTGTGCCAGTATTAGGAGCAACGAGGAACTGCGAGTCTGAGGGGTAACTTTGGGTTTGTTCTTCACAGACAAAGTATTGTAGATAGAATTTTATTTATCTCTTGTACAGACTGGGTTAAAAGATTTATTTTTAATGGTGGAAATAATGCACTTGTTTACTCTTACTGTATGTGGGATAAATATATTTTCTTTTCAGGTTATGTAAAAATATGAAGTAATTTAAACATTAAATAAATGTGCTGTGGGATGCTTATTTTTGTAATGGGAGCAGCATCAGTGAAGTAAAAACTTCGATTGCTTGACTCTAGCTGGGCTGCACTTCACTCTTCTGCCTGCCTGCAGTCGGGTCAGTACCGCAGCTCCTCCGCGGTGACGTTCCTTCAGGCGCAGGGCGGATACTTACTCCTATCACAAGTTATTACGGATGCGATGCAGGAAGAAGGATTCTGCTGCAGTCAGTTGCACTACCCCAGCTGTGATGAAACCACAGCTCCAGTAGCCAAAACCACCCCTGGAGCTTGGGGGCCTTCAGCAGACTGAGAGGGGTTGAATACTTCTTCCCTCCTCCCTGGGTTACAAGCTGGAAACTCTGTGGCAGAGCTCTGCATGGCTTTTCTGGCTTTTCTCCAACCCGGCAATGTCAAGAAACCCATTCTCGGATTTGTTTGGGTTAAGGAATTCAGCTTTTAATTTGAGTACTTCAGCCTCACACGAAATAGCAGAAGGGGCTCCATAAGCAAAGGATTCAGGGTGGTAGTTCCATACCCAGAGCTCCTTGGATAACTGGGGAGGTAATACCCGATGCAGGCACCTGAACGAAGGGGTGCACACACTCTCCCTCTCCCCTGTTAAACAGGAACCCGGTGCCACTTCAGTTCTCAGACTCTTACCGTCCAGTATCGCTGCCCGTCATGGTAACGGCTGTCACAGACAGTTGTTCGGGCACTGTGATGTAAAATAAGCAGGCGACAACATCACCATGTTTTCCTATTTATTAGGTTTTACATTTCATGTATTTACAAAGACAGCTGTAGCGCTTTCTGTGTGACTGGGTTGCAACTGTCACTCGATACAAGATCAGTTCATACTGCCCTCGTACAGCGTTAACAGAGGCCGTGAACGTACGGGTTTAACCAGCTGCACCTTTAACTAATTCTTCAGCATTAAGTGTCTCCAGCCAGCTTTATAAATTATGCTGCCATAGGAGTTGTTTTAATAAGTAAAAATAAATAATTTGTTATGAAACTTACCTCTAATTGGAGCTTGCAATCATAAAATAGTTGGGGTGCGCTCACTACCCAAGTCACCTACATCATTAGATCCTTTTCCGAGCAGGTGGAGCGCCCGCTGGCACAACCCGATTGTTTATCCACGTACCTAACGGTTTAAGAAACTCCCTTAAACGTGTCGGCACTGTTCCGTCTGAAGAGCAGCAAGGCGGGAGTCGCTGCGCTGGTAGTTAACTGACTGTCATGCCATCGTTACCGGAAACCGCTACGATCCCAACCCAGTACAGAGTTTAGTCTCGCACTGCATCAAAAGCCACCATTTAAAATCCATTCCATTCATTGCTGGCTGAAAGCACTGCCAGCCCGACGCTGGAGAACGGACGGCGGCAGAAACGAACGGAAACCAGCTCCTGGTCGTACTCCAGCTTTGCGCAGCTCAGGTAAAAGATGTACATTTGCAAGTTGCTGTGAATCTCAGCATGCAGGTTGCTAACTCACTTTTCACCCCCCCGAGCTGCTGGGAGAAAGGGAGGGGGCTCAGGAGGAAGATGACTGATGGAAGGCTCTGCCCTGGTACCTCTGGAGGCGGTAGGAGTGAGCAGGAACGGGTCGCTCTTCCAACTGCTCCCAAACCCCACTTAGTGCTTCAGCTTCCACACTGTAGCCTGAGCTACCTCTCGCGGTGTAACAACCGCTGCCGCTACTCCTACGGCTACACGCTGCGGTCTGCCGGTTGTGCTTAGTGTTTGGGGCAGCCTTGCACACCGACCGCTAAGGCTTGGCAGTACAAGGGACTGAGCGCCGGTTCCGTACTTTGCTACAACAGGTACCGTACTCTGCTACAACAGGTACCGTACTCGCTGCGCAAGGAGTGCCGAAAAAGCAGCCCAGGGCTCGCTTTAAGTACCCGCCCAGGTGTTGCCTGCAGGTCCCAGCCTACGCGCACATCCCTGCGTGCTTAAAAATCAACAGGTTTCGCGTTTTGAAGGAACAGGGTCATAACTCAAAAGAACCACCAGTGACTACAATGGTCCTTCCAAACTCTAATCACCTCGGTTTGCCATTTCTTTTTAGCCCCAGTCTAAAATTCCTAAATTACTCAGAATTTCTCTTAGCAGAGACCTCAGGAAGCTCAGCTTGGGAAACGCAGGCAGCATCTAGCAGCTGAAAGCAGGCGCAGCTCTGCTTACAGGGTAATATCCTGGAGAACACAGGGCTCCCGGAAGAGAACGTACTACGGCAGAAAGAGAAAGCATCAGCGTCGGGTTAAGAGAGCACGGCGCCCTGAGGTGCAACCCCACGAACGGTCGGTGAGAGCTGCTACAGCTGGAGACCCTCAAGTCCTGTGTTGGGCTGCATTGGAGGATTTAAAGAGGCATGAGGAAAAAATCAGTTAAAATACCCAGAAATGTGTCAGGAGACCAATTATCTCTGTCTACTGAAAAATAAGGAAACCTCCTGCTCCTTTTAACAAAGTTTGAATTCCTGAGCTTTCGGCTGCAGGGACAAACGCCTCTCAAAGTAGCCGCCTCCCAGGACAGTATTTCATCAACTCCTTTTTGGCTGCTCAAAAATCATCCCTGCTGTACTGGGTAGCTAGTTCTGCCCCAGCTCCAAAAAGAACAAATAAACCGCGTCGGGCATCAGGGATATCGCCCCCAAAAACCATTGGAGAGTATTTTTAAGGAGTTAAAAGTTAGTCCGTGTACGGTAACAACACTCACCCTTGTTTCTTCGCAGACTTTAATTTCTGCAGTAGGAACGGTTCTTCTAACATAACCAGGTGAATGAATGGACAGATTTTAAATGTTCTGTTGCTTACAAGCTGTCAGACAGGGTAAGTACCGGCCCGGTTGGTTTGGTTTTGTTTGGGTTTTTTTCCAAAAACACCTTTGCTCATTACATTCTGGTAATCTCTAAAAAGTTAATGCGTAGTAAATCTGGAAAGCTCTTCCTGAGCCTCATATCGCACAGGTTTGGATGTTTCTACACTATGCTTTGCGTGTGCAACTCCAAGGCGGTCTCAGGGTCTGAAATCCTTTCATCCCGGTGCTTATTTTGAAGTTTTGATTTCCCTGTTAAAACTTGCAGGAGAGATCACAAGACAGAATAGAGTTTGCTATTTATTAATACATATATTTGAAAGATTATTCTCTGAATGTAACAAATATAAAAAGGTATCGGTGTTTACAAATTGTCCAAAATGTCCAAAGTACAAAAGGATACAGTACGTTAGTTATGTGGAAGCGATTGCACTCTCTGGCACTGAAAGCGTCTTAATACTGTGGGCATGCACAACACACACCAGGAACACGCATGCATCGATCAGAACACGTACGGAAGGAAGACAATTTGCTGCCTTCTCTGATTACAAATTCATCGCTTCTGTTAGCTTTCTTTCCTCAGGAATGCCATTTACCTGCAAACAGATGAGAATTCATGTAGCCCGTCAGCGGCGGGCGATGGCTCAGCCATGCTGAGCTGTCAACCGGCAGCACAGCTCACAGAGTATTTCCTGGTCCTTTGCCAACAACCACACTGGAGAAGCACTGCAAGCACAGCCTGGACCAACAGACGATGGACACAAGAAAAAGCTTTGCTTGCTTGTGGGAAGGGGGAGATCTGGGGAAAGGTTGCTTAACTGGGAATTCACCTTTCTACCTGGGATCTAACAGGCTTCACGGGGAGGCTGGAAGCTGAAAACAGAAAACGCAGTACGCCGGGTACGCGCACTGTTTAGTCTTTTCCATTACAGGAATATCCTACAAACTTTTTCATCTAAGCGCCTTAAAATAGCCCTCGTGAACTTTGCCAATCAACAGGCGGTTATAAAAGTTAACACACCTTCCTGGAGACCAGGAGCAACTTCCAGCAGCGTAGTGGAAGCGTTAGAGGTGAGCTGTCACCCTGCGTAACCGATCTCTCCCCGTCGTATTTAACGCCGTGAAACAGTTGAGCCACTAAGTCTGCGTTTTCATAGAGGGTTATCGTTATGAAGTTATTGGGGCTTATTGTGACAGCAATAAAGTAATTGTTTCTTTTGGGGGATGGATGCTGGAGAGGACAGTGGGTATGAGACACGGTCTGCTCCTCAGATTACTGAGTATGGGTTCCTGAGGCTTTGACACAGAAGTATCTTGTTTATGGTGGTGACTGACAGCACGTTAACAATCCTGCGTGCATTACTGGGAATTTTCTGTAGGAAAGGAGGAAAATTGAACAGTGAACGCCTAGTTCTACAAGTTTTTTGGCCTTAGGTGTTTTAGTTCTGCAAATTCCTTGTTTGAACAGACCAGTAAAATTGATTGCTGCGGTTGTACTGATGACACTAAGAAAAGAAATCTGGGAGCGCCTGGATTTTGTTTTAAATCATAACTTTCTAACATTCTAGCCTTGGGACCACACGAGTCATCGATGTCCTTAAGGAGACAAACGGCAGGAGGCACGTGCCATCACGCCAGGGAGGTGCTTGCGGTGTCACCTGCCCATCTCAGTTACAAGGAAAGGCGTCACTGTAAACTAAGCGAAGAGGAAGCACTGTCTGTCCCAGTTACACTTTTCCCCCGGCAATTACGGAGGGTTTGTCAGAGGCGTGGGATGAACGTGGTAGAACACACCTGTTCTTTCAAAATACCGTACTCCAGACAACACCAGCACAGGGGCATTTCCGAGATCTGATTTTAGGGCAGCTCTGCAGTGTGATTTCCGAGCAACCAACCCATGCCTGCTGAAATTTCGTACCTTTAGAGGAATTCCTCGCTGCTGCCAACACACAGTACTTCCTACCAGGGCATTTCACACCTTTTTTCACTGCAAGACAGACTGCAATTCTTGTAGCGAAACAGTCACAACAGAAGAGCCAAATGGTGTGACGTTTTTATCTGAATGCCGGCAGTAAGGAGCGTCACGAGCCAAGTGCCGACCCCGACCGGCGCCGGAGGCTCCGGCTGGACGCTGCCAGGGTCACCTGCCCATGCCAGCGGATGTAGAACAGAGCACACAAATTGCAGAGCTAACACAACAGCAGCCAGGTGGTTGTTTTATCATTCGGTTTTGATTTCCAGGTAACAAAAAAACCCAACCCCACGCACGCAGGCAGAAGCGGCTATTGTATACTTGCCTCAAATCTTTGAAACGTTGTCATACGAAATTCTCCTTTAATCCCCGAAAGCATTAATGAAGAAGAAGGATTTTGAATGAAAAGAAAGAGTTGCTTACGTAACTCCCAATTTAAACCAAATCTTCCTGTTGGAGCTGTAGTTCCCGCACTATGTTGAATACATATCCGGAGCTTTGCCTGAACACTCAAAGATTCTACTCTGGCCTCTACGTTTTCCTTGTATGATCCTTGACCCCTTACATGGCCACGGCTGTAGCTTTTCCTCAGACCCGATACGCTAACCGGAGAAACAAATCAGCCTCAATGAACTCTGATGGGATCCCTCACAACCTCAGCCAGTACCTTATGATCTGAAATGGTATAAAATGGTAGAAAAGTGATGACTGCAACCCAGGAAAGCAGCCGCATGGGTACTCGCCTCACCCCAGATTCCCCAGTAGCGGCTCTTCATGTTTAGTAGCAGTAAAGAGCTGCTTCTTCAGAGCTTAACTAGTCTTGGCGGGAAATAGAAGTCTATTTCCTGTCAAGTTTTAGGGAATCTGGCAAGTGTAACCACATTTGGGAATCTGGCTGTAACTTCATGCTGTAACGGAAAATTATTCATACGAGTTTTCCAACTTGGCTGTACCAGGCTCCAGCACCTCACGCTGAGTCCTAACGGAGCATTTCTCCTACTTGTTTAATCAATCCCGTTGCAAAATTTTCACTGATGTATCAAAAACATTCTGGAATGACGATGCTGTAATTCTTTCCTCTATTTGAACACGGTTTCCACTGTCCACACTGTGACTAGCGATTCCCCGCACCGGGCACGTAACGGTTACGGTATGTTCTCAGCACTGACCTGCACTCTGCTGCTGTGGAATCTGAGTCTGGTGTGGCAGGTTCCTACAAGAAACAATTTAGTCTCTTTAATGCTCCCACACGAACTCTGAAGCACGTTATGCGTAAAAGCTCAGTATGTAAAAGGCGGGGTTTGGCTTACAAAGCAAAACTCCATTTTCACTGGGCAAATAGAGTTGGCGAAAGGTTGGCCAAGTCAATAACAAAGTTAGTGTTAAGGGGTAGCTCCCGTCACTCTACTTGTCAAGTGGGTTCAAAGGCTCAGAGGTGGGAAAAGGCCGGAGGTAACAAGAGTCACTGGAGGCTTCCGATGTTGAGCAGAGTTTGGTTTCTGTAAGCAATGAACAGAGCAAAGGTGACGGTGTTGGCAACCTAATGACTGACTGGAGTGAATGAACGGTCACCTGCTTTTACACACCGGACCAGTTCGCTTTGCCAGGCAAAGTCCGTTTCTGTGTCCTGCTTGTGTCTATTTTAATAGCTACCAGATACTGTTTTTACAGAAAAGAGTTAGGGGTTGGAACGCAGGTGAAGCAGATAAACCTCTACGAACAATGTAAGCAAGCTCAGGCTTTGGCACCTCCGACATCAAAAATGGCTATTCTGAGTAGAGAAGAAACTAACATACCGGGTGGAGCACTCTGCAGCACTTACACAAGGGACAATTCCTACAGCCGTACTTTCTGGAGGATTTAGCTCTGGGACAGGGAGAAGAAAACACTCTTCTAGCACATATCTCCATTGCAAAAGGAATTTGGGGCAAGCACGTGTAAATTAGGGCCAAGTAAGTGCTGGCACTGTACCAGCATCACCGGGGCGGTGCAAGCCTGCCAGCTGAGCAGCAACCAACAGGAGCTTGTGCTGCAGCACGGCGCTGAAAACCAACGGCAGCCACTTTGGAGACCTCTGTCTCAGACCTGCTCAACCCCAGACCCCGCAACCGACCCCTCCGACAAATGCCTCTTTCCTACAGCACAACCGACCCGTCGGAATTTGAACACGTGCGAAGCACAAGGTGGGTCTGTCTCCACAGTTCCGTCTCCTTACTGATAAATGATCTTTAAGGAATGGAAACGAGTATTTTTCTGGTTTCTGTCCTGGAGGGAGGCTGGCAACAATGGAAAGGGCCAAGACCTCTGAATGCCTTCACTGGCAAGACTGTATTTACTGTCTGTGCAATGGAATATGCCCTTCTGCTCTGTGTTAACGTTTCAAACGTAAACCACGTGTGACAGGTACGTGACTAAAGACTTACGAAGTCTGGACTTTCGGGTGTGAAACCACCAGCAACCTGGTGGTGGGTCTACACCAGAGCTCCAAAGACACGGGGTTAAGACGTGGGGTGTCTAAAATAGAACAGTGTTAACTGATTCCTCTGTCAAAAGTAGTTTTTCTCCAAAACACGCAGAAACGTAACTGCTCCACGCAAAGCTTCTTGCCAAGTCTGCAGACTGAAATCCAGCCACTTTTGTAACAGAAGGCCTTTCTTCTGCTTGAAATGCAACCATCAGGGCAATCTCCAACTACAGTCATGCCTGACACCTCCCTCCACGACAAACACATTGCAGATGACAAGCACCGGAATCTGTCGTTAAATCGCGCAACATAATGAGCACTGAAACGTGAAACGGAATGGAATACTTACTGCTGCGTTTGCATCAGTGGCATGCTGGTATTATCGTAGCTGTCTGCGTGAAGGGGCGGCACGATCTCACCAGTAACCGGGTGAAACACTGGAAGCGTTGAAAGAGGCCAAGCTATCTCTCTATTTTTAGACATGTCCCGGAGCTCTTTGGTTGATTTCTGTATAGCACTGTGGTGGACTAACTGGATGCTATGTCAAAAGGAAATACAATAGTAAATATGCATTTTAAGTGCTCTATCAAAATGAATTGACTTTTACAATTATTGTTTTTCTTAAAAATACAAGGACTTTGATGCATGCTACAGACTCTATAGTCCAGCAATTACAGTAAACCGTTACAAAGTTCATTTAATAAACACAGGATTTATTTAATTTTTAAGGCAGTAATTATTCCATTAGATTTCGCTGTCTGGATAAGTATTTTTCATAGGATCCAAGGCTCTGCAATTTATGGCTAATGTTTCATTTATTTGCTGCAGTTAAAATAACAACTGGTTAATTCCTGATGCTTGTGGTAGATTCATAAAAACTCACGGAGTAATTTTAAAACACTCCATAGCATAGGCACTGGATACCTCCCAGGGTATGTGTTCTCCTGCCCCCTGCCTTTAAGATATAGGCTGGGAAGTCCAGTAACCAGGAGTGTAAATTACATACTGAGGTATTTATTCTAACAGCATTATTTTATTTTGAATTGACAGTCGTTAATTTCAAACCCTTTTTATTCTGGTCTTCTATCCTTGCCAAGACTCTGATTTAAAAGCAGCTTTCACATTTATGAATTAAACCATGGATTAGAGAGAATGAAGGAAGATTATGACACACATGTATGAAGCATGACAAGCTACTGAGCATGAAAATTAAATGGTAAAAGAAAAAGAACAGGAAAGAAGACACTTACTCTGGTGTTTGCATGTTTCTCTTTTCCCTAAAAACAAAACAAAATTTATGAATTAAATAATAGCATTGATAGTTGGAACATTAAATCTAGCTGACGATGAAAACAGTACATGACGTAGAAATGCTGACAAGGTTATTGCTAAACGCAACTTGGCAGCATTTGCAACTGGGTTCGTGATGAGGCCTCGATGAACGCACGTAAAGAGGTGTGATACTGGTGAGAGACACGCACACACAGACGCACACACAGAGAAATGGAAATGCAAGTTAAAGAACAAGCTTCTGGCTAAAATAAATTCTGTGACAAAATGAAATTGTCGTTTGTGTAAGAAATGGCAGAAATTGCGTTACTTGCTGCTTTCCTTTTATGCCTTTTTCTTTTGTAATATTACTAAATTCAGTTCATGTCCTCAACCACATTTACTTTAGAGAAGTTAGAGTTTTAGAAATTACTTAATACTTTCCTGAATCAATGATCCTTTATCAGTATTTTGTTTGGGGCATTTTAGAGAGTCGTGCATATGTGGAGATTTTATGGAGTTTTGTGCATATAGAGATTTTTGACCCTGTCCACTAGAACAATTCAAGGCCCTAAATCCATTATCTTGGAAAATCCTTTATGTGCTTAGATGAGAAATACTGCAGTATTTCAAGACGATATCTTTTGGCCTGTTTTAAATGTTTTTAAATGAACTGAATGGAATTCTTCTAACAAATAAGTCTTCTACGCGCTGCGATCTCAGAAAAACCTACAGTTACTTATGAGCGTGTTAAAGTACTCACACTCCTTCCCGTCGGCAGCACATGATATAGGCAAGTATTAGAAAAAGCACCAGTGCTATTGCCGAGGGCACTGCCAGTGTGATTAGGAAATCCGAGTAATAGTCTCTGCTTTTCAGGGTATCGGAAGGTGGCTTGTATTCTCCACCATCAGGCAATATCCCCTCTCCACGGATCACTTCCTGAAAGGTGGAAACTTGTTTTGTATTGTCAACCTGATACCCAGAAGAAAAGAAAGAAGAAAAAAAAAAAAAGGCAATTATACAACAAAGTATCGGAATGTAAACACAGTATTCAAGCAGCCATAACACATAAAAGAATCTGTATTACACATGTGACAAATTCGATACGATTTCACCCAATCGCCTTCTTTTAACCAGTAAAACCTTACATTTTGTTGAAAGCTTCTGATCAACGTGACGAGTAATCTATTAGTTTTATAACCTTATTTTGGGTGTGCCAGAGATAACTATGTATTTTACAGATTAATTTTAGGGATGTTTCACATGAACAGTATTTGTGTGAAAATTGAGCTTTATTGCAAACTAATTATTTGACACCGGTTTTTTTTTTTTTTTGACAAATCGATCCATTTCTTACTAGTCTTCCTAAATACCAACACTGCCCTCTCTTGTATGAAGGTGGTAGCGATGAAGAGGAGTACCTATGGATTTTCCTCCTCCTTCTTCCTATTAACCTTCACATCCAGCGCTCAAAAAAGCAAGAGGGGCAACCTGAGCTGCTGAGAACTGAGCAGCTCCACTGCCTCTCCCGCCCACCCGATGCAGGAAGGGCCCCAACCTGAGATGAGCATCTGGTTGGCCTGAGATGGAGTTCCAAGGTGTCTTCTACCTCTTAACTAACCTCCAGAAGGCTGCAGTCCTGGTCACAGGTAGATGTTTTTATTTTATTTAATATCTGTATCTTCTGTTTCTAGAAATACAACCTTTTTTTGCTACTGACTATACTGACTGCCTTTCCAATATTACTTTTCAATTTTCTGTCTTCATTTTCTTGTTATCTTCAGTCAGATAGTACCGTTCAATTTTATAAGTGTTAGTTTTAAAACTCTCTCCAGATCGTTAATGAAAATAATCTATACTCGCCTACACTCCTGACCTTTTGTCTGACACTGTTCCTTGAGAGTTTCTGTAACTGATGGTCACTTCTTCGTAATTTATACTTCAGGTCATAAAAAGGTGTTTTAAAACTTATGCAACGGGTTTACATGGAATGCCAGAAAGAATGTGTTGTTGAGCTTCAAATGCACACACGTGTGTGTGTGTATATATATATATTTTTTATTTTTTTTTAAGTGCGTGGCGGTTTGACAAAAATTAATTTATGTATCCTCCACTCATTAAATCCTGCAGTACATGTTCTGTTATGAATTCTGCCTAGACGAAGCTCAAGCCCTGAGCAGACACACAAAGAAGATGTATGCAGCTGCTGATGTGATGGACAGAAGCCCATACACGGCGCGAGAACAAGCTATCAGAAAGCAGCATTGAGAGGAAGCGTGTATTAAGTTGCCCCTCTCTTCAGAATTTGGAACCCACGACCTTAAATCGAAGCCAACATCGCTTCGTAGGAAGTGGGAGGAAGAGTATACGATGGCTGCATTTTCACTCGCTGGTCTGTGTTGTGGTTGTGGGAAACCAGCACAGGAGCCCAGCTCCCACCCAGACCATGGAGCCTGGGGGACTTTCTACCCCTCGGGTTGCCTTGTGAAAAGCAGACTGCGATTCGGTAGAGGGAAGCTTGGCTCCCTTTTGCCTTTGATTCAATGGGTTACAGCATGCAGCAGCAGTGCTGCTGGCAACAGTCAACACCCCTAAGACCTGTTTAAGTTCAGTTACTGTGGCATGCCACCAAAACAAGTGCCGAGTTTGAGAAGGCTGGGCTATAGGCTGCTGTAGAAAACGGCGCTTCTCTTGGAGAGCCTGTTCCTGGTTACACAACCTTTGCTTGTCTCACAACAGCGCTGCTTCATGATTAGTTTATGAGCCACTGTTACTATTGGATGTGTTTTCTGGAGAAGTACTGCTAAGCAGCTGCTCTTCATTCTGCACAGGTAGCCTCAATTGCTCTTGCGTTAGTGCATGACTCTCCTGCAGCTGCTTCTGAAATTCACCCTGTTTTCTAAGGCTGTTTCTCCAATTTCTCAAGACCTTTCGGAACTCTATCCTGTCCTTCAATACACCTGCAGATCCCTTCAGTTTCATAGGGCCTGCAAATTTAACTTAACAAGCATATCCTATCATCCAGCTTATTACAGGAAGAATGGCAAGGCTTCCTAATAATTCTGCTATGATTACGGCTGTCCCACCAGCTCTCCACCAGGCCCTGGCTTCATCCAGGCCATGTTCCTGAGCTTGCTTATGAGACAGTATCAAAAAAACCTTGCCAAGAAGAAACGACATCTGCTGCTGCCCCTCTGTTCTACTTCTTTCTTGTAGAAGGAAATCAAAGACTTGGCATAGTTTGTTCTTGACGAAGGCTGACTTCCTTCTGCTGTTTTCCAGGTGCAGGTGAGTATTGCTGTGTACACACAGACCTTTTGCAATTTCTCAACAGAAAGCCAATAAGCAGTAAATAATCTGGGTTTTTTTTTTTTTTTGAAAACTAGTATTTTCCAGCTTTCTAACAGCCTTCCCAATTTACAGCATATCGAAAGAAAGGGTTGGAAGTTACCTAATCCATTTTGTGTACGAATACCTTTTCTCATGCTCCATACATTTTTTATAGCGTACAAAAGCCTTTCAGTATCTCCCTTTCCGTTTCCTCATGGGTAATGTCTGAAGCAGTTCAACAACCATGAGGTTTTTTTATGAACCTTCACCGTCTTTGTTCAAACTTATCTGCAAGGTTCTCTCCCAACACTTTATAATTTCTTGGTTTTCCTGACCAGAATTAAACAAAAATGACCATAAAAAAGCTGCTTTGAGAATTATACTTATTCCACGGCAAACAGTCAGGTGTTCAGTTGTCATTTTTCTTGTATTCGACTAAGAATGTTCCCAATGATTCTGATGTCATTAGTCAACACTATTTTCTATTTTGTTTTTAACATGAAATAAGTTTCAGACAATTTTCATAAGTTTTTTTTAACAGCACAAATACTATTTAACTGGTTAATGCTGTAGTCTTAAGAAAGCATATATATATATATATATACACACACACTTTTTAGGAAAGCAGGTATAACTAGCCGTATTATCACACTGAATTAATGAGCTACACCCTACCTAAATAATTCTCTCATTATTTTTAGTTCTGTAAGCCCTAGAGTTCTCTGGCCATTTATAAACATCACCGCTAGCCAAAATGAATACGGTGGTTTCACTGGTGCTCAACTCTAATAGAATTAAGCCTACATAGCAAAATCCTTTCACAGTCTTAAGTGTCTGATTGACATTGTTTTCCATCTAGCAATCATGTTTAAGTGGAATTTGGCAGAGTTGTCTGGCCAGGCTGGCAAAACTCCT
This sequence comes from Rhynochetos jubatus, assembly GCA_027574665.1. Classification (NCBI taxonomy): domain Eukaryota; kingdom Metazoa; phylum Chordata; class Aves; order Eurypygiformes; family Rhynochetidae; genus Rhynochetos; species Rhynochetos jubatus. The sequence goes on from CM050653.1 coordinate 26,326,407, forward strand.
ACCTAAATCATGTCTGGCATAAAATACTGTACTTCTACAAGCATCACTTTTATACAATAATAAAATAACTCACCAGAGAGATTTTACACCAGTCAATATGGAATTGAGTACGAAATTTTTTATCACAGGTTATTACAGGCTCCATTTCTTGACTGCACCTCAGCTGGTTTTGTGGGTTTTCCACTTCTCGTAAGCAGGAAGAGAATGGAACATCTGCCCCAACCATAACATACACACTGCAGAAAGAGACAAGTGACAGACTGTCACTTGTGAACTGGGAACTACTGACTATTCGAAAAGTGTGTCAAACAACTGCTCAGAAGTAAGACAAAAATCAGCATATTTACTACCAATTGTTTAATAATTAATGTAATTGATTAGTATTTCTTGAATTTTAAAACCCACGTACAGGAACTGTTGCTTGCTGAAATGGTATCTAACGTGATAAACACATGGTATAAAGGAACATCAGTAAACTTCTTCATATCTAATACCAATCTGGCTTTCCAAAATATAAAACAGCAATCACAAGGTTTCCAGAAAACCTGAAAAAAATATTGAGCTTTTCAGTAAGGAAAAAAGTGCAAAGCAAAATCAGTGGATTGCCACATGTGCTCACCCCTCTTTCATGTCATTAATAGGAAGCGGAACTCTCCCTCCCCTGTCAAGGGCTGAAGTAATGTTTATAGCATTCAACCGTTCTGGCTGCCACACATTTTTCACTGCTCCAAGAAAGTCACCGAGAACTTCACTTGCCAACATTTCTTCTACGTTCATATTCCTTATGAAGAACTCCGCTTGATACGGTAAAGGAAAATCTAGTTGTGATGAAAAAGGAAGAGTTTTGCCTTAAACAAAGGCTCCATAACAAAGAATTTGAAGTAATGATTGACATAATACCACTTAAAGTTTGATATACCTTTCCAAAAATCTTGTATTTCAACACACTTATAATTTATTTAGACCCTAATGTGGTTAGGTTTAACTAAATAGTCAGTTCCATTAGCCATTACATACGCTGAAAATCACTGGCTATTTATAAGGCAACTGCGAGATGAAGGAGGGGACTAAAGGAAAAGAATCTCAGCTGGTACATTTTCATTAAAGAGGTAAAATTACATTCAAGCTAGTTTTGGGGTCAAAACTGATCTGCAGTGACAATGGATTTCAACATGCAATACTCCAGACCATAAATATATAAATAAGATGAAGAGAACGAATTTTAAGGACACAAACTATACAATTCAATTTTTTTTTATTGAAATGTCCATAAATGCCATAATCTGCTGTTTTCTGAACTCGCCTGTACAACTGTTCTCTGTCTAAAGAACACGCAGAACTAAGCAAACTAAACAACATGCAGAGAGAAAGAGCCTTCATGTAGAGTCCATTTGAAAAGACAGGGGGAAAAACTGAAATTCATTATAAAAACAAAAAAGCAAGCATGCTTTTTTTTTTAATGAATGAAGAGTAGTCTTACCTAACAGAAATAATTTAGATAAAAATAAAAAATTTAATCAAGAGGCAAAACTCTCTTCCTCTCTCTTTGTGCCCCCACATTTGGGTTGAACACCAGACATGTATTTTACATTACTTTTTTGATCTTTTAAAAGACATTTGCTTATTCAGTTTGAAACACAAAAAGCTATTTTCTGTACATACCTTCTGCTGACATTATATTAATGATCAAATTATGTCTTGCTGTCTCAAAGGTACGCCTGTTATATGCGGTGATCTAGCGTAAAAAAGAAACAGATATGATTGCAAAACAATGCAAATATGAAAGTCAGCTAAGAGGAACATCAATGCAATTGAATTGATAATTTAGAAATACTGATCACTTTTTGTACATTTCAAAATAAGGAGGCAAAGCATTTAAACATTCATTCGAAAGGCAAGATCGATTCATTTGATGCAGTACTACCTTCAAGTGAGGATACTGGAATTTTCTCAACCAATGTATAGCCAAACAGTTATCCAAGGGATGTATGTGACTCTATTTTGGTCCGTGTAACAGTGCTCTGCCATACACGTGTGTTCTTTCTTTTCTGCTACCTCTGATTTCAGAACAACCATAAGCAAAGACCGGTGTCTCCATTTCTCCACCCACCCTCCAGCCCCCTCCACCAATACTCCACGTTCTGCATCACTGACAGCTCCTAGAGAACTCAACTAGATGCAGGTATTTAAAGGACGGAGTGCCAGGATCCCAGCAATTCTGATCTCTGGGACTGGGGCTCAGTTTTGGCTCCAGCCCCACCAAAGTCACACCCCATGAACTGAGACACAAGCAGTTTTTAAAAGAGTCCTGGAATCTAACTGTAGGGGAATTGAAAACTAGTAAGTAGAGGCAACATTCATGACTATTTTTGGAAACTTAGGCCTTCAAATTGTTTAAGGATACCGATCTTATAGTTTAAATGTACGGGATGCCTGACATGCTTGCAAGTGCTCTGAAGTTATACTCATTTTCTTCCTAATTTTAGGCTTTAGTTCGCTCATTTCAGGGACAAAGGAGAGGCAGAGGAGTGGCAAAAGTGACAGAACTATGTTGGTTCTCAGCAAACACAGCATAGTGACACTGATTGTTAAACACACAAAAGTAACAGATGTTGCACTTCCTTTAAGCGATTTAAATGAAAAGGAAAAATGCTCTGGAATATTTTCTGCAGGTTCATTTAAGTGTAGAAGGAAAAGCTTACATGCCATCAGTTGTAACTGTGTCAGGTAACAATTTCATTATAAAATTAATATAAAATAAATGAGATTTTTTTCAAATCCCCAATGCTGTTAATTTTTAAAAGGGTTGTTTCAACACCCGAATCAAGTAGCAGTAACAGTGGTGGAGACTGCGGTTGTACTGGATATTCATTCAAACACAAACTGTCTTTGCACAGCTTTCAAAGCAGGTGGAGCTCAAGAACGTTACCTGCTCTACTGCAAAGCTGTGCATAATGTTAGGCACTCCTAATCGTGAGGTCTCCGCCAAGGAATTGGCCCACCCGTGACATCATCTCAGGCATTAGGACACGATGAAAATTATATTCAGGCCAAGAATATGCAACCACTCCTCACAGATGGCACGAGGAAGGGGAACAAATGCAATCTGCCCTCCTCCTGTCCTATGGAATTAATTCCAAAGGCACATCTGACAGTGGGATTGCAATGAAATAATTTGTATATAGGCAAGATTTAGTTCCAATATAGGCTTGGGGTCATGCTTAGAATGGAGGTCTTGATACAGACCCTAGAATCTAAAAGCACATGCCATTTTTTAAAAAGGCACTTTTAGATAAGTTTCCTCTCCAGAAGCTAAGCAGAGCCTGCAAGTACTTCTGCACGATTAATTTTACAGATGTGATTAGTCCTGCTGAAATCAAAACTGAATCATGTATATAGAGTCAAGCGTGACTGAAATTATCTACAGTATTACTTATGTCATTCTTAAGGAAGAACTGTATGAAATTCAATTTAGGATAAAAACCCCTCACCAAGGTTTAAGACAAATGTACTGCTGAAGCAGCAGAATGGCTGGAGCAAGTTAATGAGCAGATTTTCCTTAACACTGTGAACCACACAGTGTCTGATTCAGTCTGCTGGCTATGATACGCACATCAGAAAACCTAGTCCTTTCTCCCTTTCAACTGCTGCTCAATGAATAATTGGCATTTTTAAACATTTGGATAGCTAATTGTCAAAATTAAAGTATCAGGGTTTGTCATTGCCACACTTACAAGAATAGAATTACATACATGTGAGTGCTAATTAAAATTAAATCTATCACTAAACATGAAAAATGAATCAGATAATATTTGATCAAAAATAATTAAAAACCCCCACAAATAAACAAAAAACCTGTTTATAGACCAAACACTATATTTTCCAGTGGAAAAATATGGCCTATATTTAGGGTAGAGTGTTACAAGGTTCAGAATTACGATACTCTTCAAATAGAGTTGCTTACAAAGGGTTTTTTTACTGTGTTTTGAATACAACTTTATTATATTCATAATTTACTGAAATGAGATGCGCCTTAGAAAGATGAAGGGCAAGAACCTAAAGGTATTGCATCAAGGAATATTAAGCTTGACTGGTTATTGCTATTTGCTAGTTATACCTCTAAAAGCAAAATAAAGTGTTGCACAACCTGCCTTTCTCTAAAAGAGGATGCAGTGGTACCCAAGAAGAAATGTTACTGTCACGAGTCCTTGTCCCTGCCTTATAATCTTTCTTTTTATTTAATTATAATTAACTTTTCAAAAACAAGAGGCAATGCTTGTGGACATTCTGAATCTTACACTCAAAACCAAAATAAATCTTTCTGAACCTCTGAAAAACATACCTCAATGACGGTTGGTTTGCCCACATTTTCTACTGTTGGTGAGCCATACAGCACTCCATCACTGTAGGGTGTCCTTTGTATATAGCGTAGCCACCCAGGTCTGTCAGGGTAACCCATTAAGTTGGTATTAAATGTTATAGGATCATTACTTATTTCACCTAGATAAGAAAAGCTGTATTAGAGTATGTATAAGAAAATGCTATCTGCTTTGGTTTTGAGCGTTCCATTAGAAAAATCTTATTCTGTCTCTCAGTTATGTCTTCTAAACATTTCAAAAAAAAAAAAAAGAAAAATCCTAACCTTCACCACATCAGAAATATGTAAACTCCTACGCAGCACTCATAAGTACTAAGAAATAAGTATCTGAAAACTGTAGCCAACTGCAGAGATGAACATGCTTGTACTTTGTAGAGTCTTGGCCAACACTGAGTGCTTGAACTCATTCACTAGTGGGTCTTATTTTTAGAGCTCAGTTCCACCTAGAATTGAAGCATCTAACTTTCTACTTACAAAAGCACAAAGGTCTCAGTCCTTTAATTCCTCAAAAAGTTTATTTATGTTTTTAAGAATGGCTCTGGAGAGTCTGGGAGAGCTTGCTGTAAAGAGTAGCTCTGTAATCATCAATGCCTGAAAGCTGCTGTGAGCATCAGGATACACAGGTCTTCAGCACCAACAGCCTGGGAGCAGATTTTCTTTACAGAATAAAATAATCCAAAAAAAGGACCAGACTTGCCTGCAAAATGGATCCACTGATCGCTACTAAATACAATGGTCCAGAGGCAATCTCTAAAAGTCCCTCAAGTCTGACAGTTCTTGTGGTTCTTTTTGATACTGCTACAAATGTCTGGGTTTCACTTCACATTCAAAAGCTAAAATAACCCGAAGTCAGGCATGCCTAAGTACCACCAGATCTGCACCGTTGGGGTGTGAGCACATCACAGCTGAGGCACAGAACTCCGGCAAGTTTGTTCTAAGACACCCCTGCACTGAGCTCCTCCGGCTCAGAATGGCAACAGCAGCCACTGCAGGACAAGCGACAGGAGATGACAACAGGCGGGCTGGCACAGAAGGCAGAAACTCAGCCAGCAAAGAAAGAATGGCTATCAACTCCTCCAGAGAGGAACAAAGAGTGAGACCTGTTCCCAACGGGTAACCTGTTTTCACCTGGCTGTGGGTAAAATGGACCAGAACCACCAGCACCAGGGTGTAATGCAACTTCCCTCGCAGCTCTCTCAGGACACCCCAGTAATCTAACCTATCGCATTCATAATAAAATTCCCAGCATCACAAATAATTTGGGGAAAACCTGAAAGGCACCTGTGATACATTCTGACTTGCCCTTCATTAAGGTATACCATGCTAATGATCCAGCACAGCAGACAAAAATTAAAGGACCATGGCAACAACTGGCCTTACTGCGAACCTGTGATATGATCACAATCATTCATGGGTACGGCAGTTTCAGCAGTACCTGAAGTCAGACTCATACTGCCTCTGAATCACATGAATGACAGGACAGGCTGGGGCTGTAAGGGCTCGAAAGACAATCCATCTTCAGTAAGATTTCCAGGTTCCTCCAATCTGTGCACCAAAGTGGGAGAAAACTGGGAGCTGTACTCTGCCACTCATTGTTACATGACATGAGGACTCGGGTATACGTGTCAGGAAATCATCCTTTTTTCAAGGAGAAGAAATTTTAAAAATGTTTGGGTTTATTAATGACAAGACTTCACCAATACTTACAGAAGCTCATTTTCTCATTCAATTGGGTTTCAAAAACAGTACTCTCAATTGACAAGCTTTCAAACAGGCTTTGATTATGTGCGCACTGTACGTGTACGATAGGGTCTTCCTATTGTTATAGGAAAATAGGATAGTTATATTTATATATACAGGATATGTTTCTATGTTTATTATTCCTTTTCATTGTTGATAAGCATGTAGGGCAGAATACTCTCTTTTCCCATGTCCCTCAGATTGCTTACACATATTCTAACCTGCCAGTGATCAATCCTTTAGCTTTATCTTACTCTCAAAACACCATACTTAAGAAATCACAGCTCTTTCTCTAAAACCAAACTGCTTACTAACATTAAGCTGTTCCTCAATATATGAGGAGGGCTGAATCCAAAGATTTAATCATCTATTTTGTCTCAAGTGTACTATGTGCATTCAAAGTGCTCTTGCATAGGGCCTGATACGTCTATAACAGTGATCAAATGAATGGCATTTTTAACAGACATAATTATTACGCTTCCACATTTTCATATTTAATTAAAAAGAAGTATACTTCTAATCTCAGATATATGTGTTATTACACCTTCCCAAATTATAAAGTACATTTTTCACAATACACAATTACATGCATCTTTCCACAAATGACTGTCACAAACCAGACCGTTTTAAACTTGTAGGACCACATATTTTATCTCACTTGAAGATACTTCAACAGAAATAAAAACCGTCCTCTGTATGTTATATGCTGAATCATAAGGCATGCTCAATAGACTTGAACTTTTTTAAACATTTTTTCTACATTTCTATATAATATGGAAGATTTTACCATCCCATACCAGGCTTTGGGTAAGGAGGAAATTCCCCCTTAAAGTACTCTCTCTCCAAAACATGAACAAAAAGAACTCCAGCAGAAGGGTATACATTCCGATCAGAGTGCACCTTAGACAGAATCGTGTACACTGAAAAGCAGAAGGAAAGACAGAGACAGAAAAAAGGCAAAAATGAGACATGCTCTAGATAATACAGCATGCATTTCGACAGCAATGTGGGCATCTGGGAGAAGGAAAGCAACAAATATTAGATACCTGTTAATAAGTTTTTAAAAGGTGGCACAGATTTAAGGACAGAATGCAGAGCAAACTCTTTGCCCAGCAGGATCCCTTCCAACATTGCAATAAACAAAACCAGCTATGTTAGGATTTCAGAAGTTGTATGTGCTCTTCACTTTCGCTTGCAATAAAAACGCCGAGGAGAGCTACTGTAACTTTAGAGTCAGTTTATTTGCAATATTGCATGAATAAAGAATACATTGAGTGATACAATTATGTTTCCTTGATATTTTACATACAAGCAAAAACCATGAAGAATACAGAGGAACCTTACCAATCAATAGTACTGATTCCTCACTGAATGGAAAAGGCAGATTTTTCAGTTCTTGTGCAAAGGACCAAGCAATTCACTTCAGCTGGGGGTTTCTACAAGTCCTTAAAGCTAGACTTTCTTAGACCAGCAGGTTCTGACAATATACCTCTAAAAATTAGGTTAGAGAGCTCATTACTGAAGATACGGTGCTTGCATTGAAGGATACAACAGAAGGACATGGGTAATTATAGGCCACTCAGGTGTCACTGATTCCAAACAAAAAAATGAACCCATATTTTACATGACTCAAAATTAAAAGCCTAAAGGAAACTTAATTCAGAACAACCAGCATATGTAAAAGTAACACACATGCTTTATGCAGTTACAAATTTCGTCGATAAAGGCAAATCTTATTTAGGTATACCACATCTGATGCAGTACTATATACACATTTTAATTAATTAGAAGAATAAAAAAAATTATGATAGATTAAATTAGTAAGAAATCACTTTATTGTGAAGTTTCAACATTGAAGTATAAAGGGAGAACACTGACCTAAAAGATGTTTCATATGGTGGCTTCACAGGACTGATTGTAAGTCATATTACTGTTCCATATTACTACTGAATTTTAAGTCAGTGCCCTGAAAGAATCAACTGTTGCTGATAAAATTTGTCAACGAGATGAGGATTATATCAGTGGTAAATAAAGATAAGCCACGGAGACACACAGCTACCTGCCTTGCTTGCTAAACTGAAAGAAGCTTTATGAGAAGTCACGACTCGGAACAAAGATTACAGGCCACATGGCGTAGGCGTACTGTCATAGGGAACAGCGACTCTGAAAGAGACTTCAGAGTCCTTGTCACAAACTCACAGAAACAAACTCATACCTCCTAGAGTCAAAAGGGCTCATTTCAACACTTGGATCAATAACCAAGATACATTTGAAATGTGGATCAAGCTCATGTAATGTTCTAATCCTGGTATAATTTCTGCAGCCTTATCATTGCACCAACCCCCTTACTTGAGATCTGCTTAAAAAGCCACTGCTAATTAGGCATTAATCACAGACATTCCATCCCTCACACCACGCACTCCGTGTGGAATCTCTCTCACCTAATTTTAGATGCCTAAAGAAACAACATCCACCACCGAGTTAGTCAGGCTCCTTTTATAGTCAGTGGAGAAGAAAGAGATGCTTCTAGGGGTTGATTAATTTGATTTCTCCTGTAAAATGAGATGAATCATGTCCTAGATTCCTGACTGCGCTGACTACATCTCCACTGACTGCAGAGGCAGCTGAGAAGAGATGCATACATCTGTAATGCAGACCTCTGCATTTAGTTCCATAATTCCCACTCTTCAAGCCTGATATTGCAGAATTAATAGTCTCAAGATCTGGATAATTTATTGATCAAATTCCACAGCAGTTGCTTTTACCCTCTTTTGGAAACTATTTTTAACACAGTACTGAACAGAGTATCTTTCTAGTAATTATACCTCAAAGGCAAGATAAAAATGGATCCTGAAATTAAATAGTTTATTACAATTTTGTGTGGTTAATAAACCAGTTACTGTAATTTTAATTATGTAGACTTAGGTACAGTAACATAGGTATTTTAATTGTATAATTAAAATTAGTAAATTGATAACCCGAAAAACTTTCGCACTCACTTTCATGAATGAGCTATACATAGACCAAAGAAACTAATTAATTTCCTTTCAAATTGGGCTTGTTCAGCCTGGAGAAGAGAAGGCTCCAGGTAGACCTTATAGCACCTTCCAGTATCTGAAGGGGGCTACAAGGAAGCTGGGGGGGGCTTTTTACAAGGGCCTGTAGTGACAGAACAAGGGGTAATGGGTTTAAACTGAAAGCGGGGAGATTTAGATTAGGTATCAGGAAGAAATTCTTCACACAGAGGGCGGTGAGGCACTGGAACAGGTTGCCCAGAGAAGCTGTGGATGCCCCACCCCTGGAAGTGTTCAAGGTCAGACTGGATGAGGCTTGGAGCAACCTGGTCTGGTGGAGGGTGTCCCTGCCCATGGCAGGGGGTTGGAACTAGATGGTCTTTAAGGTTCCTTCCAGCCCAAACCATTCCGTGATTATGTGAAAATATTTTCAAGAAAAGCTGAAAAGGTAATTTAATATTAATAGAGCAGATAAGCTGACAAAAATATGGTGGCTGGCTGAAAATGCATCAAATATCGAAAAAAAAATATTTCCATTACTGATGCTTTGGCTCTGCAATGAAAATCCATTTCAAACAGGAAGAACAGTGAAAAAGTGATGTATATTTTCTCCATAAGTAATAGTTTTAGAAAGGAAGAGGGATAATAGAATCAGCAGTTACTGAAAAACCCCATATGACATATTTCCTTTGGCTGCAAGAGGAAATCTATTGCCACCACTACACGCCTGCCCATTCCTAGTAACGAGATGTTCTCTGTTGCTGAAGTAAGCATACCACTAAGGATTTCATCCAGATATAAAACAGTGATCTTGGTGGAAGTCTAAAAATGCCTCTCAGAAGTAAAAAAGCCCACAAACCTATTTTATTTTATAATGACAAACACGTCTTAATGACGCAAGTATGGAGATTAAGAATTGTAAAGTTCTCACCCCCCATTGTCACTGATGCCCTCTTCTTCCCCTATGAAGTTCTTTCAGAATCAGAAGGAAGATGAGTCTTCAGCCCACTACAGCAATCACCGCTTTTCAATAACGAAACAAGTGAAATGCTATTTTCTTCAGAAGCTTTTAAAACCCACAATTATTTTCGTAAGACTGTCTGAGACTGGAGATGAATGTGTAATCACCTTAGGTGATCTAGGGATGAAACTGAATGTACTTACCCACTTCTAGATACTAATCTCATACAGCAGACTACCAGAAGTGAATTGCCTGGGCAAATTCCCTGTGGTTGACAGAAATCACAGGGGCTGTGAAAGGCTTCTGTGAAACTAACCAAAAATTTTCACTACATAAGATCACGACAGATCCCTGCTAGAAATAAAGACAGTATCAGCTACCTCAACAGCATTGTTTCCTTTTTTCTTATTTCCATATCCCCTGGAGGACTTTCTGTAGATCCCAAGATATATCTGTGCAGAAAGGTTAGAAGTTCTGGAGACTGGGAAAGAAGTAGATTAGTTGGGAACTGAAGGTTGGAAAACACACATCACTTTTGAAACACGTACAGAAACTGTCCCAGTTGTCCAAGAACTACTTAAGAACATGGGCACAGTCAGGAATTCAGCTGTGACTGTAGCAGCCTCCAGCCCAGGGCCTGTTATCAGACACAGATGACCCCCGTCTCCAGAAATTCAGATTTACCATGGTAGTTGAAGCCCATATGTTGATGATCTTCAGGAGAAAAAAAAAAATCCACCTGGAATTTTTTTCTGGGAATTTCAACAGTTCTCTTCCCACTGATTTTTAGTAGATGAAGCGGAATCCCAGAAATAACTTGATTTGGGGGCCAATCCTGACTGCCTGCCTGTGTGGGCAATCAATGCAAAGCCCTCTCTCAGCTAGTGCACACTAGCTACAATGTTCTACGTGTACTTGCATAGGTGACAGTGAAATAGTCTTTTTCCATACATACATGGGAAGGTTTCTTTAAAGTTGTTACAGACAAGTTATTGCATTAAGCAAACTGCAGAGGTATCTCCAAGCAACCAGCCGTGATAAGAAAATGTGCACTATTAGGCATACACACAGCCATTATTTCAAGCAAAGCTGTAGGAACAGAAGTTGGGGAAAACTCATGAAGACACACAGGTCTGTGAATGTTTCAAAGACTGAAGGAATGTACAATTTTCCAAATTACTTACCTTGAAATAGCACCTTATTCCTAAAACAAGGACATGACTGAAAAAGCAAGAGTAATATTAAAAGCAGGTTTGACTGAAGCAACATGGGATTTAAATTTGCAACCTAAACTCACCATTCTTCTCAGCAGCCTTTATTCTGCTGATAATATAACTGTGGGCTTGCTTAGTCGTCCAGTTAACTGTTCCATTATTGCCATCAGCAGAGCTTAACAAAAAAGCTTTTCAGAATAAAACAGATGCAAAAAAAAAAAAAAAAAATTAGTCAGATGAACAGAATCCCACAAACCAAGTATCAGATGGAATCAGATGCCTTCGAAACCAGGCTTTGGTTTTAGTCAGAGTTTAGGAACCTCAGGTTAAAAAAAATGGTGGTGTTGGATTTGAATCTATAAACATATAGTAATCTTTCTGACAGTCACCTTTTGACACTCATTTTTCCAAATAAGTTTACACTAAATGCGTAAACCTCTGCAGAGACTTCTGCTGACATACTTCTACTGATAATAAAGACGATGAAGAGCATACTCTGATAAATATATTTGCACTGGCAAAACCTCATACACGGGCAAAGACATATCTAACGTTACTCTGACTGGCACGGTGTATTTTGGGCAAAGCAGGGAAAGTCACATAACCTAGAGCACAGCTTTGCTTATATAAAGATGCTCTGCTCCTGCGAAGACACATGGGGCTGATTGCCTTGCAGGCATAACCAAGAATCAGGTTTGGAAAAAGAACCAGTCAATAATGGTTGTCTTCATCCCACGCAGCTAGAACACAGTCTGAACGCAGCTGGATCAGCACAGCTGAAGGTGCAACACTTAAATGTGATGAGGAGCAAAGGATTACAGGAGACAGCAAGCAGCTGTGGAGCTGACAGCAAGGCTCCATTCCACCAGCAGCAGAACTGCCTGAGAAAGCTCCCTTCCTCACTTCCCCCTTTTTGTTCTTCTGTTCCCTTTCTTCTGCGACGAATAATGGATGTATCAGCTGTTTGTATGGTTGCATACCAGCTGAAAAGCGCAGAGGGAAGTTTGGGAGCAAGAACTCACATCAAATCCCAGTAAAAAGATGTTCAGGGATTAGCATCTTAACTTCCTTGTAAAACAGCAGTACCTGAAACATCGAGTAGCACTGCTTGTGCAGATACACAAGGCTGCAGGAAGAAATGAACACTTATTGGCAAACACTCCAAGTATGCAAATATCATTTACACTAGATGCTTAAAAGTCGGTGGAAACTTCTCCTGACACAGTTACACCGGTCAGCTGCTACATTATTGATACCACACTCTCCAAACAGAATTTACAGCACTCAATCTATGCATGTCGGTGAGCTGTTTATTACTGATACTTTACAGAAAACACCTAAAATTGAATCGAAGGCAAAGTGTAATAAAAAATTACACACTCAAATTACCATATCAACACAAACACATTTATAAGTCATGAATTTCTGTTAAGTTTCTTTAGATTTTCAATATACACAAAGGATACGATTTAACAAAAGGTGTTATTCACATCCACTATTTTACATCCATTTTGCATGACAGACAACTTTCTCTCTGCTGAATTGATCTGCATACATTGCAAGTCTTAATATAATGCCATCCTAAGAACTGTCCAACTCAGTACTGTGTATCACCTTTCGTGTAAATTTTCTGTAATTCTTGGAACACTCAAGAAATTCCAGAAAGGGAAAATAAAGTTGTTCTAATAGTTCAATGGGATGAGCTGGGCAATTAGAGACTTGTCAGCTACAGACCAGCCCCAAGCAAAAGAATTAATACAAGACTTGATTACTGAATTATTAAATGAAGAAGAATATTATACTTATCACAGTCAACAAGGATTTAATGCATCTTTTCATACACTTTTGATGAGCTCACAAATTCTGTCTGATAAAGATAGCATTAATGATGTTACCCTTAAATATACACCTAGCCATCATTTGGCACATTGATTAATAAACTAGATACAAAATCATTCTAGCATATTTAAATGAGGGGAAAAAAAAGGTAGGGGGGTGTTCCAAGATGTATTTTTTAATATAAATGATCTGTGTCTTTGATTTATGTCCACAAGTTGTGCTAAATTTAGCTGTGGGGATTAAAGAGGTTACCTGTCCGCCTCTCCACCCTACGCCACATCTCACAGGGGACCTGGAAAAGCAACCAGCGTGTCTGTTTTCAGATCCTAGAGTTACACTGTGATGTGTTCCTATAAATACAAATCACCACCTATTTGATTCCAAATGACAGGTGTGAAATAAAACAATTCAGGAGCACACTGCCTATACAACAGCTTTCACCACAGGAATGGCAGTCTCAAGCAAGAGAGTAGGGCTACTGGATTGTTAATTTGTTATATGAAATTTTTAGTGGGACTCACAAGGTTCTGGCATTGGCCTTGTGTAATTTTACTTTTTACTTTTATATTTATATAAAAATACCTGGGTGCATAATATATACTGATAAAATTTGCAGGTAAAAATAAAGGCTAGTAGACTGACGAATAACGGGGAAGACGTGCTACTAACACAGAACAGTGCGCATTGTTTGGTAACCAGGTGAGCGGTGATGCGCACTTCAACAGAATAAAACGTTAAAGCACGCCCAGGAACAAAGGCAGCATGCCACACGCACACTAGTCAGGGATGATGAACTTTGATAAAAAACAGGGGACATACACGAGGTATGATGGTTGAATAGAAGCTTTCAGCAGAAGACTGGTTACACCAGCCGATACGTAAACAGCAACATCAAGAAGAAGCAGGGAGATTTTATTTTTGTACCTGTCACAGATAGGATCACTGTTCAAACGCGGTGTCTAGTACTTAGAGCCTTCAAGAAACATAGTGACAACATGAAGAAAGCTGAGGGAAGATCTGCGAATACGATTAAAGGATGACAAAAGAGGCCTTATACTACAGAATGCAGGGATTCAAACTATGCATCTTATCAAAGAGACAGTTTAGAATTAATTTGATCAGCCTTGTACTCATGCTGAAAAAAAAAAATGTTAATTTTTTTTCAAGCTCTTCAGTTTGTTTACACATGTTGCCACGGTTGCTGGAGCACTCACCAGCTGAGGAATAACTCACAGCTCTGTGCCTGGGACTTGAACATGCCCAGGTAAAGCACATATAGAGCGTTTTCATTTTTCTTTTCTTTAAGGAAAATAAGATTAAAAGATTAATTAAATTAATGTCTTTTTAAAAATATTTTTCTTTAATATAAATATTATTTATAAAATAATACAAATATAATTATTTTATTCTATTTTCCCTTTAATTATATTTGCATAGGTTTTATGTAAAGATCTTTAATATTAATATTTAACAGCAGAATATTTAACAGAGAAGATACCACAATTTCTGTCCACAATCAAAAAAGGACTTAAGTATTATGGACCAACTTCACCTTTCCCATTCCTTTACTGCACCCTAACATTCACACCATCCTGCACCTTCACCTATCCTCCTTACTGCTTCTTTGAAACAGGATCTCAAGCCCATCTCTCCCACTAGTAATGCAGCACGCAGCCCAGCTCTCAAAACCTGGCATTTCCCCCCTCTCCCACACCTCCACCTTCCCATGGGACCTGACGTAAACACATGCTGTTTACTTTCAAGCCACAGACCCAGGACCCCAGACATGCTTCCACTACCCCTTACTCTCTCACCACACAACCATGCTCCAAAAAACGTCCCTTGTGCTCCTCTACCACATAAAGCCATGTGGCTCAGCTTCCTGCATCCTGAGCTGCAAGCAGAGGTCCATACATGGCATGGACTTCTGACTGGCTGTTGAAAACCGTGGAGCAGAACAGTTAGAAACCGGCACTACCGAGCTGAAACAAAACATCTGTATGGAGGTGCTTAGCCCACAGCTCAAATCAGAGCTTGTACCCAGGCACTTAGTGAGCATCCACTGTGTCTGCGCTGAGACACTTGCCCGACTGGTCACATCCTGCGCTAGCGGAGGCAGACCTTGCACCATCAGCTACCCTCCCTCCTCTTCCAACCTCCACACCCCTTCCCCTTACCTAACACGCTCTACATAAAAGATCCTCTTCAATGCCAGCTACTACGTAAGAAACAAGAATTTGTGTGTGTTAGTTCTTCACTGTGGATTGCTCGGGTCCCTCTGTGCTCCATTTATAACTGTGTAAAAGTTCAAATCAAACCCAGAAACGCTTCTAAGCTCTCTACTTAGTCTTCATTGTTCAGTAAGTAATGATTTTGTACCTGTTTCTGATACAGTGATTACTGCAACATCTGAGTATTTCTCCCAGATCATTTGAGAAATGAAACCACACCAGGCATTTTGTCAGTCTTGCTAAGAAACTTCAGCATTTGGATTCTTGGGAATGCTACAAATTAAATACAGGGAGAACAAAAACCTCATGCTTTGTTAATAATAGCATTAACTCACAACCACTCTCTGTCCTACTGCAGGCCTGACAAGAGAACCAAATTAAATGAGTTTCTTCATGAAGGTGTGGAAAATACTCCTAGTTCCTGCCTGTATTGTACCTGAATTCAGGCTGGGAACATACTACAAAACTCCACCTTAATGGAAAATAAATTTTATATTGCTATCTCTTAAAAGAACTTAACTCAAGTTCATGCTTCGTTGTCTCAAACTGTGTATTCTGCTGGCTTAACTAATGAAATCCAACTGAACCAAGCTTAAACAGGTCTGAATTTTAAGTGGAGAAGTTAACCCTAAAATACCCTTCCCATGTAGCCCAGAAGGGACTTGTGGATTAAGCCCACAACTCAGCTTCTAGAAGCTCATTTCAGTTGATTTTAAAACTTAATATCTTAGTTGATACTGAAAACTTATCCCTAAGACTGTCCTAGTTCTTTCTTGGTTGCTATCCCACAACTGGTCTCAGGAGAGGGAGGCAGAATAGGCAGGAAGAATTTCCACATAAGGAGAAAACAGTATCTTGCACCGAACAAACGCAAAGCTTTATCCTCACACTGGACAACTTCAATGTACTAAGGGCATCTTTAACACGTCCAATGCCTTGTGTCACTTGTGCCATCAGCACCCTATGACACGGGTGGCCACGTACTTAAAGGTAGGTGTTACTGGTGAAGATACTGAGCAGATTGTTAGCTTTCAGATGACTCACCACTGATCATTCAGACCACAAAATAACCTAAAGAAATACATTTCTTGCTGTTAACTTGCTCTCGGGGTAGCAGCGGTCTTACAAGGGCACTCCCGTGGCTGGGCTGCTAATAAGCGTTACCCGTCTGAAGTATGTCACCGCCAAGAACCTTGTGGGCACAAAATCTGCCCACTGCACGACAGCTATTATTTACATGCATTAGGGAGCAGGATTAAAACTTCTCCTGCAGTCTTAATTCTGACACAGTTGGATTAAGTGGTCAAGCTGGGAAATCATTTTCGGGGGAGCAGGGTGGAGGGCAATACCAGAGATATCCCTGTACTCACAACAGCCCCAGCCCTGGGGCACAGGCACCAGCCCTGTCCGGCCGAGGGTGGGGAGGAGAAGGGCGGGCGCTGCCTCCCGCTTTGGCTCCGTCCCCGGGAGTGGAGCCGCCCCCGCCGTCCAGCGGCTCCCAGCCAGGCCCGGCTCCCGCACCCTGCCGCCAAGCCCGCTCCCACACCGCGAGGCCTCGCCCCGGGCCCTGCCCTCGCCGCGGGGCCGCCCCAGGCTCGGGGCGCTCCCCCCGAGGCGCCGCGCTGGGAAGGGCGGGCTGCGGCGGTGCTCTCCGCAGGGGGAGACGCATGGGGCGGGCAGGCCGCCATCCCTGCGCCGCCTCCGGGCTGGCCGCCGCCGCGCCGGGCAGCCGCTGGAGTTGCGGGGCGGGGGGGTGGGGAAGAGGCGCCGTGGGGGCACGGTGCGGAGGGAAAGCGGGCCCAACGAGCCGCAGCCTGAGGGCAACAAGGGGACGGAGCGGAGCCGCCGGGAGGGGAGGACACGAAGCCCTCAGGAGAGAGTGGCACCGCGGCGCAGGCCGCTTGTGCCCGCTTGCCGCGAGGAGACGCCGCCGTGACCGACCTGTCAGCAGGAGGGTGGTGAGGGCGCCCCCGCTGTGCGGCCAGGGCCCCGCCGCGCAGCACCGCATCGCTCCCCGCTCCTCCGCCTGCTGCCGCTGCCACCGCCGCCGCATCCTCCGCGCCGTGCCGTGCCGTGCCGCTGCCTCGCCCCGCGGCGGCCGCAGCATCCTCCCCGCCCCGCCCCGCCCGCGGTCTCCAGGCAGCGCGGCTGCCCCGCGGGGCATGCCGGGAGGAGCGGCTCGCCGCACCCCGGCCGCGGCTGCCATGTTGGGGGGGGGGGTGGGATGCCCGGTGCGGGGTCTTTGGGGAATGGACTTTGTGGGTCCCGTGTTTCCTAAACGCGGGGCAGGCTGCGGTGTGGGCGCCTGGCAGGGTCGGGGGGCTGCCGCTGCGGGGTTAGGCGCTACTTTAGTGGCGAGGCGGGCGCTCTCGCCTCAAGGCCAGCGGTGGCGGGAACGAAGTCGGGGTGAGGCGAAGCGCCGCGTGGGCAGGGGGAGGCAGCGGTTGTGGCACGTTGCTGTCCGCCTCCTGCAGCCCCGCTGTCTCCCTTGGAGCCAGGACACGAGCAGTAGGACAGGACACCTCGCACCTCTTGGAAGGCGTCGTGGTTGAAGCCCTTGTCATGTCAGTTTGCTCAACATCTTACCCCTTTTTAAACCTGTGCCCCCTATTCTGTGTGTAAAGCCAGAGTGGGTTTGGTGGGGCTTTTTTAAACTTTAAGCGGCTGCACCTGCGCTTGCAGCTAAGGGAGTTGTGAGTAGGGTGCTTGGAGGGGGTGGTCAGGGGTCCAGGCTCCTGGGCATGTGGAGCCTTGTCACTCTTGCATTGCTGTCTTGCAGCTTTGTGGCCTCCGTGAAAGGCTGTACCCCATACCCTAAGTCAGGTCTGATTGTTCTGTGCCGTCTTACTTCACACTGCCTTCGTTATGCTTTCCGGACTACTTACTGGTTGTTGACTGCCGTTTAACATCTGTGGCGTAGCCCAAAAGCTATGGCAGTATTTGCTCCGCTGTGGAAGCAAATTCCCCTGAGGAGGAAGGAAGAATATTGTCAAATACAGTTCTTGGCAATGGCAGTTTTGTGGGTAGGTGTATGTATATGTCATGTATAACCAATTCAGATACGGCGCTATGTAAATTCAGCGTTTTCTTTAAGGGAGTTACAATCTCAGCTTTCTATATAGTGTATATAAGAGTAGCCCCTGTACTAGAACTACATCTAGAGCCATGCCTGGTTTTATGTATTAATTAGTGTGTTTGATTAACTCATTATTTAAACTTGCGATATCTTAGGGCAGTTATGCCTGGGAGAGTAGATTTTTTGACAAATAACTTTGTGTTTTGCTGTATAGGCTAGTACAGAAGTACCTTTAAATAGGGACAAGACTTGGATGGAGAGTTTCTGTGAAATACCTGCTTGAAATTGCACAGAATTCAGTTGATTTTTTTTTTTTTTCTGCCTTCCACAGCTAAACCCCTGCCTCAGCAAATAGATCTGTTTCTACTTCTATTTTCTCCTGCTGGATTGTCATGTTTGATATTTGCAAATTGCAGTAAGTCTTCCATTATCCATGGAAATGAGCTTCCTTCCTTTCTTCTGCATACAAAATCTTGATTTCTCATGAAATTTCATAAGCGTTTCCACTCTTGCGAGCCAACTGCGTCTGCGAAAAAGAATCATAACTGTACGCCTTTGAGGTTTGGAAGGAAGAAATATAATCTGGCTTACTCAAATTGTATTGACCCTATTGAACCCTTTATAAGCAGGGGGGAAAAAGACAACTGTAGAAGCCTTTACCCTATCTGGCTTTAGCCTTGTTACAGGACTAAATTTCCATTAATCCATCTCATGAAGAGGAACTTTACATAGTAAGAGGCTCTTCTCTATACAAGTTCTGCCTGACATTGAGGTGCAAAATACCCTGGTGTTTTAGTCAGCCAGCTCATTATCCCAGATAAAGGGTTTTTTATTCTCTTTCCACTGAGACCTTCTTTCAGAATATATCCACATTTTTAATTTAACTACATATATATTTAAAAGCAGAAATCATACTCGTTCACCTCTGTCTAGAAGTACTCTTGTGTTTGATGGCACTTCATCATTTTGGCTAGGCCTATTTCCACTCTGAAGTTATATGTGATTTTTTTGATTCATTCTCTTACAGAAGCACACAAAGCCAGACAGATGCACCTGTGCCATAACCATCTCAGATAGCTAGCTCATCCTGTGATGGTAATGTTTGGACTAACAGAATACTGGTAGCTTTCCAACAATAATTTTTATGCTAGCGAGTGTCTGATTGTTTTAAACTTCTGTACTATCATCAGCTTATTAATTCATTTCCATTTTCTTTCCAAGTAATATCATGTTGAGATGTTACTCTTATAGGCACCACGAAACTGTCAACATCAAATTTTTAATGTAGTAGCCGCAGCGTAGTGGTGTTCAGTGCTCTGCCGCCTCTCTATAGAAAGAAGGCTGGGTTTATCTAGGACGTTTGAGATGCAGTGCACTGCCTGAGAGGAAATGGTTATGTGTCATTGATAGGTAATGAAGTGCTACAAGGGCCTGCCTTGTACCGCAGCTTCCTTCATAGCAGCCCTAGCTTGTGGGTGAGTATCTACGTCTTTTTTTGTTGGTCGTATCCTGAGGCTTGATTTCCAAAGCATACAGCGCTGACCCAGCCCTGCAAGACTTCGTTTGAGTTGCCTGAGAAACTTGGGGCAATGCTGTGCACTTCTTAAGGATTCCACCCTTACATTTGTAAAATGAAGTAAGCAAAACAACTTGTTTATATCAGTCACCAATGACTGTAAGCAGAAATGAATGGAAAGGGATGCAGTGATGAGACACTTCTACAGAAGTTGCTCTGTATTCCATCTATAGTGCACTTGCTTTGGCAAGTAGAAGACCTGGCTTCTAACACTTATCAACATTTTTTAGCTAAAACTTCTTAATTCCAGAGTATAAACCCCTCATTTTTCAGGGATGCAATAGTGACAATTACTGTTTCCTTGTGCATTCTGCAGGCTTAGTTCAAAGGCTGATGTTCTTCAGACACATTTGGCAGTCGACTTCATGCGGAAGGAATACAACCGAACCCATTTGCCTCCTTGTCTTTTAGAGCACAGGTAATTCCAGCTTGATGTTTGTACATACTGAATGCTTGCAAGTGTTCTGTGCTTTTGAAAGTCAACCCACCTAAAAAAAGAAGCATGGTCTTATTTTTTTCCTTTTTTTTTTTTTAAGGCACTCTTTTGGGGGAAAATATTTGTATGTTTGTATGTGGCTTTTAGTTAGCAATTAGTATACCAAGTTATTGTGTAAGACATAAAAAGAACAGCTACAATTCTTGTTCGGGTTTGCAAGTCCTGAGGAGCTTATAACACCACCTTCATAACATTCCAAAGATTCCTATTTCTTTTGTACTTCTGTCTTTTTAATGTTTACTGGAAGGCTTTTGGCATATTAATGTGGTCATTTGTGACTACAGTATAATAGTAGGTTTTATGCAGTGTTTAACCACGTATTTTATATGCAGCAGTGCTACAGGAGACTATATACAACAAAAAATTCTTCCAAAATCAGGATTTTAAGAATTTTAATATGTGAAATGCACACGACAGGTGCTTATTGAGACAAAGCACATTATTCAAAATTAACTTCCAGAATCGAAGATAAATAGATTTTTATGAGATGCATTTTTAGTTGGTGAAGCCCATGTGTTTTATCTTTTCCTGGAATTTTAAATGGTTAAGAGGAACTCAAAAGATTGAGTTACATAATGTAGTAGTTTTCTCTAGTATCTGGCATCTATTTTGGAAAAATACCATGTGTTTGGAGAAAGAAGGTCATGTATGTCCAAATATGGAAGCGATAAACAAGAACAAATTAAAAAAAAAGAACCTGAAAGAAATAAGAAGTGCACTGTAAGTTAAAACAGCCCACAGGCGACTCCAGTTTGCTGAACCAGCACTTGTATAGCCAGTAGCCCTGTGTGCCAGGGGTGGTTTTTTGCCTTATTATAGAGGTTATAGTTTCACATGTCTGAGTAGATCTTGTGGCTTTTCAGACATGTTCTACCGCACTTGAAATATTGGTTCTTGTCAACATTATAGGAAAGCTTGTACAAGTGGCCCATGTTTGCCCCTCTCTCCTTCTTCAGGGTACTGTCAGGCAGCGGTGAGTGAAGTAATATGGAAGCGTGCTTTTCTTTTACGAGAGACTTCCATTCTAAACATAATCGCTGCTGGGGGCTCACTGATGGCTCATACCTTAGTTTGAAAGGAAAAAAGTATTGACTCTGATTTCCATCACACGGGTTTTCCTGTGGTCAAAGCTTTTAGGGAACATGTTAGTTCATAGAATTAATGCTTCTATCTCTCTTTCTAACTGCTGTTCTAGAAAGACACAAAAATAGCTAGGTAGTGCCAAGTTTGATTTTTCTCTCTTGCTCTGTATTGGAAAGGCTGCATCTTGTAGAATCATAGGGAGTAAGTACTGTACATATTCTGATTTATCATGGGGGAAAAAATACTACCAGAACCATTATCTGAATCTCTTCAAATGTCTGTCTGTAGTACTCAGATTAGTAAGCTATTTAGTCCAGTATAAATACCACTAAATTAATATTTTCCTTATCTTTCTATGAGCTCTGCCATCCCTAAATCTCTAGGTTTTAATTTGGCTTAATTTGTTATAAATTCTGCATAGAGAAGTTAGTCTGATGACTAAATTGTTTAAAAATTCTAATTCTTGTGTCTTCATTCTTCATCAATCCTTAAGTTATCTACAAAAATTCCTTGTTTCAGGCTTTTCTGTAATCCACATCCAGGCAAACCTCCCTCACCTGGGAAGGTAAGAGTGGGCGTCTGTTCAAAAGCATATGTGAAATACAATTATCGAAGTTAATGGCTGAAAAATGGGGACTTCTAAATTCTGCTAACATGTGGCAGCCCAAAGCGATGCACCCTTTGTGGATATTGTAACTAAATAAGGTCCTCTGTACTTCAGAGGTCCTGCTTGTGGAAACAGGAGAACAGTTCTACTTTGAATTACCTTTTATTTTCCTTTTCCTTTTTAGCAGAGCACAGGCCCCGGAGTGCAGCTGCACCATACCCTCCCTAGATGCACAGAAGTAGCGCAGAAGGAATTGTTAGAGGAACAGTGGGCTAGGTGAGCACATTGCAAATGCAAGCTGAGTGCGTAAAACCTCGTCTCTGGCAGTAAGATTTCTTACTTCTTTTGTTTTCTGTCCATTAATGTCCATCTCTTCCCCCTTGATCAAATAATTTATTGCAAAATTTACTGGAAAGGGCTGACATTCTCCTAGAACCAGGATTTGTAGCAAATGGAACTTAGCACCTGTGAAATGTGATCTAGACCGAATGTTGCGCGCTGTATTTGGGGGTTTCACGGGCATTGTCATACATAGGTAAGACTGCATATGTCCACGAACTTAAATCCTTTATTACGTTTGATGCAATAAACCGATGCTTTGGAGAAGTAATTTCTATGTCAAGATGGAGTCTGTGAATAAATTCTGGAACACACCTAGCAGGTCCCAAACCTCGGATGCGAGTATGGTGTTGCCGAGGTTATGCAACACAGAGATCCAGCTTCACTATGAATTCACAGCCCAAAGAAGCGGAAACGTGAGCCAGCACTGAACAAGGTGTAGTTCCTCATGTGGGGGTTGTCAACACCCAGAGCTTAAGGCAACAACTTTGAAAAAGGCAAGTTAATCGTACATCCTAGATGACGAATAAAGGAGGGTGTTGGATTTGTACCTGGAGCCACAGCTCTTGCCAAGAGTGTGGGAGTTGCAGAAACACCTCAAAGGAGCAGAGTGAAAGCTTGTGACAGATGTGAGTGTTAAGTGCAATTTTAAGAAAATGGTTTGATGAAAAATTGAATGTTTTCAGCCTGAAGGCATGAAATTTGAAAGTGATGCTAGGAAGAAAGGCCAGAGTTTTCATGGGACAAAGAACAAGTTTTCTTTCTGTTCCAGAACAAGCTTTGCTTGGAGGAACAGTAAAATACTTGTGTATTTTCTTTTAAATTAGTATCATGTGCTCTCCAGGGTGTTTGTGTGAGGTACTGCCTTATGTGCAGAGGGCCAGGTCAAAAGTGGCTGATTAAGGGTAGCAGTTAAGAAAGACTAAAAAAATAAAGAGCATGCCACAGAGTACAGTCATCAGGTTTGCAGCAAGGAGAACGTGGAGGCTGGGAGGGTGGAATGCATCTGTAGTTTCAGGATTGTTGAATGTGGTTCTGTGTAAACAGAGATCCAAAGGCGTGCCTTATCTAAACATATCTGAACTAGTTTTTAGTAGTGTGGAGCTCATATCCAGGACCTTAGGCTAGTTGACTGTCTTGGATAGATGTGGTTTTGTGAGACGTATATTGACTGCAAACATTAACATTTGTTCCCCAGACAGTAAGTACCAAGGGAAACAGATGTGTTTAGTTTTCAGGAGAAATGCCCCATATAACCAAGATGGTGCTCAGGTGACTCTTGTTTAACTGCTATGTCTTCACACGTGGAATGCTTATGTCTTTTGGCACATAAGCCGTATTTTGTTTAGGAGATGCTAATCCTGTATCAGTGTTGTGTGTTGTCTGACTGGCAAAGTAAATAAGTAGCAGTTGCCAAACCATGTAGAAATTAATGTGGGAAGAAACAGCCTGCTCAGTGTCTTGTCCTTTACTACTCTCATTGACTTCAGTAGGAGTTTAGAATTTAGCACCCTGGAAAATGAGATAATTTTAAATTCAGGGGCCCAAAGGGTTAATGCATTAGTCTTTTTCTGGATATTTGTGATGCAGGATTTTCACTTACTATTCTTGGACAGGTTGTTTGCTTTCTCTGAGTAAGGTTTTCATATTTGATGATAGTAAATCACATGAATGCTAAAGTATCCAAGGTGGATGAAGGATATAGTTATTGCAGTAGACTGCAAATAGTGCTTTCATCTAGTGAATGAAGGTGGGCATGACCACTGTGATCTGGGAATGCTGATAAATCTAGGCTTATAGTAATAGGGAGGAGGCAAAGGAAGGGGTGATATGGAAGTCAGAAGTCCTGTGATCCTCACATTAAAAGGGTTTTGTGCAGGACTAAATACTTGGCAAAGCTTTTCTTAGTAGAGAGATTTCTGGATCTACTCCTTTCCATACATGCGGCTGTCATGTTCTGCTTCAGATCCGCAGGACTCAAAATTAATCTTTTCGGCTTCTGCAATAGGAGAAGGAAGGTGTTTTCTGAGGCTTCTAGGTTTGCTCCTGTAATTGTCACATGATGGAAGTAAGATACAGTTTCCTGGCAACCCACAGTTTTGCCTTCATACACATACGAAAGTTTTGGATTATGCAAACCCATAGAATTACACATCATCTTTCTGGGTTTTCTTATGCAAAAAGCTTAGTATTGTAATTTCTTCTGACAACATCAGCTTAGTTACTGTGACCACGAAACATCATTAGTACCTGACAGTCCTGGTTTCACAAGTGGTGTCATGCAGTAGTTCCAAATAAGATTTATAATGGATTCCTCAGGTTTTTATAAGAATTCTTTTGAGCATTTTCATATTATTGTCCAATAGGCCCTAGCTGTCTTTTGATCTGAAGCTAATTTGCAAGAGATTAAACTTAAGCGTGGCATTATTACAGATTTTTAAGTCAAATTGTGGTCATGATCTGTCATTTTGTAGTTTTTGCATTGTTAGCAAGTCTGGATTTTAAAAGAGGTTGAGTTTAATTGTTCAGAAGCGTTTTTCTCCACAATGAAAATCTTGATCTGTGCCATTTTCTCCTGCAAAACAAATTCTATGCCAAACACAGACCATCGATATAAAACTTCTTGATTTAATATTATAGATTGGTTTTGCTGACATTCTGAATGTTTTGCATGTTTTAACTGTAGAGTAAGACCTCCATTTCCCACAGCAACTCTGAGTTAGTTTTGCACAAGTATCTTCTTACCTGATTAAAACTTTCACCTTTAAATCTCTCAGCTTCTTCTCTTCAAATATTTAGAACTCAACCTTAATTTATGTATAAAATTTTAGTACAGAAAGATTCAAAATAATATTCCAGTTTTTAATTGTGGGTTCCTTGTCAATCCCTTCTTTAACTCTGCAAGATACTGTATGCACTGTATTTCCTTAAATGTATTAACTGTACCCTGCTGTCTTCAACAGATACCTGCAGAAATGGTTTTGCTTTTGTTAGAGATTTGCAAAAGGTGCAGAACAATATTTAGACCTCTCTGCTTGTCTGTGTGCAATCTCTCATGCTCTGACTTGCCACTACTCTGCTTTCATTTTGAGGGAACGTCCTTGCTTTTGTCAATGTGTTTCTCTGATTTGTGGTGTGGTGATGCTGTCCACTGGAGGGAAATCAACACACTGCTATAAAACTGAATCTGTTCTAGCTACCTTTGACCCTGTGATGAATTCTTACAGTGTTTCTGAGTTTAAATGTTGTCTCTGTGTTAGTGGCTGAGTACCCAGGCTAGGGCAGGCAACCACCAGAGTCTGCATAATGAGCACCTCAGCGTAGAGCCTGGGCTGGACCATGCTGAGAATCTTCAATATGCCCTACAGGTCAGTGTTACAGACAGGCACATACCTGTAGTGTTTGACCCTTTGCAGTTACTTGGTTGTAGTCAGGACACGATTCAGGGTGTCTTTCTCTCACCATGCTTCAGAGACCAGCTGAGATGACTTTTGAACTGGCAAGAGCATACCTGCGTCTCTGCTTTGCAAAAATCCAAAGGCAGAGGAGAGAAGGAGGAGCTGCTTTTATTCCTCTATAAAATGCTTCCCAGACCACAGTCTGACACCCTATCCTGCCTTTCCTATCTGGGAATGACCGATCCCTCCAGGCTGCTTTTAAAAGCTTGGGTTTTTGTTGGTGGTTTGGTTTTTTTTTTCCTTGCTCTTGGTCCTGCCCTCCCTTCCTCCTTTTAGGGGTAGCCAAACCATCTTGCCACATCAGGAGTTCACAGTGAGATTGGAGTCTCTCGGGCTTGTCATCTTGAGAAAAGGAGAGACCTTTTGTCAGCACGGTGCTAGTTCTGACCTTTTAATGAATGCCTGCAGCAAGGAGGCAATTGCTAAATGATTCTGGCAAGCAATGCAACAGGCTGGCCCTGCATGGTTCTTTGCAGGGTGTGTGTTGCAAATAAATGGGATGCTGTTTAGACTGGAAGAGCTGTGTGTGTCAGAGAAGTTACACTTACCATCCCTGTGAGTAAGGGATGTGATGCATGAAGCACGTCCGGATGTGCAATGTGAACTCTCAAGGGGCGCTTAGCATTTGTTTTTAAGGGACAATAGCTCACTGTGAACAGCTTTTCTCTACCTTACAGGCGTCTGTCTAGTTATAGTAGGAATTTGGTGTACTGGAAACGTCCTACTTGATAATTCACCACCAAAAAATTATGACATCTTCTATTTTTTTTCAGTGAGTGAAGACGTATATCAAATAGTAGTGTCTGCCAGTCTCTGCTGCGTGATAAGAAGTACCATACCCTGAGCTGTTTATTTCTTGACACTAAGAAAAGCTAGGGCTTTGGGTTTATTTTGGAAGAGATATATGGTTGTAGAGGGAACTCAGTATTCCATACGTCTGTTCTTCAGGTTAGATTGTACCCTTTAATATTGCATGGACAGAAGGGGGGGACTCGTGAGGTGAGACAAGTTATGACTATCTAGCATGTGAGGAAGGATTACAGGTGTGAGAGTACCAACTGGAAGCAGTACATGCTAGGTAGTGGAAGGCAGGTGGAAATTCATAGAGGGGAGAAGGTAAAACGGGTGAGGAAAACTGACCATGTTACAAAAATCAGCTGTTAAACTTCTATACAAGGACAGCATTTCCATAAATATATTTGCTTTGTTACTCCGCACAGGGCAACCTTTTTTGGGTAGGGGCACTTTTTTTAGGATAATGCAGTTTGGCTGTTGGGAGGAGGGAGTTGTATGCCCAGAATGATGGTAGGAGGGGTTAATGCCCAAATTTAGAGGGTTAGCCTGACTCATCTGTATTTTTATCTTTTCTACGATACATTACCTTTCCGTATATTCTTGTGAATGCACACCATCACTCTGGTTATTTAGGCCTAAGGAGGTGAACTAAGTGAAGTCTCACGCACCTTGTATAGGCCAAGATAAAAGTGTTTTTTTACAGTACTGAAGGTGACAGTTCTGTTTATCTTTAGGCTAAAAGGTTTTAACCAGCAGACAGATAATAACTTTGCCAATAAAATAATGAGCTGAACACAATCTGTGGAATATTCTGGATCTCAAGGAAAGCAGTGATTTTAAAACTGTTCTTTCAGTTGTGTTTTACAAAAAATGGAATCTGGTTACAAAGAAGTGACTTTGTACACTGAACTGTTTTGCCATAATGCAGGGCAGCAGTCCTACCCTCCTTGTTTTTTAAGAGTTGTTGGATCCTTGCCAGCCTTTCCAATTATGGGAGTTTTGGGGCAGTGTTATATAAACAAGATTTTTGGTGTTGATTTTTTTTTTTTCAGTAAGGCACAAGTAGCTTAATTAAAAAATACAACCTTAGGATACAAGAGGATATAAATTTACATTTTTATTGTGAATGCACAAGTTTGTAAAGGTTGGACCGCTTCAAATTGTCTATCAGAAGATCAAATTTGAATAATTTCCCTGTAAGAGTAACATTCCATTTTAAGCATGTACCATCCTCAGATTTGTAAAACTATTGCCACTAGGCAAGCTAATGATTCAAATCCTTTAGTTTAATTAAAGGTTTGTAGATTAGCGCTTTTTTTTAAGTGGGTAGAGGGAGGATAGTTTGTATTTTTGCAAGGAAGGAAAAGCAGGGAGTTATTTTGCTTTTACAAGGAATAAATGTCCTGTATTATACAAACTAAAGACATATATGTTCTCAGCAAAGTGTCAGAACAAAGACAAAATCTCTGCATGAGAGAGCTTACTGTGTAGGAGGACCTTTATGTGGCAGATCAGCTGCATTAAGCTACAAATTACAGTATTTAATTCACGGTGAAGTTCTAATGTGAGCCTGTCGCACAGGCTGTGTAGAAAGCTGTGTGCAGAAGTTCTTGTTGTTTGGCTCAAGAATACTCAAACCCAAATTTTCTTGGTCAAAAAAAAATATTCCTAAAAGGTTATATGTAGAATAAGGATATGTACGGTAGGGATATGTTCTGGGAAGGAGATAGTGGAAGTTTGCTGCAGGGGGTAGAAAGTGACTTTGCATCACCAGTGTCAGCATGGAGTCAGATTGAAGTGCCAATACCACGGAATATGGGTTTGAAAGCAAAATCAGAAATACCCAAAAGAATAGGGTAAGCAAACCTGGAAATATTTGCTTGCTAGGATGAAGGAAGCTAGTGAGGTGATTAATGGTTTGTAAGAGGGAAAACTTTTGTGGAAAGGGTTTGTAGCAACTGTGGGAGTACCAAGCAGGAATTAGAAAAAGCAACAGAGGAGGTAGCAGTAGCTTAGGGACTTCAGAAGAAAGGCCATCAGAACTCAAACAAAGCCTTCGGCCACAGGGAGTGAGGGAAAGGACTTGCTTATTTTTCAAGGACATATTGTAAAGGGGGAATCAATGGGACTTGGCAAAATACTCGGAGTGGTGGTAAAGAAGAATGACTACAAAATGACAGATGTGTTGTTCTGACAAACAGGAAGATGTTGGAGCTGTAAAAGCACAGAAAAGTGCTTTTGAGTGGGGACAACCGCTGTGAGGTTATAAACATAGTCAGGTGGCAAGTATAGTTGAACAGAGCTGAATATTCCCATTGGAATTGGCAGACTGAAGAACCTGATATTAAGTAGGTGTGACATAGCAAATTATAGTTCTTAACTGGCATTTCTGTGCCTTTCTCTCTTGTTTATGCTTTGAGGCTAGGTACAAAGAACCTTTGATAATCATGTAACAAAAGTGTTTGGCTTGTGTCGGCCGAATGCATAGTTTTTGTGCAAGCAGAAAGTATAGCAAATTTGCCTACATGTGACAAGTCAGGCCCTAGCTTGCAGTAAGAGTGCACATGGCCAAATTACTGTTCAGCAATAGTAACACCTGACTTCAAGTGTCGGTAGTGTGACTGCTACAGTATGGCTGAGCTTTGCCTTAAAGCTTTAAATATATAAAGCTTTAAATAAATAATTCACAGAATACAGTGAATTATCTCTCAGAAAGATCTCACTCATTCACAGCTTCTATAATGACTAAAGAAACAAAACCAAGGAAGTTATGTTCAGTGTTACTTCAACTGCCTACTTTGAGTTCAACTGGCCATTATTCCTGAGAATATTTGGGGTTTTTGCCAGAGATGATAGATTTTGTATCACCACCTCCTTTATAATGTCTGTAACTTGAACTCTGTCTTGAAACAGTTTAGCAAAGCTTTGGCTTTATGCGTTCATATCAAGAAGAACAGCATAAATTATATTCCGAAATCAATTTCTTTAGAATCATCTTGAGCAGTGTTCTGCCAGCGAAGAATCCTTTGATTTTAAGATGCCACTGAATCTTCAATAGATATTTATGTTTGAAAGCCTGTTTGTTGGGGTTTTCCCTCTACATTTATTTATGAGGAATTATACTCTTTTGTAACTACTTAAATATTAGGCTCACTAAGGCTATTTAGTGAGAAAAATGGTGCTTAGATATGAGTTAAGAGCTGCTGAAACTGAACCTAAATCTCGCCTGTCCCTTTTCCCCTCCTCCACCCATTTAAAAAATAACTAAGAGGTCTAATCCCTGTCAATAGGGCAGTTACATGATTATAAACTTACAAAGCATAGCCAGCTCCAAAATGAATTCTGTCTCCTTTGAGTAGCTCTGGAGATGATCGCTGTATATCCCAAAGGCGTTTTTGCACTGTTCCTACTGAAATTCAAATGCAACTGAAAATATTTCCAGCCCTTGACCAAGATTTTGCACATCATTAAGTGAGCAAGCGAGTCCTTCTTGGCAATCATCACAGATACTTCTTTTTTCTGAAAGAATAGTAAACACTTGTTCTCTCTCTGCATGACTGATTTTCTCAACAAAGAAACAAAAAGTTCTCTCTCTCAAACTCTTTTACTCAGTATTAGCTGCAAATCATGTAGGACACTGCACAGCCTTGGTCAGCTTGTTGGGGAAAAAACTCAATTTTATGACTGTGATTGTGTAACTGAAGTTATATTGAAAAGGCAGGATATGATATTGCGTGGCTGTATAAGTTGTTAATACAGACTGTTGGAGTTGAGTGTTTTCTGTGTCACAACGGTCATCCATTTTTACTTCTAACATGCTGTTACCTCACCCAAACGTAAATGTCAGAATACCGAATGCCATTTACAGGAGCAGTAAAAGTCAACACAATTTCAGGTTATTGGTGCCACTCCAATATTGTCTAAGTTATAAAGCATTTAAGCTTCTTTAAGGAATGCCTAAGCCAGATCTTAAGCATGTTTAACAGAAACTTGAGCAGCTCAGTTGAGTGGCTTTTTGTGTTTCATGGCATCTGTGATGAGAAAAAATGGTTGTTTTCTCAAAAACCAGGGTCAGCGCACAAGAAGTAGGTGCACAGTGGAATCTCCCCTCAGTGTCTGTGAAGAAAGACTGCAAGTAGGAAAGGATAATGTTGTAACTGAATCACATGAATGATGTGTTGTAAAAGATCTTCTATTTCTTCATGCCTTTCTTTGGGGAAAAAGAAAAGATGGGATTTTGTCCAGGTGATCTAAATAAAAATTTTCAAAGCTAGATTCTTAATGGTGACTATGGAGATTCATGTCTAGTCAAAAGGTTGTCTTTTGCATAATCTCAGCTGGCTAAATTTTATGTCTCTATGCTCCTTTTCTAATAAATGAAGAGAGAGAAGCAGATCATACCAGGCTGAGGTAAGTCTCTTGAGATAAGTGAGATGAATGCCTTGCCGATGATGCTTATCTGTCTTTCCATGAGGTCTCTGGCAGTTAAATGGCTAAACTTAAGTGAAATTAATGCCTTCCACAATAAAAACCTTCTTGAACAAGTATCTAAAAGTAGAAGTGATAATTTACTTTCTTAAACTTATATCAACAGATGAGTTTTACTACTGTGTGCTTTTACCATAGTATTTAGGAACTCTAGGTATGCATAAGGTGCTTGAGGCTGTATAATCACAGAACAAAAAGCCAATCCTAACTCCAGGAGTTTACACCCAAAATGACAGAAGAATGCAGAAACACAGAAGGATTGAAAGGGACAGTGAGTGCGCCTGGGTCCGTAGTAGTCACAACCCATCAACAACCTAGTAATTGTGATCAAGTTTTGCAGACATCGTAGCAAAAGAACTTTGCAGAGTGAATTGGAGGTTAGATAGGATTGTAACTTTGATGATGTTTCAGAGGAGTGCCTCTGAGGGAAAGAGCCATGGAGACATATGTTTGGAAAGCGCACATGTGGCTGCTGTGAACCCGATGGGAAGTTTAGACTCTAGTTTAGAGCAGGGTGACCTAGAGCGGGATGCTTAGGCCACGTCCGGTTCTGACTATTTGAAATGATGGACGCTTCAGCCTGAACCGTCAACCTGTTGCAGTGTTTGGCCACTCTCACAGTCCAAAAGTGTTTTTTTCATGCTTAAGTGGAATTTCTTGTATTTTAATTTGTGCCCATTGCCTTTTATCCTGTTATTGGGCACCACTGAAAAGAGCCTCGCTCCATCTTCTTTACACCCGCCCATCCAATATTTATACACACTGAGAAGATCCCCCTGAGCTTTCTGTTCTCCAGGGTCAACAGCCCCAGCTCTCTCAGCCTCTCCTCATATGACAGATGCTCCAATCCTCAGTCACCTTTGTGGTCCTTCACTGGAATTGCCTCATTTGTCCTTGTTAATCTTGCACTGGGGGGCCCAGAATTCGACTCGGCACTCCAGATGTGTCCCGCCAGTGCTGAGTAGAGGAGAAGGATCACCTCTCAGCCTGCTGGCAATGATCTTCTTAATACAGCCCAGAAGGACGTTGGCCATCTTTGCCAACATCTTACAAAGTTTGGCCTGATAGAAGCCAGAGAGCTGAAATGTGAACATAACATTGTGAACACAATATAGCATATGAACATACCATTCTTAGTCCAATTTTCTCGGTCACCAGCTGTGCCAGGCATACCCACCATGAGTTGTTAGTAAGAGAAGTCGCCTTATACAGATATTATTTCCATCACTAGGTGTGTATGACTTTTATGTAGCACCTTCAAATGAAAATGTCATTACGCTCAGGAACAACTTCTGTTGAAGTTGAGGAGCAGAACTGTATGTCCTGATTCTGGAAAATAATTCAGTTAATCTGCTGACAGTTTGTGGATCCTGAGCTGGAAAGGGGGCTTCTTGGCCAGGAGAGGAAAACAGGTGCCTGTTATCCCATCTGGTGCACACTGAATGAGGGAGAGCGAAGATGGCACCTTCTGTGAGAGCAACGCAAGTTGCATAATTGGGGAGGGCTGGAGTGTGGGGTGGGACATGCAAGGGAAGGGTGGTAGCAGGAACTTCATACCAGGAGGGAGACGGGAAAGCTCCTGAGTAAGCACAGGGCCAGCTTGCCTCCAGGAAGTGGATGTGGAGACTTTAAAGGAGCATGGGAACAAGTGGGAGAACTAGGTGGAGGTTCAAATGGAAAGCCTTTCTACATGCTTCCTTCAAAAAGCAGATGTGGCATTTCCATGTAAGGCACAGGCTAATTTGGGATCCTTCACACTGGCCTGTAGAAACCATATTGAAGTTACCTAGGTGATGCAAGTACTGATGACAAGAAAACCACAGACATGTCTTCTGAAGTCAGATGCTACTACTGATTAAAACACTTTGAGGCAAAGACTTTTTAGCAGTATACATGATATGCCTGATCCAAAATTTCTTTCACTAAGCTACTGCTGTTTCCTGACCTCACAAAATAGCACTGCGTGGGAGCTACACACTTCACATGCAGTTCCAAAAGATGGCAACCTTAGGCTTCCAAACTGGGGCCTCTGCTGAACAGCTCTGCAGCTCTTAACAGTTCACAGTGGTGAATGTTAGAAAATTCTGGCTTCTCCAAGTCTGAGCTTATTTTTACCCATCTATCCTATTTTCCATATTTTTCTACATATAAAACAGAATTTATGTGACTCAGTTAAAAAACGGGCAACTTCCCATATGTATTTCTCTGCCTGAAGGAAGGGGAGGATAGGAAACCTTAGATGTACTATCTCTGGGTTTCAGTCTGTGACTTCTGTTATCCACAGGAGTGAGGCTCTGCTATCAATCTCTGCTGAAATGATGCTCCTGTGGCACTGTGATAAAGCAGAGACAGTTCAGCAAAAGCATGAGAAAGGAACTATTTAATTTGATGAACTGTAGTACATTCGCTCTTGTCTTACTGAATTATTAAGGCTTTATACACACAGACCACTAGTCTTGTCCATATCAGTGTACTTTAAATGGCAATCACTACAATTTTAGAACCTTGTATAACTCCAGATAGATACACTCTTTCGCTTGAGACGTGATAAAAATATGTAGCTTCTTCATACTACATTCATTCTCAGGTTTTCAAAAAGACATCTTTTTTTTTCTTGCTTAGTATTCATTTTCTGATTTGATCCTTGTGTCCAGTTCCTGCTTTTTTTGTGGTTTTGTTTTCATAATGAATTTTACTTGTCAGAAGCTAAGGACAGCAACTTCTCAGACCATTTAATCAAAAAATGCAGTTATTTTAAAACACTTTATCAGATCACATAGATTTCACTGAAGTTGCTTTGACAAAAGTAGAAAATTCTGATGCTAAAGTCTAAATTGCATGCTTTTACAACAAATGCTGTCTTTGTGTTACAGGATCATTACTTGACGGAAAATCAAGGATCTTGCTTATTTTCCAAAAGTCATGTTTGGAAACCATTAGCTTAGAAAAGTCTGTCTTGGTTTGGCTTAAAGCCAGATTTTGAAATCACAGCTTTTGCGAAGCAGAAATGATTTTCTCCAGGCAGCCCTGGCAGCAGGGCTGAGCAGTCTGAGCCCCACTCTGTCTTATGCCAAAGCTTTTAACTTCTCAATTGTTCATCTGCTTCTTCTCCTCTGTAATCCAGGGATATAAATTTGTGTCTTGTTTTGGTTGTCCCAGTTCCTAAGGATTTCCCTTTCCTTACTTGTGCTGCACTGCTGTGGAGGGCTAAGTAGTGGCCTAGACTATCACTGTCTTCCCTTCATGTAGGCAGAACTGGGAGAGAATTTTGGGGGTGGTTTTGCTGCTTTTTGCTTTTGTGCAGAAAGCTTGTGATTTTAGCATAGCCTGTAGAGATATTTTTCCTCCCACAAGAGTGGTTGGTCATCTTTTTTTTTTAACCAGCTCAGTATTCTAATCATTTGGTATTCACTTCGCTATTAATCTTTTCTTCTCGGTTAGGTTTGTTGCCTGCATAGGTTAGATTTCAGACAGGGATCCTGTCTCTGTGAGGTTTATCCTGTGTTACAGCCCTCATTACTGTAGTGTCTGAGCATCTCAGCGTTCAGTA
Source organism: Rhynochetos jubatus (assembly GCA_027574665.1). Lineage (NCBI taxonomy): Eukaryota > Metazoa > Chordata > Aves > Eurypygiformes > Rhynochetidae > Rhynochetos > Rhynochetos jubatus. The sequence continues at coordinate 26,361,252 of CM050653.1, forward strand.
CATTTATCCTTGCCACCCTGTGCAACAGAAAGTTTATTTTCTTTCTGCTTTTAACAAATGGAAGAGTGGTCCACGGAGGCTGAAGACTAGATGAAATCGAGTGAAAAAAATGGAAAACGGGCTCCTATGCATAACCTTCGGGTGTTGGGCACCCTAGTTACCTTTGTTAAACAGTTGGGGTGATGGATGTTGCATAAGGGGAAGGGTGATCTGAAAGAGTCGGCATTCTCATCAGGAAGCCACTGTGAGCCAATTAATAAGAACGGGGATGTCTCTGAAATCCTGCCTCCTCCTGCAGCTCTGGCATTTAGCTTTCTGTGGGCACCTCCTTCCCTTGGCACATTGCCTCTCCTGCCAGTGCATGCAAGGCTTGTTCTCCAAACTCTGGTTCATGCTTTTATCCTTATGTGTCTTTTGTTTAAAAATAAAAGCAAACAAAAAACTGCAACAAGAAGAACATAAACCCCGCTAAACCCATGGTGGTTTCCTGCTTTCTCACACCCCTTACAGGTGAATCAGTAGTTTAAGCATTAACCTGAGAAATTTATGAGGGCTTGCTGCTCACTTGGGCATGTTGAAGTTGCATCTCCCAGGTCCTGGGGGAGTGCCCAACTGAGCCAGCTGGAGCTGGGGAGGGAGCGGGGCTGCCAAGGCTGGCTGAGTAGGCTGGGAGGAACACGGGAGTCCTGGGGCTGGGAGGAGAATGACTCCTAGCCTGGCTGTTCTGTCAGGGAGGGGTACCTTCTAGACTCCGCTCCCTGCTTCCAGACTTGTTTGTGCATTTTAAATACCTCTCCAAAACTAGTCCAAGGGGTGCAATCTGTATTTTTGGGATTCAGGTGACAGCCCTAACTATTCAGGGGTAAACATACTCTCCTTCATGTCTTCTGTTGTGCTCACCCTACTCATCTGCCTTACAGCTTGGTATTTAAGCATGTTTTTGAGGTAGGAGACAGAGAGAGGAGGCAGGAGAGAAACCTCCTCTAGCTGAAAAGACCTTTAGTCCAAGCGTCTCCTGTTTTTTCCAGTGTTTTTTTCCATTCTAACCATCAGAACACTGTGTGAAAATTAACAATTCTAACAATTTCTTCCTTTCTGGTTGTGTTTCAAAAGAAACTGTTCATCTCTTCATTCTGTGAAGTACTCTGGGCTCCTGCTGTAAAACGGGTATGTTCTGAGTGCAGGTATTGGGCTCCTCAGGGGCCAGAGTGACACCTGGGTTTTTTGGGTTTTGAGTTAGAACAGGAAAGTTGACAGCTGCCAAGATGCTTTATTTTGTGCTTGCACAGAAACAGAATTTTTAGAAAACTTTCAGGTTTAAGTGGGAGGTACCCATTGGAATGGGCATTTGCAGCTGCCTAGTTTATGGTTTTGGAATTGCTATACAATTATGTAGGTGTTGAATTGTACTCATTTAACTGAGTAGGGTCCCGTGTTAATGCCCTTGCTCCTTTTCCTGTCTTTCCGCCTGTTCTATTTCCAAATCTGTAAAAAATAGATACTAAATAGTTACTAATCATAATTTCTGTAAAACTTTACCTGGTAATCATGTCTCTGTAATATTGCTTATCATTATAAGCACTTCTTTCAATTGCCCAGCTTGTTTGAATCTGAATCACTTCTTTCTTCAGAAGATAATTAGATTTAATTTTAAGCATAGGATTTTTTATGAAGTACTGTCATTATTGAACCTACTGCTTTTCATTCATCAAGGATCAGAATTTAACAGAGCTCTCATACATTTTACAAAACTTTGTATTCAAGTGAACACTCTTTCAAGGGAGACTGTAGATGTACCTCTGCTGACAGAATGTTATCCATGTATTTAGATACAAAATCTCTCAGAAAACTGAACTGGACTTTTACTGGACTAATTTCAGCCTAGTATGTACTCTTTATTTTATGCTGATTACATGGGTCTCTTAAGTGAAAATACACTTCCTTATTCCAGTACCCTTTTTCCCTAAAAATCTTATGAACTAAAAATCAGCATGGCAAAATACTTATTTCTACTTTTTTGTTTGGCAGAAATGAAACTAGCAGATGCTTTGCCATCCAAGGCCTGGACAAAATTTGAAAATGAGTTAAGATTTTCCCTTGCAGAAACTTAATTCTCTCCATTATTATCAGCATTTCTGCTGCACACATAGCCCCTTTCAAACTTCACTGGGGACAGTTTCCATGGGAACCAGAGAATGAGAACTGATGAGTCTTGAAACAGTCAAATAATAATCTTGCTTTTTACCAGTGGGCAAAGATTTACTCCTCCGGTGTTTAATGGAAGGCACTAGAGCTTATTATGTTTTGAAGCAGAGTTAAAAAAATACACCTGGAAGGAGGCCAAGTCTGCTTTGTATACCTGTAGGGTTCATACTAGCTGTATTAAAATGGAAAATCACTATATTCTTCTGTGCTTTTAGACTTCCTGAAAGATACAAAGGGAAACTGTTAAATCAGAACAGTCATAGTCCAGGGAAGATGAGGAGGGAGCGGTGGTCATTAGGAGGTGAGTTGATTGCATGTGTGGCAGAGGTACAGAGCCATCTCATGAATGCAATGCTTTAGAGGCTATTGAATGATCCTGCAGAAAGAAGTCCTGGGGATGGCTTTTCACGTGCTACCATTGACTTGTCCTCAGGAGTCAACTGTCGAGGCTTTTGCTCAATGCTGGGTGCACTTTACTGTGACTATTAGCTACAGTGTGGGTTGTTTATTGTGGTTCCATGGAAGGAAGCAGTCTCCTTCAGGAGTTGCATTAGGTAATGAATGAAGTCACGCTGAAGTCCAGAGCTAAGCTGGCCATTATTTGGTTGCCATCTTCATCGTCGTTTGGGTTATTTTTCTGAAATACCGAGAATACCCATGAAGGATCACAGAGATGGGAACACCGTGTTTCACTTCTGTAAAGAAAAGATACGGAAAAGATGGAGAAATGTCTGCCCTTTTTTAGATCTGTGATATCTGTTATGAAAGATGATCTCCAAAAGGAGAAGAAAGCAGGTTCCACAAGTCTTGCAGCAAAGTTCCAGTTCTCTGTAAAGGCCAATACAGAGAAAAGACCAGAACTATATCCTTACAGAGACTTATTTGACCAATACCTTGTAGTTGTAATGTAGCAGAATTCAAACGTGAATTATAGGAGGGTAAATGGCAAGATATGTTTTAAAAATTAATATGTTTTCTCTTAAACACATTTTTATATTCTTTACCCTCATTGGATTTTTCCAGTGTTTTTGAGCTTAAGTATTTAATAAACCTTTGTGTAATGACTTTGATCTCCATTCCATAAATATAAAGAGAGGAAAAAGAAAAGTGCATACATAGGGCATTATTACAGTGATTAGAAAACCTTTTTTTTTTTCCAAATTTGTTGAAATAATAGATCCTGAGGGAGAACAGCTATTGTTATTTCTGCATTATATCAAGCACAGAAGTGATTAATGATTTAATCCAGTGATTAAATTAAGAAATCCCACTTCTGTCTTTTACCAGTAATTAGTATGTTATAAACACTGAGTGCAATTACAATATTTCAAAATCAGGACTCAAATTTTAAAATATTTTTTTCTTAGCTGGTGGATGAAGCTAAAATACAATGAGATGTTTGCATTAAAAATACCCTAGAAAGGATTTTTATGCATTAAAGAAATATTTCAGTGGGCTTGTGAGATAAAAACCCAGTTGTATTGCTAGCAGTATCAAGGAATAGCGAATACAGGAGGAGGATGGGGTGGCAGGTGAAGTACTGTTAAGAAATAGATGGGGTTGGCGAACTGTTATACACTGTCTTTGGGCACAAGACAAGACTGTCTTTAGCGATGCACGGAGACCCTGCAAGCAGGAGATGTGCAGTTTAGAAGTGTAGTGCCCATTTTGTTCCTGAATTCTAAGGTTAGATTCCTACTGTATGTTTTAAAATGTCTTCGTGTTAAATTACTGCCCTGTACAGGTCTGGTGACCAAAGGTAAATGCTTTGGTGAAGAATATTTCCATGTTTTTAATGCCTAGAAGAGTTTATTCACTTCTTACTGCTTGACTGAAACAAGTGTTTAGTGGGTTCTTAGATTTGCTACTAGACCTATACAGTATGACCACCTCAACTTCCAGGAGTAAAGGACATCACCAAAATTCCTCATTCCTGTGGTCAGTTGACCTAACTGAAGTCATGCTGGGAAAGAGACTGCTCCTTCTCTTTCCTAGAATCTGTAAAACAGGCTTGTTGGGGATGTGGAGTATAATGAGCTAATATTGGTAGGCTGCTTAACACTCTCTTCCCTACTGTTCTCTTAGCTGGATCCCTAATTGCTGACCACAGACGTGAGGCAAGATGACTATCAGAGGAGAAACTGAAGACTGTTACCACTGATGAATCATAGATCTCGAGCACTTTTCCTTTTGGAGAAAAAGGCATCAAGGCTGCTGCTTATCTTAAAGGTCTGGGTGGTGCAGGGAGAGCGAATGTAATGATAATCATATGAGAACAGCAGAAATGGTGGTGGTTCCTGAACATCTGATAGGAGACAGTGGAACAAAGGACAGGGCTGATACAACTGCCGTTTCATCACAGCGTGCCCAAATCAAAAGACATCGTTTCCTGGGAGATCGAACAATGCTGCGTGCTTATTAATCATGAGAGAAGCTCTCTGCTGTTCTCACAAGTCCTCCAAAACCTGTCTAACTCAAGTGGGCGAGGATCAGCCCACCCATGGCAAACTGCTGCGGCTTTATCCTACATACTGTATATTATCAAAAATGTTATGTCTGCTCTGAACAAAATGTCCAAGTGTGATAAATGTGGGCAATGCTCCAAGAAAGTGGGCTTGTCTTCATGAGAAAATCAAAGTTTAAGTTGGTTAATTCATTTTAATTAGACTAAGCTACAGACCTGCATGAGACACTCATTTTTTTTTTACATGTTGCTGTAACGCTCACTGAAATAAATGTTCTGTGCAGATTAGTGTGCTGCTAACTAAATTGGGCGAAATCACATCTGAAATTTACAGTGACTTTCTCTAGTAGCGGTGGTTGTATGCTGTGGCCTTTTGTACACTGGACCCTTAGTTTCCACTGTTTATTATACGAATGTAGGTGCTTTAGGAAAGCTCTCCCTGGAGCAGCAGGCACCTTTTCCCCTCAAAGACAGCATATATTTCTGCTGGCTTAGAGAGAGACTTGTCTAGTCCTAGCTGCTGAGTGTACAGCCACACGCTTCTCAAACTCCATGTGGTAGGTCCCACTGCTGGAATTCATCTTATTTTGACACAGTACAAGTCAGAGTTAACAGTACGGCTCTTTTTATTGCTGAAAATCTTGGTAGAACAATACTAATAGAAAATTCACTCTTTTGTAACATGTACTATCCCAGCAGAAGGCAAAACTATCAGACATACATTTTTTTCTTACCCATCCAAGAAAGAAAAGTTTTCTCAGTAAGTAAACTATGATCTAAGTTTCTTTGGAGAAATAGATGCATCAACTAATTTAGAATCACTAAAAATCAGTTTACTGTGTGCTTACTCTCTGATACCATGCTTGATTGTCAGTCATCTTTGTTTTACTGTGGTTTACTATTTCAACTTCATTATGAGATGAAAAGGTTAAAGGAGCTCTTAAAATGTAAACTCTGTTAGAAAAGACACTCAGAATGTTGCAAGAGTTGTTGAAAAGAAGCTTGTTACTGTGACATTCGTGCCTAACATCAATATCCTGGGGCAAGTTTTTATCTGCAAGAATAACAGTAGTCATTTAAAAATAAATAATATTTTAAAAAGTCTGGTTCTCAGTGAAGGGTAGAAGCATGAAAGTAGAATTACTTTAATGACCCAGCCAGACAGGTCTGCCAGCAAAATCTTGCATACTTGTTCGTGTAGTCTTATGTAAACCAATAATATTTTAATTGTTTATTTAAAGGATGCAATGTATGTTTTCTGTTGTCTCTTCCAATTATGCATGCCAGATGTATTTTACTTCACAGAAAACTTTGAGGTGGCTATTTGAAATTTTGACAAGAAGCAGTTTAATGACCACTAAGTAGTCCTTCACACAAGACGTCTCTATTTCTGGGAGTTGTTAAATCTATGAAATGTAAACCTAGAAGTGTAAGTAAGGTTAGATAAGAGGGGAAAAGAGTAGACTTAGTCTTGAAATAGTTTGACTTTAACTTTTACAATGTCAGGAAGCAGTTTAAGAATTACAACCCATCTATCATTATTCCAGCTACTGCTTGACCTGTTAACATTCCTTTCTCGTGTCTTAGGTAGATATTACAATGTGCATGACATATTACCAGAACATTTTTACTACATAAGCATTATGCTGTTTGTATCAGAAAAAAGATAAGATCCTCCCTTTACCATACCAATTCTTGAGTTAAACTTACTGAAGTCTCTTTTTTAAGGAAAGAAAGGACTGCTAGACCAGAAGAACCTAGAGCAACTGGCAAGGAATTTGTTCAGGACCGAGTAAGAGCAGCATCCAAGAAACAACTGCAGTTTGGTATGTTGGAAGCATAACCTTCCCCAGGACTGATCTGTTCCTGATTTCACTGAAATTGAAGATGGTCTTCTATTCAGTTTTTGCAGCAGAGGAATTAGACTCACAGGAACTCAGCAGATGCCCTGGTGATATGATGGTTAAGCTGTTGCAGAGTGACTCAAGCAATGCTGATTTAAGCTAAAAGGGCATCTAGTCTAATAAGGGGGTTACGTTTTTGCCCTTAGTAACATGGCTGTGACATACACAGCGGTTTTCCAGGGATTTATACAGTGCTTTTTTCAAGGGGCAGAATGTTCCCACAAGCACTCCCACATGAGCCCTAGAAAGACTGAGTCCATGACTGTGTTTTGGAAGACTTTTACCATGATGTGTCAGGCCTCCTTGACCTCTCAATACAAAGGCTGCGGAGAAAAATGCTCTGCTTGCTTCCCCTCCTTCTCTGCTTTTCCCTCAGAGGCCCTGTGTACCTAATCCTTGTCTGTGTGCGTGGGTAAAGAGAAGAGAACAATACTGGGAGTTCTGCTCCCCCTTGTACGGGCAAGCAAAGCTATAGGCTCTGTAGTCAAGGGGCATGGAGATGACCTCCTCCTTGTTTTCTCTGTATAAACATGGCATCCCAATGTGAAAGGTGCAGAAGCTTTTCTCATGCTGCTCTGCACTCTGTAACCGTGTAGGGCAAGACCGTTGCGTGTGTGTCGGGATAAGCTAATGCCACAGGAGGTGCTTAGTAGATTTCCTGTCTGGGTTTACTATGAGCTGTGATTAGCTCAACTAAGAAGTAGTGGGGGAAAAGGAGAGCACCCTGAGTTACTGCTACCTACTGTGAAGAAGGTTATGCGTTCTGTTTTGTTGAAGGGGGTTTTGCCACTATATTCTAGCTATCTGCATGGGCAGTCCTCCAGCAGAACTCCTGATTGTGATCTATATAATTTTGCATTCAGTAAGTTTGAAAAGACTTAAAAATTCATGTAGTATTCTGGTCTGGCCTTCACTGAATTTGTTTGTACAGGCTTGGTTAAACAAAGAAATAAGCACATCAAAATTAGTACCATCTCTGTAATTTCCTACTGCGTGACATTGGTTAAATATACAAAATCAGCTTTCAAAGTATACATAGGAGTAATTCTGGCATAGCCCAATATTTAAGACTTCTGCTTTTTTAGAAAATACTAGCTTCCTTCACCTTGTTACTCTATACACTTAATTTTGCACAGGTTTGAAATAACAGCATGTAATAAGGTATGTAAAATAAATAAATAAATACAAAATCAATTCCTTTCTCCAAAAGCAACACAGAACAAGCAGTAGTGCATGAGATATGAACAGCTTTCTAATTAACATGAATCTCTAGTTTTGAAACATTTTAAGGCAGTATAATCTGCAACAGTTACTTTTGCTTAAAAAATGGCCTGTGTTTTGTGGTAAGTTATGGTCTGCTCTCAGAAGGCAAAAAATTAAACAAGCATCTTCATCATGCCTGAGACTAGCACACTAATTTAAAAAAGCATCTACTCTTCTTCTCCAATTTTGAAGCTTCCGTGAAGAACACAGACCGTTCTGTATGTGTCCTCTTTAAAATTTCTTGTATTACAGATGAATCAGGTAGTGAAGAATTCATGACTCATTCCTACAAAAAAATTTCTTGAACTTCCCCACCTATGTGGCCTGAGGATCATACCACTGCTTACTTATCTCCTAATGAACTTTCTCATTTCTTCAGTGGGAAGTTCTTAATTTTATTTTTGCTATTGCATCCATGAGGACCTTGTTACTGACTTACCACTGAAATCGAAGCATGATCCAGCTCAAGATTTCTAGTGTTACAGTCTCTGACTACAAGGTCAGCTGGTATGTATCATAGGTACTCATATGTTCTGTGGTACAAGGTATTCCAGGTCGTTTTAATCTCAGAAATAGTGTGTCTCTCAGTAATGGTATTAATTGCAGATGTTTGGATACTTGATTTGAGTTTATGCTTTTTGAGCTCACTACAAATGAAAATTGAGAAGGCAAAATGTTAAAGAAGGCTTACATGGTCAGTGATTTCCATTCACTGCTGAATGAATCAAATGGTTTCCATCTACCAAGGCAGGAGATCTTCTTGAAGTGCATTGTAGCAGAAGTCATTCCTTGCAATAAGATGGTTTGACACAGCAAAGATTTCAGTGAAAGAAGGCCTCAGTCTTGGGATTCTGAATCCCTGAAATTCCTGCTAGCATTGGTTGCCAGACTGCAGACTGCAAGGGCAGACAGGATAAGTGCCATATATAAATTTTGTGGGAAACAGTATAAGCTTGTTTATGTTCAGACTAAGCAATTTTTCTAAAATATACCTGCATGAACAGACCTATAAAAATTAAGGGGGAGGAAGTGGGACTACTTGTACCTAGAGATCCTTAAGTGATTTGTTCAGCCTGTCCTTTGATCATGATAGATTTTTATCTTTTAGGTTCGTAGTAACATGAGATGCACACTGTCCTTTGAAGGATGCTTTACTTACCCTTTTGTACTACTACTGAACCCCAGTTTTACTCAGCATATTAAAAGAAATGCCCAAGTGATAATACACACATTTGCATTTCCCTAAAATAGCTGCTTCTTCTTCTGCTTTGCCCCCGTCCTATTAAACATTCTTTCCCATTTTTTGTTGTAGCACCAACAGTTTCGCTGGCGGTTTAGTGAGTTCTCTATTACAGCAGCTCTGAAGGCAAGCTTCAGAAAATCTTTTTAAAAGAAAAATACAGAGAGCATTTAAGAGCAATAGGAAATGCTCTGGGCAGCAATCAGAAAGCCTGCCTAAAAAGAAGTACTTTAGCCTTTTGCATGTACTGCCCACATTTCTACCTTTATAATACAGGTTCAGAGTCCTACACGTAACTTTCAAACAATCCAGTGCTCTCTGGATTTGGAGGTGTACAGACATTTCCCTTTCTGTTTACCAGTTTACAATGTTACTGAATGCCCCATAATTTTTAAACATAATGAATTCAAGGAAGCTGTAGAATAATTAGATGACTTAATAATCTTCACCCTGATAAAAAACCCCAGAATCTGGTTCTTCGGTGCAACGTAAATTTACAGTAGTTAAGACAGCAGAATTTAATTCAGTGGGGTTTTTTTCCATGATTTTTTTTTCTGGTAAGTTGTCTCAGTTATCTCTTTAACTGAAAATGGTTAACACACCAGCCCAACCTGGTGTGCCTGGTTTTCACACACTTAGATGATTTTTACGTTGAGAAGTCATGAGAACATCCTTGTTAACAAATCATCCATCCATGATAATGCCACCATCTGCTGTCCGGGGAGGAGGGAGAGCAATGAAAACCAGAAAAAGCAAGATCTCCAACTCCCTTCCTTGGTGCAGAGTCCCTCCAGCAATCCACAATTCTTATTCAGGCATCTGGCAGGGACTTGGCAGCTTTACAGTTGTGAGAAGTGAAAAATGAGCGTAGTTAAACTTATGCCTAGCATTCTTTTATTTTTCACAGAGATAGTAAAATAGTAACGTGGTACCCGTTTGCAGGCATGGCTCTATGTATAGCTTTAGATGGCCCCTCCAAAGCACTTACACACTGCTTAGAACATCATGCATGGGCGAACTGTAGTGCTATGAATTTAGGTTTGATCTAAACTCCCACTCTCTCAGCTGTTTCTGAAGACTTGGTGCACTGTGTTCTTTTTCCTTCTCTGAATGGCACTGTGCATTACTAGTAGTAGCACCCTGAGTTACTACTACCTCACACTATATTAATTATCCATTTACTTTTTCCTTTCCAGTGAAATAACAAAAGAATTTCTTTACCTGATGAGATTAGTCTCTTCCCTGCCTGTATACGCTCTTGTAGAGCAGTTGTGCAAAGATGATTGAGTAGGCACTCAATACAAGAGGCTAGGAAAACGCTCTTTTCTCGTCGCCCGGTCCCAGCCCAGTTACTTGCCTGTCGTTTCTGGGGTTTTGCCCTTAGTCAGCCCTCTGTGCAATCTGGGAGGAGCACTGCTTTGCAAGCTAATCATTCCCTTGGTGCTCTGCCTTAGCCACTTCCTTCCTTTTTCTTTTCAAAAACTTCTTTCCCTGTTCCAATTATGAGACAAGTGGGAGCTCCTGTGGTACAAAACAAAACTGTTTACCTACACTGGGATTTTTTTGGACTGATCAGATGGTGTCTCTACCACACAACCTACCCCAACTGGAGCCAGTGATTTCATGCCTGATACAAAAGTGAGACTGTGGAGAGAATATTCATGTTCTAGGCTGAGCTTCTGTACAGATATATGTAACTTGATTCTTTCTTGTTACTGCAATCTGCATAATACCAAGAGACTTGCCAGCTAGTACATGATGCATTCCAGTATTTTATTGTTCACGTGCCATTGCTTGCCAGCCTGGTTTTCATCATCATAGTCAAGGCATTGGTGAGACTCTCGAAGCTGCCTGTACAGAGGCATGGACACATGCAGCTACCTTACCCTTTTTAGTTTCCATAATTTTATTCCCTATCAGAAAATTCCACTACATCCAAAATAGATAAATAAAAAGGGTCAAGTTCTTTTGCTCCTCATGCACTCCTTACAACTTCCCTCTTCTCAGATCTGACAGGTTGTTGGCACTTTTGTACCCGTCTGTATTTCCCTTCTGCCTCCACCTCCTCACCATCTATTCCTAAACACTGTTTTCTGTTTCACGTGGCACAGCATGAAACTAATGCAGACTGCTGGGTAGTAGGTCTAAGCTAGCTTAGACCCCTGTAATCTCACTTTCCTTCCTTCCCACTTCATTCCAGCCCTCTCTGCCCGCCTTCTTCACTGCCATTTTTCTTAGATGACAAGATAGTGCTTGGAAGAGAGGTGGTCATTTGTCAGAGGTGTATTACGTACAGCAGTGTCAACACAATACAGAGGAAACCCTACTTAAATAACCTCATTATAAAGAATTTTACCCTAACTGTTGAATTTATGCAAAGTCCTTGGTTACACAGTTAAAATTCTGCATCCTATTTCTCTTTGGTTCTGCATCTCCTCCTGTTCACTTGCTGTAGACTCGACTTTGGTGTGTTGGCTTCTACTTGGCTATCAGGCAGCCTGCTTGCAGTACCAGCTTTTGCTGCCCAGACACTAACTCACACAATTATTTAGGTTGAAGGCCCACTGTCAGCTTGTTTACTAAGTGATCTTGCTAAAGCGTGAATGAGTCCATTCCTGAATGAATGACAAGGGTCACCCTTAACTGGGGACACTTGAATAACCAATGGCCCTCTCAGACCAGAGTGCCATTCACTGGATGCATCCCACAGCTCTTCAGTCTCTCTGTCATTTCACAGTGGAGTTAAAGATGACCAGATCAGATCAGATACCTTGTTTGGATGGGTGGGTTGTGGGTAAAGATACCTGTCCTTGGTAGCCAGAGTCTTGTTTGTCTCTGATTGAGACACAAACAACTCCTCCTGGAGAACCAAGGATCCATTGCCTAAACCCGTCGTGCAGGCCTATTTCAGCACTTGCTGATATAAGTTACAGCTTCCCAAATTCTTCTAGAGATGAGTCACTTCCCTTCTGAGAGAGTGTGGGTCTTTGTTGTTGTTCCCAGGTTTATGTATTACATCAGAGTAATCATAACGTAACGCAGCTTTCCAGAATGCAACCCTTTTCTTGAAGGACAGAAAATGGAGCTTCCAAATAATAGAAGTTTTCATTTTCCAGCTGTCTTGTGTTCCTCCTTGCTTTCCCCTACTCAGCATGTCAGCTGAATTTTATTAAAGAAGCAAAGTCCTTTTGTCACTGGTCTCACTTTCGGATTTAGCCACTGACTTAACAGTGAAATGCCAAGAGGTTCCCCTTGTCTAACGATGCACCTTTTCATTTGTACTTACAGAGCTAATGGAATGTAAATCTTCAGGGCAATAAACTCAGTATTTTTTCCCCTCTAAATTGTTTCTCAGGCATCGAAACACATCTGCCACAGGCGAGGCATTGCCTCTTTCACCCAACAGGGAGAGACAAAGAGCTTCTCAGCACTGACCTCAACCCCCGCATTTTAATTTTTTTATTATATTACACACCTGAAAGTTTAATATTGGACCCGTTATTTGACACGTAGAGTTGTGATCTTTCTTTTCTGTTTTTCTGCTGACTTAATGGTTTTGCTTGTGCAAAGCTGGTTACCTTACAGCAGCTATTCCTGGGTATTTTTGTCTTGGGCAATGCCCTAGATCCTTCAAAAGCTTGTCTCTTGTGCCTCATGCAATCGCTTGTTCTGTTTTATGCAAATATTGATGTCATCCTATTCCTCTATAATTCTATACTGATTAATTTGAGGGTTCCTTCCCTTTCTTCAAGACATAGATTTATGGACTTTGATTCATTAATTCTTCTGTTTTGTGTTTCAACTTGATGGCAGATTTTTCTTTTTAACGGTGTGGTGAAGTGGCCACCCTCCTTGATTTCTCTTTCTCTTTACACAAGTGCTTTATTGTTAACACAGAACCCTTATTTATAGACACCTCTAACTGGTAACTTATATTTCTACAGCGACTGTGGCACAGTGATATGGTTTCTATGCTTTGGAAAAGAGCACAGCTTTTCTAAAATAACTGAGTATTTTTAGCTGGCCTACCTTCGTTATCTGATGCCATATAGAACACAGTAATTAAGTATTTAATGCTGTTATGCGCTACATTAAATTGAGTACCAAATCTAGCTTTAAATTTCACTGAGGGTGTATTAGCAGGACAGTAGCTGTAAGGTAGGGGGAAATGTGATCAAAGTATGCAGCAGGTAACCAAGGTACGGGAAACTGTTTGGTTCCACATTCTGTAAGTGACAGATTAGTGTTTTGAGCTAAACAGCTGTTTTCTTGTTTGTATTTATTCTAATTACTAGAGTTTTTAAGGGAAAAAAGAGAAACAAATTCCACTAATGCAACTGTAATCAGCCCACACTCATGTTTTCAGGAGGCCTTGCGACAGAGTCTACTACGATGTGAGCTCAAACAGAGGCCTATGCATCTACTTCATGGTGGAGCAGTCCAGACAAATATTTCCCCCACTTCCTAGTAGATCACAGGCTGCAAGGCAGTAGTACTGTGCTGTGTTTTGTGAACTCGGGCCTCTGCTTCTCTCTCTGAGAAGTTGCCTCTTGCTGTTTCCAGAAGGGGAGTATAGGCTCCAAAGTGCCACTGAATTCGAAGGGTCGTTTGGTTGGAAAAGGTGAAAGCTGAACGTGCTGTCTTCTCTTCTTCATGGCACAAAACATTACCTGGTTGGGCGAGGCAATGGTTACTGAACCCAGCAGTCACATTTGCTTGTGTGTTATACACCCACAGTATCAAGTACACTTGTAAGCTCTGAGCATCAAGTATACTTCTCCCCCTTCTCCCAGTTTTCCTCTGGCTCACTGAGCATTCTTCAAGAATACTAATGGATATTCCCTGTGCAAGAAATACTCCGAGATAATGCTTTTGCGCTGACGAGAAATCCCCATTATTTTCTGTGTTATAGATCCTGACTGTTAAGAAAAATTTCCTTTTCAACAGAAAATGAATTTTGTTATAATAAGAATGTATTTACATTATGAAATTATATTAAGGATTAAATTATTATGAGGATCTCAACGATCTCTTATTGCTGCTTCTCTGGTTTGGAAGAGTTGAATTAGTAAAATTTCCGAATCTGAATCTTTTTCATTGCTGTTGGAAGGAGAGTTTTCTATGCCATGTATTTACACATAATACTTACCTGATGAGTCAAGGTATGTGTCAGGGACCATTCACCTATGAGTATCTTACTCCTTTTGTCAACGCATCTGGTTTCTGCAATGTTTCCTAATAATTCCCTTACCTGAATAGCTGAACATGAAATATGAGTTTTGCCAGGGTTTGATTCTTTGCAAATACCTAACAGACTGAACATTTTCCTTTCCCGTGAGATCATACGTTTTCTGCAACTGGCTGGCACCATTCTAGCTAGGCTGGTAACCAGCGGTTGTCTGTGCTGTGCTGTACATTCAGAGTTGGGTGTTGAGGGCCCGTGAGAGAAAGCTGTGTGAAATACAGCTCTGCTGACCGTTCTTAAGATTTCTAGCTTTTAATACAGACAAACACACTCTTTCAGTGTCAGTAGTTGTGCGCAGTGTATAATTCATATCTTTCCCTTTCGAAAACTCTGTTTTATTCTGCCCATTACTGTGCGTTTCTTGAATAATTTAGCAGCAGAAAGTTTAAGAATGGCTGTGATAGTCTCCTCACTGTAACTGAGAAAAAGCTGTTACTAGTCTGAGTTTAGGCCTTCATAATGCTAATATTTGCCTTTCTGATAAACTGCTAGAACATGCAGTTTTGTTATCGTTAGCAGAGATTTTCTTCAGATCTTTCAGGACAAAGTTCTTTTTTTGATGCTATTCTTGAGCTTTCAAGTAGTTTGACAGGTTCTATGTAAAAACAGCACAATCTTCTGAAGTTGCCAAATCAGTGATATTAATGAGCTCCCATTTTTAACTATTAATGGCTTCCTATATGAAAGAATTACACTTAACTACAATCTCAGATTGCTAATGTTTGAAACTAAAGCTTATCGACTCATTATTATAATAACAGCTGTTTGCTGTTTATTTTAGTCTCCTGCTACTCTAGTACAGGGGTACCCTAACTTGAACATTCCTTATCTGCCAAAAGTTATTTATCTTGTTCAGACAAGATCTTGTCATTTAAACTGGATTATGTAATAAGCATTCATGGCTGAGTGTTAAAAAATAGAACTCAGTTCTGTTTACGCTGTGATAGGCGTAAGGAAGCAAAACCTCCTCCCCGCCAGTGGTTTGGCAGGACACCAGGTAGAGGCCTTCGTAGCCAAAGATCAGAACAGGTAAATAGTTTCCACTTGTACATGCTCATACAGATATGATCTTGCAAGTCTTGAAAGATGCTGACGGGAGACAGGTGATGGAATGACTCTTCTTTCGCTTGAGCCATGTGGAAAAACTTGCATTGCTGCTCTGCTGCGCAAATACATCGCTGTCTCAAAACCTGAGTGGCTTAGAAGCAGAAAAGTGACTCAAAACAACCCACCAGTGACATCCAAATAGTCATGTCTGTAGGTAAATATAATTCACACATCTAGAATAAGCAGAAAATCGATTGGTTTTGGTGTTGGAGGACTGCATCAGAAACTAGTTTTAAAAGATACTGAGTGTTATTTATAGTGATGCTGTCAGGTTAAACAACTTGGGTCCCTCTCCCTGTCATATGTGCGAATTCAGAACCGTTTGAATGGAGTTGCTACTGCGGTGCAAGTCGAATCACCGCCACACTCTATCACATGTAAATATCAACCCAGACGGATTGTAAATCCCCATTGGCTGGGAAGCAGAGTAATCCCGTAACTTCAGTGCGGTTACTCTGAATTTATACTAACATAATAAGGAGGCCCTTGGTCTCTTATCTCCCCTAAAGTATGCTGTGCAGCATTTTAATGTTGCTCAGGAATTAACAGAGCTGTCAATCATGCTTTAGCAGAGCCTAAAAATACCTTCTAGTCAAATGGCTTGTCACAGAAATACAGAAAATGTAAAAGGACACACAATTCTGATCTTCATAGTTCGCCGCATGGCCACGCTCGTGTCTGAAGAGTCTGTCTTGAAAAGCGACATACCGATCAAAACAAAACACAGTTTATTAACCAAGAGACTGTAACGATATTCTGTAACA
Source organism: Rhynochetos jubatus (assembly GCA_027574665.1). Taxonomy (NCBI): domain Eukaryota; kingdom Metazoa; phylum Chordata; class Aves; order Eurypygiformes; family Rhynochetidae; genus Rhynochetos; species Rhynochetos jubatus. The sequence goes on from CM050653.1 coordinate 26,377,444, forward strand.
CAGGCACCGCGTAAATAAGGACGTACATCGACATTTGTGCTTAGTAAGCTTGACTAGCTGGGATGACAGTGACCGAAGTTGAACCCCTAAATGAGGTCCAAACTGTCTCTGAGCAGCCAAAATAGCTAATAGGTTCTACAAATCGTGGCCGTTACGAACCTGAGGTGGTACTGAAGGAATGGGAACCTACTTAAAATAATTTGGCATTAGATTCTGTGTCAAAGCTGGGTAGTGTCTGCTCGAACGTCTGTGCAGTCTTCTTCCAACACGTTTAAGGAGAACGTAAATGTAGTGTATTATCTCTTTCATTGGGGGAAACTTGAGATTTCGTGTGCGCTGCTTCTGTCAGCATCAGTGAGTTGTCTCATTTCCTTACTTTCTACTAAAGTGTAAAACAGACAGAATTTGTGCTATTCTGCCATGAGGTAATACTAATGTTTCCTTGGGTAAATTGTTTAAAATACGTATTATGGGCCAGGAGGGGCCATGCTGTTTGCACACCTTCTGTCAGAAGAAGGTTTTAATAATATTTATGGCTCTGGTAATGTGGCTGTGGTAGTGGATACTTTTCTAATTATCTTTCCATCATTAGATGCGAATCAGCCTCTTTAAAATTGCTTTGGTTGTTTCAGAGATTGTTTAATGTTTGCTTGTGTCCCTTTTTTGGCTTGGGTATGTGACTTCTAAAACTCTGCCAGGTACATGCTCGGTACACGGGAAGCTCTTCAACCACTCCGCACGCTTAGCCTAAAGTGACAAAGGAAATAAAGTGTTTAAATTCCTGCTTCATGCCTCTGTTCTTCTTCGATGACACTTGTTCTGTTCGTGTATTTTTATCTTCAAAAGCCAAGCAGCTACGTGTTCTTACAGCTTCATCTCTACAGAATCATGCTGATGGAACGGCACTGCCGGAGAGGTTGGGCCTCCGATCTGGTGTGTTATCTGACGTTCAGCATTTAACAGGGAACGTCCCCGTTCCTTGCGATATTTTCAGTCCTTGTGCGGGGAATCACCTGTAGGACTCCCCACCGCAACCAGCTGTGAAACAGCTGCTCCCTGCGCTGGGAAATGGTCTCGGGAGGGGACCTTTCTCTCGCTGCTTTTGAAGCCCAGGTGCTGCCGGCACCCTCGCTGCATCCCTCACCACATCCCTCACCTCTCACCTTTTCTCCCCGCGATGCTGTTAGTTCCCAAGCTTTGGCGGGGTGATGCTCAGCAGCGTGCGGGGCGTCCAGATCCCCCTCACCTCCTCCTGCACCTCTGGCCTCGGGCAGCAATAGCCTGAACGGAGCCACGCAAGGCACCAGGACGGGCTTACTGCCGGCGGTGGGAAAGCGCAGTGGGAATGCCCTTGCTTTGACAGAGGCCTCTGGCGTACGGATCTATCAAAACGCTGTTTTACAAGATACGTTGCTTGCCTGTCAACGTGCCAGTTATTTAATACCGAGGCAAACATTCTGAGCCGCGTACCCTGGGTACAAATGAGATTAACTAGAGACTGACACCTGTGAACACTCGGAGTAGGGTACAGCACCCCTGCTTCAGGCTCATTAAGACTAACGAGTTAAGCTTGTGGACCTGTGCACCTGATGTCTTTACGTTCAGTCACCGCTGTCTTGATCCTGTACGTGTAAGAACTGGTTTTCACAGTTTGCGGCGCGCATCCCCAGGCCACTTTCGCGATATTTATGCAATTAGTTTAATGAACTTTGCGGAGGAGTCGCTACGTGATTAACAGTCATTACCTTCTCGGATTGCCAATTTTACAAATCACCCAGAGATGCCGTGTTCCGCCGTTAAGTTTTCTCATTCACTGCGTCAAGCCAAAACGTTTTTGGGGCGAACTCGCCCAGCCAACCAACGGCCCAGGCGCGCGGGCCGTGGCTGTGACCCGCTCTCCGTGTCAGCCGCCGCCGGAGCGAGTAACGCGCGGGAGATGCTCAGCGGTTTGCCCGGGCTCGGTACCAGCGCGTTACTCCCGCGCGTAGGCCGGGTTAAGTGGCTTAATAGCGAGGGAGGGAGTAGCCGGGTCTCGATCCGCAGCGGGCTCTCGGTGCGCCCGGTGCCACCCCCGCCCCGCAGGTTTCCTGCGGCGGGGCTTCCCCGGCCGCGCGCCGCCAGCGGGACCCGGGACCCTCCCACGCGGAGGCGGAAGCGGGCGGGCGCCGAACCGGCCCGGTCCGCGCGGGTCGGGCTGGAAGCAAGCGTTCCCGGGGGGAAAGGGGGCGAGCCGGGGCGGGGGGAGCCGGCGGGGCTGGGCGCTGCCATCGCGGCGGAGCGGCGCGGAGGCGGCGTGGCCGCGGCCGGGTCCGGCCTCTACCGTTCGGCAGCAACCGCCCGGGGCCGGACTGCAGCGGGAGCGCGGCTCGCCGCCTCCCCCCCATCCCCCCCCCCCTCCCGCCCCGGCGGAGCGAACCACTGCGGCTCGCCGAGGAGGTGAGGCACCTGTCACCCGGCGGCGGCTCGGGGCGCGTCCCGCGTTGGGGGGCGCGGCGCGGCGGAGGGGCGGGCGGGAGCGCGGCGGCTTTCCTCCCCCGCGCTGCCGCCGCGGGGGGTGCGCGGAGCCGCGTCGGTGCCCCGGCCGCCGCCGCTGCCTGCAATGGCGCTGAGGCGCCGCGGCGGTTGCTGCCTCCCGGCAGGCGGGCGGCGGCAGCGGCCGTTCTCCACAGAGGCGCCGAGCCGCCGCGGGCCGGAGGAGGAGCGGGGGCAGCGCTGAGGCGGGCGGGCGGGCTGGGGGAGCCCGCCGCGGCTCTCGGCTGGGTAAGGCGGCGTGCGCGCTCGGCGGGGAGCGGCGCTGGGCTCCGCGGGGGAGCGAGCCCCGTCACCGGGCTTTTGTTTCCCGGGGCCCGGCCGCGCGGGGGCGGCTGCCCGGGCTCTGCCCCGCCGCAAGGTGCTGCCGCCCGGCGCCCCACGCATCCGGCCCCGCGCCGCGGCCGCCCGAGGAGGAGCCGCCGCAGGGGCTCCGGCGCCGTCCTCCCGGGTTAAGTTCACTGCCTTCCGCGGGAGCGGCGGGTCTCGCCGGGAGCCGCAGCCCGTGTGGCCTTCGCAGTCACCCGTAGCGACCGGCGGGTGCGCGGGGACGCGGCGGCGGGACTCCCCGCGTGGGTACGAGCCCCGCGTTGCGGCGCCCGGAACGAGGCGTCCCCGCCGCGGCGGGAGCGGCGTTGGCGCGGCGGGGCGCGGGCTCGCGGAGCGAGGGCTGGTGGGGAGGGACGGGCGGAGGGGAGGGGGCCGGTCTGGCTCTCGGGGAGCCCCGTGCAGCCCTCCGCGGGGCGCCGGGGAGCTCCGGCGCGGCGGCCGAGCCCCGCGGGCCGGGGGTGGGAGGGGAACCGGCCCCCGGCTCCGGTTCTGCAGCTCCTCCTTAGGCATTTCCAGGCTCCTCCACGTGCTGAAACCGCTGCCCGTGACAAGGGGCAACTTCCTCTGAGTGGACTTCACTTTCCCTGCCGTGTCAGCTGAGGATGTTAACTCTGGGTGCAGTTGTTCTTATTCCCTCGAGCTGCTGTTTAATTTTGCCTTTCAAAGCGTGTTATGTTTGATGGTATTTCTACCATTACGTTTCCCCGAGAGAGAAAGGGTTGCTTTGCAGTTCCTCGGGGAAGCAGAACCATCACGTTTGCATGAATTACTTTATAGTTAGATGTAAGTAACTCAGAGGTTTGATTTTGGGGCATTTTTTTCCCCCAAATTGTATTTTTTAGAGAAGTTCCATAACACAGAAGTAGTGCGATTCTTCTCGTCACATTGCCTCTCGTTTGCACGCATGTTTGTGCTCTGTGAACGGTGAAGTGCGATGATCCATTCTTCCACTACGCAGTGGTATTATAGATTGAAAATTATGCACAACAACAGTTTGAAAGTTTGTAGAGACAAGTTGTCACGTGTCTGTGCAGCGTTGGGTTGTATTTCTTCACTGTTTTTTTCTACATGCATCAAATAATGGTAAATGGGAATTGTGGCTTAGATTTAAAGAAGTGTAAGTGCCTGACACGATTCAGAGAACCGTCCTTTCTGTTGCAGGTTAAATCAGCCCTCGTTCTTGAGAGTCCTGGGTTGCGCTGCTCTGTCAGAATTGACCGCGTGTGTTTAGATATTTGCCTCCGGATCTTGTGTCGAGTATGGCCCTGCTGAAGGGCAGCGCCCCCTGAGAAAAGCACTCCTCACGCAGAATCTCGGCTGCGACAGACTACTGAGGGCAGTACCACAGAAACTATGTAAGTTGGCTTTGCGCTCCTGGAGTAAACATGATGAAAACGGAGTCTTCAGGAGAAAGATCAACCCTCCGAAGTGCCTCTCCTCACAGGAATGCTTACAGAACTGAGTTCCAGGCACTGAAAAGCACCTTTGACAAACCGAAATCAGATGGAGACCAAAAAACGAAAGAGGAAGGAGAGGCCTCGCAGAGCAGGGGGAGGAAATATGGCTCAAATGTCAATAGGATCAAGAACTTATTTATGCAGATGGGCATGGAGCCCACTGAAAGTGCTGGAGTTCCCCCTAAAACCAGGGGGAAGGGTGGTCCTCCGTCACCTCAAAGACGGATTAGGCCCAAAGAATTTGTAGAAAAAGCGGATGGTACAGTCGTCAAATTGGAATCATCCATCTCGGAAAGGATTAGTAGATTTGATACTATCCACGATGGTCCTTCCTATTCCAAGTTTACTGAAACTCGGAAGATGTTTGAGCGAAATGCTCATGAAACGGGACATTCCAATCGCTATTCCCCAAAGAAGGAGAAAGTTGCCTCCAGTGAGCTGCCGGATGAATGGTGCAGCTCGAAGTCTCACAGAGGCAGCACTGACTCACTGGACAGCCTTAGCCCAAGGACAGAGACAGTCTCTCCGACTGTGAGTCAGCTCAGCGCAGTGTTTGAAAACACCGACTCGCCCAGCGTAATCGTTGTGGAAAAGTCGGAGAACAATGAAGAGTACTCTGTAACTGGTCACTATCCGCTAAACCTCTCGTCTACTGTTGCTACTATCTCCTCCCCCGTGGCAAACCTTGATGGTTTCAGTCCTTTGAAAGATGGCAACACATGGTCTCCGCCAGCCAAACCGGGCGCGGGCTTGGTGTCTGTTGAGAACTCTCAGCAGAATAGCACGCCTTCAGCACCGAGGCAGAAGACGTCCACAGGCACTTCGACAGCCTCAAAACCAACGGAAGAAATCAAGAGGAGTACAGAGGCAAGCACAGATTCTGTTGAGAGCTCCGCAGCGAGTCAACAGGATTTGGTCAGTGTGCTTGACAGTGAAAAATCTACGGACAGCTGTGCTAGCAGTAAGTCAAAACCAGAGGCAGAAGTGGTGTTGCAACAAAAGGAACGATCAGAACATGCAGAGGGTATCTTTGATAAATCCGAAGCTGCAGAAGTACCGAGAAATGTAGCTTCAGGTGGTGATTTTGCCACAGATGCCGTTTCAGATGCTACCGAGTCCCATTATGATGAGGCAAGTGAAAAAGAAGTGCATGAAGATGTGAATAACTTCCAGAGTTCCCACGTGTACATGCACTCTGACTACAATGTGTATCGGGTACGATCGAGATACAATTCTGACTGGGGAGAGACAGGTACAGAACAGGATGATCAGGATGACAGTGATGAAAATAACTGTTACGAACCTGATATGGAATATTCTGAAATTAATGGATTGCCAGATGAAGATGAAATCCCAGCCAACAGAAAAATACAGTTTAGCCGTGCTCCAATTAAGGTAAACTTTCCTACATTCTTTTTTTGTGGCTTACTTCGTTTTCAAATGCAACTTTATTTGAAGCAGACTTTGACAGCTGATCTCAGCTCTGAAAAGATTGCAGAGGATCTTTCCATACGTGTTTTTATTGCAGTCAGCCAGTGAGCGTAATCTTAAATGAAGTAAGGAAGCTGAGATCGGATGAGCTTGTGTCATTTCCTAGACTGCTTGATGGCTGACTAAGCCAGCAGAAATTGAGAGTGACAGCTGGGTTTGTGAAGTTTGAGAATTTTAACATGCGTGTTTTGACTTCTGTGACTGAAATGATGGTGAAATGTAGAAGTGGGTATTTGGTGGCCTTTGTGCTGCGTATTGTTTTCTCATTTGAAATCACAGCTTCTTTAGATCGAATGGCTTTTCTTCAGCTCAGTCCCTGTATTTAAACACTGGGTCACAAAATACAACGCGATTATGTCTCACTAGTAGAGGACTGTTAATATTTTGCATCTGAAAATGCAAATTATTTGTAGTAGCATCTTCACTTTTTAACAACTTTGTTTAATGTTAATATTTGTACATCTAGCATATCTCAGTGCTACTGAGAGGCAGAAGTCAGTTGATTGAAATATCTAAATGAAGGGTGGGTTTCTTGCAGAGCTCTTTTGGCTTGTTTTTAAGTCCCTTGAAATTACAGCTGAGAATGTTATTTCAAGTATTTTTGGTTCAGGAAGGAATAACTAGTTGTGTTTCACTGTACTTCACTGTGGAGACTCAGGGTTAAGTATAAAAGTATTTTACTTCCAAGTTGGTTTTTCAAGCAATGGCTCTTGAAAGAGCCATATATCATGGAGTACTTGAAATCTAAACGTTTTAAAATTAAAAATAAGTAATTGAAGTTGACTGTATTTTCATCATGTGAGATTAGCAGTGACAGTTACTAAGTCGACAAACAGGAGTTTCGCTATCAAACTTGAAGTGTTGTGATGTACAAAATCCACATTTACACCACCTGCGGTTTAAGTTAGGGTCTGATGTATATTTGTACTGGGAAATTTTCATCTGAATTAAGCAACCAGGTTTTCACATCTGTTTACTGGGGGGTGGAGGGAGGGGCACGGCCTTGTGTTCTTCATGCTTCAGAAAGACCATTTTTTACACGGAAACAAAATATTCCAAGCCAAGATAATGGATTTATTTTGTTTAGTTAGTATTTTATTCAGGCTTGCATCATGGACCAGAAATTCTAACAGTGTCTGTGGTCCCTCTAGGTTAATCCCATAATTAAACCAGCTGGTTTTCTTTAATTTTTTTTTTTTTCCCCAAGATGAATTAGAGAGAATTTTTATTACAAAGTATTATGGAAGTTGTGTTGTGTCCTCCTCCCTGCCTTTCCCCTCAGGCTGTACTGACAGACAAGACGATGTACTCTCTTCTGAAAGATCTACCAATCATGTGCAGAGGTTTGTTTAATCATATTTATTATGGTTCCAAAAGATAAGAGTCTAGAAAGTGACTCCACTAATTTTATTCTTGAGATGGTCAGACTTTTCTGTTGTTTGTTTTGAAAGAGCTACCAGTGACATCCTTACTGCAGTATATTGCTATTGTCCATCTGATCCATGCTGAGTGCTGTAAGAGTATCCCTCAATTATTTATACATTTTTTCTTTCTTTTTTTCCCAACTTGTTCATGCTATGTTCATTTCAGATTACATATTATCAAGTAATAATAACAATCCATCAGGAAAATGCTCTAAAAGTCATTTGTGTAAATAATAAGAGGAGTACATTTGTCATGGTTTTAAGCATAAAGCACTCTTAACAAGCTTATCCAAAGTAAAAGAATCATTGCTTTAATTGTTTTAACATCTTCATTGTGGATGGGAAGAGAACAGAATAAAAGCTACATTGAGAGAGAAGAGCGTAGGCGGGATTGAGAGGTTTGGGAGATTCCCTGCTTTTTGTCCCGGGTGCCCCCAGTGCACGCAATCTGTTAGTCGTGGGGAAAGAGAAGTGAGACCGTGCGGCTCATGCTGAGAGGGAGAAGTACAGCAGAAGTTATGGAAAATTAAAAGCTGCTTCTCGAGCCTTCTCCCTCTGCTCCTCAGTGCTCTGTAATTCCCTTGGCATTGCCAAGCATCATAAGCCCAGCCCCACCGCCATGGGCAGGGTCCCGGGAAGAGATTCTCCCAGCTGGAGAATCCTCCGGTGGGTCCTCAGAGGCTCGTGAGTCTCTGAGCTCCTGCGCTGCTTCTGGCAGTGCTACCAATTCGGCACGATGCTGGGAGTCCTGAGCTGGCCCTGGTGAGTGGCTTCTGGCCAGCAGATGGGTACTGATGAGCCGTGCCCGGGACAAGAGGGACTTGCGTTCTCTCCCCTCGCACAGTGCTAGCGGATGAACTTAGCTGAATGCTTCCCGTACCCATCCGTTACGTGGGGGTGATGCTTGCCGCCTGGATAGACGGTGACTGTTTAAGAATTTTTCTGTTCTAGGTGATTTTGTGTGTTAATAGGCATAACTGGGTTCATTAATACTCTCCTGAATGTCATCTCATGCACAGCATAACTGAGAGAGGGAAAGATACAGAGCACCGTACGAGTATTTTCTGAACTGTGGAAAACTGATTTGTCTTTAATGATGTGATGCAGTATGTACTTAATTACTCTGCTAGATAGTGGTGTGAAAAGTCCAACCCAAACTCTAGATGTTTAGTGCTGATTTCACAGTATTTGTACCTCCTCTCCATCCCTACAGGTGAGCTCTGAAATAATTAACCAAATTGGCATTTCAGTGCGAAACTAGTGAAATGAATGGGTAGTTATTGCCATAAAGTTGTTACTTGAAGGTCTCAACAGGTGTAGATAAACATCTTTGAACTGTTTTTCTAAGGGATTTTTCAAGCTGACAGGTAAGAAGTAGGTGAGAAGAGTGCTGAGACTGAAGAGCAAAGAGATTTCAGGTAGCACCAAGGGGAATCCTGCCCGTCCCTTCAGGAGGAATGCTTTGGACTATGAGAAGCAATGAAGCCTAGGTAGAGGGATGAATAAATAAAATCTTACTCATCAGACTGATAGAGACCATGTTCTGCTCATCTCCTGAGCAGGAAAAAGACCTAGTTATTTAGAAACTCACTGTGAGGAGAAAGACTCAAGTCAATTGATGCAGGAAATTATACTTCATCACAGTCTGTAACTTTGCTATCACAGATCCCATGCTCCATGGGCCATTTACTCTGCTCTAGGATTATGGGATATGTTTGCCGATCTCTTCTATGGTGAAAGTCCCTTTAGGAGTGGGTGGCTGCCCAGGGGCCATTACAGGCTTGGAGAGTTTCTAGGTATTTGGAGTGTGGCATTGCTGACATGAGCAGTTGTGCATGTTTGTGGGAGCTTAAGTCAGCTTGGTGCCACTCCATGAAAAAACAGCCTGAAAGGGCCCAAGAGTTGGTGCTGGGAGTGGGCACGAGTGTGTTGCTAAACAAGGGATGTCCACGTTGATATGAGTCTTTTTATCATGATACCAGAGGCTTTCACCAGCATTGGCCCGTTCTTGTGCTGAGGTATTGTGTTTCTGTGCAGGGATAGAACTGAAGCTCTCCAAGGCAAGTATAAGACGTGGAAAAGTTAAGTAAATGTGATGAGGAAAAAAAATACCCTGGTTTTGCCAGCAATACTTTTCTACACACAAAAGCAGAAACTTTGTGATTATTGGCCTTTTGTTGAGTTTCCTGGGGGTTTGGTTACATGCTGCTTCCCAAACGCTGCAGGCTAATTGGACAAGGTTTGCCAGTAGTGCAAAATTCCATTTGCTAGAACGTGGAAAACCACGAGCTAATGAAAATGTATTGATTTTCCAATCGTAGCCCTTTTTGAGCCATGCTTCCTTCAACCTGGATAGAATTAGGATGGAAGGGTAATGGTTACCTCTTCTCCTCTCTCCCAAGTCTAGAATGGTGGTGAAGACTCTGCAGACCTCTCGAGTTTTGGGGTAGGTGGGAGAGAGGGTAACAGGAATGGAAGGAATATAACAAATGGCTCTTGCATGCTTCAGCTAATTTCATACGAAGGGTTTATGATCACTGTGCCTCATGTTCTTCCTCTCTTCTGTCGTGCAGCATGACTGAATCTTATACTCTGTGGCGTTGCATTTTTCCAGATGGTATTTTGTTCAAATGGTCTTCAGGAGTCTCTCTCTCTGAGCCTTTGAAGAGGTTTTACAAGAAGTGCTGTGACTGTAGTTTAGTGTAAAATATAAATGACTTTTGTATTTAACGGTTGTTTTGAAATTTCTTATGAACTATATGTTGACTTTTTTCATACCAAAAATCAGTTCAAGGAGCAAGTCTTCTAGTTATTCATTCCTCATTTCTCTCACTCAGATGTATTCTGGAATGTAAATAGTGGCGAAGAAAGAATCTGAAAACAATCTGATGCTGTAATTACTTTGGAAATTTTTCCTCTCTAAAATATTAGTATCCTTTGTCTGGTAGAGTTTAAAATATGCTGGAAACATTTTCAAGTTTTAGTGTGGAAAAAGAACATATTTCTTTGCCTGATTCAATGTTTAGTGTGGAATTTACCTGTTGTTAAAATGTTGATGAACTACTTTGGATCGTAGAAGTCATAAGTGAATTTTACCTGTCCGAAGGCACTGGACAGTCCCTGGCTCCAAACTTGCCACTGCTTCTGTTCGTGTTTTACTTAAGTGAATGTGGAGTTGGATTTAGATGACTTCCAGATCTCCCTTCCGATCTCAGCCTATGATTCTATAGATAAAGTAGTCCCAGCAGGTGGTAGGACAGCTGTTGGAGGCAGATGTGGAAGACAGGACTTCCTAAGATCCCAAAGCTATATTAGATTTTAAATTATTACAGAATCTGAGAAATTCATCTGCTCCTGAACAGGTTAATTAAGAAACCTTACAGATAGAGAAAGATGTGTAGCTTCCTTCTGAAATCACTGAAATAATATTTTCCTTTCCTTAAATTTGGTTCTCTACTCTAGCTCCTGTGTCCGTGGGTTTTTTACAACATCAGGAGTGGATGGTAGTTTTGGCTGAAGCATGAAACTAGGTATTAAGTAGGCTTAGGTTCTGTCTACTGTAATGTTGAATAAATCACTGAACCTTTATGCTGGTATTTGAAGTTTGTAAAATGGGCAGCAAGTTGGTAATTCCATTAATCTTGACTCGTGAAGCAGTTTGACATACTGAGCTATTGCTTGTGTAGCTTGAAACATGCAGTCTGCTGTTTAAAATGACCTACTTTTTTTCAGGTATTGTGAAGTATGGGAAATTCTACAGGCTTCAGTACAAAAATACATTTTACCACAAGGGTTGTGATGCTAACTGATTATTTGTGAAAGTCAACAACGTAAAATCACGTTCTTTGGTGGTAGGATATATGGAGCGTTTCTGGGACCTGGTCTTTTATTTCAGTTACATTTGTTATGAAAGATCTTGTTATGAAAGGCAGGGAAAGGACAAAAAGTAAATATTAATGGTTCAAAGACTGAATGCTTTTAGATGAAGAACAATAGCAAAGGGATAAAGCATTCCAGAATAAGTTGCTATTTTGATTATTAAAAGGGGAGTGTGTTTTGTATGGTATCTTGTATGTGAAGTGTATTGTTGAGTTGGAATTGTATCCTTTCACTGGATGAGTCTTTCACACGTGGTAACGTCAAATGCAAATGTTGTATTAAGTATACATGGAATTACTGGAATGCAGTAGATGGGGTAGTTATTTATCTGCCACAGTATGGAATGGGTAGTCTAAGTCTTGTATATGTCATAATCTCACTGCTAATTCTAGGGACCAGTTATTCCTGGATGTTCACACAGTTATTGAACTAGAAAGAAATACTGCTGCTTTAAACTGGGTTTTATAAGCATCGAGGACATTCTAGAAGAGCTGTTTGTAGAAACCAAGTCTGGATTGAATAATTGGCATCAGAGGTTTATGCGGTTTAGATTGAAAGGGGTTTCCAATTAAAGGTTTTGAATTTCAAAACTGCAGACTGAGAAACCTTAGGGAAAGGGTTTGAAATTTATTGAACCAAAGAGCTAAGTGAGCTAACGGTGGGGTTCTTGGAACTTCTTTGATTCAAAATTAGAAAAAGTGCGTAGGATTTGCATCCCAAGAAAAAGCAGAATACACGAGCAGAATAATTGCAGACCTAATCAGAAGAAAAGCCAGCCAAAGAGAATATCAGAGCCTAGCCAAGAACTTGCAAGGAGTGGCAAAAATGGTTGTTCAAAAAATGAAGACTGTTGTAGAGTTCAGAAGTCTGAAAGTTGTGAGTTAGATGTTGCCAGAAGTCAAGCTGAGTTTGACCTTGTAAAGGAAAACAATCCAAGTAGTAAAAAGCTGTTCATCTATTAAAAATAAAGCAAGAAAGGAAGCTGGGCGTTATGCAGCGAGCGTGAGGTTACAATTAGAGCTATCAACCCCGGTTCATATTAATATTTTGCCTTCATTTTTGGTGCAGTTGGTCACGTTGAACATGGAATCTGGATTAAGACTGAAATAAATTTATGCAGGTGGAAACTCTTAAGAGTGGAAATTCTTGTTGTGAAAGGAAGATGAAACCTAAATGTTCCTAGTGCTCAGGCTTGTAGGGAGTTGGGTGAAAGAAGCTGTATTTTAAAAAGTCTTGCAGCAAACATTTCAAAACAAACAGAGCACAATCAAAACAGAGATGGTATTTAACTGCAGAAGGGCAAATGTAGTAGCTATTTTCAGAAAGTAGAAAAGAGATGGTTCTTACAGCTTGAAATTTTTTATTTTTTTTTTCTCCTGTAGCAGAGCAGTAGAAAAAAGACTTTAAAAACAATCAGTGTCAGGGAGGCAAATGGAAAAGTGGAGTACATGTAAATGGATTTATGAGAGGTAGCATATGTCAGACTAAAACAGTGTCTGCCTTTGATAAAATAGAAGACCTTGTTTAAAAATTTCAGTAGTTCTGTGTCAGCAAGCTGGAGCACGCTAATGACACTTGCTTTTGACAGAAAGCGAGGAAGCCTATCATTGCACAGGATTACAGTGCAATACGGGTGACTGGGAGGACTGGAGTAGTGGGGATGGATTTATGAGCGAAGAAGCTTCACTGTGAACTGGTGACTCATTTGTAGGGATGACAGCTAAGGAGAAAGCCACTCTGTGACTCAGTCGTGCAAAATGACAGCAGTAACCGTGGTGCGATGCAGCTGTGAGGAAGGGAAATGGCATTCTCGATGCATGAAGGAAAATATTTTGGTAGTAGTAGGGAATTGTGTCATTTTATAACTTGCTAAGGAGGCTTCATCTGGAACACGTCTGCTGGATTCTGCTTGAGGCGAGTGAGTTTGCTGGAAAAGCTGCAGCAACTTGGTGCTCTTAATCTGCCTTTTTCTTGGTTAGTTCTATCATAAAACAGGGGACTTAAGAAATTTATCTTGCTCAGTGAGGGATGACAAAGCCTGAAAAAGAGCACGATTGTATCTCTGGTGTATTCATAAAGAAAATCACCTGAAGGCTGAGGGGCAGCTCTCCCCATTTAAGGTGGAATTGAGCATTTTCCTACTAAGATTAAAGAATTGTAATAGCAGGTAGCAGTGGTACAGGCAATTTCCTTCTGTTTTCCTATGTTCTTAGTAGATTACTGTATTGTCTGATGGTGTCTATTAATTCTGTTAAAGGCTGGAATTTCCTTCAGCACTGTTGAACTGTCAAGCCGCAAATAATCTTTTATGGAACGTACCTGACGTTCCTGTAGTTAAATGGTACAGAGCGATAGCTGTTATCTGTGGTGTCCTTTTTTATACAGAAAGTATTCTAGTGAGAGCAGAAGCTAATTTTACTCACTAGTGTTGATTCAAGAGACCTGTCAGATCATTCAGATATTTCCATATGATAAAGGAAGGTGTGGATGCAGAATTTATCTCTGAGACCTGGTTGCCTGTTACTACACATGCAGCTGCACTTCCTGGTCTGTGCACATCTGTAACTTATGTTCCCCTCTGCAGCTTCCATCTGCCTCAGTATTCAGTGCATAATCTCAAGGGCATAAGATGCTGGTTCACATTGAAAGGATGTATTTTAATATTCAGACTGTGCTGCGTGTAGACCTAGTGTCTCTTATTTCATAAAATACCTGTATTTCAAATTTACTATTCACATTATTTTTTTAAAAGCAATGAGCTGTAGTGGCTTTTAAAAGTCATGCTATCAGATTCCTGTCTAATTCATCTAGATCATGGCCTTAATGATTAAAAAAAAAAAAAAGCTAAGGTTTTACTCAACTTTGCATCTTTAAAAGCTTGTAGTCATCTTTAAGATGGACTCTGACATATTTAGATTCTGTAGATATGTAGATTCTGACATATTTAAATATTTACCTGTTATCTCTGCCTTATTAGAAGCCCAAAGATACCTGCTCATTAATGTTGACTTGGGTCCAGTAGATTTTATTGTGCATGGTCTGCTTAAACAGAATACTCAGAATATTTTAATACTGTATTTTTTTTGACAAGGGCAAACCAGAGCGAACTCATGAATCTGGAGATTTAGAGCACTCTTGGAAAAAAAAATGGTAGTTTAGAAGTGTGGCAAAGTGCACTGAAGCAAATGAGAGTGTTTCAGTATGGTGTTTGGGAGCATGAGGCTACCAGACCACATAACTTTATTCCTCTTTGCTCGGCCGTTTTCTCTCATATAGTTTCTCAGTTTTATCTCCCTTCTGTTAATCTTGTAGGTTGACTGAAAACTGCCACCTTGATGTTTTGCACATTTCCTTCATGTGTATTTTTAAGATGCGGGGAGGGAAATCAGAGGGGTTTTTTTTTTGTTTGTTTCCCCCCCCCTTTCTCTCTGTGTGGCCGATGAAGCAATTTGCAGCCTTAGCAGCTGTTGATTCAAACTAACTGCTAACACCGAGTATGGTTTACAGGGGCATGGCACTGTCATTACCAGTAAGTCTTGACCGTTAAAAGTTAAAGCACGACAAGAAGTTATGCTTGACCAACCTCATAACCTTCTACAATGGAATAACTGGCTTCATAGATGAGGGGAGAGCAATGGGTCTTGTCTACATTCACTTCAGTAAGGCTTTTGATGTAACATCCTCACAGAGAAGCTGATGAAGTAGGGGCTAGATGAGCCAACAGTGAGGTGGATTGAAAACTGGCTGAAGAGAGACGTGAGCAGAAAGGAACCTCATGAAGTTCAACAGGGAGAAGTGCAAAGGCCTGCCCCTGGGGAGGAGAAACCCCATGCACCAGTATATGCTGGGGGGTGCCCAGCTGGAAAGCAGCTTCGCAGATCTGGGATCCTGGAGAACGCCCAGTTGAACATGAGCCAGCAGTGTGCCCTGGTAGCAAGGAAGGCTGATGGTGTCCTGGGCTGCGTTAGGAGGAGCGCTGCCAGGCAGGGTGAGGGAGATGGTCGTTTCCCCCGGCTCAGTGCTGGTGTGGCCACACCTGGAGTGCTGGGTCCTATTCTGGGCTCCCTGGTACAGCAGATGGGAGAGGCTCCAGTGAAGGCCCATGAACATGGTGAAGGTTCTGGAGCATCTCTCCTGTGAGGAAAGGCTGGGAGAGGTGGGACTGTTTGCCCTTGAACCTTCTCTTCTCTAGGCTAATCTCATTAATATATATACATAGCTGAAGGGAGTGTGCAAGGAAGATGAAGCCAGGTTCTTTCCAGTGGTGGCCAGTGACAGGACAAGAGGCAGTGGGCACTGGCTGAAACACAGGAGGTTCCCTCTGAACGTCATACAACACTTTTTTACTGTGCGGGTGACCAAGCACTGGCCCAGGTTGCCCAGATTGGCTTTGGAGACTCCATCATTGGAGATACTCAAAAGCCATCTGGACATGGTCCTGGGTGGCCAGTTCTAGGTTGTTCTGCTTGAGCAGGGGGGTTAGACCAAATGACCTCCCTAGGTTCCTTCCAACCTTAATCATCCTGTGGTTCTGTGGCTTCATTTAAATCGAAAAAACCCTTATTTTCCTGATAGTGAACTTTGGCAAAGGAAGCAGCTAAACTGCATCCAAGATGAGTTCTTTTAATTTTTATTATTTGTAAAATATACTAGGTAACCTTTCCTATTTCTTATCAAATTATAAGAATCCATGGTTTTGCAAATCCAAGGGTGGTACAGTGGCTCCAGTAGCTCCTCCCTGATTGTAGTAGCTCATGTTGTTTAAATATATATGAATATTTTAATGAGCTCATTAAATACATTGAATTTTTACCTGTAATTACAGGTATTTAAGTTTAGTTTAAGGGTTAGTAAAAGGCTACTGCCTTTTAATGTTTCCTGTTAATGAGTACGTAGGCCCACCACTGTCAATCAAAACACCTGTCTGAGAAAGCCCTTAAAATCCTTTTTTGGATGTATTTTGTTGTATTACAGCAGGAGCAAATTGACCTAACCTTGTAAGTAACGTGTAACAGTGCAAAAACATGTGGGGAAAATATTTAAACAAATATTATTATTTAAATATTTACAATTAAGAGGAGAAATTAAGAACAGCTTGTAGAAAAATAAAACTGTTGAGGGGGGTAGTGTTCATTTGCAGCAGAGGCAAAGCCCGCTGACATTTTGCAGACAGCAGTAGCTGAAGTCTGCACCGCAGTTGCTGTGCCACGGCTGGGTAAGCCTTGGTTGGAACGGGGACGTTGAGGCCAAGTGCTTAAAAGCTGTGGTCAGACTGGTAGATACTTCCACACCGTGCTGTACACCTTCAGTATAATCTCAAAA
This sequence comes from Rhynochetos jubatus, assembly GCA_027574665.1. Classification (NCBI taxonomy): domain Eukaryota; kingdom Metazoa; phylum Chordata; class Aves; order Eurypygiformes; family Rhynochetidae; genus Rhynochetos; species Rhynochetos jubatus. The sequence continues at coordinate 26,393,876 of CM050653.1, forward strand.
TTATTCACTTTGTAAAATGTACCGAGCCGCTAACGTGGTCTAGTTAGTCTGTGAAATCCTTCAGATAATGGTGGTAGAGAGGAATTTTGCTGGTCTTGTGAAGCTCAAGATCTCCAGGAGGAGAGGCAAACGTGTCTTGCTGAAGATGACCAACACCAGTTTATAATGCATGAGAGAGATTAGTGGGAAGTTTTTTGAGTAGCACTTTGAATAAATGGATTAAACCAAAACGAGAGTGAGCAGTATGAAATAAATCATTCTTCACTCTTTCGGCTTAAAAGTGGATCTGTTACAACAGGCCTCATGTGCCTGTAAATGATTTTTATTTATTTTATTTTCCTCATCCAGAGGCTCACTTGTGTCTCTAAGCCCTGGAGAACCCCTGTAGTTAATCCATGCCATTAAGAAGCACATTTCTGAACTCGAGAAAGCTGGATTTAACTTCAGCAGCACAGCAATGAGAACCACGGGGTTTGGCGGGTGGGGGGGGAGCAGTGGGGGGCTCCTTCCCCAGCCGGGCGATGGGGCGAGAGCACGGGCTGAGCCGGAACCTAGTCAGCCCCCAGCACCCTGCCCTGGCTGGGTCCTGGCCCAGCTTCCGTAACCCAGGGCAGCTGGTACGCAGTAGCACGGCACTCGTGGCATTTAGGACTCGGAGAAGCCGTAGGGCAGGTTTGTGGCCTGTTTTTAAGAGCTAACCGCTTACCACTGCATCAGTAGGCCTGCGGTATAGCATTCTCCAAAATACACAGTTGAACCTGAATCTGAATGTTGTGGTATGCCTCACAGGTTTTTTGTGTTTTGTTTTGGTGTTTTTACTTATTTAATGTCATTTCAGTAGTTGTTGCTGTTTGTTTTCGTTGGTTTTTTTCCCCTTATATTGATTCTGGATGCTTCCCAGGCTGCAGTTATTTTTGTTGATGGCCTAGAACATAATTTCCTTTTATATCCTCTGTTTTCTTGTTTTCTAGGGCTACATACTTGACATTTTCTATTACATTAAAAAATAGAAAAGGAAAAAAAAAGTAGCTTTTTTTTTAATTGTCAGTTTATGAATTTTTGTCATTGTTTTACAAAGAGCATATTCATAACTCAAAAGTCTGAAGAACTTACTCTGATGCTTTTTTTTTGACTGAGTTTATTTTGTTACAGCATTATCTGTGGATTTTATTTATTGTGTTTTATTATTTTGTAACAAGTAAATAATACGTGAAATACATAGCTTCATATCCATAGAGGCTCTAACGCTGTTCATTCTCTGGTGGTTCTTGTTCTCTCCACAGATCTTTCTGTCTGATCTCACTCTTTGCTTTTGTTAGCTTGTTGCTTTATTGTGTGAGACAACAAAATCTAGATGTGCCATATGTTCCCTTGCATTTTTCCTTAAAACTGTGGCTGACACCTGAGAGGAGAGGAAGCACCTTCTCTGGGCCATGTTGCATGGTGTATCTGCTTCACGGGGCAAACTCAGAGGTGGATCTGCTGCCACCCCTTTTTAGAATATACACTTGTACACCTAGAAAAGTAAGAATTAAAAGAACAAGTTTATTTGTGCATGAAGATACTTGACTAGTAAAATGTTGTTGTGGTACTTCATCAAAAGGCTTTGAAAGAGAAATTTTTGTCTTAGGAATTCTGTAATTTATTCTTTGATGATAAACATAATGCTCCTGGGGTGTGGGGCTTGCTTTAGCTACGAGATTTTTTGCACTGCAAGGTAAACCTGCCAGGAGGGTGTAGCAAAAATGTCTGTTAAGGGTAAGCGTGGTGTTACTTCTCTCTGGTGTAAGGTATTTTTTTGTTCTCCTTTAAACAAGGGGGGTACTATAGTCGTGAAATACTAGATCAAATTCTTTGTCTTTTTATTAGTACTGGAATTCCAAGATACAACATCACTTGGGGACTTGCTGAATAATAGTTGTCTTTTAATGACTGGCTTGGATTACTTTACTCTGAAAATGAAGGTCAAAATTATATCTTTTGTCTCACACTCTGAAAAAAACACCAGCATCCAAGGGAAAGGAGAACTGCCCTGCATTTCCCTTTTAGAACTCAGATTTGATTAAGTTTCTAAAGTGAAAAAGAATATAATCGTAGCATAAATTATGTTTAAAATATCTTACTTTAAATCAAGTTTTCTGCTAATATCCATATCTACAGACATCAGTGTTACCATCGGAAACAAGCTATTTTTTGGGACTTCCTGACACTGGGCAGCCCTTTGTCATGCTGCTGTCATGAATTTGATCAGTAAACTAGCTTAGTAATACTGATAGCAGATTTCCAGGACTTACACTGCTGGCCCTGAGTCAGTCCTCTGGGCTTGCATGCAAACATACCTGGTGGCACATGATGGGGTATCAGACAGAACTGTACTGTATTATGCAAGCTGTGCTGTACAAGATTGGCAGACGATGGTACTGGAAACCATCATTGCAACACCACTGAGTCGCGTGTCTTCTTCTGCACCACTTGGTTAGCACGGGGGGAATAGAAAATAAGGTGTCGGCATGCAGCGATAACAGGGCAACAAGGCAGACGTGATGATGGCAATGACCTGAAGCACACAGATACTAATTTTTCTGCTCTTACGCCGCATTTGGTGGTGCTGAACAGAGTGGGCATCAGGAGAGCTGCAGAGCTGACAGGCAGTGCTTCCCTTTCTCAGGGGTGTGTGGCAGCAGGTAAACTCAAAAGAAGCATTCCTGTGTGAATGGGAAAGTTTGAAATGTGCAAAACTTACAAGTGGTGTAATAAAGCAAAATAAGGTGGCACTTGAAGTTAAGAGCTTGTCAAATTGAGATGACTTAGAGGAGTTTTTCTTAAAGATGGAAGAATAATTATGACCATTAAAAGCTGAGGGGGAACTTCTGCATGAGTTGCCAGTGCACTTGCTACCTCTGCTAAAAGCCTAGCAGTGAGATTACAGGGTATTTTTTAGCGAAAATCATGGCAACATCCATGTTATGGAATAGAGAGTTTTCAAGTAATTTTTTTTCCTGTGTTATCACGGCAATGGGGAGGTTTAATGTGAACACGTCTGCAGAACTACTTCAGTGACTTAGCAGTATTTTACCTCTTTTACAGTCTCACCTTACTGATGTGCACTACAAAGATATCGCTTAGTTTCATATAATGGTTCAGGAAAAATGTATATATTTTTCTACAGTCAGTTGCAAGGGGAACATTTAGCAGCTCATCAGTTAGAAGAAAGCGAACCAAGTAAAAAAGGAGCTGCAGCAAAGTGTCTGTGATGAAAAAACAAAATCTGAGGATTGCGGGGAGTACTGACCTTTACTCTTGCTCTGTTTTCCCAAAGCAACCAGCCCTGGGAATTGCAGTCTGTTCTGACAGGAGCCTAAACAATGTGCTGGACATGTAGTCTGCTAATTCCACTAAGTACTTAGTGGGATGGCCCCTTCGTCCAGTTACAAGTCGTGTCAGAAAAGATCCACTTTGGGTAGATCTCATATTGAAACTGTAAACTGATGCTTTGCTAGAAACAGTTTCATTATCTGATAGTATTTAAAGAAATGAGAAGTTAAGAAAGCAAATGACTTAAAGTTCTTCACTTTCAGTACTTCTGGTGTATAACTAGAAAATAATCCTGCATTTTTGGGTGATGTCTTTTAACAAATGGCATCAGCTTCGTGAAAGAGAGCATAGTGTCTTCAGCTGAAAGCAGCCCTTGAGATTAATTACTATTCAGTGAGTCTCCTTTGTGTGATCCCATCACCACTCTATAAGCTGATCAAGGTGATGCCCAGGACTACCGCTACTGCTTAGCCCGGTTTCTTGCTTACTGATCTTGGAGTGCAAGTACTTCATCTGATGGAGCAGCTTTTTCAGGTGTGTTGTGAGTCTATAATCAAATTTTATATAAAACATTGGCTTGTCCATGTGATTAATAAAAGAACTTGGAGAAAGGATAACTGTCTTTGAAGCACGTGCCTAGGAAGGGAACTTGGACTTCCCTCCGTCACTTTCTAGGAGAGTGTCCACCTCAAAGCGATGCTGTAGGTTACACTGTGTTCTTCCACTCTTTCTGTTGAAGGTGGAACCAAAAGCACCATCTACACAGAGAGAGTTTGCCAGTCCTGGCACTGGAAAGAACACAAAGGCATATGTGATTGTGTAGCTGAATATGTAGACGGTTCCCCTTTGGCATTGAAGGCAGCTTTGGGATCCGAGCTGTGCTGAAAGACCTGTTAAAATGAAATAGATAAGGAGCTATTAGATTTAAAAAGAGGGACCTCTTTGACCTAAAGAGAATTCAATTTTAACTCCCACATAGTGGATGAGTGTTATAACCGCTTGGCCTTTTATATGAAGTGTAGCACTGTCATCTCTTCCCCTCCTGGATAGGCTTTCACAAAGGGAGTTAAATCTTTCCTGGTTTTTGATCAAATGAGACAGTTGTCTGCCTTCAGGAGCCAGTTGTAGGCTTTGAGCCCTGAGTAAAGGGAGACATCTGTTTGCAGCTCTTATTAGGGATGGAAGAAGAGGTCAGAGAGACTGCAATACTCAGTAAATTGATTCTAGACTCTGAGCAGGGCCTTGGTCAATGTTTGTGCTCCCTTTAGGGAGCACCACCCCTAATGCAACTTCATTTCCCTTTGGATTCTGGGAGTTTTAAGTATTCGACTCCAGACTTTTGGTTTAGTCAGTATGTAAATGTTGTGTTTTCCTTTGATCAACTGATAAGACCATAAATACTACACTGGATTGTAGTCCCCAGTTGGTGATAATAAATAGTATTTGTTTCTCACACCAGACTCCTCTTCTGGATGCTTTTCAATCCTGTTTTCTTCAGGACAATGTCAGTTGAAACCTGCCTTTTTTCTTAGGTTGTCTCTTCCATTAAGATGTTTGAAAGTGGTGGCTGGGAGGTGACAAAGACTAACATTTAACTTTGCTACTGTAAAGCAATTTGAATGTGGAGCATAATCCCATGGGGGAAAAAAAAGATAAATAAAACATCAGTGAATAAAGAAGCAAGAATAATTTTAAAACCAGGATAGGCTTTCTTATTCATGTCTGGAAGCTGCCCTGGGCAGGGCCTTATCGCGGTATTCACTTTGTGGCTAGAATGTCTCTTTGTCTGCATAATGAATATAAATAAGCCCAGCAGAAAACATGGTAGGGAGAGAAACAGCCAGAGGAAGATGAAATAATGCTCCATTAGGCAACTGGGATTAGTGGAGAGTGAGTAGAACTGAGACCTTTACAATTTTTATTTTCCATTAAAATTTAGATAACTGCTTTTGGGGAATCTTATGGTACTGATGGATCGATCTCATATTACAGTTCAGAAGGAAAATACTATTCGCCATTTGTGATGTGTGTTTAGTGACCTGCGGGTAAGCGAGGTCCGGTGAAGTTGGGGAGAAGAGCCAGGAGCTGCAGCTACCTGTGTTGGAGCGTTTGCCTCCTGCCTGCACCACTGCTATGTCCTTCACCGTTTTCATTGGAACTTCAGTGCTGTCCTCAGCATCTCCAAAACACACCTTTCGTGTTGTCATAGCTCTCCGCTAACAGCGAAAATGGGTTTCAGCAGTTAAAAAAAAAAAAAGGTGGGTAAAGTACTGAGGACAGATTGTACCTCATGTCTAACTGACTGACAAGTGGGTTTGTCATCTTCAGCAGAACTGAAAGTGAAATTAATATAGAGGAAGTAAAAGCAGCTTCAGCCTGTGCTTTGGGTTCCTAGTGGTTTTGTCAGTGCTGACTTTCTTCTCTGCAGCAGTGCAATGTGACTTGATACTTGTTTGAACATACTATCTGGCATGGAGGTAATTATATGCTTGGCCGACAGAAGTCAGAAACAAATGGCAGTTCCCAGAATCTGTACTCCTTTCCTTTGTATAACGGTATCAAGCTATGTTCACAAAACAAAAAGATTTAAGAGTGGGGGGGATTGTTACAGGGAATATGTGTATATCTGCAGGCAGCGGTATAAATTAGGTGTACCTGAATTAAAATGAAACAAGATGGCTTGGTACCAGAAGCAGTCTCGTTGTAGCTGTTTGGTGCTCAATAAAAGACTTATTTACTTTGCCATGTGGTCATATACTTTGCCTTATTTCAAGTGTTACATAAAATAAGCCAAGCAAATTCTCCTGACTGAGCTTGCCTGTCCAAACATTAATTGCTGCTGGATGGTTATAGAAGTTGCTAATAATTACATATTCCTCATAACAAGAGACTGTGAACTTATTTAATGCTTTCACAGAATTTTATTTATAGTAATTCAAGGATGTAGTTTACCAGGCTTCCAGTTTGAAGACAGAATTCCTTTCATAATTGAACTGAGTATCTAGGCTGCTGCATGCAACCCAATCCATGTCTGTTCTTCCCTGTATACCAGAGGGTGTGGGCACAGACTTATGGTAAGCTTTTTTCAAAATGCCACATGTGAAGAATCTGAGATTTTTCTCTTGCAGTTGGAGGGGATGGCTGGTTCATCTTTATGCCATTCTGTAGAGGCAGTTCTATGTTGGTTTATGTCTTCTGGCCTGTTTTTTTTATTTTCCTGTGGTGATTTAAAGCATGTTTACACAGCAAGTACAGTGACTCTTCCTGTGTTAACCGATGACTGAATGTGCTGGGAAGCTTGATGCAGAAGTGTTGAGCTAACAGCGTTATTCCATCCCATTGAGAAGGTCTTTTAAGTATCTTACAGGATAAGACCTAGGCGTTGTGTGTGTGTATGTGTGCGCTACTGTGTGCCACAAACTTTTGTTTGATGGTTTTTTTTTTTGTTTCCGTTTTGCTAAGTTGTGGACAGGTGTAGAAGGACAGTAGAATCTTGCTGTCAGGGAGATGCAAATTAATGCCAAGCTAAAAGTTTGGGTTTTGGTGTTGTGGTTTTTGGGTTTTTTTGTTGGGTTTTTTTCCTTATCTCTGTGAATATGTTAAGAAAATGTATTCCTTACTGTGTTCTTTAAGTAGTTTTCAGATACATTACGTAATTAGGAATATTTTGTGTTTGAATCTGCGCAAGATATTTTTGCCATTATGTGGGGTTATCTTGCTGCTGTATCAGACTTTTTTCTGGTACTGCAAATTCAGAAATTAGTACACAAGAAGCATGTAGCAGCATATGGGAATGTGATGTGATTTAGGTCTGTTTGCACTGAGTGCAAAGCTGTGCAAAGCTATTTCAGTTTATAGTATTTCAGAAGACCCCTGAATTTTTGCAGTAGGTGATGGTGTATCTAGTTGAGAAGCAGCTTACAGGATTGAGCTCTGAGAATTATTTCAGGTATCAGGAGCTGGTCTCTTCTTTCCCAGGTCTTTGCAAAAGCTTTCAGAAATGCTATTTGGAGCACTGAAAAAGAAAACTAACATAGTTTCTCACAGTATAAAGTAACAAAAATTAACCCATTGCGTATAATACACCATGGTGATGTATTTAAAACAAATAAAATATACTACGCAATTTAGGCCCTGACACAAAGACAGAGCTTGCCCCTCATGTGCCCCGTGTTGTGGCCTTGGGCCCTGGTTGCATGTCAGAGTTTATGCCCCATCTGCAAAACAGCAGATGCTTGGAAGCAACTCATCACATTTTCCAGAAAGCTCCTTTTCCACCTCCTCAGAAGAAAATGGTCCTCTCCTCCCTGTGCTACCAGTGGCATCAGACTGGGAGGAGCTTCCCTGTTTTGCATGGAAAATAGTCTTTTTAAATTTTTTGTCAGACTGCCTGTGTGCTTACGTGCATGCCTTCAGTTAAAAACCTTGTCTGCAAACCGATATTGTTCGTGTTTTGTCATGAATTCAAATTGCAGTGTGGATTGATACTGCAGACTGATACATGTGCAGTTTGTGCAACAAGAAAAAGCAAACAACACCTAGAAGACACTAAGGTCAGCTAGTTTTAATTCTGTTATGTTTTAATTTGCTCCAAATGATGGGTTCTCTGTGGCTGAAATACTCGTGCCTTCTAGTTTGTACAGTCAATTTAAACATTTGCTGAATCATGGCATCCAAATAAAAAATTGCGGATGTCAAGGGCTGTATTTAGTGATGCTTCAGTCTGCACATATGAATTAAACATAAATAAGCAAAATATTTTGCTGTGTTGTTAGCTAATCGTATTTCTAGAGATTGCATTGCCTAAAGCTCTAAAACCTTGGAAAAACTCACCAGGCTCCAGAAGTTCAGTTTTGTTAAGCTCACATATTTTCAATGGCATTTGTTGTGGAACTTAACTGGGGACCGGTGAAGGCCTAGAACTCATACTTCGGTCACCTCTATTGTTTGAAACACCTTTCAGATTTCCTCTTGCTGCCGGGGTCCGTGTCCCTGATTCACTGACAGCAATGCAGCAGAAACCTGGGAGGCAGTTTGGGTTGCAGGAGCACTAAAGGGCTCGATCCCCTACTCGTGCTTATAGTGTTCAGCGAGAACTGTCTCCTCTGGCCCCACGTCAGGTTTTCAGGCACCGTTCATGAGAAACCATTGCAGTTTAAACATTAGAAACACTGTTCTAAATAATCCTTTTCTACTTTGTGTAAAATAAGTAAATCTTAGGCTTATCTGAATAGCTACAATTCAGCAACTTCTTTTTCTGCATGGTACCTTCTAAATTTGAGTTACTTATCACCCTGATGACTTCCCCATGGTTAGTCCAGTTACCTTGGAAACCAGTTTACCCGCACATCTAATTTCTGAACTGATGAAATAATATGTACTGCCTGCAAATCAATTTGAAGAAAGCTTTCTCCTGTTTTAATTGAAGAATGTTAATCTCTTTGTTCCAGAAGTATCAGAATTTCAGAGGGTTTTTTTTTAACATTCAAGAAAAATGTTGTGCTCACTTTTCATTTTAGTCCTTGAAAACATGGCGAAGAGGATTAACCTTATTGTATATTTTGAAAAAGATGTAAATATCTCTTGTGACCAACCGCTTGCAAATACAAAAATTAAAAGATACAGAGAAGCACAAAGCTATTTGCTAATGGCTGAGGTTACATTATGCAGCTGTTAAATCAGTGTAGCAGCAGAATTTAGCTGCATAATGGTAGTTCAGAAATGTCTCATGTAGTTGTGGCACAGCTCTTGCACAGTGTCACAAGGAGGAGTTGAACGCGTAAAGCTCTGCCCCGGCGCTGCTGAGGAAGAAGGGCTGTGCCTCTGCTTTGTTACCCACATTGGCCCAGGCTTCCTCGGAATGGAATCTCCTGAAAGTGCTGTTTTTCTTGTCTTAAGTGAAAGGAGGGGAAAAAAAGGAACAAAAAGACAGTACGGTATTTTTCCCTTTAGCTTTTCCTTTAGTTTTCACTGTGTACTTGCTGCTCTTGTGTTCATCTCCATACTATTACAATTTCTTTTTTTTTACTTACGTAACAAACAAACACTAAAAGTTGCCTCCAGTTTTGTGGGCACAACATAGAAACACTGGGTTTTTTCCCCTTATCTTCTGGTGGTTTATTCTAATGATGTAAAGATTTATTAAACTAGAGTCTTACTAGCTTTTATCTGGAATGTGGAAGTTGAATAACATTATTCTGAAAACCAGAATAATATTTTATTTTCAATGTAAACTTATTTATCTATTACTTTTGGTGACCTTTCCTGAAAACTAAATATGGTAAGAGAAAGCTCTCTCTCCCTCCAGACTTCATTGTGGTGTCAGGCTTTCCAAGCAGAACTCTGTTCTTTTGTCTTCCAGTATATTTGAGATGATGCTTTTGACAGATTATATAGCAAAATCATACCTTGGGTGACACAGTTTATTTGGGTTTTTAAATTCATCAATTTTAAGCATATGCAGAATTGCGGTAAAAATACTTTATTTACAGTGGTTCAATAAATAGTTGATCTGCTGTTTTCTCATTCATGTTTTTTTCAGTATGGTCATCTGCTTCTCCCTCTGATTGACACATTCAGGTCACTGACGCGTTTCCTGAGGGTGATCAGAGCTTTCACATATTGTTATGTATGTTTATTTCAGAATTCAGGTAACAAAGTTTCATCCTGAACATTTATGTAGAGTCAAGGGGTTTCCAGAATTTTTAATAGGATATTTTTTTCCCCCCAAAAGCTTATCAAGTTTACAAACTGCTTAATTGGGAGGAAAAACATTAAAGAGCAGGATTTATATACTTAGCTGGAAAGAAATGCATTTTTTCTTGTTTGATTAGTCTACTTATGGTTACCAGCTAAGATTCTAATAATTAGAGACCAAAGATTTGGGGATAGGATTTAAGAGGGCATTTTGTTAGAGTTCATAGAAAAACTCTTAGAAAATTAAGATGTTGATGGGAAGCATGTATAGAATCTACTTACTTTTCCCCATTCCCTTGGGAGAACATAATAGTGTGAATCGCATGACTTGTACTTCTTTGTTACTTGGAAAAAACCCAGGATGCCTGAAATCAGGAGAAAACATGCTGTAGATGGAAATGATGCATTCTCAGTTGTTGCAAATTTACATTAAAGCAAATGTAACTATGTTAATTTTTGTCTACTAAAGTCCTGATTACAGGTATGATATTTTCCAGTGTTTTTAAAGCATTTAAAATAAGAAGGTGGTCATCAGGAGTGGTTAGGATAACTCACCAAGGGGAAGTCAGGCTTGACCACCCTGGTGCCACCTGTGATGAAATGACTGGCCTGCTAGATGAGGAGAAAGCAGAGGATCTTGTCTTCCTTGGCTTCATTTCAACGCTGTCTCCCATAACATCTTCACAGAGAAGCTGATGATGTGTGGGCTGGATGAGCAGACAGTGAGGTCGATGGAAAAATGGCTGAATGGCTGAGCTCAGAGGCACCAGCTTGTAATTGGAGGGCCAGTGGCCAGCAGCATGTCCCCAGGGGCAATACTGGGTTCAGTCCTCTTCAACATCTTCGTTAATGACCTGGATGTTGGACCAGAGCGTACCCTTGGCGAGTCTGCCAATGGCATAAATCGGGGAGGAGTGACTGATAGGCCAGGGGGTTGTGCTGCCATCCTGAGGGACCTGGACAGGAGAAGTGGGTGGACAGGAACCTGGTGAACCTCAACATGAAGTGCAAAGTCCTGCACTTAGAGAGGAGCCAACCCCATGCAGCAGTATATGCTGGGGACTGCCTGGCTGTAAAGCAGCTTTGCAGAAGAGGACCGTGGCGTCCTGGAGAACACCAAGTTGAACGTGAACCATCAGTGTGCCATTTGTCTGTTGTCGTGGTTTAACTACTGAACCCAGCACATCTGTACATAGGGAAAAACTGTTTTACTGTGAGGGTCACCTAGCACTGGTACAAGTCACCCAGAGAGATTGCGATGTCTCTGTCCTTGGAGATATTCAAAAGACACCTGGACGTAGTGCTGGGCAACTGGCTGTAGGTGGCCATGCTTGAGCAGGCCTGCAGATGACCTGCAGAGCTGCCTTCCATCTTCAGCTATTCTGTGAAACTTGTTTGGATCATTTCTGTAACTTCAGTCTAAGTAGGTAACATCTGGTGTTTTCCTGCCAGTGCTGCAGAAGTGTAAGTTAGGTGCTACCAATTTGCTAAATTGGGCAAACAGGTTACATCAGTGAGTAGGTTGAAAGCAGAGCGGTCAGGCTAGTGAGAAATCACTGGATAGACATTTTCAAGAGTTGACAAATGTTTTCATTAGTGATGCTGTCCAAAAAAGCAACAGTGGAGATGATTGTGTAAAATTTGGAGATGTAAACAATATCGAAAAAGAAGAACAAGTTGACCTTGAAGACTGGCGGAACAGACATGAGATTACAGTCAGAAGAGCAATGAACTCATGCACTTTTGGGTTTATGACTGGAAATTCAGGAGAAAGGAGGAAATAGCTGGATTTACTGTTGATCACAGGACTAGTATGATTAGTCTGTTGAGGCTGTGTAGCCATGTGCAAAGCAAGTGTGTACTTGAGGAGATACAGTGAAGTATTGCTAGTACAGGTAGTGAAGCTCTGGGAAAACCTGCCCTGTGCAGCTGTTGACTGTTCCAACATCTTGCATTTAAGAAAATTGACTTTGCGCTGGAATGAATGGCTGGACAGAGCTGATAATAATGGGATCCAGGAGAGCCATGGGTGAATTTAGGATGGAAAGTAGAGGACACTTTTTCATACCAGACCAATGTGCCCTGAATCTTCATATTAAGGTTGAAGGCATATAAATAGTTTTAAAGTGGACCTAAGGTCAGGAAAGAGATGATGAAGTATCCCACAGGAGTAGGGTTTGATCTGAGAATTACAGGGGCCTCCTGGATTATGTTAATGTTACAGTGGCCTAAATAAAATGCTGTAACTTCCCTTTATGTGCTGGATCAAGCTAGTGACAAAATAAATTAATGTTTACAGAAGCACGGCTTTCCACTTCATTTTGAAAGATTTATCTGAGAGCTATGGATTTTTCTAAGGTGTTAGAACTGACAAACTTGTCAGCTGTAAAACGCCACTGATATCAAGTATAGTTCTATTTGCACAGTGAAGATCAGTCTCTGTGAAAAACACGCAGCATTGTATTTATTTTGCTTCTCTTACAAAGTGCTGTATGTGAATAAATTATGTACTGAATTATAGGCTGCTCTGAGGTCAAGTACAGGTTTCCACTCAATATAAGTAGTACAGGAATTGGAATGAAATGGAAAAATAGAAGATACGTGAAAATATAAAGCAGATTCAGTATAAATATTTGGTGTGTATGTGCTCTAAAAAGCTACAAATTCTTCATATCTAACCATAAAAGCCGTAAGACTTCCCAAGATGAGACTGTTCACACCAGCTAATAGTATGATCAATCTAGAGGCAGTCTGGAACAGTCTGTAAATTTGTGGTAGGTTTGTAGTGTCAAGATGTGTTTCTTCAACCGTATCTTCTGTCAGATGACAGATTTCTTCTGACAAAGTCCATCTTTGCTTATTAATAGTCTTAATTAGTGCTGGCTTTAAAATGATGGAGCATTAATCTTAGAAGGGTGAGTAATTTTGGAAGCCCATTTTCTGAAGTATGCTAATCTACTTTTAGATTATGACATAACATAACTATTTACTGTGTATTAAAGAATTCATAGTTTTGCATTGTGAACTGGGACTAATTATTTTTTACAAAATGATACAATTTTTGGCCAATAGTATCTCTCTTCTTTGGAAAATGGAAGCTACTTCTGCCCCTCAGAAAGTAATCTGCTGTTACTTAATTTTGGTGAATAGGGTATAGGTAAAAAGAGCTGTCCAAGAGACACTGAAAAACTCAGTCTTGATTTAAAATACCAGACTATTGTATTAATTTCAGTTAAAAATGTTTTGAAGCAATTTGGCATTAAATCAGCCTTCTTAGTGTCCCGAGAGAGCTGCAGTTAGATGCTTCGTGTCTTCCTCTTCCCTTACGGCTTAGGCTGCACAGCTGGACTGTATGTATAATAATTCACCTCTGCCAAGTGATTCCTATTTTGGTTGTGGTGAGTCAGGAAGTGGGAAGACCAAGTGTCATAGGAGATCATCTGCCAAGGAATATTAAATTGCACATTATGTTTTTGAATTTTTCATTTGAATTATTATGTGTAGATGAAAATCACTATATTTTTAAGCTACATTTTGCATAATCTTCTCTAAGGAAATTTTGATATTTGTTCTTTTTCCCAGTGCTCAAAATCCAAACACTGTCTAACAGTTAAAAATGTCTGTTGACCACTGATACTGTATTAGGGTTAAAAGGAGCTTATGCTAGACACACTACTTGATTTCAGGAATGAACACTAGGAAGTCAATGTGTCTAGCACAAACTTAAGCAGATCTCTTTTGGGAGACTTCTTGGTAGTGCATCCCTGCCTGTAGTTTTGAATATAACTTCTGAAACTCTCGCTGTGCAGCATACATCAAAATGCCATACATCAGTGGGCAGTGCCCCCAATGCCTCTTAATTTAAGAAGGTCTTCCTCAGACCATCTTCCTGACTCCTGCTTTTCCTTGTCCGTCATGCCTATCGATGAAGAGACTTGTGTCTCCCACCATCCTGATTTCTTTCCTGCTTTAGTGCCAATTTTGTATGATCTGAGCGTAATTAAAACATTAGTTTGGGTTGGATTTTCTTTATGTTGGAAGGTACCTTACATTGCACTGACAACATAAAAGGATCCACAGAGCTGGCAGAAATGTCCCTGCTCTATAAATTGAGTGTATCATGTTCTTGCCGATGTTAACTTCAGTTACAACAATTCAGATCTGAACTCTTCATTGGTACAAGTATTTTTTTTTCGGTCTCTGGGGACGAAAGTTGTCTCTAGCAATAGACCCAGCTCTTGAATTCAGGTGCTAGCCTGGGGACAGTCCTCAGTTCATTTGGTTAATACTGTATGTCTGAGCTGAACATAATCTGGCTTTCTCACACTATAATTTTAGTTCATTCTTCATTCAGACATTTCACAGTAACTTTTCCTAACAAATTATCTCATTAAATGTAGTAAATAAGACCTGTTCCACTTGGCTGCATACACCATTGGTTGGATCAAATAACTAATTAGATGCACAAGCCATTTAATAAAAAAAAAATTACACTCTCTCCTGATTCCATAACCCAAACAATCTGACAGTTTCTGTAGCGGCAGTGAAATGAAAGTAGCTCTCCAGAAGACATTACATTTGCAATATAGTAGATTCTAACGGTTTTATCAATGAAATATTATGTAGCTGGGAATTCATAAACATGGTAATGTCTATGTATTATTTTACCTCTCTGCAGTTTTGAAAGGCACGCTCTCCTTTACAGTGAGCGAGAATTCTAGCCTCAACATTTGAATTTTTGTCATTTTGCTCGTTTAAGCTTTTGTTTGGATCCTTTTCCTGATGGATTAAGCAAGCAGCTGCTCTTTGATCATAGCATCTGTGCCACTTACTTTGACTTGAAGTTTCAAAATATGCAGTTCGTGAAAGGTCTGAGCAAATGGTTTTCTATTGTTTGTCTTGTTCAAAAGAAAGCCGTTTGAAGACTATTAAGGGTATTACTATGCTACTGTCAATGCTGTTATACCTATCATTGTTTTCCCCTATCAATACGTGGATGCAGGGTTCTTGGGAAATGACAAGAAGTATTACTACCTGAGAGAAATCATTATTTAGTTGTCCATTAGTGAAAGGGCTTTGGAGTAATTTTGCTAACTGAAATGCCGGTATAGATTGGTGTGATCGCTAGCTGAGGGTGAAAGAAAATACAGGCAGGTTGTGATGATGCCATTCTTTTGATACTGGTTGAAGAAACAAGAAGTAAAAGGAAAAAAGCAGTCATCTTTTCAATTCCAGAGGGTAGTGAAAACGAAGACTTTGTAGGCCGACTGTTGTAACAATGTATGTTATTACTT
Source organism: Rhynochetos jubatus (assembly GCA_027574665.1). NCBI lineage: Eukaryota > Metazoa > Chordata > Aves > Eurypygiformes > Rhynochetidae > Rhynochetos > Rhynochetos jubatus. The sequence continues at coordinate 26,409,181 of CM050653.1, forward strand.
CTTTTACTTTTTTTTAAATTGTTCTAGACTTGTGTCCTACATGGATGCAGATTGTGGTTTGGCACATTAAATTGTATCCCAAAAAAGCAGATACAAGTAAGTTTAGTTGCTGATGCTTAAATTATATGATACACAATTCGCTAGATTCTAGAATAGATAACTTAGTTCTACCTACAAACAGGCATCTAGATGTTTAGATTTCCAAACTCTTGGATTAGTTTTATTTGCTATCATCACCAGAAGATTGCAAAAAATGTTGGAGCCCTCTTTCCCAAAACTCTCTGTACCTCTAAAAGCTCACACCACAGGTAAAAAAAGATTCATTATTCCTAGTCCATCCAGCAATGACAAGCATCAGTTCTGCTTGTCTTGAGATCAGCATGAAGAGGATGCTGTCAGTGGTCTCTTCATCCTGTTCTCCCCCAGTTCTGAAGGAAGCGGCAATTAGAGGTTTTTATTCCTTTTGCGTACTTATGAATAATATCATTAACAGGCTTTAGGCAACCATCCGATAGTTACAGCGAGCAGAACTGGGGAAGACCCAGGGTATGCAGAGCTTACAGGGACCAGGCTGCCAAGTGGAAGCAACTCTGGTTTATGCTCTGTGCCTGTAAACCAAATGTTTGTTGCCTTTCTGCTTGTATTCAGTTTGCCTCGGTGGCACTCCTGTCCCTTTAAACCCTTTACTAACTGCGCAGGATCTTCTGCTTATTGTAGAATCATAGGATGGTTTGGGTTTGAGGGCACCTGAAAGATCCTCTAGTGCCATGGGCGGGGACACCTTTCATTAGGTCAGGCTGCTCAAAGCCTCATCCAGCCTGGCCTTACATAGCTTCATAATTCACAATGTGTACCATCCATTAAATAGGTGTTTTCAGTGACAAGTAGGAATTTCTTTACATGTTTCTTTCCTTATGTCTGTTTTAAGAGACAATCCTGGAAGCGTGGTGAGGAGCAGGAGGCATGGTTAACCATGCACGGAACGGGGCATTTACTTCTACACTGGAGATTCACATTCGCCCTCTCCACTTCTAACCTTGATGCCAGTTCAAGTCAAATCAAGCCTGCGTTTATTGACTTGCCAGAGTTTACTGACAGAAAACATCACTCTTGGCAAATTGCAAAACGGCGAGGAGTATCAGACAAAATAACTGACGCTTCACTGCAGTAATATAAATGACCTAAATACCCAGTTCTAGTGGAATCTTTTGGTGTGTTAAAATAGATCTTTTGTAGAGTACGAATTGCACACAATGTAGAGATGTCACCGTAGCAAAATATCTGGCAATCTTTTAAGGAGCTTTATTAATTGAAAATGTTCTCAAATAATTGTAAAGCCGTTGTAATTACTATTTTGTTGACAGTTAGTAGCATGCTGTCTGTGTGACCCCTTTGGAAGAATGTTATCTTTCATCTTTTCAACATGCTGGCACATCCCCAAGGCTATGAAAAATCGAGTCTGTGGATGCAGGAATTAAATGCATTTTCATATGCAGCTTTTTTCTCTACATTTTCTTTTCAGTTAATTTATCTTTTTTTTTTTTTTTTTATTCCAAGACTATTTTTTTAACATGGTTTCTAAAATTGGATAGCACCTCCTAATTGTAAGTGATTCAGTTTTAACATTTTTCCTTTGCAAAAGCACTGCTGTGGCTTGCCGAGATGTTGAGCACCCACCTCACTTGCTGATTTCCACGGGAGCTGTTCAGCTTTCATGGAAATAGCACTCAAGATGTTTCAAGTGGAGGACTTAAAAGCTGTTGCTCCAAAAATGGCAGCCAGCTTTTGAAAAGACAGCCCTGTATTTGAAGGGGTTTCTTTCTGCATTCATTTTCTCCATTTTACTTTGATCCTGAGAGAATTGGGGTTGGGATAGGAGGTAGGTTCCAGGCATGGGTGCATCGGGGGGGAGTGAGGGACTGGGGGAAGATGAAAAGCCCGGGGCCAGCAGCAGGGGCCATAACGGTTGGCTTTGATGTCCCCCATTGTGGCTGCGTGCTGCCTCAGAACGCTGCGGCTGTGTCTGCTCAGACTGCTTCAGCGCAGAGGGGTTTTAGCATCGGTCTTGTGTCCAGCAGTCGGGAGTGTAAAGAACCTCCACTTAAGGTCCCATATTTTAATACAGGGGTGTGGTGAGGTGAGAGAGATTCAGGTTGGAGGCAGCACTGGATCTCCTGGTGAATTGTACCGATCAGAGGCCCTGTGTACATTAGGACCATTTGGACCAGGTGACTGCACTAGAGCAGTTACAGGGGTGAGCTCTTGGGCAGATTGCCTCTGTCAGTGCAAAGCAACGTTTATTGAACGCCGCAATACGGTAACATGCAAGGGAACAGCACAGCTTTAAAGTCCTGCCTGCCGTTGCTGTACCATGCCTAGGTGAGTATGAAGGTAGTTGCTTTAGTTATCAGGGAGTTTCAGTAATGGAGACGGGGCTGCACCTTTTTCTAAGGGAGGTAGGTAAGCAGGTAACATCCAGGTTGTTCTGCTGTTGCTTCTTTCGTCTTTAATAGTACAGAAGAGCTACTGAAGAAGAGCATCTGCAAATGTTGTTACTTTGGTACATAAATAATACATTTAAGTGTCATTTGGAATAAAACAAATTTAAAGTGCTGAAAAGAGAAGGAACGAAAGGAGAGAACTGAATGTAGAATTGAGAAACGTAAGGTTAGGGATCAAGTTGGTGCCAAGGCAGTTGGTTGAACGTATTAAAGTTTCTTCCGCATTGGAGGTGCAGTGGAGAGGAAGTAATACAACTAGTACAGCATCACCCACTGCTGCTTTTCCCTCAAAGCATTTCTGAGTCATAAACTGAATTGCTAAACATCTGTCAGTTCTGTAGTAATAGGACAAAAATTTTTGCCAAAAAGATTTCACAATGATTTTTTTTCGATTTTATATCAAATTTCAGTTTTTTGCGTTCAAATTTTCTATTCTATATCTAGAATTAATGTATAACTTTTAGCTCACATTTGTAACCTCCCTTGATCCTTGTTCAGGCATAGATCTTATGGAAATTCCTCTATCTCATTACTTGTATGGAGTCATGCATGTGCCATTCTAATGGGATTTTTAATTCACGTTTCCTCCTGCTCTGCTCAGCCAACTATAATACCATGGAGAAATGTTCTGTCTGGAGGGCAGGAAAGAAATTTATGGAAATAAAATTGATATCAGATCTTTTCTTGAAGGTTGTCTCTGTTTACAGCTGCCTTCTGTTTACTGGAGTGGTGGGGATGTATATGCATAAAAAAGTGAGTGGAACTGTGTGATTGCATCCTTTCCTGGTGAATACTATTTAACAGCCTGTGTATGACCATTTTAAGGCCTGCTGAGTTGCATTACTGAAACTACAGGTCACAACTAACAATTATGTAAGTTAATTACTCTTTCCTCAGTTGTGAAAGGCTTATATAAGGGTTTCTTTTTAAAACATGTATAATTGCCTTGAAAAAAAACCCAGCTGTTATTTGCAGGAGAACACATTGTTGTAATAGAAGTCAAAGCGGGTATCTACTCTGAAGATTGCTCTTGCTGAGTTGGTTTAGCGCAAATCCCCTAAAAATACAGTCCTGAGGAGCAGGTTCATGCATACTTAGAACTCAGCTGTATGAGTAGGAACTTGTACATTTTTAAACATGTACTTTTTTTTCCAGGCACCTGTGGTATTTGATGTTAAAAAAAAAAATAAGTGTTCTTTAGAACACATCTTCAACCAAAAATAGTATTGCATTTGTAGAGCAGTTGGGAATATTCAGAGTCCAGAACTGGGAAAATTTTAAAACATGGCTGCTGTGAAGCATCTATTTTAATATAGCACGAATAGTTTAACATACAGTTGCTTCCGGGTTCAGTTTTGGAAATGTAAAGTGGTTAAAAAAAAAAGCCACTAAATTCAGTACAGAAGCAGTAATTACATTCCCTCCGGAGCCAAGCTGGTGTGTAACACAGCTCCTTTTGACTTTTACTATCTGTGGGTTTTAATGTAGGCGGAAAACTTGCCACAAAATGATAATCGGATAGTACTCGACATTTCTAAAAAATGTTTTTTTTCCCACCAGATTTGCAGCCTACACAGTGAAGTTATGTACTTGTGTCATGAGAAAATGTAATTTAGGAAAGCAGGAATTCACAGAATATAAAGTCTCAAATGGCAGAGGGAATACAGCTTCAGTATTAGGCTTTTATAAAAGGAAAAATGTTTATTAAAGCTGTAGTAATCTCTTATTCATGCAGTTATGTCTTGAATATTTACAAATTCATATAAAACAGAATGTATTAGCAGATGTATTTTTCAGTACAAAGTGGTGGGTACCAACTCATAAGATGAAGCAGAATAGAAGTAAAAGCTTTTCTGATCTATATGGAGCAAAGTCCTTTTTATGACCACTAGCAATAAGTGGGATCTGAAAGAGGCAGCAGTACAAAATTGGCATAACACCACTGGCACAAAGGAAGGAGTTTTCACTCCCTTCCCTTTAACTGTAACGACTGCAGTGCTACAGATATTTTAAAGATCGTAAACAAAAGAAAATGCAATTTAGAAAAATCCATGCATTTTTAAATATAAGGTCTTAAAATAGAAGAGAATTTTGAGGGAATTCTTTTTTAAACAAAGTATTGTTTTGGAAAGCGTCTTATTAAGGCTGAATACATGCTGGAGTATTCAGCTGGTGTTAGTTTGGTTTTGCATGTGTTTTAGCTCAGATTCTCTGCTCTTCACTGTGTATGTCAAAAACTGTAATTGTTTTATTAGACTTCAGACTGGCCGTCCTGTTGATAGCGAGATGCAGATACCCTTAAGCTTGTGCAAGAGAAATACATTTACCGTGGCCATTATAAACATTTTTTGAGGTAATATAGCTGGGGAGTCTATGTTGATGGTTACTGAACCTGCAGGATTCTATAGACCAGTTTAATGGTACCTTTGTCTCATTCAGCCGGCATGCTTGCAAGCTGTCTCCATAGAATAATAAACAATTATTGAATTAGGAATATACATAAATAAAATGATGGCTCTAAAATGTTGTATCCTGATTTGGTTGTTTTAAGGAACTCAAAAGAACTGCTCTGTTACATAGGCTTTGAGGAGCCGAGTGTGTAACTGCAGCTAGCCACTGTTTCAGCTGTGTCTGAAGGGTAAAATGGAGCAAAAGTTCACTAAATTCATGAATGCTGTAAAAAGCTGAAGTTTAATCCACATCTTGCTGGAGGAAATGCTGTAAGAAGCAACTATATAGACTCAGGTTGTGTGTGCCTATAATTATTATTTGCTATCTATCGTATACCATGTAAAATGCCTATTCTCATAGCTCCAAAGTGCAGTGACAGCAGCAATTTTTTTCCAGTCACAGGACAGATACCACAGGTTTATGTTAATAGGGGGTTCATCTTCCATTACTGCTAGTAGTATATTCTGGTCAAGTTGCATATATATTGCCAGAAAGAGAGGAATAGAAGTAAATTATTACAATGTTCTTGAGCTTCTCTTGAGAACTTAATTTAAAATATTTCCTTAAGACTCCTGTTAACATCTGTTTGGATGTCTTGAGGTTTATTTGCAATTCAGAGCCATTCTAATAGAATGACTTTATTTGACAGTAATGTTTTACTAGGGTTATTTTCTTCTTTCCGGACATCTTGCTAATTCCTTGGAATCATTTTTCAAATATTACCTTAGATGACTGAATACTCTTTGTTTCATATATGAACTGCCCAATATGCCTAACAGCTTTGTCATTTCTTTGAATCATTCAATGAATCATTGTCATCAGAATCTTGATCAAAGTTGCACGCAAGAGCTGTAAGGCTGAGTTTCCTGTCTTGAAACCCCCCTTGACTTGGGATAAAGACAAGTTTTAAGACAGGCTGGTGACAAGCTGGTGACAGGACAAGAGGAAATGGCCTCAAGTTGTGCCAGGGGAGGTTTAGATTAGATATGAGGAAAAACTTCTTCACTGAATGAGTGGTCAGGCATTGGAACAGGCTGCCCAGGGAAGTGGTAGACTCACCATCCCTGGAGATGTTCAAGGAACGTGTAGATGTGGCGCTTGAGGACGTGGTCTAGTGGGTATGGTAGTTTTGGGTTGATAGTTGGACTAGATGATCTTATAGGTCTTTTCCAACCTTAGTGATTCTATGATCCCTTGATGTTAACATTGCATCTGTCGTTTGCCAAAAATGATAGTAGACAAGCTACTTGCACTTGCTCTGTTGTCTCCTAGAGGTGTTAAATCAAACAGGTCTCCAAGAGACAACTTCCTGGAAAACATGGAAAGAATAACTAAAAAAAGGAGAAATATATTCAGTATGTCCAGCTCCGAAGTGATTATGTCCTTCTCATAGCTTAGTGGGAGTAAGTAACTGGAGGTACTAAGCCACTGCTGTAGATCAGGACCTTCAAAGAGAACTGGCTGCTTGTTCAAGTACTGTAATTTATCTCCTTGTAAAGTCATACTTCTTTCTGAATTGTTGATACCTGATCACACGATAGCATAATTGCCAGTTTGTATGCCAGGGAAGTAGTGAGAAATACACAGCCCCGAGAGGAAGAGAACGGCATCCTCTCAGTAGCAGCCTGTGAATTTCAGCAGATCTTCATTAAGCTTGTCTGGAAGCATCACCTAAGCTTCAGCATCCTTCCTCTGCAGAAGGAATGTGGGGAGGTTGTTACGTTTTGTTTGTTTGTTGAATGTGTCTTATATTCTGAAGAAAGATTATTTCTCTAACAGGGAAGATCATTTTGGAGGGTTGAATTTTCTTATCAAAAGTTCCTCATGGAGTTTTTGGAAAAAAAAAAGAAAAAGGAAAACCACAACAAAGTTTTATTACATTTTTTTTTCTTCAAAACTGCCTTCTAGCTGTAGAGATATTATTACATATTGTTTTAAAAGAAAGACGGTAGCTCTAAATCAAAATTTAATTAAAAATAAAAGCATTTGCAAACAATGACCAGAAATTTTGGCTAGCTCGGTGTCACCGTGGCTTTCGGGAGGTGAAAAAAGAAGACAAGTGCTGTGTAAATTGCAAAACCAATCTCAAAGAGTGGAGTACAGCTATTCATCATTTTTAAGGTTTTACAGCTGGTTTTGTATGCGATAATTCACATAAATTAAATTAGGTCTGCAGTGTAACCATTGGGGAAACATGTCCTTTTATAACACTTCTTCTTTCAGTAATTGAAAGAATAAAAAATAGATCTGACTACCTGGTTTTGTCCAAAGTTGCTTTGTTATTTCAAAATGAAAGGTTGACATCTTCTGCTCTTTCTCTGGCAAAAATTTTGGGTAAGTTCTTCAAAATGTATAAAAGAAGGAAAAACTCTGAACTTTTAAATTTCTTCAGAAGAATGCATTGCCTTTTTTAGAATTCTAGAGTGACTCTTGATATGAATCAGATGTATTTCCCTGGCTTTTGCTATTTGATTGTTTCTCAATAGCTTCTGGTAGACACTGTAATGATGTACTATTATCTTGATCTTGATATCTTAATTGTTTTAAAAGGAAAAATGCTTTAAATGCTGGGGATGGCACAGCAGGAAGCAGAAGAAGCTCCTTCACTGACATTTTTTCCAAATAAAAAGTAACATGCTAATATTTTTTCCACGTGCTCTATTGAAAAGTCTGTAATGCCCTTCCAAACCTTCTGCTGACAAAACCCTCGGGGAGGCCTTGGTGGTGTGAGGCAGCACCCATGGGTGTGCCGAGGGCTGCGGGGAGGTTGATGAGCAGTGGGCTCCTGGCCAGCCTGGCGAGTGGTGTCTGGGTCAGCCAGCACCTGAGAGCTGTGGCCGTGCTGTCCAGGGACCTGGGTGGCTGCCTTCAGGTGGGGAGGAGCTGGGATCGAGCAAGTGTACGTGTGAAATCTCCTCTCCGATAAGACTTTACATTTGTTCTATTCCCTTACGTATTTTATTTGAAGATGGAGAAATGAACACCAAGAGCCTGTATTGGAGAAACTAGTATCAAAGAAAGTAATGCAGTCCTTAAAAAAAGAGGTAAGGAATGTGTTGCTGGAAAACTTCCAGGAATTTTGGAGAAGAGTAAATTTCACAAAAAATAATTATTGTGTGTTTCGTGGGGGAAAAAAAAAAAAGAGCTAAATAACTCTTTGAGACCGTTTGAAAGAATATTGCCTGAGACAGTGGAAGTTTTCCTCTTTAATGTTGAAAGACTGTAACTGGAATGCTGAGAGTTGCATGGAGAAATCAAACATAGGAGTTATGTACATGCTCACATACATGGTTGTATATTCTACATAAATACCTGGAAGGCACTGTAGAATAAGTGTGTATACATAAATTTATTGAAGCATTAGGTGAAATTTAAATAAGACAACAATTTATGATTACATCCTTTGGGCAAATATATCTGCTGTTAGAGAACTATGTGCACCCGATGCTTTAAAACAGGTGGAAAAAATGGTAACAGGACCTTTCCATAATCTCTGTATAACTCTTACAGAATTCTTTGCCCTAATCCTAACCCTGAATATTTACTGCTTTTTATGGTATTCAGCCATGATGAATACCATATGAAAAGCTCCTGACCGTTTTGTTCTTAATGACTTTGCGTGGGAGCGTGTGGAGAGAAAATGTCTTTGGGCAAACCCAATAGCTTTCAATGCTTGAGTAATGTGGTCTTGCTTAAATTAAATGTGTCCTTTATCCTCCCCACAAATAATTTTATTTACAGCAAGGTAATTCTTTTATCACTTTTGGTGGATGATGAACAGAGAAGGATGTTCCCTCTATTTAATTTTATATTGTTTAGTACAGGAGAAAAGCTGATCATACAGAGGAAAATATTTTACATTTTTATTCAATATATTTGTGTTTTGAAATGTAAATCTTGTGGTTTGCATTGCGGAAAACTTGTCTTTGATTATCAGTGAAGACAAAAATAACTGTATGGAACGATGGTCTTTCACTCTCTCATTTTTAATTCCAAACAAATTTGTCTTTAAAAATATCAGAAGCATATTACTGGTGTAAGAGGAATGGTGATGTTAGTTTAAGAACCGGTTCCATGTGATGGTAACTGTGTAAAACTAGCACATGCAGGACAAACAGGGTTTGGAAATCACTGGACATTGAGAATACGGTAAAACCACTCATGAGGAAAAACCTTGCTGAAAGGCTCAGATGCTGTTAGAACTTAACCTTGATATTTCTGCTGTAGTTCATGTCAGATGTTTCCATTTTAAGCTCTGTCCAGGAGCTATTAATTCAGCTGTGGGAACTTGCTTCAAGCTGCAATTTTTAATACAGTATCTTCAAGGTTGAAAACCAATGGGAATTGGTTCATCTGGCTTTGAGTTCCAGGAATCTTTAAAAAAGCCACTGAGATCAGGAAATCCATAAAGGCCTGGTTGAAACTCAGTAGAATCAGAATTTAGATAGATTTCAGTTCAGACCTTTTACAGATGAACAGATGAAAATTATTTTTAACTAAAAATTAGGTAATGTATTTCTTAAGATTTCAGTTAAATCTTTGGAGCAAATGCCAAACTACAAAAAACCGTATTCTGAGGTAAAAGTGTGAGGTGCTCCACTGCTTGGTCAGCATGTTCTGAGAGGCAAACAAGTGGGAAAGAATAATTGCCTTTAAATCAGTAGTCCAAGAGTCCAGGTAAACACTTCCAGCGTGCTGTGACGATGGTGTGGAAGAGTCTCAGTGGCTTGTTATGGACTCGTCTGAATACGTGAAATGTTCTTTCTTGTGATTGCTTTACAATTAAGACTTGAAAGCAGCCTTTTAACTTGGTCTGAATGAATTTCTGACAGATCAGTTATCATAGACTCATCCACACTGGCGGCAAGCCTTGAAGGAGCGTATGTGCTGATCAGGAATTTTTTCCTTTTTTTTTTTGTGAGAAAAAGGAAAAAAAGAATTGTTTGTTCAGACTTATATTCTGTGTCAGTGCCTTTCAGTCTGAGCAGAAAATGTCTACTGTCTTTAGCTGTGGTTGTAAGCAGTGATGTGTGCTTTATCCTGCCATGAATTATACGCTGAATAGCTGTATTTCCTTCTCCTGCCCTGCGGAAGAAATAGGAGCATGTTCAACACACAGTGTCCATGTCTGCTGTGAAATCCCTCACCTTGGCTGCAACTCCTGCCTGCCGTATGGCTACCTGCAGTCGCATACAGCCCTTTCTGTAGGGTTCGGTGTGGCGGGGGGAGAACTGCCGTCCTTAATACCCTCCCTGTGTTAATTCGTACAGTTCTGCTGCAAGGAAAGCAAGCGCTTGTTCAGCCAGCCCCTGCTGCTGGGCCGAAGAAGAGGTGGTGAGACTGTTGAGTAAGTCCTTCATTTGAAGGCTTATACGGTAGTTAATAAAATTTATGCTGTAACAGTATTTCCCTTTTTAGGTTTTATTTGTTCAAGAAGATTTAAATACTGCTCAAAGAGTAGGCTTGAAGCGTGGGAGGTTGCCTGCCTGCCTTCAGGTATCGGAGGGTGGGCTCCACTGCCTGCTGGGCTGGGTCTGCGTGACAGCCTCCTCTGGGGCGTGGGTTTCCATTTCTGCTGCTCATGAGGTTTCTTTTCTCAGCTGTGGGGTGCAGATGCTACAGCCATTGTTTAAATAGGAAAGCTAGCTTCCTAACCTGAAATTACATGGCATGAACACTCTTCCCTTGTAATGTCATATAAGGAGAACAAGAAAATGTAAGGCAAGAGAGAAGAGGCACGAGAGCTTCAAGTGGGATGAGTGGTGGAGGATTGCAGAGTCGATGCCAGTAATGCAGATGGAGGTAAATGAGGGAAGACAGTAGTAGAAGAGAAGAAAAGCAGTTTTCATGAGGGGCTCTCTGGGATCCCATCACGCTAGCATCCAGAAATGTCTCGGCAATCTTAGGTGCAACTTCAGCTGTTAAAAACAATCAGGTGTAACACTGGTTCACAACTGGGTTTTTTTGAAAGAACAACTGAGTTGAATATCCAGTTGTTTTTAACCACCATGGTTAAACAGCCAAGGAAATGAATACCTTCCAAAGGGATTGATACTTTGACTAAAGGTGAGGGGATAATCTGTGCGTGAACTCAGTATTTCAGTGTGTCTTGATTTAGATTGTGGATGGTGTTGATTATATCAACGCACATCAGCCAATTTAACATTGTTCCTCTAAATCCTGTTTACGCAAGGGTTTGGATAAATCCGTCATCATCTCCACATTATCACTGTCAGTATTTTTTAGAAATCAGGCACTGTGTTGACCCATGAATGTAGTAGCTCCTGTGCTATGGCCTCTGAGGGTTAGCCTGTACTATAAAAAGCATTTTCCCTGGTTCTCCAGCCGTGCTGTAGCCCACATCGCTACAGTCTCTGAAGCAGATAACGCGACTGATAGAGTGTTGTGTAAGACTTTGGTAAGTATTCCAGAAATAGCAGTTCTTTTAATGGAGATAGGTCTTCCCAGTGGGAGCCTGGAGCTCCGGAGGCACTGCTTGGGTTGCTCTTGCGGATGCCGTGCAGCTGGCATGATAAGAAGGAGCTGCTTCTTTCTCTCCCTCCACTCTGGCAGTTGTTTCAGTCCAGCTTTTTGGGCTGCAGCTGTGTGCCGATACATCCTAGCCTGGACCTAGCCACAAGACTGGTCTGACTAAAAAGTAACCTGGCAAAAGAAGGAATTAGTTATTACAGACGCTTAGAAATCAGTTTACCTGGCATAAAGAAGCATATTCCTGATCTCTCAGTCTTCTGGATGGTTCTTAACATCCAGAGCACAACTGCAGTAATCAGGTGGTGTTTCTGCTCTATCTGCCGGAAACACACAGGATCAGATGCTGCCGATATTAAAATCACAGTCCCTTTTCAGGAAATCTGACTCGGTATCTTTCCAGGCAACCAAATGCTATTTAAAGCATGACCAGACAGGAAAGAAAAGAAATCAAAATACTGCAGAAATGAAGGAAAATATCCAGGGTTAAAAGCAAAGTTAGCAAACTTCAAGTTTGTTCCACTGAAAGAAAACCAATAATTTTGAAATCTATGCTAGTATTCATTCCCTCAAGACATTTCTGTGGATTTCTTTCTGTAGATGCTTTCTTCTTAATACACTTCTGCAAATATACGTTTTTGCATGAAGTCCTCAAAAGCAGGAGAGATGTTAGTATAACTGAAAATGTTAAGGTAATTCCTCTGTAGCATGTCCTATCTAACTGAGCCACTTCCCTCAGAAGATGGATGTGGCTTTAATAGTTTTCTTTATAGCTTTTCCACGAGGCCTCTGGATTTAACAAAACTGTTAGGGAAGAGGAATGCTGAGTGTCTGTTATCTGTGTGGAGAGTCCTGTTTTGTTTTGCTTTTCAGCAATGACCCCCACTTTTCACAAACATCGGAGCAGAAGCCAAATACAGGATGTACAGGAAGCATAAGAAAACAGTTTCTTTTTGCTAGAGAGACGATTGCCGTTAGTAAATTGTCAGAATAAGTATTCCCAGTTGCTTTTGCAATGAGGTTTGACTAATCAGGAAGACGCTTAAACTTCAGAACGTGAAGTTTCAGTGTATTGTATGGCAATTAGCTTGTAAAACATACCTTTCAAGAACAGCAGCAGAGGTCATGGCACATTCCTTTTCTGTGTGTGTTAAGGAAGAACAATCGAATATGTGTGAAATGCATTTAATCTTTACAAATTAGGAAAAAAAGAACCCTGTCTGCTTTGGAAAATAAAAAACTCATGTGTAGCCAAAACCGGATGTAGAAGGTACATTTCATGGTAAGTCCCCAAAATGGTTAAATCTATTTTGTACTGGAAATTGATTTTCTAAATTAGCTTTCAAGTGTGCCATTGTTATTTCATTGACATAATGAGAGGTGTGAGATTTGCCTGCACTGAAGTACACATAGCTCAGAATTGTAATTAATTTAGGAATGGACTTAAGCAGCACCCAAAACTGGCATGTTAATTAAAACATTTGACAAATAAAGGCCATTTTGGTGACTGTTCTTGTAGTTTAGCTTCTGAGTATCTACAGTGCTAATGTGATTGCTATAATCTAGCGACAGCTGTCAGAAAGAATTAATTATTATTTGTCTTTATTCAGTATTTATAGTGTGTAAGTTGCTTGTTAGTATAATTGCTCCTGTTTATAGATTCCACTTGCCTTCCTGCCAAAGGTTTAGTGGCATATTTTGTTTTGGCAATAATATCTCAGTCTTCGACTTTCTGCATCTGAGCTTTATACATGATGGCTTGGTTGTCTTTCATCTCCTTAAATACAAGTCTAGCTCATTGTTAAAGATTTCGAGGTGTCTTTGCTGCTTTGCTTCCTTCTGTTGTGTGTTATACTTCCTTGTGCTTTTTTTATCTACCTTAAAAGACTAGTTACATCCCTTATCCTCCTCTGGCATTTATTTCTGGTTTTGTGATTTTTTTTTTTAATGGCTGACAATAGAAGGAAAGAAAATGGGGGGCGTGTAGCCTCAGCCAGCTGACCCTTCAGCAGTTCTGCAGCAGTTACAGTGATATGAACGTAGGCTGCTTCTAGACATTTTAACACGTCTGTCAGCCTGGTTAGTGGGATGTTTACTGCGTGACTGCTGGCTTCAAACAACAAAGATTTTGGAAGAAGGGTAGGTAGGGGAGACTAGAGTGAGGGCATTTCTCAGCTACTTGAGGATTATTACGTTCATGAGAGTCATCAGATTTTGATAAGCTGGAGCACTCTGCTGAGATACTGAACTGCTGATGGAAAATTAGAGCCAGCAAAGCAACTTTGATGGAACAGAAATAGCCTTTTTCCTGAATTAAGGTATTATGGAATGTGGAAAGCCCTTCATTGGCTCGCTGGAGTGGAGAGAGTGGTCAGGGTTATCACCTTGGTACAGGCTTTTGGTAAAACAGACACCTGTGAAACCTTTTCCTTTCAGTCTTACGCTTTGTTGCTGCTGCTAAGATTGAACAACACATTTATGCAGACCTTTGATTTAAAACCAATTGCTACCCATTGGAACATGGGTATGTCTGGCCAGTATTCAAGGAACCATAGCACAGGTCCATCCCTAGGATGGCAGCGCAGCATCCAGGCATGTTCCCCAGCAGCATCCCTTGGTCATCTTCCATTGTGCCAAATGTCACGATAGAAGTTTGCTAGAACGCAGCATTTGCCCTGTTGCTTCAGGGTGGAGAAAAACATTTAGAGAGAAAAGGTGGTGAGAAACGGACTGTGGGAAAAGGATGAGGAGAGGACAGAGTATAAGATGAAACAGTGTGAAAACTGCAGTTGCCTTGCTGAAATTGGTTTTATTCTGCATAATTGTGGTCCTTCTTACACGCTACGGAGAGACTGGCAGGATCCTCCCAGCCTGTGACGGGGTTTCTAGTTCGCTGGATGCCACTCTCTGGTCATTTTGATATAAGGTGAAACTTTCAGTGAAGCGCAGTTAATGTATATGGAAGAAAATACTGTTTGCAACATTTAGTGGTTGAGTAAGTGAGAGAGGATTCCTTGTAACCATCAGTTTGTTTTAAATAGCAAACTATCTTTCATTACATCTCTGAGATGCAGTATCGATTACTAGACTTGTAGAGGAATCAATGGACTTCCTTTACTTCTCCATGCTCAAGGGAGAAAAACATTCTAAAGTCAGGATCTAGTTTAGATTAAAATTAAGCAACCTTTCTGTTACTGGGAATTCTGCCATTGACTTGGAACAGAAGGTGAATTGAATTCTTATCAGGGAATAAAATGTACTTTACAGGTGTTGTGTCTGTATCAGTCTTCCCAAATTCGCTTTCATAAGGAATTTTTCTGCCTCCTGTGGCCAGCAGCCTTTCTCTTTCCACAGCCTCCCTGCCCAGGAGTGTGAGCACTGTGCTCCCACGGCAGTTTGTAAGGACAGGCTTCCTCCTGTGTGAAAGGACCGGTAACGCATATGGGAAATTTTCGTAGAATTTAGCTGTCGTTTTATATACACATTGTATAAAGTAAAACCAATGCCTAATTTTTGTTGCTCATTGCTCTGCCTATTCTGGAAGTCATAACAGGCTGTTGTCTTGGATTTGGTTGTGATGTGGTTTATCCATTTAAAATGCCTTGATCGCTGTTTACTTCCGGACTTTAAGTGTTAATTCTTATGTGCAGAGCTTGCTATTGTCCCTTAAGACGAGGAAATGAGACCATGCAGGCTCTTCTTTGCATTTCAGATGTTCAAATGATCACGGAAGAGCTTGTGGTCAGCCTGACACCGCAGAGCAGCACCTCAGACTGCTCTTTCTTTGCTCTGCCAAGAAGCATTTGGGCAAAACACCTTAGAAGTGTGTATTAAATTTTTTTTTTCACTCTTTGCTGCAATTAGCAACAAGTTTTCTTGTCATGGCACAAACTGTATAACTGGGTCTAGCAAGGTTGTCACATAAATGATGAAGAAATACAAACCTCTAATATGAGCTTTACAAATATTAGGCTTGTAATTTTGCTTTCACATTCATTTACATATCTGACGCTGTGATAGCTGCTTTTATTTTGTCATATGTGTTTCAGTTGCAAATCAGCTAGATGTTTTATTTCTGTCGATACTTAATTATGAGCATATTCATTTTAGATGAATTAGTTGTTCAGATGGTAGTTCCTGTTGTTGAGCCAAGTCTCCAGGATGGTTGTGCTGATGTCAGTGATGTTCTGACAGGGTGATGTACACGGTATCTGTTTCGTTGTCTTTAATGGCAGCTATAGGAAAGATTAATTGACTGAATCCCCAGATGGCATTCCATTAAATTGGAAGTCACCAGTTTACAGTAAAGGGGTTCTTTTTGGTGTTTTTACCTTTTTATCTTTCAAGACTGGAAACTGTACTGTTTCATTTTAAACAAGGGTCCGAGGATTCCCTAAATGTTATTTCTTGAAGTAAAATCAGAGTAACAAATACAACAGTTACAAGAAGAGGGGGAGGAGGGGGAAATTACTGTTTTCAGGTGTTAAAGCATCCCTGGGAAAGTACAGCCTTAGGATCACATTTCTTAAGCTTCTAATACTAGTGATCATTTATTTGGGTTTTTATTTAGAATAAATGAATTTAACATGTTAAGAACATTAAGGAAATTCCAAATAGTGACATTTTCTTGAATTATATGAATATACATATAACAATTCAGTTTTCAAAAGGTGTAGGCACTTTAGTCTGCTTGCAATGAGGGATAGTTATCTACAGCCTTCTAAATTCTGTTTCAGACTCTTTTTTAATAACAATATGAATATATATGAGGGTGGTGGGGCACTGAAACAGGCTGCCCAGAGAAGGTGTGGATGCCCCATCGCTGGAAGTGTTCAAGGCCAGGCTGGATGAGGCTTGGAGCAACCTGGTCTAGTGGAGGGTGTCCCTGCCCATGGCAGGGGGTTGGAACTAGATGGTCTTTAAGGTCCCTTCCAACCCAAACCATTCTGTGATTCTATAAACATAAGAATGCATATAAAATTCCCATACTTGAATAAATGAAAATTTTTAAATTAAAATATTTGCTTCTTCCAGTAGGTTTTAAATGTGATTTTAAAATGTCATTTAAGAAGTTTTGCAAATAAAACATTTATAAACATAAAAGATAAAAACGACAAAGCATTTCTGTGTTATTTTTAACAGTAACTGTCTCACATCTATACAAGGAACCTACATTAACAACCCTTTCCAAAAAGCAGTATAATGAGTAAGTATCAACATGGTGTAGGTATGCCCTTGCTTGCGTTCTTGCAGATTACCTGTGGTTAAGTAATATTCATGAAATGCAATAAGATATTTACATGCTTGTCTGTGACACAGACTTCTGTAATATTTTTCTCAGTATACACAAGAAGTTTGCTAAACACAGACTTGAAAAAAAATGATCTGATTCTGAAGTGGGGGAAATGGAGAAGAAAAAAGATCATTATGAGATTTCTCTTGTATTATTACTGGGAATTTATTTTTATGTTTTTTCTGTTTTAATAATTAAGGGAATCGTGTTTGCTTGAGAATTTATTTTCAGTTGCGATTCCCAGTAAGATTTTTCATGTAAGCTTGCTTTTCTTCTCTCGGGCGAGTTTTTGTGAAGCCCTTCTCCACTGTCCTCCAGGCAGCACTGGACTGGCATTCAGCACAGACTTGTCTGAAGGAGAGAGAGTTCAAAGAACAGCTATTAATCTGTCTAATGAATAAAATCCTTTGTAAGCACCATAACATTTTGAAAAGGAGAGAGTTCCTGCATACTCAACAGATCTGATTACCATGTGACAATTACAGTAGACTATTGTAGAGGGTGAAAAGGCCTTTAGAGACATCGAAGCATATAATAATGTACTGGAAGTCGGCTTTCGTTTATTGGTAGTATTCAGTTCAAGGTTAGGTTTTATGGCACCTCTTCCTCTGCATATGTTCAGCTCTTGTTTCATCTTACAGTGCTAGCTTTTATGAAAGTTAATTGTATTTGACTTGACTTTTTGTCTGACCCATCCATTTTTATTAGAACAAGTTTTAAGTAGACTCTGGATCTCTTTGTTTCCTTTAAAAGACCGTAGCCTAATTGATGTAGGAACATTTCTCTGCAAAGCCGTACCTCTCCTATGAAACTGAGCAGGGCTGGCATATAGGTGCTAGCACTGAGTGCAGTCATCCATACTGATAAATTGCTAGGGTTAGTTATATACTACTGTAGATACAGCCTGAAATCTCAGCCCTCTGTGGCCACCAGCTATTGCATGAGCATGGCCATCAACATTGGCACCTCAGGTCACCCGTCTACATTTGCAGTGGTTTTGGAGAGATGAGAGGTAGGGAAAGGGGAATGGGTTCCATGTGTCTGGCCTAGAAAGGGGTACAGATAGAGAAGGATATAAAAAGATCTTTCTGAGAGTTGTCATAACGAAGGTGAGTTCATGTATCAACTCATGAGAGGAAAATGAACTGATGCTGTTCTTTTCCCAAAGATCCTTTGTCCCATCACTGAGTGTGTCTACATCCTTTTCCCGCAGTCTTGTGTTCAGACAGGAGAAGAAGGACCTCAAAAGCCTCTTCCCCTCTTTGCCTTCTTTCTCCCAGCCTTGCCTTGAGCTGGTGATGGTGTAGGAACGCAGCACCGGCCATGCTGGCTGCAACTTCAGTGTTGGTTTGAACAGCAAACCTGCAATAGCTGCAAGGTAGCCACAGATAGATCCAGATTTTAACGTAGGCAGGGGTTTTTAAAAACAGAAGTAGCCTGATTTACTGCTTGCAGACCCTTTTGTTAGAGGGTGTTCTAGTGGTTCTTCAGATCTGCCACTCGCAGTCAACATTCAAACCACCTGGGCACAAATCACGGTGAGGACTATTGCTGAGACTGGTCGTAACTGTGGCGCAACAGGGAGGTCATTGTGGGGTTGCAGATCTGCTTCTGCTCTCCTGTTACTACTTTAGCAGGAAGAAAATACCATCGTAAGTAGAGAGAATTTTAAATAAAACATGAAACTTCCACTAATGGATCAGAATCTTAATTACAGCCCAAGGACTTCCACCACACTCTGGTTTAGTGATGCATCTGGGATGGGTGGTCACAAGCTCCAGAGTAGCAGCTGTAATTAACTGTAATCTGGGTTGTTTATATTGCTTAGTATCTGCATAGGACAGTAGTTGCTTCTTTCCGTAAAGAGAGAGGTTTGTTTTATTCTTCTGAAATTAATTTTAGGCAGACAGTAAACTTTGACTTGCTGCTTCTTTGCACAAAAAGTTATTTGAAATAGATGCTTTTTATAGCTTGGCAACAATAACTAGGAACACTGTAAATGGAAGAATTGACAGATACAGTGTGAGGGTCTGGGGTTTTTTAACAGCCTAATGCATTGTGCTCTCCCCATGCATCTTGAGAGGAGTCGCTTCTCCAGGTTCTGCACAAGGGGAGGTTTTGCTCTGAGAAGTAGTGGGTGAAAAAGCTGTAATGATGCAAGGCGCAGAAGTTCCGTGCTGAGGGGCTCAGGGGACCTGAGGACACAAAGGACTTTTAGTAACAAAAGACATGCAACCGTTGGGCAGGTTGAAAAGGTTGCCTTTGGGCTTTTCTAGATGTTTTAAGCATAGAGGTCTGTCTACAAGATGCAAGTATCTTTCAGGGGCAGTCTTCACCAATACGAGATTCTCAATCTAGTTTTAAAATTGCTGTACAGTGTTTTGTTCTCTTGATTCATTGTCCAATTTTTATTTTATAGTTTTCACTTTCTGCTTCTAAAGGAAAATCCTCCTCGCTGTTTATCCCACTCTCCATTGCAGATGTCGTGGTCTGGATAGGGTATTGCTAACATTTTTCTTTGCTTCTGAACCCTTTGCTGAAAAAATGAGTGAAACAGATTAAAGCTCATGTTTTTCTTCTGTGCTTCTTGGAGAAAGTGCATCAGTGATGATGCAAAATAAATGCTTTTGGAAACAGCTTAAAATTTTATGTGAAATGCTTGACCTCCCTAGTGTCTCTGACGTCAAGCCGGGATGGTAGTAGCCAGCCATGATGACATTTTAAAAGGCACGGTGTTTCAGTGAGTGGTGATAATGTAAAATGCAGATTAGAAGACTGCAGAATGGGTAAGAAAGAATACTGCCATCACCCACAACCTCACGTAACCCCCCCTGCTCTTCCAAATAGCCAGTGGGAAGAGAGGAGTGAGAGAATACATGCACCAGGCAATTAAGTGTCCTAAATTCTCGTCTCTGGTCCTCTTGCATGTAAAGCCCAAGAACAAATGCAACAAACTCCTTTCCATTTGGTGGCAAAATTTGATCTATAGCTTGGACAACGTCTTACTTGAAATTGTCATGAAGTAGTGCTAATTAATTATAAGCAACGTAGCACTGCCCTGTGTTTAAGAAAGGAAAGCAAAGCAGACAATACCTTCAGTCACTTACTGTCATTGAGCTTTCAATCTTAATATTCTGGCAATCTAGTCATCTGTTAATGTTTAGGAAAATACCTCCCAAAGAGATTATCCTCCTCTTTCTGTTTTTAGCTGGATTACAGATCATTAGCAATCTTCAGATTCCTCTGTATAAGGAAGTGCAGTGAGAACTGCATACAGACACGATATTTAATACCGCACTTGTGGGAAGAACTAAGTTGCTAAGCCACTTAGGTACTCAGTAGGTGGGGGGAGACTAGGTTAAGCCTTTCCTGATATATCGTAGCCTTTCACTGAACACATAGCGTTCACTTCAGACTAGGGATAGGTTTTTGTTTATTTTGTGTCTGATTAGATCACAGAGACCTATGGGATATAAATGCAAATTTTTCTAGTGCTAATCTAAGCAGAACAGTCTTCTGATTTGGACATGCTGTCTGTAATGTTGAATATTCTTTGTGTGAAGCTCTAATGTGTTGGTTTTGGTTTTGTTTTTTTTTTTTTTTTAATACAAGATTTTTGTCCTCCCTTTCTTTCATTGTCATTTTAGGTAAATTTAAGTCATTCTACCACTGTCTAAAATCAGTGCATTTTCATACCAGCAATATCTATGTAAAAATTAAAAATACAGTCTAAATACTGCTTTCTTAAATTGAATTTTGCTTTCATATTGTCCTTTTTGTTAGAAATTCTTGGAAAATTGTCTTTTTATCAGTAGTCCTATTTATACAGGTTTCATGTATTTAAGAAATAAATCACAAAATCTTTTCTAAGGCGGAGTTCAGGTTTCCTGATGCATGATGTTGAAGAGTTGTGCTTGACTATTGTGTTTCACGAACTACTCTTGTCTTACAGAATGCGTTTAAAAACAGCTAAGGTATAGCATTTTTGTGATTAGGAATCCATCATTGTATTACATTAAATTATGGTATCACAATAAAGGATTATCCAAGAGAGCCCACAGGTGGAAAAGTGGGCCAAATAGAAAAACCCTACAGTAGTTGATGGGTTCCACTCATCACAGTATTAAATGCTGATGATAGGTGTGCATTTTTGGTGGCTTTAGGACATGGTCTTTGTCATTGAATGTTATGCAAGAACTATGCATGGTAGTTGGTGCAGAGTAATGGGAAGAGAAAATCAAATGCACGAACAAGTATTGAGTTTCTTAAATGAGAAGTAATAATGACATTTACTTTCATGAGAAATTGTCAGTGAGAATTATGCTGTACTGTCTAGAGAATGCCACTTTTCCCTTCCTTGTCGTCTTTCACAAACACTTAAATTTTCTACTTACAAAAGGACTTGCAGTGTTGAAGATACGAAATTGTTTTCCCAGTTGCACCAGTATGATATTTACAGTCTGGTTGCCTCATTTCCGTCATGATTAAGGTACTTGTATAGCTAATTCACTCTGGTTGCTAGCAAATCTGTAACAGAGAACAACTAGAGTGTTGAAGATAACCTGAGTCAGGAGGAACCACCATTGCAGAGCGAGGCCAAAATGCAGGTGTGTGGTGAGGAAGAAGTGCAGAGAATCAAGCTCTGCATCGTGCTTTGTCAGCCAGATTTCAGAAACAGGAAAGAAGTTGTAGGGGCAGGGCCGTGGGGAGTCTCCCTACGGGAGATGGAGGCCTGGGTAATGAAAAATTGCAAAATGTGGTACCTTAACTTTAGGAAATACTTCAGAACAAGCTTTTAGAGTTCTTATTTGGGGATTTATGTCACCCTTGACCGCCAATATGCTACTAAATGCTGGTTACCTGATGCATTGATACAGAATTATGATGTGCCCCATCCACAGGAGAACAGAACATATCACAGAGCAGTTGAGCTCAAAAGGAATGTGAGGCTGTCCTCTTACCCAGCCCCTGGCTCAGGGCAGGTGGAGGCAGAACAGGTTGCTTAGGGCTCTGCACATTCCAGTTTTACATCTCACTGTAGCCAGGGAGCTCCGTAGTCTTTCTGGACAGCCGGTTCCCACCTTTGGGCATCCTCAGGGGGCAGAAATCTTTCCTTACTTCTAACAAAAATTTCCCATATGCAGGCTTGTGTCTGTGGCCTCTTGTCCTTTCCCTTGGGAGCTCTGATCCCTTCTTAATCCCTCCCGCAAGGCAGGTGAAGACGGTGGCGACGTCTGCCCTTGCCTGCTCTCAGCTATGGCGTGGTTTAGATGTAATCCTGCGCGTGGGAGGGCTGGGGCGCTGGGTGACACCAGCCAAGGTCCTTTTGATACGGCTGTTGTTCTCTGACCTGCTGAGGGTGCACCTTGCTGGTTAGGTGATCATTCTTTTCTATCTTGGATTCTCCATGGACATTGTGGGAAACTCTTCAAATGATCACTTTTTCAGTAAAAAAACTGAAACAAACAAGCAAAAATCCCCAGAACAACCCAGCAAATTGACTGAGGAGTATAGGATCTTTTATTTGATATATATTACTGATTTATTAATGTCTTATCCAAATTTTCATTCACTTTTAAAGTTACTTATATTTTATATATGCTATATTTAAATATTTCTTATATTAATATAGGCGTCTAGTGTATTAATAGTAAAATATAAATATACAAATAATAAGTATTTACACATAATATGTAAATATGTAAAATATAAATAAAAGCACAAAAATTGAACCTACATATAAAATACGGAACTATTATAGAATCATGGAATCCTAGACTTACAGGAACACCCTCCACTAGGTCAGGTTGCTCAAAGCCTCATCCAGCCTGGCCTTGAACACTTCCAAGGATGGGGCACCCACAGCTTCTCTGGGCAACCTGTTCCAGTGCCTCACCACCCTCTCTGGGAAGAATTTCTTCCTTATATAACAGAGCTAATACAATAAACCTATATTATATTTACATAGATTTGATATGCCTTTTATTACAAATCATCACTTATTGAAGGGAAAGGTTATTTTTTAATTTAGCACATTGAATGCTCTTTTCCCTCTTCCACTTAACAAATATGCTATCTCGTGGATTTTAATATGAGAGCTAACAGTTGAACGTAAAATCACAGTCAAAAATTGGTAGATGCTGTAAGAGTTACACCGCTTTGCTGTAGGACCCTCCCTGGTGAGTAAAAGTGATCTGCCAGCATTTGTAACATACCAAATAAATTACTCAGTGCATTAGGAAATAGGAGCAATAGCTAATGTTTGATACCCAAGAAAAGGATACAGATAGTGGAATTTTAGTTAAATCCTGCAGCCCTCTTTTCCTCAATACAAATGAGTGTCGGGGGAGGTTCATCCAGTGTTATAAGCTAGAGAATCATGTTGAGAGATGGGTAACTAGAGTTCTCAATTGTTTTCCCCTGTGAAGGCTAAATAAATATCCTATCCATAACAGGAAATATGGAGGTTATTTTTCTATCATGTATACATGTGTAATTATGTCTTGAAGAACATGTTTTCCTGAAAAGTTAGTAGAGAAAAAATTGAGTGGTATGATACTGGAAATGTATTTTGAAAAATCCTGCTGTAATAGAGATCATCTCAGTTTGCTGTGCAGATGCATGTTGCTGGTAGTAAAACGCTTGCCTCACCCACTAGGTTTTTGCATGTTCTCTACAAGTTCTTGAATAAGGAGCGACAGTGCAGGGCTCGGAATATAAGGGTTATTTGCTGGTCAGCATTTCAGCTTTTGCTGTTTGAGCAACATTTGGGAATTGGTTTCTGCTTATGACTGTGAGAATACTGTTTAAATTGTTGAAAAATTAAGTTAGTTTCACCTGTAATGTATAAATACATATATATATATGAAATATACAAGCACAGTGACTTAAAGAATGATCTTGTAAAACAGTTTTGCATTTCATTGTGTCTGAGAATCAGTACTGGTCATATTTAAGTCATTCTCTGGTTGGTTTCAAAAGTCTGCATTACATAATTTAGCCATGCAGGTTTTTATGTGCAATATTCCCACACGCTAGGGTAAATAAACGCAAAATAACAAAGTAGAGGAATATGTGATTAAAATATCAATCCAATTCTCAGAGTGCTGTATGCAGATATTTAATTAAAGGATTATCTGGATAACTGAAGAACACAAATAACATCTGTTCCAAAGTGCATAAAATTAATATTAAACTTATGCTTCTTAAATGCTTAAGAGAGATGAGTTAAAAAATAAGAAAGAAAAATAGTTACCTTTCCTTGCATTTTATATATTAACATTTGGGAAGTTCATGAACCATCAAAGCCTGGCCCTACTTCAGGGAAGACATTACCTGAAAAGAGGTGCAGCTGTGCCTTATCAGGAACCTTTGGGGTACTTCTGATGTCTTAACAGCTGATGAACCTCAGAATTTTCCAATTCAGTGTATACCTGTGATTCCTGAATAGGAACAATTCTTTATGCTAGGGTAGTAGGCATTTTCAGCCACTGGATATTGGCCTGGTGCTGATTCTCTTGAAATGGAGGTGTCTGTGACTGTTTGGAAAGCAGCTCTGAGGGCCTTTAAGCTTGCCATGATGTTAATGGGTTTTCAGGGGATTGAGCTTGTTTTGGTGTGCTTGGATTAGTACAACAGTAAAAGAGTAGTTTGGATGTGGAAAAAAGTGGTAGTCTGAATCCATCCTTACCACTTTCATTACTGTACTGGGACTAGGTTCTGTATTTTACTCAGGTGTTGAGAGCCCTAAAGACTGTAAATAGCAGTGGTTCAGCAATGTTCAGGCAAATACCTGATTCTCTCATAGATTTGGTATGTACAAAGAAGAGGTGGACCTGGGTTTGCCCCAGTGGAAAATCCATAGGGGCTGAACAGGAGGTTTTTTTTGGAACAGTTGCTTGGTAGTATCACATCTCCCTGATTGATTGTTTCTTCTCCATTCATTTTGTTTCCTTAAGAGATCTAAGTTGGCTAATGAAAAGTCTCTTTCATTTTGTTCCAGTTGTTTTTATACTTTTTGCTTGGTGAGGAAAATAAATTGAGAAGGAGCAAAAAAGCAACAAATGGAGATTTCAGATCTGTGGGTTCTTGCGTGTTTTATCCGCTTCTGCTAACCTGTGTTTGTCTGTCTCCATTCCAGTCAGGGCTCTGATGAGACCCTCTGGAGATCCCTCTGGCTCCTCCAGCTAAGCCTGAAGCTCTTGATATGTCAAGTGCAATCAGATTTGAAATAATGTGTGGTTGTTTTTTCTTTTTTCTGAAAATAATGTGTTTATCTAAAGAAAGCAGTCTTCTAAAACACTGATGTTTAAAATGCTAAAGATATACCTTGAGTTTACAGAATCAAAGGTGTAATTCCTTTTTCTCATGGACTGTGTTTGATCAGCAGTGACATCATAGGCTTTAAAAAGTCATGTTCTTATGAAGGAATACTGGTGTATTTTTCCTTCATAGGAACATTGACCATTACATGTCATCTGCTTTCCTTTGAATTCACAGTAGAACTAGCAAGCAGGTCTGATAGAGAAAAACCAAGTTGTCTTGATATGCACATCAAAAATATATCTGTTGAAATGGCAAGTTTTTGCATTTAAAATAACTTCTAGTATTCCAATGTTTACAGTAAGTTTAATACTTTTGTATTAAACTACATCCCTCCTGACAGTACCCACTTATGAAGATGCTTCTACATACATATTCTTCTACATACAAATCCTGCAAAGAGTTTGAAGAAAAAATGTGATATTATGTGATCAAATTGCTGTTTTTTTTAATGTTTTAAAAATATTTATGCAATAAGTAGGCAATACAGACATTTTAATAAATTGCTGAGTGTCTCATGAGGGAGAGAATTGCTTTTTCAATGTAGAAACTGCTATATAGAGAAGAAATTGTGTTTTGGGAAAACAAATCTTTTTAATAAGGTGTTTTTAATGGATGGCTAAAGGAAACAAGAAATATGTTAATGTAGAATTATAATAATAGATCATTGATACTTGGACAATTATAAATGCTTCTTTTGAAATACTGCTGGTGTGTTATTGGGCATGTTTTCTTATACACGAGTTGTTAGAGGATATCTACAAAAGTGTTATAAGTGGGTTCATTTGACTTTTCTAGAGGGAAAACAAATGAAAATCAGTTCTGATCTCATCCATGACAAGATCTTGTAATGAAATACAGTAAACTTCTGACCTTTTCAGTTCGGTTTGAGACAGAGGACAAGAAGGGATATGCTACATTTTTCATTTGCATTTTGTTCATCCTGTATGAAAATAAAATAATATGTGTAACTTTTAAGGTAGAAATTGTTGCTGATCATTTCATTGCAGATTCATGTGATCACGGTATAATGGGCAGCTTTAGCACTGAAACTGTTCTGCATAGGTCATGCAGCCAAAACGATGGTTAAGTAGGATGAATGCTTACGCCTACCTGCCTTTTGAGATCTAGCTCTCCAGGTAGTCTCGTTCATTCCCCTGTTCTAAGCACAAACCGAATTTGTTTCAGACATGGTAAGTGTAATGGATTACTTGTATCGCACTGCATGCCAAACATTGCTTTTGAAATACTTTTATTTCACAGTGTTTGACCGTTGTAAAATGTGATAATATTTCAGGTTGACAGAGCTCCTTGGATAATAGCGTTAACCTTTTGACACCTATTTGAATAAATAGAACGGATTTGTTTCCCTTATGTTAAACTTGCCTGGAAGCATAGTGTTGGTTTTGTTTCTTGGAGGCGAGGGAGGTGAAGTGTTCCCTCCTGCTCTGTCTGCAGGAGAGGTGGGCAGCTGAAAGGAGCTTTCTGGGGAGCACTGCTTTCCTCTCCTGCTCACAGCCTGCCAACCCTTTCCTTCAGCAAGGGGTGCTGTGGGTAGAAGAGTGTTCTTGGGCTTTGTATGTACTTGAGCTGTGCCTTAGTTAAACCAAGGCTGTTCGTTGCACCTTCTGTAACCAGTGAATACCTTTTCATGGGTAAGATAGTGTGCAGCACCTCGGCTGGATTTTAATGGCAAATATCATTAATAAAACACTTATTTTGGAAATAATGTTTATATATTACTTTTCTAAAACTACTTACTTTTGAGCTATACAGTTTTGACTTAAAATGCGAAATGCAACTGGTAACTTTGCAGCTTTGTATCGACATTTCTGTATCTTTCAGTCATTTTGCTCTTAGATCATACTCAGTTTTCCTTCTGCCAGTCTTGTTAGTTAGTCTTACACACTTTCCCCCTCCTATTTAATTTCTCTTAGAAATACTTTTAAATCTCACAAACCGCCACCACCCCACCCCCACCGGCTGCTCTTCTTCTTTTGAAGTTATGATTTTGGCTTTCCGATTGAAAGCTTCATGCAGCAAATTGATCTGCCACATCCCCTCTGGCCAAAACTGACTTCTGCAGCTGTGATCTGTACTTTTCCCTGGTACTGAGCAGTCATGCAAGGTGTATGTACCCTGTACTAACTGTCTACCTTCAGTCCGGCTGCTAGCTGGTAGCCCAGATGCTTATTTGATAGACATTCTGGATGTCTCCTCACTGCACTTTGTGGTGTGATCGAGCAGAGTTTGGATGGCTTACTGAGCGTTTCACAAATGCACCCAGAACTGCTGGGACATCTTGTCACACCTGAATACCCAAATTTCAGTGGAAAAAGATCTTAAAAATGCAGAGTCATGCTGGAGGCTTTTCAGCACTTAGGAGACCATTGCAAGAAAGCATTTTGCTCTGGAGCAGATTAAATTTTATTTTTTTTATAAACATAATTTAAGACCTTATTGAAGACAGACAAATGGGACTGAGTGCATGGAGAATGCCAATATTTCTCTACTTTATTAGTCAGTAACTGCTAGCTGCCAGGTTTGAGGCATGTACCTCTTTCACCATAACTTGGTGCATATTTTATTTTACCTGGTTATTAGTAATAAATTGGAAGGTAGTAAAGACAAGAGTTTACTGTAGAATCATAGAATCCTAGAATGATTTGGGTTGGAAGGGACCTTAAAGACCATCTAGTTCTAACCCCCCTGCCATGGGCAGGGACACCCTCCACTAGACCAGGTTACTCAAAGCCTCATCCAGCCTGGCTTTAAACTCTTCCAGGGATTATCACTTACTTTTACTACTTAGTATAATACTGGGTTTTTACCTAGCTGTTATGTGAGAAGAGCTTTTTCCACTCTTTCACATTGTTTCTAGCTCTTCAGGGTTGTACACAGTGAGTGTCCTGGGTGCATTACACTCACCACGTTGGTCTTACTTGAGAGGGCTTTGTTACTGGCTGTGAGCTCTCAGTTTTGTGTTGTGGGATTGTCAAGGTTTAATGAACCTCACGAGGGGCTTCAGCTGTAGAGGAGGTGTGATATTTCCATCGCTCAGTTACAGGGGTCTGTTCAGCAGCCTGAGTTAAGGATCTTATGCATTAAGAAATGCCATGGAGATGGTAGGCAGAGGATTTATTTTGTTGTAACTGGCCACGGCAAGCTCTTAGGGTAGCAGAAGGAACAGCAGTTTGAGGTAGCTTCCAGTGAGGGCGGGTTAATCTGGATTCAGTTATCTTGTATTGCGCACAGAGGGATTTTCATCTAGGTGATTATCATGTAGCAGTAGTCTCTTGCTGACTAATTTCTGGTTGCCTACATAAGCCCCTAGCTAATCAAGCATTTTTTTGAAAGGCAAAGTGACAACCTTTAAATTGTTCTTACTACTCAGTGGAAGGATTTTTGTCCTGATCTTCTTTGACAGAAATCAATACTAGCCATAAGACAATTAAAGTTTTGGTAGAACAAAGAAAAAGCTTGATTATGAAGAACCAATTCTGTATCTAAAATGCATTTTGTGTACACATGACAGAACCCATTTTGTGCACCTGTTTTTCAGGCACCTTCCTGGGAAAAGCTCAGAAAAGTCTGCTGGGTTAATAAAATACAAGTTGTTTCCTGAACATCACGAGACATGATGTCTTTTCCATAAATTTGCCTCTTGTTAGCTAGAAGTCATAACATAAAGATGTAATGTTTACAGTTTGTGTTTTTATTGTGCCTCCTTTATTGAGTTACGTTATGACACTTAGAGATAAAATTCAACTTAGAGCATGGAAGACTGTATATTCACCCTTTGAAAGCTTGAGTTTAAGGCAGATTATGACAGAGGCCCTTTTGGCAAGACAGATAGGCTTTTAAACCAAAGGTAGGTAAAGTAAAATTACTTTAAAGTCTGCTTTTATGAGGCCTGCCCGATCAGATAGAATACTTTTTAAAACTTGAGTTGAAGCAATGTCTTGTACCTTTCAGGATAAATAGGCAAAAACATGCTTGATATATTCAAGTTGCTTTGTACTTTCAGACAGTTTTTAGTTAACTCTTTATAAGATTAGCAGTTGTCTGCATCATTTTGTGTGACACCCACCTACTGTTGATGTCCTGTGTGGTACCAAAACCATTTAGCCATTTGGGTTAAAATGCCATTTGGAAAGTTAAGTAAAATGATAAATGCCCTGCACTGTGCAGTGTTGCAGTTCAATTTAAAAATTGACCTTTTATCCTCCAGTATTTTGTGTGCTGTGCTCCTTTTTTATGGTAACTCCATGCTTTTTTGCAATGAGAGTGACATTCTTCTGGAGTTTTTTTTTTAATTTTAAGGAGGCAAGATTTTTCTTTTTCTTTGGGTAAAAAAAAAAAAAGTGGAGGAAATCCATTTTGTTTGCAGAATCCTTCTGTCAAAACTGTGCGTTATTTGGTCCAGACCCGGGAGAGGTACCTGCGTGGCCTGCCTGGCTCTTCTGCCCAGCTTTTTCACCCAAGGGAGGATGGACTCATCAAGCAGCAAGAACACATTCAAGCAGCTGCTTTATATCTGTGGCTAATCCTGTTGGTCTTGAGCAATAAATATGTTTGGATAAATTTTTACTTCCTGGCATGCGCTTTTATTGGTTTTACTCTTGGATAATCTGTGAAAACATTTCGTCCCTTCAAGACTAAAATGGTTGATAGCATCCTTTTAAACAGTGTGGCTTCTATTATTAGTTTACTGCAAGGAATTCAAAGCTAGAACTTGAGCTGACTTACAGACAGAACTGTGTTTGTGGTTCTTCAGTTTATTAATACAAAACACTTTTTTTAATTGTCATTTCCTGTGATTTTCCAAATATTTTATTTGCAAGCAAAGGTGCTCTTCTGCGAAGTTTTTTTAGAATCTCAGAGCGTTTAATTTTAACCTTACAGTTATTGATTAAAGTTTTCAAGATTAAAGTTTCACCAGCTTTACTGTTCAGATGTCCAACCAGAGATTTATTTTCCCACACTACCTGTATCTAACTGACTCTCTCATCCAACACAGTGGTTTTATTCACTGGTGGGGTTTTTTTAGGGTAAAAAGTAGCCAGGAGTTATATATGCTTTGTACCAATTGTCTGTCATGCAGTTTCCCAGCGGAGGTTAATGTTACCACTTGTGGTTTTCTTCAACTGGAACTAACTTTTGTTAGTAATGATAAAGAAGGCTTTGCAAAGATTTGTTTTCTCTTTTCCCTTATGTTTGATCTGTGGAGGGTTGATTAAGAATAATACTAAACCCCAAAAGATAAGCCTTTCAGCATTAATGGGTAGTCTTGAGACCATAACTGTAAAATAGTGTTTTAGAAGATGTGCTTCTAAGAAAGTTAGATGTGTACTTTTTTTTTCTTACTTAGAGATTCTGAAAAAATAGCTAAGCTTATATGTGTAAATGTATTCTAGCAAAGTTTTGTAAGATTAGTTTGCTGTCTTTCTCTGGTTGTTCATTCACAGCTCTTAGTTTAGGCAAGAGTCACAGCCTTGCCAATTTTTTTAGACAGTGAGCACTAGCTGACTTAAAAATATTTAAATGCCAGGATGTTTTAGAGGTACTTGGGTATATTCTCTTCATTTGTTACATTAGACTGGGGTAACCATGAGAATAATGCTTATTCAAAGGTTTACTGTATTGGGTTCATAGCCTGTCATACACAGATTATACATGTTTTCATTTGTTACCTGGATTATGTCCAGCTTCTGCTAAATGGTGTGTGTTTCAGTTTTAAAAGAAATGTGCAGCTGTTTGTAACCAGAATACAGTTACTGTGAGTGAGGGTGATACCAGCTGTGTGCTGCACACTTCAGCTGGTGGGGTAACTGAACAGCACTCTCATAGATGCCTCTGCTGCGTTCACTACATTGACACAATGTACAGAGAGGTTCTTCAGTAGCTTTCATATTTCTCTATCTCTGCACATGATAAACAGTGCTTTCTCCTCCACTTGGGCAAATAAAAGCTGAGCCTTGTATTTTAGTTTCCCTCACGAAGGTGGAATAGTTGTCTTGAGCTGCAATTATTTCTGTCTGAAGCAGGTCAAAAAGTTTTATCTGGAAGACAGAAAGCTTAGGGGACTCAATTCAGCTGTAAAGGTCCAGGAGTTTGTTGGCCATACATCTGCTTCCGCGGCTGCCTCCACTGCTGGCGTGTGACAGGGACAGCATTGGGCTCACGTTTAACCCTGTGTCTGTGTTAATATCCAGTAACAGACGTGAACAGGTATGGTGCTCCAACTGCCCCTCTGCCCAAATGTAAGTCATGCATGCTGGGACTATTAGGGGTCTGCACAGGGAGGTGCTTGATCAACCCCAGAACAGTAAAGCAAGATGTTCTGTGGGGAAAAAAGGACACCGAAACTTGTCACAAGAGAAAAACATACACAAACACACACACACAAAAAAATCACAAATCTAAAAAACCCACACATAGCAAAAACAAAAACGCACAAGTGGATCCTCCTCATTTCCCATAGCAGCCAGGCTGAAACCATTTTCTCTCTAGAAGAGAGAGAGAGGGCAGAAAGGATGTATTTTTCCACTCTTCACTGGTTTCTCTCCTGTAGTTTCCCTGAGTTGTATTCCTGCATGTTGAATGACAGGAGCAGGACAGGAGTCCTGCAAACAGTGTTGCTGGGCCTTACCGCAGCGTCTTTGGCACAGTGTGACAGAGACACGGGAAGCCTGGTGAAAGAATGGGAAAGTCGTTCAGAAAGCTGGGGTGCCCACAGCCGGGGCTCCATTGAGCTCCACAAACACCTTCTCGGAACGGACAGGACTGGGTGCTACGCTTTGCACCTGGTTCTCCAGAATTTCAAATCCATCACAGATTGGTATGTAGGAAATGTCTATGAAATCTGAATTTATGCAGTAAATTTGGGCACAGAGAATAGAAATGTGAGCAAATGTGAGTTTTACTTCCATGTGAGCAAAACTCACTGTAGTTTCTATGCTCATTTAGTTTTTCCACAATATGAGAGGTAGAGTGTAAAACAATCATAATACAGACTTCCACCTCTTCCTCTTGGGATTGATGAAGTCAGTTTTGCAACTGATTTCAAGGGAGTAACCTCAGACTTTGTGCCTGATGTCATAGCAAACATTGAAGTTGAAAAATGTCCAAAAATAGTGCTGAATTGAGTCACTTTAAATGTATTTATCTTGAATCCCCACTTTGTGGCATTATGGCTGTAGTCTCATCCCGAGCTAGCATTATTCATTAATACCAGCTTATCCCCATGATCCTTCTTTCTTTTTGTCTATTCGTTTGGATACATGTGTGCACACATTTGTAACCTTCTGTTTCATGTTCTGTTAATACTGCATTTTAAATTGCACTTAGAGCTGGTGCATTTGAACCAGTTACGCTGTCAGACCAGGGAACCCCTTTTCTTGTCTTTTAGAGTCTGTGCTACCCCGTGTACCATATTAGGAGGCATTAGGGAGACTAAATTCCTCTGGAAATACAGACTGTCTGATTTTGGAAGCATTGGTGTGATTAACTGTAATGTAATACACTCGGTATGAATGCTTAATGGATAAACATTCTTTTGCTTACTCTAGGCAGTTTTACATCGTACTAGGATGCAATTCATTGTGCTAAACAGTGCGAATGTGAAACTATCATTAGAAAAAATGCAGTCAGCCAAAATGAATTCTGCCTGCAGGTGCAATTAAGGGATTGGTAAATTTACAATATGAAGTAATTGAGTAGTGATCTGGCGCTGAGAATGCTGCATTGCACTTTCCGTTTGAAAGATGTTTACAAAATACAGCAAACCTTTTGCTGTATTACAGAAGCTTTTCCGTTAATCCTCTTAGCCTCTGCCTGTTTGTCCGTTTTCATATACAAGCAATGACATTAACAGGCTGAACGGCTGGGTTTTGGTGGGAACGGGTGCAACACTCCTCCCGAATTAGTGCAACACCCCATTAATGGTCTCTTTTGTATCACTGCATGGTGATGTTAATGGGAATATGGCAATAGGCTACCAAAGGCTTTAGATTCCTTAGCATCACAAGCATTTGAGTTGATGTAGAAAAATACCTGCTTGTACTAATAACTAAATAAATACCTTCTGTAACGTGTGCAACTCTAAATTGGGGGATTATGTTTACCCTGTACAGAAGACAGTTTAAAGGGCCATCTAATATCTAGTGTCGTACTTAAGCTATTCTTCAACTCATAAGCCTTGTACTTAAGTAATGAATAGTCTGTGTGCTGGCAAAGAAAGAGTTTAACCCATCTCTGAGTTTTTCTTAATAGAATGTAATAGAATTTCCCAGAGTCATCTCTAGACCATGGGACCATCTTTATTTAGTAATCCGATCTCAGTTATTCATTTACTAAGAATTTCTCATTAAAAATAAAAAAGAAAACTGAGCAGTTCTTCATTTAAGGTTTTTATATGAGCTTTGTTATTATGCGAGGTGATGGTGGGACAGCTTTAGAGACTCAGAAAGGCTCCCACTACAGTCTGGCATGGACGTGTATTTGCTTATTGTGCCTTGGTCTGGGGCAAGGCTGTAAAGTCTTCTGGTTTCTGTCACTGGAGATCCTTCTGCCTGGCTCGCTCAGTCTTTGGTGCGTCTGCAGCAGTATCGATAAGGTTGCTAATTAGTACCAACTGCAATAGCTGCTAGGCGTGAGACAAGGTATATGAGAGAGTCATAAAAAAAACTTTGGGACAGTTGCAACTTTGCACCTCAAAAAAGTAGAATAAGATTTGCATTGATGATGTGATACTGAGAAAATCAGACACCACGTCAGCCTGTTTCCACCTAACTCTTCCATCTCTGCTCTCTTCTCTGCCTTAAGTAAAGGGATAGATAGCAATGTGTATTATTTATGGTACATTTTAATCTATAGTTATATCTATATATAAAAACATTGTATTAATTTTTGTTCACTTTATAAAATGTGTCATGACTTCACAGTAAAAACTAGAGTTGTATGAATTATCTCTGTATAAATTATTTAGCAAATCTTCTAAATTAATGCCCATGATTTGTCCAGAGAAGCTGTGGATGCTCCATGCCTGGAAGTGTTCAAGGCCAGGCTGGATGAGGCTTGGAGCAACCTGGTCTAGTGGAAGGTGTCCCTGCCCATGGCAGGGGGTTGGAACTAGATGGTCTTTAAGGTCCCTTCCAACCCAAACCATTCTGTGATTCTGTGATTACTTTTTTATGCCTTTTTTTTCCTTTGAATTATTTTCTTGCGGTTCTGACATTGGCAAATGAATAAAAGGAATTGCTTGTGATGTTTCGTTTTTTCAGTTTTAGTGAATATGCAAGTTATGCAATTTATCTCTGCTGAGATTTATTTTAAATAGAAATAAGAATGTTTTATGAACAGGCAATATTTTCTGTCAGGTGTTTGCCTCTGAGAATATTGGTGGCGTTTTTACTCTGTGTTTGGTCATCTTGACTTGTAGGCTGAGGGAGAATGAGACTGCTGGGAGAGGAACCACTGACGTGTTGATTCATGGTGACATTGCTACTGTATGGCAGTCTGTACTAATTGGTACCAGAAGCAGCATTTACTCTTGGCTAGCTTATGTGTCACACTCTTGAAGGCAGAAGAAAAATAGCACCCTCAGTTACGATGTAAATTGGCAGCGATGCAAGGATCTGGAAGAAATACTGCAGCAGATTCAGAGATAAATGTCTAGGGACAGAAATTGCAACTTTGCTTTGTGCTTTCATCTCTGTTTAAATTTCTTTAGACACCAAAGGTCCGGACTCGAGGCTGTACCGTATTATAATTAATTTGTCAAACTCAACTCACTACAAACGTTCTCGTTTGCGTGCTTATTTTCTCTATTCAAAGATACAATGAGTTCTTGAGCCATGCTGGTTTGTTACCTTGG
The DNA here is from genome assembly GCA_027574665.1 of Rhynochetos jubatus. Lineage (NCBI taxonomy): Eukaryota > Metazoa > Chordata > Aves > Eurypygiformes > Rhynochetidae > Rhynochetos > Rhynochetos jubatus. Next base: position 26,444,114 of record CM050653.1, read on the forward strand.
CAATAGAGGAGCTTGCCAAAAGAGTGATAAAATATATCTGCTGTCACAGTGGAAACAAATGTTCTTCTTAAATATTCTTGTTGATATTTTTATAATTTTTTGTATAGCGTGGCTGTGGATGTGTTCTTGTAGCAACTCCTTCATCGTTCTCCCGGATGGAGACACTCTCAAGGTGTAGGCAAATGGTTTTACCTGAAACAGGAGTGCAGCTATAGTCAGCCAAAGCCATTCAGGTTTAAAGGTCAGTACTGCACTGCTATAGGCAGTAATGTGTTAAATTGCTCTACCTAGATCTCTTAATCTGTCAGGGATCTGTGAAAGAAGTCTGGCAGGAGAGACGTTCTGAGGAACCCTTGGCTTTATGGGAATGCAATACAGTGGAGATTGGCTCTTTGCCCTGCAATTGTCAGGCTACTGTCGTGAAAAATACAAGTAGGTTTTTTCCTGATTTTTATTCTCTATTTCTAAATTGTGGCTTACTGACCAAAAATAGACACTGGTAAGATCTAAAACAATTGTGAAGTAAATTTTTTGTCAGTAACTTCCAGTAATACAAAGTAGACTTAAAAAAAGGCAAGGTCAGGGCAAAGGAATGAATTATGTATGAAGTGTGCCTGTGAAGTGCACAAAACTTGAAAAGACTCCCTGGGATTCATATATGATCAGTAAGACTCAGGGTTGTCACCTCACTAGTCATTCATTCATCCCATTATACTGTTGCTTTCAAGCTGCTGCATTACAAAAACCAGCCCACTGCCCAAGATTTAGACCCAGGTCTGCAAAACTCATGAAACAAATTTGGTGCTATCCATTTAGCGTGTACCATTAATGTAAGAGAAAAACAGGACAGTGGGGGAATTTCCCATTTGTAATAATGGTTATGACAAAAACAATAGTGAGAAGGGTGAAATGAAAAAAACTTAGCATTGTCGCTGGTCACTGTATGTGAAAAAAGCAGGATTATTCAGATAAGACTGTTCAGATATCTTTGTCAACTCCAGGTTTCAGTGAACCATGCTGTTGTACTCACTTACTAAAAGACAACAAAGACATAACAAACCTCATAACTGTGCGAGTTGCGAATTCCATGTGAGCGGTGTTTCAGTATCGTTGAATCTTTCGAAGTCTGACCAGGGTCAGACTTAGGAGACGTAAGCTGAGTTACTTAGGTTGCCTTGCAACGAAAGGTAAGTCTAATATTCAGATACTCTACAAAGGGTTGCATGCTGCAAGCATGAAAAATGAGTTTAATAAAAAAGAGCAGAGAAATATTCCTAACCTTTCTGTGTCAAAGTAATTCGGTATTTGCCAATGAGTGAACTGTTTGGGTTTTTAGGGTTGCCATGGGAAAATGGCTGAAGTTTTTCCAAGCATATTTGCCCTCAACAACCTAGAGGCTGTAATTTCTTGCCTGTATATAGAAGAAATGATTCATGTCACCTGTATTTCTCATGACACTATGTTCCTGAAGTAGGATTGCTGCTCCAGAGGGCAAGCCCGTTTAATGAGGACTCATGCCCATGGGAGACAGTTCAGTCACCACTCTTCCTAGTTTTCACTGTGTGCTAGGTGAAGATTGTGAACAAGGACACTAGGTGTTCTATAATGGAGTCCTCTGTGTTTATGAGACCAGCATTGCATTTTGTATAGCTTCTTAAGTATATAAGTATTAATTTGTTTTCAAAGGATCTTATCTTCTTCTCAAGTCCCTTAGAAAGTATGAAGAGACGGTCTGTGGTCCCACTTGTTTCCAACAGGCTTTTGACCCTAAATCCACCCTAAATGGATGCAGCACAGAAAAGTTCACATTCTGCCACTGAGGGTTTATTTTCATCAAAGTTACAACCTACAAGAAATTCCCTTTTAGCAGGAGTTTGCTGTCACTGAACGCACTTGGAGTGACATTCTTGAACAGCAGGACACCTCTCCCTGGTTTTGAATGGCTGTTGGCAGTAGTGGTGGGGCAGGCTGCGTCTCGGGTGGTTTTGTTTGTTAAATGCTTTATTGAAGTATTGTCTTAGCGCTGGTTGCTTTGCAGACATCTCGTGTTCCAAAGTCTGAAAGAGGAGTGTTGCTTGGCAATGGCTTTGAGTGTGATTAGCAGGTGCCTGGAGATTATCTGTTTCGGGGTCGCCTTGGGCTGGGTCAGTGGTAAATGCTGTTGAGTAAGGAGGCAGAGGCGTTGAAAAAATACGCTACCTTAAAAAAGCACAGGTGAAGTCAGAGGGTTCTCTTCCTCCCCGTGAAGGAGGCAGCAGCTCTGCTGGCTCTCTGATGGAGTCAAAACAAGGGACGGTGTCTGGAGAACAGGAGTTTCTCAGAACTCACTTGTTTTTGTAAGACTTGGAACTGCTGCGTTTTTTTTTTCCAGGTTGGGTATTTTCATAAGGGAAAGTGTCCCTTTATAAAGTCTGAGGAAAAACTCGCCCTAAGAAAAGTGCATCTTCTTTCTTGTCATTGATCCTCCTAGCACACACAATATAGGATGTTTTCAGCTGAGAGTTTGTTAGTTACTACTGTAAAAATGTTTACTTACTTCTACTTTACTTATGCAAGTAAAAATTCAATTTACCTTCAAGGAGCAAGGTTTTGGGTAACACTAATATGAAAACTTTGTATTTTCAAATCTTAGTCTCTTTTGTCATATAACATTCACCTGTAATGACACAATATTAGCCAAATAATAATCAGGAAAATTTTTTACGTTCTTAGAAATTACTCCGTAAGAGCAGATCTGTTATCAGCTTTGATATTACTCTTCAGTACTGGGGCTTATTTTTACTTGCTAATTACTCTGATCTGTCTTAATTAGGAGTAACAGCATGAAGTTTTCACATGGGGCACACATCTCATTTCTACCAACAGTGATTTTGTATTTTTCTGCTATGTAGACGAATAGCAACATAAATTGTAACAAAACCAGTGCATCAGTAATAAAACAAGTACAAACTGCATAAATAATATATGATATAAATGATGTATGATAGGGTAAATAGCTTCACTGATTCTAGGAAATTACTTAATGAAAAAGAAGTCATACCTGACATTTAGCCAACAAGAAGGAAGGCATGATAAAAATCATATTTGTACACAGAAAATTTGAGATGACAAAGAAAAAGAGAAAACTGAAAATCTGGCCTTCAATTTGATTTAAGGTGCCAAGAAGACCACATTTTTTATACCAACATGGCCATGTTGAACTAGATAGAATTTAAATGCTCAGGTAAGGGATCTGTAGTGGAAAAGCAGCTTCAATGCACTGCTGTGTATTGGTGCATCCTTCTTAGAAGGGCTCGAGTGTTTCAGCTGGGTTACTTTCAGTCCCTTGCAGCCCTTCCAAGCTGAAGCAGTAAGACCTTCTGATTTAACGGTGGCAAATGCAGTGGAGAGGTCAAAGTCCTCTCATCGCTGATAGCAGGAGATGATCCATCAGTACCACCAAAGCAATTTTAGTTCCATGTTTGGGACTGAAACTGCACTGTATAAAATTGAAGATACTAGTTTCAGTGAAATGAGCTTAAAAGCGAAGTCTGCCTGGTTGTTTAACTGCTTATACTCGGAAGCAAAGCCACACTCATGTCACGGGCCTAATTAATGCGTTTTATTAGTCCCTGCACTTTTGTGCCTGTGTCCCACCAGGCAGTGCGACTCTGGTGCAATCAGTCAGTGTCTTTCCCTGTGGGCAGGCCAGACGCAGGACAGGCTGTAGTGGGTGAAGTTCTACAGATGTGAGCTGAGGTGTGTTGACACTGCTGCACGACAGGGAGACTGTGGTTTTTTACTAGACACGAACTGTGCCGAGACAGAAGACGTGATAGTCTGTGCTAGTTACCTAAACCAAGAGTATCTGGAGACAATACTTTCTGGTTTGCATCAACAAATTGAACAGCTTGGTTGTGCATGGCAGAAGTTGCTCCTGGCTCTCTGTTGTACTGTCAGAAGAGGTCTCTGTGGGATGGAGAAGTCTCGTGCCCAGATGCTTTCAAGATTTCAGAGACTGAAATCTGCTGTGCAGTTCTGTTTGCTGGAGTTTCAGTCTGCTTAAATCAGACCTTTCTCCTACAGAGCTTTCTGAGAGAAACTCCAGGCTTGGTTTTGGTGGTAGACGATCAGTTTCTTTCAATATTGCAACTGTTTAATTCCCATCTGTGTCTCATCCCTGCAATTGCTTCTTGGGAAGATGTGTCTCCCAGGTGCTTCCCTGCTGAAGCGTTAGTGACAGCTGATGCCTACACAGGCTTTAGGGGAGTGGGAAGCCAGGGGAGCTGGAAGGAGCCTGTGGGGGCTCCTCCTCACTGACTCAGTCCCTTGAACTGTGACAGTGCGACTGCATGGCAGAAAAAGGCTCTTTAAGAAGTCAAGTCACCTATTTCAGACACTGTCAGAGCTTCCTCTCCTCCCTGAAGCTATGCTGTTGAGAGACTTTCAAGCAGAAGATAATGAATGGTCAAACTGTGATAGCTTTTTTCCTCTCATTTAGCTTCTTGAGCTGAGCTAGAGAGGTTATCTTCCACCCTTCCCTTCCTCTTGCCCTTGCAGAGCGCAGCACAGGAGTACTCCTTGCAACTGCTTGTGCTTCAAATGCAATGCCATATGTCAGTGTTGTGTCCATAAACATGTCTAATTCTTCCTGTGGTGCACTTACGGGTGTTCCTCACTTCTCTCCCCAGAAGAGAGATTTTTATCTATTCAGATCATAAGCTCATTGTAAAACTATTCCAGAGGAATTGGCAGCTGCCCTGGAAACATACCCGTTCCTTCTCACAGAGGGCAGGGAGGTGCTATTGCGTGCTGATCCAGGCTGAAAGACCTGAGAAGGTACTGCAGGTGTCAGCCACAACTTGTAATGTTTTTCTGAATGTCTTACGTCAAAATTACTTAGCCATTGTGTTTCTTTGCTTGGATTCTTGCTAACAAACATAGCAAAACTTGTCTAAAATTCCAGCTGTTACTGTAGTGAATAATAATGCTTCTGATACAAAATATTTATCATTACCAACCATGTCTGTATTAAAGACAACCTCTGGGTTTTCATCTTTATGAAAGTCAACAGGGTGTACGTGGCAGAAGCAGCCAAAGGAAATTCATAACGTCAGGTTGATTAGTGCCCTTAAATATTTGCACATTTCTGTTTTCTCCCAGTTTCAGTGTAGGACAAACAAGTTTGTTCACTTGGGGAACAAAGCGGGTGATAGGAAAGATTACACTTCGTGTTCTAAGATCTGTGCTCTTCAAATACAGACACTCTCAGTGTCAAGTCCTCTGTGTATCTCACCCACCAAATACACAGCACGACCTGGAGATGGGTTTTAAAAGATAAAAATGTAAGGTGGTTCTGTAATTATTCATCTTCCTGCACTGGATGTTTGCTCAGTAATGTTGTGTGACCAGAAGATGACCTGATCGTTCTCAGGGCTTCTCACCAGGATGCACGGAGAGGTGACCCATTTGTTTACTGCTGCTGTCTGCAAAGGAGGCATGGAACAAAGGTGTTCTACATTTTTTAAGTTTTAAAAATGACATACAAGAAGAGTAATAATACCAATTATCACTCTGATGGACCTGGTCATATGTACTAAAGCAAGCATCATGCACTAAAGCAGTGAGCATCATGTGTACCTCTGGGAAGCAACATTCCGTCACTTGACAGTATGTGACTGGTGTTTCAGGAACCATGGCTCCATGCAAGACTCAGGAAACCCAAATTCTGGCCTTGGGCTTTGTCTTGTAAGCTGTGAAAAAAGGGGAGGATTTTGGATCATCCCAAGGCTAATACCATTGTTTTTTCATGCCTGCAAATATGCCTGAAAATCTCAGTTCTCTACAGTGGGACAGGAGATGCCTCTGATAGGTGTCTTTGGTTGTTACCCAAGGACAGTGATGAAAAGGAAAGAGAAGGTAGATAGGTTGTTGTGCAGATTTGGGGAGAGGTTTTGACACTGTTTACTGTTCACACAAGCTGTATCAGTCTCTTTAGCTGGCAGGTGCTATTCTCTGCTCATTGACAACTGCATCAAATAGACAGTACTTCTGAAGATCAACCAACAACGTCAAGCTTAGCTTGTTGGTGGCCAGCAGCACGTATAGTAACAGCAGTGATGGAGTCAGGAGCATAAGTAGTAATAATTACTCCATGGCCTAGCATCCCTTTTAAAATGGCCTCTTGCACACCAGACTTAGAAAACCTTTACTTTGAATTTTCAGAAAAAAGAAAATGCTGGGGAAAAGTAGCAGTTTATTGGTGTTACATGGTATTGTTATGGTGAGGTACTGGCTGTGATACCTACTCCGCTGCCCAAAATGGGTGCCAGAGGCATGACTTGCTGCAAATGTTCACTGTAAATGTCTGTTCCATTTTCTGCTTTCCTGTGCATGTTGATCCATCCACATGGAAATAATCTCACCCAGATAACTGGGTCAGATCTTGGTGCTGTTTTTTTTCTTTCTGAGCAGAGACATGAGGAACAGGCTTTATGATAGCAGTAGCAATAGTGGGTGGAAAGCATGGTTTCATAAGAGGTATTACACAGTGATCACCAGCACATGTTGGCTGTGGCCCCTGATGTGGAATGACTTGGTGTAATCAAGAGTTACGCGTAAGAGAGACTATTTAGGAGTGTGCTAAGGGGTTGAGTAACTGAAGGTGTGGTAGAACACCTATTGCAACAAGGTGTTCCTGCACCAATAGACAGTCCTTGCACGGTTCGTTCCCTTTAGCAGGCATCAGTCTCTGGAGGGGTAAGAAGCATGGATGACAAGGCAGTCAGTAGCATCTGAACCTGGGATGACATCTTCTTCCTTGGCAAAAATTGCAAACACAATATAGACTTATCTGGGGTATACTCAGTATGTTTGGACTTTCTTAACCCGTCAGATGAGACAGTTTTTATGTTGCAGAGTTTATAGTATGCAACACTAATAACATGGTTAATGTGGCCATTGGGGAGGATAGCCCACGTGAACTTTCATAGTTCATCTCCTGAATTCCATGGAAAAAGAAAGAGTTTTTCCTACCTACTGGCTATTGCTAGCAAAATTCTGTGAAGATTCTTGGTGGCTGAGAGCTATGAAAAGATGACCTGAACTTATAAAACTTTTAGTTTTTCCAAGAATAATAAGTTTCCATCTAGTGCTGTAATCTTATGGTCATTCATAAAAAGGAGTATTATCTGGTTATTCATAAAATGAAGTATTAGAAACCAGAATGTGGGTTTTCTTCTGAATTAAGAGTCTGCAGCATATTTTGTTATAGTTCACGACATGCCTTTTCTAGATCCTGCTCTGTCACTGCTCTCTGGAAGAGAAGCAAGTAGTCATGTATGTGTATGTATGGTGTCCCTGGAGGTGCCACCCAGGGTGCCTAACAATAGCACCTGCTTCTTTGATCACACAGTTTGCCACTATTTTGGTGCTGGATGAATCATTGATCACCCTTTTTCTTTCACTTTAGAGAAGACAGAAGCATTTTCTGTTAACAGCAGCGTTGGAGTGAGCCAGTCAGTTCTTTGGGGTTTGTTTTGATGTACACATTGAGCTTTGGTGTCTGCTGGGTTGTCACCGCTGTAGGTGGCTTTTCATTCCCTCTGTTCCTGGATTACAGGTGCTGATGAAAATCCTTGTAAACGTCCTAGGTGAATTCCATGGAAATCTTTTTTTGTAATGGAAAGGTATGACCAGAGATTCAGACGATGTATTGGATTTTCCTGAAAAAGAGCTTTCGTTAAGTAATGTGTCAGGAGACTTTATTGCAGTGCATATCATAGAATCACAGAATGGTTTGGGTTGGAAGGGACCTTAAAGATCATCTAGTTCCAACCCCCCTGCCATGGGCAGAGACGCCTTCCACTAGACCAGGTTACTCAAAGCCTCATCCAGCCTGGCCTTGAACACTTCCAGGGATGGGGCATCAACCTCTCTGGGCAACCTGTTCCGGTGCCTCACCACCCTAGTGTGAGGGCAAGACCAAACCTGTGAAATCACAGGGAATGAGAGAATTTCCATAAGTTTGCAATCCCACACATGCTCTAGGAATCACGTCAGCAACAGACTTGTTGAAGTAGGTCTGCTTAAATCAAGTTAAGCATACTTTGAGGAAAGTTATAACTGTTTCTTTTATTTTTAGCAAAGTGAAATCTTGAGTGACGGTTCTCATGAGTGCACTGAACAAGCAGCTCTTTACTATGGTGGATAGACTTTTTCACAAAGAAAGAAAATTTCCAAGCACAAATTTTCTTTTCTTCATTTTACCACCCAGAGATTTGTTTAATAGGATCAGTCAACCATTAAATATGATCGTGCAAAATGAGGTAAATGACATACAAGAATATCCTCCTTCTTCCCCTAGTTAATAAACATGTTGAAGACAGTAGGCAAGATAATATGACCAGTGTACAAAAGATGGTGAGTTAATGCCAGTTAGGAAACATACTATTTTATCTTGATCCATCAGTGATCCTACAATCTCAGACTGAAGGCTTAGGTAAGATACTAGTTTAGGGTGGCATGACATATTTGGAGACAAAATAATAACTGCATTCACCACAAACAGTATCTTTAGTTCCCTTCTTGTGTGCAAATCTAAATATTCTAGACCAGGGAGGAAGATCCAAGAAGCCATCTCTTCTATCTAATCTGGTTCAAGAAAGATCATCCCAAACAAGAAATCAGTATATGATTTGAAGCTTTGAAAGAAAACTGTCCTGAAGCATATCCAGTCACTTTGCAACAAATCTGAAACTGCTGCCACAATATACTAATGCCAGTCATTGAATAAAAGGAAAAGAATGGGGCCAGTTAACATTATGAAAAGGAACCCAGAAATAAACATACTCATTTTGTGGCAGAATTTTTTCCTATACCTCACCCTGATTGAATCTCTGTCTTCAGGAAGCAATACTTACCTGCCTCTCTCACCACTCTTCAACAGCTAGTGACTTAGCAAATGTGACACCTATCTCAACAAGGGGCGCAAAGAGGGTCTGGAGAACTACAGGCCTGTCAGTCTGACCTCAGTGCCAGGGAAGGTTATGGAGCAGGTCATCTTGAGTGCCATCATGTGGCATGTACAGGACAACCAGGTGATCATGCTCAGTCAGCATGGGTTTATGAAAGGTGGGTCCTGCTTGATTAACCACATCTCCTTCTGTGACAAGGTAAGAAGCTTAGTGGATGAGGGAAAGACTGTGGATGTTGTCTACCTAGGCTCTAGTAAAGCCTTTGACACTGTCGCCCATAGCATTCTCCTGGGAGAAACTGGCTGCTCATATCTTGGATGGGCTCACTTTCTGCTGGGTAAAAAACTGGCTGGATGGCCGGGCCCAAAGAGCTGTGATGGAGTTAAAACCAGTTGGCAGCCGGTCACAGGTGATGTTCCCCAGGGCTCAGTACTGGGACCAGTTCTGTTTAGTATCTTTATCAATGATCTGGACAAGAGTGCATCCTCAGTAAGTTTGCAGGTGACACCAAGTTAGGCAAGAGTGATGATCTACCTGAGGACAGTGTGGCCAGCAGGATCAGGGCAGTGATTGTCCCACTGCACTGGGCACTGGTGAGGCCGCCCCTCAAATACTGTGTTCGGTTTTGGCCCACTCACTGCAAGAAAGACATTGAGGTGCTGGAACGCGTCCAAAGAAGGGCAGCAGAGCTGGTGAAGGGTCTGGAGCACAAGTCCTTTGAGTAGCAGCTGAGGGAACTGGGGTTGTTTAGCCTGGAAAAAAAGAGGCAGAGGGGAGACCTGATTGCTCTCTACAGCTACCTGAAAAGAGATTGCAGTGAAGCGGGTGTCACTTTTCTCCCAAGTGACAAGCAATAGGACAGGAGGAAATGGCCTCAAGTTGCACCAAGGCAGGTTCAGATTGGATATTAGGAAAAATTTCTTCACTGAAAGGGTTGTCAGGCACTGAAACAGGCTGCCCAAGGAGGTGGTTGAGTCACTATCCTTGGAGGTGTTTAAAAGACGTGTGGATGTGGTGCTTAGGGACATGGTTTAGTGGTGGACTTGGCAGTGCTGGGTTAACAGTTGGACTTGATGATCTTAAAGGTCTTTTCCAACCTAAACGATTCTATGATTCTGTTATTGTATCTCCATTTTCCTTTATAAAAGCCATCTGTGTTTCACGAATGAAATATAGGTTTCTCTCATCGCGTTGATAAATGAGACAATCAAAACTAAACTCACAGCTGTTGTTTTTAACCTGCACTTGCTTACATGACGGCTGCATTTCAGACCTGAAGGTTTGTGGTCAAACCTAAGCTCACAGGTGTTTTAATTTGGTCTAACTCCATGGATTGATCCTTACTTTGGTTGTTATAAGCAGGAGTGACGTTGGGTTTTGAGCCCTTAGTGGGAATAGTTGTCTTTGACAACAAACCAGAGAGAAGGTTAGCTGCCCGGGTTGCTTACCCCCCGGCCTGTGGCAGGGCTTTTTGTTGCCGTGGAGTGGGCTCTTCTGACTGGTTTGATCTATTCTTGTGTCAGGGTAGAGAAGTTTGTCATGAGTCATACTTCTCACAATCAAAAGATAAATGGCATGGCCTTCTGTCCCTTACCTGCTCCTTTTTCACTACACAGAGACTAGCATCGTTAGATCTACGGGTTGTTTTCTAGCTTGATATGGCCTACATAGAAAACAATGTTCATGGTTCTTCCTGTCTTCAAGTGTTCAGACGCATGGAGAAGCAGCAGGCAGGGGTATGTAACATGAAGAAGGCTTTATCTTGTGTAAAAAAGGTCTGTGAAACACACGGAGTAACTAAAGACTTTTCAGAGCTCCTCTGTCAGGCTGTTAATCAGGTATGGACACCCTTCATTTTGTTTTGCATTTCAACTGGGAGTTCAAACACTCAGTGAGGTTAACAGCAGGAACAGAAATTAATACGTTGCTCAAGGCCTTTAAAAGATACTTCATGCAGATGCGGTTATGGCATCCGCAACCAGAAGCTTAGGGAAGGAGTTGAAGGTGATCACTCACATTTTGAAGGGGTTGACTGTTTGCCCACTTTCTCCGTTTGCGTGTTGCGTGGCCAGAACTTGCACATAGATTTTGCATGTTATTTTAGACCAAGCAAATTGTTACATTTGCTTATGTTTATTTCTCTATCACTGTCTTTTCTGCTGGCTTATACATACTGAAGCAGCATGAAATGTTCAACAGAATTGGACAGCGTTTAATATATGATTTGTTTAACTTAGTTTTGGATGGATTTATGAAGGCTTCTTAGGAACATGATTTAGTTAAAACACTTTTTCTTGCATTGGTATCGCTAAAAATCAGTGTGAGAGGTTTATGTATTCTTGTAAAACATCATCTCAGTCTTCTTGGAAGAGGCAGCTTGTTAAGTGTTGTTACATCACATTGATGTAAAATACAGGAGTTACAATTTCTGTAAAGTGACTTAACGTCTTTTCTGTTTCAACCACTACTTTATATAAAGCTGGGAGGCTGTTTTGCGGGAGCTTTGTGGTAGCCATAACACAGTTATTATGCTTACGTTAGTATTGAATAGTATTTTTTAATTGTGATTTTAATATATTTACTATTTATAAGAATAGACGAAGAGGAGACTGTTTTCCTTTATTTGAAGCAATGAACATGATACAGGTGTGGGACTGACATTCAGTAAAATTATTACCACTAATTATGCATATTCTTTCATTACTCATAAGTGTGGACAGCACACAAAACTGGCAAACTGTGACCTCCAACCTATGGAAATATGCTTTTCCTGACTTTTTAATGTTCCTGAGGGTCTGAATAATCTCTGATTGAAGGCCATGTTCATGTTGGAAGTGTGATGGAAAATAGCATAAATAATATAATCAGGTTAATGGAGTTGTGTTAAATTACTGCTTTAGAGCTGAAAGAAACCTGTAAACCTTTTTAGTTTAAAAAATATCCATGGCTGTGTATATTGCTCTGCTAAAAATCTAATACGTAATCTGGAGCATAATCTCTAACCATATCCATAGGCAGTGTAAATGTAGATTAGTAATCTTCAGGCCTAGCTTTGGTTAGATGGATGCAAGCTGGAAGTTCATTATGAGAAAAGCCTGAAACAGAGACTGTATGTAGGTCATAATTTCAATGTATTTTGCTTTTTCCTGTTTGTGAATCTTTACTAACAGGGCATTCTTAATGAGTTGAAATAAGTATTTTAGATAGCAACATGTATAGGCCAAATTAGTCATTCAAGATCACCTTCTGCATTTATAATCACAAGAAAAATCAATTATTTATTCTCAGTTGACTTTCACAGCCATAATTGTGCTTTACTTGAATTTTTAAATTTAAAATCCTGAAGTTTGAATGGAGGAAGAAATACAGGAGAAACTTGTCTTTTAAAAGCCTTTTCAAACTCTGCAACATCACAGGACAAAAGCAGTAGCTATTTTCATAAGTTGGATGTCTTTTTAGAGTAGGTAGTTGAGTGATTTTTGGTCTGTTTCCACAGGTTTTCAATACATATTCTAATGAAGACTATGACAGGAGAAATGATGAAGTTGATCCAGTGGCTGCATCGGCTGAATATGAACTCGAGAAGCGTGTGGAAAAGCTGGAGCTCTTCCCAGTTGAACTAGAAAAAGGTATGGAGTGTGTGTGCCATTTCCAGTTCCTGTGACACTGATCTACAAGTCTGAGGAAGTTTACACATGCCTACAGATCCTGTCTTGAATTTACGTGAATCTGTTGAGGTCACCTTGGCTTTTTGGATTTCAGGAACTGTTTGATAAAGAATTAAAGAAGCAATTTAGAGGCATGCAGTTCTTTATTTTCCTGTGGGAATTTTTTTGTGTCACTCCAGTAACATAGGATTTTACACAGTGTTTGATACTTTCATTCTCCACGGAAAAAGTCTTTATTGCTGTTCTGAGCTCCTCGTAAGGGCGAAGGTGATACAAGAGTGAAGGTGATACTTTTTGTGTGTATTTAAAATGGTAGAATAATAAAATTTTTTAAAGGAAGCAAAAGGATGTTAATGCTACTGACATGGAAAACCAAGAGGGAACAAATCATAAATGTTTATCTGCCAAATAATATATAGATGAAATGTAAGAAGTTTTTGCTTTCACTTTCTTTTTTCACAGATGAAGATGGACTTGGCATAAGCATTATTGGAATGGGAGTGGGAGCGGATGCAGGCCTTGAAAAACTGGGAATATTTGTCAAAACAGTAACAGAAGGTGGGGCAGCAGAAAGAGATGGCAGGTAAATTAGCCTCAGTATTTGGAAATTTTCCCAGCAGTAGTTACTGTGATTATGAGAAGACACCAGTTTGATATACTGACTTTAAACTGTTTAAGAAGAGCAGATTTGCCAAAGGTGTATGTTTGTGACTAGCCGAACAGCAGATGCTTTAGCATGTGTAAGGCTGGACATTCCAAATTGAATGGAATACTTTTCATTCGTTTACCTTTGAAGGTAGTTTAGATTTTAAAGGTGTTGAGCTCTGACGTGTTTTTCTGGTTTCATACCATCTTTAAACAATCAGTACTTGTGAGAAAGAATCCTGCTCAACATTTGATTAGGAAAATAATTAGTGTATCTGAATGATTAAACTGTTATAAAATACATCTCCTTTCAAGTTTACTACCACAGGCTGTTACTTTGTATTCCTTATTATGCATGGTCTTGTGCTCCAGAGTTCAGTTTTCACCCCTACAGCACTGAAAGTACGTTAATCAATTTGAATGAGAAGCTGTACCATAAATCTTGCCCACTAAAGGAATGAATGGGTGTTTGTAGTCTTTATAGGATAGTCATATAAAACCTGGTTGCTTCTAGAATTGCTTTTGAACATACAGTATTTCCTGTCCTATGGGACAGAGTTATCTGGGTATTGCACAATACCTGCCACAGTAAGACCAGTGTTTCTCATTAAAAGTTAGAAAAACACTTTACTATGAAATCATTTACTAATGGAAAATGTTCTTAACCATCTTTCAACCCATGTGATTTGTTGTTTTGTCCCAGTGCATACCCTTTGTAAATTTGCATACAAATTAAACATTACTTATCTGATACATTAGCAATTAAGTCTACTTATATGCATTCTCTACTTCTGTTTTTAACCATTAGTAATCTGTTATATTAGTTGTAAATAATACCAAAGACAAGTAAATAGAGTAAGAATAAATTAAAAAGTTGATACCGTCTTTTAAAAAAGAATTATTGTTCCTTAGGGGTGAACACCTGTAACTTTTCAGCCAGGCAAAAGGTTGTTCTGCTGTGGAAACCCCACACAAATTAAATCAGAAGGCTCTACATGGCAGGGGTTGCAAAGTTTAATAACATAGCTCTGAAACTACTGAAGTATGCCGTCTTCCAGATTGGGCTTGCAGGTATCTTTACAGATCTTGGCAATAAGATACCAGGTTGAACGCCAAGTACTGATTTATCATAGGCTTAAAAATTATGAAAGGAAGTGAAGAAGCTGACACCCCAAGATACCATGACTTCATCCATTACTTTACGTGAATGCTTTTCTGAAACGTATGTGTGAGCTCAGCCAGAAGGCATTAAGCTCATGATTGGCATTCTGTGTCAAATTCTCCAGTTGAAAATCAGTCGCTCACTACTGCTCTGTGATGATCTGTATTTTCTGTTCCTCTCATTATTCTCATGTTTGAGTGGGCTACAGAAGTTAATGTTCAATCACAATTCTCTCTCATTTCCCTAGATGGAATCTGAAAGGAGCTTGTCAACTCAGAAAAAATAATATCTTTCTTTGACCATTCTAATATTTGTGTTGGTTTTCAACTGGCTGAATGTTCAGTCAGCTGAGAAATAGCCCTCTGATTTTCACTTTGAGAGCCTGACTGATCATTCACTTAGGAAAGGGATATGTAATCCTCTCAGTCAGGAGCAGCCAGTTCTGTAATAAAGTGCATCAACTGTAAAGTATCCTGTTAACTTCATCTTTGTGAAAAGCCTGGTTAATCATTACCACTGATAGCAAAACAAAGTCTCCTAACAGAAAATAAAACTGTATTTCAGCAGTTGCATCAGATACTCTGAATAACCATGTAGAAGATGATTGCTTCAAGCAGGCTCTTCTGAAACTGCAATGTAAACCATTATAATATCTGTAAGGTAGCTCCCATCTTTTACTGAAAGACCCATCGAATCATGATATAAAGTATTGACCTCCCGTGGAAACCCACAATCTCTTCAAAGGGGTTTCTCAGTGATTGAGCATCACTGGCTTGATTTGTGTTGATGCAAACAAATCGGTAGTGTCCAGTTGTCATATCAAAAGGCATTGTGTGGCAGTATTTAACCAAGCAGTGTGCTTTGAGACCAATTCCAAGGCAAGCATGTTGATAAGTAATAAGAGAGATTATTAATAACGTATAAAATATGAAATCAATCATTAGACTGAATATGAAGAATAAAATCTCCTGGATGAATTCATAGTGGCTTCTTTCAAATTATTGTGGTGATGACACATTCACATTTTAAAGTATTTTGATAACATTGAGAACAACAGGTGAGAAACATCACACAGTTCTCAACTTGAAAAATACTCTAAATGTCTGCACAGGTTAAATTTTTCAGTTCATCAGTCATTACACAAGTAATCTGTTCAATTTAGGTTGGCTCACTTTTTTAGCTGCTACTTCAACACTTCATTCTGAAGTGCTGCTTCATATAGGCAAAAATTTAATCATGACCATTAGAAAATAATTGTCAGAAGAATTACCAATTTCATTGATGATAAAATCAGTTAAACCTCTATAATTCAGGCTTTGCCAACCTGACCCTAATTTTTTGTTCAGGTTGGAAATGAGATTGCAGAGACACAGGAAGCCTAGAGCTCCTAATGGAGGGGAAGGCTGCCCAGAGAACAAGGCTATGAGAATATTTTGGTGCAGATGGTGCCTGGGGTGGCTTGTTTGGGGAGTTAGGGCTAGGGTACGGACGCAGAGCTGCGGCGAGAGCTGGGCGTGAGAGGGGATGCCTGAGGAGGAGGAAGAAGAATAAGGCTGTGAGAGTATTTTAGTGTGAGCAGTATAGAGTGTACATGGCAACAGACAGAAAACTTTTTAAATTACATGTAATTATATAATTTAAATAACAGTTTAATTGTATGCTGCTTGATATGTGTGTATGTTTATATATCATTAAAATATAGGTATGTATAGAAAGAGAGGAGGTTTGGAGAACAATGGCTGTAAAAATAAGAGTTGGAAATGAATTTAGGAGCTGCACAAACAAGAAAGAAGGAGATACGAAGTATGTCGGAGGGACAGATGGAATCAGACTGAATTGCAGTAGATCAAGATAGAGCCACTGATGAAGTTGCAGGCAACATTTCTCTAACATGACATTTCATCACCTGAAATACTGTAACTACATGTGTGTATGAACACCGCTAGTCCACTGCATACTGAAGTATGTAAAGTGGTGTAGCTAAACTGCCGTCAGAAAGGAATCTGTTCTTCCACCATTTAGTTTTCAGCCAAGAGGGTGACAGATTCTCACTCAGTGGGCACCAACTTCTTCAGCTTTTTTCTTGGAACTCCTGTGTTCATGTGACTGCACCTCATGTTTGCTAAAGTAAAAAGAAAAAAATTACAGCATTGAAATACAATAAATATTAATGCCATGGGTGTATTTATTAAGTGCTTCAGTGAAAATCTAAATAAAATTCTGAGAGTAAAATACATGATATGATTTTCAAGATGGGAGTTACAGGCTGTCGTGAAGATCATTTTTTCAAGGTTGCTTATATACAGAAGGGAGAACACAGTGACATTCTGTGGTGTACGGCTGCCAAACAATGAATCTTGTGTTTCTTAACTCATCAGTGAAGTCCAAAGACCTGAAGATACTTCTTGAACATCTGTAGAACTGCAGAGCATTGCCTCAGACTTGACAGAGAAAGAAGTGTTCCAAGTTAAAATGATTCAGCCCTCTTTAGAAGCCTCTGTTTTTCTTTGAAAAGAAGTTGTGTCACTAAGATATCCTAAGATACTGAATAGCTTAATTTAGGTATTTTCATATAATTTAAATAGGATTTTTCATAGTTGTTTCCTTGTTCCTTTGTAAACTGTATTGTTTGACTCAGTAGCATCTGTGTACGTACTTGAAAATTGCTCCCTTCCACTAGTTCAGAATGTGGTGAGTTTTTTTTTTAATTCTTGAAACTATAGGACTTCGTGCATTTCTAGAGGACATTTTAATATAGCTGTCTTCCTTCCAAGCATTTGTAATCCAGATGAGTCCAATGCCTGCTCTAGGGATTTCATAGTAGTGCTTGCTTCAGATAAAAGCAGCATGTTTTTTTTTCTCCCTAACTTTTCCTGCATCAGTGTATCAACTGTAAATAGGTATTTGTTTTCAAAAAGAGGGTCCTCATTAAAACAGTCCACGGTCTTGTTACTGTGTGGAGGAAGATCACACTTACACTAGGAATTCATCTTTTTGGAGCAAGTTAGATGAAATACTTTAAGAGAGTAGGTCACAATTATGTCTGATGCACAAGCTCTTTTCTCCACAGATGAGCAGGTTGTTCTAGTTAAATATTGCATTTTTTTTCCATTAGCGTGAAATACCAGAGCTATGTCTTATGCTGTTTTTCAAGATCAGCTTAGGAAAGAATGATATAAGAACTGTTCAAATATATCTCATTTAATTTAAGTCATATGAAAAATTCAAGCGTTTGTGTTGCTGTATTTATGTACAAGGAAAGAGACTGGGTGATTGATGCTATTAATTGTAGTGGTAACTTTGAACCTGGATTTATGAGATGCCTGTGTGCAAGGAATGATGCATTTTTTATATTTACCTCAGTCATTTTATGACTGAGTTTTTGTTTAAAGTCTTTGTTTAAAATCAAAGTAAAAAGATCTCTGTATGCTTAGTTTTGCTGGAAATTCGCCAAGAATTCACACCATTATTTATACATTTGCTTTTTTTCTCCTGAAAGGATCCAAGTGAACGACCAAATTGTGGAAGTTGATGGCATCAGTCTGGTTGGTGTTACACAAAATTTTGCTGCAACTGTTCTTAGAAACACCAAAGGGAAAGTCAGGTGAGTGTTTTAGAAGAAAAAAATCATGATCGAATACTTAAGATTATCTGGTATCTTTCACAGGAGTGTCAGTATACCCAGTTGTAATCAGAGTTTTTTGGCCTTTTTGTGCCTGCAGCTTTTATCCCAAGACAGAGATGAGTCACAATATTACACATTTTTGTTATGGCTTAGATTTTTAAAATATGACTGCTGAAACAAACTGAAATTGCACACAGAAGATGACTCTTCACTGGTGTAGATCTCCATGAACCTCAAACTGTTTGCATTAGCTAGAATGACGATGGTCATGGGTGTTGGTCAGATGGAAACTGTGCTGTCACTGGTCTCGTCCCTGGTCTTCCACTGGGTAGGCTGGCCACGTTACTGCCCCAGGGTTGGAGGAGTAAGATAGTGAGCACTGTGGTGCTCACAGATGCCATCTCAGCACAGAGGAGAGAGTACTGGATGCAGTAGTGTTAACAGCTACCGAATTGAGGAGAGGAACTTTTCAGTACTAATTCACTGAGCTATCTGAGTCCCTGCCCCATCTCTGGGTTTCTGTCTGTTCCTGTGCTGTAGTTCATTGAAAGGCTTTGCTATAAAAATCCATAAAACAATAAATAGGCTGAAAAATGTAACATATATTGCAAGTAAAATTCTGAACTAATGTAAATACAAGGCTGTAAAATGTTTGTAAATTAATAAGAACAGTGTTCCCCTAGAAATTAACTGGTTTGCCATTTAAAAACCAAATGCAGTGACATAGCTTTTCTGTCTAATACCTTACTAATTTCAGCAAAGATTCAACCCTACAAAATAAAACCAAAAGTATTTTTGGCATATTGCAAAGCAACAGCCATTCTCTAGTCATCCTTTGGTTCTCTCTCAAAATCCTGTCTTGGGCCTACAGCTGATTTCTTTAATTAAAGAATTCGGGGCTGAGTTCTTTTCAGCCATGACTAAACAACTGGTGGTAATATAGGCAGTCCCCCTAGGATGGTGGTGCTGTGTGCTGCTGTGCACATGCCACTGTAATTCTATAGCTGTTCCCACAAGACGTTAAGGAATAATGTTGGGATGTGGATTCTGCAAAGAATCTTGGGGGTGGTTGATCAAGGGTTTATTTGAAAGAGTTTATTTAGGAAAAACATTATTAGAAATCCTAGTGTAATTTTAGGTGAATATATTTTTTGTGACATTTACAGTTTTAGCTATTTCTGCAAATACACATGCTCTGAGAGTTCCTACTGTAAAAATGGGTATATACTTTAGTAGGTTTTCTGCAGAGTTGGGACCTTCAAATGTAAAATCCTTATGACAGATAAAAATGTCTTCCTCTGTTCTGGTACACAAAACAAGTGCCATGTGTATTTTGTGTTTGATGTTTTAGCTAAAAAAAAAAAAAAACCCACACCAAAAAGCAAACCCTCCCAAAAAAGGGAGAAAATGCTCACATTTATTATATGCATGTATTATATACATTCAGAATTGGCTTAGTTTGTGTAATTATTATTGTCTAAGTTAACAAATAGAATATGTGCGTCCACGGAAAAATGATGAGTTTGGAGGAAGGAAGAAACATAGAATGATTTTCACACAGAGTGCTCTCAGAATCTTCTCTCGGGAAGTAAATTACAGTCAGACTGGTGGCAATCTTAGACCCTTTTGTCACAAAATAGTGGTCTGCAAAAAGTGTTTCTTCATTTTTGTTGAGCTTACATTGTCAATTTTACTATGTAGCCTCTGCACTGGGATCGTTTGCTTCTGACAGGTCTCATTTATCAAGGAGACACATATGAGCTTCTACATTTTTCCTTGTAAGTCTGCTTACAATACTGAGTTTTTATGGGGAAAATGACCCAGTGCATTAGTGTCACAACTAGATAAAACCCCCTCATAAAATAATATTAAATTAAAAGTAAAATTTAAAATACATTATAATATTAAATAATATTATTAAATATAATTAAATATTATTAAAATAATAAATTAAATATACATAAGAATCTGTGTGGATACTGGCATACTGTATGGTTAGCAGCATCTTATGTATACGGCTAATTAGAGGAAAGGAATTGGTAGAATTTGGTGCAACTCCCCCTGTTTTTATTTCAATTAAAACTACATGGAAAAAACCTCAGAAAGACTACTGTTCTGCTTTATGCAGGCCAGCTGAGAAATGCATGGGGTTTTCTGGTTTGTGGTAGGCTGGGAGCGAGACTTGACAAGATGGCTAAGCATTGTGTGGCACAGGCTCCTGACTGGCTTCTGGTCGGGTCCTGGCCCGTTGCGCTGCTGATACTCTGCTGGCACTGGGGAACTGTATTGGGTTTAGCTACTCAAAGTCGGACATGGTTCCAAAAAGCTGGTTTTTTGGAGATAGAGATTTCAGGATGCTTGATGTTTTGGCTTCATTGTAGGTTTAAACATTTGCTTGTAAAGTAACCCAGAGCTAATATCGA
The DNA here is from genome assembly GCA_027574665.1 of Rhynochetos jubatus. NCBI lineage: Eukaryota > Metazoa > Chordata > Aves > Eurypygiformes > Rhynochetidae > Rhynochetos > Rhynochetos jubatus. The sequence continues at coordinate 26,464,591 of CM050653.1, forward strand.
TGAATTTAGATATGAAAGAAAATGACATATTTTTATCTTGCTGATTACTTTTCTTTTGCTGTAAGACCCCTGCCTGCAACCAGTTTTGTGGAGAGAACAATTATTTTCCAACAGATCCTCTTTCCCACACACACCTGTGTTAGAGCTGGGGTGGAGAAATCCCTCGTCTCCACCCTCTTTAGCACACAGTGCTCACCTCTGCACCTGAACTGCTCCAGAACCTGAGGGACAACATAGGAGGATCTTCTGGGGCCCAGTCCATCGTTGCCCCCAGCCGTCAGCTCCTTGCCTTTTGGCAGTGCAGGGAGTGGTGCTACGTGCCTTTGAGCGCACTATTCCCATGGCAGCTGCCATTAATGATCCGTGTCACTGCGGGAGGCAGGAGCAGTGGGGAAGGTTGCTGCTGTATAAATACCTTCTGCCGTTCCTGCAGCGGGTGTGCCAGCTGAACTACAAGTGTGTAGGCAATATACAGTTGCACACCCTGCCTGATGCAAACACGGCAACTTCATGAATCCTTCTTTCTAAGGGGAAATCACATACTTACTTGCTTGTCTGCTGTTTAATGGTGCCAGTTTAATGGATTTTATAGAACTGCCTTAATAAGCACAGTTATCGTCGTGTTCGTAGCGTATACGGTGTGTACCTTTCTTCTGCCTGGTGTCCTGTACACACAGAGATTGGGGTGTGTGTCACTGGTATTACTTCACGTTTATAACCCACAGCATTACATACACACAGTTGTTTTGTCCTTGCTTTAGTCAAAGTGCATGCTAGTTTTTGTAGCAGGGTTTATTATGTGAGAAAAGTTGCAAAGAAAGGACATTCCTGAACAGAATGACACTAAACCTACTCCTTAATTCTTTGCAATAAACGCAGTCAATACCTCTCCAGGGAGCTTGCATAATACCAATACTTAGCGATTTATTTTTCTCCTTTGAGCCTTCTGAACACTTTGAATGATCCTGACAGTGGAAGTCGTTGACCTAGAATAGATTTTTGCAACGTTTCTGCCAGAAAAATGTATCCAGACTGTCTGTAGCTGACACAGTAAAGAATCCATGAGAACGAAGATGTGGCTTTTACCTTTTGAACCATTCTAGGTGAGGGTGAAAGGAGGGGAAAGAAGAGCAAATGTAAGTAACTATGACTATTTTATCCATTGTTTGAAGCATTGGATGATTCAGAAGAGTTGCTGTACCATAATGGAATTGACCCAACCATTTTGGCTTCTCCAATGATAATAAATTCAATTATTCTTTCTTATAATGTTTTATAGGAAGATAATCAGCACCCACCAGATGTACTCTGGTAGCCTATGAGACAAAGAAAAGAGAGGGAATTCTTCCATAATCCCAGCTGGCAATCAGCTTCTGTTTTTAGAGATGAGAATTAGTGTCCTTGTGACTCTAATCTGGCAAATACAACTATGAATGGTATTTCAATTGATGTAAATATCAAGTCGTCTTTATATTTTTGCTTAACTATTTAGTTTACTACTATCTTGTATTAGTGGATTTCAGAATTTATTATATACAGGGGGGATTTTCCTTTGAAATGTGTGGTGTTTTTCAATATTGTTGAGTGTTGCTCTGCTCTAAAATTAATGGATCAGAGGGCAGTGCCAGACTAATACCACTAATTGTTCTGTACTATTTCTGACCCCATTTAGGATGTAATCCATCAACTTGAAGTTTGTGAGTGGTGCCTGCAATCATAAAAGATAGGGTAAGGAGGCAGCTTGACAGTGGGAATCCTGTCCTATCATGGCTTCTCCTGTGTTATTTTGCTTGCAGTCTCCTCATGGACTGTGGTGCTGAGTAGCAGACCTGAAGTTCTTTGAGGTTGCTTGGGAGATGTTGAACCGCTGTGACCCCACTATCTTCATCATAACGAAGAGGTGCTAGGGGCCCCCAGTGTCTTCGTCAGAGAAACCTCACTTGGAGAATTGTATGCCTCCAGGGAATTTAATTTTTTTCATTATTGCTTTCCTCTGAAAGGTTTCTTCTAAGGAAGTTAACCAAATTCACTGTTTTACTGGAGAGGTAAATTTTAAATTCTGTGTCCCCTTTCCGTATCCTGTTGTATGAATGTGACTAAGCATTTTCTCAGCTTTCCAGAGTGTTGCTAGGCACTGAGCAAATGCTCTCTTGGTGCTTTCTGAGTCAGTTCTTGTGTTTTCAGGAAACCACACAGAACCTGTGCAAAACCTGTTTGGTGTTTCATGATTCGCACCACCTTGAAAGTAATTAACTGTATTAATTCTAACCTACCAGTTTTTGTTTAATCAAATTCTGCTGAAATGCTTCGAAGTTTCCCATCTTAATAAAGAATCTAAAGAATTAGTTAGCAAATTTTGTCATGTTTAATTAATCTAGCTCATTGAAGACTAGGTTCTAACAATAGCTGTGTAACTATCAAACCCTGGGGCTTTCCACTATTAACTGTTGTCTGTTCTAATAGGGAATAATTTACTACCATTTTGTGTTTTTTCTTATCTGGACAGTTTTAATTCAAAGCAGGGGTTTGTCTCAACTCCCACTCCATAGTTCACAGCCTAATTTCTTTATCTCTTACTGTACTGCAAATGCAGTCTTTCAGACAAAAATGAAGTTTTCACTTTTCTTTAAGATAGCTTTTATACAAGGACCAGTCAAAGAGCAGAAAGTGAAAATACTTGCTTCTGAATTAACACCAACTTGATATGTCATTTATTCCTTCTTCAGTTAATTCCTTACCCCATCTTGAGCTTATTTTTTTTCTAGAAAATATACTGTCTCAAAAAATAGTATTTGTATGCCTGCTGTTATTTTTGTTTCACTTCACAACATCTGGAAAGGTAATTTATACGGTTGGGTCTTTGAAAGCGCTAAGACAGTATAGAGGACAGATGAAGTCAACTGCAGGTCTAGCCAGCAGTGGTATACCCTGGCGGGAATGCTGTTTGTTCACAGTAACAGTGAAGAGGATCACTTTATTTTTGTGACTCCTTCCCTTAGATAATCATCATCTCTTCTTCCAGCATGCATGCCTATGCGGATTTTCTCCTGCTCCTTCTTACTTTTCCTTCCTATGCTCTTATTCTATGAAACAGCTGTGTGCTTTAAACATCTGCAGGCATTCTCCATACTGCAGATCCACACTGTGGAAGGGGCAAGAAAGATTTGTACTGCTTCTCAGTCCTGGGTAATGAGACAGGACCCAAAAGCTAAAGATACCACACTCCATGTGTGATTCAGAGAGATGGATTTTGTTGTCTTTTTTTCTGGGTGGGGGTGATGGTTTTGTTCTTCCTTTCCTTGTCTGTTTTTCCTTGAATCCAAGTGCTGGAACCAAGGAGAGAAAAAGAGAAAAGAAAAGCCCTTTGCTGATTACTGAGCTGGGACTTCATGAAGGGCTGCTTAAGCAGCCATGTGTGCTTGGTGCACTTTCTGCTTCATTGATAAACCTGAATCATGGACCTGGCAGAAATTAAATTCCTGCTGCCTTGCACCAAAACAGTGTACATTTCTCCTGTGTATTCCACTATGGTTATACTAAAAATTCTGTCACACAAGGCGTTTTCTTTCTGATCTCTGCAAAGGACTCCTACAAGCACTGATAATCATCTATAAGACTACCAGGAGTAGCGTGCTGAATATTGTGAAAAATTACGAGTATTTTGACCCCTTAGCACTGGTGAGGTAAGACTGCATTCATCACTGCTTTGCTGGTTTATATTCCTTGGCTGTGCCTGTCGCAGTGGATGTGAGGTGAATTGCTCCTCGGACTGTTCTTCCGCACTGTGGCCAGATGGCTCCGTGGTGGTTGGTGCTCATACTGTAAAACTTTCTTACCTTTCAGAGCAGGGTGGCCATATGCAACTTGTCCGAAGGAAACATCCAAGCTAACTCCTAGCCTTTGTGCCTGAGTGTTATTTGGTAGAATATTAGTTAACTTGGGCCAAACTGTTTCAGTGATTTAATAGTGTAGAAGATTAATTACTAGTGCTTGGGATCATTCCCTGGCACTGTTTAATTTACTGGCATACACATAGCCCTTATGTCCTGAGATTTTGCTAATTTGAATTTGGTGGCAAGTTATTTCTCAAAATATTTGCACATTTGAACAGGAAATTATGTTTGAGTATGAAATCTATAGAGAAATATTAATTTAAAAGATTTTTTTGAATTATAAAACATTTTGCTAGGTATCTAGAGCACTGTTTTTAAAATTAACTGCAATATGAATTAATAAGATTCAGCAGGTCTGCATTCCATTAGGAATGGCTTTTCTTTTCCTGGAAAAGGAACACCTTGATAGGTTTTGAACCACTTCATTCCCAAGTTGGTTGGGTCTAAACATAAACTGCTACCCCTGCAACTGAAATACCATCATTAATGTTTATTTAGCTATTTTTTTAACTCTTTCAAAGTTCAAGATACTATGTTGTGGAAGCTCCCACCCAATTTTGGTGCACCTTGGTTAATGTGATACAACATTGTGACAGCTGGGCAGAAATACCTTGCGGGATAACTCACGAAGGCACAGGGGTGGTGCTGTGGGAGCATTTAGCTACCCCTGGACTGTGCTATGAGAGTGGTCCAGCTTGCCCTGAATCTGGATCATCTAGTCATCCAGATGAAGGACATGGTCTGAGCTCAGCAGCTTACTTGTGCCCCACCTGCATTTTCTTTCTGAATTTCCTTCCTGTGGATGCTGGTGAGGGAGGGCAGATCTCACCTCAAAGCGCAGTCAGGTTTTAGGAGCATTCCCAGGTAGCACTTGTACCCTTTGAATAGAGCTGATGTATGTGCTTCTCTTGCATTCGGGTATGTTAAAGCATAGAATTACAAATGTGTTTCTTTGAGCTGGCCATACCCATAAGAATTGTGTGGTGCTATGGAGAATCCTGATTAAATGATCATCATGTAATCAAGGAGACCTTTTATGCAAGCATTGTGTTGGTATACTGTCAGGCTGTCTGGAAGAGATTCTCTACCTGCACTCTCAGAAGAGCAGAGCAATGCAAGGACCAGATCCTGGAAGGGTGCCAAAACATTGAAGCCCTTGGCTAATTTTGAAGTGTTCTTGAATAAAGCTAATGTGTCAGTGAGGCCCTAGACTAGAACTGATTTCCATGGGAATAATTAATCTAAGTGCATTAATATTGGTGTGTGGATTTTTTTACATGACTTCTTAATTGTCTGACTCAATACCCATTTAGTGTTGGTAGTAGTGTATCTTGTCAGGGGTTTGTATCCAAGATGCTGCGGAGAGACTGCCGAGGCTTTGCTAGCACTTAAGCCATTGCTTTGCTGCTCATCCAGCAGCACCATTGATGATGCCGAAGAAGACCCTGAGTATGTCTCTGAAAAATAGCCGTGAGCAAGTTGAAAGCTTATGAGTAAGAATTAGAGACTGAGATAACAAAGGCAACCTTGTGATTGGTGTCTGCTACAGGCCGCCCAATCAAGGGGAGCCTATACATTTTAATTGCTCCTCTACTCCACTCTGCTGAGATCCCACCTGCAGTACTCTGTCCAGCTCTGGGCCCCTTGGCACAGGAAAAACATGGACCTGTTGGAGCAGGTCCAGAGGAGGGCCACAAAAATCATCAGTGGGCTGGAGCACCTCTCCTGTGAAGAGAGGCTGAGAGAGTTGGGCTTGTTCAGCCTGGAGAAGAGAAGGCTCTGGGGAGACCTTATAGCAGCCTTCCAGTTCTTAAAAGGGGCTTGTAAGAAAGACGGGGACAAACTTTTTAGCAGAGCCTGTTGCGATAGGACAAAGGGCAACTAAAAGAGGGTAAATTTACACTAGATATAAGGAAGAAATTTTCTACAGTGAGGGTGGTGAAGCACTAGGACAGGTTGCCCAGAGAGGTGGTAGATGCCCCATCCCTGGAAACATTCAACGTCAGGTTGGACAGGGCTCTGAGCAACCTTACGTAGTTGAAGATGTCCCTGCTCATTGCAGAGAGGTTGGACTAGGTGACCTTTAAAGGTCCCTTCCAACCCAAACTATTCTGTGATTCTGTGTCACAGGCTAGGTTCCCCTGCATCTGTCCTGACTGCTGACTGGGAAAAAGGACATCCGTGTTGGCTCAAGTCACCAGTAAGATGGAGTCCTGCTGTCTGCGGTCAAATTCAGGGTACAGCACATAACTTGCTTCATCGAGGGTCTGGGGACAAGGATGGAGGCTACAAAACATCTGCACAATGGTTCAGCTTACTGGCAGCTCTATCTCTAGGTTCTTAAGAGGCTCTTCCCCAAAATTTGCTTTTCTGTGCTGGCGTTACATAGCCAGCATCCTGCATTAGACATTACACAGATTGCCCTGTCAGTTTTTTATGTGAATTGTATAACTTCATTACCGCTTACATCTACAGGTGGTGGTTACTTCCTCATATTACTCTGGGTGCTAGTCTCCAGGCAGAGCAGTTTACTTGTTTGTGATAGTTTTGGGTCACTACCATCACTAATCTCCAGGCAAACCTTGTTTACTTCCTTCTGCTGATCACCCTCAATTCCTCTTGGTTATCAGCTAATAGCTTTAAAGATTGCTGTGCGCACACATGTCTGTGGTGCAAGGGGGGTTGTGTGGATTACAGACCTAAGACAGAAGGCACTGTTAGCAGGTTTGCAGATGAGGTTAGATAGGCTAACAGACAGGGCTGCTTTTCAGAGGGACCTCAACAGACTGGAGAAACCTCAATGAAGCATGGTAAATGTGAGTCCTGCATCTGGAGCAGCGTAGCCCTATGCGACACTGTAGGCTGGAAAGCGGCTGTGCAGGAAGCACCCTGGGAAGAGATGGAAAGAACACCCTCAGTCCGAAGAAAAGAATGAGATGGCAGGCATCTTTCTGCTGTCTCAGCTACCTTCCAGGAGGTAAAAAGGATGAACCCAGATTCTTGGTGATCCCAGTACAGGGGCAAGATAAAAGGCAATGAACTGAAGTTGCAACAAGGGAAATTCTGACTAGAAACCTTTACTAGGAGGTTTCTCAAAGGTTGAAACAAATGGAGCAAACATCATTACAGAGATTTAAAACTGATCAAGGCCATGACAAAGCTGGCCTTGCTTTGAAGTGGGGAGCTTGGGGTGGACCAGAGCTTCCTTCCAAACTAAATTAGTCAGTGATAAAAGGAGTCTTTAAGACTCTTGAGTTTCTGATCATTTTATCTGGACAAGTGTAATGGAAGCTCATAGGTTGCAAATTCCTTATGTCCAGTCAGTGACCTTGGCGTTTGGGGCTGCCATCTTCTAAGAAAGCTTGATGTTGTTCATGAAAACCTGACAAGCTCCGGCTTGTGCTGCTGTAACTAAATAAAACTGCCTTCTTACAGGGTTCACACCACTTTCAGCACTTTGGATTAATTATATGGCTATTATTCTAATGGAAGCAGCCAGAGTAGGTAATTGAAGACATCTTGAAATAAATTAGATAAATGGTAGTAGAAGCAGCTTTGTGCTTTAAAGCTCAGAGGAAATCCATTTTGAAAATCCAACTGTATAACTCCCCCAAATACAATGAAATTTACATTTTATTAACCAAACTGTATTTGAGGAAAGATTAGAAGAAAACAATTGTGAATCCTGTTGCAGAAAAAAACCCTCACACTTTATTTCTTAGAATGACACTGCTGTATTCTTACTAGATTTTTGTTCAATTTAGGGAATCCATGCTAAGTTATTTTTAACTGAGCACTTAATGCCTGCAGTGTTTTTAGGAGAAATCATCCACTCATGTCACTAAAAATCCATGCTCCTTCAAAATGGAAATATTTTTAATTTAATCAGTTTTTATAATAACGTTTCTAGTTCCCATGATTGGTAAAAAAGTCAATAAATTATTTTTTATTATTTCAAGAAGCACAGGTCTGCAGATCCTCATTTAATAAAAGCTGGAAATATGCATAAAGCCATATATCAAGTGTGCTTTAAAATCATTAAATCATGACTGGGTTGCAGGAGATGTAGGAGTTGCTGCCAATTTCAGTAGAAAGCTTTTCTTAACCACAACTACTGTAGTCTTAATTTGCAATTTATCAAGGTATTGTATTCTTTTAGATCTTCTTAAATCCAAGATAGAGTCAAATATTAATTATATTCCTAGCTCTGTCCCTGTTTATTTTGAAAATAATTAAAGAATATTTCATAGCTGGTAACTTAGCTATATTGTGTATAACTGAATATCAAGGTCAGTTAATGCCCTGCTTCTCTGTGATGTGCTCTCCTCTCTCTTTGTTGACATCAGAAATAATCAGTAATGGTCTAAGATTTAATACAGTGATGGCTTGTAGTACAGCATCACAGATTTACTGGGTGTTATTTTGCAGTTGCTGGCTTTAATAATTAAGGGGAATATTACCTTGATGAGGTTTAAAGGCTTTAAAACTCTCATATGTCTCATATCCAGAAATATAACCAGCTTCTTAAATATATTATTGCTGAGAGAATTTATGGTTCTTTGTTATAATACTTTTGGCCCTTGAGACTAATTAATCAAGTCTGAAATGTGTGTGCCTAATTTTGGTGAGCCAGTGTGATGCAAAATACATAATTAGCCACTTTGTTGAAGTATGCATATTATGGTTCAGTGACTAATTTTCTGGTCAGTGAATCACAGCCTTATGTCTCTTCTTCGTTTTTAAACACTTCAGATTACGATAGTTCTTGTATTTAAAGCCATTCTAGGCATAAAGATCTAATTCATGCTTGGCATTTTAATAACTGTATCTGCTTCACAGTTTTTCTGAGAGAGAAATATTTATTCATATCTCTACAAATTTATAATTTATGGCTTATTTTAGTTACAAGTTAAACATAATTATATGTAGCACAAGATTCTTAAGGTCACAGAACGTAACATCATAAAAGGTTGGTTTTGTTTGTAAAAACTAATTGTTGGCAAGAAGGTGTAACTTTTTACAAATTTACAATTCTTTATCTAGAACTGACATCAGTCATAGATTTAATGCTTCTAAATGTTTATTTTCAGACACTTTGGAAATGTCTCACTTTAAAGCATTAAACTGTTGGAAAATAAAACATTCCTTGGATATTTCTATTTTGGACAATGTTTGCTTTAAACTTTTTCATCTCTTTGAGGCTTTTATTCATGCATCATCTAACAGCTTCAGGTATCATTAAGGAACTTCATTTTGATATATGATTCAAGCCTTGAAAATCACATCACTATAAACTATGAGTGGCTTTGGCATGAGAAGAAAAATGAATAAGCTTTTACATTTTTACATCCTACCTAAACTTGTTTGACTATATGAAAATATTGCTGGATTACAATCTAATATGTGTCAATACCATTCCTAAATAATCAGGAGTTACCAGACTTCAGATGCATTACATATTGTCTGTTCTAGGTTTTCAGTGTACAAAAATGATTGTATGAAGTATTTCGAGTCTCTTATTTTCCAAGGGAGGTGAATTATCATGCTCAAGGCAATAGGGAATACGATATTTGCATCACTTTGGGGTGTTCCATAATTCACCACATTGGTGATCTCCCTCATGTGTTTGCAAGAGTGACGCTCTCTACTGTGTGTAAGTAATACACTCATGCATACTGTTGCTTAAGATGTTTGTTTAAAATAGAAGGTGGGTTTTTTTCCATATATTCTTTTAATTTGTTTATACATTAGAGGAGGCAAATATGTAGCAAATACGGGTTGAATCCCTTTTTTACTTCATGTAGTAATATCAGAAGTTCATTGTTCCTCCCAGCTGAGGCTGAAAACATGGCTGATTTAGTCTTTGGAATACTTGGCTCTAAAATTAAAATTCAGAGGAAACAGGATCCTATTATGAGTCAGTATGCAGAGCAGATGAAGTATAGGGGTCATGAAGAAATAATCCTTTTCTTTGAGCCCAAGGTCTTTATCATTACTGAGAACCAATGTCATATTTCATAACAGTAGGATGTGAATGCCAGACTAAGATCTGTTTTGATTGGGATTAAGATGCTGATGTTATTTCCTTGATTTTGTTTTAGTTTCTGCTGTATTTTCTATAAATGTTTTTAAACTAAGATGCTTACTTGCAAATTATTTTCAGAGCACCTTCTGCCATTATTTCAAATGGAGTCCCTCATTCTCAACTTTCTTATCCTTTTGGAAGAAATTACTGACTTGAATATTTTGATGATGTTGAAATAATCTCCAAATTGTATTCCTTTTCATAGTGCCTGACTTCATAGAGTCTGACAAATTGTTTGGCATAGGAAATGTACTCAGGGTCATCCACTCATGGGAAGCTGGGTTACATGTGGATGCCAAATTCCAAATGACTTTAGCAGTGATAGGCAGTACTAATGACAATAATTTTCTTGCATGGGATATAATGCACATTTCTACCTCTCATTGCAATAGTAAATTAAATTCATTATTTGGGCCAAATGTTGTGGAAACAAGTAATATATATATGCAGTATCTCCATATCACCTGATTGTGCTTTTCAACTCTGCATAGTACTTTTTTTCACCTGTAATTACCTAATTGTCTTTCTAGCCTGCTAAGGTACTTATTCAGCTTGACATCTTTAAATTGTGTAGTTTACAGTGTGTTGATACTGTATAATGTGTGTTTTGCTGTAGATAGCAAAATATCTAATTACAGTTATGCCACTGTGCTGAGAAAAAGTGTTACAATCCAAGCTAATTCTGAATTTCAGTTGCTGAAAGCAAGATTGGGAAGCAATCTCATAAGGCTCAACCAAGAAAGAGGCACTTCCCTTGTCTTTTGTTAAGTCAAAGAAATGGGTTGCCAGTGTTCAGCAATAGCTGACAGTGGAGAAAAACGCTCCTTAGCAACAGAAAGTCATCTATTAAAAGAAAGATTTAAATACAGCTTAAAATTAGGGGGAAAGTGTCTGTCAGATTTTAAAATGTGAAAATAGATTCTCTGTTATAGACAGGAGGACAGCAAATGTGAAAGCTCAGAAATATAAGTGAAGGTGGAGAAACAAGTTACTGTGGTGCGTGTTCCTTTCAGTGTGAGCTGCCAGAAGTGTGTCTGGGCTGTTTCTGTGCATCTGGTCTTGTGTCGACTTCCGGAAAGTACATTGCTCTAAAGAGAATGGAGGGGATGATACGTTTTTTAAAAATTGCCTGCTCTAGGTCTGTGTCCGTAAAGTTCAAACTTCTAACTGAGAGAATCTTTTTTTACTGAAATTTGGAGTGAAGGCTTTGGTGGTCACTTCTTTTCCCCCTTCTGTAAATAGTGTCATGGTCTGATCACTCCTGGTCTCACACACAGTGCTCTACTGGTAAGCATCATCCATGGAACGCATTTCAAACACTCGCAGCCATGTATATTTGGAGAAGAAGGCTACCCTCTATACAAGGCACAGCTACAAACCTAGAACTTTGGTACAACAATAGGAGTAATATTTTTTCACTGATGTTTTGTATAGGTTTGTAATTGGACGAGAAAAGCCGGGACAAGTGAGTGAGGTTGCGCAGCTGATTAGCCAAACTCTAGAGCAAGAACGCCGCCAGAGAGAGCTGCTGGAGCAGCATTATGCACAGTATGATGCAGACGATGATGAGGTAACAGACCGTCTAGCGTTTCGCTAATTGGTGTTCTTTAATGTTCTGTTTTCTATTCCTAGTTCCTTCTTTTTAACTGTCACCCAGAGGTCAGCTTCTGGCCCTCTCCATTACCTCTGCAGCTGATTATTACAGGTTTTCATGATGAATCTTATTTGAAAAACGAAATTACTGAAAAGCTTTTCAGCATGGATTTAAAATATTTATTTTGTTGCAGAAGAGCAAATACCAAATTATTTGATGCTTCTGTAATCATTGCTCTTCCTCTGAAGGCATACGCTTTCTGGAAAAAAGAGGTAAAGTTGGTTTGCGTGTGCGCCGACACATTACTTTTTTGTGAATACTGGTAAAAGTTGCCTTCTAACTTTTAGGAGGTTGAGGAAGTTTTAGACATTTATTTTTTCCTGGCAGAATTGATGTTGTTCTTAATTCAGAACATTAAGAAGTTTTCTGAAAATTTCTGAAATAAGACTCTTCCTTCCACACACTGTTTTTTGTTTCTGTGTGAACAGATATTCCACAGGATAGAGAATTAACGTACCTTGTTTGAAATGTGTATTGATGTTCACAATTAGTGCCTGATGTCCCATTGCAAAGGTTTTGAAACCATCAACTTCCTACAGTAAATTTTCCATTATCTCTTTCATTCTCTTAAAATTTACCAAGATGTTTACAAAGATTAACAAGAGAGCTTTTCCAGAGACTAGTGTCTGTGTTAACTTTCTAAATTAGCTGCTGGGTTAAGGTAAAAGGCAATTGCTGTAACAAACCGCTTCCATGTAGCCCAGGCATATCAGCTTCATTTCATATTATCTTGAATAATGTTATTTGAAATGCCAGACTCCATGTATTAGTCTGTTTTCATCCTGGGCCAGGTTAGTTATTTTATTTGTGGAAGGAGGTGATAGAGAAGTGGAGATCGAGAATTCATGCTACGTATTTGTTTCAGTTTAGTTTTCCTTTAGATACTGAGAAAAGGCTTCTAAACAGTGAAATAGAGAAAAAAATACTCCTGAGGTAAAATCAGGATACACTTGGAGTTTGAAACACACTGTTAAACTAGCAATAGGTCAGAACAATCTAAGTGTCCCAGAAGTCTAAGTAAAAATCCTGTCTAGCCCTAGTGATCTTTTAACTTACTTTAATTTCCACTGAGAGTAAAAAGAAAAATATTTTTGTGTGTTTTAGAATGAATCTTGTTTTAGATGCATATTTAACACACATAAATGAAAGTTGTAGTTGTCTGTATTGGCGATGCATATGAATGTATGCCTGTGCAAGGCCATGAAAGCTAGAAAATCCATATCCTCTCTGTTCCCTCCTCCAATAACAACTCCCTCTAGCCTTTGAAACAAGAGACCTCTTACAGCTCATCAGAGCATGCTGTAGACTTCAGAGTTTGAAGACCTGTGATACCATTTTATGGTAAACAGTCTGATAGCTTTCATCTTGGCAGGAGAGGGGTGTCCTAAGTGATATTCAAATCCTTCGCACTGTGTACTCGCACATAGAGGGATCTGCGGCTGAAGGCAGACCTGTGAGAGCAATTGATGCTTTACACCTTTTACTTTTGCATCCACCTGCAAAAAATCTCAAAGGTTTATGTTGGTTACCTTCATGCAACACACAGATGTCGTAACTCAGGATCTGGCAAGAAAATCCTGTTAAAACCATATAGATCAGTATTGACCCTGGTAGTGCCTCAGCCCTCAGTAGGGATTGCTGCTGTGCTGACGCTGATAGTGACACTTTTGTTCAGATGACTGTGCAGGTGGTTCTCAGCACTGTAGTGAAAGAGGACAGGGATGAGTAGGTGTCAGATACTTTTTGTGACGTGTCTTCTTGTCCTTGCAATTCAGTGGTTACAAACTTTTAAGCCCTGTTCACTGAATAGATTATGAACACAAAACATACTAAATGCACAAGAAGTTTTCTATTGGTAGTGCCTTTGGATGATAGAGACAGACTAAGGTAGGGCAAGTAATTAACAGAGTTCAAGGTGTCTTTTCTTGTCATAGTACTGCATTGAGGATGATGACCACTTCTCTGGCCATGACATGTGCTTTTTTGACCATTAGTGTTTGCGGTGCAAATGGCATTTTTATACGGTATGTGAGGAAAGGAGGAAGAAGAAAGGAAAAGACGTCTACCAGTGAGATCCAGACTATCATCAAAGACCACTTTAGGAAAGAGAAGGAGTTAGGCTTCAGAACAGATGTAGTACTTCACATCTCAAGAACTACATTGGGAACATTGAGGATCAAACCCATTTCCTACTGGATGCCATAGACATATTTGAGAGGGAGGTGTTAAACCTTATTCTCAAAGATGGCTGGGTTGTAGTTACTAAAGTATGCAATGAGACATGTTCCCTTTCTTAATTAACAGATTAATCAGAAGTAGATTTAATTGGGAACCTGCAGTAATCCTGAATACTTTAAATTTTTTTTGTCACCTGACTGCCGTCTAAGTAAACTCACATAACTTGCACCATTTGCAGGCAATTGGCACGATGGAAGCTGTGACCTAATGCACATTAGACACAGTTCAGAGACATTTTCGGTCACTTCTGCTCCATTTGCTGTCAAATACAGGTTCTGCTACTTAGAGCTCACCTTGCTCTGTGAGGGCAAATGTGGCTGGATTTATGTTGCTGTATGCCAGACACCACTGCCAGCCCTGCATCCTTTGGCTCTGGTAAGCAGGGCATCTTTCGGGCAAGAAAATCTGAATTTACACTGTCTGAATGAATATCCACAAATGTACTAAAAATCCTGCCCTTTCAAGCCCATTTCCTCAAACTGATAGTGATTCTGACTGCATGAAGTTCAGGAATATTTGGATTGCCACCATAGGGACTTTCGTGCTGAGTTGACACAGAAATACACAGGAATTGCTCAGTCTCAGAGCTATCAAACTGTCCTATTCATTTTCATATAGTTCTTAAAAATATGATAACATGTATCTCCAGCTACAATGCTGCATAAACAAACAAGAAAATGGTCTTTGTTCAACTCTCCATTGAGGCTGTCAAATTCTGAGCCTCAGAGACATTTACCACAAAGACAGCAATAACTTAGCAGGTTTCCGGAGCAGGAAATCAGTGATCTGTGTTTGAGTCCTGAAGTCACTGCACATGACTGTTTGGTAGAGCTGGTCAGATCACAGGAAGAGAGCGTGTGCCAGCCATGTGCAAGTGCTGGTCTTTTATCTTGCTGTGCCACCAGCTGGCTGGATTTCCTCTGGTTTGAAACTTAGGGCAGTCTGCATCATAGCCCAAGCACCATCTAGCTATTTTAGAAGAATCTGAGTTTGTGAAAATAGCATTATTGAGACAATTTTGTCTTCTGCCATCCAGTGTGCACTGGACCTGAGTCAGATGCTAAATTAGAGAGATGCTTGTTAGCCTCCTCTAACTTCTCATTCCGTTGCCTTGCAGGAATGTTACATGACAGTTACTTGTTGGGGAAGATTCACACTAATACACATAGTGTTTCCAAAAGATACATCATTTCCTATATAAGTAATCCTGAAAAAAAGATCAATTCCTATGTAAATGCCCTGCATCCCTGCACTGCAGAATCTGCTCTTATCACGGGATGCAGCTCATCACAGGCTTGCAGGATGCTTTCAGGTGCTCCTTCATTTAAGTCTTTGCATGAAAACACAAGAACCTCGTGCAGGAATGATGCAGAGTTTACCCATCACCAGATCGTCTAGCTTCCCAAAATCCCACATCCTTCTAACTTCTTGTATCCTGTCAGAAAACAAAACTCAAAGGCTTTGATTTAGGCACTGTCTTTGTATTTTCTACTTAGTGTGTTAAGTACGACCTGAATCTGTATCCTTGACTGAGACATTTTGCTTTCCCCATGTTAACACAGTGTTCTGTGCACATTTTAGTCAAAATCTGCCATTTCTTGGAATTCTGATTTCAACGTGCTATTATTTTCTTTATCTTCTAGAGTGAATGGCAAAAGTCACATAAAACACATTACCTGTTCCCCTAAAGGCTGCATATGGTGATGCAGGATGTGAAATTAATAACATATAGAATCATATAATGGTTTGGGTTGGAAGGGACCTTAAAGATCATCTAGTTCCAACCCCCCTGCCATGGGCAGGGACACCCTCCACTAGACCAGGTTGCTCAAAGCCTCTTCCAGCCTGGCCTTGAACACTTCCAGGGATGGGGCATCCACAGCTTCTCTGGGCAACCTGTTCCAGTGCCTCACCACCCTCTGTGTGAAGAATTTCTTCCTGATATCTAATCTAAATCTCCCCACTTTCAATTTAAACCCATTACCCCTTGTCCTGTCACTACAGGCCCTTGTAAAAAGCCCACTCCCAGCTTTTTTATAGGCCCCCTTCAGGTACTGGAAGGTGCTGTAATGTCTCCCCGGAGTCTTCTCCAGGCTGAACAAGCCCAGTTTTCTCAGCCTGTCCCCATAGGAGAGGTGCTCCAGCCTCTGATCATCTTCGTGACCTCCTCTGGACTTGCTCCAACAGGTCCATATCCTTCTTATGCTGAGGGCTCCACAGCATATTGCGTATTGCAGAATACTATTTGCTCTGTGGCCACGGTCAAGTAGTTTTATGCAAGTGATGTGTTAATGTATTTTAGTATCACTAATAGTCATTTGAATATTTTTTCATTTTAATTATCATTTATCTGGCCATTCTGAGAGCAAAGAAACGTTAGAACCATTGAAAAAAATGGTGACACACATGAAAAGGAAAATGTTGCAATGTACCTGAATGTCTGACACCCAAAAAGTACATTTGATAAACAAGATCTTTCAGAGTACATTTTTTCTAACATCATTAATACGAAGCACCACTGTAAAAGCGATGATTGATACTATAGCATTGTATTTTTCTTTGCTATTTTGAAAGAATTAAGTATAAACCATCAAAAAGTAAAATTAAGAGGTGGGCTTGAGGTATTTTTATAGACCTTCAAATGGTGTTCCTTGATTGTGGGAGAGTTTCAGCACAAACATTTAGCTTGATGCAGCCTTTGTTATGGTGATTTGGGGAAGGTCTGTCTGCATTATCCTGGCTGGTGCTGCTGCTCCTTGTTCCTGCTTGGGAGTGTTAGACCCATTGCAAGAATTTACAAGGCGGTTAAACAATGTGAGTAAGGCTGTTTCCCTTTTAAAGTGGGAAATCGCAGTTCATGTTTATAATGGTAATTTCATGCTATTAGCTGTGACAGCATATAGCAAAATTGAATGGCTAATATCAGAAGCTATTGCTGTGGATGGGATAAGCTTAAGCCCAAGTTGTTACTGAAATGAGAAATAAGTCTTTTGCATGGATGAATTTTGCTCACCAGTACAGACAACTGAAGACTTTCCTTCAGGAGCATCTAAGTTTTCATTGACTGTTGAGTAAAACAGTACTTTTATTGTGGTCAGCTAAAAACCCAAAATCCGTTGCAAGGAACCTCAGGGAGCTACAATAACAACTGTTACCTTACAGAGCTTTGTTGTTTTGAAGTAAAATAACTTTTGTCTGTGCCTTGTTGCTTCTTGTAAAATACTGAATTTTCCATTCTAGTTTACTGACACAGGGTCTGAAGAACCTTCTAGTATTTTCATGTGAAACAAAAGTCAGCAGAGCTATTTTTTTTCAGGGAAGGTATGTTTCATGTAGTTTCTGACATACCTTTCCTTAAAGCACTCATTGGTTCTTTTGAACCTGTGTTTTCTGTGATTATAAGGTGGGATCCCTTTCTTCTGAAGAGGAAAGCAGAAGCCCCATTTATTTCTGTGTTCCGCAATCTGTTTGTGTCACCCTGCTGTCTGGTTTTCCTGAGCAAACTGCAATGCTTTGCTTCGATGCCTACTTTTTTTGCATTAATTGAAGGAAAAATGACTGTGCCCATTGACACTCATTACGTACAATTTTAAAGGAGATTTTCCTTTGTGTTCATTTTAAGCTGCCTGACGTCCCCCTTCAAACACTCTGGCTCCTGAGATCCGTAGAATATTGCCTGCTCTTGAATTTTTCCCTAATAGAACTTTGTCCTTCATATGTGTTCTTTTTTCTTTTTATATGAAGGACTTCTTTTT
This sequence comes from Rhynochetos jubatus, assembly GCA_027574665.1. NCBI lineage: Eukaryota > Metazoa > Chordata > Aves > Eurypygiformes > Rhynochetidae > Rhynochetos > Rhynochetos jubatus. The sequence goes on from CM050653.1 coordinate 26,482,216, forward strand.
AGTTCAAGTCTTTGGAGGAATCAGTTTTAACTAAACTCATCTCTTTTATTTTTATCAAAATTGGTAAATATAATTTAGGATTTTGCATTACATTAGTATATTCCTTTAAAATGCACGTGTATCTGAGCCAGATCGGGTTTTTTATGTAAACTGGGCATAAGTTTGCTGGTTAACAATCCTGTTTCTTCCTCCTCTTTGCATGCTTCAGAAATTTCATTGCCACCGCTGATGGAGCTGCCAAGATGGTTTTTTTTCATTAGAAATGATAATTGTATATCACCTTGCAGATTTTTCAGACATAATGACTGCAAAATTGACAGTACCCAGATCGTGTTAGTATTTTGTCCCCACAATAATTCATTTCATTGAAATCTCGCTGGGATTTTAGAGTCAGTTGTTCCTCTTCTTGCAGCCCTGATGTTGTGTGAAGGTGGTGTTATGTACTCCTGGAAAAAGCCAGGAGAGTTAGCAGCCTGATTTTCTGTTCACACAGTAACTGCACTTAGCCGTGGGGAATAAAATAAAAACAGAAGTTGTTATAAGTGTGGTGTAACAGAAGATCTTGTGTGTGCATTTGAGACCTAGACATAGACTGATACATTCAATTTCAGGTGTTGTTTTGTTGAGCTGTGATGCTAACATGCCTGAACGCTCTGGTGAGATGGATTGTGTGTTCTTTGCTTCTGTTTTAAATAAGGAAAAAACAAGCTGTTAACTTTGATTGTTGAAGGCTACTGAGATTCTTAGTACATGTAAAGTATGTAAAATAAATGGTTACTGTTTATTCCATTGGAGATATATGTAACTATTTATTTATCCTCACAGAGAGTTCTTCTAAGAAGTGGCTCACATTCACAGTAAATTTTGAATTGTGGATGGGTCGTGCATATTTTTGACTTGCCTCTTTTTGACAGTTCTTTTAATGTCAGAAGACTTTACCAAAACATTCCGTGCTTTCTGTGTGTTCTGGCTTTGTTTTTTAAAACTCCAGTGGTTTTAAAATAGGGGACTGTAAATTTTTAGTGATCTTTAAAGGACCCTTCCAACCCAAACTATTCTATGTATTATTATCTAAGAAATGGTGATGCTTTATTGCAAGTATATCACCCTGTTGCTGCATGCATACATATATCTTTTCTGCCAGTATATATTTGTGCATTTAGACTTAACGTGCTTCCATGTACTGCTTTTTAATTGAGAGAGATTTACATAAGCCTAAACAACAGCTGGGAAACTAAATTAAGGTAGGAAGTTGAGACTTGAACTGTTGTTTGGACATCTGAGTTCTTACATCTTGTTTTGAAAAGTTCTTTTGACAAAAAAATTACTAAGAAATAGTCCTAGCACTATTGGGAATATGCTGCTGATAATATGTGCCTTCATCTCAGGAACTGAAAGGTTATGAACAAAAACTTAGGTTGTTCTGTCAAAATTTTGGTGTTACTACAGTATTAACATGAGAAGGACTACAACCCTTCCCTTGCCCTTCCTTTTCCATTTATTTATTGAATCCCAGGCTTTATAAATCCAGATGTGACCCTGAGTGAAGTGTTTTCTTTATAATATGTTTGCATAACTATTTGCATAGCCAGCAGGCTGTCTGTGATCTGTATGCGATCTCCTTCAGCTTCCAGAGGGTGCCCTGCTGAAGCGATGTGGTACCCAGCCACCTCAGGCATGGGGAGAGATGAGCACAGGTGTATGTGCAAAAAATTGTCTAGGCAACTTGGAGTTTAATACTGCAAGCTTTTTCTTTTCAATATAGTTGTTATTTTGTTTAACCTTGAGATACTTATGATTATGATTTTTTAAATTCTGTAGTTTTCAATTCTGTTCATATCTCATGGTTTACCATCCCCAGAAACACCTGCATTTTCTGTTTAAAACCAGCTAGAATCAGCTCCTTATTCAGGGTGAAAATTCAGTAAACTGTGACTTCAGTCACTGAACGTGTCTTTGACACTTGGTTTCTTTTTCCTGCTGTTGACTTTCTGTGTGGGTGTGACTTTTCTATTCATTTGTTTATAAAGAACAAAGCAGTGGGTTTTCAAATTCAGTGTGGAATATCATTGGAGAATTGCTGCCTCCAGATGACTTACAAAGACTAATCAAAGTCTTGTCAGTCCTATTCTGCTTTTATTTCTGTTTGGAAAAGATGTCTTGTTAAATCTGAAATAAATTTGGAGAAGTCTTCCTATGGAAAAGAGGGCCTCATTTGGAAAAGGATGAAAACCGTTGAACTCTACAGCCAGTAGTGCTTAAGCACTAACTTCTCAGATACTGTTTTCTCCTCTCTTGATGTTCTGAAACACTATGGTAGAGTTGTATTTTTCTGTCTGGTAGAATTCCTAAGTACTGGGATTATAGCTAAAGAAAAAGATAACCTTTTTTGTATGCACTGTGCTGTATTTGCACAGTAGCTTAATTATTCTTTGAACAGTTTCTGCTTAATAAGAGGATAACTGAAATTTCTTAAATGCTGTAAATTTAAGACAGGGGAATATGCTACAGATGAGGAAGATGAAGACATGGGACCTGTCCTTCCGGGAGGTGACATGGCTATTGAAGTGTTTGATCTCCCTGAAAATGATGATATGTTCTCCCCCAGTGATGTGGACACCAGCAAGCTTGCTCACAAATTCAAAGAGGTAAATTCTAGATACAAAAATATTTCTGTAATGTATGGAAAGGCTATCAGTCACTGAGCAACCTGTCTTATCTGCTGTTAGTCTTTTCAGCCTTTGCAGGCCTACTGTTATTCATTGTTGTTTCCTGAAAGTTTTTCGTTTACGTCAATGATAATTTCCTCACTCCATATTTCAAGTTCCAGGCTCTTACGCAACTTAGCCGAACATTTCATTGTCCAATACTTCGCATCATACCTTGTGATGCTTTCTCAAAGTGGTGCCAGTGTACCAAGGCGATGCAAAGCACGGATGCAGTGATGGGCCGGACACTCATCTTTGAATAAATTACCTTTAAAACTATGCTTGAATACAGTTTCCATCACCTTGGGCTATTGCCATACTTGAACATGTTCAAACTGATTTGAAGCTATTTGCAGACCTGTCTGATATAATGGCCTCAAAACACTGGTGCAGAGGAGATCAGGTTAAGGGTTCTTGGGATCCTCCAGTTGAAGTGTAGATGAGAACCTGAGATGCAAACGTGAAACGCTCCTGCATAAGACTGGACTCTCTTTCACTAACCCATTCGGTTACCACTTTTAGGAGCATGCCACTTGTTGCACTGATTGTATTTAACAGTGTACAGCTGCATTTTGTTGGCTGTTAAAGGGTCAGTACATGTATTTTTCTTGGTATTTGCCCTGAATTCTTTCAACACTAGAGGACTTGTTCACGATCACGCTGCATAAGCCCACACAGTGTTTTCTGTAGTTGTATTTAAGGAGTAACTGTTTGTTCTTGTTCTTACTGCAGAGATTAATGAAAGCATTAAACAAGTGGGTTGAGCATAATCTTTAAGCATTAGTTTGACCTAATTAGTTGAATTTAGTCTTTACAATGAAAAATGTGCTCAAATACTTCGACAGCACTCTTATTTGCAGTGCTTGCTTTTGGAATGGAAGTCAGAAGAGAGAGGGACATTCCTGGGTAAATCACTGTACTCCTGCAAGTCTTGTTTTCCTGACTGTAAAACAGGAAAAATGGGACTGATTTTCCTTAACTGCTTAGAGAGAATGAACTAGAAGCTTTATTTTAGCTGTGATGATTGAAGAGAGACAAGATCTGTAGGGAGAAGGGGCATCTTACGTAACAGATATTATATTTTACATGTTAATGAAACCTATGAAAAATTTATTACTATTATTATTATTACATGCAAAGAATATAATTATTATATTAAAAAAATCATGGAGATTATTAGATTCCATTGGTTCTTTCCCACTGTACTCTAGATATTTAACATTTACTAGTTTTTCATCCCATCCTACCTTTTGTAGCCTTAGATGAATTCAAGCTCTTTTGTCTGTATATCTTATTAAAAACAAATGTTTCATAGTTTTGAAGAAAATTAATTAGGTTTTCAAGACATCTTTGCAAAGGAAATGTGCCAAAAATTATTCAAAATGTCTTTTGTTAAAATGAAGCCTTCACAGTTTTATATTGACATAGAAAACATAAAAATACAGAATAGTATCTGCCAAGAATTTGTCTGGCATTATGTGGGACATGGAATATAGTATTTCTGTTCCCCAATTAGAAAACTTACTTTATAATTTTTAACTATGGAGGCCAGATTAGCTTGCCAAATATTTGACCCTGCCTGTTCAGTCTAACCCATAAATGTGTTAGTATTTGTCATGTATTCTGAAAGCATAATTAGTTGTGTTAAAAAAAATAAGAAGGAAAAAAAAAAGTAGGTGGCCAGCCACACATTTCTCTGTTCAGCAGAAAAGTGTCTTTTTTCTTCTGCCTCAGTGGGATCTGCTGTACCATGTGCTGATTCAATGATCTGACTGGGTGCTCAGTATTCTTTCTTTTTTTTTTTTTTAGCTTAACAACAGAGAGTATAAAAATAACTGTTAAAACCATCTGTACCTGAGCAGATTGTCATTCATGCAACAATTTAGAGTTTATTTGTATGTAATAACAAGCTCTTTAAGTGCTGCTTACTGGTTTGTAGGGTTTTTAGAAGAGATGGGTATGGACTGCAAGCAGGTAGCCTGAGGCTTTGGGTCTCGGCCTTTTGATTTCATTATTAACTCTGCAAAGGGCAAAATCTAGCTCACCCATCCTTCCCCTGATTTAATCTCATGCTGAAACAATGAGGTAGCAAAGCTAAGGAAAAGCCTGGGCATTTTGTAAACACCACAACGTTCTGAGATGGTTCTTTCATAATTTTTCACCACTAACAGAAATGGATTGATGAGAAAAAAGCAGTTCTTGGTCTCTGAGAACTGCAGATCAGAGGTTGGGTTGAGTGAGCTCAGAAATTCTAAGAAACTTCTTGCAAATGCTGATCAACACACATCTACTGTGTATAATTACAGAAAGGTATAGATTCTTCTCAGCTTCCTGGTCTACTGGGTGGAGTAGCACCACCGGTCATTTCTTGCCAATAACACCAGCTCCAGGGCTGCCGAGTGCCCTGTTCCCGGCTGGTCTGGCATCCCTCCATCCTGGACCCCTAGGCCTGCCTACGTGCCACCTCCTCAGGAACCCGGTGTGATCCCTGGGTTAGCTGCATGCTTGGGGCAACTTTGGTCTGGAGCTATGGGCTCACCAGCTAGTGCACTTGATGATCCTGAAGACAAGAAGTGCTCACAGTCTTCTCTGGAGACAGTGGTACTGGTTGAATCAGTGTCTCCTTCATACCTTCCAGCCAGAATTCAGTAATTCTCCACCGGAAAGGGCTAGGTTTGTTCACTAGATCAGTTAAGGCTGAGTTGCAAACCAAACTGCGTCTGAGCGCGTGCATTTCCTGTGCCACAAGAAATGCGTTCAAGAAGTCCCATGAAGAGGGAATTTCAAAACCAGCTCAGCCTTTCTTAAATACACGTGTACCAATCAGCTCTGTGATGGCTCCTGTTACTTTGAAAATTACTCCTTTCCTCCAAAACAACTTCTTTTTTGAATGATTTGCACATTTTTTACTACGGGTGTGGTCTTCAAGAATGTAGCCATTGCTTCACCAGAGATGATAATTTCTGGTTCAGTACAACTCCCTCACGTACTCCATTAGCTCAACATAAACTATTCCCAAAGGCTCCTGTTAGTCTTGTAAGAGAATTAACCCCCACGTAAAACATGTTTTTCTGTAACTGTTCCTAGTATTCATAAATAATGGGCGAAGGCTTTGTCTCCACCGCAGTGCCAGCTCAGGCGGTGATTCAAGTTTTGCCCTTGCCCTCAACCCAACACACACAAGTCATGGATTTAGATTAAACGGTGCTTCAGGTTTAAGGTTTGAGGGCCTGTCAGAAGTTTGTACATGCTGCCTGCTTTAAATAATAAAGCAACAGGGATTGGGGTGCAGACCAGTATTGGGTGCATGTACATGATCGTTTCGATTTGGATTAGGGTTATGCTGTTGAAGCTGTGGTTTGATTCATACTTCAGAGTGTTCTTAGAACTTGCGAATAGCAGACCTTCAAGGTGAAACTAAAGATGTTTGAGGATGTTGCCTGATACACTGAAAGAACTAATGAGTATTCACTCCACAGGGTCAGACTAATGTAGGTTAGTCCAAAAAAAAATCCCTTCAGAAAGGGCAAAGGTGGATGCCAAGTCCTCAGCACCAACCCTTTCGCTGCACAGATCCACTGTTACCATTGTGGCACAGTGCTTGGTAATGTAACTACAACCTTTGGCACACTGCCTGGGCTGTTAATCTACTTGCAATCAGTTTGGTGCTCGAATTCCATTTCCTGTTTTTTACAGCTTCCCCGAGTAACTGCTCTCATTTGAGACTAGCTAGCTTGAGCAGAATAACTCCAGCTAATGGTTGAGAAGGATAGCATCAGTCTACCTTTTTTCTTACATGAAATAAATGTATGGAATCTTCCCCCAAGGTTTGCCTGACTTCTTAAGTTGTTAAATCACTTATTTCCATATTTGCTTTTTTGTAACGTGCCTGCTTTAATCAATGCAGTGGGACTTTCTGACAGCACTGGGACGTATTTCACGTTCACATCAGAGGACAGCAATGCCCAGCAGGATAACATCTCTTTTTTTTTTTTTTTTTTTTATTTTTTTTTTTAAGCATAAGACATTTGGTTTTGCTAAACAGATTGGATGTTCTGATTTGAAATTATGAGTGGTTAGACGGCATCCTATCTTTAATTAGGTTGCACAGACTGAGTCATTTTGCAAGCTAGACATTTTAATTTACAATCTACTGCACTGCAGCACTCTTCAAGGCCTTCTGCTGTGTAATAAGGTATTCTACTTGCAGCACAGACTTTAAAAATACTGGAGTACTCTCTGTGACTTGTTTATTGTATATTTTCAATTTTAGTTGCAAATCAAACATGCAGTTACAGAAGCTGAAATTCAGAAGCTGAAGACGAAGGTAAGAATCAATATATAGTTAATGCATGCTGGTTTTTTCCCCTCATGCAAAATCAGATCCGAAGACATGTATCTTTATGTGGGTGGAGAAGTCAACGTCCTCATTAACGGCTGATTAAGAAGCACAGTGGTTCAGCTAAATCTTGTCTTGGTGTATATGCTCTATTCAAAGTTTCAGGTAAAATCTTAAGTGCTGCTATTAAGAGAAACTGCCAACTTGTGTAGCTTAAATTAAACATACATTTTAAGGGGTATCTTAATGACTAAATGACAGATTTCTGTTTTTACAATTCTAATGCATTTTTTCAGGTTTTTCAGTTATATTTGGATTTGAATATTCAAGTCTAACTTAGTAGGGTTTTTAATTACCAGTGATACTAAATTATCCTTTTAATGTTAGTTCCTTTTTTTGACATGTTTTTGTAAAAAAACCCTCATTTATTTGAAGGTATTTATTAAAAATCACTTGTTTATATACTGAAGAAAAAGAGCTGTTTTGTGTTGCTGCAGTTTTTTTTTAAAAAATAGTAAGAAAAAAGCTTACCACTTTAACAGGAGATGTCTCACAATCAGTTGCTATTTGCTAGATTGAATTTGCTGTAGGAATAAAGAAATTTTATTTTTTGTACAAGGGTAACATTTATGGGAAGTCAACTGATAATTCAGTTGTTGAGTAATACTAGGTTTTATAATGACATCTTTTTGCGTTTGAGTACATTATGAAGGAAATAAAAAGAAGACAAAATTGTACTTCAGAAAAAAAAATCAGTTTATTTCTAGCAACTGTTGCACTCACCGTGTATTTTGCATAGTGTTTATCAAATCTGCATAAATTATCATTAAAAACAAATTCAGACTGCACTATTTTCTGTAAGGACAATTTCTGTTGTATTGTTTCAGTTCAGAAAGTCAGAAATTTTCTCTTCTTCTGCTTTCCAGTTCCAATCTAGCAATGGACCTGCACGGTCAATCCCTTGGGATTATGCTGAGCCCCATTGACTTCACGGCAGTGATGTGTGGGAGTAAACATCCATCTGTGCAAATCCATTTGCAAGATTAGGGTTAATGTGCCTATTTGTGTTAGACTTCTTACCTAGTGTTTTGAATAGAGCCGAAGAAAATACGGTTAGTTTAGTATATTACTAATAAAACTGCAAACAAGTTATTTTCCTTTTGTGTGCATCATTCTTGATGCTAGCGGCACTGTCTAGAGCAAATTAAACAGCCTTGATAAGTAAACAAGTATGTTAAGGCATCGTTTGTTTGCCATAAATTCTCGGAGCTAAAATATACAGGCTGCTGAACAACCCTACCCTTACCCAGCGCCCGATATTCAAACCTGCAACTGGCTTCAGCTGGGAAGTGGGAAGCCTAACACACACCAAAAATCTAACAAAAAGGTGCTGAGGTTTATTGTAAACTCAGCAGTAAAATCTGAACTTTCCTAAGGTCACTTGGAAAAAGTCATTGGACTTCATTGGTGCCAGTGGAACTGCACAGGTCACGGAGTTAAGCAGTGCTGATGTGTTTGGCATAATTAGCACCTGAAATATTCAACAGCAAATATTTTTCTTTTCTTAGTAGCTCCTTACAGCTTGGTAAGCAAGTTGAAAGAAAGCAAGAGTAATATATTTGTAACAGGTTCTCTTTGTACTCGTGATAGTTCTGGCATAGTTTCACTACTGGATGCAAAACTATGCTTGCTTAAATGAAAAAAGATTCTAGGTTATGACCTGATGTTAAATTTTTACTTATGCTCCAAACTCTTTTGTTTGGCTTTTCAGATTAAGCAAGATTATGACATGAAAACAGATGTTGTAAGAATTGAACAGACTTTCTAATTTGGGTAAAAAAGGAGATGGATTAGATGCGATTGGGTTTTTTTCCTATTGTTTTCTAAATTCTTGTTAAATGTTGAATTTGAATTCATCCTAAACAATTAGACTGCACTTCACACCTTTTTACTGACTGGCATCTCCACTCTTCTGTTCAGCTGCAGGCTGCTGAGAATGAGAAGGTGAGGTGGGAATTGGAGAAGACCCAACTCCAGCAGAACATTGAGGAGAATAAGGAAAGGATGATGAAATTAGAGAGTTACTGGATTGAGGCACAAACCCTCTGTCACACGGTGAATGAGCACCTCAAGGAGACGCAAAGCCAGTATCAGGCTCTGGAGAAGAAATACAACAAGGCAAAGAAATTAATCAAGGATTTTCAGCAAAAGTAAGCAGCTACTGCCAGGCTCAGCAAATAACTTAATGGCCATATAGGAAACATGTATGTATGTGATGTATTGTGAAACATGAAACCCACTATTAATCACCTGTAAGATAAACACTATTTCTCACTGTTTTTCATTAAAAACATGAGCTCTTTATTATGGAAAAATGTTAGTAGTATTCAAGTATTAATTTAGTGTTGTTGAAAAATCCTGTAACTAAATAAATATTTAGCCTGTAGTATTCCAGGTTGGAATGTTTCAGAATTACTAGGTAACTCAATGTGATTGCAAGCAACCAAGAGTAATCATAGTAAAGCATTTGATTAGCAAGGTTTGCAGCAATTTATATTGGTACTGTGTCAACTGGATTCACTCCTGCTGTGTAATGTAACATCAAAAAGGAAATGGGCTTGTTATATTTTATGTTTTATTTTTCTTCTTCTCATAGATGTCAGGAGTGTTTCAGCTGTGAGTTGAGCTGATGATTACCTGCCCCCCTCTGTTTCATGTGGTCCCCTCTCCCTGATGGCTAGCAAGAATAATAACATCTTACATTTCTATAACAGCTTCCATTCCCCCAAATTTCTTTTTTTGCAGCCATGTTTTTGTTTTCTGTTGAAATACACTTGTTTAAAGAAAACTCAAAAACATACAGCAATGTCAAGTGACAACTGGGAGTGCAGAAGTAAATATCCTGTCACATTAAAAAGGGGTTTAGATAGTCAGAATGTCATTACCCATCTTGTAATTTACTGACTGTTCCAGAACTACTTGGCATCTTGTGTATTTTCTATCAAAAATGTCTTAGATTTTCAAAATTAAAAGAAATGGGGAAGATAGCTAAAATGAGCTTGGATAGCCTTTCTGTTGTTACTCTGCTTTATATCAGTAAAAGAGCTAGTCAGTTGTTTTTAACTATCTCAGACTGCTAAAATAACCTAACAGATTTCCTTGTAGCTTACTAGAAAAACAGATTTGTAAATGGAAACTTACAGATGCCCTTTCTGTGAAGGAGTGCAGAGTCATGCTCTAATAAAACAGAGATTTTGCTCCATTTCCTACAACAGAAAACAGCATAAATTAAGCTAACATTGTTTTCATTGTAAATATGGATTAAGAGAAAAATATTGTGATTTAACAGTTTTGGTTATCAATTAGAAACACTGAGATTTTTTTTTCCCCCAGATAAATTGCTCTTACCATTTTTTTATCTTCACCTAACATTCACTTAGACTAAATAATTGTTTAGGGTTTTGTCCTGATTTTTGTACAGTTTCATATTTCTTACTAGGTTAGTAATAAAGTATTTGTCTGCACAGATTTTTCTGATGCATAGCTTAAGATATATCAGAACCTTTTATTTTCTGTCAGAATCTGATTGCTTTGATGACAGCAAATACATCTTTTTTTTCCCCTAAGAGAACTTGACTTCATCAAACGCCAGGAAGCTGAAAGAAAGAAAATAGAAGATTTGGAGAAAGCACACCTTGCAGAGGTTCAAGGCTTACAAGCTCGTGTGAGTAGTATTTACTCTCATGTTTGACGAATAAGGCAATTGTGTCTGATATTCTGGGAAAACATATCTTATAGATGTGTGTGTGTCATGGGTAACACTGTGTTGTATTTCTTTCAGATACGAGACTTGGAAGCAGAAGTTTTCAGGCTAATGAAGCAAAACGGGAGCCAAGTTAACAATAACAACAACATTTTTGAAAGACAAACATCTTTTGGAGAAGTTTCTAGAGGAGATCCAGTGGAAAATATAGATACTAAGCAAGTGTCCTGCCTGGATGGCTTAAGTCAAGGTTTGTTTGAACCTAACCATAGCTCTTATTACTATGTGTGTAAATAACATGATTGTCTTATAAGATTTAAAAGAAACAATACTGCAGAGATGTTGTTATTTTTCTGAAATTCAGTATCTAATGATAGCAGTATCAGGCTTATACCAAATAATGCCAATACAGAGTTCCAGAATGGCTGTATGGAGTATATTCTTAAAGAAATGGAAGTGGCTAAGTGCTAATAAAGCAAAGATCATTATTGATTTCTCAAAGTGGGATGCCATCAACATTTAGGTTTAATTTGATGCTTCTGTTATGGTAATAAGGTACAAGAAAATTATATTTTCTCCTGTGTTCCTAAACCTGTCCTTAATTACCCAACTGTCAAAGACTGAACAAGAACAAAGCTATCAGAATGAGAAAAACAATTTTAAATCTAACTTTTTGAATGGATCTCTGCAAGATCTGATCCCACCTTGGTACAGACATAGAAAGAAACCATGTAGGTGGCACCCACCATTTCTCAGGATAGAGCCTTGTGTGAATAAAATGCAAATTCTTTACTAGCACATTAATGAAAATTTTATTCAGCTATAGCACAGCCCGATTTACGACATAAGACTTGTAAGACTTTCTTCTCCCTTACCAAGGATCCAAAACAATTTGTGGCAACACAGAGATCTGGATAGATGCTGTCAGCATGGTTACTGTAACCTTTACTTGTTTTGCACAGAAACGTTCATTCCCCTGTTTCAGGTGGTGCCAGTGAAAACATACAGGTAATTTCTACAGCTTTAGTTAAAGTTCTGTAATTAAAAGTGGGTCCTCACTGTTGAAGTATACGTAGAATTGAAGCCAATTTTAGGTCCGCAGCCTTGGAAAAAAAATAGTTTGGTGAAGGAGCAATACTTACTGTGTATTTACTAACATCTGTGAAATCAGGTGTTGGAGGAGTTGGGATTCTGACAAGGGAGCACCAGACTCTTGCTATGTAGAGTTTAATTTTAAATAAACCATAGTATTATTTATATCTCTGGTGAAAAAAGAATCAGTACAGTAGCAAATAAATCAATTTCTCGCAACCACAGAGATGTTTTATTAAAATTTATATTTTAGCAGCTATTTCAGAATTTCAAAGTGAATATTGCCCTACAAACAAATCAATATGAATTACATTCTTAACAAAGTATGCATATAAAAAAGAGCTGATCCTGCTGAAATTCTCTTTGGGTGATCTGTCGACCTTGTGGAATTAGTTGCCGTAAATCTTCACAGAGCTGTTTCTTTCTAGCAAGTGTTTATTGCACTGAAATCTCTGAGGTTCAGAGAAGTACTCAGGATGACAAAGTCTGTATTTCTGCTGTAGAAACGCAGTAAGTGTTACAAAATGTTTAATACTTAGCAATGCTGTTAACAGAAACCCTTTCAGTAGTTTGCATCACCAGAGGAAAGTGTGTTTTCTTTACCTGACTCACAAAAATCACGTTTACACTTACTGTTCTAACAATGCCAATGCATTTCAATGGCTCAAGAGCTAAAATCCAGTAATTTCTATATGTAAGAAACCCTGATTATTTGTAAAATTCTTTCTAAAAATTTGAAAATTCTTTGTAAAGCATTAGAACTCTGCATGTCTGTACTTTCAGATTATATTTTTCATTTGATATATTTGCGTGCAACTTTTCATTTTCCAAGAGCTGCCATTTCTCGTTGGAAAAATGTTCCCCTGGAGAAATGTTACCGGTGTTCAGTACTTCTGAGGGTTAGAATAGACGATCTGGGAATTTAAATGCCCAGGTTTAACCACCTGAATACAAACACAGATTACTCGCTAAGAAAAATAGGCAATCAGCAGTGATTTTCTGAGAACAGAAAAAGCATAGTTAGACCTTAGATTCCAGGCTGAATTTGTTTTTTTAACAAGAGACAAAGAAAAGCCCTTTTTTAAAATAAAGAGATCCCAAAACATGCTGCAGCACTCTTTGACTTCCATAGATCTTTGCCAGTGAATTCAGTATCGAAGTCTCTGAGGTCTGTCTCAGTTAAGCAGTGATGCTTGCTCTGCAGAGAAAGCTTATGTCTCCATATCACCCTTGTGTAAACCTTTGAAGAACAGAACATTGTCTAGTAATACTAATCACTAATAATTAGTGTATTTACTAATCATCCCATGCATGCTTGTAGAGGAGCTACAAAGGGCGGGGGAGATGTTCACAACTTCTTTGGGGGGTGGGCAGATTCCCCTGGGTGCAGCGTGTTGTGCGCATTGTCTCTGTGATGTTCATGGAAGTGCTTCTGGGGTTTTTTCTGGGTTTTATTTGGCTAATACAACACAGGCTTCTTCTTGAGCCTTGGCATTATATTTGTGGGGTGTGAATGCATGTATGCAGCCACTTGCCATAATTTTTATTCTGAAGTTTGCAGATCTGTCTTCCCTCAAAAAAAATCAGGTTATGTAACAATATATATATTAATTAAAATTATGCTAAGTTTTTTTTTTTGCTTCAGTGTGATCTGAGGTGTTTCTCGCTTGGCAACAGATTTGGGAAGAACTAATGGATGCAACTTAACGGTCACATAGTACACACATAGCTGTCCCTGCCGCTGCGGGTCCTCCAGTGTGTTTATCATCATGCCAGACCGTAGGACTCCTCAGGCTGTAACATAACCTCATACTGAGTTTGAGGCACTGCCAGTAACGTCAGTGGAAGTTAGAGAAAATAGAAACCAGTAGGGCCCACAGAGTTCTTCCTTGGCTTTGCCCGGGAATACTAGAAGCCTGAGGATTGTGTTTCTTTTACAAATCTATGACTTACTCTGAGAATCCAGAAAAACACCTAAAATGCATTGTAGCTTTCTGGGTTTGTGGTCATGAGTGGTATCTGCAGTAGAGAACCAAACTCTTTGCTGGATGGAGTCTGGTTTGACATCTAAACACTTGAGTGCTGATGCAGACTTTGACAGCATTTGCTCATCTCCGTGCAAATGCCTGTTCAAGCAGCTGCAATAGCTATACTTTTCTGCGTGCCTTGGGATACCCAGGGATGCATCAGTTCACAGAAAGAGATTTTGAAATCTAACAGCCTGTATAATGGAAAAACAGTGGGATGACAGGCGAACTCTTTCCTGCTCCACAGTGGTACTGAAATAATTCAAATGGAAGCCCATTGGAGTCAAGTGATTCAACGCCTGCTGAAAGAAAGTCTAATTACATCATCTCTGAGAGGAAAATAAAACCTGTTATAACTTCTATGGGAGAGATTTATCCAGCTCCCACATGGGGTAGGAGATTCCTAGGTAAATATGTAGGTTGCATGTTTGTGCCGGGGAGTAGCAAGGGCTGGCAGCTCTCTGCGAAGCGGGAGCTGGAACTGACAGTGACAGCACACGTGGCTGGGGCAGAGACCATCCGACAGCAGACCAGTCCTGCTGCACCCAACTGTGGTGAGCAGGGCGGCTCCAGCGATAGAAACCGGAGTCAGTTGTGAGCCTGGGCAAGTTCACGGTGGTGAAGGCGAGCCGGGAGGTCCATCTGCGGGGCTTTGGCTCAGGTCCAGATCCAGATGGTGCATGGCCTGCGGGTGAGAGCAGCCCATACTGATGCAGTGTGAGCTCTGTCTGCAGCAGGCTGAGCCCCAGTTAGGCACCTACAGTGCAACAGAGCTGCCACTGAGTACGCACAGCCCGGCTCTGGGGTGGAGGGAGCAGTATGCTCCAGGCCCAGGTGGTATTGTGCTTAAACAAGGCCATTATGACCGCTTAGGTGAAGAAGTGTTTGCAGTGCTGCGTCAATACTTTGCATGATTTCAGCAATGAAAGGAAGGGATGTATAGAAGTGCCTGCACCTGAAAGAATAAACAGTTGAAGTCATGGCAATGTGTAGTTATCCTGTCGAGTACTTACCGTGGAAGTGTAATTACATCAGACAATGCTAATGATTCTGTAGTGTCATAGAATCATGGAATGGTTTGGGTTGGAAGGGACCTTAAAGATCATCTAATTCCAGAAAAGAAGAAAACCAAGACATGGTACTGGAAGTCTTTGCATCGCTTTAAGACAACATAAATCTTCAAAAATAAAAATGAGTTTGCATGTTACTTACTGGCATGCTAACTCAACATGTGTCTCTGATTTCAAGAGACAGTTTGAGCTGAACTGACAGACCATTTGAAATGGGAGGATCTATGCCATCCCTGCCTTTGTCCAGCTGCCTGGTTCTGCCTCTTCCATTGCCCTGTCCCAGCAGTTCCACACTTCTGTGCACACACTGGGTCACTGAAACAACAGAAAACTGATCTAAGAGGGGAAAAGGTTGGAATATCAGACTAAAATTGGACGGTTTCTGTTGGGTCAATCATTTGAATCAGCAAATTGGTGCAGGGATGGGAGGGAGGGGTGAGCAGAATGGGAGAGTGTCACTCAGAGCCAGGAATTGGGACAGCAGGAGGGAGAGCAAGAGCTCTCCATTTTGGTGATGGTGGTAAGTCACTGAGTCAGTGCCACCCTTGGTGAAATCACATTCGCTGAGACTGAAGGTCAGAAAGCTATGGAAAGCCATGGGAAGAATTTCAGCTTAGTTCAAGTTGGTGAGAGTTTCTTCATTGGCTTCAGTGAGGCTCAGTTGTCTCCGTTTATATTTGTTTAAAGCAATAATGTCTGTAAGATCAGATTCTAATTAATTAGTGTGTTATGAAGACAGTACTTAAGTAAATAAATCAAACGGATTCTGGTTCGGCTTGCAATATGAGGATTTTAAAAAAAAACTTAAAACCATAAAGAATCCACTCCTTGTCTAGTGTAAAATGGGAAAACACCTTTTAAAATGTGTTTTGTCCTACTGCAGCTTTGTAAAATGTTCAATTTGCTGAAATACAGAGATTTCATTTGAGTGGATGATTGTTAGCTAAGAAAAGTGCAGTCACATTAGCCCTGTTTGTAGAAGCAAACCGTACATGAATTGTTCAGTATACTTTGCTCACAAGACATTCAGGAATAAGGTGGCTTTGAACCTAGGCAGGTAAGATGGTTTCATTGTTCCATGTTTTATATTAATTATTTCTTCAGTTTTCATGTATCCCATCACAGTGTTTGGGCATAAATGAAAAGAGAAACATCTGAAACTGCTGTCCCTTCAAAACCAAAGAAGTAGGTTTTCATTATTTTTCCAGCAGAAAGTTGTATGTACAAAGACAACAGCGAGTAAGCAAGAGTGACGGTGTCCAGCTCTTTGCTGATGGTATATAAAAATAATGCAGCACTGGGGTTTGGGGTGGGGGTTTTTCCATTTTGTTCTTTTAAAGTGGATATGGTAGAAGACAATATCTGCGCAAACCCCAGATGTTCAGAAAATACAGCAACTTCGTTAAGAAGTGAGAGACTAGCGTGCATCTCCTGGTTTTCACCCAGATCTGCTGACTCTTCGTTGGGTTTTGCTGGGATGAATACTGCTGCCTTACTGCAAATCTCTCAGAGAGTTTTTGAGCTATTAGATAAGGATAATGACAGACACAGCAGTTCATATCCTGCTTCACACAATGTAGTTGTTTTTCTAATCGGGGAGAACCAGAGACCCTTTGCTCTTACAGAGATCGTGGCCTTCCCATTCTTCTGTTAAATAGCTTCAAATAATGTTTCCATACAGATTTCAATGAAGCAGTGCCAGAAACAGAGAGACTGGACTCCAAAGCTCTGAAGACTCGAGCTCAGCTTTCAGTGAAGAACAAGCGACAGAGGCCTTCTAGGACAAGGCTGTATGATAGCATCAGTTCAACGGATGGAGAGGACAGCCTTGAACGAAAGGTGAGAAGGACTCTACCCTCTCTTTCAAGCTTCCTATGGAGTGCTTGATTGCTCCCGTAAGTCATTTCATTCTTTGTCTTTGTCTTTTCATTGTAGCACAGGCAGTATTTATTCCTCTGTCCAGTATGCTGTGAATGTCCTTGAGTGATGTGCGAGTCTGGTCTCCTTTGGGTCAGCGCACCTGGTTTTTTGTTTCTGTTGTGGTTGTTTTTTAACAGGAATCCTGGGCTTTCTGATTTATGTGTGCTTTATAATGCGGAGTGTGTCTTTCTGTTTATGCAGGAGGTGGAAGGAACTTGAATCATGTATTTCTCCATTTGTTAATTTGTTAACACAATTGCTATGATATTCACTCCTTGTCCTATTCTGACCCGTCTGAAAGCAAATACCAATATACAACACTGTGTATGGTATCAAAAGGTAACGGCATAAATTGCTGAAGTTTCATACAAATAGAAGGCTAAATAATGAATAAAATAATTGCATGTTCAAAGTCAACCTTGCTCTGATTGGTTACTAAGTGGTATAACTTGCTTTATAATCTCTTATACCAACAGCCGTCAAACAGTTACAGTAGTCCCATGCACATTTCAAAATCACCACTGCCCTTATGCATGAGAGCATCCTCACCAGCATCAGACTCTGGTGCTTCCTCCCTCTCCCCTGTGGCTAGCAGTGCAGCAATCTCACTTGACAACCTAACTGAAAACCAAGAAGAAGGACAGCACCAAAAAGGAGGTGTCCTTTCCCCACATGCTTGGGGAGACACTCCACTTTCCTCTCCTTCAAAATCTGGGCGCAGCTCTGAAGCATCTCCCTTGCATCAGCCGGCTGGCAGGAATATTTTACAGGATAAAGGTATTACTGTTTTTTACAATAAATTGATGCGTCATTTTGCTGACTTTGTGAACTTTTGTTGCATAGTAGGACCTCGGCAACTAGAAGGCCATCGTCTCATAACTTCTTTTGTCCACCTGGAAGTCAAAAAATGACAAATTATCTTGTAGGATGGTGTAAGAAAAGGGCAGAGTTTAAAATGAGGTTGGGATCTGCTGCTTTTCTTCCTTTTTTTTTTTTTCTTTCTTTCTTAGAACTCACTGAAAAAGCTAGGGGGAAGTTGCCTTTAAGAAAATCTTGTATTTTGTTTTAAAAAAACACAAAATTATTGGACCTTGGGACATTTCTGTATTAGAAATGTGCTTAACACAGTGTATTTACTCAAATTATGTGTATTTGGCAGTGCTAGATGGTTTTTTGGAGGGTGGGGAAAGGAGTGTAAAGCAAGAATAATAAATAGATTGTAGCTTTTAATTGCTGAGAGGCATCATAGTCTAGATTAAACAAGAGGTTATGTGTCTGCAAGTTCTTCTTTTACAGAAAAAAAAATAATCAAGTAATTTGTTGGGGAGGTGGCCACATTGTTATTTATTTAATTCAGATTCTTTAAATGTAAGCTGGAAAAAACATGATGCAATCATACCTAGTTCAAGTTCATGTCTCAGATACCAGTTACATATTTGAGCTTTGCAAGAAAAAACAAGGGTGTGAACATAAGAATGTGACTTTCCAAACTCGTACTCCAGCTTGAGTGTACGATTGGCTTATCAGTGAAGTCATAAATCCCACATTTCCAACTGATGTATGAAAATTATCTTGATAAATCAATTTAGTGGAGACTAGCCTTGTAGTGTAAGGAATAGGGTATTCTATTTTACCCATTGTGTCACCCTTTCCAATTTAGGTTTGAAAAATAACCTCTGTCTAAATATTGGTGTCATGATTTCCCCACTGTGACTGTTAAGTAAACAACCAGTGCTTTTGGGCATATCCAGATTCTGATGAGTACACAAAAATTACACCAGAGCAATTTAGCTTCAAATGGAAAATTTGCATTTAGTAACTCTTACAAGAAAGAAATATCCTATAGCAGTTGTTAGGCAACAAGTGTCGTAGCGATACTATTTTAATTGATTATTAATTTGGCTGTCAAACTCTTAGAGGTCAGAAAATAAAAAAGGCCATTGTATTTGTTCTGTGTGTTCAGGTAGGGTGTTTTTAGAGATGGAAAAAGAGCACATCTGTGGACACGTGTGCGTCCATTGATTAATCTCTCATTAGCAGAAGTGAGTGTTAGTAAGCTCACACTTTTTTTCCCTTATGAGATCCTGCCGATGGGAAGAGCTGAAGTGCCATGAGATGAGTTTCATTGCAAAATGAAGAGGAATTTTGCTTGTTCATCTTTTAAGCACAACTTTTTCATGTATGTGTATGATTAATTTATTTTCTTCAGTTCTGCCTGTTTCATGCAACAGCATCCTTTGACAGGGCAGCCAAAGGGACCCCTGTGGGCAATACTCTGCTGATGCGGGTCTGGCTGCAACTGTTTTGTGCCCTTGGGGAAGCAAGTTAGGTCTAGTTGCCTTTCCCATCCATCAGCCGCAGATGACTTACAGCGTCTCCTTGAGGCTGAAAGT
Source organism: Rhynochetos jubatus (assembly GCA_027574665.1). Taxonomy (NCBI): domain Eukaryota; kingdom Metazoa; phylum Chordata; class Aves; order Eurypygiformes; family Rhynochetidae; genus Rhynochetos; species Rhynochetos jubatus. The sequence goes on from CM050653.1 coordinate 26,501,528, forward strand.
GATGGATTAAACAGCTTCTGTGGGATCTTTTCTGAGGAACGATTCTCCCTCTGAAGAATTACAAGGAGTCAGGGAAGATGCACCCATCCAGGGTGGTCAAAGCCCACCCCTGCCAAGGCAGGGCACCTGCAGCCCTGGTTCGCGGCTGCTGCCATGTGCCAAGCAGCGCATACCTCCATGTGTGTGCAACCCTGTATATTGAGCTCTACTCTGCCACTAAAACTGGTTTTGGGACCCAGCCCATCCATCTTCCGCTGTATCCCATAGCCAGCATGAATGTTTTCCCCAACAAATTGTCGTTATTCAGAGGACCCTGCCTGGGCCAAGATGCATGTGAGTGGGAGCACGGTGATACAGAAGCCCAAACAGAAATTGCCATACCACGTAGCTGCTACGTGTCCCTGCTGAGCTCTCCAGATTATTTCTTCTACTACAGCAGCAAAACCTCCAGCTACTAAATGCTTTCATTAGTTGCCCACCGCAAAAGCAGTGTATCTTATAGTTTCATTTACTTTCATTGAGAAGTTTCTCAAAAAAGCCCACTGCCACCCAGCCCCCAAGCCCCACTTGCCTGGAAATAGTGTGAAAATAAACATTACGACTTTTATTCCTGAAAGCGGCAATTTTGATAGTGGTTAAACAAGAAGCATGCATTAAAGGTGAAAGAGGAACCATAAAAGGAGACAAAAGAGTGTGCACAGTGTAGGGCTGGTGTTGCCTGAAGTTCTCCTCAGCCTCCCTGTGGAATGGATTTCTTCTCAGGAGACTTCACCTTGCTTTTGTCATTCTTCGTATTACTTTTTTGTTTGTTTTTGTTGTGGCGTGAGGTTACTTGTCAGTTAGGTTTGAATAGTCTTTTTAACATAAGGACTTATGTTGGTGGAAACAGTGTGGCTTTTAGAGTGTTGGGTATTGCAAGAGGCTTATTTTCCTGCTTTTCCCAGGATTTATGAACCAGTTGCGCACTGAATTTTTTACTCGACTGAAAACTTGGGCAAGTGTCACCCACAAAGCAACATACAAAGTTCTGTACACAGAGTTGACTGTCCTGTGATAGTGCTGTGGTATTTTGGGTTAATTCTGAGGGCTTAATTTATATCAGCTACTGTAGGAGAAACCCACAAACGCAGCAGTGCTTTCAGTTAAAAGTCACTGTACATCTGAGTTCGCATTGTAAAAGTCACCAAACCGCAAGTGACATGGATGACTTTCATTTGCATCCTCTGCAGTATCTGAGGATACTCTTTATGTTTAAGAATCACAGAAAATGTGTCTGAATTTTTCAGCTGTTCTGTGGAGTTTTTTTAGCTTTCATATAGATTTCACAGGATGTTTTGCAGTCTCAGATTCATTGTTTGGGCTTTGTAAGTACTGCAGGCTGTTTCCTCTTTTGGCTTTAACAATGTTTGTAGAAGAGATCAAAAATTGGTAGACATCTCAGGGCAAATTTATTAACTAAGATACTTTTAATTATTTTCTTTATAATTCAGAATGGTTTGGTTTCAAGTTAAATATTTTAACAAAGAAGTTCAAGCTAAACAGATTAACAGTTAGCTAGCATGTCCATCACACAGGGTGCCCTTGGCTCCAAAGCTCAAGGAAGTATTTCAGGAGTCATTTTGGAAGTAAAGCGTACATGCCAAATGAATTCTGTAAACGGAAACTTAAGCAGCTACTGCTGAGTTTAAAAATATATGCACTGTAATGTTTGCCTCTAAATCTTTTGTGTTGTTAGTCTTACAACATGTTCATTAAAGCTCTTTTGAAATTAACCACTCATTTTCATCAATTAAAATAAGGGGTTTTTTCATGTGTGTTTTCAAGTTCTGGAAGTTTATTTTTATTCCTCTTTACACCATTTTCTTAAAAGTGAGAAGAATTCACCTAATTAAATGTGTACTCACACATCTGTACATGTATGTGTATCTGATTATGAAAAGAATCACAAACTGTTCTGGATGGAAAGTGGAATAGCTATCAGTAGCTATTAAAAATAATAATGTACATTCTTCCGTGTACAAATGTATCCTAGATGGTGCCACATGTGCTCAGGCAGCCAGAACAACTAGCCCTGCTGTAGGGCATACAGAAAGACTAAAGCGAAAACTTGCAGATCTTGGGTAAGTATTTTGTTACTTAAAATACTTTTTTTTATTAAAAGGATTGAAAGTAAAATTTCAAAGATGTTTCCTGACGTTTTCTAATATTCTTGTAGGGCTCCCTTGAGAAGGAGTTCAAACAAGGGCAAGAAGCGGAAAGAGAAAGAAGCTATTAGGGTGACCTATGGCAGTAGGTATGGGTTAAAGGTTGAAAAACCTAATCATCCTGGCTGATGGGAGCATTAACAGTCCCACTGACTTCATGTGAATGTTAAGCTTTGAGATAACCTTCTGAGCTTACAAACCTAGATTTCTTAACTAATGAAAGACTAACATACAATCTAAAAATACTTGGAGGCTTATAATATCATGGTATCACTACTACTGTTGCATCCAGTAATGGGATTTACAGAAACAGGTTATCCGAGCTGGCCTACAAGATGCACACACAGTCAGTTAATAATACCCATGAACCAGAAATCTTGACACAATTCCACGTTCATTTTTTTTTTTAAAAGCCCCCAGAGCAGGGATGGGCAGCAGCTGTTCACTGCAGCTTCACAGCACCCACATCAGGAATGCCTTCACAAGGGTTTTTGTATGGAGATGGACATCATAAGTTGAAAATAGACAGGAAAAATGCTGACTGTGTTTGTCACATCACCAATTCTCAGGGAAGGAATTGTAAATTCCTTGAGCGATCTGATGAGACCACATCACCAGCACCTGGGCTCTGAATAAATACATGAGTGTTCAGAATGGCAGAAAGCAATCTTCTCTGCAAAAGCTGGTGAGGATTTTTACTGAAGGTCTCTCCTCATGTACTGATGAGTCTGACAAGATCACAGCTACAGGGGGTGATTCCTGGCTCCAGATATGAAAGGTAGGTTAATGGCGGGAGTGCTAAGCAAACGTAATACGTTCCAGAAGTCTAGAAAGGACATAGCAACTCAAAAACTCTCAGCACATAAAATAATGCAAAAGAAAACTTATATGATAAAAGAGCTATCAGAAGAAGGCAAAGTTGGAATGCTACTCAGGAAATCATTGTGGTGGCAAACCAGTGTGTAGCCATTTGTGGGGTTTTGCTGACAGTGTACTATATGGAGAGCCAGTGACAAGTGGTATCGTGTAGCTCCATAAAATCAGAGAAGCAAAAGAAACCTTAGGCTTCTGGCTCCCTCCCTCAGGCACCCCGTACTGAAGTATGATGTTCTCTCTCAGCATACATTTGTACGTTTGTGTCCTGCAAATACCTGGCAGGATTTTCAGTGATCTTAGCAGTCATCACCTCTGTGCTGATGTCAGAAAGCCTGTTCCAGTTCCCACTAGTGTGTCTGTTTGCAGTGTGACCTGCAGTTAGTGGTACTCACTGCTGGATTTCCCTAGTGACAGGGCGAGATTTGTTAAAGCAATTTCTCTGCACCTCTGTGTACGTGTAAGGAAGCTAGTGCCCTTAACAGAGCATTAAACATCACATGGCATTTAAATGCCAAGCCACAGGGTGGGGGTAATGAAGGTATACGTGTTTGTAAGAACTTGATCTGTTCCTTATAACAACAACATAGTATGTTACAGACATTTGTGAGATTCCATAAGTATGTTCCTTAGAGAAGGCAGATCTCAGCGTAGAGAGATCAATTGCTTCTTAGACCATTTGATATATCAGTTATTTGTATTGCTTGTTAATATTGCTGAGTTTGGATACAGTTACAAAAAGCAAAGTTTAATACTGCTTTCAAAGTAAAAATTCAGAGGGTTTTGTAATTCTCACTGTGCCTCTGTAAATGGGAATGTAACTGTTCCAGTATAAATTTTTTAACACATGTTGTCACTTCCTTTGTTACTAACTGCAAAGAATTTGCCTCAGAAGAAATGTGAGGATGTTTTCTCTATAGTCCAAAGCATTATAAGCTCTTTGAAAGAAGGAAAATGATCAAAAGACAGAATCTCTTATAATTATGTCCATTACAGTAACTGATTGATGCAGAATTAATCACACTGTCAGATGGATGCGACGTGCATTGTTTTTTCATTGCCAAAAAATAGCACTCAGGTTGTGTAAATAAAATCCTGAATTATTTCTGAAGACTACCACTAATGTGTATATAAAAAATTCCCCATTTAAGTAAGAAGCATATATTCCCTTGCCTTAAGCTAGCTGATGTGGGCAATGTAATTTGTTTTTATTTTCTACTTTCAAGCAAGATTAGAGGAAGGAGTACAGGACTGGGTCAGTTACCTTTCTTTATGTAGCTAAAGGGATATGCTGCTTCCATGTGGGGGGGCGTGGAGACAGCCTCAGTTTCATCCGTACAGAAAAGAGGCTTCATAATATAAAAAGCTGTAGTGATTATGTCAATAATAATAATTTAGAAGCTGTCCATAAGGTAGAAGTTGAGGGGAGTTTTTCCCTTCAGTTTACTGGTGGCTGCTAAGAGCAGTAGAAGTAATATACATAATATATATGTTGATATAAATAATATGAGAATATGTCATATGCATAAATTCTTTGAGGCAGATACTTTGCATAGTTATTTTTAATTTACATACTGTACTGTTGACATTATATATTTAGCGAATAATTTAGGCATTTTATTTTATAACTGCTGCTTTTGCATTGATCGCATTGTCCACTGCAATCTTTGTTAATACAAGGAGAGAAGCTGATAATATCACAGTGGTGTTTCTTTCATTTTTCTACATTAATATTTTTAATATTTAGTAACTTGAAAATCAAGATAATAATACTCTCTCAGTACTTAGCTGTTTTAAGAAAGGTACATCTCCATAGATGGATACAGACACACCTGATTCATTCTGACTGTGCCCAAAATCCAAGCCAGACCTTCTCTGGGAACCAAAGCCTTCTTGGATCAGTGCTGAGTCTCATTATTTAATCATGCTGAGATAGCACTGGGGCTCAGAAATGCACCAACACAACCTGTGGCTTCTTGACTGGAGCTGGTTCACTTCTGAACAGCAGGAGTACAGGCATTTTCAGTTGGTGTCTGTCTCCGTTTTCTGGGTGCATGTTGTCTGAGAGAGCTTGAGGTAGAAAAGGAATCAAAAGAACCCACTTTTTTCTTCTTTGGCTGAAGGAAAGATTTCAGGCATACCCCTACCAGCTGCCTGCCACTGAGCTCTTTAGTCACAGTTACAGGGAATATCTCTCTTTTCAACATTAACTGCCTCTATAGCATTTTCTTGTCTCTTATTTTATAATCTAACACATATTCCTGCTCCTTCCTCTTGAACAGGACCGCCAGAGAGATGCTGCAGAAATCGGCAAACACTAAATCTTTAGCAGAGCGATCCTCTGCTCTCCCACACTGTGTACCATGCACATGGTATGGGGAGAGTGGCAAGGGATCCAATTCATCTAGCAACCTGCCTTCACCTACCAGCTCAACTGAACCTTCCTCTGAAAATATAAGTCCAGCTAAAAAAGGGTCAAAGGTAGAAAATGAAAACTACCTTATTCCCACTGTGTTGAGTGGCATAATTGGCTTCATGTTTCTGGAATAAGAACAGGCCAATATGTGACTACTACAATAAACAGTGCATGGTGTTCATTGTACAGTAAAAGCTCATCCCGACAGAACATCGCTGTCATTGTACCATTCCACATTCTGCCTTCTTACTCCGTCTTAATGTACATTAATTCAGTAAACTAACTGTGGTGTGCTGTACTGTAACAAAAGCAAGTGGTGCCAGTGGAAATTAGCATTTGGATCCACTGGACAAATGCTAGATTTGTGTATTCAATTATAGATATTTTCTGCATTCTTCAGAACTGATTATGGGAATACCTACCCATGTTCAAATGAGGTGTTTGCAAGTGAAGAAATGCTGTATGCTGTCAGTCATCTGCCTTTTCCTCCCCCAGTAATGAAATCTGTTTGTCATGCATGCTGGATGTTGGATTTAATTCTCTAGATGAAGATGCTTGAACTGTAAATATGAACTATTGCAGTGTAATACATCTGTGTGATTCCTTTCTATGTGCATGAATGTTTCAGCATGATAACTCCTTAAATAACCCTTATTTATAGTAATATACTTAGCTTTTTATATTTATTTTCACTTCTGGAAAATATTTCTCTGTCTGTATCTTCTTAGGATGTGTAGCAGTTGACTTTTTATATGGGTCTGGTAAAAACCAGATACAGTTCTCAACTTTATGTACAGGAATATGAATCAGAAATCTAATTCCTCTGTCTTCTACAAACACGTGCATGTACCTAACAGCAGTTTCCCCAGGCATTTCTTCCTCTTTTGGTGCCAAAAGCCGGTGATAACCACCAAGCTATGCAAGGTCATAGCTGTGCTTGTGTTACCTGATAGGGAGAGCAACACAAGGCTGGCCAGTCCAAATCAGAACGATAGAGAAGGCCACAGATGAAATATCTGAAGATGAAGAGAAATCAATTGGGTACCCCATTTCTTTTAAAAAAGAAAGATGAGAATTAGACATGTAAATCCTATTTGTGCCTTTAAACAAACATTGGATAAAAATAAGTTTAAAATGGGGGAAAAAGCACCCCCTTTTACAGTAGTAGGTTGAGGTTTGGGAGGGTTTTGTCCTGCAATCATAATTATTAGCAGGCTTTGGCTATCTTGTGGTTTTTCCTATAGAAAATTAAATTTTAAATACTTAAATTCATCATAAGGCTGAAGCTTCCACAAAATAGAGGTGAAAGAAAAAGCAGAGTACTTAAAAAAGAAAAAGATATTCTTCACACAACAGGAGGTAGAGCTCTTGAACTCCGGGCCTAAGAACACTGTGGGGGCTACAAGTTGGCATGTTAAGGAAGCTGCTCGGATTTTCTTCTCCTCTATAAAGAGTTGGGAAAAAGAGAACAGGATTTCTAAATGTAGGTGTGAGAAAACTGGTCACAAAAACATTTTGATGTTCTCTGGAAAGTTTGCAAGCTCTTAAATTAACAGTTCCTATACAGGTTTTTAAAGCACAGTGTGGTACCAATATGTAGTTGGATTTCCAGCAAAACTTAAGAGGACCAACACTCGATAGTTTTGGAAGACTTCTTGTTTTCAGGAAAGATAGGCCAAATACCTTGGAGAGGCATAAAAGGATAACTTTGTTGGGTTTTATTTTATTGTTTGGATCCATGGGTTTTTTTAAATTGAATGTCGAAGATTAATTGAATTTGATATTCACTTAGATGTTAGAGATCAGAGGTCTCTGTCATCAACTGTATATTCAAGTTAAATGGAATATCAGTATCCTTAATTTTTTTACAGATTTTGGGGTTTTATGGTTCTCACTCTAATGTGAAATACTTGTTAAATTTTGTCTTCTTTGGATAATTTTGCTGTATTCCTGGAAGATATGTGCCTGCTTTTGCTATTCCTTACTGTGAAATGTGATGTCTGTCATTGCATTGTTAAGAAAAAAAAGGGTTTGTTTTATGGTTGTTAGTTCAGTAAATAATATTCAATATCCAAAGATCTTTTTTACTTTCAATTTCAGGTTTTTCTAAAGGTATAGGCAAAGAGGGAGGAGCCTTCCACTTTTCTAGGATATTATTTGGGAGTCAGAAATGGATTCACAGGATATTCTACTTATTCTTTCAATAGCAGTTTTCACTTCGCTCTGCTAATTAATACTCTGTCCTGTTCTTTATGCTACTGCCTGTGCTACGCTTGTCCTAAATATTTGGAGGACAGTAAAATGCTAGTGATTAACCCACGGAAGCAGTAATTTAGCTCCAGGATAAAAGCCAGCATCTTAAGTGGGAGTCTGGAAATTGCTTTCAGGCCCCTTTGCTGTTCATTGAGGCAAGAAGCTGGCAAAGGTGTCTCTTGAAGTACACAGTAGTAAAAATACTGTGTATTCTATAAATATTAATAACGCTAAAAAATAAGCTTCATCGTGTGTGTTGTAACTGGTTTGGTATATGATTGAAATCACTCCTGAACTATGCCAACCAGGAAGACAGAAAGCAAATTTCCCTTTTAGATGCACATATGAGATCATTTATTCATTCTGATTCACTTTTTCTCAACAGAATTTCACGTTCAACGATGATTTCAGTCCCAGCAGCACAAGTTCAGCTGATTTGAGCGGTTTAGGAGCAGAACCTAAAACCCCAGGTTTCTCGCACTCCTTAGCACTGTCGTCAGATGAGGTATGCGGATGAAATTGTTTAAGGTGGGAAATAGCTGGTTTCTTTCTCCCATGGCATTTTGCTTGATAATTACTCTAATAATAAAGGGATATTTTTGGGGTAGTAGAATGGGGAAAGTAAATCAATCTTGGTTGCTAGATTATGATTTTTCTCTTTCATATATAATGACTTGAAATAAAGGTCCTATGGTTATATCATAAGAAAGTAGAATGCAGTTGGTTTCCTGAGAGATGCTGTATCCTCACACATTTCGGTACCTTTTTCCTACATTCTCAGTATGGACATAGATACATACATACACTAAACTAGACATGATTGAGACTACGTTGAGATAATAAACATACAGTATAGTTGGTAAATATAGTTGGGTTGTAAGACACCTTCACCTAGACTAATTTTTACCCTGATAAATTAAAATAACAATGACCTGTACATGCAGCAGTTGTGTGTTACTGTACCTGAATGTATGTATATTGATTAGAACGTATATGTGTTAATCCACTTTGCATTCTTTGTGCTTGCTTTGCACAGTGGATTTGAATTCAGTTACTTCAAACCAGAGTTTTTTCAAACAATGATAATGAGAAAAAGCATTCCTAATCCTGTGAATTGGTGACATAATTGAGCTGAATATAATATATTGAAAATACTTTTCTTAAGGTACTAGTTTTGTGACTCAGGTGTCAGTGAAGTTGCACAGTTGGACAGTAGCTGACAACGTGTCCTGTGGACTCAGGAAACCTGTGCCTTTGTTCTTTTACAAACACTCTGTAAGAACTCAGCATTTTTCATGTGAGCTTTGAGCTAGGATTTTTTCCTACAGAGGAGGCACTTGACGTATCTGTGTCTTATTTTTTTAATGATAGTTAGGTTTTCCTATTACTGCCTGTGTTCTTTGCATGGGTTTAAAGAGCAAGGGCCATTCTGTGCAACCCTGCTTGCCAAAATGCAAGTCTAGAAACCCAGCCATTCTTTAGAGGTTACTTACTGCATGTAATGAAGGGCAAACATTTATAAGAATCAGAGAGTGAAGGCAGGTCTGTATAATCTGTGTATTAATGAAAACAACAAAGCTGTAATTTACACTTTATTTAGTATTAATACTATCTTGATAATACATTTCATTCTCTTACCATGATTCATTTCCCTTATATTACGTATTTTATTGTGACAGTGCCCTGTTCCCGGTGGCATGGAATTAAAAGCTTGAAAATGCTTTCATTTTGCTTGTTCAGCTCTCTGTCACTTCTAAAGTACCAAGCCTGAACAGGTCTACAAAAATGAATGTGTTTTCTCCATCCTGTGCTGTGTGCCACATTGCAGCCTCCGAATCAGGCAGCAAGAGCTGCAGTGGAAACCTCCACAACCACCCTGGCAGGGGATTAGGCCTGCAATGCTCTTCAGCCTTTCATAGCGTGTTGCTGCAAGCGCTCCTTCGCTCCGGCTTCTCTGGTTGTTGGAAGGAGATGAAAAAATGCAAGGGTGGGGACGGAACCCAGTTCTTGCAGGTTGTTCTCCTCTAAGGAGCTTTTGCTATTGCAGTTGGAGCTGTCAGGAAGGTTCCCAGCGGTTCTAGGGTGTCAAGACCAGGAACTCTAAGGGGGTTTCATTGGCACAGTCTCAGGTTTAGCTGCCAAATCATGTGTGTGCTGAGCTTTCAACATAACCTCTCTGCTTCTGAGAAGAATTTTTTTTAAGGAAATCTCTTTGGTTTTGAGTAGCCATATCTGTTTGCAAATCTTGGTGCTGCCCTTGCCTGAACTTTTACATGCTGTTACATGTTCTGTATTTTGTTTCTATAATGCTTTTCTTTCCCATTTCTTTGTTGCTCCCTCACTCAGAGCCTGGATATGATTGATGATGAGGTGAGATACTAGTGTGCTGTTGTGGTGAATTGTGTGACCATCGCGTGGCAACGTATCGTCTCATTTGCAGATTTACATTTATTGTTTTACAGTGTTGTGTGGCAACCCCCCTTGTTTGTGCACAACACGCAGATGTCACTGGCTCCTCTCTCCTTGTCTTCAGTTCCCCCCTCCTTTCTGCTAAGAGTTTTCAAGGCCAAAGAAAATTGCAGTTTTTGCGGTATGCTGGAAGGGGGAGGAGGGTCCGTGTCAGGACAAATCCACCAGGCCAAGCATCAGCTGCACTGAGCTCCTGCTGGTGACAGGAGAAGGAAAAGATAGTGCTTACACTGCCTTTTCCCCAGCCCCAAGAACTGGACAGGCAGAAGCTGAGGGAGTTCCCAGCATCATCTAACCCAGTCTAAAAGCTGCTCTAACAGCAGACAGCTGCTGCAGCTCATAGCAGCTGCTTTGCTGACCACGGCTGGGACAGAGTAGCTTTTGTTTCAGGCCCCACTGGCATACCCCTGGGTAGAATAAAGCGGCAGAGCGGGGACACAGGGCTGCCCCCGGCAGCTGACACCCCACCTGCCCCTCCTGGTGCTGTGTTTGTGCTCTCCTCCGCAGCGGCACAGTGTGGCGGGAGCAGGGCCAGGGCTGTGGGATCGCTGTGTGTTCCTTACCGCTCCTCTGTGTCATCTCATAGTCTTCCACAAATAGTATCAGTCTTGCTGGCTGTTTGATGTCATCACTTTGAACTTAGAGTCATTTCATGAGGGTTTTTTCCCTGAATTTCTTGTTTTATGGCTTAAACACGTCATAAAGACCTGTGAATGGGCCTCGAAAGTGGAATGCAGAATTCACTGCATCCTTTAGAAATATTTGAATTTGAAGGATAAAAATCTTGCAAGGGAGTGGGAGCATACCTGTTTCGAATTGTGCCACCTGGCCATTTCAGTCCCTGTTTGGCTTAAAAGGAATGCCAGTTCCTTTTTTGTCTTCTGTTTTTAGGTAGAAGCCTTCTTTTTGGGTACCTTGTACCAATTCTTAGTTACCTGGTTAGATACAGACGTAATACAGCGGTGTGAAACTGTTACTATTGTAGTGTAAAGATAGTACAGATACCTCTGCTCCGATGCTGGTGGTTTGTACAGAAAAATGTTGTTACTCATCAGTGTTACCCTTTTAATAATAATGCAGCATGTTTTTGTCACAGATCCTTGACGATGGACAGTCTCCTAAGCACAGTCAGAGTCAGAGTCGTGCTGTTCAGGAATGGAGCGTGCAGCAGGTTTCCCACTGGTTAATGAGCCTGAACCTTGAACAGTATGTTTCGGAATTCAGTGCCCAAAACATTAACGGGGAGCATCTCCTTCAGCTGGATGGGACTAAGCTCAAGGTAATTGACTGACTGGACTTCAAGACTAACTTTAATATTTATTATCGCTTTAGGTAATCTTAAAGGAAGTAGGAATTCAGACAGAAAGCACTGAATCCCTGTGTGTGGAGTGGTGATAGACAAGAATAATAAACACAGAGTATAAAGCCACAGCAACACTTAAATTCTTGTATGCACTTGGATTCAGAAGCTTCAGAAATAGAGGGCTTTTACTTGTGGAAGCTCGGGGTACCCATATTTACATGCGTAAACCAGAAAGCGGCATGTATAAGTGGTATTTGCATGCACATATTTCTCATCCAGCTGTGTTTTGCGAAAGGGTGATTCAGAGGAGATAGTAAATAGACATACATCAGAAGTAGCAACTGAAAAATGGATCAGTGGGATACTGGAGGCATAAGCTGATACCAATTGCACTATATTGGAACTAAATACAGTTTCGATGTATGAAGTATGCATTGCTTCTTGTAGTGAAAACACGAGCCTACTTTTGTCAAAAATAGTTACAGGAAGGAGTTGCGGGAAGCTTAGCAGATCTGAAAGTCTAAGCTTGTATCCTTTCTGGTGTTTTTTTTCTGGTGTTTCACTAACTAGGGGTTTTAAAAGAGATCAAGTGAACTTTTGACTAAGGTGTAGCAGTGAAAATTGAGAAGTCTTGTTCTGTATAGGCTTAGATGACTTAGGCAAATAGTTTTTTGCCTCATTTGGCCAATGAAATCAACATTAGTGGTGGCAATGAGAGCTAATTCTTCAATACTCTAGAAGTGGAAGGCATAGGAAGTAGTACAGAAGTGTATTACCTAACACATCAGTAATGTATCTGAGTCTGTCTCAAAATTGCTTAGTTGTTTTAGTCTTCTAGCTAGTTAGAGTTATTATTAGAATATGAAAAAAAAAATTGTGATAGATTAAACCATATGAAATTCTTTTTCTTTTCTAATTTTGTTTTCCCCACCTCAGGCTCTTGGTATGACATCTTCCCAGGACAGAGCAATCATTAAAAAAAAGCTAAAGGAAATGAAAGCATCGTTGGAGAAAGCTCGCAAAGCTCAAGAGAAAATGGAAAAGCAAAGGCAAAAGCTTCGGAAGAAGGAACAGGAGCAACTTCAGAGGAAATCAAAGAAAACAGACAAGTCTGTGTCAGAGGCGACAGAGGGCACTAATGAGCAGTGATAAGCAGGAGTGCTGCTCTGTTAGGCAAGTGGAGGCACTCCAGGAAACTCACACCCACCCCGGTGCCCCTTCAGCTTTCTTGTATTCCTTATACAGGAGTGTGTACAGAGAAATGGGGCTCTACATAGAATGACTAGGGAAACTTGTATCGTGTAGTTTTATTTTCCCACATATCCAATTCACGCTTGTTGCTGTTGCCCCTCGGTTTGTTTCGTTGTTGCTGACAGCTAACAGATTTCATATTCGTGTGGCGGTGTTTCCTTCCAAACTACTCTTCTCTATTGAGCTCTGTGTGTTTGGTCACTTCAGTAACCAGCATGATGCCGAGGAGCATGGTCCACTGCTTCACCTCTTCTGAATAGGATGGCCAGTCACAAGTGACTGGTGAACGTTTCTTCGGCTGGGTAAAAGGAGTTGTGCTCTGTCTGATAAGAGTTGACTTAACTTCCTAACTGGCAGTTCAGCTTCTTTACGGTGTTTGGATACTCAGTTCCGTCTACTGGAGTAAGTTTCATCTTGCGTCAGTACCTTGAAGCGACACTGCTCTGGAAACACAACTGTTCAGTGACTTCTTATACACTGGAGATAAAGACAGGAGAGTTGATAATTCCCCCTGGGTAAAAGACAGGAGGTGAAACTCTTTCTGTTAACTGTACAATAGTTAATCCAGGAAGGAGGCAAAGCCTTAAATGATTATGTGGGTTTACACAGACATCTGAGGATAACATTTATCCTTAAGATATCTGAGCAAGAATGAATTTCTAACTAGAGCACAGCGTATCGATCTGTATAAATTGCATTGTGCTCCCAGCGTGTAGGCAACTTTCTTAATAGCACACTCTGCTTTCTTTTTCATGGGTTTTGAACAGGAAAACGGGCTTGTTTTGTTTTGTTTGGGTTTTTTTTCCAAGAAAAACACCACATCTTCAGATTCATTCTCCAGTAAGCACTGGGAGAATAAGCTTTGTGCTGTTATGAAGCTGTTGTTGGAAACAATTATCAAACTTGAGTCTGCTGAAGATTTTCAGTTTTTACAGAAGTGCACTTTAAGAAGAGGAAGAGGAGGGATTCTGGTTAAATTCAGTACATTGCTGTTAAGATCAACGCTGCCATGGAGGTGACGATTACTAAATCTAAAGCTGCCATATATTAACTGTTTTGATTGATGTGTTTAAAGAATATCCCCACCAAAGCCTGAATTTTTGGGCACAGGCTGTAAAATGCTTTGATGGCTTAGCAGTGTTTGTATGACATCCTTCAGAGGTTTCTGTTTTCCTGGTATATGAGGCCATCGGTGAAGCCTGCTGTGAAGTTTTGACTATGACAGAAGCAGTGTACAGCAGTGGATAGCATTAGTAGCCTCTTAAGAGCAGTATTTCTTCAAAAGAATGGACAGACAACAGGCAAATATCCACAACAAGAAGCTAGAGATATTAGCTTACTGCTTTATAGTCAAAGCTAACTACGTAACAGCATTTATAGTTCACAAACATCACTTCCCTTTCCCCCTGGAAGCTGCAGTCTTTGTCTAGTCATGCTAACCCATAAATTGTTGAAGATGTTGATGCAAAGAATCTTGAACTTAAAAATTTGCCATCCTAAAAAATGGAAATACTGAATTCTTTTGAAGAGAATGTTTTAGTTTGGCTTGGCTTCTCTTCTGCTCCGTACTTTACGGCATTCAGAATTGTGTCTATAAGGTTCTCTGAAGCTCAGATTTGAAACAGTTGGGGTGCAATGTTTATAGTTAAATTTCTCTTGATCCTAATAATTTCTTTGACATGTAAAATGGTCTCTAAAGTGAGAGAGCCTAGTTCATTCAAAATTAATACACAACAGATCTGCTTAGCATTAGCTTTATTTTTCCTCCCAAATCCAATCATTACACGTTTCTGATGTATCATTTATTCAGATCTTAAAATGAAATTGCCGTAAAAGAAAATTCCTGATAATTCTAAAGGCTTGTGATATTTTTCTTGAGATAGACTACCGGCAAAAAACATACCTGCCTACCAGAATTCCACATTGCAGTGAATCTTTCTGTGCTCTTTGTAGGAGAAAAATTACGCAAATGTTTAAAACTGGTATTCTGTTATTTTAGGAGGTTATCAACTTATATTTGAGTAACAGAGGTTATGCGGAAGAAACTGGAAATTTAATATTTTAAATACAATGTTGATAAATGCATTCGATGATGATTTTCTTTTTGAGTTATGTTTACACTGTAGTAATGTTTAAGTGGTTGTATATAGTAATCTAAGGTGGTGTCCCTGCTTTATGTTCTTTGTTTTCTTAGAAACCTGAGCAGACAGCTTGGCATTATACACTGAGTTTTCATTCTTGCTGCTTAGCATGGTGCCTAGTTAATCTCTTCGTAAACCAGATTCTTATTCTGCAGAGTAACTAATTCGACTTAAGTCTTTCAAGTATTCGGGGGGGGGTATTGCTTTGTGGTAATGTTATTTTGTTATTCTCAGGCTAAATAAAACCAACAAAAACCTAACTTTAAAAAAAACAGTAGCTTAAATTCAAAATATAACCATAAAATGCATTTTGATCAGCACATGAAAACTGAGCAAACCGAGCAATGTCAAGAGTTCTGCTCTTCTTTCTGTGATAAAAGAGATTTATGTGGTTCTTTTTATTAAGTATGGTAACTCCTTGGTGGGACGTGCAGAAATATCACTGGATAACAGATGTAAAGCACAGTTGGAAACTTTTGTTACTGTTCTGTAGGACCCTTAATGTTGTGTTCAATTTTTTCCCCTTGTATTGTGTAATGACATACATGAAACAAAAGATACGGATGTCTCATTCTTAACTTAAACTTCCTGTAAATTAGTGCTAAGTCAGACTCATGTGGGGGGTTGATGTAATAAGAAGAAACAAATATTCCATGCTAAATGACTGGAAAGATTGTCTCTTTTGGCTCACCTGCAAATGTAACTGTCACCTGCTTTTGCATATTCATTTGCAGACCTAAAGCAATTGTGAGTATGCTGACTTGCCTGGCCACCTTTAAACTGCTGTGCAGGCAGCGTGGTGTTTCCATGCCTTTGGCCATGAGTCTGTGTCATCTATACACCTAGGTGACCACAGCAGGCTGGTGAAGTTGATTCCTCCCTGGTTACGATGGTAGGCCAGTTCTCTAAACTCTAGTTCTGCTCACTGCTACAGTCTTGCCAGGTTGTGAATATATCAAGCCTCAGGAAGGATGGAGAAAGGAGAGTTAGCAAAAAATGGAGCTCTGAAAAACAGAAAAGTTACCACGCTGCTGGTTACTTTAGTCCTAAAGAACTTCATGTTTATACTGAGATTGTGGAGAAAGCGTTGGCTTCTTGCTCTGTCCAGACAGCCAACAGTACTGGCATTACTCGCTCCCAGCTTGTATTTTCCCATGTGACGGGGTGCTGCACCCGCGTGACTTCCCCATGTTAAAACTCCCAGTTCGGTTTCAGTCTGCCCAAGCAGATCAGGACCAGGGCCTCATGCCCTGGAGCCGAACCACAGAGTGTTGCCCACTGCTGCCTGCATTTCACCCAGCACTCTGAGCAGGTCTGATGGGGGTCAGTGTAAGTGGAGCCTGTTGTAGACCGTAGGTGAGAATTGCACAGTGGAGCAGAAGGCAGCAATAAAAAGCTGAACAGAGTTAGGCGATGTTCGTGTCTCAGTGTATACAAATGCTTTTGCATTTTTTTAACTTCTTAGATTTTTTTTTTTTTCAAAGGCATCTGTTGGGCCATGACACTGGTCTGCCGCAGGGAGATTTTTTTTTTGCAAAGACGTCTGTTGGGCCATGACACCGGTCTGCCGCAGGGATACCCCCAAGATTTGAGCTTTTACTAGAACTACTGAGCAACTTTCTTCTGAGGCTTGCCAGTCCTCGGCCCTCATTGACACTGAGCATCAGCGTTCATCATGCTTCATTGCTTCCATCAAAGCATCCTGTCCTCTGGAGCTGTTCCACCTTCGCCTCCTGGCTCAAGTGCTGGCGAGTAAGCGGTGGGAAGTGTTGTGTGATTTTTTGAAAATGAATTGTGGTCCACTTTTTAAGGCAGAAGAGAAATGCCACTCTTGTTAACAGTGCAGAATCCAGTTCTACGGTAGGAAAAAAGAGGCTCATCATTTAGTTGCATCTGGCCAAAAAGTAACGTTCCAGGTACTATCACAACACTGAACATCAAAAGGTTTGGACAGATCCAGCTGTAGTTTGTAACAGAACCTGCAGTGCAGTCTGTGTTGCTTCTTGGTGCTGAAATTTAGGGGAAATTTGCAAGAATGAAGTCCTGTGTTGATTTTTTAGCCAAGGGTTCACAGAGAGAAAATATTGTCAAGGCAAAGGCAAAACCCAATCTTGCTCTTTTTAGGTGTGGTCTCATCCCCTGTACTGCCTTCAGACTGAGTGAGGGAGGGGCTGGACCCTTTTAATAGCACTTCCCTCATTCCATGCTCTTCCTCACTTGGAAACCTACCGTGGTCCAAAACACTGAAAACCCAGATATTTGAAAAGAGTAGCACGTATTTAATTGAGCTGCGAATCTTTTAACAGTTAAAGTGGGCAGAGTTCACAGAGCAGTTAGATGGTTTGGGTTTAGTTTTGTTAAATTAGTGATTGAAAATAAGGAAATCACTTAGTCTTTGTAGAAACGTTTCAGTGATTTGTGGTTTGATTCCTCTTTAAATAAACATACATGGGTTTGCGTGTGTACATCCAGATGTACATCCATGGGTGTTCATGGAGATTTACACTGCACGGGTTAGCCCGTGGGGAGCTGCGTTACGGGGCTGTAGGCACAGCAGTGTCATCTGCAAGCTCAGAGGAGGGCAGTGCTGCCCCTTGGTCTTGCCAGCATGCTCGCCCTTGGCCGTGCTGGTAGCTTTGCTCACCCTTTTCTTCTGAGGGCTTATGCATTCGCAGGTCAGGATTTTGAGGTTTTGTTAAAAGCAGCCACAGAGCGGTCCTCCGCAGGTCCTTCTGCACGTTGGCCTCGGGTTGGCTTTTTGGGGTGGGAGGTTGGCAGGACTGATTTACTGGAGTGTCAGTATTCTAGGAAGGAAACCCTTTCTTTCTGTTTTGTAACGCTAGCTGTGATTTCTGTCAGCGCTTTCAGCAGCTCATTTTAGAGCAGGATGGTGGGTGACAACGGAGGTGACTTCCCCACTCACCACAGTGGAGCGTGGGCCACCTGCAGACTGCACAGTCCCTTTCGTTGACCTCCCGTATGTGTTTTACTGTATTTCTTTTCCACCCGTAGAACTGACTTCTCAAAGCTGTGACACGATGGCCGTGACATGGAGCCCTCCAGTGCCTCGTTATGAAATGAGCTTTCTGTCGCTGCCTGGCAGCACTAACGGCGGCACTAATGCTGGAGGCATTAACGATGTAAAGGAGGTGTGAACGGTAAGGACCAGAAGGGTTGGCGTTGGTGCCTCCAGCTGCCCGTTTCCTTGGGAAGTTTGCTCTGTGTTAAGAACGAGCCGTAGGGTTTGTGGAACCAGGTCTGCCGAGTTGGGCTGGTTTCTTCTTCCAGAGCAGGGAGAGGTGAGGAGGGCAGCTCGTGAGGTCGGGTCCAACCCACATAACCCACCAGCCCAAGCCTCATGCCGGGTTTTCAGTGGGAGCTTTGTCACTGACACCAGTGGAAGCGGGTTCAGGCCCCTCTGCAGAAGTGTCTGAAGGAAAGGGGGATCCCAGGGCACCAGATGTAAGGAGTAACCAGCCCATTTGGAAGTGGGGAGTGCACAGTGAACCCCCTGTCACTCGATCCTTTCCCATCACATTTACTGTCCAAACAACTGCTTTTGTATTTCCCCGCCACGCTGCAATGCTAACTCACTGGTCACTGACAAGCGTTACACATACTGCTCGCAGACCAGGCAGCTAAAAGACTAAAATGCACTGTGCTCACTGTAAAAATTGGCTTCTTACAGTGTTTCTTTTTATATGGTTGAAGAGGTGGTTGCGCTTCAGGTTTTTTCCTTTTTCTTTTCCTTTTTTTAAAGAGGTCAGATGTATATGAAGTGCATGTTATCCTGAACTTTCTGTTTGTACATCTTGGTGTCCGACCATCTGCATGAAAGACACAGTAGTGCCATGTCTGAGCTTGTTCTCTTGTGCTTGGTTGGTATGAACTACTCTAGATTGTTGAGTTTTCCCCAAAATAACTTTGGTTAATATTTAATTATTGGGAGACATCAAAACAAAACATCATGGTGGCCCTTTGTTTTCTTACAGTTTAAATACAAACAACAAAGCCTTGTGTTTTAAAGTTGATTTGTTAGTGTAAATAAATTTCTTGCCAATGAGTATTATTGTTGTTAGACAACGAATGCAATAAAATGAGAAATCCTGAATCTTTATTAGAATTTGTATCGAGTCCTCACTTTCCTGCCCATTTGTTGGTTATTCTAGAAGAAGTAATAAATGGTGAGCGCAGCTGGACAGCTGTTGCTGCATGTGTCAGACTTGGAGCAGGGGGCACCTTGCCCTGCTTGTTCTTTCCTTCCTGCTGCTCAGTGTTGAAGATTATTTTAATCCCAGCTGTTGGCCAAATTGCTCTGATTCTCAGGCCTGTGAGTGGGTCTCATTTACAGTCTGTAATGATGCAAGAAGTTGTTTTAAAAAAGTAAAGAAAGAGAACAGGCTTTTTCCTTATAGTCAGGTGAAATGCAGCATGCAGCCTTTTGTTGCAGGTCGATGTGAAAATGATCAGTGTGTGTCTGTTTAAAAGACCTTGGTTGGTTTTGGTATGTGGAACATTCTGCACTGGAGTGTACGCTAGCTGTAATGGGCATTTTATACAATCACAGAACAGCAGTTTTTCTGCTCAACATGTTTAGTAAGTCTTTGGTTTTATTTATTTGATTTTAGTGCAGGATCAAGTGAGGGAAAAGCGGAGGGCACAGACTGTCCAATTTGTGTAGCCGTTTCAGTGGATTTACATCCGGCAGAATCTAGGCCAAATAACTCCGCGCTTAATCTGTTTAACCCAGTTTGTGTTTCCCAGCGGCTGAACCATAATTCTTGCTTTATGCTTACATGACCACCACCTGCCAGAAGATAAAAGAATCCTCAATCCATAAAATTATTATCTTAATAGGTATATTAGGAGGCTGTAAGTCCACGACTGACACGTACAATGTGACTGCTCAGCAGCTTCCGAAGCCTGGAGCCATCCATACCCATCCTTGCTGTTTGTGCACGTTGTCTCACATAGATAACCTGCAGTTTGGTTTCTGAAATGCCCAGAACCACTCTAGATTCTGCAGCTTGTAAAAGAGGGTGGGTTTTACCCTGCCTGGCAAGCAAGCCCAGATTTTCCCTCTGCAGGTTACATCATTGCAACCAGGAGGCCAGGCTTGAGGTGCACCTTCCTCCACCGCCTCTGGAATGAGGCTGCCGGTGTGTTTATCAAGGGGTGGTTTCATGCTGAGGGGGAGAAGCTGTACCCCAGCACTGCTTTTGCTGCACAACGCGTGCTTGCCATCTCTGTCTGCCCTGCGCTACTTGGACGGTGACCCAGCTTCAGCTCCCAGCTCCGCGCTGGGATCTCTTTCCTCTCAAATGCTTTAGGAGAGACAGCCTGCCACTTGCACATGCTCCGTCTGCAGGCAGATCACTAGAAAAACCTTCAGCACAGCAATAGTGAAAGAGAAGACACCAGCAAGGAGTGAAAACATTATTTTCTGAAAGGCCAAAACCAACAAAAAGTAAAAATTTGACAAGATCCAACAACCTATAGGTTTGCTCATCTGAGGATGTTCTCAGCTACTGGAAAACATTTAATTCCTGTTTTGCTGGGTTACTCCTACCGCTGCTGAGGGAAGCACTGGCTGTTACCCTTCCACAGCCCCAGCACAAATCCAGAACCAGCACAGTGGACGGGTCAGTGCTTCGGCTGTGTTAATGCTGCAAAAGCTCAACTCTTCAGGAGACAGCACTTCATTTACTTGAGAACAGAGTGGCACATGGCTAAAATAATGATTTTTAAATGCTAGTGCAGGACGTCAATGGCTAATGGTGAGCAAGTGAATAGCCCAACCTCTCCTTATTAAAGAAATTCCTTCAGAGCAGCTTTTTCTGACTGGGCTCTGGGAACAACACCTGTTCCTTGGGCCTGAAAATGGCTTACGAGTTCCTGTAGGAAAGCATGCGGCTTCCCAGGGAAGTTGAAAATTTCCTGCAAGGAGAGACGTTGCTAAGGCGGGAGCGGCAAAGCCAGAGTTGGTAAATCATGTTGTCAAGTGCTTGGCAGAGACAGCTGATGCCAAAGGCAAGTCCAGCAAAGGGATGAGACAAAAGCTGCCCTCATTCAGGGCCGGCTCTGCTCCGTGGAAGGGCTACGTGCACACTGTGGTTAACTAAAGCCTTGAAACGGTGATCTGAAGGGAGGAGTCCCTGCTCACCAAAGCCCCTGTCGGCATTCAGTAAACCTTGGGCAGTGCCCAGGTCCCCAGAACAACTCCGGGCATTTTGGAGGGGAGCTGTGAAAACGGTCTGTGCACAGACCCACTCACACGGGCCGTGCCCAAGAGACAAGGGCATGGGTAAAGCCTAAAGCTCAACTCGCTCCCTCCAGACATTGCTTGACCCCTGCAGCACGTGTTGTTTGTATACAAAACATCACAAGTACCAGCAACCAGTATTGCTACGTGGGAATTCAAGAGTTGTCTGGCACAGCACCAGTGGGAAGCTGCTAGCATCGGGAAGGACGCAGCAGCCCACCCGACGTGCCACCAGCTCAGTTCTTAAGGCTCACGTGACTTCTTGCACCCGGGGCCGTGCCTTACACCACCGTGCTTCTATCAGTCTGTGCCA
Organism: Rhynochetos jubatus; assembly: GCA_027574665.1. NCBI lineage: Eukaryota > Metazoa > Chordata > Aves > Eurypygiformes > Rhynochetidae > Rhynochetos > Rhynochetos jubatus. The sequence goes on from CM050653.1 coordinate 26,523,013, forward strand.
GCGAGTCGGAGGCAGCGTGGGGGCTCGGCGTGGAGCAGGCCCTCTCGGGGGACAGGAGGTGATGTGGCAAGACCCACCGCCTGCTGCAGCGGTGCAGAAGGGGGATGGCACTGTCCCTCCCTACAGCAATGCGGCCACGGGCCATTGCACCGACTGCTCTGCTTAGAGCTGGCCCCTTCCCTTGGAGCAGAGCGGTAACTCCTTTATACCAGTGGATGAAAGCCATTAGGCTTGTTTGTGTTAGAAAGGAAAAGCGCAGGAGCCAAGAGGGGTCAGCACACACATTTGCTGCTCAGGGCCACTGCTCACCCAAACCTTTGCCCGCTGCAACACCTCTTCTCAGCCACAATGGCAAAGCCCAAAGAAAGACAGACAGAGCTTTGCACATACTCTGGCTCCCATCTCAGTGCTGGGGCTGTTACAGAGCAGGTTATTTGCTCTGTCTTGTAGCCAGAAGCGCACCTGTGTTTTCAAAGCACTGGACTTACCACGTACTCACCAGGTTAGAGGAGGCCGTGGCTAGTGGTGAAGCCAACTGCAGCAACAAAGCCAGAATACCAATTAGCACCCAGGGACTGGCTCTTCCTCCTCCTGAGCTCACGCTTCACGAGCAGCCTGCCTTTATTCTCCACGCAGTGGTGGGCGAACCACAACTAGGACATCAGCTGAAGGATGCAGAGGGGCTGGTGACGCTGGTGGTGACACCGCTCGGAGGGGCAGCCCAGCTGGTGAGAAGCGCCCGTGCGGGCAGGTGCAGGCAGCACGGCGACAACCCGGGCAGGGGAGCCGACACCAGTAACACAGAGCCTTTAGCTGGATGTCAGCACTGGCGATCAGAGGTGGGAGCTCGGAGGAGCTGCTCTGTGAGCGAGGACATCTACACCACGGAAAGAAGAGCTCACTCCACCGGCAGGAAACCAGGTGGTGGCTGGAGCAGGGGCTTCTGCCAGACTGCTGTCCTGCTGTGCACGCCAGAAAGCTCAAAACTCATTTCCAGCTTCATAGGACACTCAGTTTGGCTTATTGCAAGTGAATGCTAACTGACACCATTCTAAAAACATCAGCTGATGGAAACCTGGGTAGGCCTTTTAGCAGCGCACAGGGCTGTCAGTACCTGCCGCTGGGTAGCACTATGTGGGTGCCTGAGGCACAGAAACGCAGCGGGGACAGCCCCGGACAGGCTGGGAGTTAAACACACCACATGCGTGACCATGGGGTAGGCACTGTGGCAAAGCACCCAGAAACGCTCCCTTTGCCGTGACAGACAACACTTACTGCTAAAGCACTTTCCACCAGCGGTGCTCAGGACTTGTTTCCCACTCTTCAAGGACCCAAAAAAAGCCTGTTTTAAACTCCCTTTGGAAGAGTCAGTAAGAAACTCCTCCGAAGCGATGCCCTCCTCTTTCCTCAGCAGGATTAAGAGAAATTTATGAAACTGAAGTAACGTTAGGAAATGGCTTAAAGGGGAAAAGATACAAGACTGAAATAACATTTATTCTCCTTCCAGTTATTTTGACAGCATTAAGGAAAGCCAACAGGAAGGTTCAGAAGATCTCTGCACAGTCCCTGGGAAAGTCCAGGGGCCTGTGACAAGAAAGCACACGACACTGGTAATTAGCAAATCTCATTTACAAAATCAGTTTTCTTGGGGAGGGGAACGGGACACACGCACCCCAGAAATCCAGTCGCAACAGGTAATTCAGTATCTGACAATTTAGTAATTTGTAACCTGAATTTGAACTTCAAGGTTGCCCTTTGTTACTGACATGGGGTTGCCCCGTTACGCAAATAAACTAATTCCTCACCTTCAATTCCACTTCCTTTGCTACTGCGTAAAACTCTCATTTTGCAGAGGAAGGCTGAAATACATTCCCGTGACTCTAGTTAACCTTTATTGGAACAGTCTTGTTGTTAGCAAATCTAGCAGAAACTGAGTGAGTTCCCAAGGAATCTAATCCTTTCCGCCGCGGCAGAGCTTACCCGTGAGGAGCTATAGCTCACAGTGGAGAGCTCTGTGGAAGACTGTGCCGACTAACAGTTTTCCCTCGTAGACGGATGCCACCGAGCTGCCCTGCAGCACAGAGCCGTTGTCGGCGTAGACGCGCGTCACCACAGGCTCCTCGGAGAGGATGTTCTGGATGCGCAGGACCTGCCGGAGGAGGGGGATACATCTGCTGAAACAGCCACGGGTGAAAATCCTCCACGGATGGAGGGAACATCGCTGTGTTAACTTAAATGAGTTAGGTTGATCAGCTGCTGGTAACTGCAGCCAAGTGATTCCAGGGATAGGGCCACAAATTGTGCTTCAGTGAAGCATGGTCCATGAAGATTGATTCTTTTTTTTAAGTGGTTGTGCACCAGAGACTCCACCTCAGTAAGTAAGGAAGCCAGTCATCCCCAGCACTAGGAATGTGCACAGTTTGTTCCAGCCTAAGAGTTAACTTAGTATCGTCTTATTTTCATGCTTTCCCCAAATGGAGTAAACAACTGCCAAGTATCATGAATCTATGGCTACCGAACATGATAATTTTGAAAAGTGTCTTACGGGGAGCTTCAGACAAGGCTGAAATCAAACAGACACCAACCAGCCACCTGCGCTAACGGCCACTAGCACACTGATGCCAGCACCTCATTGATTTCAGAAGGGAAGAAGAATTACAGCGTCACCCACAACGAACCCCACTTGCACCGATAACTCATTCCAGTGCAAGTGTTTCTGGTCGTGCTTTGCGCTCAGTCAATTATTTTTTATTTGACAAAGAGGTGCTGGCTCAGTAATTAACACAGTTCATCAAAATCTGATTGCGCAGCCACAGCTGCACAGAAAGCAGCCTGAGGCGTCCAGAATGACTGAGCTATTGGGTGGATGTTGTTGTTTCCTAAGGATATGTCCACTTTGAGAGCCAAAGCTGGAAGCCAGCTCAGTCTTTGCTTTCATGAAGGCTGGCCAGGCACTTCTCTACGTAATGCAGAGTTAAGTTGTACCAGGGTGATTTGAACTGAGCAACTTTCTGGCACAGACATAGCCAAGAGACCAGTGATGTCTCCCAAAAGGCACCTCAGAGGCAGGCAGATTTTCCGGATCGTTGTAGAACAGCTTCATCCCATTGGGATGACATCCTATCCAGATGTCTCCGGTGTGAGGGTCAATAGACAGGTTATCGACCAGAGTATCCAGCTGCAGTGTCTATCCAACATGGAGGAAAAACAAGAAAAAGAAGTTAAAGCTATCACAAGTCACGGAAGCAAACTGTAACATAACCAAGAGACTTGTCCAAGACTCTCATCTGACATAGACTGATTTTTTTAAGAAATAATTTCTCCCCCAGTACTGTTTTTCTTTTCCCTTAGTATGTTTCATCCCCCCCTCTGTGCTGTGAGAAGCCTGCTTGCTGCTCCACGGTTCCCCACGGGCTCATCCACACCTATGCCTGTGTTGATCACTTGAGTGCTTTGTGGTCGGACCACCCTGACCGAGGCTTCCACCACAACCCCACAGCACGCCCAAGGATCTCTCTCTGGTTGCTGGTGTAAGGGTGGAAGACCTGAAGCTCCATAACAGGGTGCACAACATCTCTGCAAACCCACAGCAGGAGCCATCCAGACCAGAACTTCACACACTATCGGGTTGAAACCTCAAGCATTCATGGGGACTAACCTGTCCAAAATTCACATATGCTTCTTTTTTACGGAACAGCAGCACCTTACCTTCACATGGGTTAAATTCCAGTTTGCATGTTTTTCCATGATGTGGACGTTATGATCAAATACATCTGCAACGTAGATGTACCTTCAAAAGAAAGCACCTCTTAGCAATGCGTATGAGCAAGCAGACACTAAAACCAGCCCGTTCGTCCTCTGCACACCCAGCTTTTCCCACGAGGAACGCCAGCTCACAGTTCTCACACAGCAACAGGCATTGCAAGCAGGCCACGGGGCACGGAACGGAAGCCAACCTGCTGAGAGGCTATTGTAGTTCCACACCGTGCCGGTTCTTCCATTACGCCACTGAAGCAGGCCTTGGATCATGAGATCCACGAATACGCTTTTTTTTCAATTTAAGGTCACCTGTCTACACCACAGGGCTGGTTAATTCAGTCATACAGGCTCTAACACTGTAGAGCGTTCCCCACTTGCAGAAATGCCACCCCATTAATCCTTGCAAGCAATATACACAAACTTCTGTACTGGCTGGTTAAGATGCAGCAGCCTTTGATCTTATTGCATATAAACTACCACGCAAGGCAGCAAACATTGCCTCTAAGTTAAAGACCGAGACACGTAATTTCTGTTCTAATACCTTCCGTATCACTCACATTGTACAGGCAGGACCTTACACGAGCCAGATTAGACTCTTGACCACAGAGGAACCGCGTATACAAATTAGGATTTTGGGATTCTTTTGTGTGATTAAATAAAATCTAAGGCAAGAAGAAACTTACTTTCTGTCGGGTGAAATGTTAATTCCATTGGCTGAATAAAAGCCAGCTGCTACTTCTTTAACTTCTTTTGGACTGTAGTAAACAACATTTGACCAAGTTAAACCCAAGAACATCTCCAAGACCATCAAGATGAAGTCGGAGAAGTAGTGGTCATTGGTAGCATAGAAGCTGTCTGGTCCCATAGCTACTATATCATTCACACTAAAAAAAATAAAAAGGGAGGGAGAAAAATAATAAAAGAATGAAAAGAGAGGTACGAAGGAGCATTGTAGGACTGCATAGAATCCAGCCAGGACCTGGTCATCCCACAGACATCAAGGCGCTGCAATTACAGATGGTACTTCAGATAAGACACCAAGTCATTTAGATCCTTTTTACTTCTATTTTCTTCTACATGAGCCAGATCTGTGCAGTGCTGAGTCCTGAACAGCACCATAGGGCACCAGCTGGAGATCTGGCTACCTGTCCATGGAAATTTTTTCTCTGTTTTGATTACATTTAACTAGAAACCAGAGAACAGGTAGGAGTTGTGACAGCTTTATCCATCAGGCTCTGTTTATCTTACAAGCATTTTGCAGTAGGACAGACCAAGAAAATTTTGTATGCAAAAAAAAAAAAGAAAAAGCTGAAAGTATGTGTATTCTTATAGTATAGCAAATTCAGAATAATAGAATATCTAGATTTGTACCTGCATTGACCTCAGAGTGGGTTACATGACAGAAGGAGAAATGGATGCCAAGCTAGTTCACTGGCGTCTGTCACAGCGGCACTTAAGACCGATTTAGTGATAAAACTATTAAAAATCTCATTTACTGAAGAAATTGGAGAAACACGGGTTTTGATTACACAGAGAAGAAGTAATCAATAAAAGAAACAGGAAAGCTGGTTAAAGAGAAAATCTCTCATCTTAATAATGTCCTAAAACCAAAATGATCCTACTTTAGATTTTACCAAAGCAGCCTGTTCTTCTGAGGAAAGACGGCATTTGGCTCCGATACCTTGTCAGAAGGTCGTGTCGAATAGTTTTCAGGTGTACAAGAGAATTGTCATCTTCTACAAATTTAAACAGTTCTACTGTGCTCTTCTGATGGGGATGGTTCACGACAAAGAGGTACACGGTGTCGTCTTAAAAAAAGAAATGGAAACAGATGAATTCTGTGCAACAGGTTGGGTGGCTGAGCGCCCACAGCTCGGAAGCAGCCTCTGGTAGAGACCACACGATGGGCTTGGTGCATGTGTCTCGTGGCTCTTCAGAGACAGGAGGACAAGTACCAAAGTAACGCTGGATGTCACTGCAACTGGATCCAGACCTCCAGCTACTCTTCTCCCGGGCTGGCTCTACAGGGAACTGCTGTGTAAACAACATTTTTGCTATTTCTACCAAGGAAGAAAGAAATCACGGCTTTATCCTTGTGCCCAAGCCACTGGGTTTTGCAGTCGGATGCACTATAGTGACCAGACGCATGAAATAGCCACAGTCAGCTGAGAAGGAGGGCTGGTAGCCCAGCCACTTTGGGCTCTTTGTTTGCCGCATCCCCTGAGAAAGCATCCACCTCCTGTACCCCGAAGTAAGGCTGCAGTCCTTCTGCTCAGCCCTTCTGGTGATAGCCTAAATTAGACACCTCTGATTTCTCCAACGCCTTCCCTTAAAGGGTGACTGTATGGAGATGCTGATCAAGCTGCAGCAGTGGTTCTCTTAATAGTTGTAGGCTTCTAATTGCCCTGCTAAAATCCTCAGTGAAAGGACAGAGAAAAAGAGAGGAAGGAGAGCATGAAGGGTGTTTTACTGGTACTCGGAGCCTGCTGCAGAAGAACATGTCTTGGAGAGGAGAACATGGCTTGGCCACAGAGTACCAGAAATTTTGGTAACTTACAGAGATTTGATAATTTACTGCTTAGCCACAAAATCTCCATTCTGGCCACTTTTAGGTGGTGAAGTACATGTCTCCTCAAATCCCTTGACCTCAAGGTGATGTAAATTGGTAAAATAAACTCTGTGTGGTTTTCAAGTACTCAAACTTTTCCCATGTCCCTTCAATATATAGGACAACCTTCTGCCTCAGACAGCCTGAGATTATGTGCAAAGGTGTTCGCTTTAGCAGATGACATTTAGAAAACAGCCCAATAAAAAGCCTGAAAATTAGGTTATTGGGGGGTGCAATGTAAGGCTGCAAAGGGATTTCTATCTGTACTCTTTAGGCTGAGATTTGCCACCACCTCGAGTTCAAGATCTCTTTACCTCTGTCTACATAGGTGCTGATTCCATGAGGGTTAAACGATGCCAGATCAAACCCTCGGCTGATTCTCAATTCCACTGCTCTGGGATTGTCTTCATTCAAATCCATCAAAAATATTTCACCTGGTTTATCTGGTGCAAGGCTCTTTATTCCTGGATATTTCAAGCCCTGTAAAATGAAAACATAAGAAAACCATTCCTGGATTAAAGGTAAAAGCAAGCATCACAGGGCTGATGTTCGGGCTTGCAAGCACACATCTGGATGTCACTCTGCTTCAGCCCACCGTGCTGTGATGGAGGTGGAGGGACCGGCTCTGCTCTCCCTGGCAAGCCCTTAATCTCAGTGCAGAGGGAGCAAGCTGCACGGAGGAGTCATGCCCACGGCACTGCTGCCGCCCACGGCGGCCACCTCCTGGGTGGGTGCTTCCCTAGGTCAAACTGCTCTGCAAACAGACACGCTGTGAGGACAAACTGCAAGTACGGCACCACTGAAGGCATCCAACACAGTAAAGCCACGGGGAACAGCAGCAGTGCAGCAGCTCACATCTTCTGGCATCAATTTTGCAACGTTATTGTTCCCCAGGTGTCCCAGGAGCATGCAGATGGAAATAGCAGCTTTTAGTTTAGCAAATAATTTCTAGCCATGCTGATTGCAAAGAAAAGCTATGTCCTAAAGGCTAAAAAACATCAGTAACAACAAAATCAACACACAAATCTGATTTTTTTTTTTAAGGTAGGGAATGAACACACCTTCTTAACTAGGGAGAGGTTCAACATTTCAAGGAAGGAGCATGAAAGAAATTCAAGGTTACATGGGCAGACAAGCCAGTGCAACAGGATACATGTGTCAGAGCCACCACCACTGCGTCATGTCAAGAAGTGCGCTTGCTCAAGCAGAAGGAAGGCCAACTATGCCAACACAAGTCTGGGCCGTCCCTCCAGAGCCAGCCAGCCTTGGAGATAAAAAGAGTCCATCCTGCAATTTCCACCTATGGCTTCTGTGATTAAGGAAGCAGGCAAGCCCCTGCACGGGGAGGGGGCATGGGCACTTACGGAGCTGATGAACGCCAGTCCATTGGGAAGTATGTCAATGTCTTCTGAACCAGTTTCTGTAAGACAGAGATAAACAGAGTTTTTCAGATGACATGAAACATTTCCCATCGAAAAATCTCCCTTTTAGTACAGTTCCAGCTCTCGAGAATGTCCCTTTCTGATACAACTGCACAAGCGATGAAATTCACCGGAGAAGTTCGCATCGCATTAAAAGTGGGAGCCGAAGGCAGCAGCGGACCATGTTAGGACATAGTACCAGGGTTCACCTCTTTCTGGGGGCTTAGGGGTGCCCCTGTGCTGGCTGGGCAGTCTCCTGCCCAGCTCCGTGTGCCCTGGGATGGCACGGGATGAATCACCCGCTTTCGATAACTGTGTTCCGCAGCAAAGCAATTAGCGCCAGTAAGATTTTCAGAGCAGGACCGTACCCATCAATCAACCTGAACGCTTGCATAAGGCAGCTCTGGGAACTGCACACACTAATCCTCCTGGTTGAGCTGGGCCACTTCACTAAGATGGATTGCCAAATATTTAGTTAAAGCTCTCAAGTGACAGAGAACCTGCTGTATCTTTAACAGCTAAGGGCTTTCATAGTTAGACCACACTTCTAACTGTGGGTAATCATTTCCAATATTGCCAGTTCCTCTAGTTCCTGTAATATTTTTCCCTGCTAGGAACAAAACAAAACACAACAAAAAAAAAAAAAAAAAAAAAAAATCCCTTTAGCAAGAACACTAGAACAACTTTAGCCTTTGATCAAGCACTCTCCATAGAGCTTTCAGTCCGATGCTGAAGGACATTTGCCATCCCACATTCCCACTGCTTCCCTGAGAAGCCTCCCCTCTCTTCTCCAAATCACCAGCATAAACAGCATTCCCACAGGCCACTTCCCAGACAATGGCTGGACTAAACCCACCTGGGAACGTTTGCTTAAAGCAGGAAATTGTTCTGCAGGTTTTCTGTAGCAGCCACCAACACAAAGGTTTTCCACCCAGCTTGTCCTGCCCCTCCGCATCCCCTCCCGCTTGGCCTTAGACCACCCGTGTGACTCCACGTGGGTCACACCATCCCTGCCACCTCGGCACCTCCTCCCAAGGGAAGCGCCTGCAAATTCCAGGTGGGTTTGTTGTTTGCTTTTAGGTAACTACTATTTATGGCAGCACTCACTTGGCTGGGCTGTAATTCATCCGGGAGCCTTGTGAGGAAGAACCAGATCCCCAAACTCACCTGTGCAGGCAAGTTCCTCCCCAGCACAGCCCTGGGGAGGCGCGGTGGCAGGGCTTCACCCGGAGGGACAGGGGACGGTGACACAGCCAGCTCCTCCTCGTCCTCAGCAAGCCCCTGCTCCACCCATTACACTAAGGAGTGGAGCATCCCGCCTGCTGGGTATCACACATATCCCGCACAAGGTCTGAAGATGTGTTTTGGGGAGAGCCAGCCCGTTACCCCACCTCCCGGGTTTTGTTCCGAATTTTGGCCGGGCTCAGGCAGGAGGCAGACATCTGCACTGATGTGCCCAGGGACATCTGGAGCCTAAAATTTTGAATTTGGATTTTTCAGCTCTGGTTTAAGCAACAAGCTACTTGTCCTCCAAGTCTGGGTTCATTATAAGATGGGGTTAACAGCGATTCCCCACTTCCCAGGATCGCTGCAAAGATAACGACATACAAATGTGGAGAGGCTCAGTTAGCATGGTGAGGTGAGCTGGACAGACAGCTTTGGCTGGCAGAGCATGCCGGTGAGCAAACAAACACAGATAGAATCATTTCTCGCTACTGAATGAGCGAGGCTGCCAAGCAGAAAGATGAGCAGGCTAATTAGGAGCGGATAATGAAAAACTACAGGTTTCTGGTGGAAGGAGTATAATGAGAGCCCTGCACCCAACTGCTTCGAAAGGAACTGCCCAGCCGCTTCTCAGCCAGGTGCTGGTACGTGTGGAAGAGAGCGAGCACTGTCGGGAGAGCAGTGAAATGCTGACTCTGCGCAATCCTGCTGAGTTTGCACCGCTCGAGGAGGGGTTGGAGGCACCCAGCCAGCCGCAGGAAAGCTGCGGGGTCCCTCTGCGGGACCCTGTTTTGGAGGGCTCTGAGCTGTTGTCTCAGGCACCATATGGGACAGCAGAGTTGGGAACTGATTTATTAGGTATCAGTTACCTCCACTATATTGCTTAGTCGTACCACCAAGCCCAGCTTCTCCATGGGATTATTTGAATTAGTAGAGTTTTAAACAAAAAAATAAAGTTACCAAGAAAAATTACTTCTGCCCTGAAAATGTTGAATTTTTTGGTTCTTTATCTTAGTATGTATTCTGCAGATGCAACCAACAAAACAAACACAGAACCTGGATTTCATGTCCAAAAGCAAGCAGCTAGTTCACCTGTATCTCATGAATTGTTTCCAGATGGAAGTTATTTCCAGCAATTTCTATAGTAGCTTCTTGAACTTCAGGAAAGTTCAGGATATACAGTTCATTTATTATAAACCAGTAATGTGAGTAGACATTCATATAATTCAGAAGATGCTGTTTATTCTATAAATATAGCCTTTCCAACATATCTGTGAATGAGGTTTTGGACAAGCTGCAGTTTTTTATTGGTTTGTTCAATGTTTGCATCTGTGCTAACATTGCACAATATTTGGAAAGCAGAAGAGACCAAAGTCTTACCAAAAAAAAAAAAAAAAAAAGAGAGAGACAAAGGATGAAATTGCTCAGAAAGAAAAGGACCCACTAGAGAATTTTGCCATCTACTCTGGCTCTGCTTCCTCTACTATGGATGCATTGCTTTTAACATCATCACAACAGACTGTACCAGAGGCCACTTCTTCAATGTACAGAATGGATAGTTTTAAGATTATTTGGTTCAGAGCTGATCCAGCTCATTACCTACATCCCATTTAAGAGGTCAGACGGACTGTTTTAAAGATTTAAATAAAGACAGCTCCTATGTTCAACTTTATCATAGCATTTTGAGGGAAAAAGGTCCAGGAGGACCAAGATGTCCACGTAGAAAGATATCCTTAGAAAAAATCGACCCCTGGGTGCAACCTTACAGATCTGACTTCAGCAAAACCCCTGGTCTGGATAGCGCTACCCAGGCAGCATCTAGATGTTAGGGCTCCTTGGTCTCCCTGAGTAATAGAACCCCTCCAGTCATATTAAATGAATTTTGAAAGACATTTGCATGATCATTCCAACTTCTAAGTTTGCACAAATCCTTTCTTATTTCTCTTCCTGCCACAAATCGACCTGCTGAATTAATTTTTGGCATTAAAACTTTTTCTAGAGAGGAGCAAACAAAAGGGTTTGCAAGGCAAACGGCAGAGATCCATGTGAAGGGACAGTGTTACAGGAGCACAGCAAGAAGCAGAAACAAAGCTCTGTAAACTGATCCACCACCGCCTCTGAGCAGGGCTGGGTTCTCAGAGTTCACCTCATCTCCATGTAAATGTCAGGCACCAAAAATGAAATATTGTTTGGAAATTTAACGCAACTGTATTTGCAATTTCCAGCTTTCCTCTTTCCTCAACAGAGCAGTCGCGTTGCAAAAAGTCTTGTAAAGATTGCAATAGTGATATGCTTAGAATAATTACTCAGAAATTACGTGAATCACTGTCCAACAAGCATTATTCAGAGCCTCGTATGAGTACATTACAGCTCAATCTAGACAACCTGGAAAGTTATTTCAAATGCAATTCCTTCTGCACATAACCTCAGGCAAAGGAACTCTGCACACACTCATGGGAGTAATTTGACTTTGCAAAGATGTTTGATTCCTGACACAAGGACGAGCAAGATTTATGAAATCAACACAGTGACTCAGCAAGCTCAAAGGCAAGGCTCTTAAAGCTCATCCAATGACTTTTTACACACGCAAAATCCAGGCAAAGTTCAACAGAAATCAAGACACTTTCAACATTAAAGAGGAGAAAACCCACAGCCATTAATCCTGTATTAAGTTTAAAAATTTTAATTTAGGGGAAAGGGAGACCCAAAAAATGATCAATTTTAAAGCTATCTATTTTATACTCTGGTTATCCTGAAGGGAGGAGAAAAAAAAAGAAAGAGAAACATTGCTAAACACATGACCCAGAGTACAAAGTCAACATTTCAGCCACTCTGTTAAACCTCTTTGCAAACCAGACGAGGGTGATAAATCTGACCCCTTGCTCTTTGAAACCACACAGCTGAAATTGCGCAACCACCCGGAGCTCCTGCCTGCTGTTTGCATGGCGCCGTACCAGCCTGCTCCTAAATCTCCACAAAATAAGGCGCTAAGGCAGGCAATCCCGGCTGGCATTTAGCAGCCACATGCCTGTGGCCATCTCCCAAAGCCTGAACCCTTGCAGCAAGTCCCATCTTCAAGATGTCACCAGCCACCTGTACGTATCTGAGTGAAGAGCCAGCAAACCCTCACCTAAAAGCCCAATAATTTCCTAAGTGGCTGAGCACAGGAGAAGTGTTTGCGAGGTACTTGTTGTCAAGAAAAGGAACAGACACATTAAATACCATAGGCAAAAAGTAGTGTACCCAACTAGCTATTTTTTCAGTATAATTTTCTCCCCACCTCAACGGCCAAGTAACAAGTAAAGTCAAATTAGCACTTTGTTTTCCGGACCAGGCTTGGAAGCTGGCTTTAAGAAGCATTTCCAAAATAAGGCTGGACAAAAGCAATGCACTCATTTATTTTGAGCACGTACCGATGCCTTTAATGAGCCGGCAGTTCGGGAGGGTTACTGGAGCTATTTCCCGTGAAGCATTGAGTCTGTTCCTGCAAGAGGAAAGAGGAGGGTTAACAGCACACAGGCAGTTTAAAAACAGGTAACATTCCTAGCGTAGCTTTATCTCAGTCTTATTGTCTGCCATATCGCAGCAGCAAACCAGCTGTAAAATACTGAACAAGCAAAACCCAGAACTGACAAGAGCAATTGCTCCAAATCACTGTGATGGTTACACACGGCCAGGGATTAAGGGATTCTCCTACACAGAATATCTTCAGGAACCTGACTTTGTTCATGAGCTTCAGGAACAAGCTTTCGTGACCCACCAGAGCTCAAACCATAAAATAAGACAGCCACACTTTCTTCAGGTTTCAGACACCTGAATATAGTAGCACCCTGCAGTTAGGAGCAGCATTTCAGATGAGAAAAGGGCAACCTTCTCCCCCAACCCACTGGCTATTTTTGGTGACCAGACCAACAGCAGTTGCTCTTTCTTCATTTTTTAGTCCCCATCCAATTCAAAGGTAGCGATAGCGTTGTTGCAAGGCAGGACTACTCATTTCCTAACCGGTGGGACTTGGGAGTACGAATTTCAGCAATTACCTTCTTCTCTCCTGGTACCCCTCCAGAGCATTATCTTTCAGCAGTGCCTATTTCATTCCTGAATGCCCACAAAATTCAATCTCTGGCTCATGGACAGGCAGGTACAGACAGGCACCTACACAGGAGTTTCTATTTCTCCATCTCCTCCATTCCAAGATATCTACAAATTTTTATGAAAAGCACCTCACTACCAGGACTGCTGTGCTTGACCAGGGCAGTCCATAGTGCCATAAGCACGTATGTTGTGTTTCTATGTTAAAATGTCCAGCTAGTGTACTGTAATATTTTTTCCTTCCTTTTTTTTTGTCCCAAAAGAAAGCATTTAAACTACCGTGGTTACTCCTTTGCATGCATATCATATGGACGTGTTGAGGCTGTGCTTGCTCCAACCACAGGAAACGCTGAACGCGAAGATCCCATAGCGAAACCTAGCCATGTTTATGTTATAGTTTTAGGCATAAACATTAAACAGCAGTAACAGTCTGTGCTATGAAAAATATGCAATACAGCTGAACACTGTATGGTATGTCAGTCTTGCTTTTTTAATCACTTCATTATGAATTCCAAATTGCTTCAGTGCTGTATCACTGACACAGGTTGTTAACATAAGGCCAGGAAAAAAAAAAAAAAGAAAAAGAGCAAAAAGGGCAGAGGATAGCAAGGGAAAGGAGCCAAGTTAAACTCTCCCAAGCCCTTTCCCCCAGCTCTAGAGTCCTGACAGAGTACTACAGCAGCTCCCAGCCCACAAGCAGCACAGGAGGGATATCAGCCCCCCCCTCACCTCCCAGCATCCCAAAACCCATCAGACCCTTAAGGCTGGCTTGGAGTGATCATGCCCAGAGTTCGCACTGCTGCCTGCTTAGTGCTTTTCCCTTTCCATTTTACATCAGCTTTTCCTGGGCAGACTGCAAGCCACCCAGTGCCAAAAGCACAGCAGGAACTCAGCCAGCAGCCAGCAAGAGATGGTGATATCCTGACAGCATGCCCAGGGAAACACTTCATGGGCTGGAATGAGAGTAATTCAAAAGGACACTGGTCACAAGCCTGCAGCACATACAGAGGCTTTTCCAAAATGTGTCAGTTTATCTAGCACAGTCTGCTAAGCCAGATGGCCTAGATAACGAACTGGCCGTACCCAAAACACAATGGACCCACAAACTGTGGAGCATGCATCTTCAAAAAAAGCAGGAATTTTCTATTTGGTGCAACCCCAGTGCACAGCACCTTTTCCAACTGGTTCCTCTTTCCAGTTTCAGTCCTCTACCCACTGTCCCACTTTGTGGGACACCAACCACAGGAATTCCCTTTCCTTCAGCAGCAACCTGTTGCACATGCAAAGATTTCTCTCTCTTCCAGTTTTTCTCCTCTCTAGACTAGCCAGCCACGGATCTTTGGGTTTTTTTTTTTCCCTGACAGGACTGAAAATCAACTCTTATTTTTGACTGTGCTCCCGATGCTTTTCAAACTGTCAGCATCCTTCTGGAAGCATGCTGCTGTTTTGAACACAGTATGCAAGCTGAGCATCGTATCAGTACAGAGGGTTATGAAATGATAACATTGTGGGTGTGTATAGATAAAATATATATATGTATGAGCAATAGTATATGCATATTGTTCTGAGGAAAACAGTAACACAGTATAATTCACACTTGAGTTTTACGGGTTAGTTCGGATCTTTCTTCAGGTAAGAATTAGCAATTTAAAATGTCAGTAGCGGAATTGGTGTAATTTCAGTTGGTAACACACTTCACCTGTTCTCTGCTGCAGAAGCCCTGTTCAAGTCCATTTGGTAGCTATCAACAGTGTAACATGCCTAAACAAACCTGATTTAAGAAGAATTAATTTTGTAAGAGATTTGTAATAATTCTTCATGCCTTTTCTTTTAAGCATTTAATGGATTTTTGTGTGATTCTTGTGCTTTGATCCACAATACTGTCTAAACACAATATACCAAACTCACAAGGAATAGTCTTTGATGGATTCCAGCCTTCTGGGTAGGGGATGGATAACAGAAAGGCCTGCAAGGAGTTAACACGACCCAAAGTTTCTCCTCTCAAGGCTGTGTTGAATGGTTTTAGAGTACTTTGTTATCTGAAGTTGTGCGTTTCCAAACTCTGCTGCTACACTGCAGTTTGCTGAAAACAGCACACAGGAAAACCTCACAGAGAGCTACAGAGAGGGGGGATCCTGTTTGTATCAGGTGACTCTGCCTTACTAGATTCCCAATTCAATTTGGAGGCAATGTGGGGTCCTCTGCTCTTCACACTGCTTTGAAATGGCTCGCCCCACTAAAGCCCAGGAGCGTTTTCCAGCTCCACCATCCCAGCTTGTGCAACTCCAGGGCAGGAGGGTCCTGTTCCCACCGTGGTTAGCCCTAACGCTTGTGGTGGATTTAGTGCAAGATGCAAATGCATCTATGCGAGGTACCTGAGCCCAGGGAGTATAGCCCTCCTTCTGTAATTAGCTACAATTACTATCTACCCAAAGATCAATTAGCTGGATGTAGTTGCTTTGAAGTCAGGCATTTGGAGTCCTGTGGACGTGAGCAAAATTATAACAACGTTGTTGCCTTTCGAAACAGCAATTCACCATCGCTTTTGTGGCCTGAAACAACCAGTTGCGTGTTCAGTAGTTTTCAGGACAGAAGCTGCTGTGACACCAGCATTCACGCCTCCTGATACGAGGTGTGAGACGGAGTGCGATACGGCTGGGTATTTATCTCATAGCAAGCGTGGTCCCAGCTCGCAACCACCTAAGTTGGTGCTCCTTCAGATGAAACCTCATGCACAAGGGGCTATCGTCATCCAGAGGTCACCTTCGGGAGACACTAACACAACTTTCTGGCCACCTGGTTTCCACTGACTGACTGGCCACTCGGTAGGACATGAGGTAAACCCGCAGATACCCGTTTGGGCACATCCCTGTTAACTGCAGCCTCTGCAGAAACAGGGGTACCAGGCCCCCTGCCCCAGGGCACCCTCTCCCTTTGGCTCCCTTGACCCCAGCATCTTCCTGGGGAGGATTTCACACCCCCCTTACTGCAAAGGGCATTTCCGCTGGACAAATGCTCCTGAAGTTAGCTGGTGCCCGACGGAGATGGGAACTGAGCACGCCAGTGCCTCGTTTTTCTCCAGGGAAAACCCTTGGTAACGACGAGGATAGCGACGATGGTGATGAACCCTTCCCCTCCGGCCGCAGCTCTAAAGTTACACCCAGACGAGGGGCTCAAGTACCCCCGCGCTCGGAGCGGGGGGGGGCACCCGCCTCCCCACCGGCCCGGCTCTGCCCCGCGGCGGGCACCGGCTGCCCTCTCCTTCCCCCTCCTGGGTGTCGGCTCGGCCCCATCCCGCACCGCCGGCTCCGCAGCTCCGAGACCCCGCAGCCCATCCCGCCCGGGATCCCCGGTACCCCGCCGCCTGCCCGCAGCCCCGTTATCCCCCGGGAGCGCGACGCCGCGGGGCGGCTCACCGTAAGGCCAGCAGCCGCTCCGCCGCCAAGGCTGCTGCTATCCCCACGACGGCCAACGCCAACAGCTTCCCCATGACCGCTCCCCGCGCTGCGCTCCGCGCTCCTTGCTCCCGGCTCCGCCGCGTCCCGCCCCGCCGCACCGCCCCGGGCCGCCCCCGGCAGCACACACCCCCCTCCCGCCCCAGCGGAGCGGCCCGGCCCGCCCGAACGGCTCCGCCGGCCGCTGCCCCGCGGGAGAAGGAGCCGGAGGCGGTGCCGCTCCGTGTAGCAGCACCCGTGTGCAAGTCCTCCAGGTGAGCCTCCCTGCTCAGATACCAACAGCAGTCTCCAAAGGAAATTCTGCTTGCCATCCGCCCACCAACAGCTCGCTTCTCCGTGCCGGAGAAGGGCTTCGGGACCCACCACGGTTGCCTCGGGCGCTCCGGGGTCCCGCATGCATCAGCCTGAGTGGCATCAGCTGCAGCACTGGCTTCCCTGTGCTTTGGGCTTTTTTGGGGAACACACCTTGCCGGGTGGATGCCCTCCCTCAGCAGCGACCCTGTCCTTCCCTGCACAGGCTCACCTTCCCTTGCACTTTCCTGAATGACTGAGAAGTCACCAAAAAACGCTTCTCTGCTCTGGTCGCCCTCCAGGCCAAGCAGATACTCCATTCTCCGTAACCCATCAAGCAAAGTGTGGCAGGGAAGAGGAGGCAGTACAGGTCGTTATTGCCTTTTACAGCAGCAGTGCTAAAATATATCCCCTTCCAGTTCAGGAATATCGTTTTCCTCTTTCTGGTCCTTGATTACTTTGGAATTCTAGGGAGGATGTTTGGGGTTTTTGGCCTTTGCGTACAAATCTCACCCAGATGAAGTCTGCTTCAGTCCCAAGTAGGTGGTGGGTGGGAAGTAGTGCGTAAAGTTTTGGGATATTGGATGGCAAAGTTCAGTAGCTGCTGTTCAGAACGAGCATTTATTAATGCTGTTAACCCTCCTATAGCCACGGGCTTTGCCTTCCCTATGAACACAGGCACCTTTTGAAAACGTATTCCATGCCATAGATAGGATCGTGAAACACGGTGCCTGAAGGGGAAGGTATCGCTCAATAGTGTGAAAAGGCTTACACAAGAGTGATTTCTCAGCTTGCTGCAGCACGGCTTTGTTGTCAT
This sequence comes from Rhynochetos jubatus, assembly GCA_027574665.1. Lineage (NCBI taxonomy): Eukaryota > Metazoa > Chordata > Aves > Eurypygiformes > Rhynochetidae > Rhynochetos > Rhynochetos jubatus. Next base: position 26,540,677 of record CM050653.1, read on the forward strand.
TTGTTTCATTTATTTATTTACACCACAGTTTAATTTGCAAAAGCACATGCAGCTTACTGTCTGGGTTTCATTTCTGGCACAAGGCGGGTACAATTCATCTGATGAAATGTAAATGTCTACAGAGGAGATGTGGCCATCAGAATTGGTCATAAGATCTGAAGAGTGGCCATACTGTGTCAGACCAGAGGTTTGTCTAGCCAACAGAGGTGGTAGACATGGGCTTAGGGAAGAGTAAGGAAATGGGGCGCAGGTTGGATAAACCCTCCAACTTTCTCTCCCAGCTCCTAATTATTTTCAGCTCAGTAGGATGAGCTTCACCTGTTAAGTGACTCTTAACAGATCTATCTTTCAAGAGCTTTCCTGTCTCCCCTTGAAGCGCTTTTACTGTATTCTTTGCTGATCTCGATCCACCTAGGTACCCATTACAGTCACGGCAGAAAAACACTTACTGTGAGGTAGAAATTCATACATAAGGTGTCTAAAATAGGCAAATCTTCCCTAAGAAGTGGCTATTTCTCTGCATTCATTGAAAAGGCACCTACAGTGACTAATTCAGGTGCAGAAATGTGCTCTGTAGATGCCTGAAGGTAGATGGAGTGAATCTCCCTTGAAGTCTCTGCTCATCAAGTCACCCTTGACTGAACAAAAAGCTTGGTTTTCCCAGCAGCTTCCCTCCTCAGCACAATCCCCGCCAGCCTGGGGTCTGCCTGCTGGCACTCACTGTCAGCATCGGCTGCGGCTTCCCCTCCCCAGCACCCAGCTGGCTGAGGGGCTGCAGCAGTGCTGGAGAACACATGGATGCTCTTTGGGCTGCCACAAATTCCCCTGAGCCCTCTGCTTTTGGGGAACTCAGGAGAGACCTGGGAGTGACCTCCTGCCACATAGGATAATGACTGAAAGCAGGAATGAGTTGTGTGCACATAATCGCTGTAGAGGGATATGTACCAAGCCTAGGAGTGAAGAAAGTGAGCAGAGCAGGGAGGCAGGGCAAGTCTTATTCTATTTTAGTCATTTAGGCTCCTCTACTGACAAGGGAGGAAAAGCAGCCCTCTGTAAACGTGTCCAAGGGTGTATTTATTCCATTGGATGAAGTAGGACAAGTAGCGCTCTGCAGATGACTAGCCTTCCTCTCTCTCTCTCCCCACTCACACTAGAGGGGAGTTAAACAGCTTGCTAGGAAAATGAAAGGTAGCATTTACACAGCCAAAGATAAAGGGAATCAGTTCAATGAAAAACTTTGGGAATCTTAAATTTTTCACTGTTGAAAGATAGGCCCTTCACATGTGCTTCGCAATCACGTATCGTCATCTTTTTTAAGGGGCAAGATACAGAGGCTACGTACACACAAATTTGGGTTTCACAATAAACTATTTCAAAATGCATAATGCTTGAGTCATTAACGAAACACGATGTGTTTTACCAGACCACCTTTAAAAAAGCTGAAACTCTGGTTTATCCAGATTTTGCTCTCTCTTACATCAATGTTAATCTGAAGTAAATTCACCGATATCTTCATTGACAAATCCAATGGATTTACACTAAAGATTAAAGGTAAGAATATTATTCTAGAGCACTTGGGGGGGCTGATCTGACTAAATACACAAGCCTACAATGCAGACATTATAGTATTAGACCCTTGTTCAGCCAGGAAAGAGTTAACTCTCTTGACCATGGCTGCTAGAGAGCTGTGTTCCTGGATGCTGAGAGCAGTACTGATAAGGTCTTAGCTAGTGCTGGGAAATGCCTGCACTGAATTCAGGGTCTTTCTCCACTTTGGATACTGCAGCTGCATTCCCAGCTCTCGTTGTCTCGCTACAGGCAGTGTAGGGGCACACAGTTCAGACAGCTGACCCAAACTGACCAAGGAAGTATTTCATTCCCTAGTATGTCATGCTTGGGGGATAGGTAAGGAGGGGGTCCAGGAGCCATTACTTTCTCTCTTTCGCTCTCTCGCTCTTTTACGCCCATACATTTGCTAGCAAAGCAGCTAATGCAGGAGTCTGGGGGAGTATTAATTCCTGTGCTGGCTCGTTCATGAGGGAGTTGGTGGGTTTGTTTAGTGTTCCCAGTCGTGTTATCGCTCATAGGGTTTGCTCAGCATCTGCTGCGACAGCTCTCAGACTCCGGCCCTCGGGCTCTTTGGGTCTGACTCTCACTACCCAGCACCGGGTTGTGCACTGGTCAGTGGGTGGTGAGCAACTGTATCATATTGCATCATATGTTTTGTTTTCTATTATTTTAATTACTTATTATTAATAGTATCTGTATATATTAATTTAGATTTAATTAGTAAATAGTTCTCATCTCAATTTTACGTGCTTCCTTATTTCTTTTTCCTCCGATTCTTCCCCTCCACTGGAGGAGGGGAGGGAGATTTGTGAGAGCAGCTTCGTGGCATTTGGCTAGCCGGAGTTAAACCACAACGGTCCTTTTTGGCACCCAAACGTGAAGAACAGATCTGATTACTGTGTGTTAAAATGGGATTGTGTGATAAGTATTTGTTACAGAGATGTGGTGGTGGTTGGTCAGCACATTAAGTTCTTGGCTCTTTAAGTTGTTGATAGAAGGGTGGGATTTACTGCCATGTGTGCTCCTTGTGATATTGATCATATATGCTCTGACCAGACTGAAAAGTCTGATTTGGCTGGTCTGTATACTACTGGTTGTGGGAGTAATGATGTATCTGTATGCAGTACCGGCAGCATTTCAGTATTTCACGTGTCATCTCATGAAACTAATTACACCTTTTCCCTTTTCTCCTCTGGGACACAGCCTGTAGAGGAGAAATTATTCAGCGGGTTGGATGTGAAGGAATTATTCAGTTGGGTGGATGTGTGGAAATTATTCCAATTTTCCCCCTCTTCTCTCTGGTCAATGGTATAAATGTTTGAGTATTTTGAAAATTTTTCATTGTCTTGGGGTGACGTATGGCCAGGGATCAGCATGCTTCTGAATGTTCTCCAGTTCTTGTTTATTGTTAACAAACTGTTTGGGAATACTGCTCCGTCCGCCACCAGGGCTTGGGGCAGAGGCAGGCCCTGTGTGCCGGCTCTGTCCCCCACGGCTACATCACCGCTCACAACCAGTCCACCCTGTCCCGTGCCAACTACACCCCCACAGCAACATCAACTCCCTTCGACAGACACTGCAGCTCCACCTCCCAGTGTGGCTCCAACCTCCACAACAGCTCCACCTCCCACTGCAGTTCCGCCTCCCACAGCGGCTCCACACACGGCAGGGTGCAATGCAGCCATGCAAACCCCTGTGTGGTACTGTCAGTGTCACCCGGCACCAGTGTTGGTTGCCCCAGTACAGAAAAAGAAATGGAAACGTAAATCAGGACTTCCGGTAAAGGGGAAGGAGGAGGAGCAGACAGCGGGGCCTTCCCGAAGGACGGATGCAGAGGAGATAGATAGAGACAATAACTCCATTTGTAGTGCCAGAGACAGAGGATGATAGTGACGATGGTGACACAGATGTAACTATTTGATTCGTACCTAGAGGGAGCTCCAGAATATCCAGAGAGACTTTGGCCGTCGTCAAGGTGAACGTATTATTACCTGGCTGCTCCGCTGCTGGGATAACGGGGCCAGTAGCATTGAACTAGAGGGTAGAGAAGCCAAGCAGTTGGGGTCACTTGCCAGAGAAAGTGGCATTGACAAAGGGATTGGGAGGAGGACACAAAATGTAAGCCTCTGGAGGCAGCTCCTGGCAAGTGTGAGGGAAAGGTATCCTTGTAAGGAAAGTGTGCTGCATCATGTACGCAATTCTCCCGTTTTTCCTTCCTCACTGGGAGTGTGTGTGGGGGTGTGGAGTGGTAGAGTGACTGGTGGTGCTTAATTGCCAGACAGGGCTAAACCACGACAAACGGGTAAGTGGGTTGATTCCTTTAAAGGTTTGTTATGAAGAATCTTCTTGAAATATCAAGGCTTTTCTTCAAGAGCTTTTCAGTTTTCAATGCAATTCACTGTATCTTTGACATGACTATTATGTTTATATGACAAGGTATCAGACTTCCAAGGCTTTTGATACTTCAGGACTCCTTATATTAGGTCTGGGTGATCTGCTGATGACAAAGAAAGCCCACAGTGTGCAGCATTGTGTTTGCCTGTTTCTTACATAATTATTTAAAAGGAAGCTCCCAAGCCACGATCTTTATTTTAAACTCAGTCAGAACTCTTCCTGACTTAATTGAGAATAAGGTTGGAAAAGAACAGGCTATAAAAAGAATAAAAATGAGTTAAACAAGGACTTGGCCCAGAGAATGAAGGAGAAAAAATAAAAGCAAAAATAAAGCCTACATCCAATTCCTAGACAAAGCTACTGAGAAAGTTGTGGCTGGTCACTATGGCAACAGATTTTTAAAGGGAAATAAAATGCTTTTAATAGGGCAAGCCCATTTTTCTATACACATGTAGTAAATGAACTCAGACCTCATTAAACTGAATCTAATTTTATAATAGGTATTCTATATAATGTTAGAAATACCAGTACACAGAGAATCAAAATATAAATAGCTATAAGATGATGATGTTTTTACCATATTACCGGTTCAGTCATTCAGAGGCTCAGGAGGTAAACGGTAACATTAGTTATTTTCTTTCCTCAGGGAGTCTTTTAATAACCGGTGTAAATCAAGGCAACTGTAAGCTTAAATGAGAAATACTTGCTTTTGTTTTCTTGGCTTTTATACTAATGGGCTTGGGTTGGTGAATCACATATTGAGCGCCATTCCACGAGATCAGAATTCGTTCATACAGCCTCCTCTCTGAAAGAGGTGATTCACTTCTCACCCCCTTAGCTCTGCACCCCTCACAAAGGCATCGAGGCAAAGCCAGCCTTGCATCATTCTCACAAATTTTGGGTGTCCATCAATAAGAGCTGTATTTCCTGCAGTTGGAGACAGATTTATCCAGTACTGCACTAATAAAACCACCATCTAATATGCACATTCCAATTCAGACCAACGTAACTATATCATCACTTCTGCGCCTAAGGGCTTGGCCTGTCACGTTCACAGAAGGTAGATGGCAATACTCTGAAGCAGCAAGCTAAACAGCTTATGTTGCTTGAAATTTAACCATCCAATCACTATCTATCAGGGACTGATTTATCAGGAAAGGGTGGGAAACGCAGGCAACAGTGAAGGTTGAAAACAGCCAACGAAAGCACTGGCACAGCCATACTGGTGCAGGATGGTGGTGGAGCCACCACAAACCTGCACCATCCCTGTCCTCCTCACCACCATGTCCAGCCTTCTGTGTGATGTGCTGCTGATTTCATGATACCTTCTCTTCCCTCTCCACATGCTCCACCCTCTTGGCAGACTTTTTCACATGCTTTATTTTGGCATCACATCAAATTTAGTCCTTCAGAGCAGGAACAGTCTTATTCCTAGGCTGCTTGATGGCTGCTCAAAGAATACCAGTACAGCTTCTGCTGAATGTGTTCATCATATTCCTTCATACCTCAGTTTTTTGATCCCAAAAGACTGGAATTTTAGAGCAGTGGCAAAACTGGAGATCCTTTCACACTTTGGCTGCTTGACCCTAACACCCCACCACCACCTCCCTGTCACTTTATTTGATACATACTTAATACACAGGAAACAATTTAATATATGGGAACCATCTCACATACACCATCACAGCTCTGCACAAATTTGACTTCATCAGACAAGGCAAAAGTTGTTGGGAAGAGCCTGATGAGAATGTCTCAGCCCCGGCCAGCCCTGCCAGGGAACACAGCCAAGCAGTGGGCAGCTGGGCATGAGAGAGGGTAGGAGAGACACAGCCGCCTGCGCGACCCTTTCTATGGGCAATGAATTATTTTGGTCTCGCTGCTGTGAAGGAACACTTGTCTTTACAGAACTGCTTTCCACAGGCTTCATTTAAACCCATCGTCCATGCCTCAATTCAGCAGGAGGAAAGAAGTGGAAGTTTTTAAGTTTGGTTGCAAAATCCCACTGTTCTAAATACTGTCAGATACTACGGCATCAAGCAGCAAAAAATATGAGAAGAATTTTCCACTAAGCATAGATAGGAAAGATTTGGGTCTTTTCCATGCCTTGAAAATACTGTCCACCGGATTTTAATGTCTGCCTGTGTACATGCATCCTGCTTAAAACACTCACGCCCTTTGAATCAGAGACCTACAAACATTGTGCCGCAGTAAATATGGTATTTCTTTTAACTGTTTCGCAGAATAAGTACATTTTGTGCACACTTCTTATGGGATGACACACTAATAATGATATTATCTTAGTAGTAATTTTTGAGAGATTATTTGTCATTTTAAAACATCCTAAACACCCTAACATCAGTAGCTAAACCAACCCTGAGCTTCTGGACATGCTAATAAATACACTGATAGCAGGAGTGGGAACAATGTGCAGGAATGAAGGAAACAGATTGCTGGGGCTGAAGATGCAAATAGCAAGCACAGAAGCCAAAATTAAACCAATGAGAGGATGGGTTAAGCTTCTGCCATGCAGTCTTCAGACATAAAGTTCCATGAGAACAAGATTCAGGATTGTTGGCATCAACCTTTGGTTTTGTGGTATGCATGTACCTTAAAGCTGAAGCACCTCACTTGATCCATCTTCTAAATTATATTTGCTTTACTGAGAACACAGCCAGAAGGCCCCAACCCTCACAGATACATAGGTTCCCAGCTCCAAGGAATTTGATTTATGGTGACTTGGGTGTTTTGGTTTTTTTTTTGTCTAAATGCCTTTGAAAATCTGGGACTGTTCTTTTCCCCCACCCATAGCAAGTAAGTACAAAAGTGAAATAATACAACGAAGAATGAAAGGAGGATTCCAAACTAATGATACTTAGAAGGTTTCAGGTTAAACAGCCACAGGGATGAATTTACAGAGAGGACTTTTCTCAAAAGATGATTTACAGCACCTGGAGAAAATAGTTTGCACCTGGTACTGCTAAGGAGGTTTTTTTCCCTACTAAGAAATAACGCAGGAAGCATGGGGAAGATTTATGTCATCTTCACACTCAGAGTCAGCATCATGAAAGAGGAAAATCATATAAAATACAGTGATGGCAAAAGCAGGCAAAAAGATGTACAGCAGTGAAAAAAAAATCAATATTATTTTTAGCAAAAGGATGTGTGATATGAATAAGTAAGAGGTCTGTGCTTTATCCAGCCTGGGAACTGAGAGTTGTCAAGAAGAAACGGGATATACTTGGCAACGTGAGGGATATACCAGGCAACACTGCCCACGGAGTGGGCAGCAGCGTGGCAGACTGGCCCTGATGCTGCAGATGCTCTACGGGCCACAGCAAAGCGAGGGGATTGTGATCACTACTGCAGCAGTATTTTTACCAGCATGCACTGTTCAGAAGAGATGAAAGCGTGGGATTAACTCAAGGATCTGGTTTTTGCTTCAGGCCCACAGATCTGATGTTCAGTCTATTTCCCTCCTTAAAGTGTAAGGCTTCTGAGCAGGACAGGCTGCTTCACATGGAGGCTGTGTTACTGCTCCTTAAGCCACCTGCTTTAGCCAGTGACCTGCGGATGGAAGGAAAGGGCAGACCTGAAATCTCACTACCCAAGTGTGCCAATACACTGCTGCAAGGCTCGGAGCTAGAGGTTGCAGGCAAGGTTTTCAAGGTCCCCTCTGTATGCTGTGGGGGAAGAACATCTGTCACAACCCTGCTAAAGCTGAAGGTACGTGACCCTGCATCTATTACCGGTCTCTGCACCCACTACCACCAGTGCTGCCCTTGGGACAGGGATGCTGCAGAAAAGGCTGGGGGGCAGTGGGCTGCCCCAGAGCTGCCAGGCTTTTCTGTACTGCAGCTAGGAACAACTCCACTGCTTCGGCTGCATCAACACTATTCTTTTGGAGCATCTCTCCTTTTGCTGATTTCCTGCCTTCCCCAGCGTAGAGTTCAGGATGTTGGTTTTCACCTCCAAAACTCTGCTTGAGCTGTTCCCAGCACTGCTGAGAGTTATGTAGCTGCCAATAGATTATTGCTCCACATCGGCCAGTGCCAACAGAGGGGCCCAGGCTCCTCAGGAGACTCCCTCTGCACAGCTTGCCAGTACAGCTTTTCTCAATTTCTCCTTAAGGCTTTGTCTTCTACAAGCAGTCACAACCCTGATTTTCATACAGACTGCTGTGCCACCAATCAGTCTTCTCACGATACCATCCCAGCGGTGTTCATGCACTCGCCTCCATGCAGCTTGGTGACTGACCTAATAAAGGAATCAGTGGAGATATGTCCCTTAACTTCAGTGGGCTTTAGAACACGCCTGTGGCCACCCTGATGGAGAAAGTCCTCAGCAGCCCATCTGACACCAGTGATGACAGTCCCGTTGCCGGAAGTGGGAAACAGTGTGCACCCCAAGAGCACTGTCTGCTCCCCTCTTGCTAGCTGCTGGTTCTTCTGACCTGCTGTAACACCTCACGAGGGGCAGATCAAGCTTGTCCTTATAAGGTGCAGGTGTTTGAGTGCCTGCAGCTTGCCCTGTGAGCAGGAGCATGTTGTGTGGCACTGTGTGGTGCAGAAGCAAAGGTCGGGGGCAGGAGTTGTGCCCCCGGTAAAAATGTGCTTTTGTGTTAGCTGTGTAATTTACACAATTGATCCTAAATGTGGGAATCAGATTTTCTTAGTGGATACAGTGTGAGTGCACGGTGCCCATCACAGTGTCCTCAACTCTAACCTGTATATATTGTAGATATGAATACTGTTACCTGTATTAAACAAGGAATGAGCTTTTGTTTCACAGTGAGATGCTCAGAGTATTTGGCAGCCTTGGGTCTTGGACAACATCAGTTTTGACAAAATCAAACTGCCACCTTGTGGTATGGTGGGGGAGATGTCTGTGGGAAATCACACGGATGGCAAAATATAGATACCTAGTAAAAATCTGGTCCCTTTGTCCCACCAATGACTTACAGTATTTATGTATTCTTACATAAATTTTGAATATACTTCAGGAAACTTAATAAAAATTCTTATGTCATGCTTTAAAACGTCAATCTAACTTTTTGTGTTTGGTTGTCAATGTAAAACATAAAATCATTTCCTCATTCTTGTATCTAATTTTACCAAAACCACCAGTGCACTCATATGAGTAGGTTTTTCAAGGTTAGTCCCAAACGCTTGGGAAGAAAAAACTACTATGCTTACAGGAAAACAGTAACTATAAAGGCTATAGGTATCTCTGATTGTTTGCTTTCTCTCTTCTAAGCCCATTAATGTCAAGAAAAATGTCTTTGAGAGTCAGAGCAGGGCCACACAAATTGCTGAAGGTGAACGAATTGCAGTGCATTCATCTGGTCTGAGGTGCTGTTCCTGTGCTCTTGGCCCATGATGGATGTAAGGTAATTTTAGTCAGTTTTCTCCTTCAGTGTGGGCCAAGCTATCACAAATGCCTTCACCTTGCTTGTCAACCAAAAGCAAGCACAATGGATCAGCATATGTGCAGTAATCTGTTACAGCAACGTGCTTGTGCATCTCAACCTTCAAGCAGCAGACCAGTATGAAGATGTACTGGCACGATCCTTTCAGGTAGATGGACTGTCCTTGTGTCATCTAATAGTGTTTATGAAAGATGATACATGAAAAACTAGTCCATTTCAAATCAAAATTGTAGCTGAGGTGAACAATTGATTGCAGCCACTTATCAGTGTTTTGTGCATCCATGGCTTTCCAGGAATACAGTGGTTTAAAAAAAAAATAAATATGCAGGTAACAGGAATCTCATAAGATCTGGAGTTCACATCTTGTCCCTCTGAGCATACCAGAAAAGCATTAACACTTTTCTTACAGCATGGAGTCATCCACTACTGAAAATAACAAAGTAAGAGGGAGACAGTCATGCAGGAGGGAATGTAGAAGTATGGAGACCCCAGTGCTGACTCTCCTCTTAAGTAAGCCTAGAAAGAACCAGATGAGCTGCCTGGGACCTACAGCACCAGGGCAAGCTGTTTTCCTTCAGACTGTGTCTATTACAAAATGCAGTACCTCAGAGAAGTAGTTTTTATAAAGCATTCTTCATCCAGAAGTACCTAGGTAGAAGTAACTCACAAATTTCACAGTTCATAAACTGCTGTCCTGTAACAGCTTTGTTGGGCACTGGCTCTAGGAAAGAGCTGGTGTGCATTCCCATGGATGGGGGTCCTGCAGGTCCTTATGGGGCTGCCTGAGGAGCCTGGCCCCTAGAAACCCCTATGAGCTACTTCGACTTCCAGTATCACCTGGGTCACACTTCCCCATCAGTGCACTTGGCAGCCAAACTCCCAGGAAGGATAAACATGACAATGTCTTCTTAATGGTTGTGGTGGCATCTGCTTTGCTGGGTGATTTAAATCAAGGGTGGACAGTGTCCTTCTGGCTATGGTCTCATCCAGTAGCCCAACTGTGTGCAGGTGTGAACCACTTCTACGTGATGCATGGCAGCAGCTCATGGGTTTGCTTCTTCCCAGGCTGCTGTCAACACAGGGACACGGCTGGCAAAGACAGAAAGGGAAGGATCAGGAAGTGTTCAGTGGGTGATGGGGTTGTGAGGGAGAAGGTCTGAGTTTAGATGAATAGTGGGCAGGGAAGGAGAAGAGTCTATAGACCCGCGCAGCCTCCTGTGCTTGCGTGAATTAACGCACACGAGAGGCCCCTGTGGTGTGCGAGATTCCCCACACCATAAGCCACCTCATCCCAGCATCTCTCCTTCCTAGGAGCACTGCTTGTGGTCCCTGAGCAAACCAGGGAAATCCTGCCGCACAGGGTATTATACAGTAAACAGGGCTAGAACAACACAGTGATCCCTTGGGGCTTTCCAGCTCAGGGGTGCTGTGAGACCTGCGTGGTGAGGGCTCTTGTGGAGGCCTATCTGATGGCTGGAGGGATTAAATCACAACCAACATGCCAAATGCTGTCCTGGGGGACAGCAAGCTACCTCCCACGGGAAGAGTGCCTTGGGGATTTTTTAATATTTTTTCTGAAATGCACTAGTTAAAAGGCATCTGCAGGCAGAGCATCACATCCCACCACAGTCAATAACTCAGCAATGGTAACTGTGAAAGGAAATGTGAGTGCTTCTCCAGCTGAGAAACAACACCCAGGACTAGTGTCTGTTAATGTAAGTGTATGGCAGGAGCAGAGGGTAACCATGTGGTTAATGAAGCTTAATGTGTGTAAAGCCCATGGAGATAACTCTTATTTTGGTGTTATTGCTAGTGTGTCTGTCCTCACTCTCATGAAAACAGTGTGGTGATATCTAAGAGTGGCATTTCGATGCCTGAAATGCTCCTCATATAAATAGAACAAGCAGATCAGCATGACCAAGTGATAAAATTACCTTCTGGTCTTCAGGAACTCCAGCATACAACCGTGCTATAGGGACCTCAGTGTACCCCTCTTCACAGCACAAACAAATACGTTTGGAAATGGATCTGGAGGAGACCTACAAAGAGGAAGAGAATACGGAGAGGAAAATTACTCGAGCTGCAGCTGCAAAGTTGGTGAAAAAGGCTTTTCTTGAAGCCCTGAAGTCCAATGACTTTGAAACGCTGGAAGAGCTCTTAAGTCAAAAGAAAATAGACGTGGACACGGTGTTTGAAGTGGAAGATGAAAACCTGATTCTGGCATCCTACAAACAAGGTAAATGTGGCAGCATTCACCTGCCAGGAAATAGAGGGTTTGAGTGATTTTCAAGAAACTCTGGCCTTTTATCTCTTCTGAAGCTGCAGCATAAGCTGACTCCCAGGCAGTAACATCTCGGTAGGCTCACATGGTCACTGCAGCAGGCGAGCTTATCAGCTGTGCCGGCCGGTTTTGGTGGAGGCCAGGCCAGAGACCAGCCTGTGCTGCTGTGCTGCTGAGCCAGCTGCTGCAGCTTCAGCGGGGTCCAGAAAGAGGATTGTCCCAGCAAAGAACTCGGGTGCAAAGCCCAGAATAGACATGTGCAGGCCAAGTGTGGTATATGCATTTCTTGCATGTACGCAGTCACATATACAGAGTATTTAGAAAGAGAAAATATTCAATGTTTTCTGGTTTTGATTTGCAGTAGCAGTAGGGTGAATTCTCCCTAGCTCAGGAGAGCTAAGGAAATCCTGTGAACCTTGGGTGTTGCTGGATGGGAGGAGATTTCTTTTTCAAACTGACAGAAAGTGAGGATGTGCTAGTTTATCAAAACAGAAAAATCATCTGGAAAAACACAACCAGAAAAGACATCTGTTTCGGGGTGTAGAAAACCCAAACCAGTTCTCAGCCAGACACTGGCTGAGGTTCCAAAAGCTTACAACTTAAAGCAATAAACTGAGTTTGCTATCTGCTAAAATCAACATACTTCATGACCTACTTGCTAACAGATTCTTCGTGTGTATCTAGAAAACAGCAATGATCAGTCTGTGCCAGAAGTTAATCCTATGTGGAGATAAACCCCTCCAGGCCCAGCAGCACAGCAAATGCACTTTCTTTTCTGTGACACAAAGAAGGGAGAACATCCCAACTCTTCTCTTTTTCTGTGTTTACTTCTTATTTAATGATTGGCTCCTGTTCTTTTGAGTTCATTAGGGTGAGGATGATACAGTCATGATGTATCCCTTGGGGACTGTGTCTGAGCTAAGCCACACAGTAATGAATGTATCTTAAAATACATTTTCTTCTGGTCTCAGTGGTCTGAGCCGCATTCTGGTTGTGGTTTGAGACTACAGGATTAATTCACAGATTTTTTAATTAACCTGTTTAATTAACCTGTCTCTTTTGGAGAAGTCTCTCCTTTCTCCAAAAAGCAGAGAGGTAAATGCACCCTATGACCTAAATCACAGCAGTGATTTGTCTAAAAGGCAGGAGGCACTCTACCAATTCTCATGCAAATTGTACTTTTATTCGGAATCCCAGATAATTGTGATTTGAGAGGGGGATTTCCTTAAGGAGGGAGAGGGGAGAAAAATTAAGTCCCACCATTGCACGACTCTGACACCCTGAGTTTTGCCGTAGCCCTGAGCAATGAAGTGGAGAAGAGATTCCATGGGTGAGAGAGTAGCTTTGCTTCCTCTCTTCCAAAGGGGCTGAGAGCTGCCAAGCACACTGACCTGCGTGCACTACGGCTTTTTCATGTTTCTAACCAAAGAAACAGTCAAGCTGAATGAGGCCTCCCATGGAGCCCACATCTGCTTTCTGCTCAGTGCCTGGTCCCTGCCCCTCTGGGCTCAGAGATATCTGTGGGTTTGAGCAGGACATGGGAGATGCTCCCTCAGGATGTCTGAGCCCAGCTCACCTGTAGCAGCACAGGCAAAGGAAATAAACAGTGGTCTCAGGCATGGAAATTGTAGCTATATAAAGTGATAATTTGGCTTTCAGGATGACTTTCCTGTTGTTATGTTTCATTTATGGCTCACATCTGGCCACAAATGTGAGGCCCAGCTCCGTGTCAGGTAAGCCAGCAGTGCTCCACAGCTCACTGGCAATAAGTGAGAAGGCCATCTGGGTATGCAGATGGGGAGTTGATTGAAGAAACTTGCTCTGCTATGTGCATAGACTCTGGGATATAGCCCACCTACTTTGTGCCCCATTTGGGGGCATACGATGCAAAGGTTGTCCTACTCAAATTGCAAGTGTAACCTGCATAGTCAGCAGGTTGAGAGAGGGCTGAGCGGCTGCAGAGGAGCCTCTCACCCCATTTGGGCACTCTGGGCTGCCTGCTTTTGCCATTCATGGTGTGGGTTCCTTGGGGACTGAGGTTGATAGTCCCCAAAATTTAGTCCTAGAGTGGATACTGCAGTCCACAGACAGCTTCTCACCCCTGACATCTCACACACTGGTAGTAATAAATGTTTATATTGGTCAGGAACAAGTCACTGCAGCCTTGCCAGAGCAGGAGGTGCTGCTGCTGTCATGACTGTCCATTTTATATCTGTAACCTTTCAGCATGAATCTAGCAATTTTCAGATGCCTACAAGAACTGCATTACCAGCATCTATCTCAAAATATACTTGAAATTTAACTAGGAGGGAAGAAGAACTTTAATACAGGTTTCTCCCTACCACGAGTACTTTGCTTCTATCTGCCTCTTTCTTTCCTCTCCATCTTCATTCTGTCTAATACAATGCACATCAATTCTGTAAAAAACTGTATCTCTATGACATTAAGGCTGAAAAACTATATGCAACTAGAGATTCAAAGCTGAAGATCTGAATTAATTTGACCTCATACATGTTTAGTATTTTGTTCTGTCTTTTACATAACAGTATTCAACCAGGCATTCATCCAAGGAGAAATGGATAAAAATCAAACCCAGAAAGTTTTACAGACACTTTCTAGCTAAGAGGGAGCTGCCGTATCTAAAATAAGGAGAAAAGATGAAGTTTTGGACTTTTGCCCTTCTGTACATTATTATTATCATTTAACTTCTTTTTAACCAATTATTAATCACTTCTGAGACTGTCTGTGTGCAGTCATTAAGCATGCAGTCCTATTTTGGGAACAAATATTTCAGTGGTATTTGGTTTTACACCTGTTTGTGAGTTAAAAAAAAAAAAAGTCAAATTTTGTGAGAAAAATCTGAACAATTTGGAGCCAAATTTCATGCTAAAGTGTCACTGCTTCTATTTGTCCGTTCAACCTAATTTACATCAGCATCCAAGCTCCTTGCTCCTTGCTCCTCAGGGGCAGTAGTTGGCAGGAGATCTGTGATACAGCTGCAGCCATATTGCCAGGGGTCATCTATGTGCAATGCATCACTGGAGGAACGGATCCAGCTCCTGACATGCAGGAACCTGCCATCTCCCATGCAGAAACAGCAGGATGAGCTATTTGTTGAGTCACTGTCCTAAGCAAATGCTGCCTTCTTATTCCAGTGCCGCCTCTGTTCAGCTATTAGTATGATGAAGATCTCATTTCCCTCACATTTTTTAGCTGGTGGCACTTCAAAGGCTCTAAGCGTATTTTTTTTTAATTTAGTCTACACAGTTCATAAGGAAAACCCCCTCTGCCTTCAGAATACATATACATGGGAATTACTGCTCCAAAAGGCAGACTATTCAACACACATAGTAAAAGTGCTTAATGAAAATAAAGTTATACTTGAGAGAACTTTGTGTGCACTAAGTGGTAGCTGGTGAAATTACAGCAAATTAAAGCAAAACTCTAACCCTTCCTTCTCCCTCAATTATTCTCAGTAGGTGGATAGTCCATACAAAAGTCTTTTCCAAGGATGGTTACACATTTTCACTTTGTACAGGGTACTGGCTGCCTAGCTACAAATTAAAAATATCCTGGGCAACTGGACTTCATCTAGCTGTCATGTATGGACATCTGGAGAGTCTTTCGGTCCTGCTCAGTCACAAAGCTACGATCAACTGCCGGCCCAACGGAAAAGCTGCAATCCACATAGCGTGTGAAATGGCAAATGTTGAGTGTCTCAAGATCCTTTGCAACCACGGAGCTAAGCTGAACTGCTTTTCAATGAGTGGGCAGGCGCCCCTGCACTTCTGTACAACCCGAACCTCCATGCTTTGTGCCCAGCAGCTGATTTGGAGAGGTAAGGTAAAGCTCTGGAGGGTCTCTCATGGCATCCCTAGAGATAGCGGGCATGGTCCGTGGTTTCTCTTAGGATGCAATTTGTCAAAGCACCTGTGTATTCATCCCTTCCATCCACAGCTGACCCATGCCTTCATCTCAGACATCTTTTCCCTATCTCTTTCATCAGACAAAGCTTTTCTCATTCTGATTCTTCACCCCATCTGTCCTTCCTTCTCCCAGGCCACCAGCCCTTACTCCAGGATTATTTCCCTTTTCAGTGCCTCCAGTCTCAGCCAGCTTGGTCAGACCCTCAGCAGAAGAGCTCATCTGAATCAGGCAGTTTCTATTTCTCTTTTTCTGGCACCTTCATCTACGTTTACTACTGAGATGTTTTCACATGGAGGTGTGCCCCTCTCCCCTTCTTTCTTGTCCAAATTTCCTTGATCTAATATAATTCTTCCAACAACTTGTTTTTTTAGACCTGACCTTCACACTGTCTCTTCATTTCTCAGCAGCCAAACTCCTGCATATATGTAGGGACTGGTGGAAAAAAAGCTCTTATATATGATTTTTTCCCCAAAAAAGTAACATACGTTATGCTGCTGGTAATCTGTAACAAATCTATGACGAGACATAATTTCTGGATAAATACATTGTTTCACACAATTTCCTTAACACAAGAATGCTGACTCAGGACACTGTAAAAGGCAGACATAAAAGGTAGAGCAAAATCAGGCAGTTCAAGTCTTAAGCTGCAAACAGGCAGATTCCCCTATTTATCACACTGTGCCACGGCAAACACAAACACCTTGGGGTAGGTTGTTTGCGGTTTTTTCTACATGTGTCGTTATTGAAAGCTTTTCTTGAGATGCAAAGCCCAAGTATGCTTTGCAGGCAAGGGAATCTGCAGTCCCGAATGACTAACGACATCACTTTTCTTCTGCTGGAAAGATGTATATTAATTTTGTTTAGTGTAAAGAAAAATAAATAAATGCTGCCAGTTGTATCCTGCCCAAAGCAAACAGTCCTGACAGCAGGAGTTGAATTTTCTACCATAAGAAAATGTAAAAGTCAAATGTAGACTTATAAAACGTAGCGTAGGATGAACATAGATGAAAAGATGCATTCTGCAGGCTTTCTCCACCCCCCCATCAGCAACAGAATAATAACGCTTTACAGGCCACCCCTCATCCCAGAGCTCTCTGTAAACGTGCATCTCCATACGAGCTCAGTGTCAAGACCCCACACAAAATGGGAAAGCATCCTGGAGCAAAACGTGGTGAGCGTTCACGTACACACAGCAGCGCTGCCCAACAGCTGAACCCAGGCTTTTGGTTAATGTCCCTGGCAGCAAAGTGTCCGAGATGCATCTCTGCACCTCCACGCTCTGGTGTCCCACTGGGTCAGTTCAGGTAACTGCGGTTTCACCACTTCTGGGCTGGGCAACCCGCCAGCCAAGCACAACCGATCCCACCTACCACCCCCGAACTCTGACTGCTGATGCTCTCGTGGACATCTAGCACAGCTAACACTCAGCATGGCTTAACGGCATTAGCACCCAGCTCTTCCAGCCCTGGGGTAATTTTTGACTCCTCTTCCCCCCTCCCAGCCCTTACACCTCTGCCTCGGTGCGAATTTGGCCACGGAGGGGCTTTCCGAGTGCAGGGAGAAGCGGGTGGCCGCAGCATGCGCCCGCTCCCGCACGCGTACAGCACTGAGAGGTTGGAGGGGCCGGCGTCCGCCCCGCCGCCCCCACCTTCAGCACCCTCCACCCCTGGAAGAAGCCCCCTGCCCTCCAACCTGCCGGCCCCGCCGCGGTTCGACACCGACTGCGGCTCTGCTCCTGCTTCGCTCCCGCTGCTGCTGGGGCAGGGCAGGGCTCCGTCCCCCCGCCGCGGCCCCGCTTGGCTGCTCAGTAGATGGTGCTGTTGCCTCGGCTGCGGCACAGCCACCGCCGCCCCTCCGGCCCCTTCACGGCTGAAACCCCGCTCAGCTGCGGACCTGGGCTTGGGGTGTTACACCGCCCGCGGAGCTGGCATCACATGCCCTTCCTGCCGGACTCATGAGGTGCTGCAGGAGGCCTGCTCGGGGTTTGGTTTGAGCACAGCTTTGCTCCGGAGTGCGAGTAAAGCTCTCCTTCTTTCCTTCAGTTCTTAACAGGAAAAAGCGTTTCACACAGAGATTGGGACCTGGGTGCTGATGCTGCTCCAAAACAGTGTTCAGATAAGGTCTTCTGCCAGCTCGGGGCCAGGCTGTCACATCTGGTCCAAGAACATGAAGTTTCTGAGGGTTTCCTGGAGGCTTAAGAAATACAGAATTTCTTAATTCTATAGCCTCTAGCCATTTGTGTTTCCACGTGTATCTTTCATGCCAGTCGCCCACCCTCACCATCCCTGTGCTCAAGCAGAGAGATGTCTGAACTGGGAAGTCATTGTCTTTATTTTTTCCCATCACCTTTCTTTGGCAGGAGCAAACGTGAACATAAAAACAAACAACCAAGATGAGGAGACTCCTCTGCACATTGTTGCGCGTTTGGGTATCCCGGAGCTCGTGGCCTTTTACGTGGAACAAGGAGCGCATGTTGATGCTCTCAATGCCTACATGGAGACTCCCCTGGCCTGTGCAGTCTATTGGGCCCTGCACTATAAGGATCAGGTATACAGCCCGGATCACCACCTCATCTGTCAGATGCTCTTAGACTATAAAGCTGAAGTAAATGCTCGTGATGAGGATTTCAAATCACCGCTCCACAAAGCTGCCTGGAACTGTGACCACGTCTTACTGCACATGCTGCTGGAGGCAGGAGCAGAAGCAAACATCATGGATGTCAATGGCTGTGCACCCCTACAGTACATCATAAAAGTGACATCTGTGCGGCCAGCTGCCCAGCCTGACATCTGCTACCAGCTGTTACTGAATCATGGAGCAGCTAGGATATATCCGCTGCAATTCCACAAGGTGAAGGATGGCTTTGTACAGTAAGGATATGGAGTGAGGTGACGGCTTGAACAGGAATGGGATGACTGATCCAAACTTCAGGGTTTGGTGGTAGCTGGATTTTCTGGAGTCCTGTAAACTGTGGGCCCAGAATGCTCAAAACCATGTGAGCCAGCATACTGTAAGAGGGCTATAATTTAGCTGAAGTGAAATTAACAGTTGCTAATGCCAGAAACCAGACCCAGATCCCATTTTTATTCTTAACCAACCTGAAACCCCAAACTCTAAATGCTGGTTCAAGCCCACTTTTTCCGAGCTGATTCCCTTTCTCATTTCAGAAAACCTACATGCCTTTGTCAAACCTGACTCCATACAGGCTTGACTGGGTTATACGAAATGTGTATTTCATGGCCTCTACCAAAAATTGGAGATCAGAGCAGTTGATTCAGTTTGTCATTTCTGACCTTTAAAAATCTATTCAAATCTATTCCAAATGAAATGGATCTCAGTAAAGCTTTGGCTCATTCCTAGGAAATGTGAGAAGTTAAAAGGAAATGCTGGTCCGGGACTCATAGTTAATGGAAAAAAAACCAAATTGCAGGATCCCTCACAAAGAATTTCTAAAGGTCTGCAAACGCCAAGGCACTGAGAGAAGTACCTGATAGACTTCTTGTATCATGCAACTAAGTAAGCTTGCTGTAGTCAGGACTCAGTCTCTCTCATCCAGTGCCCTGAGCAACATTTTGCAGCTCATCCACTGTACATAAAAAGTTTTAACAAACCTTTGAATAAAACGCCAAACTTTTGGTTGTGCCCTCCTGAGCCCAGGATGAGCTGGCCCTGTCTGTAACAAAACAACACTTAGTCTCCCAGAGCGTCTTTGAGAGCCAGGTCTGGGGTCTCCTCTTCCTGCCTCTGCCTTTCTCCTGTTGCATGGATCTCCTTTCCAAACCATTAATTGCCATCTGTAAAAAACGTAGGATAATATTTATCCCAGATGGATGTTCTGCAGCTTTGTTTGTGAAAGCCTGTCTACTGTGTGGGACAAAATTGTGCATCATGCGGTTTGAATGCAAAGTCTTATTCCATGCGTGTGAGTGACAGTAGTCTCTTTTGTTTCCCACTGAGCTAAAGTTACTGGGCAGAGCAGTTATTTCAGGGGCCTCATGTGGCTTGGAAGCCTTACTTCTAAGCTGTCTTATCTCCCAATCTTCCTTTAAATTTTCCTGTAACAATGCATTTTTGACTCATATGCTGAGATTTTTTTCTGTTCCTGCACTGCATGACTTGGAGCAAAGAATTTGTGCATGGCTTTGCCTGCTGTTGAGTTACTCAACCTAGCAAGAACAAGTTACCTCCTGATTCAGGTGATAAAACTACCCCCCATCAGCTAGCTACTGGAGTTCTAAGCCAGTGTTTCTGTATGGTGTTAAACTGGGGTGTGCACAGCTCCACTGGGGCTAGCCTGGGGTTTCTTGCTGCACTTGCACTGAGCAGTGTAGACTTGTGTCTTCTGCAGCTTCAACCTCATCCTGTTGTAATTCTTCGGCTGTGTCCATCTTAGCATGCCATTGCACAGTGCCAAGCATCCAGGCTAGCCCCAGCTTCTTGGCAGGCCTCATGATCTCTACACATCCTGCCTGCAGGTGCTACAAGCCTGTCATTCCCACCCCAGAGCTGTGGAGGTTGTTGTCAACAGCTACGAACACATCAAATCAACATCCAAGTGGAAAGCAGCCATACCTGATGATGTCTTTGAGGTAAGCTCTTAATGACTTGCAACTGAGTAAAATCTAAGCTCACTATTTGCACTCTCTATACCTGGCCAAAAGAAAGTGGGAATGCTTTGGAAAGAGAAGAACATCTCTGAGGATTTGGGACTCCCCCATTTAATACCGCTCACTTGACAAAAGCATATCATTTGCTGTCAAAAGATGTATTTTTGAGAAATTTTCATTGCAGCATTATCCTGTGGAGCAGCCTGTGTCAGGGATGCTGCAGGAGCTCAGCTGTCCCTGCACTTGACAAGTGCAAAGGTTCTGGCTGTGATCTGTGTTCAGATCTGTCAATGCACATATTTATATTTTTATAAGTCAGCAAATGTTTTAAAAGTACTGTGTTACATGTGAATGACTACCTATCTTCAGGTTCTGTTGCAGGTATTGGGTTTCTGTGAGCAGAACTGGTTAGCTGCAATTACAAGGGAGAATTTAGATGAAAAATCTAAATCCAGAGATCAAAGAAGAAAAGATGTTGTTGTCAAAAGGCAAAATTGTGACATAATTAGGCACACTTTGACATAACTATCCTTTTACTACAGAAATCTGCATAGTTCCAATATTCCAGTTTAAAACTAGGTTCTCATTAATATTGGGCTTTTTCAAAATTTTCAAATCAGTGCTGAAGTGCACCAATATCTGCTATGCATTATCAGTGATGTTTAGAGAACCCAAACTGTATTATATACAGAGTTACATGCCAGAGGAACTGTGAGACTGTTTTTTTAAGGCCAGCTTTGTTCAGAAAAAAATTAAAAGAAACCATTCCAGGTGAACACAAAATTAAATGTTAAAGGTCCTTTTTCACCTAAGTAAAACAATAATTATAAGGATAAGGATAATAGAAGCTTTGCTGAGCTATGAGTATGATTAGAAAGGAAATAACTAATTCTTTTTCTCCAAACAAAAATTTTAATCTGAAATAATGAAACAATTTTATTTGGAAAAATCTAGGGTTGTTCAGTTTCTTTGCTGGGATCGTCAATCTTCTTGTCAAAGTGGTTCGCCAAATTTGACATGAAATTTAATAAAAAAAAAAGTGTTGACACAAATCTGTACTTCTCAATACATAAAGTGTACATGAAAAAAGTGTATCCAGGTCTAAGAAGTAGCAAGAATATAAAGTAAGGTCAAGTCATATGTAGTTGCACATATTTACTTCTTTTATTTCAACGTCATTTGTACATATCAACCCTTTTCTCCTTGTGTGGAAGATATTTTATTTATTCCAAAAGGCCACTGGGGTGCTGAGTAAGATGAAAGGTCCTTTGCCATTCACAGCCCCAGCGACCTCATCGGTAATGCCAGCATTATGCTGCCCTGTGGTGAGATTTAGGGGATTGACTCCTCCACGTGCGCAGACCCTGAGTTGGCTACAGTGGCTGTTCAGTTCAGGACTAACCCCACCGAGGAACCCTCACCTCAAACTGATGGCTGTAAGACATATCAAGCCTAAAGATTTCATCATGGTCTTTAACTTAACACTAAATATGAGGCAAGCATAAGGATTTTGTGCAGGCATTTGGCTAAACCAAGTCCCTGGTGCTGGGTGTGCCTCCAAGGGACAGGATGGCTGGCTGTGCTTTTCACTTTGTTCTGCCAAGGGATGCACGTGGGCAAGTGGAAGGGAGGGAAGGAAAACAGCCTTATTGCCCTAAAACATGCTTGTGTTGCAATGTTTTTTTACAGCGGCACCAGGATTTTTACGACTCATTGTTCATGGTGTGCAGCAATTCCCCACGGTCACTCATGCATTTATGCAGATGTGCTATTCGGGCGACATTGTCAGAAAGGTGCCACCGAGGAGTCCCCTTGCTCTCCGTCCCCCCGTCCATGAAGAAGTATTTGCTGCTGGAACCAGAAGGAATCATCTACTGAGCCACAGCCATACAGGTGCCGGCATGTCCCTTCCTGGACCCGTGTGCCTCTGCGGGGTGCTAGAGATCTGGGTGCAACCCACACGCAGCCCTTTGCTGCGTTGAAGGCCAGCCTGAAGCTAGGCTGGGATGTCCTTGGAACCTCTGTCTGTCCCTGCACTGAGGAATCACAGCTGCAGGCTGTGGGTCGCGCTGGGAGAGGCAGAGCTGGAAAGGCTCCCCCGCTCCAAACAAACACAGGGGCACATACTTCCATGCTTTGGTCAGCCTAGCTTAAACGATCCTGCTGCTGACGCCTTTGGTATTTATTCCACTGCCTGCTAGATAGCATTAGATTCAATCTGAACAACCTTTTGTACTGTTTCACTGTAATTTTCTTCAACAGTCATTTTGGGAGTAAAAGAAAGGGTGCCATAAAAAAAAAAAAAAAAAAAAAAGAAAGACATAGGACATTTATTGGCGTCACAGAAATGCCTTCCCAGAAAGAAATGGACAAAATGCTTTGAATCATGACCACAGGCAGGATTTCAGTAGTTTCCATATTTTCCTGTGAATTGACTCTCAATTCAATGTTAGTTCATTGTTTACTATACCTGCCTGTATCTTATAAAGCTTTGTCATAATAATATCCTTCTTAATTGTAAGAACTTCTTCTATTATCAGTCACAATATTGCAATCTGCAGCACTGACATTTCTGTACGTTGCTATTCATGCCCAGGTAGCTTTCAGCAGATGCTGTCTCTGCTCCTGTGCTCACTGCAACCGACGGTAATTTCATGTCCTGGTGTTGAGACATGCAGGTAGACCTGCCCTGTAACCCATACAGCTGGGCATACCCATCCATATATCCCTCAGGCTGGTGTTGGACGGGATCTGGGAGGATCCCAGATATGAGCCTTTATCTCCATCGACTATAAAAGGACCCTAGTCTGTTAACATAGACCATCCGCCTAATTTTTTAGCAGCTTAACACAGGTGACTAGAATCCAACCTCAACCAGAGGGTGCTGCAAAGATGAAGATGTGTTGGCTGTGCTGTTACAGACCTGGCCATCCCCCTGATTTGCAGTCCCTCCGCTTTTGGACCTGCCCGGCACTGGTTCCCCTGCTCGCAGGAAACCTTTACTCCTGATGGAGCTGCTGTCTTCAGTCCTGGAGGATGAAATGCAGGGCAGAGGCAGTTCACACACAAAGTATCCCGCAGCAAGGGCGAGCGTGTGATCTGACCTAGAGATAAAAGCCATTTTTCTTTTTTTTTTTTTAGTTTGATGCAATCCACCTGGGCTTTTTTCAGACCCTGACAACTGTGGGCTCTGTTAAAAGAGAGGTGAGCCGTGCCCACCACTGGAAGCCAGTCACTCCTGACTTCTCATTGCATCTCTGACTGTGAAGCTGCCGGTCCTTATCATTATTGCTATCTCTTTGCAAGGCAGCCCACAGTACATTAGGCTCTTCCCATCTGGACAGGAGTGGCCAAACTGCGCTGTGTCTCGTTCTTGCAAAGTGGCAATAATGACACTTGAAGAAATGTGCAGATTCTTTAGTGTTATAAATGGCTTTCCTTTCTTTTCATCTCAGTTTTCATGAATCAAAGCCTGTACACTGTGTTAGCAGAGAATCCCATTCATGGGTCTGTTTGTGTTTAGCCAGACAGCAACGTAGATTCCTATTTAACAGTTTCTGGTTCCAATGGAGAATTTCAAAGACAACACAGACCATGAGAAAATGCTTTCTTCTATGAATGAAGTTATACTTTACTAAACTAATGAAAGATTTCTGGGGAGGAGTTGCAGAGATATCTCTTATCAGAGACACTACAGTTGTTTACAGGGGAGAACTATCAGGATCTGGGGCAGGTTGTCTATAGAAAAATCTGCCTGAGGCAGTTCCAAGTTGATGAGATCTGCTGAATTCTGCACTGAGGAAAATCAGTGAATTTGGAAGGGCAAAAAATATCTTAGGTTATCTAAACCCACTGCTTTTCTAGCATATGTACCTATGTACGTCAGTCATGAGGAAGAGGATTTGCAAACTGGTTAAGACAAGAAAACGTTTGTTGCTTTCTGAACAGTCTGACAATGGGGCAAGCTAGGTAGTCCAGAAGAGACAAATGGAGGTAGCTGCTTTATTGGGAACACATCCCAGTGCTTACTGCTTCTGGAAGTGAAATTCTGCATCTGGAAGAGGGATGTTTAAGGCAGAACAATAGCAGCATTTTTGGACCTGTCGTAGTCAGGACTCTCTTGCTGAGAGAGAAGAAAAAAGGCTGTCACCAGTGTTCCTAAATTCCCTCTGATCCTCCCCCTCCTCAGTGAACACACTTAATTTTCATTCTGTGGGCACCCAGCCTCACTTCCAAGCTTTGTACCAAGCAGGTGCCAGATTATAGCCATTGTGGTATCTGACAGGGAGCACAGTGGGATCAGACTGATTATAGTCATAGGAATTTGCAAGCTGTTAAAAAGACTGGAGAACATCCCTATCACAGAAAAAAGACCTGATTGATGCACTTTAATTTCTTCTGTTGTTGGAGATAGAAAGACCAACAGTAAGCAAACCAGCAAACCTTATTATTTGTTACCTTTTAGCTTTTTTTTTCTTCTCCCCCCCCCCCTTACTGTACCCTCTTCCCCTCACTGGATGGGGTTGCTCATGTGAGGCTACTCCAGAGTCAAGCTGCCTGATGAGAGCCTGTTGCTTGGATGAATGGCAGCAATACTCAAGCCTCAGGACATTCAGCAAAAAGGGGTGCTGGTTCCACATACCTTGCTCCTCTTGTAATGAACTGCACAAAGAAGAGTTTGCATTATAGAGACATAAAGGCTGAAAGCCCAAATCATAAACATAGGCCTGGGGGTCACCTG
Source organism: Rhynochetos jubatus (assembly GCA_027574665.1). NCBI lineage: Eukaryota > Metazoa > Chordata > Aves > Eurypygiformes > Rhynochetidae > Rhynochetos > Rhynochetos jubatus. The sequence continues at coordinate 26,565,621 of CM050653.1, forward strand.
GTCCGGGCAGCCAGGATCTTGTCTTTCTGCCCTTAGGACTTGAAAAGCTGGCAGGGAAAGAGGATAAGTTGCCTTCGTCCCTTTTCATGCTCTTACGTGCATTGTCACTAGTGCTGTATGGAGGATAATGAGGCTGCATCACCTTGAAAATTTTGGGACCAAAATTCCTGACTACACAAAAGCAGAATGGTGATGAGATGCCCATTTTGATTCTGGCAGCTCTGCGTGGGTCTGAGTATGCATTGGCATGTGTGAGGCGGCTTGCACAGAGATCCTAGTCAAAATCTTTGCTTTCGTTTCAGTCAGAGTTTTTTGGACCCAAATCAGGGTATCAGAGCTGAAACCAATAAATTCCCGTGTTTTGGCATCAACGAAATTTTATTTACTCAAAACTACTTACCATCTTGAAAAACCATTTGTCTTCTTTCCGTGGGGCAATACCTCACAGCCTATATACCAGCTTTGACAGAATCAAGTTAACTGCTGTGATCATGAATTTAATTAAATCTCCCAGATTGAGCAAGACTGACAACTATTTTCATATATTTCAGAAACACAGATATTAGGGCGTAGGAGAGAAGGTCTGCCCTGCCATCAAAGGCAGCAGCTTTACTTTTAGCCGTAAGTGCTGCTGGACCAATTAAAATGATCACAGAGGCTGGGCTCATTCGTTTTTGAGGAATGTCCTTTGAAAATGCACTAATGCTTTTGGCAGCACATTTTGCCCATGGGACAAGTACCTTTAAATTAAACATACAGGAGTTCAGCCTCTGAGATTGGAAGGAAGATTGAAACAGTCTGGGGTGGCCTATACTATTATATACTTTATTAAAATCTGAGAAGTCAGAGAGGCATGCCAGCTTTTCAGTGTGCTGGAAGGTTTGCAGGACTCTTAGAGGGCTGCTGCTGCTTTTCTGAAATGCTACAAGATACAGATGGGTCGGACACAGCAATATTTCCATTTACTTTCAGGATATGGTGGTAGAATTTCCCTAGGGTTCACTCTTATACTAAATGACAGTGCAGAACATGCTATTAGCAGAGATGCCAAAGCCTAGCTAGCGTCTGACACCTTAACCTCTCCAAGAATTGTATTAAAGTAGTGGAAAGATCTACCACAGTCGCTGTTTGTAGAACGGCAGGGACCTCTGGTACAGCAGACGAGTGGGTCAGAAAAGATTGCTATGTACAGCAACTGTCAGATGAAATTGGTTGGCTGCTCAGAAGTTTGTTTCTGACTATTTCTCCACATGTATCTTAAGCTTTGCAAGCCACAAAGTGGAAAGGTGACAAGGTATATTACGCATTCCAATGACCTGTTTCATTTTAATACACAACTAACATTTTCTTAGCACGTGGCAGCTGCGTGTTGCCATTTACCTTGCAATGGCACTCTCAGGAGTGCTGCTAAATGACAATGAAGGTGTTTGAAACAAGGACAGCAGAGCGCATGATGATTTTTACACTACTGATGTACCATCCAGTTCTGTTCTTTCAAGCTGAAGCTGGCTAGGGATGCTAATATCAGCCTTTTGCCTGGTGCCAGAATCCCACCACATTTTAGCCTTGTAACAGTGGAACTGATATCACAGCTTAGGCTGTTTGTGCTGCAGTGAGCACTGAGCTGGATTATGTCAGGAGGAACTGTCAGTGGGGAGTTGCACTGCCTGAGTACAGCCATAAGCTTGCTGGCTATTTGTGGGGGGAAAGAAAGTTGAATCCATACAACTTTGGTCAAGAAAAGTGACCTTTACCTATTCCTGATAAACGTACAAAACTCACGAGTTGGTTAGGGACTAAGAATAAATGAGGCTTAAGGTCTGAGGAAAAAGGCACAAGAACAAAAGAGCATCAGTACTCGCAGACAGTCTATAACACGCTATAAAGGCGGGAACAGAATTGTGTGGCCTATAAATACATTGGCTCATGCAGTACGAAAACCCAGGCATTGCTGAAGGGCAGGGCAGCGCCAGGGCAGACTACAAGCACACAGCGTGCTGGAGAGCACAGGCGGAGCGAAACGCTGCTGTCAGGGCAAAGCCATTTCCTGACGACAAGTAATACAGATATTTTAACATCCACGCAAGGTAAAACTCACCCTAAAGAGCCAATTGCAGTGAAGTCCACTGAATTACATCTACCTCCCTAAGTTAAGCCAACCCTTTGGTGAGTCCATCCTGCTGTTTCCAAGTTCACTGCAGGGGAAAAGGTGCGTGGCAGCCCTGAACCCAAGGGCGTGCTGTCTGCCAGTGTCTGTGGTGAGCACGCCCCTTGGTGCCAGCAGCTCTGAACTATACTTTGCTGGGAATCTGGAACGGTCTGCAATCTGGTTCCATTTTTCCCAACACCCTGCCCTTCTCTCCACCATAAATCCACAAAATTTCAGCAACTTCTTTCTTTCCCACCTTATAGCGAGTTTTAGTAGCTTTTATTTGGGACAATTTTTTTGATACAGTGAAGGGCATTTGTCCTAGTTAAAAATAACCTGAAATGAGTTGCACAGGCACCTGCACACACAGGGTAGCAAGAGATGAACAAAGTAAAACTCTTTTCAACCAAAGGAACTTCAACCAACTGGAAAGAAAAGAAGTAATGCATTTTTGTATGTAACACTTGGTTTTTATATGTGTAGATACTGGCAGTGTAATTTGCAGCTGTTGGGTAGATGGAGTACAGTATGTACCACAGCACTGCCCCAGTCTTAAAATGTCGCTTGAAGTGTTGCAGGTGTGACCTGCAGAATATGCAGTCTTCCAGTCTAAAACTGGGACCCAACTGCCTTACTATTTTTATTGGATTAATTATTTGGAGGGTTTACACAAGAATCTTTAGTTCCTGCAGTATTTTACAATATTTGCATTTATTTCAATGTTTCTCTGACTGTGTGCTCAGGTCCTCAGCTTTGGAGGGTGGGTGCAGTAGCCAGCAAAGGTGCTAAGCACCAGCTGCAGAGCTTGGGCAGCTGGATTAGTCGCAGGATACGTATGGGAGAGAGCAGGGTGTCCTCTCCTCCCTGGCTGTGCAGCTTCTGGCACATGAGATGATGCCTGATCCTTAGTGCTGCTTCACCACTGCACCTGCTTTTAGCATGGGCTGGGGAACCGCTACCCTTCTCTGCTCCCCTGCAGTTCTGTGGGTTTGTGCCACCCTCCACCGCCTGTGGATTTCCTAACTGGCAGGAACCCATTTACCCAGCCTGCTGAAACACAGCCCATTTAAACACCCCTCGCTTGTATGGCAGGTGGCTGAAACTCCACTGCTGGATGGATCTGGGGGAGGCAGACAGTGTGCCTTGCCTCGCTCAGCACCGGCTGAGGCGAGCTGTGCTCACACATTTCATCTGTCAGCATGGTGGGAGGTTCCTATCCTGTAATCAGAAACATGGGATAGACTCCTTTTCCTGCCAGCTTCTCCCAAAACCAAATCCTGCATCCCCCAGTGGTTGGGGAGTAAGCACAAACCAGCGACTTTGGCTTCTAATGACACCAAGGCCCTCTGGAGATCTGAGGTTTATCAGCAAAGCCTCTGTCCATGAAGAAATTTATCTCTGGTTGCTTTCTGTGCCACTGGGGCGGTGGTTGCACCCTGCCCTGGGCAAGCCAGTGCCGTTTGGGTGAGTGGAAATGGGCTGATGAGTCAGGGAGCTGTGGGGGGGAGACGCAGGAGCTCAGCCAGTATGAGTGGTGAGGGAAGAACTGAGGGAGAAAGAAGAGAAGTGACACTGTGGATTTTCACATGGTGAAAACTGAATGACCCAATAAACCAGGGAGAGTAGGCATGCACACCTGGCGGTGAAGTCTAAAAGCAAACTAGAAAAAGAAAAAAGCAAATGCAATGTAAACCACAAAGATTAAACATTATTTATTTCGCAAGAAGAATCAGCATTTTAAGGGCTGTGAACTGTGACTTGTGATACTTGAAGCTGACAATACTATTTTGAACACAGGACTCTCCACTTGGTCACAGGTAACATTTCTGTGTGCCCTTCCCCCAGGCACATCCAAAGGCCTGTCCCTGGCATGAAGGTCTTGTGAGCCACCAGTGTGGGATGCAGCCTCTCCGTGGAGAGCAGCTTCCCCCAGCGTGGGCTGCAGCCCCTCCATGAAAAGCTGCTTCTCCCAGCATGGGCTGCAGTCCCTCTGTGGAGAGCAGCTTCCCACCACCATGACTCCAGGGCAAACCCAAACATTTTGTCCTGCACTTGTCCTCAAGGGCAGCTGAGGGCTCTCCAGACCGGGGTGGGAGGGGAACAACACACACCTTAACAACGGGCAAACAAACGGGCAAATACACAACCCCTTTGCAGGCACACATGGCCTTTAGCAAGCCTTGGACAGAGGCATCCGAGACACCCAGACACAGCTGCGGGGAGCCGGGTGCCTTTGTAAATCAACTCTCCTACTTCTCTTTGCAGCTGGTTGAAACTCCATAGGCACCTGGCATGCTGCAGTCCCCTCTTGCAGGGCAGCTCCACGCAGCACCCATGCACCTCTGTGCATCAGGGGCATACCCATGCTGTGCACCTGCTGTCCCCTTAATGTGCTTGTCCCTTTTACATCCCCTCAAGAGCTTTGACAGAGGGTTGGTTCTGCCTGGAGAAGATCAAGAAGGAGGACTCCTTTTTCAGCTGACAGGACACACTATCTGCTGTCACCCGGCTGTGCTGTGAGCATGGGAGCCTTTGCTGTTACACAGCACTGAATCCTGCCCAGTCACCGGCACCCACTCGAGCACAGGGAGAGCTGCCTTCCCGACGCAGGGCAGCGAGATGGAGAGGCAGCCCTGCCTTCCTTTTCAGGTGACCCGGGTGCACTGGTGAGACTGGGGGTGAGTGGCTCCACGCAGGCCCAAGCAAAACACGGGCAGCGCCTGGAACAGTCTCCAACGTGGGCTTGAACTTTGACACTGCTCCTTCCAGCAGCCTTGAAAGGGAGGGAGAGCGTTGACACGACCAACCCATACGGCTCTCGCTGACTCAACGTAAACATGTTTTTGAGCTCCTGCAGGCCGCGAGGAACATGCTGTCCTCGTGGGTTGCCCGCCTCTCGCCTGGGAGGCTGCCAGAACAACGCCAAGAGACACCGCTGCTTCCCGCAGCCCGCAGCCACGACCGGAGGAGGCCGTGCTGTATGCTTAGCCAATGCTTGTCCTTAAAAAGAAACAGAGGAAAAATAAGGATGGAAAGCTGTAAGCAGAACAAAAGGGACAGCAGCTAGCAACTGAACAGCAGCCATGCATTGCCTGAAGGGTATTTTTAAGATTTATAATTGTTCCTCTTATTTACAGTGCCGTTTTGTGTCCTTTTATCTAGCACTAGCTGCCAGTCTGCCCTCTGCTTAAACCAAGCTATTCACATCCAAGCCTCTGGAGCTCCGCTGACTATGGGAGGCAAGCTTAGCTTTTTTAGGCTCCCAGCTACAAGCAGCTGGAATAATCTTCCAGCCGTATTGAAGCGGACCCTCACATTGTTTGAGGTTTAGACGCTCTTAATCCTTTTTTCAAAAAAGCCTCAGCTGTGTGAAATGAGCACAAGCAGTGGCTGGTCACTGGTGTGTGCTGTTAAAAGAGTCCTGTTGTCCTGTCTCCAGGCATGGGCAAAGCCCCTTTATCCCAGCCAAACTCTCGGCTGGGGACACAAGGACAAGCTGCCCGCTTTGCTGGACAGGGATGGACTTGCTCCTCAAAGCCAACAGCAGCTCTGAACCCAGACTTCCCCAGCATGGACCTGGCTTTTGGTCTTGCCTGGCTTGAACAGAAGGTCTGAGAGCTGACCTCCCTCTGGTCTGGGGTGTTTGGAGCTCAAGGAGTTCTGGTATACCGATTGCACTGCCTTGGATTAGGGCAACGGGGCTGTCAGCCAGTCTGGTACTTCTAAATTGGCTGTATGTGCATATACACGTTTCTATTCAAATGAATATCTAAATGCATGTCACATATTCATCTTCCTCCCTTAGGTGTGCCACTTGATTGTAAATTCCATCACAACATGTGGTTTTGCAGACTGTATGGCAGACAACACAGTGAGGCTGGCCTCTTGCCTAGTCTTGCAGTTTGAAGGAATTAAAAATTAATGTGTTACTTGTCTTCCAGAGACCTTCAGCAGTGTATATGTCTCCTCTACTGACCAGCAGCAAACACCATTTTGGCTTTATCCACAGTTCGTTGCATATCGACAGGAAGCTTTTCATAGATTTCAGTGAGCGTGGTGTGAGGCCTAAAAATGAATTCTTACAGCTCTAAAATTTATCATGTACATTGATTAATCTGTTGATCACACATCATATTGTACTTTTTTATTGCTTGAAAATGAAAATAAAGGGTTAGAGCATGTTAGAACTGAGTTACAAAAAAGAAACTATGGAAAGTGAAATTATATCTGCAGAAATTCTCAGACGGGCTTATAGACAACCTATTGATCCAGTGCCTGTATTCTATATTCTATACCCATACTCTAAAAAAATGAGAACGATCAAGCAACTGCTTCTGGAAAACTTATCTTAAAAAAAAACTTTAATAAGTGAAAATATATGACAATCTACATCTATTCTGCTAGAAATGTTGACATTAAAAAAACCCACATAACAAAACAACCTTCCAGTGTTAATATACTGTAAAGAAATGGTGAAGTGCATTTATTTTAGCCACTCATTGTCAACAGCTTTGATGGAATCTCCTTTCTGTTCTTCTGAAATGAAATGATGCCCCTCTGAAAGAGTATGCTGTTGAGTATAGATCTTCTCCCCCAAAACTCTCATTTCCTGTAGCAGTGGGTGCTGTTTATTCCTGGGAAGAAATGGGAGGACCTGCAGTTCTTCTCTGCTCTGTTTGATTGCAGTAGTGCAGATTTGAAGTCAAGACACATCCTCTCCCTTAACATCAATACTCACAGGTGGAGAATATCATTCTGCTGCAGAGCAAAGGAGAAGGCAAGGACAACTCTTGTGAGAAGGATGAAAGCATCTCTTTCAGTCAGCCCTGAGTACTAATCTCTGTAATATAATTTCCAAGGTCTGCCTGCATCAATTTATGGTACACCAGTGACTAGTATTGCCATTTCTCCTGATGTTCTGACCAGGAGGTTCTCATTCAAGAGGCAGAAGCCTGGGAAGATGCAGAAGATGCTATGATTTTTTTTTTTTTTTTTGGTTGTGCAAGTGAACTGATCATCCAGAAGCCTTGAAAAATCATCAAAAGCTTTTGGAAGTGCGACATGCCTCCAAAGCACTGTTCCCATCCTTCAGCTGCAGAAGAGATGCTCATAGCATACCCAGCCTGGCACCAGCAGCAGGAGTAGGAAGAACAGAGGAACAGAAGGTCAAGGCCCCAGAGGCAAAGCTCATGAAGTGATCTGGACCAGCACAAGGCTTCTGGACATCTCCACAGATAACATGAATATTGAAAACTTAAGAGTGTCCCTGGTCAGAGTTTGAAAATGAAGCTTTCTTCATCGTGTATTTATGTAAAACCTGAGGCAAAGTTGATTAGAAACAAAGGAGAGTTGTCCAGTGAGTTCAGAAGGTTTTGTAACAGGCCTTAACTAAGCACAAACAAATGCTTCTGTGTCAACACAAATGAAGTTTTATGCCTGAGCAAGCAGCTTCCTATGCTCTGTGAAGCAACAACACATGCCTGTTAATATACGGAGTGGTATAAACCATCTGATCCACCCCTGCACGAAGGTTGAATTCCGCCAGTAATACCCTTGGTAAGCGGGGGCGTGACTCTGGGTCACCAATACCCTTTGCAATGCACATTACTCTTTGGGTTGCATGATACAGCGATTGGAGGAAAGGACAAATATCCCTGCCAGGTATTCCACCCTGTTCCCCAGTTAATTTGTTAAAAATCAACCAGGAGTGTTGTGGACAGTAAAGCCACCAGCAGAGAGAAAGCAACAAGCATAAACGCTCAGAAAAGAGCTTTCAATGCCTCTGATTTCTCCATATGCCTCATGGTATTTAACAATCAGCATCAGTTAGAGTTAGCTCCTGATTTTCTGTAAAAGGTCTGCCCGGTTAGCAAGTTAAGTGGTATTTGGGTGTCCCAGGAGGAGCAAGCATGGCTCAGACACAGCTCTCAGGTGCTTTCTCTGCTGCCCTGTGGGGTGCAGAGTCATGAGCAATAAGCCTCACGCTGTCTCCTGCAGTAGTGTGGCTCCATGGCCAGCCCCAAACCCAGATAGACCTGCGCTGCTGGGAGATGCAGCAGCAATGACAAGCTGCACAGGGGCAGCGCCAGGCTGGCACAGCTTGTGCTGGCAGCAGTGGCGTTCCTCTGCTGTTGATCCCGTTGGCCGCTGTTGCAGGATAAATGTCGTCTGGCATTTTCCATTATCTGTCCACCCTGGCCAGCAAGGACACAGTGGTGATGTTGTTTCAAGCTCTGTATTTCCAGCCTCCGACAACCACCCAGAATTAGTAGGGGGACTTGAGTCATTTACCTAAACATAAGCATTCACTGATACTTGAGAAAGCCAAGAACATCCATACAAGGTATTGGCGTGGGACGGGCAGACGCGACGTAAGTCCTGTGGACAAATCTCTGTTCTTCTGGAGTGACAGATGAGAGAGAGGCAGAGTACTCCAGGGTTCCTCGTGTAGCATTGGGTGTCTATTTTTAGGTAGCTGAATTAGCTGGGAGCCACCTCACAGCTGAAGCCATCCAAATGCGGGTGCCTACATGTGCCCTGGGTGTCTAGGGTCCCATTACAGGCAGGTGAACTCTGCCATTGAAGACAGGAGAGCCAGAAGTTGGTGTCTGCTTCAGGAAGAGCTGATAGCTTTCTGGGGTCCTCTGGATATATCAACACTGGTCACTGGAGAGGGAGTTTAGGTATACAACTCACACCTCGGTACATACATACAGATGTGTACGTAGTGTCATGATAAGGTGTCATATTTGGTGTGCCGAATCCCATGCCAGGATTTTCAGGCCCAATCCCCTAACGCAACATAGTAAAGAAAGCCCAACCTGTAAACAACAATGAAAACTGTTATCTGTTTTTTACTTGATTTTATTATTATTGCGTTTCAGACAGGGCATATCTGGATGTATCATGTTAATGTGAATTAAAATACGGCCATCCAAAACTAGAAACTCACTGTCACCTTCCAGGAGGATGCTCTGCAGCCACAAATGGTGGGAACAGTGGCTACTCCTCCTGCTGTTTTCACTCCTCTGTCTGGGTTTTCAAACCGACATGGCTCCAAAAAGGCAGCGTGAGGTTCATTCTTCCAGGCTGTCCCCCTTGCACGGCAGGAAATCAGGTAGGTCCTTTCTTTTCTTGCCTCTTCCTGCTAGGAACTGCAAAGCAAGGGAGTGACACAGGAAAATCTGCGTTAATTCTACACAGGCCAATTTGTTTCACTCTGTTTTGGGTTGCTTCCAAAGCTGCAGAAGGAATATTGAGGAGAGTTGGTGCCATTTTTCCGCTTATATAAAAAAAATACATTGTTAAGAGGTCTCAGAATATTCTGAAGACACAGGATTGTGTTCTAGCTTCTTGGTGTGCCATCCAGCATTTGAGACATCAGGGAAGAATTCAAACTTCCCGTGGGGATTTTCTGCCCTTTCCTCCCTAGGAGGTGAGTGGAGAGAAGCAGGACTGGCTGAGACTGCTTATGGAGGTGTCCTGGTTTCTCTTTGCTGCCTGCAAGGAGGAGCAGCATCTGGCCAGGTACTGGGTCGGTCATTCTGTCTCGAATATGCATGCCAGCACAGACCTGCAAAGCCACCCTATGGCCTTAATACAGGATCGCGACATAGGCATCTAAAATGACACTGTCAGCTCTTGGGGGAACGCAGACCCAAAGATGTTAACCCAGGAGTGTGCCCCTTCATCTTCGCCATCCCCATGCCCGCAGATTAGCTGAGCTGAGGGATCATAAACTGATCTAAAAGTTCTACCAGCCATTTGCTGAAACTGCTCAAGGATGTAAGGGCAGACAGTTCTCGGGAGTTAAAACCTAATCCTCTCAAGTCATCATCACTACTGTAAGGGGCAAAAACCCCATCTGTTTTTCCAGTCCAGTAGTGCTTCTTATCAATGGAAGCAAAGCTTGTTTTGTAATAATGCTATGGGAAGGACATTATTGCATGCTAAGGGCAAAGTCTGGGGGATTTGAAAGCTTGGTTAAGCGATAGGAAAAAGATGATAATGAACAACCGCTTATCAAGGGTCCAGTGAGATTAATCTGGACGTGTGCCCAAGGCACCAGTAACAAAATCAATGTACACGTTTTAGCTAACGATCTGGAAGAGAAAACACAGGGTGCTTTGGCATGGTGTCTGTTGACATCAGGGACCTGGCTTTGTAAGGTCCTGATCAGGGGGCAGAGGGGGGAAGTGCAACATCTGCTTATCTCCTGTGAAACCTGAACAGCTTTCAGCCGTGGGTAAACTCCCTGATGTCAGTGAACCTCTGACGCGCTAGAAGCAGCCAGTGCCAGTACCTCCGGTGCTTTGCTGAATCAGGGGCTGCGTGCACGGCCCCTGTCCCTGGGTTTGTGCGAGGGAAGGAAAAAAACCATGTTTCGCTGTCAGGCACCTTCTGGGCTGCAGGAGGTCGGCTGGAACTGATGGCCTGCAAGCAGCATGCTGCGGGGAGATGGCACATTGCGTGCTGGGGCCATGTGCTCTACACGGAGCTGCACAGCATGCTGAGTACGTCCCTGCCATGTCCACAGCATGCCCGGCTCCCACGTGCAGCGTGCATGTCTGCCGAGCCTACCGTGGGTGAGCTATAAAAAGCTAATACCTGTGTTCCAGCTTGGAAAAACCTGAAGGGAAATGTGCTAGTACTGTCTCTAGGGACTGACAGACAGTGAAGGTGGATGTGGAAAAGAAAATGCAAAGGACGTGGTATATTTCTGCAAAATGTTTAAAGTTTACACCATCTGATCCACTTCCCTGGCATTACAGGTGAAAAAACATTGTTAACAAGGTGGAACTCTGCACACAAGGCCATCACTTGCAGATTTACTGCCAAACACCCAGAATCTGGCTGTTTTTCGCCTCTCCCCTTTCAGGTAAAGTACCTACACGTATTTCCAGTGCTTCTTAAAAATAAGGGAGATGCAGGACACTCCCAGGCAAACACGAGCCCACTAAACCACCAGTTGTACACGACTGTTTTATCATAGCACAGTCTGTTCTGCCTGGTAACTACCAGTCCCTTACAAGTCAGCTATTGAAAGACAGTTGTCCCGTTGCTTCAGAGCTGGAAGAGGGGCTTTCGTGTGGAAAAACTTTGATTTGTTAAATACAGACTCGATGATGGATGTCTTTTTTTTTTTTTTTTTTTTTTACATAAAACTAAAATTGATGGTGAATTTTCACATTCTTTGGCAGCTGAACAGCAAACAGATATGCAGTAGAACATGCACTGATGGAGTCGTCTCAATTCTCATGTCTGAGGGTGAATGCTATTCTCATTAAAAAGAATAAGGTGATGCACTGATTTTAGGTACTATGTAAGCTCTCAGCAGATGCAACATTAAGTAGACTGTTATTTCAGTGATCCTCCTCCCTGCTACACCTGTTTGACACAGTAGGAAAATTGCTTTTCCCGACTCCATTTGATAAGACTTAAAATGAAAAAGGGCTCTTACTTGCACTAGAGTTCTTAGAAGAAGAAAATACAGATACTAGACAACCATGTAGAAGATTTTATTAAAAAATTATTTAAAAATCTACATCCAAGTAAAAGGCTTAGAACTACAACTCTACTATTCAGGAATAAAACTTCAATCAGTGCTGAAAAAGGTACTGTATTATATAGGTAGATAGCCCTTATGTAATTTTTACTACTACAGAGATTCCATGTGGGTTCCTTACATGCTATACACACCTCTGTCTGCTTCGTGAATGTGTTCTGCAGCTTCCCTCTGCAAGTTCCTGCCTGGAGAGGCTGCAGCCACAGTACAGATGTACAGTATATACCATGAGATCATAACTCTCGTTTGAGCATCACCAGGCACAGACAGAGGTGTTTGTGTTTACTTGACAACAATGACTACCTAGGTGTGCTTTTGTGACCTTGTATTCAATACAAAAATCAACAAATATTCAAGTACATTCTGGCAGCGAAGGCAGCTTTTTCACAGCTGTATATTCTAGACAAAGATACTTGTTATTGCCCATTTCATTCACTGACCTGAGCTCAGACACATCATACGGTGACCTTTGGTGACTGCAGCTTACTCACTGGGATAAAAAGAGCCTTGATGCAGTACTGAAGTCATCATGCTCTGCAATTATCACCAATACTTTTAAATTTAGTTTTTAAAAGAAATAATGCCTAACAGCATACTATTTTATTTTTTAATTGAGAAATCTAACCCAACAGAACTTCTAGAACACAAAAGTAGTTCGAGCTTTCTCTCGTTCCTATTCTAAAAAAAATATTTGATATTCACAGTAGAGTATGGAGTGGATTTCTGTCCAACAAATACAAATGTGTTTTAGAAAACTGTCTTATGACTGAGCAGGATGCTTTAAACATTGTATTTTCAACTTCTTGCAAAGGATCATACACACTTAAGATAATATGCTATCTAGTTTAAAAAAAAAAAAGAAAGGAATTTAAGAAATATTGCACAGCCCTGATGAACTTCGACTGGCCAGTTTGGCAACGTCCAATAGTTCTGCCACTCAGTTTACCTTGCTTACAAGGGGGAAAACACACAAGGAAGATGGGAAAGGAAGAAACTTATTAAGAAAGGACTGTTATCCAAACAGCTCTCTCCCACTGGCACTGTTCATGTGACAATTCCCCATTATAGGTTTTTTACAAAACTATAGCTATTCTGTAGTTTTCAGTGCTGTTCATACTTTGAAACTTCCATTGCAATGAACATTTCTTAGAATACAATCCTAGTTCCAACTCCACTCCTCCTGAAAACCTTTCAAACACACCTTCGGTGTCCATCACAACTTTCAAGGTGTAAAATCCCCCTGTACCTCTTTGAGCTAGTGTGGTCCAATACAAATGTGACAAAGATGATCGATAAGCAGATTTTGGTTTAGTGTACTGAGCCACTGGTCTTCCAACAGCACAACAAAAAGGAACCACCAGATGGTGTTTTGAACATGCTGTTTCCCACGTCATAATAGAGATCACCAAAACCTTTCCATTCAACTTGCATGCCTGACTTCAGTTCTTGGAAAGTCCTAACCTTCTTGGCACATGCTTTCCGGAGTGCAGGGATGTAGCCCAGATGTAGCCTAACCTTACAGCTGCTAAGTAAGCCAAGTAGCTTTCCATTTCTCTCCAGCAGCTTTCTAAAAATATCTCGATTTCCTCCTTAGTTACCCTATGCATCAGAGCCTTACTTGGCTAGTTCTTCCATGAAAGCCTAACCTAAAAAAATCTACGTGACTCACAGAGCAAGGCATCACATAGATTCCTATTACTGCAATACTTTTTTTTTTTTAATGGGACTTCTTTACATATGGAAAACATTTTCTCCCTACCTCCCAGGGTTCCCTCCCTCCAGGTCAGGCTGTGTTTGAATGCTGTTATCTTGCCACAAGACTGCCATGCCAAGTAGACCTTTCCCAAATGCTATAAACACAGCTTTAAAGTACAGGTGTTACCTATCTACCTGAGAAGTTCTGCAATAAGATGAACTGCTGATAACTATGCTAGGAGAAAAATATACACTAGCATAACTGATGTTTATCAGTCGTTTTCAGCATTCAAGCATTAAACAGGACTTAAATTGCACACTTCTACCACATCAAGGCTTTGATCGAAAGGGAAATAAATCTGATTTTCCTCTATACACATCTCTTCTTTAAAGACCTATGTGCTCTTATTTTCCTCATCCTGAAGTCCACAGCATGGTTTCACATTCAGGGCATACAGCCTAGGGTATGACATCCTTATCTTCTCTCTCTTCTGCCAGTCCTGAAACTGAAGAATTTGCTTGTTTGGAGGTAAATGAATGCTTCCAAACACTAGTCCTTTTTGAGAAGCCAGCTTGATCCCCTTGGGTGCCTGGATACCAACTTCTCTTCAGAGAGCTGCACTCTGCTTTGATACGTTCTTTGGGTCCCTACTTGGGACACACCAGTCATCCGCCTCAGAGGTAGCCTGGTAATGCTTGGAAGCTGATTTGTTAAAGACTGGGAGTTTTTCTACTGATTCTGTTGATAGGGCCTAAAAATCAAGAAGGAAAAAAAAGTTACTCGGTTTCCACCTCTCTGTAATGCCACTTTTCAAAAATTCATGCAGTATATTTCAACTGATAAGCCAGTGACACTACAAAACCGTTATTTACACAAGTCTTTGTTTCTACAATAGATGCAGCAGTTGATGTGCTCCGGTATCTGTTTGCTTTGGATAATTTGGCAGGACAAATGCAGTAACATCAAATGATACTTATACATTTTTATGGGCCTTAAGAGTTACTCTGTAACCTGCTTTCAAGATAGTCCTGGAAGCCGTGGAAAAAAACTTTCATTTACAAAATTCCAGAGCAACTTTAAAATATGTTCCTTTCCTACTTCCATATTTTGCAGCTAAAAAAAAAAATAAAAAAAATCATATTCTATTGGGACATTGTTAAATAGAAATGCAACACATGGCTGAACCATCTCCTTCTTTCGTACTGCTTCTCTGGTTGTGCTTCAGCATGCTTGGAACTATGGTTTTGGTTTGTTAGAAGAAACTCGAAGCAAGTTTTTCCCATGAGTAAGCACCAAGAGTAGAGAAGAATATGTAGTCCTTTTTTCCTCCAAGTTACTTATAAAAACAGCTGTGTGTGTTATGTACCAGGTGACCAAGACTACTGGTACCCAAATCCCATATATGGGCTATATGGTGGATATTGAATAGGACCAAGCACTGGACTCCTTACGGATTAGTTTATACAGACTTTCTGGTTGTCAGAGTCAAGAAACAGCAGTGAAGAAACCAGACCTGTTGCTCACACCTTTCTGTTTCTGTTACTTCACTTTCTCACAGTACTTTGTATTGCATGAACTAATAGATAACAAATCTTAATGCAATCTAAAAATTAATGGGGCTCTCATTAGCAGTTATTCAAGTCAACTAGTTAAAGCCAAGTAACCTTTTTAATTCTAGATACCAGTAATAAAACTTACTTACTGGCAATTCTTACTAAAAAAAGAGAGCTGCTGTACTCATGAGCAGAGAATTTGTTTACCTTAAAATGATACTGAGTAGTTACTTCACTGCATTAATGGCAATTATCTTTTATTTAACCAAATCAAAATACATACCTTCAAATAGATAATAGCATCTGTTCCATAACCACATATGGAATAGAGATTTAGATCTCCTTGGAAGTATTTAGCATACAGACGAGAAATTGGCAAGCCATACCCAAAGCCGGCCTGAAAAAAAAATTACAAGACAATATTAATTTTTTTACTAGCCCTTATGACTTAAATAGCTAGAAAGTATTCAGAGATTTTTTTTAACTGTTATAAAGCCCTTTGCACTTCCTCTTCTCTTAAAGAACACAGAAATCTCCAATTAGTTTCATACAGAATATTGAAACTGACCAGTAGAAAAAAAAAAAAAACCAAAAAACAAAAGAAAGAAAAATCAAACTTCCATAGAAGGGGGGTTGTTGTACATACATCTTACTTTTATGCATTACACTTCTGTATTTCCCTGCCCTATTTTTGCTAGTACAGCTTGATTAGTAAAAGGAGTGCGCTACTGGTAGATAAACAGTAGTCCAAGCCCATTCTAGTTGTGCTTGCCTCCATAAAGTTAGCACAAATTTATAGTAAGTTTGAGGACTGAATGGGAGAGAAGAGCAAGTAAATTACTGTCACTGGAGTACAAGGAAAAAAAATAGGGTTAGATTCAGATTGGAATGTTCTTCTTTGTTTAGACCTTTAAAAGCGTATTTTTGTCCACTAAGCTCAATATTAAACATCTGTTTCAGAAGTGTTAAGTTGTATTTATAAGGCTCAGTAATATATTTGCATATCCCAGAAAGCAGTATGGTGGACACAGTGTTTTGTAATTTATCAACCTACTGATCTGTCCAATACTCCTAGCAGCCTTATGGGTAAGGTGTGTATTGAAAATATCTTACAAGGGGGGCGTTTCGACCATCATCCATCCTCGGCCTTGGTGCTGTGGAATACATGTAGCTAAACAGCTGCTCAATTTTCCTTACTGGAACACCACCACCTCTGTCTGAGATCTGAGTTAAGAGAGATTAAGGTTAACTACAATCATTTACTAAGAATCACCATTTAAAATGCTGCTATTTAACTCTAACAGTAGTAAATGCAAACATTTGTTTCACAATGTATTACTCTTCAGTTAGGAAACTGCTAAATGGGGGCTATCAACAGAAGGCTCGTGCACAGTATCTTTGATCTACTGTCAGAAGCTGCAAGTTCTAATATAACTTGCTGTAGCCTACACAGTGATAAAGATTACAGTAAACCCATATTGTAGTAGACCAACAAAATACCTTAATTGCCAGGTCTTCTTGTCCTAGAACAACGGTCACTTCAACTGGAGAAAGGGAAGGGCTGTTTTCTTGGAATTCAACGGTTGCCCTCATTGAATTCTATGGAAATGAAGGTTACCGTGATCAGAAAATGTTGAATCTATGCATTAAGAAATCATACCCCTGTTATGCAGAGGCCGAACGCAGTTACCCTCCATTCCTACCAGTGCCTAGCTCCCAAGGAAGGCACTCAGCAGTTTAGTGTAACAGCAGCAGAGGAGGTCTTACACCTAAAAGTGGCTCAGCACAGCCAAGACTCATCTATGCTTGAAAGCTTAAACTATTCTTGCCCAACATACAACTTGGCCAATGTAAATTAAATAGCATAACACCCTTAAAAGTCACCAGCTATTTGGAGCAGAGTTCAGGGGTTGCTGAAGGCTGACAGAATTCTGCACCCCATGCTGGCAGCACATTAGTTCAGCCCCAGTCACTGCTTCAAGATATATCACCCACTCCACAGAAAAGGCATCAGGGCAGACCTGCACTACAGGTGAAATCTCTACAGGCAGAAGGCTAGCGGTAGTCACAACCTCATAATCCACTTCTACTCTCTCTCCCATACCCTGTCCCATTTACCACCACATGGAAGTGTCCAGCTACCCTCCTACCAACTTTGATCATTCCTTGCCGACTGCCAAAGCTATTTCCTCAAATAATGAAATTTTAGAAATCTCACTGTCCTATGCAAAGCTTTGCTTCATTCAGGTCTAGCTAGAGATTTGAAGTATTGACGCTCCAGCTCAGACTACTACGGGATGAAACAGCTTATATTGACATACCTTAAAGAGCTCAAAAAGCATGTGAAAAAGATGAGATGGAACATACACGATGTTAATTGGTTTTCCTGGAAGTTTTCCTAGAGGAAGGGGAAAAAAGACAAACATTTTAAAAGGTGATGGAATTTTTCTGTATTGTATCCAAATTTTACAATAAGCAAATAGTATGCCAGAACAAATAAAATAAATCAAGTCTCAGTTTGGGGTTTTTCCCCCCCAAGATGAGCAAACAATTTTATGCACTCATAACAGTGTTTAGATTGTAATTACCACCTGCTTAATAACAGTTTATTTTCAAATAAACAAAGTAAAAATATAAACCAAATATTAATTCCATTCTATAAATTATTTTAGAGGGTAAGGCGATTGCCTGAGATCAGACACATGCAGGCAGCTTGGACCAGAACCAGCAGTTCAGCCAGCAGCCCACTTCCTCACCCCAGATACAGAACTCCTCTCTAGCAACTTGTTGTCTTACTTTAAGTACAGGCTAGTCTTTCTTCTCTCAAATTCATAAACGTTACCTCAGGAAATCCAGTGTTTAAGATACAATGACATTTGGGTTCTAACACAGGAGATCAAATGAGGTGTTTACAACAGAAAATGAAGAGGAACTAGCCCAAGACACATCAACTGATATGTACCATTGTGGCTATAGAAATGGGAGCCTTTTGATGCAGCAAAAGCAGCTGTTTGGCTACCGAGTGGAAGACAGACATAAAAGCTCTCATCTTACCATTCACTTGAGTAAGTTTCAGTTCTGGAGATGTTAAATAATACTGGTCACACAACATCTTGGAACTTTCAAAAGCATCTGAAATATTTATTTAAATAACATATATGAATTGTGCTATCAAATGCTGAAGAAATTCATTCTAATGCATCGCAAAATAAGGTTTTTTAACTGCATTAGCTGCGAAGGTGTTAGACTCTAAGCCTGTGTTTCAAAGGAATGATAACATTTCATTCACTGTGCATTACACACGGAGAATAAACAGGCAATTACAGCAGCTTGGGCAAATCTTCAGTACAACTTGATAATTCCGTAAAGCAGATACATCTGTTATCTAACAGGTAAGGCCGATCTCAACACCACAAACAACTTTAAGTGCTACCTCATCTATCACTGGCTAGGCCTTATTACAACACACTTGTTACAGCTACGTAGTATTTTAAAGTCTGTCCTATAAAGGCTTGTGCTTACACAGACTGCTGTCAGCTACTTCCGTAAGATACAGTCAGCATTCCATACAACACGTGTTGGTTACACAAACTGCTTGCAAGCCGACAAATACTGATGATGAAAAGCGTGAAGGATCTCAGAATACATACCATTCACTACTTCAGCAACATCACAGCAAGGATCGATACTTCCAATGTGCCTTGGGTGCCCTGAGCTGGATTTATCATCAAAAAGAAGGGCTGTTTGAGAGGAAAACAATACTTCATTTAATCCCAAATACTCTGTTACTAAAAAAGCCTTAAATTTAAACTAATGTAGTGGGATCACAACATATAATCACCTAAAATACTGAGTGTTGTTTATGCCTTTTGTGAGTTAAAAATGCTATCTACTGCTAGCAAACTTTCCTGCAGCTGAACATCTAGAGGCTTTTCAGCTGTAGCGCATGAGATCCCTACACATTCCACGCAAGACTTACTGCAATTAGTCTGTAATCTAGAAAACAAGTTTTCCCGTTACTTCCACAATTCATACATTCAGCTTCTAACTTTCCAGTGTCACATAAAATCAACTGATGCAGACCTCTAACAGTTTTAGGAAATGTTTACCTTCACGTGTTTCTCATGAGGTTGAAGTTTTTCCTCATGTAAAAATTTCTACTTACTGTGTTGGTTCATTAGCATCCGGGTGGAAATACGGCTCATGTAAAAACGATCCAAAAAATACTGAATGTTTTGATTGGTGACAGGATCTACTTTAAAAGTATCTTTATATTCAATTACTCCTTGCGCCATTGTAGGAACCACATCATGATGTCTGTTTCGGACTCTAATTAATGTATCTATAAAACTAAGCCAAAAAGAGATCTTTTTAGAACATTATTTAAGACTACATGGAAGCAAGCTTTGTACAATGTCATTAACTAATCAAGCAGCAGCACAGATAAGTGCATCACAATCTTTTAATATTAAAAGAGGTCTATTTTTTCATTATTTTAAAAGTATTTCCTCACTGACCTGAACCAGAAAAGTTTTATATTTTTAATACAAAAGGTATAGTCATTAACCATGTCAAATTCACTGTCTGTTTACTCATTCATAATAGTCTGAACAGAGGAGAATGTGAGGAAGGGAAAAATAACCCTAGCTGACATCTTGGAAAGCAGCAGGGATGCAACATCACAGAGAGTTTTTGTTGATATTTCTGTCATGAGAGTTCAAGGAGCTGTATGCCCTTGAAAGCAAGCTGCAATAGGCTGTATTTACTTAAAATATTGCTAAATAAAATCAGAGATTAAAACCAGCATGCTCTATGCACAGCACTTCATGCTAGATTATCAAATTCAGCTCTTGAGAGCTCACTTTCTAAACCAATTATGTGGTTGAAAAATGGAATGTGAGATCAAAAGCTCAATGAAACAAGTGAAAAGCTTACTCCGATAAGACTTTTTGGTCATCTGGGCTTTTCTGATGGAACTCAACCAGCTCCATTAGACTGTGGATGTACCTGTTGAAAAAGAACACAAGAAATATATGCTATTCATTTGATTTTTATTAGTCTATGAACAGGAAGAATACTGTCTTGTCCAAATCATTATTTTTAACAAGTCCACTAGAAGTTTGAAGTATGAATGTTCCATCCAGGTATGGAATCACAGATGGACACTTACTGACTGAACTTGAGGAGTTTTACAAGTCTTTTCTTGTGCCTACCACTCAGAAACGAATCTAAACCCTCATTTTTGGCACATAGGATCTCTTTACAATTGTTGGGAAGAGAGGCGTTTCAAAAGAAGCTTTGGCACAAGCTAATCACTTGAGCCTCTTTTGCTAGATCTGACAGCCTTGACGCATACTGCAAAGGCACAACTGTTGGCTAGATTAGGAAAGGTTTCTGGATCTCACTCTAATACGTTTGCCCTTCATGTCAGCCATCCTTGCAAAAGCTGCAGTAAAGCAAGGTTAGGTCAGATTCAACCACTCTGTCAACCACACAGATTATGTCAACTGAACTCCACTCAGCGCACAGGCCAAGGCAATTTGCTATGGCACAGAAGGTCTGTTAGTAGTACCATCAGAGACCCAAACAAGTATGTAGCCTGCTCTTCCATTTTTCTGTAGCTGAGGGTCATAAAAACAGAACACGTTTTCTCCTCTCCCCTCTTAAAAAGTAAGAGGTGAGATTTGCTCTACCAGCTACTTCAAACTGTTAGTTTTAAAAACCCCCCAACAATATAACCTTGTTGTTTTCAATTTAATTCTAGTATGCTAGAAAAGCAGTGTGCAACAGCTTGCGATTCAGCTTTGATGAAGGAACTGTGTTTCCAGTGTATTCTGCTACTGTCTTCTATTCAAAAAAGTCGTGACAACCAAGCTATCAAAGCTGTGTTATTCTACAGGCTGAATTCAAGTTGTTCTTACTTACCAGCTTTTTACTAACTGTACTGATGGAGTGCCTAGTAATTTGTCAGGAAGAAGTTCAATTTCTCTCAGTATGTTTGCAAACCTCACAGGAAGTTCTTGTCGCAAAAATGCAAAAGAAGTTCTCTCACAGCCATTAGTTGAGCCTATGAATGAATCCAAAAGAAAAATTGGGTCAAAAAGGTTCAAGCTATAGGTCCAATTTTTGGCCCTTCCACAGACTTGAGGAGTATATTCCTTTGCAATCATCCTGCTATTACTGGCCAGTTCCCCTGCGCGTATGTTTGTGCTGAATGTTGTTTACATGGCCGCAAGACACAGCACGTTCCTGGTTGGAACACTCGTACATCTCCCATGCAGACACGGGATTTATTTGTAATCCTCTAGAAGCAGCGCTCCAGCCTTTGTAAACACGGGCTTCTGCAGGGTGACGTCTCAAAGTGGCCTGTGAGCGCCGCCTGCACAGCTGCCAGGGCGGTAATCGGAGCCGGGCACAGTTTGTTCACTCCGTCGGGACAAGCCTACTGACTCCGCCCCGATAACGTGTGCCGCAGGACACGAAAACACCCCGTAGCTGGTTTAGCCCCCTCCCCACTCCATCCCATTAACGCCACCGAAATAGAGCTGTCGCGTATCCATCGCCTGGCAACCGGCCGGCGGGTCCCCGAGGCCGGGGGTGGTCGCCAGGTCCCCGAGCGGGTCTCGCTCCCGCCGCTCCCCTCCCTCCGCCTTGGGGAGTGGGGTCCGGGGGGCGGTAGCGCCTTCAGCGCGGGCAGAGCCCGGACCCCGCCGGGCGGGGGCATCGCCGCCTCCTCCGGCCCGAGCAGCGCCGCTCCCGCAACCCCCTCCTCCCGCCGCAAGCCCCCGGGCTGGCTCGCCCCTTGGCCACAGCCACCCACCGGACTCGCCCCGACCCTCTCACCGAAGTCCAGCAACTGCTTGATGGAGAGCGGGGAGGGGGAGAAGCGGGAGAACTGCTCCACTTCCCGCGGCAACTGCCCGCGGCTGCTGCTGGCCCCTGCCAGCGGGGCGGCGGTGCGCAGGGCGATCCGGGCGGCCTTCATCGCTCAGGGGCGGCGGGCGGGTCGGTCGCTGGGGGGTCGGTCGCTGGGGCGTCGGTCGCTGGGGGGTCGGTCGCTGGGGGGTCGGCAGGGCTCGCGCTGTCCCACTCGCCAGTGGCGGGTGGCTTCACGTGCCGCCTCTATTTACAACCGGCGGGGGGGCGGAGCTCCGGCAGGCCCCGCCCTGCCGCCCCGAACAGAACGTTCCCGGCGCGGAGCGTCCCGTGACCGCCGTTGGCCGGGCTCCCCCTTATCCCCGCTCCCCCGCGCCGTCCCCGCGGGCGGCGGGCGCGTCGTCACGGGCGCCGAGCTGGCCGGGGAGGTCGCGGGGGAGCCTCTGGGCGGGGTGGGGTCCCCGCTCCGGTGACCTCGTTTACTGGGCAATGTCAGCGGCGGCGCGGCCTCGCCAAGATCCGAGGGCGCCGGGCTCCTGCCGCTCCTCACTGGCTGCTCGGGGGGGGTTCGACCTCCTAGGGCAGCCAATGGGCGCCGCGGGGTACCCCGGGCTGGGTGGGTGGCCAGCCCGGAGGGATGCGCTGGTGTCCCGTGGGTTAAGCTCAGGGGAAGCGCTCTCTTTGGGGGATGCTAGCGGGGAATTACAGCGAGTCCGGGGCCGGGGCAGAGGGTAGGAGGAGGTGCAAAGGGAGCAAAGTCAGATCCTAGCCACAGGGTGACGGGTGCTCGACATGTAGGTCATCACTGTGACCTGGATTAATAGTGAGCAAATACCCAAAGACAGCTGCCCTGGTGACGCACTGGTCCCCGTCGCCGTGTGATCCGTATTTACGCTCTGCAGAGCTGACCTACGAGGTGACTGACCGAGCAGCCTCTCCCGCAGCTCATCTTCCCAGGGTCCTGGACGAACTGGGAAAAGTCTGCACGCCTCTCCTCCCTGCCCGGGGGGGGGAACCTGGCTCTCCAGTCCTGCCGGGCTTTTTACCAAGACACCAAGTCCACTAAAGGCAGGGTTCGCATAATGCAAGAGCAGAGTTAATGTCCGCAGAGATGTTCCTGACATCCTGAATCTTGGTCAGTAGCAGCAGGACCACGTAGCAATAAAACAGGGATATGAAAGATTATAGCCTTAACGCTTCCATGTAACTCCTCAATCCCATTTTTACATATACATGTTTCTACACACACACAAATAGGTATGCGCTTTTTTCCATGGGAAGAAAGATACAATCCTAAGAAGAAATTCATATTTTAATGTTTAATGGGCATAGGAGGACACTTTAGCTTACCATTAGTTATTTTCTTGAACTTTATCTCATTTTTGCCTTCCTAGTCACTGTATCTGTTATCCCTGTTTACTGTTCTACTTCCCCAGTACTTTCTGTTTTATTATTTTATTGCTCCCTATTTTATTATTTTATGGGGAGAATTGCTGTTATTGTTCCATCAGATATATTGTTTTACCACAGGGATTGAATGTTGGCATATGAAATGTGAAATGAAGCAAAATGAAGACATCTAATCATAATGAATGTAACCATCTTGATTTTCTGCTGTGCTTGTCAGAAGTTGAAAACTTGAGAATAGATGTTGGGGTTTGCTTTTGACTGTTTTAACTTTGTTTGCCTGCAACTTGCAAATAACTCATGGAAGTAAAAAAAAAATCACACAAATCTATTTAAATTATGGAGCATGTGTAGGATAGCTTTTGGTTTGTTTCATGGTTTCCCTGAAGCCACTAATTGATAGGAAGCAAGAATCTCAAGATTAACACTTTGCAATAAAATTTGAGTCAAGAAAGCCCTCCTCACTAGGCAGTTATTCGAGTTTGTAAGGTCACTATTTCTGATCCTATTGAGATACTTGATTTTAACCTGCTGACCCTGTTTAATATAAATAGCTTGAATAACCTGTGTGAGTTTTCATGTTACACAGTTTGTTCTGAATAGGAAAAAGTCTACTAGGAATAATTCCTGTCGTTTACATTCCTTTTTTTTTTTACAGCAACTTATTTTCTCATAGATTTTCTGGTGGTTATATGCAGTAAGGGATGAACAAAAATGTTACACATTCAGTTGACCTCTGACCAAATAGTACAATTGTAATTGCAGGAAATCTAGGAAGCGAGTTGCCTTCCCCAATTACTAAACCAGCAAGGCTCCAGTAACTGGAAACCTGGATGCTTTTCAAAACAAAACAAAACAAACTTCTACAAGAATTTTACACACCAGTAGTGCCACAACTAACAGAGTTTTGTTACTCCAACGAACATCTGGAAGAATTGTGTCACTTTCATAATGCAAATTTGCTTCTTGCTCTGTATGGTGGGTTATATATTACAGTAAGTTCTGAACAATGTAACTTTTCATTCCTGTAAACATAAATGATATATCTGGGAAATAATTGTTAAGGATGTCCTGAATATTGGGCAAGACAGCTAAGTTTTAGGCACAAAAATAACAGTATCTCAGGATTCATTGTCAGCCAAGCTGCACGTGAAGACTAGGCTGTGAAAATTGTAACTGCTTTAAGTAACCCCACAGTCTATCCTGGCTGCAGTACTGTTTGTTCTCGCTTTACTTCCTCTCCAAACCGTCACTTCCCCCTCCTCCTGAAGGCCCAGTGCACATGACAGTTGTAAGTGCAGGTGCTAGAGAACAGCATTTTGATGTTGAAGGACAGTGCCAGATTCAGAACTGCAGTGTTCATCAGATGGGGGCTCGTTTCTGCTGCTTTAATATTTTTATTTTCCTCTTCTGAACTGCCCTGGGGCAAGTTTTGAAAAGGCAGTAACAATGCTTCCTGTTGCACAGTCACAGTACGGTTTTGCTGACCATCTTTAAGAACTGTGTTAACATGCTGCTTTTTTGCACCACGGCTGGTTCCAGAAAACTGGAATGAACGAATGAACGAATGAACGAACGAATGAATGAATGAATGAATGAATGAATGAATGAATGAATGAATGAATGAAGCCTGGATTCCTGGCCATTTGTTCCCTAAATGCTGTCCATCCCAATCGGCTTTTTCCCTCCTCGACGTTCCTTATGTCCGCCCCACTGCCAGAGACACAACGTACTGTGCTTAGGTCAGGGCCGTGTTCCTGGCTAGCCAGAATACGTGACAACTGGCCTTGTTGCTGATGTCTAACAGAAGGTGTCTTGGCTGATGTTGCCCTACCTTTTTCTCCATGGGGACATGAATTTAAGGCTCTTCTCCTAACCCACCTGCCAGCTAATGCTGGGGACACAATATACTGTGCTGGGGTGGGTGCCCTCTCCTTACCAGTCAGAACACATGTGACGACAGCTGGTGGGGTTTCTGTAGAATGAGGCTGGGCTGAGTTTCCTCAGCATTTTTCTCAATGTGGACCAAAATTTGAATCTCTCCTCCCTAAACCATTTGCCAGTTTGCACAGAGTTTTCAGGAAGTTGATTATCAATTCAAATGTGGTTAAAATGGTTAGGAGGGATGCTTTGGCAAACAGGTGAACAGGCAACATTGGTGAAGTTTTTTTTCCCTTAGGAAACCAGACTAACGTTTTCTACTAGGGACAAAGGAAGCTTCTAATTCGGGTTCTGTAAGGAAGGGTGAATGATGACCCAGGAGGAGCAGTAAGTCAGGGTGAAAATTAACAGTAGCACTAGAAAGTCTTACATGTAAGGGGAAGGAATGGTCTGATGACTGAAGGGCATGAGCTCTATTCACAGCACTTCGTGACATTTCCAGCAGTGCCGTGGCCGAAGTGCTCGCTCTCCGCCTGCGGATGGGTCTGCATTGCTGCAGTTGGGTTGACACTTTAATCCACTAACACGTTTGTTTTCTAAATATTTATGTGGCCCTCTGCATGGAAAAAAAGAACAGAAATAGCATTACAAGCAAGGGTCATATCTTCCCGTTCTCATCTTTCTATCACCCGACGCTGCAGTCGCAGGAGCTGTTGAGCTGCCGAGGGCTCCCAGTGCGACCAAAACAGCCGAAGTAGGTGAAAGGTTGTGGAGCAGCGCACCAACAGCCTGGCGTTCCCAGCTCTGCTGCCGATTCAGTGAGGGAAAGGTCCTGCAGCTGCTCCAGCACTTGGGCAATATCCCCCGCCCACTCATAGTTTGCAAAAGTCAAGAGTACAGTAGTTGGATCATTTTACTGCTGGAGCTCTGGCCGGCCGGCAGCCTACTTGGAGCTGTAAACACCAGGATGCACGTGGCTACCCAGCAACCCTAAACAGGAGACAACCTTATTCCTCGTTCCCCACCTTTGTTATCCATGTCTGAAGTTGTGTGTTAATTGCTTTAAAATCTGGGAAAAGGAGAATGGATTGCTGATCTCAAAATCGCTTTCCAAAAATTAGCAGGAGGCTTGCACGAGATTAACTGTGGGTGTTTCAAACTGGGAGTATAGAGATAGGAGAGAGGGAGAAAACTATTCTGGAGTATAGCTGTACCCTTCAGGAAAAAAGCTAGGACTCAAACTGTGATAAAATATCACTCATGAGTGTTTATCTTGAAAAGCTTGTCACTAGAGGATGTTGGATTCAGGAGGCTGTTTACTATGCCAGAGAATAGTAATCTTCAGCCAAGAATCCATTGCAGAGGAAATAGAGGTCAATTCCCAGGTGGGCTGGCCTGATCTAAAGCATATAGCTAGATGGCAAAATGTTCTTCTCTAGTGTCAGCTGGCTGCTGTAGCAGTTCTTCTGGAAGAGCATGTGCCATCCTCTGTGGGAGCTGCTGACAGAGGAAAAAACTTAGAGGAAAGGTATCATCAGGACAGTCACCACTTTGGGCTATGGCTGCCTTTGCTGTGAACAGCTCTGCCCTGGAGAAGAGCTCTGGGGAAAAGGTGGAGAGCGTGTGAAAATTCAGAAAAAAGTGAATGCTACTAGGAGAATACACCTTTCATGGCCTTGATATATTTCAGCAGAATCAGAAAACAGTTAACATTTTTCTGTAGGAATATGGGAAGGAAGTTGGTGGAACAAGATTAATCAGTTCAAAAGTTTTGGGTTAGATATCTTAAGAAACACCTGACCCTGCAAAGAAGGAGCTGTGGCTTCACCTGTAACGCTTACAGGAGTCATGGGCTTTGAGCTGGTACTCATGCTGCTTTTGTTTTTCAGTGTGGAGCACTCTGGGTGAAGATGAGATGTTTTTGTTAATTGTTATATATCAGCTGCACTGGATACTGTTGACTGTAGCAGGACACTTGGTCAAGTGGTGTGGTGGCTTCAGTTTCTGCTCACAACGAATGATAGCTTTGAACCGCTATTCCAGGTTATTTTGTCTGAGGCTGATCTTAGGAAAGGACTCCATTTACCCGGTTGCTCCCTCTCAGCTTTTCTTTCATCAGATCAGGAAGAATTTATTTTCTTTTAGTGTGCAACATAGGAACTTGAATGAGAAATTTAGCCTAGGAAATACTGGGATAAGGCAAGAGACATCATCTAGAAGAGGACTTTCTGTGGTGTTATCTGGCCACCCTTTCAAAAGAGATGCGGAGTTTATGGTATTACTGGAATGCTGCTTCCTCCTAATGTTTTGGATTACCCAGGGGAAGTTTGCTTCCTGTTTGCAACGTTGTGACTATTATTACTGAAGTGTGAACTCACAGATATTAATAAGTTGATCTCATAAAGACTGAGTTTCCATAATGTACTCTACAGAGGAGATCCACACGGTAAGCCTGTGGGAGTTTTCTGATTTGATGAAAGGTATAACCACAGGCTAAGCCATAGTAGCTGCTGTTAAATATGAAAATGTGTATTAAAGCAGTCCTGATAAAGAACCAGTACAATAAAAAATGTTGCGGTGCGTAATTAAAATTGTTTGCTATTGGGTCCAAATAAGTACAACAATATTTTTGTGTCGTATGACTAGCAGGTGTCTAATTATGGGTAAATAATCAGTGCAGCATTGTTGGAACATTAGGAGCATCCTAAACATGGGAAGCTCTGTTAATTGTGGAATTGTTTTGACCTCATTATATACTAGACTCTAGCAAATACAGAGAGTTTCACTATGCAGTATTAGTATGTTTGGGGTTTGGTTTGGGTTTTTTTAATTCTTTTACACTTCTGGCTTACTTTATCCACAGTGGCACTTTCAAATTAATTTTTTGATGCAGTGCTCATCTAATAGTCACTGAACTGAAAAATAAAACAATCATCAGAGCTATGCTGGTGCTTGGTTTCCAAGATTTCAATCTACCTAAAGTGTCATAAACCCCCACAATAGTTTAATACTTCTTCATTTCACTAGTTTAAAT
Organism: Rhynochetos jubatus; assembly: GCA_027574665.1. Taxonomy (NCBI): domain Eukaryota; kingdom Metazoa; phylum Chordata; class Aves; order Eurypygiformes; family Rhynochetidae; genus Rhynochetos; species Rhynochetos jubatus. The sequence continues at coordinate 26,593,782 of CM050653.1, forward strand.
GCCACCAATATTCTAAATGAATTGTGGTGGTTGTGTTTGTATGCAAACATTCACAAGCACACACGTTATTTAGCTTCTACTTGGGACAGGGCGCCTGGGCATTAAAAATACTGAATGCAGAAAAATAGAGTTTAGACTGACATATTTTTCTGTTTTTATAAAGGTTCAAAATGTGTGCAAATACAAATCTTGATTCCCTACTGTCTGGGACATAATGCCTGGTTACAAATAGTCAACAATACATTTGCAGGCATTGATTTCACAAAGCCACCTTTGAAAGAAAGCATTTTAGCATACAGTAGGATACAGTCTGTGAAATGGAAATGAAAAATGTCTTTGTCTCCTTCGAGACCAATTGAATTATAAATTAAATGGAAAAAGATCTGTTATTAACAAGGTAGCTTCACACTGCACAAAATTAGATTAATTGAAATGTGTAAGAGCCCCATTTACACCTGATAGGAAACATTGTGATTTCCTCTTACACACTCACACGACTGCTGTGGAAGTGTGAATTGTCAAGTCTTCCATTTCGTGGCTAGTCATTAGTAATACATATTTAAATAGGGTTGAATGTTTGGGGTTTTCCTCATTCCCAGAAAGAAATATAAGCTTACTCTCTGGTTCATAAAGTACTGGAGAAATGTTATAAAATTTTAATATCCAGACCAAGCAATAAATCTCCTATAAACCAACAGAAGATACTTTAGCCAAGAGAAAACTTGGGAACCACCACGAAAGACCTTGCTAGCTTTCAGCGAGTGCTGAGTGGGAGGGGAGTGCTTTCCCCCAAGGTAGCTGCTGGAGCACCAGTTTTCTCTCTGCTTTCCATTCCAGATATGCTATGTGAAAGCCTGAAAACCTGATCCTTATTTGCAACTCCCTGTACGCTGAAGCTTAAGAAACAGTGACAAGGCAGTTACAAAAAAGCAACCTGGAATTCAGACATGAACATGTAGTTCCAGCAAGAACAGGACAACAATTTGAGTAAGGTTCTTCAACTGATCTTGCATGGGTGTTGCCACACTGAAATGAACAGTGATATCTGTATTTATTCCTGGGGGTATTTTAGGCTGTCTTACAGCCTGCACATCAAGTGATGCATATGCTAATCTCCTCTCATATATGGAAACACAGTCTTTAAATCGTAGGCTTTTAAGTTAAAAAAGTAAAATCCTTGCTGGATTCAGCTCAGTGCCAAGAATAGTAGTTGGGATGTGATTTTTACTGAAAGTGATGTTCTTTAAGGCCGTGGGAAAAATCAGAGATTTCGTAAAAGTGAACTAATAAAAGTTTCCCATTGAAACATCTTAGTCAAACCTTCATTACACTTTTGACGACTCTGGTGAAACACAGTAAATGGTTATGGTTTCTGCCCTTTTCATGAGAAACACTCTAAGGAGTGGTGGACTGCATTTTGAAAAGCATCCTGTAATTTTGTGTGAGCAGTTTTGGCTGCTTAGTAAAGTTTGTGAGACCCTGCAGCTCTGAGAGACTTCAGTCAGCGTTCTGAACCTGTATTGCCTAGGAAAATGACGTGCTAGGTCTGACAAACATCCTGAATTTAACTGTATTTTTGAAAATGTGGGATACATTTCCATCCCAAGTCACTCAAAGACACAAATTACAGCATTTTGACTCCCAGAATTTTCTCTTTCAAATAAAAAGGGAGTGTGTGCTCTGTTTAACCATTCCTGGAGAAATCTATCTAAAATTGTACTTTTGAAACATCCAGATAATGCTAGTCCTTTACAGTCAGTTCATGTTTCAAATCTTGTGCCAAATGCTTGAATGCCTTGGAGTAGAGAAGACCCAGAGGGAACACATAAAATTATAGAGGAAAGGCACCAATTCACTCTTGCTGGGCAGTAATTTGGTTCGGTTTAGCAACCCGTGAAGTGGTTCACTAAAATGATGAACTTTAAGGAAACTGTAAAGAGTGTGATTATTGATATCTGCTGTAGGTGACCTTTATGTCCTAAAAAGATCATGAGGTAGTCAAGATGAAAAAATTACAACCTCTTTTTCTTCTTCTCTCTAATGGTCTGAAATTGAAAAATTGGATCTATTGAACCCCAGTTAAAAGTTAGGACAGTCAAATAAAACAAGGCTACAACCTGCAACTTGCAGTTTTCCAAGCATGTTATTTATATACCTTAGAGACTAAATGCTCCCCTCGAGGAGATCGTGACTCACCACCCTCATCTGAACATAAATCACTTCAGGTTATTTCCGTCCATTCACTACCTCTTCCATTAACTTTCCCCTCTCTGGTAAAGAAATGCATTCAGTGTTTCAGAAGGAATAGATAAAGGCACAAATGCAGATCATCCAAAGCTTTTTCTCCTGATTCTTTTATCAGGGCTGTGATAAGGACTGTGTGCCTTGCTGTCTTCCTTACTTCCAACTATCTTCCTGGCTGCTCTTTGTTCGCTGTTTCTATTAGCGTAATTTAAACTCCTGCCAGAACTGTCGAATTTGTGCTGGTATTGATCAGCTTCCAGGGTATGGTTAATGCTTTAGCATCATAGTTCCTGGCATTACATCAATACATAGCGGGTAACATTTCAAATGTATTAGCTACGCAAGTGACATTTTAACTCTCCTTAGGAGCATCTCTCACAGTTGTACACAACCAGCGTGCTGGTTACCACAGCGTTCTGAGGATGGCATTTTAAGTGTCACTTGTCATCTTGATAAGGGATCAAAAATGCAGTAGCATGCCATTGGGTATGTCCCATGACACAGATATTGCCTGGGTGTGCTGGATGATGGGAAATGCTGAAGGGGGCCAAGGTCAGAGCCAGAAAAGCATTGCTTTCCTTGATGTAAATAGACTCTAACAATTCCCCCGTAATCACGTCAGTTGAATTAATTTTCCACAGCTCCCTTTGAAAAGGGACCCTGACGATCCTGTCCTGTCCTACTTTTGATTTTAATAAACATGTTTACCAGAAGTACACTGAGCAATATGGCTAGTGTTTGGAATATGAGATTGCCCTATTCTTCCAATTTTTTCCAATAGGAAAGATATTAATTCTTTTAAAATTAATTTTATGTCTGGTACACTGCTTATAGCATGGTCAAAAGGATGTGTTTCCCAGTTCTAGTAGAAGTGTATGGACTGTCTGATCCCAGCTGCTGCATGTATTTGCTACATAGCCTTGGCTTGGCCTAAGAGGAAGTTTTTATGCTCACAGATCAGATTTATTCTGTGTTATGACTGGGAAACTGAGCTGTCACCAGCAGTGTTCAACCCAGACTTTCAAATGCTTTTTGAAGTATTTGGGGATGTGACATCTGTGTGTCTGAAAATACATTAAGGGGAAGTTGTTTATAGGAAAGGACAGGCTTGGTGTGCTCACTATCTACTGAATTGCTGCCGAGCTTGCTGTAACGTTCTGTACTCATCTGAGTTCAGATAATGACTGACGAGTTCATGTATGAGTAAAGTGGATGATTTTCAGCAGGTTGGTATGAAATCTTGCCAGTTGCAAATAGCATTAAATATTATGCATAGACATTGCAATGTGAGATATTAGAGGGGATCACCAGGGCATCCCTGAAATGATGGGTTAACTCCACAGCAAGAGGGAAATTGTATGTGTGTTACCTCCAGTTGCTGGATGGTGTGTGAATGACTGTGAATGAAGTCCTCACCCAGAGCGTGCTGCATTCAGTTAAATGTTTCCAGTGATCTCAGCTGTAGCCTTTAGCGGGAAATGCATCAAACCTCAGCAAGACAGGAGAAGGCAAAATGCCCTGTGACAGGAAAAAGTCAAATTTAGGCTTCATATTTTAAAATTTAAAATAATTTTTAAGATTTGTAGAAGTATTTTGGAGTCTGATTTGCCCCTTATTCAGCTTCCTACATTATACATTCATGAGTTGAAAATTGTTTTCTTGTAACTGTCTAACTTGAGGAAGACAGTGACCTAGGCCACCTTTACAACAAGGAAAAAATCAAACATTCATATTCTTGCTTGGAAATATTTCCTGTGCCTGCTTTGTTCTTTCTGGCTAAAATAAGCAAAGCTTTGGTCTTAAAAATGCTGTGAGATTGTTGTGTCCATCATTGGTCATAGGCTGTGACAGGAAAGAAGCCCAGGTTTCCAAATTGTGAGACCATCAGGGAGATCTGGGATCTGTTGCCAGGAACAAGGAGGTGGGAAGGCAGGGCAAACTGATGAATCCCCCCTGTGAGCACTAACATCCGAGTGCACTCTGAGATCAGGAGGGAAGCGGTGGATGCCTAACCATGGAACTGCTGAATGCCACTGCATTCTGTTGGATAGCTCTTGTAATCTTCCCAGACTAGACATGCATGACATGTTAGATAGCTTCACTAAGATGACCCAGTTGTGACCTAGACTCCTTCTAGGACAGATATCCTATATAGTGCTCTCATCAAGGGCATTTTAGGATTCATACCACTATGTTATAAAGGGCTCTGATTAGCGGTTGCTATTGTGCTTCAGCACCTTATATCTAATGACAGAGATGATCTTGCTGGGGTTTTTTTGGTACTGGGGAGGGAGAGGACCTGGAATAGAAGGTGGACTTAAGACCCATACTCAAAACAACACTAATCAGAAGACAATACTTGGATTGTAAGTGCTGCACACTTTATTCCTAGCAAGGCATGCAAGCCTCCAGCATTATTTAGGCCAAAACACCTTTACTTTCCTTACTCCCTCAGACTTTGGACAGATGCTCTTGTTATTAGCATGAACAATGTTTTTTTCCATGACTCAGTGATGCATGGATGTTTAGAAAAGCTCCATAGCCATTTTACAGGTGTAACTGTTGCCTGCATTACCCTAAATTCTGAAAGTGACTAGTCAGCAGGGAATCAGATGCAGGCCACCTCAATCCAGACAGTAGGACATGGTGAAACCTGAGCAAAAGTCCTTATGGCCCTTCAAAAAATTGCATAAATTGTGTGTCCTATAGCTCACGACAGGGGGGTTGGAACTAGACGTCTTGAAGGTCCTTCCAACCTAAACCATTCTATGATAATTCTAACAGTGTCTAGCTCGAAGCTAAACAAAAATGTCTGAAATTTTTTCACACCCCACTCTCACTTTTTGTGTTGACTCCTAAATCAAGACTGTGAGATTCCTACTCAGTTAGCTGACATCTGGAGGGAACAGCCCAAATCTACCATTTGCTACTGCCTGCAGATATCCAGTCTGAAGTCAATGAGGGCATCTCTCATTGCAGAATGGTATCCAAAATGATTGGAAGCTGAAGGGTTTTCAGAAAGAAAAGGACTCTGAGCAGATTGTCACAAAAAATTACTCTAGAAGATGGCTTGACTGCCTCTTTAAGAAGATCAGAGACAAGGACACAAACATAGCTGACCCCCCTCTTTGTGCTGGTTTAGGAATGGTCCCTGGGGTATTATGAGAGTTAGTATCCATAGAGGCCAATCCCCACACCGTGAGTTCTGCTTCTTGGCACCTCTATGTAGGGTGGGGAATAAGGATAATTTAGCGAAGAAAGGAGGATGCCTGAATGGAAGACCTCATGACTTATCCTTTAGGGAAGTAATTTTTCAGTCAGCTGCATGCAGATGCTTACCATTTGGCACAGGGCATGTTGAGGGATGGGACAGGTCTGCTCAGCAGTGGAGAGGGAACAGTAGGCATGGATGAAGTAAGTAAGGGCTGGACCTAGAAGGCACTGAAAGCATGTTTTTGAATGAACCCCTGTGTCAGGGGATTTGCAGATTGGGAGGGGGTTGAGCTGAGGATTGTGCAAGGCTGGTGGATCTCAGGTGGACACTAAAGCCTTAGTCCCAGTTCTTACTGCCCATGGGCTGTGTTCAGCACTGTGTTCAGAGCCAACATCCTATGCTTTATATTGGGGCAGATAGTGGTGTTAGGCTTAGGGTAGAGTTGCAGTTAGGGAAAGGAAGAATGAAAGGAAAATTGAAGGAACCTAGATACTGTCATGTCCTGTGTCACCTGCATGGACAGGTCTGATCTTGATAGTGCACTTATACAACATTTTTGTTTATGTACTCAGGTCATGTGTTTTCTTGTGGGCACTAGTCACTTTGCTATTGTTACTGTAAAGATTACTTCAGATTTATGTTTAGGGCATGAAAGAAACACAGAGTGGTTTTGTACTGCCTGTATAATTTAGAGTTCAGATGAGCGTTGGTATCCATACAGGACGATGGTTTATGATTGATTTAAGTGAAAACTTTAGCCACAAAGTATGTTGAAGGCAATGGTTTGGATTCAGACTGGGGTTATAAATGACAAGCATTGTGGAAGCCAAAGGGCTTCTCCCTCCATTTTCCACCTTCACAGAATTATCAGTGAGGTGGCATCTTCTTCACAATGGCTTGAGTATGAAGCAGCATGAAACACTTTGGGTCTATTTCTCCAACATTTTTGCCTTAAAAAACTGTCAGCAATATATTTAATATATTGAGACTTTTGGGGGTGACACTGCCAAAAAAACTCCATCTTGAGGTTGGTTTTGCTCGATGCCTGTATCAAACTGACTGTCATAATGGGAATTTACAGCCCTGAAAATCAGTCCACAAGGTGGGCTGTTTTGGGGAAGACTCTCATGAATTTAGCAAAGTGTCTTCTGGGAGGGTAACCTTCAGTGAAAGAGCACTGATCCTGTTTGCCCTGAAAGTCATGCTGACTGGTGGAGGGTGGTGGGATAGTTGCAAAGTGCATCTTTTGCACACTCCATGTCATGTATGTTCCTCCAAAACACACTTCTGTCCCCATGTCTGTGGTCTGTTATATGACTTCTTAAGATCCAGCAGCCCATAGTCCAAATTTAATTCATGAAGCAAAGCAAGTTCTGTTCTGAGGGGCGTCTCATAATGCCTTCAGGCATAAAGTTAGCACAGACACCTGTTGTGTGGTCCCAGGATATTGCCTAGCCTTTTCAGTCTAGTGTTTCATGACATCAAAATTTGTAGTTCCAGGGTGGAAGGGAAGGGGACAACTTCCATGTCAAGAACTGAGTGATGTAAAAGTCATTTTACTACTCACATTGCTGAGAGTATTAAATATAGGTTGTTCCCCAATGGTAAAGGACAAAGTAGAGAACTTTGTCTCTTACCACTGAACCAATCAGAGCCATCAGCAGTTCCGGAGTTGACTGCTACAGTGTACCTGTTGGAGATGTTGCCTGCTTATTTTGCTTCCTTGCACTGATTGCTTCACTGCATACTTTCCATCTTGTTTTTCCTTTCGTAACGATTATCCAGTTCATCATTACAGAGGAACTTCTACAAATATTATTATGAAAAGGCTTCTAACCTGCTCTGAAAGTGGTGGAATTGTCTGAAAATAACAGTTCTATGAAACAAGTTCTGTTAAACCCGGATTGACAGTGTACGAATCGCGGATTAACTATTGCCTTAATTTCTGATAGCAAACAGGGGGATGAAAGGGGTGTACCTGTGGGCTCTCTGTTTAAATGTTGGAGAGAGAGAGAGGAGGAAAAAAAAAAAAAAGGAAGTGATAGCAAAAAGGATATAATTGAGTGGAAGAAAGGAAAGGGAAGTAAGAAGTGGAAGTAGATTCCTTGTTGTGTCCTTCCTTACATTTTTTGGTTTTGTATAATTTCCCTTATACTTTTACCTTATTTCATATTTTTCTTTTCTCTGCTGTCTTTCACTATCAGTCAACTCAGTGTTCTCCTGGTACAATCATTTTTGTAAATTGAAGAATTCAGGTCCAGCAACTGAGGTCTTTTTGAATACTATGAATCCTAAATTCAAAACTTTCTAGAGCTTAAGAAATATTCCATTTTTTTTTTCTATTGCTAGAAAAGATGCAGTTAAAAAAACACCTCTACATGCAAAAATCTCTCTAGAGTATCAGGAAACCTTATTTAAAAACACTTTTTTGTAATATTTGTTTCAATTTATTGCACAAAGAATACTTGGTTGTCTCATGGTGAAACGTATTTTATGATTCTCCCCTGTCTGTAGTTTTGGAACAAAAAATAATCTGTGTGAAAGGTCACCCACATAGGTCCTCTGAGATGAACGATAATGTACCCTCCAGGCTGAGGCAGTGCTGCCACCTATGTTCATTCACTCCCCAGCAGTTCCAGACCTCTTCTGAACCTTGACTCACAGGGAAAATTTCCCATCACCTAGTAGACTAGTGTTACCGTCAGTGAAGTGGAAAAAGAAGTTCTGCTCCAGAAGCAATAGAAGAGTCTCTACACGCAACCTGTTTTTCCGGATAGCAACACAAATAGAGGGGCTAGTTTACCACCCTGATGTTTCCAAGAAGCACTAGTCTTTCATACCCATGACTTTCACAGCAAGGTTTACATTCATCTCTGAATATTTTAGCCCTTTTTTTCCCCCAAACATTAACTATTTTACTGAGTACCATGTAACATTTCGCTATACTTCACCTCTGACAGAACCCTAAACCAGTCAACCCAAATCCAGCAAACCCAGCAAATCAACCCCAAAAAAGCTCTGCATCCTTTATGTACTGCTTGTGGCTGGCTTTTCTGGTGTGTCATATTCTTCTGGTGGAGAGGGAAACAGCTTTTTCTGACAGACCTTTCTGATCTGGAAGGCTTGATGATTGAGTTTTTGTGGAGGGAAAGGAAGATGACTAGCTAGAAGTGACTTGTCTTCATAAATTATGTCAGATTTGAACTACCTGCGTAAAGATTTGATTTCTGATAATTTTTACGAGACAAACTGTTAGGTTCCATAATATGAATATCATGTACCATAGCAGTCAGCATCCACAGAAATAATGCCAAAACCAAATCTATAAAGTTTGACCTACTATGGGTTGTGAGCAACCTTTGATGTAACAGTATAGTTTCTCCAGTTCAAGTCCTGTTCTGCTAATAGGTAAAGATGTACCACTGTCCATTCTATGAACAGTAAGATTTTTGAGGCTCTCAATTTTCTGTAAGTATTAAACCCACATAACATCTTTTCCTTGACAGAATACTGGTGAGAAATGACCCTAGTTCTGCAAGTAACTTAAGTGCAGTTGTGCACCCAAGATACAATGTGGGCAAGGTAGTATACTATTATCTAGTTTCCAAGCAAACAGACTGGGAGCCTCTGAACCAAGTCTAGGCTTAATTAGAACCTAGTTTACATCTGCTACACAACATAAAACCAAAGCCACTAGCTCACATAAATGGAAATTGCCTACTTTAAGAAAGGTATGAAAGAAAGATAAACATAGCTCAGACAAATTAGTTTCTGTCAGAAGCATGGAACTTGTGGGTTTTGATTCTGTAGAAAGAGCCTATTTATGAAAACTAGGCAGCAATACAACTCCATGGCATTCCTATTTTACTCTGGGAGACAGTAGATAAATATCACCTTGCAACTGAACACAATAAAATGAGAAATATTATTTACACTTCCATAGTCCTCTCCCCCATCTTATGTCTGTCACTGAAGATGCATTGTTTTTCTTATTTGCAAAGTGTCAACATTTCCATAACACAGAAATCTTTTCCCACCTTAGAAAGGAGCAGTTCCTGATTCATCTGCGTTTGTGTGAGAGCTTGGTATGCCTACACGTGATCAAGTATGCACATGCAGTCTGATTTGTGGTTTGGCTGTGAGCAGAAATGGTAAGGGAAAACATGATATGTGTGTACAGAAATAGATTAGGTATTTAGGATTCAAAACAAGTCATTGTCAGATCTAATCTAGGCCTCTGGTCAAGCTATACCCGCTTCCTCTTTTAACACAGACAAATTCTGTAATATTTTGGGGGAGCCTTTGGCACAGTGAAAATATCTGCTAGGGAAACTGCTGCAAAACACAGAGGCTCGTTCTTCCTGACCCAGAAAAAATGTAGTTTCTTAGTTTCTGTAGAAACTTAGTTTCTGCTAAGTGTTATAAACTGGAGTTTACTTCTAAAATGTGGAAAATCTTAATGTGCACTATGCAAACATGATTTATGTAGCTGTTAGAAGAAATGTGTCCTATAACCATTCTTGGTAAATAATCAGAGATGAAACTTGGAAATTAGGAAGCTCCCTAATTTAATTGCATCCTAATAAATAATGAAGAAGCAGAATTTTGTAAAAACATTGTTATTCTGTCTAGAGAGCAAAATGTTTTGAAATGGACTGTAGAGAGTATTACAGTGGAGGAATTCTGGCTATGTTCAAGACATGGCTTGGGTGGGAGCACTCTTCTCTGGGTAATAAACTGGCTGGATGGTTGAGCACAAAGAGTAGTGAATGGAGTTAAATCCAGTTGGCAGCCAGTCACAAGCGGTGTTCCCCAGGGCTCAGTACTGGGGCCAGTTCTGTTTAGTATCTATCAATGATGTGGATGAGGGGATCGAGTGCTCCCTCAGTAAGTTTGCAGACAACACCAAGTTAGGCAGGAGTGATGGTCTGCCCGAGGGTAGGAAGGCTCTACAGAGGGATCTGGACAGGCTGGATCGATGGGCCGAGGCCAACTGTATGAGGTTCAACAAGGCCAAGTGCTGGGTCCTGCACTTGGGCCACAACAACCCCATGCAACGCTACAGGCTTGGGGACGGCTGGTTGGAAAGCTGCCCAGCAGAAAAAGACCTGGGAGTGTTGGTTGACAGCCAGATGAATATGAGTCAGCAGTGTGCCCTGGTGGCCAAGAAGGCCAATGGCATCCTGACCTGCGTCAGGAACAGTGTGGCCAGCAGGACCAGGGCAGTGATTGTGCCTCTGCACTGGGCACTGGTGAGGCTGCACCTCAAATACTGTGTTCAGTTTTGGGTCCTCACTACAAGAAGGACATAGAGATGCTGGAGCGTGTCCAGAGAAGGGCAACAGAGCTGGTGAAGGATCCTTTGAGGAGCAGCTGAGGGAACTGGTGTTGTTTAGCCTGGAGAAAAGGAGGATCAAGGGAGACCTTATCGCTCTCTCTACAACTACCTGAAAGGAGGTTGTGGTGAGGTGGGTGTTGTCTCATCTCCCAAGTGACAAATGACAGGACAAGAGGCAATGGCCTCAAGTTGCACCAGGAGAGATTTAGATTGGATACTAGGAAACATTTGTTCACTGAAAGGGTTGTCAGGCATTGGAACAGACTGCTCAGAGAGGTGGTTGAGCCACCATCCCTGGTGGTATTTAAAAGACATGCAGATGTGGTGCTTAGGAACATGGTTTAGTAGTGGGTTAGCGGATGGACTTGATGATCTTAAAGGTCTTTTCCAACCTAAATGATTCTATGACATCTCACACCTGAAGATTTCTGTGGCAATGCAGGATGTCATGACAGTTAACCCGGGCTGGGTTATATATGCCTATGTGGAACTGGGTGAGCTCAGACCTGTTGCCTGTGGAGATCCTGAAATCTTTTCTTTTTATAATGCTGACCCTTTATTTTGCCTCATTGTTTTCAGTCATACTTAGAACTTCTATTTACAATTCTTATTTTTATTAGTTTTCAGTGTTTATATTTGGTCATTTGAGTGTCTTTTGGGGTTCACTAAAGAATCTTTTTTTTTTTTTTTTTTAAGTTTCTTTGAATCATAATTGCTGATTTGTGAGCAGGAATAGCAAATTTTCAAGAAAAGTCTTCATGTTGCTTTCACAGTCCCTTACTTTTGCTTTTTACATTCCTGAACTGTGTTACCAGATATACAAAACCAACCTATAAAAGCATTAATATATATGACCAAGAGGCTTCCCTACAAGGGGGTGGAAAGTTGGTAATTACTTTGAAGGTTATTTTATTGGAAATTCCAGGGAAAGAATCTTTCTTTTTCTTGAACATTTTGTCTACTGCTTTCCTTATTAGTTGCAGGTCAGGTCATGTTTCTCATGGTGGCAGTGATGGCTTAAAATGAAAAAGGAATCCTATCTACAGCACACATAATGTTAAAAATATAGTAGACAGGGTCCGTCCCAAGTCCAGTCCCCACACACAAAGAGGTGACCCCCTGGTGACTTGGCAAAAGGAATCTTGGGTAATTTGATGGATCATGCACAAAGGACTGCCCAGCCCACAGAAGTCGATGTAAACAGAATAGAACACATTACATAACAGGTTCAATATACAGTACAAATTTAGATAGCAATATCTGCAAAATAATAATAACACAGCAGGACACAAGCAAGCCAGAAGGTTCCTGGAGTGCATTGATAACTCTCTCCTTCAAGTGATAGAGGAGACAACAAGGAGAGATGGTCTGCTGGATCTCATACTCACCAACAAGGAGGAACTTGTTGGGGATGTGAAGATCAAAGGCAGCCTTGGCTGCAGTGACCATGAGATGGTGGAGTTCAGGATCCCAAGGGCAGGTGAAAAACAAGCTCACAACCCTGGACTTCAGGAAGACAGGCTTTGGATTCTTTAAAGATCTGCTTGGAAGACTCCTGTGGGAGTCTAAAGGAAAGGGGGCAGGGCAAGGGCAAGAAAGCTGGTTAATGTTCGAGGATTACCTCCTGAAAGCTCAAGAGAGTTCCATCCCAATAAATAAGAAGTCAGGCAAAAATGCCAGGAGGGCGTAATAAGGAGGTCCTGGCCAAACTCAAACACACAAAGAAAGCCTACAGAGGTTGGAAGCATGGATGGGTAACCTGGGAGGAATATAGAAACATTGTCTGAGCATCTAGGAATGAAGCTGGGAAAGCTAAAGCCCAGATGGAATTCAGTCTGGTCAGGGATGCCAAAGACAACAAGAAGGGCTTCTATAAGTACATAGGTGACAAAAGAAAGGCTAGGGAACATGTGGACCCACTGCTCAATGAGATGGGGGACATGGTTACACAGAACATGGAAAAGACTTAAGTACTGAATACTGCCTTTGATTCTGTCTTCACTAAGAAGGCCAGCCTTCAGGAATCCCAGGTCCCAGTGACCAGAAGGACAGGCTGGAGCAAGTAAGATGTACCCTTGGTAGAAGAGGATTAGGTCTGGGGATACATGAGCAAACCGAACATACACAAGTCCATGGGCCCTGATGGGATACACCTATCAGGGCTGAGGGAGATGGTAGATGTCTTTATAAGGCCATTCCCAATAATCTTTGATTGATCATGGTGACTGAGAGAAAAGTGCCTGAAACCTAGAGGAAGGCAAATGTTACTCCTATTTTTCAGAAGTGCAAGGAGGACCCAGAGAATTACAGGCTGTTCAGCCTCACCTCGATCCCTGAGAAGGGATGGAGCGTCTAATCCTGGAAATAATTTCCAGACACATGAACTACGAGAAAACCACCAGATGTACTCAGTACAGCTTCAGTAAGGGGAAGTCAGGCTTGATAAACCTGACCTGATAAAATTTATTTAATAAATATAATTTAAAAAATTAAATTGATAAATTTAAAATAAAATAAATGAGTGGCCTGGTAGATGAGGAGAGAGCCGTGGATACTGTTTACCTGGATTTCAGTAAGACCTTTGGCATTGTCCCCATAAGATTCTTATAGACAAGCTGTTGATATATACACTGGATAAGCACACAGTAAAATGGGTTGAAAACTGGCTGAATGGCCAGGCCCAGAGGGTGGTGATAAGTAGCATGAAGCTTTTGTTGGACTCTCTCCAGTATGTCCATGTCTGATTTCTACTGGGGAGCCTAGAACTGGACACTACTTCAGGTGTGACCTCACCAATGCTGAGTAGAGGGGAAGAATCACCTCCCTTGACCTGCTGGCAACGTTCCTCCTAACACAGCCCAGGACACCATCAGCCTTCCCTGCTACAAGGACACGCTGCTGACTCATGTTCAACTTTGCATCTACCAGGACTCCAGATCCTCTTCTGCAAAGCTGCTTGCCAGCTGAGTGGCCCCCAGCATATACTGATACACAGGGCTGTTCCTCCCCATGTGCAGGACTTTGCACTTTCCCTTTTTGAACTTCATAAGGTGACTGTCCACCCATTCCTGTCAAGGTCCCTCTGGATGGAAGCACAAGCTTCTGACATATCAGCCACACATCCCAGCTCCCAGATTTGTGCCATGTGCAAACTTGCTAAGGGTACACTCTGCCCCGTCATCCAGATCATTAATGCAGATGTTGAACAGGATTAAACTCAGCACTGGCCCCTGAAGTGCACCGTTAGTTCCTGGTGTCCATCTAGTCTGTGTGCCACAGCACTGCCCTCTAAACCCAGCTGTTCAACCTGTTTTCAGTATACCTCCCTGTCTGCTCATCCATGCCATCCTTTATCGGCTTCTCTGTGGGGCTTTTATGGGAGACCATGTCAAAGGCCTTACTGAAATCCAGGTAGACAATAGCTACTGCTCTCCCCTTGTCTATACTTTGTCTCTAATTTCTCTTTGTAACTAACTCCCTCGCTATGGTTATGAGTGGCAGAACTGAGTGCACCAGTATAGAGAGTTTTCAAAAAAGTGACCTTGTCAAACAGATTATCAATTCCACTACAGTTTTAAATCCTCTGAGAAGTGTAAGAGAGTAGATGACATTATTACTAAATCCTTGGGGGGACAGTAGGAATTAAGTCGGCGAACGTTGCCCTGATGGAATGAATTGTTGCCCTGCCACCTACTGGCAATATGTCACTGTATAGCAGTAATTAAGTCTATTTATGATACTAACCTTGTTATCATTCTCACACTTTCGTGAGGTGTTCCATTATTCCTTTCTATGTATTAAACCATTTTATACTAATAGAAGATCATGCATCAATCAGTGTCAAGCGTCTTAATGAAAGTTTTCTATATAATGAGAAGCATGAATAAATAGGAGGATCAAGAATACTGAATAACTGTATTTTATTAGCAGTATCTCAAGCCCATCAGGACACCAATACATGAACAAACTGAAAATACAAAGGTGAATAAGGAAACAAAAGTAGTGGTTTTGTAATAAGTCATTTAGGGCTGTTTTTTCTTATCTCCTAAGTTAGACATTAAACTTTGGGCTTAAACAAGAATTTAAATGGGGGGAAAAGAAAGACAAATGAATGGTGGCTGTTCCAATCACTCTATTATATCACGTATACGCTCCACCCTGGAGTATACCTTCTCATCCACCCATCATATATTCCTGAAAAGTGTGATGGTTAATGACACAATGTGTAGTGAAAGAGTTTCTCCCCAGAGAATTAAAGGGAAGTGTTCACAGACTAAAGAAGTATTGTCAATGTAAGTAAGCAGGAACAGAATCGATGGTTTGGACGATGGACAGCAGGATCGTCAACTGGATGAGATGCTGGCTATCCAGGAGCTGGCATTGTGGAGCATCTCACTCTTCTGAAAGACTCCCCCTTTGAGGCAGCTGTACCTCATTGGGCCCAAATAGGCCCATTGACCTATAAACTGAGCCATGATCAAAGAAACCAAAATCCTGCTGGTGACACCAGGCTCAGAGCCAGGTATTGATCTGCTGGCTCCTCCTGTTGCTTCCCTCATCATTCCCTGCAACAGGAATGGTTGTGCTCCTGATCCCTTAACTAGTCATCCTAAGGCCCTGAAGTGCCTCTTGGTTGCCCTTGGACTTCATGTTGCAATTTCATGGATGCCTACCTGAAAAATCAATAATGGGCCAGACCTGGCTAGGAATCTTTCTCTTCACATTGTTAACCCAAGCTCCAGGGATGCAGCAGACTTTCCTAAGAAGTGGGTCTGGTCTGCATATTGAGTCTTCTGCTCCCTTCAGAAGGGAATCTCTTGTGACAATGACCCATCTTTTTTTAATATATAATATATACATAGACTATAAGAGACTAGAACTATCTTGGCATTCATTGAAATTAATTTACCTGTTTATACATAAAGAAACATTCTTCAGGTAAACAGGGAAGGTACTGTAATAAAGCCTTTATTAAAAAGTAGAACATTAGCTGCCTTACTTTAGGATAGGCCTGGAAAAAAGTACATACATAGGATGAACAGGTGTAAAGCAGAGTATCTGGTCATGCCCCCAGGAGATATTTATATTTACTGGAGAGGGTTGTATGTATATTTTCTAGACACATACGAAGAACTGGTTTTATTTATTTTCATCATAGTCATGGTGAGAAACCCATGCTGAGGTGGGGATAGATTCATCTTCCTAGCGTGGAGTGTGACACATGGGTAAATGGTTCCTTTTGCTGTTTGACATTTTTCACACAGATACTCACTTTTCCACTAACTCTGTGTCTCCTTTGTAATAATACCACAAGCGGTTTTTTAAGGGGATGGGGGAAAAGCAGTATGTCTTTATAAATCCATCTACTCTAACTAGTGGTTACAAACACAAAACTACTTCGTTATAATAATATAGCTGTAGTGTAAAATCAGCAGTGACCTTCTAGATCTCTATACAATCTTCTATTGGTTTTTCCTGTGTAATCCTGGAACAGGATTTCTTGGACGTGTAATAGTTTGGGGGACGATGGTGGGGCCTTTGTAAACTTTTTACTCCTAAGATGCTTACAATGCTTTCAATATAATTCCAGGTTATCATCATTTTGCCTTGGTATAGTTGTATTAATAGGACATTAATAAAAGCTGCTGCTGGTGAGTAGGTCTTTACATCTGTGCTGTACTGCAAAGCCTCACAGTTAATTCTGAAAAACTAACTCCTGCTAATGGGTGGCTACTCCTGGATGCTTTTGGAGAGGCATTAGCAATATGTGCCAGACCTGCCAGCTGCACTGCTGGGAAGTCACGAGATCCAGGAGGCATGTACAGACTGCAGGCAGCTGACAGCCAATTAGGAAAAAGCAGGTATTATAGAAACACTGCACAACAGGAGCAGTGCGAGGAAGAAGAGGCAACACTATCTGCTGACATAGAAATTGGAAGGGTTGCTGAGATGTGAACTGGTGGCACATCATAGCTGCCCTATGAATCACACAGTCCCAAGGCTGCAGTAAAACCTCTACCTTGCTGTTAGCTATAACCGCACAGAGGCAGGCTGTGAGAACTGATGTGGCTAAAAGTGAATCTGTCACAGTGTGCATTTACATGGTATTTTACAGTGAGTGCATATAGTAGCTCATCTGACTGAAAGATGTCATCCACATTTAGGCTACAGCCATCTCCCAAAGCCAAGACCTACATTCAGTCATGCAGCAGGTATCTTGCTCCTCTGTTCATTTAAAGGGAAGCCTAGAAGCATCGAAGGCTGCAGGTGGAGCTGTGCAGTGCTCCAGCATCCCTGAGCTGTTTGCCAAGACTGCTGCAAGGCAGCCACTCAGCCTCTCCCCCATGTACCACAGCTCTTCCCCTGCAAAAAGGCCTTGGAAGCCCATGCTCCTCCCTGACAAATGAGATCCCTGTGCAACACAAGGTCCAGGAAACACCAGTGCCACCATGTTGGTTGAGGGGAGCAGCACTGTCAGAGTCAGCAGATGTCCAGCCTCACATACATTCCCACACCCCAGCTACATCACTGCCTTCTGCTGCTTACACGAGTGGAAAGAAAAAACATCTTATCTGGGGAATGGCTGGGGTAGGGTGGGCTTGCAGGGAGGCAGCACCTTGGGCAACTACTGTAGCTGAGTCAAGGCAACATTGACAGATTTCTGTGCTGACACACAAAATTTCATGGGCAAAAAGTTTGATCCTCAGTTTGGCTTAAGAGGTTCCCTTTTCCCTGCTTTCCCCAGACTCCTGGCACCATACAGCCAGTTAGACTCATGGCAGCTCTGCATCAGCCCTGGGGGATGATGCCAAATAGCCCTGCTGTAAGCAGGTCAATGTGCACACATGAAATCAGTGCTTGCCGTAGCCACACCAAAGCATGGTTTCTGCCTCCTCCACAAGGATACAACCCTTTCCAGGAGGACAACAATGTGATGCGGGGCCTCTGAGATGACATAATCCTGGCAAGACTTCCCTCTCCTCCTCCACATTGGGCATCATGAACAGACAGTTTGGGGATTGTCACATTCCCTTCACTGTGCTCATATGGTTCCACACAGAATATGAGTCCATGGGTTTCCTATGACGGACCCTAACTGGTGCTTCGCTCTGCAGCTGCCTGCATTAGAGACAGGAGTTCAGGATGTGACTGCACTGAGCAGTTGGGGACTGGGGTCATAGGGCAAGAAACAAGTAATTTAATACAATGGGTTGCCTCTAGCACAGCCAGCAGTGAGGTATCAATACATACACAAGGTGTTTACTAATGACACCTTACTACTGGTTTTCCATCATTCATACATCACCAAGCCAATGCATGAGAAGCACAGTACTTCTCCTCTGGCCAGACTGTACATTTTTCCTTTCTCTATACACACCACTGCCAGTTGTCTCATAAGTTACATGGGAATATGATTTGGGGACAAGCATTTACATGATTTGGCCATCACATAGTCTGGCCACTTTTAACAGTCCAAGAGGTAACACAGACTTCCATACACAGACCTGCACCTCCCTAATACTGCTCTCCTCTCCCTACCATACTGTAGCCCATCCCTCCCAGCAAGCAGCTGTCCAGCAGAGAGAACTCTTCTTCAAAGTTCACCTTGGTCTTATCTTCTCAATCAGCATCTCAGGTTTTGGGCTGTCTTCTGATATCGAATGCGCTCCAGAAAACAGAGGCCAGCAACTATTGCACATTAAGATGTGCTGAGGCACTCTGGCACTGCAGAGCACTATTGCAAGAGTATGATCCCTCATGGATGTATTGCCCACTGTCAATTAATATCCCAGCACCTTCCAAATAATGAAAACTCTGTCAAGCTGATGTGCAGTAGGAAAGTCACCACTCAAGTGAGCTGCTGCTGTACTTGATGATCACAGTCCCAGAGGTAAGATAAGTTGCCACTGCTGGGGCCATGAATTTTAGGCAGATGTCTCCTTTTTCTTGGGTGGAGACACAGACACAGCATCTTTCCTACTTCCACACTGTCTCAACATCATCTGGGCTGTGCTAGAGGAATGCCTAAACAGCAGCAACATCTTTATCGCCACCTTCACTGCTCAGGGAATGATTATGCTGTGGCTGCTGACATTTATTCACAGACATCTACCCCTGGAGCCACCACTACCTCAGCCTCTGCAGCTAGTGCCAGAACCTCCCTCCCGAAAAGGCTTAGGAGCGAGTTCCTCCACCACAACCCTAGGCAACAAGGGAGGGGTGCAGCGATCCCTTTCAGACCCTCCTCACTCCTTAGCACTATTGCTCTTGGACCCTCACCTGTACCTTACAGACCTGCTTGTTCTGACCCTGTCCAGAGGTAAAGTTCATCCCAGGACTTGACTCTCCCCGATCCCTCTTTATTCTGACACTGGCTTTATACTCATCTAGTGTACATTTTCCTAGACAAGCTTTCTGCCTCCATCTCTTCTGCAGCCTCCACTAACCTCTAGGATAAGCAGAGTGGGGAAAGAGTTTTTATTACCAATAGACAATATCCATTCTTGCCCCAGGCATCTCATTCTAGAGATGCCTTTTTGGTGCAGACACAGTTCTGTCATGCCTGAGGAGAGCAGGCAGGCAGACCTTGAGGATGACACTGGGCATGAAATGCCTACATCACAGGGGATGGATTAGAGGAGATGTGTCAGTTGTATATACAGGCGAGTAACACAGGCATCCCTCAAAGCAAAAATGTCTGAATTGAGCTGCCTACCAAGGACAGACATCTCGATGCAGGAGATGGGTGTGTTAGAGAATTGCGGGGAAGTAGTCAAGATGAATCATTGTCATGCACCACGATGTCTAAGATGGCACTAGATGGCCGCCTACTTTCAGATCCCAGTCATACTGTCGGTATCCTGTGAGGTGAGGGATCCCAAATCACTTTACCTTCTTTATGCCACTGACATGCAGCTCTCTGTTCAGGCATGAAGTGAGGACAGATAGCCCTGTTGAAGTCATGCTAAGTAGTTCTGCTCATTTTGGCTACATGGAAGCAGCCTCCTAACTCTGGACAGAAATGCATAAGTAATTTGATTTTCCAAAAGCCTGGGTATGAAGGCCACCTGTCTGCTGAATTTTAATCTGCATTGTCTTGCTAAAACAGTCTGTGCTGCCATATCTTCCCCCTTAGGTTTCCTTACTAAGATGGTTGCTGTGTCTGAAAGCTTATTGCATTCTGTAGTAATTTTCCTCAACTCCTCCACTTTTTTTTTTTTTTTTTTAATTTAAATGGGAAAAAACATACCTATCTACAATTCTAGGCACGGACAGCTATTTGGGATCACAAACAGTACCGAAATAATCATGCTTACACACTGCAACATTAAATTCCCTTAACCAGGCAGCAATTCAAAGCAGTGAAACAAGCCCCACTCCAAAACTGTTTTATCAGCTATCCCCTTTTAAGAAGATTAAACTGTTATATTTCTCTGCTGCTGCTTTCATCTTCCCTCTGTGAGTGCCATCCCGGCCTCCAGGCAAGCGTAACTGCTTATCCTCATCTGGAGACTTCAGGTCAGGAAAAATAAGGGAAAGAACGCAAAATACAAAGACGTATCTGTCAGCAAGCAATGTGTATATATGAGAAGACCATGGTTAAAGAATGGAAGCCAAGGCCAGGGCTGGATGTCTCAGGCCCCAGATAAGTGATTAGACCACGAACTCAGAGCTAGGACACAGCACAAAAACTTTTGTTGTGCACCAACATACTGATAGCCTCTTCTAATGAGATCACTACTATGATTAGCACCTATAATTGTTGTCTCTGTAGATGGGACATTAAGGCCACAATTTCCCATTAATTTAAATCAATTAGTCCATCCAATTAATGGTTAAGGCACAATGGAGAGGCCAGCAATAATGACTGTCTTGGGCAGGACTAAGTAGGAAAAATAAGGAACATTTCAAAAACACATTTTAGAGAAACACTTTCTTGTAGGATCTTCTCTTCATAATGCATTTCTGCTTCTTTCAATCATATGAATAATTTGCCATAAGTTTCAATTTGTTGTCAAAAATAGCACTTAGCTGGTTTCATACAATTTAATAAATCTTCGTGATGGATCACCTTGAATTCGTTGCTGATTTTAACTCTGACTGGGAAAGTTAAGCTTCAAGTTAATATCTGGAAGGTCTCAAGAATCTTGTAAAGACATGTAACATCTTTAAATGTTTGTAAAAAACGCAAACAGTTGTTTTTAATCAAACAGAAAGAATTTGATTTCACACCAAATGGGGCATGGGGAAAAGAGACAGCATTTTGTAAAAAGGACCCAATGCCTGTAAAGGTGTAGTGGATAAGAGAAAGGCTGTGGATGTTGTCTACCTAGACTTTAGTTAAGCCTTTAACAGCATTCTCCTGGAGAAACTGGCTGAGCAGGGCTTGGATGGGCTCACTCTTCACTGCATAATGAACTGGCTGGATGGCCAGGTTGAAAGAGTTGTGGTGAATGGAGTTAAATCCAGTTGGCAGCCAGTCACAAGCGGTGTTCCCCAGGGCTGGGGAACTGGGGCCAGTTCTGTTTAGTATCTTCATCAATGATGTGGATGAGGGGATCAAGCGCTCCCTCAGTAAGTTTGCAGACAACACCAAGTTAGGCAGGAGTGATGGTCTGCCCGAGGGTAGGAAGGCTCTGCAGAGGGATCTGGACAGGCTGGATCGATGGGCCGAGGCCAACTGTATGAGGTTCAACAAGGCCATGTGCTGGGTCCTGCACTTGGGCCACAACAACCCCATGCAATGCTACAGGCTTGGGGACGGCTGGTTGGAAAGCTGCCCAGCAGAAAAAGACCTGGGAGTGTTGGTTGACAGCCAGATGAATATGAGTCAGCAGTGTGCCCTGGTGGCCAAGAAGGCCAATGGCATCCTGACCTGCGTCAGGAACAGTGTGGCCAGCAGGACCAGGGCAGTGATTGTGCCTCTGCACTGGGCACTGGTGAGGCTGCACCTCAAATACTGTGTTCAGTTTTGGGCCCCTCACTACAAGAAGGACATAGAGATGTTGGAGTGTGTCCAGAGAAGGGCAACAGGGCTGGTAAAGGTTCTGGAGAACAAGTCCTTTGAGGAGCAGCTGAGGGAACTGGTGTTGTTTAGCCTGGAGAAAAGGAGGATCAAGGGAGACCTTATCCCTCTCTACAGCTACCTGAAAGAAGGTTGCAGAGAGGAGGGGTTTGGTCACTTCTCTCAAGTTACAAGTGATAGGACAAGAGGC
Organism: Rhynochetos jubatus; assembly: GCA_027574665.1. Lineage (NCBI taxonomy): Eukaryota > Metazoa > Chordata > Aves > Eurypygiformes > Rhynochetidae > Rhynochetos > Rhynochetos jubatus. Next base: position 26,615,794 of record CM050653.1, read on the forward strand.
AATGGCCTCAAGTTGCACCAGGGGAGCTTTAGATTGGATACTAGGAAACATTTGTACACTGAAAGGGTTGTCAGGCATTGGAACAGACTGCTCAGAGAGGTGGTTGAGTCACCATTCCTGAACATATTTAGTCACCATTCCTGAACATATTTAAGAGGCCTGTAGATGGGGTCCTTAGGGACATGGTTAAGTGGTGGACGTGGCAGTGCTGGGTTAACAGTTGGACTTGATCATCTTAGAGTTCGTTTCCAATCTAAAAGGTTCTATGATCTGAGTGTTGTCAATACTTCTGTAAACTCAGTCCTTTCTTTTGCTCCCTTCAATGAAGTTCTTTAGTCATCATGAACTTGAAACAGAGCTGGAGACACCTATTTAATTTGGGTTTTTTTAAAGAATATTTCAGTGTACGTCCCCTAAGCCACTCATCCAGCCCTTTTCTATTCCAGGTCCTGCCATAAAAGCTGCCAACCCCTCCTAATTGCTAAATTAGTTGGTGGTTGTTATCATCACTTAACATTTATATGGCCATTCACCAAGCTTTTGCAACCACAGTTGACACATTTATCTACTAACTACTGTATAGGTAGATTGACTGAAGAATTTATAGTCTCATATAAATAGCAAATATAGTGTACATTGATTATAATGTATAGTTAACATTGTGAATGCAGTTAACTTTTTGATTTTTTGAAAGTAGGACGGAAAGAAGGCCACACTGCCATTCCTCTTTCTCCTGACCCAGACCAGGGTTCCTCTGCAGGGTAACAAGCCATACGTTATCCTCCCTTCGGTGACCATGTACCAGATAGAAAAACTCTTCATTTATATTTTTGCACCTATTATAGATATTCAGGCTTGCAGAAATTTTGAGCTTGATGATCTGCCTGACTGGAGAACTAACCCTTTTTAGCAAATAATAAGAAAAGCTCTCCAATACTTTCTGCTTAACCTTTTCATAACCAGGAAACCACCCATATGTTTCTTCCAAGACTAATTAACTAGTTTATTTGTGAAGAAAAGATTTCTAAAGCCATGTGGAATAGTGCCCTATAGTGACTTTACTGTCATAACAATAATCCTGACTTCAGAAGTGATATTCCACACTTTCTCTAAAGCTTGTTTTCATTTTCCATTCTGCCTTTTGATCCTTTGTTTAAATCCATTGCCTTTGAAAAGCTGGAAGGCATTTCGTAACATCCTCTGCTATTTGCAGAGCCCAGATGAGGACTATAATGCAAAGTGTCTAAAAAGTGCTGCCATTTCCATTAAGCCTTAGAAATGTCTGCTTTGAAATTCATTTTTAATTTCCCAATGGCACAAACTTCCAAGAGGACTTGCTTATTTCTGTTACTGCCCTTTGTGAGGTTGGAGTTGCTGGTGCCTAAGGCAGGGAAATGCAATGCACTACTAATTATTTGTCTCATGTTGCATCACAAATGGTTACTGGTTTGTCAGAGCAATTTATGCCAATCTTCATTAATAAGTTACATGTGAACAACTCCATATAAAGTAGCTTCAACAAGAAAATATGTCAGATTGGTTTCCCTTGAACTTTTCAAATCTAGTAATCAATCACATTAATGTCCACAGAAACCTCTAAGTTTTACATGTGTCTGTAACACAGAAGAGGGTAAACAGGAGAACATAATTGAATTTTTGTAATTTGATCAATATCCTTACCTCCACACAATCCATGGGCCGTCATGAGCCTCAAACTTTCCCTTAATCCTTCATTTCTCTTTAGATGACAGCATGGTTGCGGTGTGTCCGTGTACCACAGACCCCCGCTGCAGAGAAGGCAGCTTGTTGGATGTGCGTAATTGCTGACTGGTTTGCCCCCTGTTAATCTAATAATGCAGTCTGAGGCTGCAGTAACTACCTTCTGAATTCACAGAGTGAGAACCTTAAAGTTTTGACAATAGTCTTAACTCTGCCCTACTGCACATTCCCCTGGTAATTAAGACAGATACATAATCACATAATGCCTGCTGACAGAATATAATGAGTTGGATAATATTATGGATTTGTGTTTCATGGGAAAAATGTAAAATTAGTACACATCCTGGGGTATACTGAAATGACTGAATGTTTTTCATTAAATGCTGTTAAAAAGACATTATTGATCATAATGACTTTTTTTTTTTCAGTTGTTAAAATGGATACTACTATATCTTCTTGCAATCTAAAGATTTTATCCCTTTCTCAGAAAATTAGTGATAATACAATTTGTGTCCCTAGAACAAGACATCAAAAAAGCACTGAGAGATTTGGTGTTGAAGATTAGGGAAGACAATGGTAAGAATGAAGTCAAAGAGAACAGAGCATCACTTGTAGGGAAATTAGTTCTTCCTTCAGAGAACTCTTTAACTCAGCAGGTTACATATTTTTCTCATGTTTCCAAAGTTCATTGGTCCTAGGATCACCTATTAAAAACATAGAGATAGGCTAACTTCCCTCCAAATCTCCTTAAAATAAGTCATTTTGAGGAGAAATTTTATATTTGTTATACTACCCTGCCCACTGACATTCTTTCCAAACTCTTCTATATAGGATTGCTCATTATTCAATAAACATTTGACCAGATCTGTCACTACATTTCATGAGGGTTTTTTTCCTTGACATTTCCATTTTGATGCTTCATTTTTATACTTTAAAAAGAACAGATCACCTCTGGCAAATGTTGTGAATACAACAAATACCAAAATTGTGTCTCACTGGACTGCAGTTTACAGTGTTTTCTACATAAAATCCTATGTGAGTTATTAATAGAACATAAAATGCCATTACTTTGTAACAAAAGAGGACTTAACAAGCTTTGAAGACTTACTTACGACATATAGGTAGTACCTAAGTAATGTTATTTTTAATTTGTGGCTACGTAATATGAAATAGTTGAGAAAGTGCTACAAAGCTGGAGGGTTTTGACCTGTGTAGTCAACAAGCCAGAGTATGGAGATACTGCACTCCTTTGTGTTCAAAAAATGCCTGATGTCATCACACAATGTGACAGCATGGTATGGTATATGATACCATGATGCATGTACATGAGGCCATGGTATTGTGCTTATATGTATATGGTAGCATGTTAACGATAGTGGAACCTCATCAGGCATCATGGAGAAACAGTCTGATCTGTCAGTTCAGGAATACTAAATGACCCCAAAGTCCTCTTAGGAACAAGACAGGAACAATTTAAATGAATCTGCTGAGTTTGCAGAGAATTTGCAAATGACACACAGTCCAAAAAACTGAACAAACCCCATGGGATTTATGCTAAAGCTCAGACTAAGGCCAACACTTCCAACAGAAAACAGCAGTTTCTGAAGCTCAGTTTTGAGTGTCTGATGTTGAAAGGGACCTGCTTTAATAAAGAGTTGCAAACTGAGTGCCCCAAACGTGAAACCTTCCAAATTGCTCATTTAAAACCACAGGCTCTTTTCCACATGCTCCAGCCTGCACAAGCTGGACTCTTACAGGACTCTTACAGGACTCTTACAGGACAGCAAGATATGAATCCTCCCTGCTTCAGCTCCAATTAAATTGAGAAACCGTTATTTCATCACTGTGTGCTCACGCACAGTGGGTGCCGTTGTTTCTTGCCAGGGCTCTTTCTGTCCTGGTCAGGTGCAGTCCATCTGGGTCTGGCAGAAACTGGAGGTGGTGTGAATCCTTGACGGCTTTTCTGGGTATACTGCACTCTTGCTAGGACAGGCCCTGGACCCGGAATGACAGAGGCTGGAGTTGGCGCTTCCCACCAAACCAAAACCAAGCATGGCTCTGTGGACAGGTTTCAGAAGGGTGTGCTCCTGGGAGGAGCCCGGCCCTCATCTCCGGTACCTGTCCCCACATGCGTGGTGTGAGGAAATGGGGACAAAACAAACCCTCTGCCTTTGGGCAGCCTTGCCCTTGTCTAACCATGAAAGCTGGCTATGGTTCGCCTGCTCTGGAGCAATCCCCATTCTTCCCCAAAGGGACAGTGCCTCAGCAGGAGCGCACTGTCCTGGTGACACTTGGCCAGGCTGCTACGGGAGCCGATGGCCAGGCTGCTGTGGGGGTGACGGCCAGGCTGCTGTGGGGTGATGTCTAGGTAGCTTTGAGGGTGATGGCTAAGCCATTGTGGAGCTGACGGCTGCTGCCATGGGCATGGTGGCAAGTATGCTGTGGAGGCAGGTGATGGCTAGGCTGCTGTGGGGCTGGCGGTGAAGCCGTTGTGGGGCTGACAGCCAGGCCGCTGCCGGGGGGGAAGCCTGCGCCAAAGCGGGGGTGACACCCAGTGGCGACAGCGAGGGGACCCCGGAGCTGCCGGGGAGCCCACTTCAGGCCGGAGTTGCTGGGGGCGGGGGGCAGACGCGGGGATTCAGGCCCGGCGGAGCTTCGGGGCGGGGCTTGTGTCCCCCCTCCCCCGGAGGCCCCGCCGCCGCCACCTGCCCCGCGCCCCCACCCCCCGCCCGCCCGGGGCCCGCCGGGCGCTGCTGAGCTGCCGGCGGCGGCGGGGGTGTCGCTGCCGGGGGTGCGCGGGCGGAGGGAGAGGAGGAGGCGGAGGCGGGCGGAGGAAGGCGGCTGCAGCAGCAGCGGCAGCTCTCGGGAGGAGCTTGTCCAGCGTGAGACAGCACATTCAGCCGGCGGCGGCGGTGGTCCTGCTGCAGCGGCGGACGGCACGGCACGGCACGGCACGGCAGGCAGCAGCCGTTCGGGCAGCGGCGCATCCCTCCGCTCCTCCGGCGGTGGGGGCTCGGTGACGGCTGCGCGGCGCCGGGAGCCTTTCCGCATCGCCCGGGCGCTGGCGAAGGTAAGGCACCCGCGGGGCCGGGACGTGGCCGTGCCGCGGCTGAGGAGGCAAGCGGGGGCTCCCCGTGAGGGCCCGGTGTTGGCGGCGGAGGAGCTGGGGGTGAGGGAGGCGCTCCTCGGGGATGCGCATCGGCCGCGGAGCCTTGGCTCCTCGGCGCCGGCCGGGGGTGGCTTAGCGGGCATCCCCCGGCTGCCCCGCAGGAACCTGCCGGCCCTCGCCGGTGAGTGGGCTTTTCCACCCCGGCGGCCCGTTTCCAGCGAAGGAGAGGGCGGGGAGGGCTGCCGTGAGCTCCGCCGGCCTTAGCGGCACCTGCTCCGGTCCATGGGGCTCCTCCCGGCACCGGCACGGCCCCTTCGCCGTCCCGCTCCGCTGGGAGGGGCTGCCGCAGGCTCTCCGGCTGGTGTCTCAGCGACGAGCAGCTTAAAGCAAAGGGAAAAAGTTTCCCATCTTTAATTCTTAGCACAGCGTGAGCAACGCCGGGTTTACTCAAGGCCACGGCAACAGCAGACGGAGAATTAGATCTTTTCCCTTTCCTGAGGTAATTCCCTAAACGGGTGGGAGGAGGACGGAACCAATGGGAGGCCTTTTCCACTAGCAGTCCATTGAAATACATCTTCAAAAGGATGCTATTACGGTTACATCGCCCCGGGAATCCCCCTGGGTCAGCAGAGAGCATAAGGGCCCCTAGATATTTCCTAGACAAAGCCCCTGCTTTACTGACTGGAACAAAGTATGTTTTTTAATCAATATTAGCATTGACAGAAAGTGCAAATATAAATTATAAATACATATAAGGATTCTCAACTAGACTGTGTGATCTAACCTGCTGTTATAAGGGGGATGAAGTGGGAAGACCTGACATGAAGTTGGCACGTGGCTTTGGCACTTGCACCTGGTAATTTATTCTGACATACAGGATTTTGTCAGCTCTTCGCTTCTGCATGAGGACATTAAATTACCTCTGAAATGGTTCTAAATATGAAGCACGGTGCTGCAAAACCTCTTTCAGAATGGAAATCAAATCCCTGGACCATATATCTCCTGATAGATGGTATTATCAGAATCACCAAGGATTTTCATTACTGTTCCTACAAATGTGCTTTGTTGAAGTGCCTCATTTGTTCTTGCTAAGTAAATGGAAAGAAGTTACATGTGTTTCTTTCTGCTTAAGTTCCTCTTTATACTCTGTTTCCATTTGAGAGGGCATCTCTAGTAACAGTCTCCACACTTAGTGAAGGTGGATATGATTCCTTCTGTAGTTTCTGTGTAGCATTTCTCAGCAAGAACTGGTTTCTTCAGCACAAACCTTGGGGCTGTGCCCAGGCCTTTGCCCCTTGGAGTGCTCACTGTGATAATCATCCTCTGCTTCATTTTGTTTTCCCAAAATCATCCATTTCTAGTGCATGAAAATATAAAATGTGTTGTGCACAGCCTGTTTTGAGGATTGGGACTTGCTATCCTCTTCTTTGATGTGTGAAAGACTTCTGAGGCCCAGGTATGTGGAGGTCCAAGAGACGGTTTATAACTGAATTAGCTAGATTTCTCCTAGCGTTAAACAACTCTGCCTCAAATTGGTCTGTCCTAAAAATGCACTAACTGCAGTGCCACCTCATCCGTAGTTTAAGACAGGAATCTTTAAAGGGGCAGCAGTAAACCCCACCCTACATGTGCAGTGATTATTGAGAATTTGGAAATCTGGCTACTCTAAGAACAGTCAGGCAGATACTCTTTTGTACCCTGTAGATCTTAAATTAGGAAGCTGACCTTCCAGCTCTTTCTATAGGAGGAAGGGCAGTGTGCTGCCCTCCTTTGTGTTGCCTTTCAGTGGCTATTTTTTCATTACTGAAATGTATTTGTTTGTTTTCCAGTTTGTGTTTTTCTAGCTTCAGGTTCCTGTTATGTGTCTCAAAGATAAAAGCCTTGCTTTTGTAGCTGTCTTTAGTGTAGGTACTCTAAATGATGCAGCAAGAACTTACCTGCTTTATTTTCAAACACATCAACAGATTGTCTCTTGGTCTCATTTTCTTTTGTAAGGCAGGTTTCATGCCTTGCTGCCATCAGTTTTCCAATCAGCAAGAAGAGAGAGAGGGAATACTAGTTAGAGTTGAATACAATGGGATGTGGTAGAGGTCTCACCATTACAGGATACTGGACAATGAGGTGAAATGGGCTGGGAGGGAAAAAGATAAGGGAACAAAATGGAAAAACATAAGGGTGTAGAAAGGTATTGCTGTTTTTCAAAGCATCACCAGCTCCTACTAATGATTCAGGTAATCATTCAGCTCCACAACCTTGACTTCTCACAGAGGTTTAAAATACACTAATGGTCTCTCTCTAGGACCACTTAGGCTTATTAACTAGTGCTAGACCTGGAGTGCCCTGTGGAGCTTCTTTGGCCTGGTGTGACCAACAACAGAAATAATCATTAGGAACCTTTCAGAGTCACTGATGCCTAGTGCCAAAATAAGCTGCTACTTGGAGGTGGTGATGGAATGTTAACAGGAAGACCCTCCCTGTCCAACACATGGACTTTAATTTTTAAGCAAGTTAGAGGGAGCTAACACTGAAATCCTCACTGAGGTACATGGGGAAATTCATATCTGCAGAGATACGGTCTCAGGCTTTCTGCAGCTGTAGCCAGGCATCATGAACTCACTACAATACTCATCTAGTATTTTCATATATTTAAAAAAACCAAACAAACCTTAAATTATATAAATCATAAGGACTGTAGACGTAGTCTGCATGTAAAGAGACATTTTCCTGCAGGAATACTGTTGGAGTATGCTGGCAAAGTGCCTGTAGTACAGATGCCTCTTGTATTAGTAAAACTGTGCTTTTGCCAGGGCAGTTTATTTTAGCTCATTTGAGCAACACAAGTTATACAGGTGAATACACATTTATGTGTCCATAAGAGCGCTTGTTTTCCCAGTGAGGGATTGGATGGTCTTCCACTCAGTTGACGTGTATAAGCAGGCAGAAATGGTAATGCAGGAATGATACTGCTTAAAACCAGAAAACTTTAAAAGTCTGAAAAGCTGCAGTGGCAGCCTGAGACCCTGGCTCAGTGTAAATCACAGATAGACACAATATGTCCGTTTTGCTGCTTGGTAATTATCTATCTAAAACTGTGCTAGCTCTTTTTAGTCAGACATGACATTGGGAGCTGTTGTTCACTTGGCCATCTGCAAGCGCTCAAAATAAGGCAGTATGCAGTATACATGAGCTTGCTCCCCAAGTACTGTTCATTTTAGGTGGCAACGTCTTGCCAACTTTTCTGGGAAATGGCTACTTCCAGGCAGATGGCAGGAGCTGCAGGGAGCTGTGAAGCAGACTGATGTGAGAGCCACTAGATCTCAGAGGGACAAGACCGCACCCCTGATCATATGTGAGAGCTGTGATGTCCCGTCTCCTCCTCAGCTTAAAACTAGACCCTTCTTTCTTTACTATGCTTTCACTTTTGAGGCAGAAGTGTTCTGGTGCATGTCCAGGGGTGCACTGCAGCAGCAGAAAGCACAGAATAGGAATGACAGTTCTGGAAGTGTTTTGTGGGCAGCATGACGTAACTCCATGTTGAAGTTTTAAGGCCAAAGGACTCAGCCCTGTTGCTGCTGACAGTAATAGGAACTTCTCTGTGACTTCTCTGGTGGTGAATCTAGCCTCTAGAGTGATGGCAGGAGTTGACTACGCATGTTGTTTGAAAGCTGTGAGACATCTCCAAACCCTGTTGAAGCCAACGGGAGTCTTTGCATTGGCTTAAGAGACTTTGGATGAGGTCCTGTGTAACTGCTGCTTTGACCTGTATGCAGATACCTGTGTTACCTGATGAACAATTGCTGCTCATATGATTCTTGTGAGTCTTGGCTGTTACTCTTAGAGTAAAAGTACATGTTATCCTATTTTCATATTTAACACTGCTCCTATGCATGTGGATCTGCTTTTCTGACCTGGAGAGACAGGTTACATCAGCCTGAGGAACAAAGCTCCCTGGAGCCCTTCTGGATCAGTGCAGTTCTACCCGGTGTATTCCTCAGGTGCTGGCCGACTGTCCCTGCTTGGCTCTAGAATAAGCACTGAGTAATTCAGCAGAGGAATAAGGCTCATTTACTGCCACTCAGCAGAAAACAATTACAGAGAGAATCTTTTAAGGACATAGCTTTTTGTTTCCAATGAGATCTTCTCCTCGTCACATTTCATTTCCTTCTTGTTATCGTTCTCTGAGGTTTATCCCTTTCTCTCTTCCATAATATTAGTCTTAATGCCATGTTCCCTCCTCACTGGACTTCCCTTTTATCTTCTCTTCCTGGGATAGAACTGGTTTTACTTCCTTGTTCTTTTCTCCCTCTATCTGCAGTGTAGTACAAGTAATTCCAAATCCTGCCCCTCAGTTATTCATTTTCTAGTTCAGTCCAGCAGAAAGACAGGGTGTGTTTTGTGTTCAAGCAATGGGGAGTTTTAATAAGGCAAAGATACAAAACTGCCTAGTATGATTAAATATAAATAAATGTAATGGAGGATATATAATTTATCTATTTGTATTGATATCTCCAAGACTTTTCTAATGCTTGATTCTAATATTTTCAGGCTGAATTTTACAGAAAAAGCTATTCTCTGAACTATGCTATGTTAGTAGTGAAAGTTAATCACTGTAGGTCCTAGGCCACATGCAGGGAAAATATGGATCTCTCTTGCTTTAAACTGTTCAGCCCTTCCGTTCAGTATCCATTAACACAGATCTTAGCTTTTAAAGTGCATAGACAGCGGTATTAAATCCATACTATTCAAGGCATGCCTGTGTTTCGTGTTTTGCACATTAGGCCACCACTGTTAGGATCAGAGTGGTTACCAGGTCACTTGGTAATTGGGGCAAAGACATTTCAAATGATTGCTATTGTATGTTTTCAGAAATTAAAATATTTAAGAAAACAGGTTCAGGGGGAAAAAAAAAACCAAGCTAACAGACTGTTATTTAGTATCGTTCCTTGTATTTGAACCTGTCCTCCTTGCTTTAAAGACTGTTCCACTGACTGAGCAATTAAAAGAACATCATCTCTGATTCTTACAGCACAAAGAAAGTTGCGGGACTATCTAAACTCATGTGACTTGCTTCATAATACATGTTTGTCTTCTCTTTAAGCAATATAAAAGAATCACCGTTTTCATTAATCACACTATTCAAAGTCATATGACATCATTTTATTTCATCAGGTTTTTTTCTAGTTACATTTTGAGCAGTTGCTGAACCATAAAGTGGTTTGTATCATAATCTTGGAAGATTTCAGATCTCAATTTGCCCCTAAATGAATTCTTATTCTCTGTGTCCTTTTTTAGCTCTGACTGCTCATAGAGCTTTGTTACACACTCATAGCAGTTTGTTCCAGATTATCAACTTCTGCCAGTCTTCATTGCCTAGAAACACAAATTACTTCTGGAAAAAAACAGAGAAAAGATCATTCGTGTTGCATGTATGTATGGGTATAAGCTGTGTGGTGCATTAAACAATGCATGGCTTACAAATCTATAACCTTTTGGAATGAAACAAGAAATTTGACCTAAATCATACCCCCTAGTGTGCAGTTAGCTATTCATGTACGTAATCTGCTGCACTTGGCAAAGCCTGTGAATGTCATATTCCTGCCTTTCACTATCTCCATAGTAGTAATAACAATACAAAAAAATTGTGCTGATGGGATAGGAGGGTATTGTACTGGTGACAAAAAAGACCAAACAACCCAGTGATGCCATTCTGTCTTTGTACTGAAAGAGCCTGTGGGAAAACTGTCCCATTATTTCCCACAATATTTTCTTTTTCACAGAAAGTTGATTAATAGCAAGAAAACAGAGGAAAGCCTAGTTTCTCAGCCTTTGTGGGCCTCTTCAATTATATTAAAAACACCCTGTGCAAATTGAGCATAATTTTTATCTGATAATTATAAATCATAGAACTTTAGTTTTGTTCACATATGTTTAAAGCATAGAACTCAAAAGATGACAGTAAATTTTATTCTATGGAAGGGGCTAAGATTAAAAAAAAAAAAGATGTTGCAACCTTACTACTAATGTTCTCCACACCTTCTACAGCAGCCTTCCTTTATGTGCATAACATTTGTTGTTTTTTATTGTTTACCTATCAAAGAATCAGAGGACAGGAAATAAACTATAGACAGCCACATCGACATACAAACATATGAGTCTTTTTGAATAGAATTATAATATAATGCAGTATTAGTATTAGTCAATACTAGTACTGATTTTGAAGTATTTAAAAGATCATGTCCCCTCAGTGTTGACTCAATAAACTTTTAATGAAACACTTTGAAGTTTAATTCTTAAAGTTTAATTATAAGTTCTTCCCAAGAAAGTTTAGTGAGATCAGAAACTAAGTGAAGAATTAGGCATAAGTATAATTAAAGTCAGTGGCCTCCTATTTTTTGTATTATTTTTCTTAAAATACAGTGTGTATCGATAAAGCAATAAGACTGCTGTGCTTTGTCATATCACACAATGTCCATTTTTGCCAAAGGGCTGAGTTTATTACTCATGCCTGCATTATCTCTTGTGATATTGTAGTGATTTTTAGACTTTTTAAACTATATTCCCCTCTTAATCCTCAAGACTTTCTGCCAGAACAAACAAGCCCTTACATTTTACAGTTTAATGTGTTTGGAAACCAGACATGGACCATTTCTGATCGCCTTGTATACCACCTGTGGTCCCATAATTTGAGAACCACTGGTAAAAGTTAATTTATTTTCCAAAAATATAGCATTGGGTTCCTCATTTGAAGAGAACCGGTGTCATCTAACTAGTATCTCACCTTGGCTGAGTAACTAACCTGGGCTCAGATTCTGGAGCTGAGGTCCTGGTGCAGGAAGTCATGCACTGAGACTTCCTTCTGAAGGATTCTGCAGTGCACTCCAGAGATGTGATTGCCCCATCATTCAGACTGGGGGCTTGCTTCTTCTGCTCTCAGCCCATTTGCCAGAGTTTCTTCTCTCTGGAAACCAGGGCACTTGAGAGGGGGGTGTGTGCATGGGAGAGAAGAGCTCATGTGCAGCCGGCCTTGCCTTGTTTGGAAGCTGTAACTAAGGTGCAGAGCATGCCCACATCTTGAACCTGGGACACGCACCTGAATTCCCCAGAACTGAAGTTTTTATGGTAGCTGGGAAGCTCAGGTAAGCCTAGACCAACAAAATAGTCTAGAAACAGAATCCCAAATTACAGTCCTCTAAAATCTCTGCTTGGCTGTCCCCTAGCTCTTGAAGCACATGAAGTTTCTAAAAACCTCCTGGTTTACCTTAGAGTTCTGCTTCTGGATATGTTGTTGCCCTTGAACCCCCAGACTCTACAGCCTGGGTGCCTGCTGTCTGTCTCTTCTAGGCTTGCTTCATCTAGTTTGTATTTCATGAGCCCGTCTGTCAGACTGTGCACTCTATGCCAAGATGCAGCTGACAGTTGTGTGTGCTCCCTTTTAGTGCACCCTGGTTTAACGGGATTCACCTAAGGTAAAGGAGTCTCAGGTAATTTTTGCCTTTGCTTAAAGAGATTTTTGCTTTTCTCTCTGCTCTTATCATCAAGTTACTCTGCAGTAGGCACCCTCCCTGTCTTTCCCACTGAAGCTGCTCCACATAAGTCTAAAGTATTAGAGATTCTTTGAGTGTGATAGAACATGTGGGAAAAAGAGAAGTGACTCTTTGGTGCTGTGCTTCAAGCACCCAGCGAGTCATTGCATATAATATAAACTAACCCTGAATCAAAGACTAGAATCCAGGGGCCTCAGATAGGGACTAATGCTTGCTCTCTTGCATCTGCTTCTTCTGGTCCGATGAATCTTCGCTGAAAAGAAATGAATAGAAAATAGCTTCAGTGATTAGGAATGCAATCTCCATTTCTCTAGCCTTTCTCATCCATTAGCCAACAGTCACCCTAAGGAGATGGGTTTCAGTCCTCTCAAGGAAAATAAAAAAAATAAACCCAAACCCAAAATAAAACAACCCCTCCCAAAAACCAAACCAAAACACAACCAACCAACCAACCCCCCACAAAACCACATTTATCTCATTTGAGTGGAATACTTTAACCACAGAGCAGATAAGTAGAAGACACAGACTTGCTTCTCAGTCCTCTCTCATATTCAAATTCTTTGCATTTCTTTATATGTGCTTTAAATCATGCTGTTTATCATCTTGCCTTTTTATCTTAGCATATCTTCCACTTATGTGGGTCAACAGGGATGGTTGGCTAAGGCTAACTCTGATCATTCGTGTTGCTTTGTTACTACAGCCGAAGAAGCCCTGGGAAGTACAAAGGGAATGGTAGTGTTGTTTCTTCCATTTTGTTTCCTTAAAAATTATGAGGACTTATATGAGATATTCTGCATATTTCTTACAGCCAGGCCCTTCCCTACTTTCTAAATATTTAAGGGTATTAACTTCAGAGATGCAATCAAAATGTAATATTTTTAGTCTAATTACATCCTTACAAATGTCAGCCACAAAGCAAAGCATATTTTTGTTTTACCAAAAAAATGGTATCTGGGTAAGTCTTCCAGCAAAACCTGTATCTTAGCAGCATAGCTTGTTCTTTGATGTCTGGCAGTTGTCGTAACTGGGTTAAGAAGCAGACAGTAGAGCTTGCATTTTTCATGTTTGAGTAAAGGGATTTAAGTTTGTGTTTGCTGGCCATATACCAGTAGGGTTATCTCAGGAGGAGGGTAGAAAAGTAGGAGGGGTCATTTATACCCCCCATAAGGATTGGAAGTACATGTTTTTTAATGTCTGAAATATTTGCAAGATGGAGAAAACGAGCCTTTGTTCCACTTTGGGGAAGACCAGAAGATATCTTGAAGTGAAATTCTATGTTATGTCTTAGGAAGACATTAAATATACTCCTGGGAGACACTTTGGAACCGTTATGATGAACCAGATATATAGGCTTTAAAGAACTGGTGATAGCAATGATAGCAGCAGATGTAATTGAAATCTGAGTGTTATATAAGAAGTTCTTGTGGTTTAGGCCCAGCCATCAACTAAGCACCGCACGGCTACTCACTCACTCCTCACCCAAGTGAGATGGGAAGGTGAAATTATAAGGAAAGGCTTGTGGGCTGAGACAGGGACAGGGAGGAATCACTCACCAGTTAGGGTCACGGGCAACACAGACTCGACGTGGGGAAGAAAAATCAATTTATTTTGTTACCAGAGTAGGACAATGAGAGACAAAACCAAATCTTAATAACACCTTTTCCCCACCCCTCCCTTCTTTCTGGGCTCAGCTTCACTCCCAATTTCTCTACCTCCCCCCAACCCCCCGAGCGGTGCAGGGGATTATGGGTTGTGGTCAGTCCATCACACGTCGTCTCTGCTGCTTCTTCCTCCTCAGGGGGTGACAGCCTCACACTCTGCCCCTGCTCCAGCCTGGGGTCCCTCCCATGGGAGACAGTCTTTCACAAACTTCTCCAACATGAGTCCTTCCCATGGGCTGCAGTTCTTCATGAACTGCTCCAGCGTGGGGTCCCTTCCACAGGGTACAGTCCTTCAGGAGCAGACTGCCCCAGTGTTGGCTACCCACAATGTCATGGGCTCTTCGGGCACAGCTGCCTGCTCTGGCGTGACATCCTCCCTGGGCTGCAGGAAGGTCTCTGCACCACCACCACCCCCCCCCTCCCTGTGACCCTCCATGGCTGCAGGGGCACAGCTTGCCCTCTCACTGTGGGCTGCAGGGGAACCTCTGCTCCGGCCACCTCCTCCCCACCTTTCTGCACTGACCTGGGTGTCTGTCTGGTTGTCCTTCCCACATCCCACTCCTCTCCCTGCTGCAGGTTCCCCAGCAGTTTTTTTTCCCCCCACTCTTAAATATGTGATCCCAGAGGTGCTACCACCATCGCTGACTGGCTCAGCTGTGGCCAGTGGCAGGTCCCACTTGGAGCTGTGGAAACTTCCAGCAGATTCAGAATTGTGGCAAGTCCATTCCCAGCCATATGCAGAGCCACCTATGGAGCCCTGAGTTTTACTGCATCCAAACAGGGAAGATAACAGAAAAAAGCGGATAGAGAGGGAAATGACCAAGAATACCTAGAAATCTTGTATTCCACAAGATCAAAATGCTGTCAGGTGTTCAATTGGTTGTTTTGTTAAAAACATCTGCTCTTCGTAACTGGGGCACGTTTGCTGGGTCAGATCTGAGGAGATACAGATCAGTGTTGGCTGTATCACTGAGGATCATCTCCCAGCACCACATCTGAGATCACTGTGCAGTTATAACTGTGCTTATTAATGCTTATTGAGGGAAAATCCAAGACATTTGAAAAGCCCTATTTAAAATCTTGTTTTCTTTGAGGTAACCCATGCAGTCAGTTCTGTGGAACTCAAAGGGAGCATATTGGGTGGGAGATGTGCAGCAGCTTTACTAGTGACCTGTTAGTATGTAGTACTGAAATGTAGACATTTCAGTCCTAGCTGGAAAGTTGTGTCTTTGGTACTTCAGCGAGTTGTTGCCAGCAGTTTGTTCTCTTTAACCTCGATGGCTCTTCCGTGGAACTATGCTTGTTGGAATTAAAAAGGTCATGGTAAATTTAAGAAGCTAAGAGGGCATGAGGGAATGGGATGATGCTTCATCGACACTATGCCTGGTGCTGGAAGAATGGGCAATAGTAGAGCTTTGCCCATGTGCTGCTTTGTAGGGACGCTATAATTCTGCTGTAACTGAGTTCATTTTGTAGAGGGGCCATTACGGAAGAACAAGAGTGAAAAGATTAAATGGCAATAGATTGTGAGGGATGTATAATTGGGCGTTGTGGGTACATATCTCACACCCTGTCAGCCTTAAAATAAATAGGCTAGAGTTGCACTGACCTGTTGCATAGCAACCAGGAGGAAGCACAGAATCAAATCTCTGGATGCTGTGATTCGTAAACCTTTACGGAACAAAGTATGAGACCTTTGCCCATCTGCTAGAAATGTTCAGAAGCTGAAGGATAAAAATGGTACATTCCCTGAAATCTAGCACTTAAGAACCATTTTTATTTATAGACAAATACATAGATGCAGTGTAAAAAGCCTGACTCTTTTGCCTCAGGGTTATGTAGAAAAGAAAATACTTAGTCTCTCCAAATTTACTTAGTGTTTCCCTGAATTCATCACACAGGAGGTTCTTTAAAATACTGCAAATGCTAAGTTTTGCAGCTGCAAATATTTGCCCATTGTGATTTTGTAAACACTGATATGCCTATTTGGCAAAAGTATTTGTGTTATTCGACTGAAGTCAGGTACAAATTCTGATGCATGATGAAAAGAGGTATTCATAAGTTTACTTAAAAATTGCTCTCAGGATGATTCTAGCCTCTCTTGCCCATTTGAAGTGTGTTTCAAACGTTATTTTCAAATGGATACCATGGATTAGAATGCATTTATGCTAGGGTAACAGCTCCCCCTGGTTTCTTGCAGACCAAAGCTTTTTATCTGCTTTGTACAATTTCATGCTTTGCATGCACACCTTACACTTGTAAAAGTCATAGGTAGATCCCATGGGAATTTTTTCTGTTTTAAAATTGTATAATATTCCCAAGTGTAGGAAATGTGTTAGTTTGTACAAAATAGAGACAAATACGGTACATAATAGAAATGAATTAATTTTTTTCCAGTAGAAAACTCCATATGTAGTAGTTTCAATAGTAATAGTACTTCCACTCTATAAATCCATTCTTTAAAACCCCAAATCATTGAGTAATGTATTTTATTGTGCAACCTCCTGTGCCTTTCAAACTAAGGACATTTTGCCATTTTGGACGCAAGAGTAACTGGCTCTTTATGAAAGCATATGAATAATACATGTCCAGCATCTACAAGTACTAGATGCTGCCTATTTATTTTAGACAAGTATATTAGTGAATCAATGATTTATAATTAGTTATAGAGGATGACGACTGCCATATGTAAGAGTATTTAATGAACACCTTTGGTAATTGCAATGGAGATAATAATGAAAAGGACAAGATAGGAAGCCATAAAATACGAATGACTTCGAGGCTTAGGAATTGGTGAATATAGTTCTATTCTAGTGCAGCCTACTGAATGAACAGCATGTAAAAATCCCCCAAACAGCAAAACAATAAAATCTATAGGCTTTCTCATCTCCTACCAGATTTAGAAACTTAGGTTTCTTTTTAGATGAGCTTGGTGATAGCGTACATGTAAGATGCTATTCTAGGAGATACTATGAACAGGCGTTAAGAGGAGGGAGATGCTGTATCTTATTTTCTTTTTCTACTTATAAAAAGTGTGCACTGGCATAATTTTCGTTGTCTTTATTTTTATTTTATTCATTACATATTGGGCACTTCATGATTATTTTTTCTTGTATTTAGTCCAAGATACATACGTATGTTACCATTCTTTGTACTTCTGTAGCTCTAGAGTTTTATTACTCTGACAAGGTATCAATTCATTAGTTCCGCAATTGTCGTAAACCTTTTTAGATGCTTGTGACTGTTTCTGCTGTTAAGCACTCATTTAAAGGGCTGGAAAAAAATATCTGCTGAAATATTGTGATACTGATTATTGATGAAGTCGTTGTAGCCTATTATAAAACTGTAATAAGTCTATTGGCTTGTACCTGTAAAAGTACTTGCATGTCTTTTAGACCAGTTGAGGGTAAGATACTGTTTGCATCTTCCATGATTATGTGCTTACTGCTGCCACTAATGAAATGGTTGGGAGATGTTATTATCACCTGTGTGATAAGCTTAGTGGAGGAGTGCTGTGTACAGCAGAGAAGTTTGTGCAAACACCGTTATTGTTTTAAGATTAGTGTAAGTGGTCTTTCAAAGATCTTGTTGAATATACTGCCAAGCTAAAAGGAACTGCTGGGAGCATATTAAAGAGAAGATTCTTCTCACCCAGTCTAAGACCTTTACAAGGAAGGTTTCTAGAACTTAACTGATCACCCAGGACACTTTATCATCATTGAAGAGGAACTGGTGGCTTTGGAGCACACTTAATTTTAACTGCTTTTAGACATCTGCTTTAGGAAAATGGAATCACATTCTAAGATACCCAAACTCTTTGATTTTACCTTCATTGGTAGTAAGGATAGCTCTGCATCTACACTGTGGGTATCCACTTTTAGTGAGACAAGCCCAGTAGATGGTGAAATCCCAGAACGCAGTCTGCAGAAGGCTCGGCGTTGTGTTTGCACGTGCCCCGGTGGCTGCCATCCTGGTGGGTCTGGTGACCCTTTGATTTGTAAGTGGAATTGGCTGTATTTTGAAATCAGTCCTAACAGGGACTCTGAGGCATATTTACTGTATACGGGGAAAACTGACACCTTGAAATGCAACAGTTTGTTTCATTAAAAGTCATGCCAAGAGGAACAGGCTCCCTTCTCCAGTGTCTCAAAGAAAGGAGAATTTCCTCAGTGTATTAGGAATGCAGGCGAGTGCTCTCTGTGCAAGGTGGTTTGCATCCACGTGTCCTGCTACATCTCAAGAACCTGTGTTAGCACATGGGTGGTAAGCTCTTACGGAGTGAGAGGACTGTCCTTTTAAAACTCTGTCACTTGACAGTAAACTGGGCCAAACAAACAAACAAAAGATCTAACATTAAGCACCTCCCTTGAAGAGGGGAGCCCTGGGCTGCTGCCCTGCTTTGAGAAGTATTTCTACATTTAATGCTGCGTTCAGCGTGTTTGTTCCTGTGTTCCTTCTCCCAGATAGGTTCACTATTGCTTCACTACAAAATATGCTCCTTACTGTTTCTTTCTAACCAATGCCTTCTCCCTGGTTGGAGAAGATTAGGTCATCCATAAGCCTTGGGCTGTCATTCTGCACCACAGAGAATGTTAAAAAGTACATCTTTTTTTACTGCCTGCCTTTATCTCTCTCGGTGTGGCATGCCTGTTGGCACTCAGTATAGCAATTATTAGAAATTTGTTCCCAGTAATGAATACAGAGTGTTAACTCCATAGTGTATGCCAAGTAGAGTGATGAGTATGCTTGCCTCATTGCTGAATGCTGACTTGCTGACATCTGAGAAAGGTGGTTACATACCCATGGTGTTCGATTTGTGCTACAGTTTTAAATAGCCAGTTTGAAGGTTTGTAAGCTGTTTGGAGGGCTCAGGCATGACTATAATATATGCAGGATGAAAGTAACTTGAGATTAGTTTCTTTCTATAACTCGGCTCTGGCAACATTCTTTGAAGGAAATTTAATACATCATCTTTGTTGTATGTAAGATCTGTTTTGTTAAAAATAGGGCAAAGTTATAATAGGATTTATCAGCCTGACTTGAGCATTGTAAAGAAGGGGCCAGGCACTAAACCGTTGATGCTCAAATCAGAGGAAAAGCTAGTTAGCTTCCCTGACATTAAGGGAACGAATTTTTAGAAAGCTGTTCATTGATATCTGACAAACAGCTTGAAAGGGATGCCAAACCCTCAGGGTTTCTGTCGTGAGCCTTAAAACGCATTTGCGTTTGGTTTTTTTTGCACAGAAACAAGGAACTCGCTCTCTGTTGCCAAACTGCACAGCTAAAAGGATGCAAAAGCTTTATCTAGTCTGAAGGGCTCTGAGGGGGAACTTCATAATCAGAATTCAAATGTGTGCAACAGATTAGGAAAATGACTTCAAATGGGATTTCAGCCGTATCTGAGAGACACCCATAAATCCTGGGCAGATTGGTAGGCAAAATACTACCTGCACTGCCATTAAAGAGCTTGTTTTCTTCTCCAGGCATTTCTCATGTAAAAAATAGCTCACTGATGTCAAGCAATCACACAAATTAATGTTTTTTAAGGTGCTACTGCTTAGTTTTCTTGATAGCAAATGCAGTTTTTCTGACAGTTTTGATTCCTCTTTCTCAAATTGAAAACAATATCATCATGAATAGGACCAGAGTGATGGTGGAATAAGGAAATGATGGTTCTCTTCATACAGCCAGTGCACCCAGTGGTTCAGGTTGTTAGCAGTTTAGTCATAGAATGGTTTGGGTTGGAAGGGACCTTAAAGATCACCTATTTCCAACCCCCCTGCCATGGGCAGGGACACCTTCCACCAGACCAGGTTGCTCAAAGCCTCACCCAGCCTGGCCTTGAACACTTCCAGGCATGGAGCATCCACAGCTTCTCTGGGCAACCTGTTCCAGTGCCTCACCACCCTCTCCGGGAAGAATTTCTTCCTGATATCTAATCTAAATCTACCCATGTCCCTCCTAGCTATACCACTTACTGTGAGTTGTTGTGTATTGAACTGGGAGTGTCTGGGCCTTGAAAGAACAGCAGGGTACCTTGCCAGGATGGACAGCTCTGCTGAAGTAAGTGCCAAATCTGTCACGGCATGAGCTGGACTTGTGTAGCTCCTGCTGGTGGGCTTCAGCTGAGAGTTTGGCTGGGAAATGTTTGTATCCATGGTGTGGTCCACACAGATACAGGCATGCTGGCCCCTCTGGCATCCCTTGTGCTGCCCTTATGCCTGCCGTTTTCATTGAATTGTTTCCTCTTATGAATGCATGTTTTATTCTTTTCTTTCATTAAAGGAAAATGCTTGCAAAGACAACAAAGCATTTGGGGATGAGGTTGCATTTAATGTGCAGATGACATTTTGGTCTGTGTGGGGTTGTACCAGTGGAATGGGATGGGATCATGGGATGGCAGCTGGTCAAGGCACGCGTAGAAGCAAAAGCTATCATGTTTCCAGTTTTTGTGTGTGAAAGTTCTACTTGTCTAAGACATATGGGGCTGTTTGGGGCAGGTCTACTTCTTGTATTTAAAGTTGAAATCCATTTGTGGATCTGGATCCTACAGTCTGGCAGAGCTGCTGAAATAAAAATTGTGAAACAAATATCCTGCTTTCTACAATGTCAGTGTAGTCCAAGAGCCAGCGTTTATATAGAAATATATTTGTTGCAATTTTACAAGCACTATTTTTGATGCCATTAAGTATCATTTTTCAGTAAACAGAGAAAACATTTAATTCTATTTTCACCTTGGTTTCCATAATTTTGTTTCCAGCAGAATCAAAATGTCAGACAAAAGCGATTTAAAAGCAGAACTTGAGCGCAAAAAGCAGCGTTTGGCTCAGATAAGAGAAGAAAAGAAACGGAAGGAGGAAGAAAGGAAGAAGAAAGAGGTAAATATGCAAAAGCTCCTTTTAGATAGCTCATGCTTGCAGAAAGGGCTTGTTGAGGTTTTGACATCTCAGTATTGTATACCCCAAGGTATCTGTCATGTGGAATGAGATCCTCAAACCCACATCAGTCTAACCTTAAAATCAAAATGCTTATTTTTAGTGAAGAAAGTTGGGGTGAAGGAATTGCTTTTAAAACCAATGCACTGTCAGATGACAACAGTTTAGACAACATGATGTGTATGTGTGTGTAGAGAGAAAAATTGATTTGCCACAATGCTTTTTCCTGGGCTCTCCTTCAGTGGAAAGGGAATGGAGAGTGGGGAAAGACAGAAAGAGGGCTTACTTTTTTTTTTCCAAGCCATTACAATGTAAATATGTATTTTTGTACTCTGAAGACTAGTTTGATTACTAGCTAAGGTAACAGATTTACAATTATTATTCTCCAGTAAAGTAAAACATAATTGCAATTGCATTTTCATTTTCTGGCATGGGTGCATCTTTCAGTTCTGTTAAAGTTTGATTGACATATTAGTTTATTTGTCCTTGACAATATGCATTAGGTTTTTCATTAACGGACATGTACTTCTTTTTATTCAGTCACTTAGTGGAATAAAGGTGAGAATTGACAGGGAGTGGATATTCATTTTCATGCAAAGTCAGAGAAGCATTAAGTGATTATGTTTCCTTTCCTTCAAATGTCAACACTTACCATAGTTTAAAGCACCTGTTATCCTTTACTAATAACTGGTTTCCTTTTAAACTGACACTTTAATATTGTACATGAATTTCATGGAATTACTGTGGAAATGTGATGTGATCCAAGAAATCAGCATTCCAGTTTTGGCTGTCTCTTTAATCTTTTTTCATTTGAGCCATTTTTGTGCAATTACCTCCACCCCCCAGTGAGGCTCCTGGAATCACTAGGGGAGTCCTCTAAGCAAAACTTTAAATGTTAATATTTTCAGTGTTCATTATTAGCCTGTTAACGAGCTAGAGGGAAGGAAGCCAAGCTGATGGCTCAAGAAAGCTATTAAAACCTTTCCTTTGTCCTCTGCCTCTGATTTTATGCCTTGTGGAGGTCTGGTGGTGACTGGGACTTTCCGTTGGCCCCAGCAGCCAGATCCAGCTCAGGTCACCCCAGCTCTATGGATGATGCTGTGGTGCCTAACAGTGGTACTGTAAATGGGGTGCGCTGGTATGCCTGATGGCCTCCAGGAATGAAGTCTAACATTCCCTTAGGTGCTAAGCCATGTAAACTGCTGCAGAAGACGTGGTTACAACCCTGAGTACTGCTAGATACTTCAGGCTAGTTTATATGAAGAGCTGAGCACAGGAATACACCTGAACTTTGTTGTTGTCTGTAAAAGCAATGTTCTTCTGCATCCTGGCCATGTCCAAACTGGAGAACCTGGCGATGCTTCTGAACTTCAAGGTTTTGTGTTGTGCCTGTACCAGGCTGAGGCACTGTGCGAGTTGCCTGTGCCCCACACTCTGGTTTCAGCAGAAAGGAAAACCTCTCTGTGTGGAGGTTAGATAGGATCAGTCAATTTAGAAGCAACCTTAGGATCCAAAGTATAGAGGCAGAAGCTGCCAGACATTCTCTATAATGGGATTGCTGTATTTAAGACATGATAAAATGGTAGACACGGCCACATGCATTTTGTTTTACTTGGATTAGTGGTTATTGCACTAGACTACGAAGTGGGATATGGGCTCCATTCCTTCATCTGCTTGGGAGAAGGGCTGCAAGCCTGTTTCTTTCAAGGGAGTATTCTAACCACTAACCTGGGATATCAGTGTTTTCTTTCTGCTTTAGTAAACTGGGGAATGATGAGCCAAGTATAAGGGAACCTGGCTATTGCAAATGTTGATGGCCCAGTAGACCAGAGGTGTGGGGAGGCTAATGTGTGCAAGCTACAAGTAGTTATAGATATCTAAGCAAAGAAGGAGGGGTGTTGTGGGCCATTAGTTTTGGCTATTAGTGCCCAAGGCTGCCAAAATCCTATTTTAGACATGTTAGTCTTTTCCTTTGCTTCTGTTACTTGTTGACATTATTGAGAAAGTTTTTTTTTATCGCAAACAATTGCTTGGGTCAAAATACAGGCCCTTAAGCGACATCACTGAAGTTCAGTGGAATTTTTTCTTGATCCTTGAGTAAGTAGGAATTTTTTGAGTAGTCATTTTTATTCAGGGTAATGATATCTCTTACTCTATGGTCAGCTTTTATATTAGTTAAATAAGTTGCATCTGATGAGTGAGAGGCAGAAGATGTCCATCAGTGTACTGTAAAAATCCTTGCAACGATCAGTTTTCCCATGCATTCAGGGAAAAAGTTACTGGTATATAGAGTATAAATTATCTAGACATGATATCTAAGTGAATTTCAAAGTGTACCTAAGCAATGGTGCCTATAAATACTTTCATCACACTTAATTGCTAGAGCTGATTATATGTGGATGAAACTTTAATGTTTTGGGTTTTTTTGTTTTAACTCAGGCTGATCTGCAGCAAAAGAAGGAGCCTGCTCAGGAAGATTCTGACCTAGACCGCAAAAGAAGAGAGACAGAAGCTTTGTTACAGAGCATTGGTATATCCCCAGAACCACCTCTAGGTATTTAAGAGAAGCACACTGTAAAGCATTCAGCTCTGCCACAATGAATGCATTCTTTCTATTAAAGCATGCCTGGCTTTTTTTGATTTTTGGCTGTATTAGTGAAGTGAACTCTTCTGTTTGAATGCCTGCCATACCATTCACATATGCTGGCTCATGGCATTTTGAGTACTTGTCATTGCTGAAAACATCTGTTTCATTTCTTCAAGAAATTTTTGTGAATGTAATGCAGGTTGGTTTTGCATACGAGCAGTGATTTCTTTTCTGATGGACTGTTTTACATTCTCTCATACCTATTTGATGATCCACAAAATAATATTATAAATGCTGTACTTCATTAGCCCCGAGTTTTGTTTCAAAAATTCAGATTAAGCATTTGCTGAGGAGGGAGGAACATAATCATGGGGGAACTTGCACTGATTTTCTTTTGAAATCAAGCAAAACTAGACAGGGGAAATAAAAAGAAAAATCACAACTAGCAAAATGTTTATCATCAGATCATTATTGTAGATTTTTGATCTGGTTTCATGTGCTCAACCTCTTTTTTGGTTTTGATGTTTCAGTTCTAGAATCTGAAGTCCTCCATTTAAATATACACATGGCAAAGATTATAGTATCTGAATATTGGTTACCTTGATTAAGTCTTGTCTCACTTCTTGGGTGGTACTAAAGTGAGAAATTTCCTCCCGTCCTCCCTCCCCTTCCTTTTCTTCCCTTCCTTCTCTTTTCTCTCCCTTGAATCCAGAATCACTGTCACTATATCTAGCTGAAATATTTGTCCCTTTGGAAGTACCAAGCCTTGGCATTAAATTCACTGGGGCTGAGTTAGGGATTTTACCCTTAGATACTCTTGCCTGGAATATTTAGGAAAAATTACAAATTTCACAAAATACCGAAGCCTTGATTGAGGAAAGTACCTTAACAGCTGCTTGGGTGCATATGCAAGTAGATTGTCACATTCTGAATTGGGATTTCAATTCATAACTTGCATCAAACCACACTTCTTGAGAAAAGTAACTCTTTTTATAAGCTGTGATATAGTGAGTGAAGCTTTTAAATACCGCTTCTCAGAAGAATTGTCTGACAAGCTGTCGTGGTTTAACCCCAGCCGGCAGCTAAGCACCACACAGCCTCTCACTCACTCCCCTGTCATGGTGGGATGAGGTTGAGAATCAGAAGAGTAACAGTGAGAAAACTTGTGAGTTGAGATAAAGACAGTTTAATGAGTAAAGCAGAAGCCACGCACGCAAGCAAAGCAAAACAAGGAATTCACTCACCGCTTCCCATCAGCAGGCAGGTGTTCAGCCATCTCCAAGAAAGCACAGCTCCATCGTGTGTTATGGTTAATTGGGAAGACAAACACCATCACTCTGAATGTCCCCCCCCTCCCCCTTTCCTTCTTTTCTCCCAGCTTTATATGCTGAGCACAACACCACGTGGTCTGGAATATCCCTTGGGTCAGTTGGGGTCAGCTGTCTCAGCCATGTCCCCTCCCAACTTCTTGTGCACCCCCAGCCCACTCACTGGTGGTGTGGTGTGAGGAGTAGAAAATGCCTTGACTCTGTAAGCACTGCTCAGCAATAAATACAACATCTCTATCAATACTGTTTCCAGCACAAATCCAAAACACAGGCCCATACTAGCTATTGCGAAGAAAATTAACTCTATCCCAGCCAAAACCAGCACACAAGTAATGCTTAAGTTATTTTTATGTATCATCAAATATATTTTGCGAACTATATCATGCTATTATAAAATCAGATACATTTTTAATGTTCTAGCATTTAAAAAAACTTATTTTTATCTAAGAATGAGGATATATTTCCTTATATTATTATTAAGCAGATATGTTCATGTTGCAAATGATCAATTCTTAGTTAATTATTTTGTGTTTGATGCTATCAGAAGAGCGTGAAATTCACATGTAAGATCATTTAGTTTTAATTAAAAAATAGTATTTTGTCCTCTTTCATTCCCTGTATATATGTTCACTGTTAATATACAAAAGAGGCTTTAATTCTGCCTTCACATATGCATATGATATCCAGACCCCACTGTGAATATGGAATACAGAAACAGTCACGACATACCTGTAACCTGCCAAAGGGCTGTCATGAAAATGAATTCACTTTTCACGCTGCAGTCATTTCGGTGACAGTCTCTAGTGAGAATCTGCATGAAATGTTTGACCACATGGAAAATCCAAATCTCTTGACACGTCTGTCGTTATACATTATAGAGCATAACAAAATAGTTTAAAGTTTTACTCCGTTAAATCTATAAAAGGAAATGCATGTGATTTAAACCAAATGGGTAACTTCACTCTTGCATTAAACCCCCTTTTTGTGTTTTATTCAGTGTGGCTGCTTTGAAGAATACTTGCATTAAATCGTGACTGGAGCCATCTCTGCATTTAAAATATTTTTGAACAAACCATTTTAAAAGAAATCGGGGTGTTTTTACTTTTTTATTTATTATTTCCTTGCTGAAGAGCTTTAACTCAGGCTGACCTTGAGCTATGAACTTCCTTTCCTGTTTCAGGAAACAAAACTGCCTTTGCATGAATATGCTTCAAAAGCCCTGGCAAGCCAAAGAGAAAATAGTTTTTAGAACTTGGGCAAATAGCATCTAAACAAAGGGAAAATTTTCCTTGAGTGTTGAAATCATGTCCCACCCAAAATGGAAAGTTTATATGACCTAAATTACTTAAGAAAACATGATCACTGAGCAAACTAATATGTATTCTCACCATCTTTGGGAAATGATTTTAACTTAGCTGGATTTCCTTATTTAGCTTTCATTTTTTATCTCATATCCACACTGCAGCCTTAGACCATACCTAATGGACACTGGCTTTTGATTTAAATTCAGAATTTGAAAAATATGCTTGTTCTGTTGCCTACTTGAATTTACCAGAAGAGTTCACTTAGTTTTTTGACAAGACAAGCCCCTGGTATTTCTTCATACTTTTAAAATCTTTTGCAAGTCAATTTTAAACTATACCCAAGAAAACAAGTGCTGTTTTATTTCCACAGAGATATCTCTTCCATTGATTAGCTGTAGATTTCCACTGGGCTTTCAGTCCTGTCTAAATTCATGTCAGTTTTAACACTTCAGAAGACTTAAAATTCACTTGACTTTCTTCCTTTTCTTTTTCTTTCCTTCCTTATTTGCTTTCACCATTTCAAACTCTCCTACACATTCATCCACTATCGTTCTGGTCCATTGGTTTTGATTTGTCTGACACTGCTCTTCATCAGTGCAGTCGCTGCATGTGTTAACATGGGATACCTGTTATTTTCATTATTTAGTCCCAACCCCTATGTCTCCCTCTTCGAAATCAGTGAGCACACCCAGTGATGCAGGCAGCCAGGACTCGGGAGATCTGGGACCCATAGGAAGGTAAGACACAGACTTGATAGTGTTGAATAAATGTGAGTTTTTTTCTCTTTGCTCTTACTTTCCCATTTTTACCTTTGCTTCTGCAAACGAGAACGTGCCATATCTAATGTGTACTTTTGTTTCTGCATTTTCCACTGTGTGTTACCATCCAGTGAGATGGTCTCATCACTGGTCTGAGATGTGAGGTAAATAAATGCATGCAGCAAGCCAATCTTAAGCTATAAGCCCTAAACCTCATACTGGAAGCAAGAGATGAATTTATGCTTCTAAAATGGCCCACAGAAAGCTGTTAATTCTGTGTGGGTATACACAGGGAAGTGCCCCGAGGTAGAACCTGTTACTCATGAGAGTTGTCTTTGTTCACATAATCAGTCGCCTTTGAAGTCCTCCCTGGTGTAACTCCAGGCTGCCTCGGGATCTTGTGTGGCTGCTCATCACAGTGTGTGGCATTGCAGTGGCAGGGAAGAGCTTGTACAGAAACACTCTGAAACACCCCGGGGCCAACTGGCAATGCTGCATTGGAAATTGCGAGAATCAGAGTTTCACGCAGGATGGGAGGGAAGCAGCTCTCTTCTTGTTGGAAAGAGGTGGTAGGGTGTGTGTAAAGGATAGGCACAAGATCAATCTTCTTATCTTTGCTCATATGGCTGAAGTGAAGTGGCACTCGTCGAATAATTCCTACTCTGGAGTAGAAAAGAAAGGATGATGCTGCTGGTAAAGGAACATATGTTCAAGAAGAGGTCCCAGCAACTATACTGTATATTTTGACAAATGTAAACCGTGGGTCCTACTAGCTCGTTTTGTAGCAAACTAATTCAATTTAAGCTGAGCTGTCAGCTCATCCAAATATGTGTGCCAAGACTGATAATGGCTTGAAAACACAGTGATTGCATTCCACAGTTAACAGTTGTCAGGAGTAGACACAGTGCCTTTACAGACATCAACACTAATGTCACAGAGCTTCAGGTCACCAGATTTCATACCACACCAGCCTCCTGCTTAGGAAAATCACACTTCTGTAAGATGAAAGTGTATTGGGTCCCTCTTAAGCCAGATGCAGACACCGAACATCTTGATGTGCAGGTTGCACTGCTGGGGATGAAATCTGCTCAGCCTTTCTCCCAGGTCCACCCTCCAGAAGATGTGGACGTTGTCAATTAAGAAAGCCCTAACCTGTGAGATGTGACAGTTCAAAACACAGAAAATATAGTGTAATGCTATATTCATAAATAAATGCAGTAGACTTCAGCAAATCAAAGTGCTTTCAGCAGAACAAAAATCAGTTTTGAGCAAAGTATAACCTGCTGTTGAGGATAGAGGTATTTCCCACAGGCCTACATGCAGCCATGACAACACAGGCTGGAGGCTTCTAAATTCCCAGTTTTCTTCTGAACCATAATGGTGTAACTTTTTTACTGTTAAGATAATGAAATGCCCTTGGAATTTTTTTTTTACTCTGACCTATGCTACCACTCTCTGTAAGTAACAAGCAATGAAAGCATGTGACCATGTGTCCTTACAGAGGAGAATGGTGTTTGTTCCCTTCTTCAAAGCTCACTATGTACTGCATTGTGGGCTTTAATTTCGGATCTATTTTCTGGCTTCTTGTAGCCATCCTAGGAGCTCAACAGGAACCCCAAGACCTTGTTTGTAGTTCACTTGCCATCCTCTCTGGTATTGAAAGGGCTGTGTTGTGTGCCAGGAAGGCCACTTGCAGGTGTTTGCCTGGAGCGATTGGTTTGTGGTAATGGAACTTCAGTGATGTCTGGTCCAGGCCGTGGGGAAACTCTGTAACCTGTGGAGAGTACTGGGTGGCAATTAGTTTGTCACTGGTGCAGGTAAATATGTGGTTGTGTGAACGAGTACACTCAAGCATGCATGTGTGATAGAGCAGTCAAACCTGGAGAGCAGAATGTTGGTAGACCTGTCATCACAGCGGGTAAAAAGGATGAAACCACCCCTGCTGTTTTCTCTCTCAGAGATGCCTAGATCATATTTCTGACTTATTTTGACTACTGCATGTATGAATGCCTGTTTATCTGGATAAGCAAGGTTACTCTGCTTCATTTCAATGTATCCTTCCATTTCACTTTCTGTGATAGAGGGTAGTTTTGCTGGATCCCCTCTCATGCCATCGTGCTTGTAACATTTTCCCCTTTTCCCCATTCTGCCGCAAATTTGCTCTACAACGGTAGACTGAGCACAGGCATTAGAGGAGAGCAGATTAGTTCCAAAGCTGCTAATGCCCCAGTCTTGGAGATCACGGCTCGTCTGTCGCTGTTGCTGCTAACAGTGCTGCAGAAATAATGAGCTTGCACAGGCTGGCAGAAATGCTGCATGCAGTCTGATTACTCATTGCTGAAGTGTTCTCCTGAGGAAGATACAGATATAAAAAAAAACCAAACCCAAAACCTGTGAAGTCATAGATTTTGGTTCATTACAGGAGACAGGCCCTTTTGAAAGCTTTGAAGAAAGCGAAGAGATCTTTGTATGTTCCCATTTAAGGAACCAGTTTCTGATGCAGAACTAGGTTGGGTTCATACTTCTGTGAGTTGTTGGCACTTCTGGTAGTTGTCAGAATTGATCTTTTGGTCCCAATATCACCAGGTATGTCTGAGGTACGTTTTGATTGGCAAGCACCTGTGATTTCTTGAAGAACGGTCAGTGTAGTTTAGCCAGAAATCCAGGTTTCTAACACCCACTTTTCAGGAAGGACAACTGATAAATTGGAGAGTTTGGACAGTATTAAGTAGTTTTTATTCTGGAACCACAAACCTCACTCAATTTTACATTGCAAGATGAAAACTAACCGGTAACTTGCTCACCAAGTGTAGTAACTACATAGGGAGCAGAAGGACTCTAGCAGGCAGTAAGAGCAACAAATTGTTAGACATCAAAGCTGGACAAATATAAGACCAGAAAGACTTTGTAAAATTTTAATGGTGAGACAAATTAATCACTAAAGCAATTTGCCTACAGTCTATTGGATCTTCTATCACTGGACATTGCTCATTCAGCATAGTGTGCCTCCCCAACAGTCAGGTAATTGATCAAACAATAATTCATTCAGAAAAACCGTACAGCTTTTCTTGTTGCACAGGAAGAAAAGCTGCATGGTCACAATGGTCCCTTCTGCCATATGATCTGTAGACTAGAGGTGCTGTTATCCTGCAGGACCGTTGTTCATTATCTCCAGCACAATAGCTAGAGCAATGTTGTCTTTTCCCTGATGCCATTAAGTTTCTTAGAAGGTGTGGGGTGGACTGTATAATAACACTAAATTATGGACCCATTTCTGATCTATGCAGCCCACATTTGTATGGGGGTTTTTGCTGCTTGATCTTTAGTACCACGTTGCTATTTATCATAGCCTTTTCACTAGGGATAACACTAGGTTTCAGGAGTGTTCCAGCTTCCCCCTGAGCCATGATGACAACTGTAAGAATGAGCAGATGTTAGATGAGTAATGGTGCTGGAAAGTACTGTCAGTTTTCTTTGAATTTTTTCAGTTGTAGAGAAGAGCCAGTTTTTTGTTTTGGTGGTCTTGGGGGTCAATTCTTGGTAGGCAGAGGCATGTTACAGTTCTGGAGGATTTTACCATAACTGTAGTATTAAGAAACGGGTTTGGTGTGTGCTGCTCTCAGTTAACAGGCTGCTCTGAACAATTCATTACAGCCTTGTTGCACAGTGAGCAACTTGCCTATGTCCACATTGCTTTGCACTTCACTTTTTTGATGGCTGTGTTGCTTGTGCTACACAGATAGGACCGGAAAATCACATCACAGACTGAACAGATACCTATTTCTGGATAGATGGGTTATTGGTTCACAGGGCTTTCTGTTATGCTGGGTTCAGACATGACTCGTTTTCCACAAAATAAGGCTGCAGGATTTGATGAAGATTCTCCTTGGAATACAGTATGCTTGGCTCTTTCAGGATAAGTGTTTTGTTTTGGTTAGTATTTTGTAAGCATTTTTTGATGCCCAGTGTCCTGTTGCTGATGGTCAGTTTACAGAGACATGCACAACTGAAATACTGATTTCAGCTAACTAGATTTTGAGATTTGGGAGGCTAAGGCATTTGCCTAGAGCTCCTGTGCTGTAGCATGGTGTGAAACACAAATTTGCCTCTTCAGGGCTGTTAATAAGGACCTTCTTTGTGATAACTATATGCATCTCAGCTCTTGCTAGCAAATACTCTGAACTTTTGCTACCTTAGTGTGCCAGAGAAGGATTCTAGCTATTATAGTACGACTGTCATGAAACAGTGCCCAGGGAGAGGCATGTTTTATGTGCACAACATGTAAACCATGCCTTAGACATTCATAAATGTCATCTTCTCAGCACTCACAGCCATGTTTGTGTCACCTGGAAGAGTACACAAGGGCAGACCTTGTACAGTGCTTCCGAGTTAGGCAGTGCAATACCAGGTCTCATGGGCTGAGCCAACTCTCTGGAAAAGCCCCAGTGTCCTGTCACAGGTAGAGCTAGAGCCCTAGGGTTTGTCTACACTTTGCTTCCTGGCTCAACCTGAGATAGCAGAAATGTATCTGTGCTGGAAGGGTGCACTCCTGGGCCTGGGTAGCTTTCATGTGCTAATACTAGCCTGCATTGGTATGTATTCTTGAATTATCTACAGGGTGTCTGTGCGTTCACCCTGCCATACTGCACACTTCTGTGGACCAAGGGGTGTTTTCTCTGTGTGGCCCATTTTTTCCCTGTATCCTTCACTGCTTCTGTATGTTCCCAGCTAGCTACTTTACCCTAGAATGGTAGGTTTGCACAGTAGCACCCCATGTATTGTTGAGCTGGGCTGTGTGCGTGCAGTGAAGTGGCATGCATGCAGCACTTCACTGTGTGCATTTTGTACTGGAACATGAGAATCCCATTAGGCTGTGTATAAGGTTTCCCACCTTCCATCTGCTCAGAAAACTGCACCAGGATCTTGGACGTGTAAAGGTTAATGGTTGCCGTTCTTTCTGCAACAGCTTCATCTGTGCTCTTTTACTTTCTAACTTGGATATTTTGCTGCCCATTCATTTAGATACCTGATTATTCTATGCGCTCCTGTAAAGAGAAAGATGATAGGAAGCATTCTTCATCTTCTGTTAGCTTCTTTCAAAGAATAGTTACTCCAATGTGATGTTTTATCTGCTGTAAAATAATGCAGGGTGGATTATTTTGTACTATTTCTCTCACAGTCCATTGGTTTTGGTGGGTTTGGCTCCAGCTACTCATTCTATAATTATTGTTCTTACTTGGATTATGGTGCTACATAATCCTTAGATTAAATGGTTCTTTCCTGAATCATGTTGTTGTTCCATTGATACTGCAGATTTAAGATGTTTGATGCTCTAAAATAGGTTAGCTTCCTTCAGTGTGGGAAGTTTACTTGCAGTAAAGCAGGGTTAGTCCTTATTTAGACGAAGCTGTAAATATTTAATGAAAGTTCCAGCGAGAATGAGTTTGACCATAGCATTAGATAGCAAAGAAAAGAAAAAAGGGAAAGCAGATTTCTCAAAGAGGTTTTGTAGCAGTAATATGCCATTTTTGTAGCAGGAATATGATGGGCAAGTTAGACCACTCTGGGATCCTGATTGCCTCATCATCACTACAGTTTTTTATTTGTAGACAAAATACAGTACATGAGTAATCATAGAAATGGAACAGCTGTCTGTAATGCTGGAGGACTTTTCTCTGGGGAGCAATATCACCTTTGTCTTTGGCTGTTGGCACTTTTTTGTCCACTATATCAGTCCATCTTGCAGTTACTGTGACCTCTGAATGTGTTCCCGGTTGTGTTCCAGAGAACGTAGTAGCAGCTGTCACATTCGGTTGGATGTCCTTGGTGGTAGACAGTCAAGAGCATGTCTTCTCTTTCATTTTCTTTTGAAGTTAGCTGACAATATTAGTCTGCATTCATGTATGTTTTCATCAGATGTGACTCCGAGTTGCTTTTATCTACCATGGCCACTTTGAGCCAATTATATAAAAGAATATAAGAAGTATAAAAAGAAATACATTAGGATATGTCTTCTTTCACCATGTTAATGTCCACCCTCAGTTTGTTTTGCCCTGCTACAAGGAGAAGCAGATGTAATGCCAGTCCTTTTTCTGTGCAGCATATTATTTACTCATTTTTGTATAGTTATTAGGTGTTCTGCTTTATAATACAATATTGAAACACCACAAGAGACTTGTGTTAATCCTTCATTGATTCATATCTGACTCTCAAACACAGACATCCCTTGCTCCTCAGATACACCATCACAATGAAAGAGTTACCTCTGGAAGATCTGGGGACTGAGTGCATCAGTCATTATCGTGTTTACTCTTTTACAGTTTTGTATTTAATTTTGCTCACTCTCAGTCAAGTCAGGGAAAAAAAGGCATCTCTAATTAAGAAATGTGTTCTTACCACATAGTATTTAAAATCAGGAAGATTGGTTGCTGATCTCTCCTGAGTTCATCTAAATGTCACTAAAGTCTTTAGGTTCTGCGCTTTATAGGCTTTTTGCTTGAAAAATCAGACCTGATAACTCAGCTTTTATTTTCACTGTTTTACTTTTAAACAACTCCTTACCTAGTACAGTAATATAACACACTGACAAGCTGAAGAAAGGGTATCAGAATGCCATTCTCCCTTTTAAATGCCTGCTTTGCTATTTAATTGGGCAGATAAAGTAGGCGAAGGAAGAAGGTGGATCCTGATCTCTGTTTCACTTATATGGGAAGTTTGGATTATTGTAGTAGTCTTTTAGAGTCCATGCAGCCCATTTCCTATCTTCTCTTTAGCTACAGAAAACATCTCTCATAGACACTGATAAAACCGTGTTTCTGTAAGATCTGTGAAAATCACTGCTAACATAACTGCATTGCCTAGGGCTTAGCTACTTTATCATTAAGTAAATGCATTTGACAGGTTCTGTGTGATGATGCTGTTTCATCATTGCCGCTCAGCTTCGCATTACCAGCATTTCATTGTGTTACTGCGTTCACAAATGATAGGGATCCTTCTTCAAGTGCGACCACTCCAAGTGGGCCTGTGTTGTATTGCCTCAGGAGTAGTAGTTGTAACAGTTATTAGTAGCAGATAATTTTTTATGTTTCTTGTGGTTTGGTTTTTTTTTATTTGAGATCAGTTTATATGTACAAAATGGCTTTTAAATGGCTGGTTTAGTGGCATATTTATTTCGTAAGTGGACTGAGCCAAAGGGAAGCACAGAACAATGTAAAGACTGAGGCAGCTACAGGAAAGATCGAGGGAAAATAACTACTTTATGGTGACCTTCGCTTGAATGGTGTCTTATTCAGAAAAAGGAGGATTGTAATCTTACAGACTGTTGTGCAGTGCAGATGCGCGTCTTTCACAGTGGAGAGCCAAGAGAAAGGTTTGCTTGGTAGCTAGAGGCAAGCAGGATAACCTGTGGCATTGCTACTCTGTTTTGGTGGCTTTGGGCTTGGTATGGGATGTTTGCTATTACATGGCAAGGCAGAAATACACACCCCAGCTGTTAAATTTTTTCCCGTATAACTTACAATGACAGCATCATCAGGATCTCTTGGCACATGTTTTATCTTAAAGTTTCCAACACTGTTAGAGGCCAAATTGCACCTTAAGCCGCCTTGACCTGAATGGTGCTGGCATCTGTGAAGGAGAGACAGTGTCAGCCTCCTCCCTTTGCCCATGGGGACCCTGGATGCCTCAGCCATCTTTGCTCTAGGAACTCTCCTGCTTTTTAAAGTGATGCTGCAAGTCTCTTACGCATCCCATCCTGAGCCCATTCACAGGATAAATGAGAGGGCTGGCTGATCCTTCTTCAGTGGAGCATAGGCTGCTTGATATGGGTCCTGCCTTTGAGCTGCCTGCACACATCATGGCTTGCCCTGCATAGGTTAGTATATGAGGCTGGAGGAATGCAGGTTTCTTGCAGTCTTCTCCCTCCTTTTGTGCCTGCACAAGAAGAACTACAATCCTTCTCCTTTATATTCAATGCATACTTAGCCCTGATATCTGCAGCCTGTCCCTGCCAATTTTTATTCTCTTTAGCCTATAAACATAAGCAGACACCTTGGGGACTGATATTTGGCAGTTGCTTTCAAGTCTCTGTATATCTGACCTAGAAAGTAGGGAGTGTTTTTCAGTCTGTGCCAGTTACAAAGTCAGAATAGTCTGTATTAATTAGAATCATCTGCAATCCTTTTAGCATGTGAGCCTGTGGCATCATTAAGGATTTCATGCTTTCATTCCTAAAGGATGGATAGAGTTCAGTCCTCCAGATCTTTGATTATTTTTCTCATTAGCAAGCGTCTCCATGCTATAAATTAAAGGAGAAGGAAAGATTGCCATTCCCTGGGTGCTTCATAAAATGCCTTGGAAACCTGAGCCCCAGCTGCATCCAGAAGAAAATAATATTAATGTATAAAGCCCCACTTAACCATTTAGGTTATCAGCCCAGCTGTAGTTACTTCTCTGTAGTTATTTCCAGGCATATCATGCATATATTTAATCAGACAATCAGATGATTTTAGGGACTAAAACACTAATCCTCTTAAAACAGAACAACTTACTTGCTAAGGCCAGCTCAGCTTAAACAGTTCTCTTGCACAGAATTTCATCTTGATTTAATTAAATTGTGTGAGATCACCTCCTATGTTAAACTGTTTAACATAGTTTAACAGGTATGGTTTGTGTATGTAGTTAATTTCTCCTTCACTAGCCTATTAAAAAGCTCCTCAGATAATCCCCATTCACAATTCTGTGTTTAATCTGGAAAAAAAAAAGAAGCAGCTCTAGTAGCTATTTCAGTAACTCATTTTTTAGAATTTTTCCTCAAATCTGTAAAATGGGAATTACTTTCCAGTGGGAAAGATATTGGTAAATCTCCAGATATTTTTTTTCTTTTTTCCAAGGAGTTTTGAAACAGTCTAAGCATCCCATAATAAATTTTTCATCAGCAGAACATTTTCATTTTCCATTGAAAACTGATTTTGATTCAGAAATTTTAGTTATACTTACTTTAATAATTCAAAATCAGAATCTAATTTCTGATGTGGTCTATCAAAAGGCAGATAAGTGGGTCATGAATACTTTTGACACTTTGAAGATTGATGTGAAAATATTTTGATAACTCATACAATGAACTCTCTTTTTTCAACCTAGTTGTAGCAAAAAATCTCATCCTCTTCTGGAATGATTTCCTGTTTCTAGCACAAAATAAATTGTTTAAAGGAAGGGAAACACTAACTCTTCTTCCAGCGAGTAGTTACTGGATTTTAGCACTGAAGCAAAAATGAAAATTTACTGAAGTCTTTCACCACCTTCTTCAGCTGAATAATACCAGACCTAAAAATTGTAGGTTCCAGGCTTTGTATTACCTCTTTGACTCCTCTGAAAAGCTATGGATTATCTTTCCTAGATTTGACTAATAAATGTAACTTTGTCTTTTATGTGATTATATCAAAAACTCCTTGAAGTTTATGAGACAATTTCCCTTATATGCATATCTGTGGGGACTCTGGATCAAACTGTCCTAACGTGAGTACTGCGGTTCCTTTAAAACATCTGCAGTAGCTGATAACGTGTAAAATGTCTCCCGCCAAGTTCTTCATTCACAGTTGTGATCATTTGAGTTCTGTTTTGTCGCGTAGACATACTCATGGTATAAAACCCAAGATGAAAATATTGTTTAAAAGAAGAATTTTCAGGGCTTGCTATGTGAACAAAACGATTTGTGCCTTCCCCCGCCTTCCCCAGTTATTTATTACTGCACTTTCCAAATGACCATCCATGCTGTCCAGCACTTACTTACAGTAAATCTGTGTCAGTTCATAGGCTCAGCAGAAGCTTCTAACTATGTGACCTTCTGCCCCTGCAGATCCAGCCCAGTGGCCCTCCTGGTAAAACAGCATAAATTTGCGGGCTAAGAGTTCTGTAGCTATAGCATATAAATTGTGAGAATGACAAGGTTCATTACATTGCCAGACGACTATATTCTGTAATGCAGACCTGATCCAAAGGACAGATTTTAAATATATCAAATAAGTTCAGCAGATGATTGGATGAATTTAATTGCTGATTTAATCAGTGAAATTCCGTGAAATGGGAATCAACAAGGTGTTGGTCCTGTGATATGTCATTACAATTAAAGGCATGCCAGAATG
Organism: Rhynochetos jubatus; assembly: GCA_027574665.1. NCBI lineage: Eukaryota > Metazoa > Chordata > Aves > Eurypygiformes > Rhynochetidae > Rhynochetos > Rhynochetos jubatus. The sequence continues at coordinate 26,652,881 of CM050653.1, forward strand.
GTTCATTCTGATGTAAAAGTCAAGTGGGTTTTGAAAATTATTAAACACATTCTGCAGCGTAGCCTTGATTTAAAAATAATTTTGACATATATGTGTGTTTTAAGTATTATTTGTCCATGATTTTTTATAAACAAACCTTTAAAAAAATAGAGTGCTTTAAACTCATGCCCTTGTGAGAGGGGCTGTTATGGTTGCCAGGCAGCTGAAAGATAGTGCTCTGCTCTCAGGAAGGTCATAGTTGCTCTTTTTATTGGTGAAGACTGGAAGTCAGAGGTGTCAGCCTGCTTGGAAGTGCAAATGCAAACCCAAGTATCTGGCTGTGCTCCAAGAGTGATACCGAACTCCTTGTTTGCTGAATGTATTATGGCATTTTATTTTATGATTAGCAGCCCAGCTCCAAAACCAAGAACCCATGTTGAAGTCAGAGCATACTGCTCTACAAGCCGAAGTGAGTGTTTTGTTGAGAGGCACAAACTCTCCCTAAATGCTGATGGCTGCTGTGCTTATAATGTGCTTCAGAAAACAAGTAGCACAAGGAAGGTATTTTCTTTTTGCCAATCCTTTTAAAGTGGAACAGATCTGCAAAACAGAGCACAGATGGCAGCAGAATAGTGGCTTAAATGCAAAGCGTCAATTGAGGCAAGTGGTGCTTTTCCATCTCTGAGTAGTAGCTTTGAATCTTCTTTTTTTCTTGATGTATTTTGTTTTGGAGACACACTTTAAATGTACAGCAAATATCAGAAAGTGAAAATCACAGTGGAGAAAATTAAGATTATAAAAATCTAGAATGAAAGGAATAAAACCAAACATCTTATCTGTAGACCTATATATTTTTAAACATCCCCTGTAATTTCTCACCAACGATTTCTTAGTTCAGATTTTCTAATTAATGAACAGCAAAGGAAGAGCTTTGGGGAAAATGAGACAACAAAGTAGGTAGAACTCTTCAAAATTTTATAGCCAAGTAATTGCAGTCTTAAATTCATTCTCTCAATATTTAGACTTTAAAAAAAACCCCGTCTACAGACGTGATAGGTTACCTACTGAAATTGCAGATAATACTGGATTGTAATATGGTGACAATACTTGTTATCATATTGAAAAAAGGCATTCAAATGCATCTTAAATATTGTGTTCTACTGATTTTAAAATAGGTCTCGTATCTCACAGTTGTTGCATCCAGTACTTTTAAGAATATATGGTTTAGCTGGAACCTGTTTTTCAGTATATCATCCATGTGCACGTGCACAGCTCTTAATGTAAGCAATTCTGAAGCTTTTGGAAATTGTAATCCAGGCCTGTATTTTAAACGTGAGGCTTCTCTGCGTCAAACTGAAAAACAAGGATCCTGTTATTCGTTGCAATTTTGGGCTTTTTAGTTCGCTGTTTTTTCCTAATTCGCTTCTTTTCTTAGTTACATTTGAAGTGAGAATAAAAGAAAGCAAGAAGCAGACTGAACCTTACAGGCTGTCAAGTAGCCCTCCTGTCAATACAGAATCACACAACCAAGAGGGGCTGAGGTGGGAAGGCACCTCTGGAGGTCATCTAGTCAACCCCTCCTGCTCAGAGCAGGGTCACCTAGAGCAGGTTGCTAAGTCTGTGTCCAGTTGGGTTTTGAGTCTCTGAAAGGATGGAAATCACAGAAACTCCTTGGCCAACCTGTTCCAGTCTTTGACCACCCTCACAGTAAATAAGATTTTTTTCACATGTAAGTGGAATTTCCCCAGTTTGTGTCCATTGGCTCTTGACCTGTCACTGGGCACCACCAAGGAGAGTCTGGCTCCATCTTCTTTTACTGACCCTCCCAAGTCACCCACCCTGTTAGTTGGGCTGTTCCTCCCCCCAGATTCTCTGTGGACAACCATCTCTCAAACCTACTCACAGCTGAAGTCTGAGTTGGGTTCTCAGAACTGCTGCTTGGAGCAATCTCCTGTCTTTGCACAGGGCCCATGGTGACATGTTTCACTGCTGGAGCACATAATTTATGTGCCTGAAGATAGTATAAATACCCATTGTAATATCAAGACCCTCTGCTACCCCAAATGGGGAAAATGAGACTAGTCATTTCTTCCTAACACTCAGAATCTTTACTCTGGTAAGAAAAGGTGTTATGAGACTTCATATGCTGTGGATGACTCCACGTGTTGTGGGTGAGTCTCTCCTTCAATTCTTGTCTCTCATTTTAGTAACAAACTATGTTCTGCTTAATGGGATTGGCCTTTGATCTCTGAAACCTCAGCGCAGCTTAAGCTGTGGAGTCATGGTACACTCCACTGTATTTTAGGGTTAGGAGGGCATAGCTATTTTCTATGCAAAGGGCCATTTTGGGACGTTGCTGTTGCTGTAAGGGAAGATGCTGGGTTTTGGACCTGTCAGGTCTAATGGTTTTTCATTAGGGACACATATGGATATCTCAATTCAGCAGGTACTTTGGGACTCAGTACCCTGTCAGTGAAATTTGCTGCTGGTCTGGAAAACACAACCACTCTTGGGGACAGGATATGCCACGCTATGGCGTTTGCTTTCCTCTAGTTCTTCTTGCAGGTGTGATTTGCAATGTGGCAAAGAGATTTCTACCCTGCAAGGGGCCCCTTGGGAAAGCAGGGTTTGCTGTTATTCCTGTGAGTAGCCTTTTTCAAAAGCATGGATTTGCAGGCCTGGTTGCTCTTGACCTGGGAAGGGAGAGTGAGGGGAGAAGTCGTGCAGAACATGTTCTGCAGCATCAGCAACAGATGAGGGAGGATTTGATTTTAGCTTCAGGGAAGCAGAGTCAGAACAAAGCTGCCAGCATGTTGCACACAGGCCGAATGAAAAGGGTTGGATTGGGGCATTTACCAGAGCCAAGTTGTACTGCACTCTGGCTGTGGTTCTGGGTATTAAATATCATTTCATGATGGTGACTTAGTAAGTATATGTATTGGCACTGATGCCTTACATGTTTCATACTATCACTGGGGCCAGACCCCAAGTTATTTAAATCAGCTGAGAAGTTCTCATGGATTCCAGATGGTTTTGACAGACTCCATAATTAATGCACTTGGAGGTTGGAATTCTCTAAAAGAGTTCAAATATCATATTTTATTTTTAGTTTATTTATTTTAGTCTTCTCCACATTTTCAATCTACACAATTTACATTATGCAATCAGAATAAAATCTTCTAGAAGCAGGGTTCCGCAGGGCATCATAAGAGGTGGCAGAGTGCCTAGTCTTCCATGGTAATAACACAGAAAAGAGAATGCTTCTGTTCAAATTCCTTTCACCTCCCACCTTAAATTTTGCAATGGTCTCTCTCCTATTATGTCTCCCTAATGCTTTGGACATGTATTTGAAATAGAAAAATGTAACAAGTTGCTTTACCATCCAATCTGTTAATAATATATGATATTTGGGTTTCTTCCTCCTGTTGGTTTCTTTCTGCAGGTTATTCCCCTACTGACTGGGGAGAATGAAGATGCATTGTGTCAAAATGATCTGCTACTTTTTCAGTACTAAGAGCTGAAACAGCACCAGCACTAATGCTGTCCTAAATTCAAGGCAGAAAATAGATTCTTGAGATCATCGTACAGAGCAAGTAGAGAATACTAAAACATGCCTGTCTGAAGGAAGAGAGTGAAAGCAGATCACTTTAAAGAGAGATAATAACCCTTGTACCTTGTCTAGTTAGTGCAAGATCTAAAAGCCCTCATTCCCTGCATGCTGCTTTAGAACAATCTGTTATTTGATAATAGTTACAGCTTTTTATCCTACAATTGGCCAAGGGCAGCCATTGTGCACGAAACGTGTAAAAGAAAGATTGATAGCAGGGCTATTGTTTGTCACTGTGTGGGAGACTGATACAGCAAGCAGCTCTGAGACAATGTTGGGTAGTTCCGATTCAAATAGTGCCTGTGCTGTCTGGGTGGTGGGAATAGGCTGATCTGGCTCAGTCCTGACCAAGCTGCTCATGCTCGGTGAGTTTCCAGGGTCCCTTCCCATGCTGTGTACGCTCACTTCACCCACTGGAGGAGGTTCAGCTCAGATGGTCTGCAGGAGATTTGTGGAAAAGGTGGAGAGTGCAAGGGACCACTACTTTTCCCTGCTTGGTCTAATGCTTGTCTCTTTTCCCCATAAAAATGTTAAGGTAAAAAGTTTTGTATCTCTTCTACATACATCTGTGCCAAAATCCATTGAATCTTTTTAGAGGGACTTTCACTATTTGTGCTCTCTGAAAAGGTTCAGCAGGGGAGCACCTCTGCCTGCCTGCTGACCTACCAGTCAAGCAGTTCTCCTAGGTCATGCGCTTGTCTTCAGGGTCTGTAACGTGGGTGACTGCAAGTCCCAAAGCTAATTTCTGTTTTCTTTTATGAAGAAGAAGGAAAAAAGAGGAACAGCATCTAATTCTTTTCTTCATGTAAAAATCCCTAGAGAAAGAATTCATCCACTGCATTTGAAAAAGGTTGGCACTGCTTTTTCACTGAGATCCAATGGCATTTCACGATCCCCGCTGAGAACTGCCCACAGGAGAACAAGCATAATTGCGATGCTCATCCAAATGATTAAGGAATGTCATACGCTATGTCTGCTCATCACAAACAGATTAGCTTTCATTTCCTAGTCTGGATGACAGCACAGGCTATTCAACATTGTCTTTGGGTTGCTAATCCTCAAAGAATCTATTTCTTTTTCAATGTTATTGCCATGGAAACTGGCTAAATTGCAGGTCCAGATTTCATCTTTGCTGTTCACTCTCATTTTGATCGGAGACATTCTTCAGGTGCTAGGAAGAGGCAGAGGAGAAATCAATATTGTTCTTTGGAACATATAGTCACTCCCTGTACTCTCCAGCCTTCACGATGCGACTGTAGCCACTTGCGTTCCGTGTCTCCTAGGGCAAGAGACTTGAAACCTGCAGATCTGTTACCTGCAGCCTTGTTTTCTGCAGTTAACATTGCTCAGCCAAGTTTGAGAGGACAACACAGCAGATTGCTTCCTTGTCTGTTTTTCAAGGCTTTGAAAGTGGTAACACAATGATGCAGCGAGAGCAATTACCATTTGGAGCACAAATCTAGGAAATATTTTGCAGATGCACTAAACCAGTTGAAAACAGGTGTAATCAGGAGTCAAAGGGAATTGCTATTAGAAGTACGTATCAATGCCAAGAATGGTGAAGTGTCTATGTTAGAATCCAGATAATGAAATACTTAAGGGAAGAACTATGTCATCATCTTCTTCGTTATATGTATGGTTTGCTTCTAACAAATGATGGCCTGAACCATAGGTATTGCTCTTATCATATTTGGGGGGTTTGGGTGCTGTCTTGAGTGTGTGAGATTTACAAATTCATTTTGTTTAGGTATTCAGCTGGGTACCTGGTAAATGTGCCCTCTCTTGTAGCCTGGTCTGGATTCTTAGAGGTGGAATGTAGGCGCTGTATCTCTTTAGAGACCTGTTGCAAGCTCTCACTTTAATCAGATGATAATGGAGTTCTTTCTGATGGAATAGTCTTTATCCCTTGGGAAATTTTATAGGTTGAAAGTGGATGGAGGTTGGGGGTGGGGAAACTGAAATGACTTATGTATGCTTTCTTTTAAGTGTTTGGAAAACCTAGATATGCATGTATAAGTAGCCCCTAGGCAGCTGTAAGATTGGAAACTGGCTGAATGCATAGCAAGTCCTAATATATGCTACTGACCTTGGTGACATTACGAGAGTAATTTTCACACAGATAGCATTTTTAATGGAGTATCTATAATGCATTAGTCACTGATGCTTTTGTCTTGCATCAGACATTCAGATCCTTCTGTCCACTTTCCACCGTACTTGAGCTACAGTCAAGTTACAAGGAAAAAAATCTGTTCTTTATTACTGTATTATTTTGTCTCTGACCCTTTTGTACTACAGTTTTGTTTTGGAGAGTTCTTTCTGTATCACTGTAAAGTCTTTCGTGCCAGTACACATCACTGTGGATCATAAGAAGTTGAGGGGAATAAGTGCCCTTACACAGCATGGGAAAGCACCTTCGCATTACAATTCTTCATTCCTTTTGCACATACAGGGTGTTGAGATTGATTCTTTTCACTCTGACACGACAGAGTGCAGCACATGCCCTTGTTTGTCTCTCCAGAGAGTGAATTAACATTGGTAATAGAATAGGTGAGTTTACTAAGTACAGGAGGTTGCATAATTATGTGGCTGTAAGAGATCTATTTCTAACCTGATTCAATAACTTTTTGGTTTATATGAGTGATTTATTGGCAGAGGTTGCTATTGTTGCAGAAAAGCTTGTGCAAATTGTGCATGGCTGGTTATATGGCTGGTTTTGGCTGAACCTGATTATATTATGTTCTCTGTTTCCTCATAATTTGTATTCAGAAGAAATTAGGGGAGTTTTTAATTTTGAGGACTCATTATACAGTGTGTCTGCATGACTTGCTTGCTTTACTGAAGGAGCGCTTTCCTTTAGCCTCTGCTAGTGAAAGCAATGCATAATCTAGTGCTCATACTACAGGAAAACGTGCTCAGGAGCCAAACTTGTATTCCTGATTCTGCCATGGATTCTGGGAGTTTTCTTGCATATGAGATGTGGCTCCTTGAGGGAGGAAAAAATAAAGTAGAATCAAGAGCCAAGGAATGAGTGGGCACTTCTGAAAATGCTGGCCTCAATATGTCAGTGTTTGTATTTCTAAGCTGGGGGATTGTAAGTATTTCACAGGACTCCAGAAAGGCTCTGTGAGTGTTTGCCAAGTGTTTTAGAGATAGTAGCGGCTAGTTGTGCTGCAGTGCAAGAAACAACGTCTTCACTTCAGACCACACCACTGGAGCATTCATACATTTCGTGACACTCCCATATGACAGCAGTCCATTAAGAGACTGTCATAGATCTGAATCCCCCTTCTTCCCCAGAAATTTTACCTGAAGGAAAAGAAGAGGAATTTATTTATTTATATATATTATTTATGCAGATGCTCCTGGAGTACGTCAGAGCTGGTGTCAACATGCCAGTTGTTGGCATATGCACTATGTGATGTTCGTGCCCAGAGCACTGTTTTACAGGATGACTTACCGTCAGCCTCAGGAGTGTGTGAAGGGCTAGGCTTATCAGTGGGGTTCATAGCAAGTGCTCAGTCCACCTTATAGAAACATGATTACAATAAATTGTGCCTGCAGATTTTACAGATTATTGTGAATGCATCAACCACAGAGACTTAAAAATCTTTCAGAAAAAGAAAAACAAAATGTTGCATTAACCAACATCTGAAAGCAAACCCAGCTTCTTCCCTTTGTTTACTGATAATACACACAATAATACGTAATTTTAATAAGCTGCCTGCCCTGTCACAGCTTGACATAGAAACCGTGTTTGACGTTCTGTGGCTTTCCCTTTGCACTTGGAGGTTGAATGTACTACATAGAGCATGTAACTAATGAGATAAGGTTTTGTTCATCCTTTCAGTTAATTCTGTGTGTTCTTTTTTTCCCCTCCCCTTTGTGCTGCACGGCTGATTACCACCCTAGGACCTTGCAATGGGACACAGACCCCTCAGTGCTGCAGCTCCAGTCTGACTCTGAACTTGGGTATATGTCGGCTCTTTTTGTTATTTGTTTACCATTTCTTTGCAAGAATTATGTTGAAAATGCTTCCCAGTTGAGCTGGTTTTATGTGATTTTCATTTGTTTTGTTGACTCAAAAAGACCATAATTTAAGTTTCCTTTTTTTAGTTTCATCAATAAGAAGCTTCAGCAAAGCCATCTTTGTGGAAAAAAACAACTATTTAAAGAAGCTCATGAAAAGATAAGCTGCTATTTCTGTTGCCTGAGACACAATACAAATAACTATTTCATTACAGATGAAATGTTATTATTGTGGCACTTAAATGTGCATGTACAGTTACATTGGTCTTGTTTGTACCTGTTGATTCAGACTCCTCTCTGAATCATTTGCAAGGTACTTTTTCCCCTCCTTCCTGTCTGCTATAGTTACACTGTTTCCACACGCAGTAACAACTTCCCCTTTCTCCTTAGGAGCTGTATATGAGCTTATAATTGTGCACTTAAATATGACCATAGTCTGAGAGTAATTGCCATCTTAGTTCAGGCCTAAAATTAGTATTTTCTAGTTTGGATTGAAACTTCTCTACCCCAAGCATCTGAAATAAAATGAGTTAATTTAAATAATTTAGAAATGCCTACCTGTATAGATATTTAGGATAAACTGTTCCCCTAAAAAGGATAGGTAGCAGTCCCTCAAGTTCTTCAGAACTTGAGTCATGGACAAAACCAAATCTCTATGTTGAAGAAATTGCTCTACCTATAAACTTATGGGCTTGCCTCTCTGAGTGTCCAGGCAAGCATCTTACACTTTTACTAGTTCATGTGAGTTCATTCACCATTCTATAAGTAAAACAACAATTTCCCTTTAACTACAGTTGTTGACATTTGACAGTGCTCCCAGCTGCAGTGAGGAATGTGAGGGCTATTAATCAGTAAAGATCAAAAGGAGTGGAAAGTATCCACAGACCTTTCTAAAGAAGGTTCCTCCACACCCAGAACTACTAGGAATGTTTGTAATTCCCACCTGAGTGGGCCTTCAAATAGATCCAGTCTCTTTGGTACCTGGACTGTACCAAAAAGTTATTTTTTGAGTGGTCAGTGCAAAGACAGAAAAGCAGCATGCTGAAGAGCAAATCCACAGCTATACTCTATAATGCAAGTCCTGCCTTTTTTGAAAGCAAACTGTCTTCAAAGCCAAGGCAGAGTTAGAGAAAGGACCAGACTTTCCTCTGGTATCATGAGACTAGATTAATACAAAAAAAACCCAAACCCAAAACAAACACAAACAAGCAAAACCAAAACCCCATACCAAACAAACCCAAACAACCAATGCAAAGAAAACCTGCAGTCAGCCGTTAAAAGATGTGTGTAGCGAAACACTTCTAGCAGATACATCTTTCTTCCGGTACCTACAAACAGAAATCAATTTCAGTGCTTGGACTTTAGTTACTGTCCTCCTACTGACATCCCATAGGTAGTTTTGAAAGGAATACGTCAAAACTTATGTGCTGAGATGAACATTGGGCAAACTGTAAATGGTAAGAATTATGAGCACCTCAGATGAAAAATGGGGATGGGAAAGGAATAGACATTTTAGTGCTTGCCCTAAAAAGCACTAGAGACCAGAATATTACAGTCCATATTTGGTAGAGTCCAGATACTGAAAGGATGCTCCAGTTGTCTCTAAGTGAACAAAGAGTTAGGCCAACTTTCAGTTACACAAGAACCATTACATGTCGCTTAACAGGGGCTAAAAAGAACTCGGAGACCACGTTCCTTCAGATGAAGACAGACCTCCCTGTCTTCACTGGTAATTACCAGGGTATGGGTGACACTAGACACTGGTACAGGCACCAGCAATTCCTTAAGTAGAAATACTTTACATGAAAAATTCCACACATTCTCACAGCACAGTGCTCTGAGATGTAGCTTGCTTCTTGGTTAGCAGCCTACAGATAGGCTAACCCAACCAGCAGTTAAATCCAGCTCTCGGTAAGAATCCATGTTCCCCATACTCAGACAGTTGAGGAGATACAGAGTAACTTAATGTGAAACTGTTGTTAGAATTAGGTGAAGTTCTAATTAGGCCCAGATTAGAGACATAATTAATTAGACATTATAGTTAACCAAGACCACAGTCAAGAAGCTCTTTCAGTGCAGAAGGCTTAAGAATCTCAGTAAATGGAACCAGCAGCCTGGGACAGCAGGGGACTGGTTACATAGGAAAGTCTAGCTGACCAAGTAGGCAACAGAGGTTGCACATGTGGTGCTGAAGGAAGACAAAGCACATCATAAGATTTTTCTGGGTGAGATATTTATTAAAGCTTGAATTCACACACACCCTCAGTTAAAGCAGCTACAAAAATGTAACACTACTGAAACTTTCGTTAGTTGAAGTATATCACAAGCTGTAGAAGTTTTTCTGCCCCCAGTAATGGTGTAGAAGTTTTTCTGTATGGTTTTCAGACAACCTTAGCTCCTACTCATATTTGCAAAGTCACAGATGGTTGTAAGGAGGGAGACTTGTTAATTTTTCCTCTTTGAAAAGAAGAAAGACTCAGAGCTGTAACAACTATTTCTGCTCTAGTGGTTTGTTACGTGATACGGTTGATTCATACTGATTACCTCCTGAATCTAATTGCATTCAGCTTAATAACAACTTAGCCAGTAAAAGAGATTAGAAAAATATACAGCTGATGTAGCATTAACCAGCTGAAGAGTTCAGTAGGTGTCATCCAATGATGACAATTCCCTTTTGAGACTCATTTCCTTTCAGACATCCATGCTAGTTGAATACCTAAACCATTGTAAATTAATTAGATCAAAACCTCTTTGACCTCTATACTTCTGACAATCTGGAAAATGGAGAGGATATGTATATGAATTTTCTGCTTTTCCAAATTGCTCTCTCTAGTGACACGGCAGTTCAGAAACATTGTGTCCATGGATTTATTTCCCATAAACAGACAAGCGTGCTTGCATTTGTTGATGTAGGCAACAGGACTTCTTTGGTTGATTTGTTTGTTATGTGCATATTCTTTTCTCTGCTGAAACTTGGCATTTTTTCCAGTAAAACACTTGCAAGTAACCATCTGTTTATTCTTCCCTCCGTACGGGCAGTCAAATAATATTCAGAAAATAAATTGATCCCACACACACTGAGTGAACTGTGTATGACTAAAACTGTTCATGACCGTGTTCAGCAATCTCTCTTCTTTTTCCCTTATCCACTTTCAGTTAGTTGGCTTTACTGATTTATTTCATATGATATGTTTAAAGTAAAAGACTAGTGAGACTATTCTTGCCCCATTCCAGTTGTGTCTCACAGCACCACTCCAACCCTTGGACTCTATTAATCATAAACCTACGTCAATTCCACTACTAATGAGTCCTGTGGAAGAGAGAATCTCCTTCTTCATGGAAATTACCCACCTTGTCAATTAAAGGCTCTGTTATTGCTCTCAGGTGAACATCTGACAGTCCTAATCCAGCCTGATTTATACCCACTGTGCCCTTTCCACTATTGTGGATATCAGGCTGAGGATTAACTCTTTTGAGTACGCAGAACACTAGTAATGATGGTCCAAAAGAGAATGTTGTTGCGTGTTACGAGGGGCACAAGCAGGTCATTTCTCTCTCCCATTTACAGTCCCTCTCAGCAGTGTGGTCTAGAGGTTCAGTAAACTGCACTTTATTATGGCAAATGGTTCCCAGGTTAATTTTCTTCACTGCAATTAGGTACTTCTCATGCATAGTGTATTGTGTTTCATCTTAGCAAACACCGAAATATTTTTTTTGTCCTGTTCATGAAAGTAAACACTCTTGTTCCTGCTGCTGATATACATTTAACATGCCTAACCTTTTGATGTCATGTATTCCATCTTAGACGCAGACTGCACAAGCTAGGGGTGTCAAAGATTACCCAGGTTGATTTCTTACCTCGGGAGGTGGTATCATACTCCAAGGAGACACAGACACCTCTTGCCACACATCAATCTGAAGGTAAGATTTTTATTTTTTTTTTAAACATTTTCACAGAAAATAAGAGTTAAAGAATGTAAAAGAAGTAATAGTAAATCATAATTTAGTTAGTTACCACATATTTTCTGCAAGCCAGGTATTGTTTATGTGATTAATGGCAGTTCTGGTGAGAATAATTATAATAATGACTTTAAATTCGGTTGGAACCAAACTACTTCTGCCTTACAATGCATTGTGCTTAGATAGCAGTTTAATGAGAACATATTTTCAAATAAATTATTATGAATATAATTAAAGTTATTCATTCCGTGCTTTGTGAAGAGGCAGTTATGGAAAGTTGCCCTCAAATATTTGGTCAGTGTAATTGTGTCCCCCTCCAGTAGGTAGATCTTAGGAGGAGTCGCAGTTTAGCTCTGTGTGCTGAAAAAGGAGGCTTACATAATGTGGACAGTCCTGCTTTCTCTCTGCTGACAGATGTGTTATCTGTACTCATGGAGCTGTTTGTTAGCTGTTTGGATTTCCTGTTGATAAGTAAATATATGGGCTAGTTAGTAGGAGAGTGCTGATCTATCTATTCCTTAGACTAAACACTTGCCAGTTAACAACAAAGGATCAAGAAAAGTTCAAAAATGTGGTGCTTTCCTGCAGCAGATAGTGTAGAACACTGGGCTCCGTACAGAAGAAGATGATTCACGTAGGTTGCAAAAGGTGTGTGAGTAGATCTGTCTAAATACAAGTTACTGTCAGGGAAGATACAGTAATAAACATAGCCAGCTTTATTTCTGCAACTGGGTTACCAGGTCTGCCTTTAAGAAACCAGAAATGAAAAATGCTGAGCTAGATACTCAGATTCTACTTTCCCAGACCAGAGGTTTGCCCTAGTCACCTCTTATCTGAAAGAGTTGTTCAAGCATAGACATCCCTGTTGCTTGGATGCTGCTTCTTCACTAGCATGTCCTGCCATCTTTGCCTTCTCAGAAGGAGAGGCTGCCTCAGAAGCCTCCCTAGTTCAATACAGCCCGTCTCTCTGAGGGCTGCTGAAGCCTTGAGAAGTTGGGGTTCTCCCCTGAGGCCTTGCCTTCCTGGCTTGAGACAAGTAGGTGCGCAACCCTGGGGCATTATCATGGAGTCTTTGTTAGACAAGGTGGAGAGGATATCTTTCCTCCCTAGCACAGGGCCTTTATGGAATGCAAGAGCCTATAAATATGGATAGTTGAACACATGGCTTTGATATGTTTACTTTTCTCAGGCCTGCGACTCCAGCACTCTTTAGCTGACAAGCCTTTCTGAATAGGCCAACCTCTCTTGAGGAACCACCTTCTTCCAATAAGTTCACAGATTTATAGTGTTCTTGCTTTTTTCCCCAAGGAGCTCTTCAACTACTACAAAATCCTTTTCCTGGGTAGCCAAGTGGACAATCTCCTACCCTTCAAGAAAAAAACAACCCAAAAAAAACCAACAGTGCTGCTGTGGAGCCTGGCAGTCAGCACAGCAAGCACAGAGGGCAGTGTGTCTTGTCTTGGTTCTCCCAACACAGAGGAAGCTCTTGTTCCTCACTTTCATGAAAGAAGATAAGTGCAAACATAAAAAGTGATGGACTTTAAAATTCCTAGGCCAAACCTGCGATGGGAAAGGTCAAATAGTGATAAGTGGGTTTGGTGCCTGGATTTATTATCTTTCATATTCTCAGTGTCATTGCAGTCAAATAAAAAACATCAACAAAAGTGAAATTTTAATATTTAAACACAGAGAAAATATCACCCAATCACTTCCCTTAGATGCATGAGGGAGAGAAAGTTTAACTTCTTTCCAATCTGCTGCTAGGGAATTCTCTGCACATAACTTGGACGTGAATATGGCTTTGCATCAGTAAAGGAGTGTCAGGAATGTTGGTTATTTCATTGAAAGGGCATTTAATTGGAAACTCTCTAGGCGGTAAATAAACTCTGTGATTTTGGTCTCCCAGGTCTGATGGAAGTGACTTCTCAGGTTTTCAATATCCCAAGCCTCTATATGAATGCTGAGCCCTTCATACTGTCACTCGAAACACGAACAGCAAACAGGGGAATGCCTCAGGAGAGCAGTTTTGAGGAGAAGTCTCTACACTGTTCCTATGCATTCATGTGATAAAATATAGCCATTATCTTTTCAAGATAAATTGTTCAGCCATTACTACAGTTACGTGCTCAGTTATTCTGTATCTGAAGCCTTGGAGTTTGAGAAAAGAAAAAAAGAAACCCCTTATTTACTTAGCTGAGTCTGACTTCAGCTTTCAGAATTCACTCTTTCACTGCCTGCCTTGGACATAGGAAATGTCAAAACGTGGAATTTTAGGATAAGGTGGTCACATGCTTGCTTCTGGTTTGAAAAACAACTAGTGAAGGGTACAGCTGGGTGGAAAGGGCTTTCCTGTACGATTAGACCACTGAAAGAGGACCTTGAGTCCGTTCAAAGCTCTGCAGCTTTTTTGAAATGTCAGCATCAGGTTTTCTGCACACTGTTTCTCTACAAAGAAGGAAAGAAACTCTGAGGTACCTCAGACCTACTGCTGTTCGAGCTCAGAGGATGTAGGCCTTTGTGGTAATGCCTGTTCCCCACCAATCCTTATAAAACTGGTAAAGGAAAGCTTCATTGAGATAAGTACAGTGTGGTGCCAGAGAGCCAAATGCTATGAGCACTGAAGTCTCAGCTTGTCAGCTGCTAATTTTAGAAGAAAAAATGTGGCATTATTCTTCACTGTATAAAAACAGATTAACTCCTCTTTTCAGAACAGGTAATTCACTTTATTTGAGAGGAATAATGACATGTCATTTCTCCCACCCACTCTATTATTTAGAGAGATGTGTATATGCATCATTCAACCCTTTGATCACAAGTAGCTAATTCTTTTGCTTTATTTAGGTCACAGTACGCTTCAGCCTTTTCTTCCTTGTAGGATGACTTCAAAAACACACAGATCTTGGCTCTGAAGCCTGAGAAAAAAAGTGCTCTTTAATTTTACCCTCCTCCTTCTATAATTTGACTTGAATTTAGGTGTTCATAGGCACTGAGAGACATTTCACTTGTGCTACTTTTTCCATTCTATAGTTGATTAAGACCTAGACTATGCCAAATATCTGAGAGATCTCTGTGAGTTATTCCTTCACTGTACAGAGACTCTCACATTGCCCCAGCATGACAGCCCCATGTAGTCTTTGATGGATGGACCCTCCAGAGCACTGCAGCACTTTGCTGAAGGCACACCTAGGAGAAAAGCCATGGCCTGACCTCTGCCCAGGATGAATCCTTAACTGCCACACAGCAGTGGAAGGGGGTCTGCACGTCTGCCTGCAAGCTACCTTCTCAGACAGGAAAACAGCCTGCGCATTCAAGCTCTGCCAGATGCCTGCCTCAGCTTCAGCTTACTGTTCTCCTGCTCTCTACTGGGCCAGGAGCTAAAATCTCAGTGAGGAAAACATCACACTGTACCTGAACTGAGAAGGAAGATTCTCCTCAAACCCAGGGAGGCAGGGAGAAGATGAATGTCTGTGATCTCTTTGGCTTTGCTGGCCAGTGTCAGGAATGTTTTTATTCCTCTTTCAAGAAGTAGAAACTACTTTTTCATTGTTAAAATGAGATGTTCTCACCTTTCTGGCTTGCCAGACTGTCACTGCACATAGGTTAGTCTGAAATGCATTTCTGAAAATGTAGATCCTGTCTATAGGGAAAGAAGATACGACTTTCTAGAACAATGGAGGTCCTATGTGCTTCATTTGTTTATCATCTTCAAGAGATGGTTGTTCATGTGCAGAAAACAAATGTGTTACCATACTCACCTCCTGAATAGGAAAACCTCATCCTATGTCACAAATGTGTGCCCTGTTCTGGCAAAGAATGCAGTTTAGGCCTGTGCTCCATCTATTTATCTCCTGTATTCATATTATGAGAATATGTTGGCTATTAGGGAAAGAGGAAAAATAAGCTTTCTGCTCCATTTGGAAGCAGACTGGAATGAAGTGGTAAAACAGACGTGAAATTCCAGAGGCTGGGTTGGGTTCTGTATCTCTCTGACACTACAATTCTCTGAACTATTGTTCCTGGAAGTCATCCTTCTTAAGGCACTGAGGGAGGAAAGAGGAATTCTGCTCACAGTCTAAGGGTCAAGACACATGAGTTTAGGTATCTGTGTGTGATACCAGATATGACTACTGTAGGGTGAACCAAAACTCTCTCTAGGCACCATTGATTGCATTGACTAGTTCTTCACTGACTAGCTTGATAGCAGAGCACTTCAAGTAGGCATATTAATGTAGGTTTCTCATTTTTGAGTAAAATGCATATGACTGAAAGTGTCATACACTGGCACTGTGTGAGGGCTGCATCCTATCTGGAGTTTTGGTAATTGTATGAATAGTTACCTGTGACTAGGACTGACAAATCCCAGTGCCGTGAAAACAAGTCAGGTCTCTGGAAATTCCACAATAAAATTTGTAGATAAAATTATTTTTACTTTGATTGTAAACTGTTTGATTGTAATCTCAGTTGTGGACCAAGATTTCCAGGTTTAATCAGTGTGTGGAGGTCTGTCGATGCCCATCCTGTAAGATAATGTGCAGCAGACCTCTAGCACAGAAAATTCTGCACCAGGCCTGCTGTGCCTTCCTGTGTCTGACCATAGATCAGCTCTAGCTTTGTGTCAGTGAATGCTGTACTTAAGAAAAGCCAGTCCCAGAACTAAGCAAGATCATACTTGAGCTTTCCCATGTCCAATCTGTCTAGAGCTCACGGATCAGAAGGTGGGGGTTAAGTTAAAGAGCTTACTTTGGCTTTTCCCTTCCAGAGAACCTTAGAGCTCAGCTTCAGTCTGAAGAGGACAAGTCTGGACCCAAGAATAGCTGCGAACCCCTCATTTACTAGCAAATGCAGATGCACATTTGTGCATCACCGTGCATGCAACAGACGAGTCAGGATACATGAAAATATGTGATGGAAAGGCATGGGACATAATCGGGGGAAAGCAGAGACCTCATGTTTTAAGTAGAAGTTGTTGTTGGAAAGCAGAGAAGAACTGGGATAGAAATCACTACTAAAAAGGGGAGAAAACCTAAAGATGGATCAGTGTTAAAGCAGAAGTCCTGTTTTTAAAGAGACAGATCTTTAGTACTAATGGACACTGATTTTGTAAGAAATATTATGGTTTATCCTGGGAAGCATAATGTATCACAGAGAGTTTTTAGTTAGCTATAAAAATCTAGTTTGCTTTTTCTCCTGAAACCTCAGTCCATCAGAGTCGTACTGTGGATCTCAATAGCTGGCGTCAACACCCCGACTCAATACCGCCTTGTTAGATTACACCAACAGAGCTCGTTTTGTCCTGTCGTACCAGACCGTGCGAGATTGGCCGAGACTAGAACGAAGCGGAGCAAAGATCTGAGGCATCACGCTGCATAACGGTCTGTCAGTAATCCCCCTTGCTGCCTGTCACGGCTGCATCCTTCTCTTCCAAGCAGCAAGGTGCCGGGGCTGGAAGCTTTGTTTACTCCCGGGTGCGCGCCGGGCAGCCCGCGCTCGCCGAGCCGCTCCGGCAGCGCCCTCTGGCGGCGGCGCCGCGGCCCACCGCGCTGGAGCGTGCTGGAGGCGGCGGAGGGAGGGAGGGGGGGATGCCTGGGACCTGCACGGAAACACCCCCAAGAATTAGAGTCGAATATACATATACAATAATTCCATACTTAATAGAAGATGCTTGAGTTGTATGAGTCAACATGAGCTTTAACATGAGAACAGAAGGAAGCTAGGTGCATGAATGTAAGCGCTGCTGAAAGAAGTGTGAGAAGACACCAACCTATTACATAAAAGCTGGGGAAAAAAAAAAAAAGATATTACCTAGAAACATATATATATATATATAAAAAAACTTTAAAAATTCAGTTATAGGTATTATGACAAAAATCCAGGTGAATAATACACTAGTGAAATCAGCTGCAATTATTTCTTGTGGTCAATCCCTTCCTGAATTGCAATTAGTAAATTTGTTAAAATACGTATTCTGCAGGACAGCCACATCAGGCAGGTACCATGTGGTGGGTCTGTGTTCCACTCCTAGCAAGCTAATGGACATTAGATGTATACTGCTAAAGGCTTTCTTCTACCAACCTAGTCACCATAAATTTACGTAGTACAGAATTAGGATAAAGGCTTGGCTTTGAAAAATGTGTTTGTGTTTTTTGTTGTGCAGAGTAGTGTATTTGACACTGAGAAGGGTTTCTTCTGGGAGGAAGAAAGAAGAGGCCGTAGTCTGTGGACATGCACAGTTTGGTGTTTGGGAGCAGGAAGAGACATGAAATGTCTGATTTCCTTAAATATGTAGCACACATGGGCTAAAAAAGGCAGTCCCACTCCATCTCTAAAAGGTGGTCTGCTACATCCACGGTCTATCAGCATACTTATCAGTGGTCATTGCTGCAGTATTTGCTCCCATTCCCTGTCTCTCCTCCTGTGTCCTCTCTAAAGACTTCTGGAGAAGGATTTTTCTTATACTCAAGATGGTTTTCAGATGGTTTCCAGCAGAGACCCCTCTTAATGCTAAACTGTTTTCAACAGGAAGATCTGAGAATTTATTAAGCATCAGTAATTCTCTGGAAATTATTGACTAAGAGCTGATTTAACAGAGAGAAGATTGGCTCTGGTCATACACAGTAGGAGGTCTGAGGAAAGAAAACTCCTTAGGGATCTTAGACTTCAGCCCTGATCATTTCATTACATGGGGGCAGAGTAATTTTGATTCATTGCAGCTCCTCTACAATCTTAACAAAATTCTGGGAAGGTCTTCTGAAAACCGGGCTCACATGCATGGGATTTTGCTACTCCAAAGTGGCTCAGGCTGTACACAGACCCTGGTTTCTCTTGCACAAGGTACCTCTGCGTCAGATACAAGCTTAGGAAACACATGTAATAATTCTCTACAAGGCTGGAAAGCAAACAACAGACTTGTCATGGCTGGGCCTACACCTTGCCTAAACCGTTCAGGATCCAGAAGGTGGGGAAAAAACCCCAGGTTTCTCAGTGAATCGAGGAACCAGTTTGGAGTCTGTGGGTGCCTCAGAAAGGACTGTGCCACTGTCCTGTGCATGGAATGAATACTGCTTCAAAGCCTCTGCAGACAGCATGGAGAAGGACCTCCCCTTCTTGTAGTTCCTGCTTGGTCCTGGTGGATGATCCTTGCTGTATGTATCCCATCCTTTACCCAAGAGACGGGAGGCTACTCTATCCTAGAATAAACCAAAAAAATATTGTAGTTAGCTCCCTTGTGCAGAATCCAACCTGCTCCTTTAGTGGCTGTGGGAAATAAGTAATTGAATGAGATCCTGGTACATGTGGCATCACTTGGTAGAAAAGAAGAGCTTTGATGTTAGCAGTCTTGACCTCGCACTCCTCTAACTAGCTGCAAGTCATCTCACAGTGCCTTTGACCTATCTTTGTGTCCTGACATCTGAAACTAGCAGTGATCCATGAATTCAGAGAGAAGCCCCATAACACCTGTATGCAAATTGAATCCTTTGTTGACTGGAAATGAAAACCTTCCTCTAAGTCTTTCCTCTCTGGAAAAGATCCTGGCCATGTTTTACACATGAACAAGTACTGTATTGAGCTGATTTGTTATGTGTTCCCCTCCAGCAACCAAATAGTTCTAAACTTATTTGCAAGTACTTGACTACCTGTATGTTACAACTGAGCTTTAACATGAGAACAGAAGTAAGCTATCCCACTAATGAACAGCATAATGATCTTCCCAGTCAACAGTCAGGAAAAGGACAGTGGCCACTTTTTCCTTGCCATTTTCACATGTTACTAGTTCTCACTTTACCATATGTATCATTTCAGTAGTATTTGAATATATGTGTAAATAACGATGTGTTGTAAATATTACAATGCTCAAATTTGAACTTAGGAAAATGAGAAAAGGGGAAAAGTTGGGTTAACAGTGCTTCCATCAGAACAATGAAGAGACAGCTGTTTGTTTTCTTCAGAAACAAAGCATGCTTTTTCCTACCATCCCTGCAATTCCTTCTTTAGCCTAATGCGTGATGCCTATTCAGTGTATACAAGAAAACTAATACCCAGCACCTTCTATTGTGTGTTTAGTAACCTTTGGCAAACTCCAGCTTTGTAACATGGACCAATCTCCACTGGAATTAAAGACCAGATTAAGAAAAATGTGCACTGCAGAAGTAGCAGTTATTTAATCCTCAGTGCTCTAATTAGCACTTAATCTTTCTAATCCTGTAAGTAGATATAAAAGTAGGGCTGAAATAGACACAGGCCATAATGTGGAAAGCACTTCATTAGTAGTGTGAAAGAGATGTACAGAAAAAAACCACTGCTCTGCTACTTCACACTTCTCAGTTTACTTCTTGGCACTGGTGACTCAAAGGAAAAAGATTCACGTGCCAAAATCCCCTCATCTGCTTTAACCCGCACTACTAATGTACTGGGTCCAAAATTATGCAGCTGAAAGTTCTCCTGTTCATCACCTATCTTCAATTCTATAGCCACAGCTTAAGAAGCTGCCCAATTGTGTCCCTTTATAGCCTCCTTTAATTGGCTCATTTCCATAGGAGAGGCCACCTGCCTGGGATAGAGGAGCGTCAGCTGCTTGCCTGCAGACTGACTGGAGAGGGAGCCAAGGGGCTGCGCTGGGCAGAAGGAAGAGGGTTTGCCACACGCCCTAAGGATGAACGGGGATGTACCCCAAGCAGGGTCTTTGTGCACCAAGTGTATCTTCACAGCCTGACCCGAGCACCTGGGCAGAGCCCTGCAATGGCATCCCTGGGCCCCCCTTCTCCTGCCAGAGAGGTGCTCCCCAGGTTGTGTAATGCCGTGCTGTATTTATTATAACGATGAATTGTAGATCTTACGTGAAGTACTTGAGAATCCCTCCTTCAAAATCACTAGTAGCTGGATCCTTTCCAGAGAATCCTTTTGCTTGCTCGCACACACTAAGAGTTACTATGAAAACTGAGGAAAGGATCTGGATGAAGAAACGTTTAATGAAATGGATATGTCAGTGAACTAGAAGTCTCCGCAGGAATTCCCACTGGCCACTATTAATAGAAGATGGAATTCTCTTTTGCTGCAATACAATAGTCTGTCTCCACAAATAATGTCGCTTTTCAACCAGACCCTGGCTGCCACTTGCCCATCTATCTTATTTTAAATAAACTTACCATAAATTCACTCTGAGCCACAATTAATTTAGATGTATGCCTAGTCATAAACCAAAACAGTGCTTGCTTTTCCTGTGAGTTAATGCCCTACTTAAGGCCCACAGGAAGTGAGAATATCATCATTATTTTTCTAAAATGTGTTGCACTCAAGCCATGAAATTTCACACTTAGTTAAAGTCTATAATTGCATGTTGTTGCTGTGGATACTCTTTTCTTTTCTTTTTCCTCACACTGCCTGCCTGGTAATGTTTGCCACATCAGAGCTCAAAATGAGTCCAGCTCCTCTATGTTTGACACAAGCAGATCCCTGCATTTATGAATAGCCCCACTGGTCCCAGAAGCAGCTGCTGGGTTTTGAGGACTCTTTCAGGTCTCACTACTTGTTTTGGAGCTGAACTTTTTCTGAAGGTGGGGCCCGAACTGTGAAGCTGGAGAATTTTTGAAATTTTAGGCCTTAATCATGGTTGTTTCATATTTTGTTTCTGGTCATCTCCACCCAGACGTTCAGGTTTTACTCTTCCTCTCCTAGGCACCAGTGGAATGTTCATTATCATGACATAAGACTGATTTGTTTATGGATATCTAGAGCAGCTATCCTGTCTTGCCTTGGTATTTATGGATCTGAGACAATGTTTTAAAGTTATTGGCTAATTTGAGTCCCTCTTGTGTTTTCTAGCGATAGAAAATCTAGTGATAGTTTCCTTACTTTGGAGGAGATCCATTGCTGAGGATGCTGAGAAGTGCTAGATGCTTGCTTAGATCAGAGGTAGGAGCTTGGCTCTTGTCAGGTCAGCTACGCAAGTTATTTCTGGTGTAGATCCCAGAGAATGGTACATGATGCCTGTGCCAAACGGTATGGATTGGGTCATCTCACCTCCCATGTTTAAACCTCAGAATCTCTTGGAGCAGTCAGTTGTACCCATATTGCTTCTTGTCAGGCTCAGAGTGTACTGTGGTAGCTATCCCATTGTCTTATACAATGAGACAGAACAAGCTTTTTTTGCATGCATTTCACAGACTTCTTACCTGTGTGAGATGCAATGGGATTCACTTGGAGGGATGATTGAGGCCAAGAAAGCTGAACCCAACATAGCTTTGTGGGGCGGGGTATGGACCCTAGCCCAGACTGTCCTTCAGTCTGTGCCCATTTCCAGGCCAGTGGAGAATAACATGGTTACAGTTTGGACTGATTGGGAATAAGGATCTCTTCTTGCCTGCATCTCACTCTTTGATAAATCGGGTAGTGCAGAAGGCTTGGGTTTAGGGCTGTGGATTTCCAAACAGGCAGGATTCCTAGGAGTTAGCACTGAAATGCTTGCATACATCTTAAGGGTTGCTGTTTAAGATACAACAAATTTACATCTGGGTCTCAGTTGTACAGTAAGGAAAAGGTGTCCAGTGGACTAAGTGAGTTTCCATTTTCAAGAGGCCTTGGACAGAGTTAGGGTTGAGTGTGCAGGCATGAGTGCACTGCTCATATTGGATGCTTGGGAGGTATCTGTTCTGTGATTCCTAGGTTATAACATTATGGAGGCAGAGAGTAAACTGGAGATGAATCTGGTCTACCTTTTCTGGTTTTGTCTCTCTATGGACTGAACTGTGTTAAGAAGTTGTGGATATATTTATATAGTTATTTAAGTATTTACAGATAGGTATAGCTATAGATACAATGTTTAGATAATATATTACCTATGTTATAGCTATATATGTATAGATACTTGTAGGTACATATATAAATCTGACCATCACCACCTGGCAAGTGATAGCCTTGGGGACAGATCAATGGAGTGAATGTCAGAAGTCTTACCTTCATTACAATCTGTATGTGTAATTCAGAGCAAATCACGAACTGAGTTACAGTCATGGCAGAGAAATAGGTATATCTCTTCGTTTACTCATAATGGAGACCACTAACAGTTTAAACATGAACTAAGTGAATTCACAGCAGCCAAATTTACTAGGATTTTTAGCTGTCACAGAGCATGACTGATGTTAATACCCAGGCTAACTAGTTAACATCCTTGTTGAGATACTTCAATGTTTCAGTGTAATCACATGCAATAGCTCTACCTCGAGGGGCCTAGCCTATTTATGTAGGCTTTCTATGGTCAAAAGAGTGAGACAGGCCCTTCCAGAAGGCAATTTACCCTACCTATCGTATTTATCATAACACTGAAAGAATTACCTTCTATTTGTGCCTTTCTCTATTGCCTATAGGACTTGGCCAATACATTTAAATTATAAGCTTCATTTTAGGATGGTTGAGGTTAGATGAGATAATTTCCACCATTTGTGATGGGAATATGGGCAAATCCATTATGCAGTGTTTCTCTGTCAACCCCTGAAACAGTTCTGTGCCTATTAATACTGCTATTTCTTTTCTTCAGCTCCTTCCTCTCTTAGCTATTCTCCTTTGAAGTTGCTTGTTGTACCTGTGTGAAAGCAAAGTGAAAATAGAAAGCATCTTATTTTCCTTTGAAACCTATGTAATTGAGGACAGCACTTCTACAGCTGATACTTAAAGTCAATAGGACAGAGAAAAAACAGAAAACTGACTTTGCTCTTTTGTTTCTTCAATTAAATAGTGTTTTCATACCTGTCAGAGTAGTTTATTGTGTAGACTCCATACTACACTTTATGTGCTAACATTGATTTTCATGAAATTCAAACACTGAAATGCATGTTTCTGTCACATTGTGCTCAAGGCATATGCTTACAGTAAAGGTAAAACTAAAGCCCATCAAAGTCGTTGCCCCAAAGAGCACTGAGCATCAAGTGGATACAGACCTAAATCTAAAATGTGTAGCACCATGACTATGAAATGGACAAAACCACAAGTCTGTTTGCTGAGGTGTAGGATGGAGAATACATACTTTTGTCTGCTCTTTCCCCACTTTTAACTGTATCATATAGTTTGTGGGACTGTTCATTTGACCCATGATATTTCTTGTATCAGTGTCTTGATAAGTATGAAGAATGAATACCCAACACTTACGTTTTAGGTATGCAGTGAGTATGTTTTCAGACCTAATTACTGAATTAGTTAGTACTAGTTTACAATTATCATTAATAAATCTGGATTAGGAATGGTTAGTAAAAGTAACTTTTCTGTTTCACAGTTCATCGGCTTGGGATAATTTAGTAACAAAGGCTCATGTTGCAATCAGGGAAAGGACTCCCACTGACTTCAAGGGGACCTGGACTGGGACCAAAATTAAGTGCTTGCCATGAGTCTAAATAGCTGACATTGTCACTGACTCGTCATGTGAAGCCCTTCAGTACATTGTAGAATTATTTTATTTGGATTTGATTAAACATAAAAGTATTTTGCAAGGCTTTCCAGCTTTGAAAAACAAAGTCATTTACATAAGAGCTAAGCAACCACATAGCTATCCTCTTTTACCCTGGTTAGTAAGCTTAATCCTGCAAATATTTATGCATGCTCTGTGCTCATGATTAGTCCCCTGGCATATTTGATTGTCTGACATTACGCATGTATGTGTTTGCAGGAGGAGGTCTGGTGCTGTAACATTCATTCGTTGTATCCTGCTTTGCTGGTAGACTGCAAGCTCTGAAGGGCAGGAAATATAGTTGTATATCATACTTATCAGTACAGGATATAGAAGGCATGCTGTAAAGAAATACTGATCGTGTAAAATGGTTTTATATATCATGGAATAGTTTGGGTTGGAAGGGACATTTAACGGTCATCTAGTCCAATCCCCCTGCAGTGAGCAGGGACACCTTCCACTAGATCAGGTTGCTCAGAGCCTTGTCCAACCTGAGCTTGAATGTTTCCAGGGGTGGGGCTTCTGCCACCGCTCTGGGCAACCTGTGTCAGTGCTTCACAACCCTCATTGTAAAAAATTTCATCTTTATATCTAGCCTAAATCTACCCTCTTTTAGTTTAAAACCATTATCCCTTGTCCTATTGCAACATGCCCTAATAAATAAAATATAAATATATATATACATGTACATACGAAACACATATATATGTTTTAAGGGGAAAATATGCTTCTTTCCTATATTCTAGGTTGATTCACTTTGTCAACTGCTAAAAATGTGCCTTTTATTATTAACACCTTTTATCAATCCAATGAACAATAGAATCAGCAATGCTGCTCCAAGACCAGCCACATCTTGCAGTGATTTATAAATGTCCCATATTAAAAATAATACACTTAGTCAAGCTTTTTCAAAATGTCCCAGGGTGAGCAAATGCTTTTGTATTGTTATTAGTTTTGACAAACCTGATTGTGTGCTGGCCATTGTTAAAGGGTTCTATCTGCCTCCAAACACAGTGAGAGACAAAGAATTTTTAATGAATTTAATTAAAACTTTATGTGGTTTATGGTGTTCACCTCCAGCTGGTGTGCCATTCTTCTCTGGTGAATGAAGTTTCCTCTAATGCATAATGATGTGTTTTATACGAGGGATGTTTGAACCCCCTTCCTAGTAGCCCTGAGGTAGTTTCCATGGTATGACACAGTGGTGAAGTATTTAAAAGCAGGTCTTTTAAACTTAAGTGAATTACATATATGGTCAAATGCACGTGCATGAATGCATAGATATGAATCTTAAAATAAGTTTAAGAATCCTTTTTTCCCCCCAAAACAGTCCTTGTGGGCTAGCTGTTCTGACCCATGCTGCTGAGCATCTGTACAAACAGCACATTGACATGAAAGGCTCTTGTTATTTGACTGCTTATATTGGGAGTAAAAAGTTGAATAATCTGGTCTCCTTTGCTTAACACACTGACAACTGACATCTGTACCAGGCACAAGGTCCTGATATTGATGGGCACTCCTAGGGCTGTTGTAATAAAAATGAACAATAACACGCAGATAGTCCTGTTAGCAAATGTTTCAGTGCGTTTTATAAGACATGCTGAGACGCTGCAACAAGCTGGGTCATTCCCATGACTGGTTAGCGTTAGTGCAGTTCTAGTCCTCTGAATCTCTCGTGCTGATGGAGCTCTCAGGCAGGATCTCTAAAAAGGGCAGTGGCCTGTCTTCCTTTCCTGCAAGCTGTGTTCAGTCAATATTTCTTCTGTCGAGAAACAAGGTCTTGCTACAAGAGGTAAGCTGTTGATTTTAAGCACTTGCTTTCCAAAATCATGAGTCTGGGTGTGGCCAAACTGAAACACAGAGCTGTCTCTTTGTGGTTCTCTGGATGCTGAGATCTCAGTTGTGCAAGAATCTTGAACGAATTCCTCGGGGAAGGAACGAATGAAGCAAGATGTCTTGGACCAAAGGAACGGGACTCGGGAAGAACTTGCATCTCTACAGGGAGTAGCGTGATCCCTGGAGAAGTCTCAGTAATAGAGTCTACAAACTTTCAGTGGTTTTGCAGAGACCGGAAAAACTTAGATGAATGTTGAAAAGCAACTTCATAAATGATTCCTCTTGTGCTAATGGTTGTGAGGAATTGGATAGGAAACTGGTTACAAAATCACCACGGACCAGCATCACCCTTTGATATCTTGGACCATCTCATCGAGGTGGGGAGAGCCCTTTATATGGCCTCATTGGAGGGTGACTAAAGAGGAGAGGCTTCCAGGAGGTGAAGCTTCAGTGTGTTGTCTAGAAAACAAATAATCAGTGGTTATCTGGAGATAAGACCTTTTTCTTGGGGGAAGGCATTTCAGGTTTTGAATCCACCTGTGACTTTTAACACAGTTTTCCAAGGATTAGCCAATAGTATTAACAACAGTAAATCACCATAAGTGTTGTTACCCAACTAATGAAGAAACAAAATGATACAGGAGACAAACAGTCATAAACTAAATCAGAAAAAGGCTTTGGAGAAAATACCAAAAAAGATGACATTTGGCACTTGGTGGAATGTCAAAGAGCTGAAGAGAGCAGGAGCATCGTAAACTAAATAATTCCTGGTGATAGGGATGGACAAGAAATCAGAATGAATAGAACAAGTCAGTGGATGAATAATAGATTGTAAAGGATGAAGAAATAATGAAGACGAAGTGGAGGAAGTCCTGAAAACCACAAAACATATTTGTATTTTCATAAGAAATTAAGAGGACACTTCTGGAGGTGGCAGAGGGAAAGGATGTGTGGAGCTGACATCCTGCACTGGAAGAAGTCTGACCACGGACTAATGAGTCATCTTGTTATGTTGCTCCTGATTCCAGATGCTCTGATTGCAGTCTCCACTGCAGTTTTGCTCTTTAGAGTAAATGAGAAATAAACGTGGTCTGATCAGCTGCAGTGTACCCTTCAGAGAAGGTAAGGCTTCTGCCAGTGAACACAGACAGCTCTTGGACTAAATATACCGGCAGCTGAGTGTCTGGTCATGTTCTGTCTTTGGGGGTCTGTTGTCAGCTGGTGGACTAGATACTGCACGGTGTAAATCAAAATAACCCTGATTTAGGCTGGGAGTGAAGGTGGCAGTCTCAGAACTTCCTGTGCATCCTGGCATAGGAATTCTGTCTCTGGAAATGGGCAGAGCCAGATGAAGGAAAGATCACACAGCTATAAGGTCATAATTTCATCATGGAATGTGGAGGTGTGCACTTCACTAAGCAGTATCAGTCAGGACATCAGAGGCTGTGTAACTCACCTCCTGGTCAACCAGTGCTGCTCTTTGCCTTTGGTTCATGTTAAGTGGCCAGGCTTTGAGGGTCCTGTCTATATTCCTCTGGTCTCCAGCTATACAAAAACATTATGTTTAACTAGTACCCTTTGTTACTGGAGTTATTTTTGGCAAGTAGTTTTGGGAACAAAGTAATAGAAACGTGAGAAGGACGAAGGCTTTGGACTACAAGGGTTGAGTGTCAGCTGCATACGCTCACGATGCACTGCTGGTATTTCATCTGCCTGTGAACACTGACAGTCTTGACAGTGGACCAGTTGGTCCTTTGCAGGCATAAGCAGAAAGGCAGGGCTGTAAGAAAGTGTTGGAGTCCAGGTGTTGGTTGTAGTCTTGCTATTAAAAGCAAAGAGAGAAGAAATCAAGCAGCAAAGAAGTAAAAACACCAAAACCAAAGATTTATTTCTATGGTTTCTAGATACTTGGCACAAAGTGGCTAATTAACAAAGAAGGAAGATGCACAAGGGTCTGATTTATAGCAGGTTTTATTGTCACATGAAACTGTCACAGCAACACTGAGGATTGAAGAATGAGCTTAGCTTGAAAAAGGGGAGCTTTCTCAGTTCAGCCGAAGGATAAAGTGCAACCCAGCCTGCCACAGTCCTTACGCCAAACAAGGGCATTGTACAAAATGGTGCTGCTGAGATCATTGTGGTAGGTAGTCAAGGTGCAGCCAAGGTGCACATCCAGGGATGTGCCGTAGGAAACACTTGCCCTTCAGGGTACACTTCCAGGGGACTTGAATGGGAAACTTCCAGATGATTTGGGCCAATGCTGGATTTTGGAAGAAAATCTGTGTGTATATGTTCATAGTAACTGTTGGCAGGAAAATACTGGGAAACAGAAACAGGGAGTCTGTGCCACTCACTCTTTTGCCCATTTTAGGGACTTACTGAAACACGAAGTGATTTAGTGCTAAAGCGGTCTCTTTAGGATGTGTTTTACATTCTTGTCTGTATATGCAAATGTCCATTTCTTTTTCTTTGCTTACTTTACAAGTGTCTTCAGACTCAGCCCTACTCCTTAAAGATGACTTTCTCACATTCTTCTAAGCTTACTGTCACTGCCATGTATATTGTTGCAGGGCAGCGTCATGTGATGAGAGTTAAGTGATTTTTGGTACACAATCACTGGAAAAGATACGTATTTGCGTGTACATAGACTGACATGTCATTTTAGGGTGAAATAGGGTAATTTTGATGAAAAATATGGTTAATTAGCAAGATATGCTATAGATATCCTTAAAGTATTCTTGGATTGGAATCACTGATTCTATCAGAATATAAGGAGAATCTTATAAAGATAAAAAAATAATAGAAGTAGCAGACTTACAAAAATAATGGACATTTAAGAAGTTTGCCTGGTTTTTTTTTTTTGGTTGTTTTTTTTTTTTTTTTTTTTTTTGTCTCTGGCTTCAGGCCAGATTCTCCGTGTGTGGAATGTCCTTAAAAGCATAAGGAAATTATACCATATTCTCTTCAGAAGAAATATGAGATTTGGCTCCTGTATCTTCCTTAAATGCTTGAAAATCCCTGGATCAAAGCCCACAGAATCTCTCCTGAGGAGAGATTTGAATGTGGATAATTACGCAGGAAACTATGAACACTTTTATGTTTTAACTTCATTTACTATTTAAGTAGAAGTTAAAATGAAATAAAAAGATATATCGTGTCTTATCTTGACAGGGTTTTTTTTTCTTTGTTTCAGATTCCAATATTCACACTGTCTCCAAAGACGTAATGAAAAATTTTATGTAGAATCAGTTTAAATCTTTCCTCCAGTATTCTTTTTATTGAAAAATATCCTTTTTGAAAAGCAAAACTTTATACAAAACTTGCCACTATTGTCAAAATGACACACTTACTTGTGACCTTTGCTAAATCTGCATAAATATTTGTCACTTTTAGTTGAGTGGGGTTTTTTCTGAAGTTTAAAAAATACTGTCCTGTCTGTGTCCATGTGATTAGCAAAAGTCATAAGCACCTCCTTTTCTGAGGTCATATTTTTTTCTCCTCTACTTACCCACTCACCTGAAAAACACAGTCTTCAGCTCTGAGCCCTTTGACACTCTTGGTCATTTCAGTGAAGGGACAGCAGGAGTTATGCGGGTCAGGAAGCTGTGTAGTAGAGGATGTAGTTCAGTTGTGGAGGTTATCAATCAATTACACATGTAGGATATGAGTCAGTCAACGTTTGGCAGTTCAACACACTTCTTCAGTCACTTTGCATTGAATGGCACTTGCCACATCTGACTAACCTTCTGTAGGCCTGTCATGTAGCCAGTGATAGCCATTCCCTTCTTGGACTGCAGGGCAGAAATACTCACTGAAGCCAATTTACAAAATCTCTAGTGACAAAAGTGAGATGCAGGTTTTACTCTAGGGATCTAAATCCCCTATGTAGCTGGGCTACTTTACAGCATTGCGTCAGACTGTAAATCACATTTACATTAGCTTTAATGCCCTTCTGCAGTCCCAGTGCTGTATAAAGCAGCTTCACTGTACCTGAAAGTGAGGCCAGAACAATTTACATCCATTTGAATGGTTTGCCCTAACATGCCATTTGAACCATAATGCCACAGGAGGAAAATCAGCAACTTCTTAGCCTGAGACCTCCTCCCCCTGCCCACCCCAGCCCCACCATCCCATTCCCAGGCCAGCTTAATTAGAAATTTAGCCCATAATTCATTCATGTGAGACGAGGTACCACACAGGAAACGTGGAAAAGCACCTAACCCTGTAACTGAAGGAAGCTGTTGGGTAGACTCCGAGTCTGCATCATCCAGTAAGAACTTGGTAACAAACAGCTCTTCAGGCTTCCTCCCAGTGCACCACTGATTCATCTCAGTGGTCACCATTTACAGCATGGATTAATGAAGAAAGGCAGCCTATGTAAAATGATTGAAGTGCTGATCGTTGTGCAGCCTAAGGCTGACTCAGGAAATGATGGTCTTTTTGCTTTGCTGCTGGGATCTCCTGCTTTATTGAGGTAGACGTGCATGGGCTTCATGTCATTAGTTGGTGGTGTGTTCTGGAGTTGTTATAAATACGCTAGTTTTGGGTCAGGATTTAAAAAAAAGGCAAAAAAAAAAAAGCAGTGTCTCTGATTTGTTGTAATGATGGTGTGCTGTCTGCACTGTGTCATTTTCTTTACCCTTGTAGTGGGATAACATACAATTAGGGACTGATGTCAGCCTGTAAAATTTTGGTGTAAAATTTTGGTTGCACCAAAATACCATACTTCTTAACAGAAGGCAGACGTGTCCTTTGGCAGCAGCTGCTTGCCATGTGATTTAAAACTTCCTGTCACTATAATTGATGTGTTTTTATTCTTTCCACTTCCTGAAGCCTGATCAGAATTAAAATTGCTGTTGGAATTTCCTGTCAAAGCAACTCATTTATTCGCTGAGCGCTGCACTGACAGTACTTTGATTGGACATTGCCTTCAGCTATTCTTGGGCAGAGAGATTGCTGTGAATTATGCTCCTTGCCCAGGTTTGACTTGCCTGCATGCCACATCTGCAAATATATACAGATTGTCCATCATGTGGTAACCTTGTCCTAATGAAAACTCCACATGTAAAATGTTAATGATTTGAATATCAAACTTGGCCACCTGCTGGGGCCCTGGCTTTCGTGTTTATTTTGGAAACCCCACAGAGTTTTTCAACTGATTGTCTCACCATAACTTTCATGTCACCTAACAAAAAGGGCTCTGCTCTGTTTCTACACTAAGGAGAATTTACGCCCTTTTTCAACTTTCCTTTCAAAAAGCTCATGTTAGTGTGGTTTTTCTTTTTCCTTGAATTTTCTGCTCCAGTGTGCTATCTGCATTCCTTCCCAGAGGTGGCTGTGTTATGCTGCCATGTGGCAATCCTCAGCTGTTACTTCAGAGTTTGTCCAGTGCCTCGGGATCATTCAGGGTGAAAGATGCTCTATGGATGCAAGGTGGTATTATTTGCAGTGAGTGCAATGTGGTGGTAGTTCTGCCCGTTAGGAGAATAAGCCGTTGAATTCACTGATGGATAAATCATTCAGTTGCCCCATTTGTAATTTCGTTTTCCTGTTAGAGTTGCATAGAGAATTACAGGTTATTTTAGGAAGCTAAATAATGGGTGAGGATTGGATTGTTCTGCAGTTATAACTGACATAAAGTCATTGTCACCTCAGAGTGGAATAGATGTAATGATACTTACTTAACTGCCTTTGTAAAGTGTTTTGATAACCTAGGTTGAAAGGTACTTACAACCCTGCAAAGTATTACTATTATTATTAGGGGCAATACAGTATTTTAAAAGTTTTAACCTACATTATTTTGAGGATGTAGTGGGAGTCTAAATATTCATGCGCACTCTCCTTTCCTTGGCCAAACTGGGTGCAAAGTACTCTTCCAATATTTTAAGGAAATGTCTGTTTCGGCTGGTGTTGGTGATACGAGATCATAAGTTTCTGTATGTGCTTTGCACTGTACCTGCAGCTAGTGGAAACAGCTCCCACTAGACTCTAGTTGGTGGTGTAAGCTACTGTTGGGTATTTATAAAATCTACAATTTTTCCTACATTAAAAAAAGAAAAATAAGATTATTTCCCCCCCCCCCCCCCCCCCCCCCCCCCCCAGAATAGTTGCCCTAAGAATACACTTCCCTTCATTATATTTTATTTGTGGTCAGGAACTTGGGCTTTTTACCCAATGAAGAGGCAAGTAAACAGCATGCTTGCTTCAAGCCTCTGCAGTGCCTGCAGGAATAGGGCAGTGTCCTTGGGCTATCCAGCTGAAGAAGTGGGAACAGGGATGCAGGTGTCTCATGGAGATGGGAGAGTACGGTTACAAAGTAGCAGCTGTGGAAGGGAGTGGGTTACAGGGAGCAGCTCAGGGCCCGATAGTGGGGAAGCAAAGGAATGGCCTTACTTTGAAGACCAGTGCCTATCTCCAGTCTACAAACAAAATGTCAGGTCTCCTTTGTGTTCAGGGTCACTCTGCATTTAGATGAAATTGGTATGTAGGAGAAAATACTGAAAAATGGGTTTGAAAGAAGCTGCCAAAAAGAAAGGTACAAGGTCAGTAAGAGAAATGTCCAACTGTGTGCGGCAGGAGCATTAACAGGACCATGAGGTTTCACTGACCAAGTGACAGCCAGAAAACCTGAAAATCTGTATTTTACTGAAGGAAGGCAAAAGTAAAATTCTCCTTGGGGAAAAAGATGGCGACTACTCTTAGGGTCGGGACAGGGCTAATGACTACTAATGAGTTGTTTTAGTGCAGGAGTTAAGGAAGGCTCAAGCTAGTCAAAGGTTGGTCTTTCGGGCAGGGCTGGATAGATGAAACCTCTCACTAAAGAGAGGTTTACAGAGGTCTACATGCGTGCATCATGCGACACAGAAGCGGGAGATCCACTGGCCTGTCCCTATTAGCAGAGAGAAAGCCAGGACATCTGATCAAGGTGGAGGGAAATGTCACATTTAAAGAGTTTCAATCAGTTGCTCACTCGCCCTATGTAGACACCAGTTTCTATTTGAGAAGCTGTAGAGATGAGGCTGCGCATAGCAGTTTGACACAAGAGGTTCAGAGCGAGTGTCCGGCTCTGGGCTGGACCCCTGCCTGTGATACATGGTGAGAGGGGAGCACAGGTAGGCTACTGGAAGGAAGGGGAAAGGGTAGTCAAAGTGAGCTCACTTCTCCTGATGTGGGTTGTCTTCTTTTTTTTTTTTCTTTTTGTTCGGGAGAGGGGCCAGGATAAAGAGTGAAGTATAATAAAAAACACAAACAAATACACTCGGTATGCTGCTTCTTCAGCTGCCACGTCAGCCCAGCTGTAAATGCCCAGTGTAGGAACAAGCCAAACCAACCGAGCCGAAGGCTCCAGGAAAGACATAATGCTGACACAACAGTAACTGAGTTCCCAACTGATTTCAATCACTAGATAAATATCAGTTTCAACCCTAAATGATATTCTCAAGTAATTGTCCAATGCCCAGTTGGGCTGGAACGATGTTCCTCTGGAACCAGCTCAGGCCAACTTTAACTGCTTGGGAGTGCATGGCCAAGAGCAGTCTTATGTGCTGGAGCCTGAAATGCCATTAAACAGGCTATAGTCAAAAGGACAAAATGCCTCGTGTGTTTAGTCTAATACACCATGGGACTTGTTTGCTACAGTTACAGTATTAAAGCTGTAATTACAGTCAGTGAACCGCAGATGTACTGTAGCCATAGGGTTTAAACAGGGTGTTATTGCAGTAGAAACCACCCCCAGTAGGTTATAAGTTCAAAGGGTCATTTTCCCCTCTCTGTTTAATCAAATACTCAACCCTACAGACTTCTTAGTAATCATCATCAGGTTTAACATCTCAACCTGTTTTATACAGTCCCCTTGGACTGATTTTAGGTTTTTGTTTCTGTTTCAAAAGAAGGAGTATAGCTTAATGCTTGCATATGACTTTGTAGTACTTAGTGTGAATTGCAGATGGAATACCACTTTCATGATGTGGCGGTTAGATAGGGGTATGCCACCCTGCTGCAACACTGAGCCGCAGATCTCAGTAAATAACGATGTAGAGGCTTCGTGCTTGAGTGGAGATTGAAAATCATAGCAGAAAACGTGGATTTTGGTGCAGGAAAGAACAAAAATAATCTCTCTGAGACAGTGCAAGTACAGCATATTTGGAGATGGCATTAAAATAGGGGGGTTTATAATGGTAAAACAATGAGATTTGGAGTTTCTGATACTGTCAGTGCCATGGCATGGTGGCAGGCTGTGTGGAAATGGTCTGTACACGCACGTGCCTTTTGCTAGCAGGTATAGGAGTCAAGTCTCGATGTGAAGTGACTGAGGAAAAATGTCAAATGTCATATTCCTTTTGCTCCTTGTGCTTGACAGACAAAATTTCATATTGAACCTAAAAGAGATGATAGCTGAATATTGACTTTCTATTTTAGCAGTGAGCATAACCTTTTTTTTTTTTTTTTTCTTTTTCTGATTAAGCAGGACTGTAATAGTTACCATGTAGGAAAATATAGGTAATATTAAACTGAAATATGTCTGTCTAGGGATCCATTCATTTCCTCAAAATAGCCAGTTTCTATTTATATATGAATGTCTGTATGTTTATATATATTTAAATGCCCCATTTGCTACACTGGTTTTAGCTTCTTGTTAGCATCACTTCTTGTTAGCATGATGTTCTACAGCACAAGGCAGCTGGAAAAGTGAAACATGTGTTCAAGAATTTATGCAGTGTCTTTACTTTCTTTCATTAAGAGAACTAACAATAATAGGCGCATATTATAAGCTAGCAGTGTTAAGCAGTATGTTATAGCCATGTCTGACAGACATGTTGTTTACGTTCATATTTCATATTGGTGAAACTGTAGCTTTTTTATCGACGTGACATTTTTCAAATGCAATATTTATACCTCTTCTTCCATACAGAGGAAACTTAGTCATCTAAAAACAAGATATGTTTTAAATCTACTTGTCTCCTTTTCAATAAGAAAATATTTCCCATTATTTCCTCAGCAAAATACATAAGTCAGCATGTTCTGTGTTCCAGGCTTCCTATTAATTGACAAGGGGAAAATTTCTCACCTCATACTAACAATAACCCAGCTTATTTTAACGTGGCTGAAACCTTCTCTGTGGGTATGTACAACCCTCCCTTGTTACCCTTAGCAGCTTCTTTTGGGCTGTGTGTACCTTCATTTTGTATGAGGTGTCTCTGCCAGTGTCAGTGGGAGTTGTTCACATCCTACCATTTTCCCAGAGGAATATCCTTGCCTAAGCTGTCTGAACCGCGATCTCTGTGGTTCTCAGAGACAGCTACAAATGCAAAATCTTTTCTTACACACATATACCCCAGGGAGATCATGTGATAATGAGCTCCAAAGCCTAATTACACTTTATGTGAAGTGAATATATATGTGGCTTGAAGACATCTCTGACACTAAGGTAAATAAACAAATAGTTAATTAATCCATCTGAACGTCCTGCCCTTAATGAAACACACGTCATATGTTGTTCTGTCTTATTGTAGTATACAGTCAACAGTACCATATGCAGGAGAAATTCGGTAACATAAATTCCAGCCTGTGTCAAGGCCGAGATCCATCCAGGGTAGTACTTTTATTTTCAGCAACATCCAGAACAAGGTATTTCAGAGGAAGGTTTCAGCAACTCGGAGCAAGCCGAGGTGGATAATTCCCCCCTCTTTTCATCACACGCAGAAAGATCTCTCTTAGTAAATTCAGATTGCTTTAAATCCTGAAGCATAAGGTTTCATTTTTGTACCCATGCTCTTCCTTTTAGCATTAACTGTTACAACCCTGGATATTCCTACTGTTTCAGTACATGCCTACGCTCTCGTAAGACCATAACCCCAGCAACATCCTGTCATAATGAGCTCCGAGGTCCAATTACACCTTATTTGAAAGAAGTATTTCCTCCTTTCAAGTTTGAATTTGCTGCTGTTCAGTTGCACAGGCTATTCTCTTGTTCTTGTGCAGTGCAATAGGAATTTCAAACTGCAGCGTAGCAGCTCTCTGTTGTAGACACACCAGTACCTGAAACGTGCCCTTATCGTCAACTGGCCCTCCAAATATTAGAAGCTTTTCTCATATTCACCACCGGACCAAATCCATGTAGATAAATGTAGCAAGAGACAAAACCTGCCCCTTGTGAGGAGGAAAGGAGAATGGTGATGCCCAAGAGGGAGTGTTCGCCAGGGCAGTGGTTAGTCCAGAGAAAGTAGTCTCCTAACCTTTTGCTGGGTGCTCCTGGTGAAGACTTCAAGGGATGCCGTGCTTACCACTCTTTGAGGCAAGGCCTTTGAAGATCCCAGCTGCAGCCTGGTCACTGAACACAGCATTTGTCTTACCCAGCTCGCTATGAAGTGCCTTATGTTAGTTGCTGGGGTTGTCTGTATAGGTCAAGGACATCTCTAGAGAGCAGCAACATAAGAATCTAAGGTGGATGAGCTGCCTTCAGGAGAAGCCTATTTCAGCCTGTTGACCACACGGAGAATGCAGATAGCTTGCCTAAACTGGACTGAATTTAGGTAGGATCAGACCCACACTGCATCAGCAGGCAGGAACCGTGGAGAACGTGGCAGTGACCACTGGCCACCAGTACAATCATGTGTGACACGTCATCTGGCAGGCTCTGCAGCAGGCAGTGTTTGAAAGATGCTTTGGGGAAAAGAAGGAATGTATGCATGCAGCTGACTGTTTGCTTAGTAATCAATTTCCAGTGGTCAAAATTTTCTTCCACATTTAGACAATGCAAGTAATGCTAGACAGCCCCCTGATTACTTATTTCATACCATTGCAGGTTGTAGCAACATTTCTCTTTTGCTGTGCTTACGTTTCATCAAGCTTTCAAAACATACTAGGTCATAAGACAGAAATAACTCTATGCATTTTAGCCAGTTAGACATCATTCTGAATCTATTTTAGGAGAATATATTTGTGTGTGTTTGATGATGAGCTGATGTGATCATTAGATTCATTCTCTATATTGGTGTATTTTTAAAGTCCTGAAGGGGAATTTTGTGATTCTGTATTCCAGAATTTTGATCAGTGATTACACAAAAAGTTATTTGAACAAATATGGTAAAGAAACTATGCAGAGTGCAGATAGCTTCTTATATTTGTGTTGTTCAGGCAATCCATTAATTACAATGGAAAAGGTAGAAGTATGCAGACAGATTGGGAGGCTGTCATGTTATCCTAAAGGAGGTAAGTAAATAAAATGGTCACATGCAATATTATTATTACACATAAAGAAGAAAAGAAGGAAATTAGCCAGCAGGAGCTAGAAAAAAAAAAAAAAAAAGTGGCTTTAGTGGTTGTATAGCTTTATAGATTGATTTTCTGTGTTATACCCTTTTGGTTCTGCCTTGGAGGGTGATATTTTTGGACACTATTCTCTGCAGCACTGAACTAAATGCAAAAACTTCCTTTCAACTGCTCTGCACTTCTTATCTGAAAGTTACACACTTCTAGATATGAAAAAGACATCAATAAATTAATGAAGCTATTTTTTCTCTAGATGTACAGACTGAACATATTTGATCCTTATCACATTATCCTTATTCTTTATAAACATTCTTTACTTTTTTTATCCTGGTTTTCCTGTTATTAGACCCTCATCATAAGAGCAGTGACTGCATTTTTATGGAGTTCAGCAGTCAGCTCCTTTGTGTTGCTCATTTAGACCTATGGGATGTACCTTAGTTTCAGTTAACAGTGAGATGCAATGTGATTTCAGGCTATGCTTATATGGTCAAATGGCTTTGACACACGTACTTGATGTGGGAGAGCTGTTTCTGGCAGGTGGCTCTGCCAGTGCTCTGTACCATCTGACCAGTACATTGGGCGTGATAACAATGAGATATAATTCTTTCAGGTGTGACTATGAAGGGAAGCAGGACCCACAGATGTCACACACTACTCAATGCTCTACTGAATAATGCATAGCTGCTAGAGTACTATGGAGATGCAGATTATAGAATAAAAAGGGAAAGGCAGCACCTCTCCAAGAAGAACCCAGGGTTCTTGATGGCATCCTGCTAGGGTTCTGCCAGATTTAGAGACACCTAAAACACATGTAATGGGCACTGTGAATTCTACCTTTGTAAATTTAGACAGATCGTAATCGCCATATAAACAAAGAGTCCTTGGGCATCGACTCTTGCTATTATCTATGTCTGTTCTGTTAATTGGTGCCATCGGGATGCGGAGAGCCTTACCCATGCATGCTCCCCTGCAGGGAAGAGCTCCCAGAGCCCAGCTCTCAGTAGGTCCCCTTTGCTGTGAAGGAATGCAGGGCTGGGAGAAAGTTGTTTTCCAAGATGAATTGTAGTTGTTTCCAGCCAGAACCTGGCCTTATTTTCTGTCAGTAAAATAAAAACAGCTGAATTACTTTCTGGATATGAATTCCTTTGGCACACTAAAAATCTTAGCTGTCTCAAGCCAACCATTCTTCTGAACCCATTATGGAGATAGACCAGAGGAGAAGGTACAATAGATTGATGCTGTATTCCCCCCCTGTTAGTTCTTTGGGAGATAATATTAGCTAAAGTAATTTAGAGCAGCCCTGAGGCTCCTCTGAACCATGAAGCATGCACACTGGTTCCAAGGTTTGGGAAGGAGGGGAGGCATGATGTTGAGCGAAAGGTAGAGGAGCATGGTTTAGGATCTGAGCCAAAATTACTGCAGTCGGGGGAAGTCTTTCTATTGACTTCAAAAGATTTTAAATCAAGCCCTAAGGATGAAGGAACTGAAGTCTGACTGGTTGAATTATAATACCAGAAGGATTTAGCTTTTCTTGCAGGGGTAAATTTCTTCCCCCTATAGCTGTGAGACAGAAGTGTGTGAAATGTGCCAGCTGCCCCAAAGATGCCATTCTCTGAAAATGATCTTACCTGTTTTCCTGTGATACTGTGTATGATCATATATTCTTTTGTACAGAGTGAATTAGTTTCATGAAGCAAACTCTTGTCCAGTTTTCCGGATAAAAGAGCTGGGTATTCTATTCGTAGGTGTGATTGGTTGAATGCAATCTCTTGTAAACACAGAAAAATAAATGTGAAATTCTGTTGAGAA
Organism: Rhynochetos jubatus; assembly: GCA_027574665.1. Taxonomy (NCBI): domain Eukaryota; kingdom Metazoa; phylum Chordata; class Aves; order Eurypygiformes; family Rhynochetidae; genus Rhynochetos; species Rhynochetos jubatus. The sequence continues at coordinate 26,691,802 of CM050653.1, forward strand.
CTTGATAAAGAGGAGTTCAGTTTAGTGCCATTATGAAGAGGCAGAGTTTTGTGGAGATGGTATCGATTTGTTTTCATATAAACTAAAAATTACAGCTGCACATAAGAGCCAGTTTGACTTTCAGTGACCCCAGGGAATTGTGTCGTTCTCTGTAGAATAAAAGCCTGGAAGTCTCTTGCAATCATGTTGTATCTTTTGTAGATTCTGTAAGAGTTTGGTTATATTTCTTTACCTGCAAGTAAAAAAGGCAAAATTATGTTAAGTGAATTTATACTAAAAAATAGGTTGTTCATAAAAATATTTCTGTGTAAATATGAACAAAAGCATTTGTAGCATCTGGGTTTTTTGTTACCTTTTCTTCCCACTTAATTATGTCTCTAGCTAGGAAGCTTCTTTTAATGGTGTTATTAGTAGTCTGTACATATGCACAGCAGTAGTTGGGGAATGAAGATACGTTCTTTTGAATTACAGAGAAGTTAGTATAGAGCTGTGATAAGGAAACAAAGATGTCTGTAGTAGTGAAATACTACAAATAGTTTCATACAATGCAAGTTACAGATTTGTTTTAAACTCTTGCAGTACACCAATGACTACTGCTAGGGGTTTTTTTAATAGGTTAATTCATTTTAACCTGAAAGAAGAGGTCCCTGTATATGACATTCAGAGATGTTTAAGTATGCAAGTTGGGTTTTTTTAACAGTAACATTTTTGGAATGTACTGAATTGGTATATTTTGAAAGGAGAAACACGTTAAACCAATCAGTTACATGAAACTGGATTCTGTGTACCGGGTGCTAACAGCAGAAACCTCACACAGCACTGGAGCACCAGTTTAACTGTTTCTTGTGGTCTAAACACACAGCTTGGCATGTAGGGCATATGCCTTTGAGATGGACTTTTCATCAGGGTGAATGGCATCTCTTTGTAATGTACTCCATGCAAAATCAGCAAAATAGTAGTCTTCAGTTTCATCAGTTATATGCTTTCCAGGCAAAATCGTGTGTTTGCACAGAGACACAAAGCTAAAGAACAGAAAAAGTTTAACCACAAACATCTTGATAAGTATACAGACATGCATTCTCCTACAACTGTGCTGGGCTGAAATGTGGAAGAATCTTGAATCACTGAGCTGGTATGAAAGATGAAATTCAAACCTCTACCTTTGTATTTTCATTGTTAATATAGTAACAACAGTTCTAAAACCCTCTGCCTGTGTCTTTATGCTGTGAGTGTCAGTGTGTTTTGCAATGTTTGGTGTCCTTCTCCTTCTATCATGGAAACTGCAGTGCTGCAAGTCAAGTAATATGAGCTGGTGGCAGGAGCAGGGCTTGCCATCCGTGTCCTTCTGCTTTTCCAGCTAGACTATTTTGTCTCTGATTGTATCAGTGGAACAGTAGAAGATACTGATTTACAGTAATGCATAGGGATTTATCTAGAAAACTACAAGGAAACAGCCAGTAGAGTGTGCTGCTCTCTTATGATGAAAAGGGGGAAAAAATCATTAGCTGTTGCTTTGCTTAAAACCTCCTGAATATCTTTTCTTTATATTATTCTGTAATGTAAAATTATTCTTGCTGGGTTACAATTTATATCCCTTTACCATTGCCTCTTCTGGAGTGACACTCACAAAATCAGCAGGTAAAACAGCTTTGAGTCATGTAGAAGACACTGTGATGTAGAAGACACCGTGAACCCCGAGCCAGAAGTACAGTATAGGAGAGCAATGGAGTCAGATTATCTCGTTCTAATTTCAGCCCCAAGTTTCTATTGAGAGTCCCATTCATGAAGGTCCAAAAAGAGTGTTTACATTCCCCCTTTCCTAGCTGACCTTACCAGTTATCCTGTGACCCTGTGTTATGATCTCAAAACATCTGTGAAACCCTGGCAACTTCAGTACTTGGGGGAGGGGTAGGAAGGGGGAATTGAAGTTGCACAGGATCTTTCATCGCCTTTTGCTTTGGCTATACAGACATGGCAGTATTTTCGTGCCAGAGCTTGCATAAGAATATTTAAAGTAGTTTAATAAATTGTTTCTGAAAGACTCTGTGGCACTGTTAGATTATCTTTTATCATGTTCTCATAAGGGTTTGGTTTTTGTTTGCTTTTTTACAAATAACCAAATAACTTATTAAAACCAGCATTTCTCCATGTGTCCAAACTTTTCCCTACATGGCACTTTCCCACCAACTGGGAATGGAGGTGATGAGCGTCCTTTGCAGCTGGTGGGTGCCACTCTTGGCTGGCTGATTAGCTGGCACAAGATGTATTGTGACAGCATGAAAAATGTCGTGCGTTGGCAAATGAACCCGTGCCTTCTACCACGCATGCTGCTTTTGGGCTGGGAGTTCAAAAGAAAAAAACATGAGTCATGCCTCAGATGGGTTTTGCTGTTCACTATAATTTGAATAAGACTCTATCTTTAATGCAAAGACTAGGAGAATATATTGGAATAGTTCTTAATCTTTATTTCTGGTAAAAAATCAATAAAGAAAAAGAGGGCCCGCATCTTCCTAGGTCTCACAGTATCCGCTTTGCAATTCAGCGTGTTTTCAAACTTTTGTATAAGGAGAGATGATCTCTCCAGATTATTATTTTGGCTTTGTATCAAAAAATATTGTCATTAAAACAAGCCCATACCATTACTACAATCTGAGTTGTTTAACTAGAAATATGAAACATGAAACTCAAAACATGAAGAATTTTCTACATTCATTGTCGCACCCACGAAAAAAAAATGTCTATCAGAAGACATTTTATGTTAGTGTTAATGAGTTGAGGTTTCCTGAACTGATGGGAAAAGTGGCCATAGTTAAAAAGATGGACTCAGTAGGTAAAACTGTGTGTGAGAGATCAAAAGAGAACAGTACCTAAATGCAGTCAGCTCTTTGTGGCTTGTATAAACAAGTGCTCCTGTTGTTACTACCTCTCTTGGAGCTGCAGGCATCATAATGATCACAGAAAACACCATGGAAAAGGGGAGATTTAGCAAATGCCTAAGATGACTGAGGGAAGATCACAGCTTTCTTAATGACATTTGTTTAACTTTTGCAACCATATATTTAGCAGGATAGGAGTGGACAGACCTAAGTCATGATGAGCCTTTAAGGACGTAAATGCATCAGTGCCAGAGGATGTAGCAAAATCAATGTGAAGGTCCGTGCTGCCTAATGCGGGTGCTATTCTATTAACATATAAAGGAAATATTTCTGGCGTGGTTTCCTAAAAATATTCTGGTGATGGCTACATGCTCAGAAATTAGATACGCCAACGTTTTCCTATATGCTTTATAGCAGAGAAAGTAATGCAGAGGGTGTAAAACTTCCCAGAAACTACGCTGGCTACACTTGTGCCATCTGAGGGCACATGGGGCAGGGATTGAGCTATAAAGCACAGCGCTCTCCCTGACCTGTGCTCCCACTATGCGATGGTTCATATCTAGGGCAGCTATGTTACAGGGTTATGGGAGCTCAGGCTTCAGCTTTTCCATGTTCTGGATTGTACACAAGCATACGTTGCAGCATGGATCATGCAAGGTCATGTGGCTGTACAGGGAATTTGGGCAAGCACAGGAACTCTTGTCCCATGCTTGCCCCCTGCCTACCCTTAGTAATATGTGATACAGTCATACCATGGTCAACTGCTTGCCAGAGACAGAGTTTGCGTGTCTCTGAGCAAGACCCTAGTCCTGCTCTGAGTCTTTTTGGCAGCACCTCATTCAGATTTCTGGGCTAGAAAACCTGTCCAATTCTTTCTGCACCCCATTAATGAAATGTTTTCCTTTGTTACCCATCCTAAAAAAACCCCAAACCAACGAAAAAACCCCAAACCAAAAAACTCCAGATGCGTACACGTACGTGCCACTTTTACTGTAATCTGTGGGAGGTGCACAACTGACATGAAGATGAGATTTCATACTGCTTTCATTTGGGGTACTATAAGAGCTGACTATATGTAAACCTTTTGCAGTATTACTGTATGTACGTATGACTAGAGTTCATTACGCTGGAACAAAGTGTATAGTGCTCAGGAGGCACAATCAGCTGTGCCTAACAAAATATGTAAGTTAACTAAAAAGTTGAAGGTGCAAAACATGCTAGATTGCTGAGTGAAGGTGGAATTTAGTAGTGTACAAATCAGTCGGAGAGAGCGGGGTTCCCAGGTTGCCCAGAGAAGTTGTGGGTGCCCCATCCCTGGCTGTCTTCAAGGCCAAGCTGGATGAGGCTTTGAGCAACCTGGTCTAGTGGAGGGTGTCCCTGCCCATGGCAGGGGGGTTGGAACTAGATGGTCTTTAAGGTCACTTCCAACCCAAACCATTCTGTGATTCTATGAAATCCTGACATTTTCTGCAGGAAGGAAGAAAATGGAAAGAGAGTGTGCTTTGTGTACTTGTCCTTTGCCTGAGTGCCTTTGTAATATAATTGCTAGGTAAAGATGTTAACAGCATAAGAAAAAACACGGCATGTCTGAATTAAGCACAGCCTACTGCATACATGCAGAGGAGCAGAGGCTTCTGTTAAACTCCTGGTGTCCCCGTGCAGCTTGTGAAGTAGGTGTACAATTTTTATTTAGCAGCAACTTGTGGTGCAGCTATAGGAAGACTCAGATTCTGCAATAGATATCAGCATGCTATAGTTGTTGCTGTATTTCGTAAAAAGTTTGTGAGAAGAAATGCTCCTGCGGTACATGCTTCTAATAACACCCACTGTCTTTATTCCTTGGCACTTCAGCTTTCCCTTTCACATGGTTGCTCTTGTTTAAAAGAACAATATATATTTGGTATGTTGCCAGAGCTGTGCTTGAGTAACGCTGTCTGGGGTGAGAGATTTGAGTTTCCAGAGGATGATCTGAACATCAGTCTCATTATCCCAGATGTTGGCACAACAGTCGCTTATCCCAGATAGAGGAAATATGTCAGATGAAGTGCACGGCCTGCACGGCAGCTTTACAGTAAGACTAAGCAATCTGGAGCACTCAAAAATTGAGAGAGAGAAGGGCTGTGTCATGCATCTTGTACAAGGAAAAAGTGATTGAGCCATGATCGTACATGGTGGGCTCTAATGTTGTAAGATGGAAACTCTGTTCTCTCCCCAACAGGCCACCGTGTTAACGTGGTCAAGGTACAACACACAAAAGAACGTGCGGTTAATTGCGGGTGGCTTTCAGCATCAGCCCAGAACTCAAAACCCGAGTCTCTGTATGCATAGAAAAACACCTCAACCACTAAGCTCTGTGTGCTCTTATAAACATCTCTCCTATTTATACACATGTCTATTTGCACACTCCCAGTGTTTAGGTTTTGTGCATGTGAATCCCAGTGTTTGCATGCCTGAGGGACAGTGTGTAAAAACTGCACCCACAAAATTATGTGTATCTAAATCAGGCTATCTTGGGTCTTTGAAAATGTGACATTTGCTATCAGAGACTTATTTTATCCTCAGAAATAAGTGCAGAATTTATGTGACTGCAGTGGGATCTAGGATTTCTAATAGTAGAACACCTTTTTTTGACCCTTAGGACACTGTAGCATGAACAGGTTTGGAAGATTAGATCAAGCTAGGTATAAGTAGATATGTGACAACTATCTGAAAAGATTTACCTACATTTCCCAGCACAGACAATTTACATTTTAACTAGCATGTGGTTACATTATTTTTTCCCAAGTTTAATCATTAAACACTGAAAATCTTAATTTCATCAAATGCAATCAAAGAATTTTGTATAGTAGCAATTAAAAGTATAAAACTAGCGTTTGAGATACAGCAAATTAAACAGCTGCATTGGGGTATTTTTAGCAGTCATCCCAATCAAAATGCACAAAAGGCTTTTATTTTTTTTAAGGAGTATCTGCCGGCTGTAGCTCTGGTTTCTGTAATTCAACAACCTCACTAAATATACGCACATACTTCTAAAAATTCAGTTACTGATAAGCAAGAAACTGTATTTCTTTCTACAAGGCAACTTGGGTGAAAAAGTTCAGAGGGCTTGTGCTGACTGAGTTGCTTTTGCAGAAGGGGAGCTTCCAGCTGTAGCTGAAGTGTTTAAATAAGGAAACCAAGAGCTACTTTGTTGTTTCTGTTACTTTTACTGTACTTCATGTGTGGCATTGAGTTTTCCATATTATAAATGCCACACATGAAGCCAGAGGTCCTTGTTTCTCATCATTCCTAGCTCCTGCCACGTTGTGGCAGTAGGTCTTTCTATTTATTTTACTTTTTTTTTTTTCACTGAAATGCCCAAGCTTTTGTGTGTAAGTCAGCCAACAGAGTCCTACATAATCACCTATATAATTAACCAAGTAGTAGTTCTAAGCCTCAAGTACCGACATGTTCCACATCTCAGTTTAGAGACTGAATGAAGAAATTTGGAGGAATTTTAGAAGCCTGTGCAATTCTGAGCTGCACTGTGGGAATTTGTCTGCATCCCTCTGCTCTAGGAGATTTAAGCTATGTTAGTCTTGTTAAATGCAATGATACCTAGAATTACAGAGAGGGTCACAAGTTTGGTTTCTCTCACGATCCCCCTGGAATGTTTTGACCAAGTGTTTGAGCACAGGATGTAGAGAATATACGCACAAAGGGACAAAGTGGGTCCAAGGCACGAGTAGAGAAAGACGTTTTGGAGTAGAAAGAAGGCGCTGGGTGGGAAAGGCACAGATGCACGAGTAGCTCCATCAGTGTATGTGCCCATGGAGAAACCTCTGGCCTGCCTCCGATACAGCCATGGAGTTTGGTGTAGCTGTGAGGTGGGTTCACAGTTTCTCTGCAATCTAAGCAGAATCCTGATCACCAGACTTATCTTGAAACTGTTGTTGACCAACAAAGACCATGTGAGTCTTGGTATGTGAAATAGTAAGAAACTGACATGGTTTCATGCCCAGTTCTCCCCTCAGCTTTTCCATATATTTCTTTCTGAAAAAGAACAAATGCCCTAGGCATCCGCTGGGACAGAGATCCTGCTTTGTCTAATAAACACCCAGGGAACCTACATTTTGGTTGGTTTTTTTGTGCTGCCAGTTGTGTGCTCAGAGACTGTATTCTCTTCCATTCTTCTAGCTTCCTCCATCTTCCTCTGTTTCACCTTTTGCTCCATCTGCCTTTTGGGCATTCCTGATGTTTACAGATCTCCTGTTAATCAAAGCTGCTCTCCTTCCCCTAGTGATTCAGTTTGTTGTTTCTCGTGAAATGCATTAGCTTAAAGTTAATGAACTTTCACTAGAGCTCTTGCCTGGTACTTGCTGCCATGAAGCATCCATCAGTATCACAACAGTAAGTGCTAGTTTAGTGTGGATGACATCTTTAGAAGGAAGGATGCAGCTGAGGAGCTGAAGGGAAGTGTCTATTTAGAGCTCAAGTCATCAATTAAATTACTCAGCGATAAAGTCATTGTCTTGTTCTTTAGTGATGTTCTTGTCATGTTGCTGTGTGGGGAGGTGGTGATGCATCATTGCACTCTAGTGCTTTGTGATGTTGTATCAGCGCTGGGGATATTTTGGGATAGCGCCAATATTCTGCAAGCTTTTCAGGCACAAGGTGCTATAACGAAAAAGAGAAACAGTTACTAAAACACCCCTCCCCATAGACTGGGAGCTGGGACTGGAACTTTCATTTAAGTGCATTTCCCTGAGTGACAGAGGCGGCCTCCTCACTGCTACCAAAACCGCACTCTCTGGCTGGCTGGAGAAGATGTTTTCATACATCTTTATGCCTGATTCAGGAAGTGACATGATGTTTTTCACTGCACTTTTGAAACCTTTCAACCAGTGCTATAATTAAACAAAACTAGTGTTGCTTCTTGTTGTGGGCTACTGCTAGCAAGCCGAGGGACCTCCAGACCTCGGCATAGCTGTCTTAATCCCTGGCCTCTGCCTAAAAATTTACTCTGATTTGAAAGGAAGGGACAAAATATCATTGACAATTCCTCTGAGAAGTTTCTGCAGAAGAAATGTTTTCTCAGAAGGTTTTTGGAGGCAACAGCAAGTGCAGCAGAGCTCGGAAAACTCAAAACAGGGAGTAACCATTTGAAGAAGGGAGAGACTCACGAGCCCCCAGTTTACTTCATGAACTGGCTTGCTCCAGCGCACTGTCTGGCATGATAAGCCTAAAAATGTTAACGAGGCTGCTTTTACACCCCTAGCTAGGACAAAACTGTGCACCGTGAGCCAGTCCTGGCCATGCCGACGTACACTGTGTAGCGTTCACCTAAATTCCTGAGATTAAACGTTTCTCTTGCCCAAGACTGCTGCCTCTGAGTTTTGTAGACCTACTTTAGGGAACTGTAGCATGCACTGAAAGCAATTTTACTATTAACTATTGGCAGGAAAATATCATCCTGAGTATATGGATACATGATTACAGTGGCATTAATTAAAAATACTTATCAGTCTACCCTGTTGCCAGTGCCTGAAGAGGTTTCTAAGGGATTTCACCAACAGCACTGTAAATTATTTGTCAGTGAATGATGAAAACATTGGGTTGTTTATACTTCAGGGATACCCTCTTAATAAACGGCTGCTGCCTGCCTGCCACCCTCCTTAACTTTTTTGCCACCTTCAGAAAGGTGTCTAAGGTGGGGGTCCATTGTGGGAGTTAAGATACCATGTTTATATTTCAAAAGGCAAGCCGAAGCCCTTAGATTTGGTCTCCAGCTGAGAGAAGCACACATTTAGAAATTACAACATTAGTATTGGCTATCTGGAGGTTTAGGAAGTGGCTGAGACCTGGCAGTCAATTAAAACTGGGCTGGAGTTCAATATCAGAGTTATGCTGCCTGTTTTTGTAGGATGTGTTTGAATCCTGGGCTATGCTGCAATATGGTTTTGATGTAGAAGTATGTAAAAAGGAAATGTAACCCTTAAGAAGCTGTCTGCATTTTCTGGTACAGACAGGTTGTTCTACATAACTCCAGTTCAAGACCATATTTGGGCTGGAAAGTTGCACCCCACGTACTGTGGTGCAGATTCTGAACCTATTTTTTGTAGCGTAAACATAGGGTAAAGCTGTTAACTTTGCTTCTTTGGGCAAGGAGCAGTGTTACATGAATCTCGCAGTGTGACTGAGGGCTGTCTTTCTGCCTCTAGCACAATGCCGGCTTTGGTGTGAGAGATGCACCGTGTCAGAAATAAGAGATTGCGCTTCTGTCCAGCAAGGAAAGATGTAATCCTTGTACTCTCAAAATGAACATGGATGTCTAGTAGTTCGGTCCCCAGATTTCCTGATTATACTGTGGAAGATGTGACTGATCATATCAAACATCTGTGCCTGGCATTTTTAAGCAGCTGGTTTATACAGCTGAATTCCCAACTGCTTTTATATAAGGACCCTGCCTTTTTATCTTTCCTTTTTCTCACTGTGGCACCTTTCAGTGGTTACCATGATCTTTACTCCCACAGATCAGGAGCCTAAAAGTAATTTGTCCTGTCTGCTCACCATGAGGTGCCCAGATCTATGAGCACTATCGCATTTGGTGCTAACTGGAATATTCCTGCTCTTATCAGACAAAGCAGATCACATTCATATTCCAGAGACCTGTTCTTTTTTTTTTTTTTTTTTTTTTTCCCCTCCAGTATGGTTTGGGGCTTGTAATAAGAGCACTTGGGAGCATTTGCAGCAGCACTGTTGGGTATGCATGAAAAAATACCACCTCCCGGCCCCACGAGTCGGAGAACAAGTTTCAAAAAGGAATATTTGCCCTAAGGTCCTTCCCCAAAGACACTGAAACTAATTAAAAAGCTCCCATTAACTTCAAGAAGTTTTGGATCCGATTCCCGGTGTTTGTGTTTTTGGGGAGCTGACTGTAACCGCGTTTTTCAAGCGATGGTGCGAGGAGGCTTAGCTCCAATGGTGTTCCCAGCACCGATGCCCCGTGGAACAGGCTGCAAATGTGTAACACAGGTTCACCTATTTACAAAACCATTCTCAGATGAAACCATTTAAAATCACTTTAAAAAGAAAGGAAATAGTTGTTTCATATGCTTTAAGGGTTAATTACGCTGGCTAACTAGACTATGCAATAAGAAAAGAGTCCAGGGATCTTAGACCTAGGAGTGAAGTCATGCCCCTTACCAGTAGAGAAAAGAATGGTAATTGCCTGCTGTGAGTATGAACATATTTTGCTGGCTAGCAAAGAAATGGCATTGACAACTGGCAAATCTACTCTGCTGAGGAAAAAATGTATTTTTGAGGCAGGCACACAGCCAGCGTTTTCATTCGGGAAGTCTCATAAGTGGAATCAAAACTCTTGCGGAGGTAACATGAAACTGTGCGTTAGAAGGTTGTTTTTTTTAATCCCACATTTAATTCTGTCAACATTTCATGCTGGAATAAGAAAAATATTCCTTAGGTTGGTTTTAGTTCATTCCCCTCATCTTTTCCCCTCAGTTCCTTTCTCTACCCCTCTCCTCAAGATTTCTTTCAGCGACGTATTTGTTTAGAAAGCAGTGGTCCTTAGGAAAATGGTGATACGGTCTCTTCTCAGACGCGCCATGAGAGCAGCACCACATATTTGGAACTTGGGCCTCATCTGTGGATGTGCTGAAGACCAAGGATTCACAGGAAAAGAGTGGTCTGGTCGACAAGCAGCAGCCCATCCAGGGCACCTCTGATGCACCCATGTCTTCTGCGGCCCTTCCTGCCTTCATGCAGTGATGGCAGTGTTGCAATGAGATAAGGGTTGTAAAAGGATGAAGGGACAGAGCTGAGGCCTCAGAGATGGGTCAAGTCTTACGTGCTGCATCTAATAGAGGTAGGCACAGAAACCAGCTGGTTTAGTGTATTGGTGGGTAGAGTCCTAGGGTTATGTCTGCAAATACATTTAGGCCTCATTTAGCTCTAAGATAAGTGGACTTGTAATTGATTCTCTACAAGCCTCAAGGTGGCCATACTGGGAATTGTTTGATATTGAGGTCTTCGGAAAATCTCTACAACGTAGCTTTGCAACTAATCTTTTTTGATGTAATTAAGAACTAAACACTTCTGAAATACACCTTTGAGCTTATGGATTTATAAAGAGCTGGAACTGCGTCTCATAAATCTGTATACAGGCATTTATACAAATAGCCTGGTTATCCAAAGTGCTGAGCACTCAGCCTCTCCGGTTGATTTTCCAGGGTTTGGCCTAAAGAAGGCCTGTAGAGCTGAGCTACCATTCTTTCCTTTCCTCCCACTCTTTTTAGTGGTTTACACTGTGTTCCTCTCTACAGAGCTTCACTTTGCAGTTGTCTGCTGCATTTCCTGTGTATCACTTCCAAAGTGAATCGCTAAAGTATGTTGCATGCAGAGTTTGAAATTGCAGGTATCCTACAATTGCTAAAATATGGTGCCCTTTTTGTACTGAGAGCTTCATTTCAGCAAAATTCTGTGACAACCCCATTTTTAACTAAACCTCTGCCACTCTTTGTGCCTACCCTGGTCTCAGCATGCTTCAATATATGGCTTGTAGCTGGTGTATGCTTTTGGTATTTGTCTATTAGGAATTATAGACTAAGGTCACCTTCTTACTTTGTATACTCTGGTGAGGAGCTTTCAATTAGCCATCGGACAGAATTTGATCCGTAGAAGTCAAAGTTCCTCAAGACCATTTCTTTGCATAATTTCTTTCCCTAATCGTTATTTTTCCTTAGAACTTGAACACTGCAGTAAATGTTCTAAATAGTTTAGAAAGTCTATTATGTTCAGCCTTCTGATCTTTGTTGATGCTGTTTGGTGTGGTTCTTTGTCACAAAGAACCTTAACTTAGGCGGAATAAAATAAATATCTGATGCCATAAATTTCTAACAGAGCATCTTTCTCTTCCCCCACCCCGGGTTTAAAAAACTTCATACAAGAGCAAAATTATTGCCAGAAAATTAGTTAGTTAATTAGTTAATTAGTTGGTTAATTAGTTAGTTCAGGTGTTTCTGTTTGTTACAGAACAAATAGCATAGAAAAGTACAAATGTGCAACAAGAAGTGGTGGAAGAGTGGAACAGCTTTTGGAACAGGAGCTATAGAAGGCATTAACATGGCCTTATTTAAGGATGAACTTTCAAAAAATATTTGGAGGCAGGAAATAAATGTTTTATTTTCTCTATAAATTATTTGTTGTTGTGTTAGAGTTTTCTGTTGTGGCAGTGTTGTGATGGCAGTGCAGTGGCAAAACAGAGAACAAAATAAAAATTCCTGAAATTCTTAAGAGTAAAAAAATCTCAGATGATTGCTAGTGCCAGGAAGAATAAAAAGGAAGATATTTTAATAGTCTGTCTTGATCTCCTCTAAACAAAGATGACAGTAATTTTGAAGGGAACTCTGCTTAGAATGTAGTGAGATTTTTCTGCCCTGCATTGTTTTATAGTACTGCCAAAAAATGTAATTGATGGAGGTAAATACTAAAGATAAAATATATTTGTCATTAACTCTGGGAAATACTTTCTGTCTTTTTACAAAAGCGCGTATAATAACTTTAATAGGATTGAAAAGTGAAGGGCAGACAGAAGTCCTCTATAGAGTCAGGGATACAGTGCACCTGCCTACCATTTTATTTGGCCTGGGTATAAATGGCCTTTGGACCAGGTTGCCATTAATCTCTCATCTTTCATTATTATTCAGAAATTTAATCCACAAAATACTGTAAGTGGTATATTATGACCCTTTGATTCCTAAATCATTTTCCTTGCAGATCTTTTTCTCTCCGTGCTTTTATTGCATTCCTGTCCACGTGGAAAGTCTGGGGCTGCTAGCAAGGCCAAAGCAAAGTTTTCCAAACAGAAAACAGTTCACCCTCACTTTTGAATTGTAAAGTACTTCTAAAGGGAGTCTGGGCCCTTTTAAACATCAGAGAAGAACTAAGTGTGAACAGACTTTGCAGGGCTGAGTCCTTCAGAAGCTGGCCTGGCTGTGTGCCTGGACTTGCACTCACCAACGTTATGAGAGAGGTGTGAAACAGAGCCGTGCTTGTGGTGTGTACAATAGGCCTCTGAATGGAAATGAAATGTAGAAGGAGGTTCTAGATGCGTGTCATTTTTGTAGGCTCTGGAAGAATTACAGAAGTAAAAGAACAGCACTTTCCGCTCCCCTTCTACTAGATACAGGTAACTGCAACTCTAGTTAAGAGGGTGTTGATCTCAGGCTGTCAAAAAGGATGAGGCAGAGACCCCAGCTACAAACACCGTGAGGGTAACTTTCAAAAATCTTATGGATTCACCTTCTGTCTAAAATTCAAACAACTTTTATTTTTGGAGACCCAGTTAACTTAATTTTTAGTCAGTTTTTAAAGAATCACAGAATTGTCCAGCCTGGAAGGGACGTCTAGAGGTCATGTCCTCATCATTTTCCTCTAGCACTTTTTGGGCCTGAGTGAACCCTTGAAACAAAAATGAGGGCAAACTGCAAAATACTGTCTCTGACCTGGATGAAGCCTGAATGATGTGGAGATGTGAGTGCGAAAAGATTTTCTTATGAACTTTCCAGTGTACTTTCAGAAAAAAATAGATGTTGGAATGAAGTCCTCTAAACTTTGGAGAAACATCTGAACTCTGGGATAGTCACCAAAACCAAACAAAAAAAAAACAAAAAAAAAAAAAAAAGAGCATTAAAAAGCAATGAATGTTTGTGAAAGAGGCAAGATTGACATCTGTGGGGATCAAACATCTCTGCTTAAGAACGGACCTATTGGCAGTGTGGGTTTGCACGCTGCCAGTGTTCCTCGGTCAGGGCTGGGTGAGGTAGTGCTCTCCTCAAGTGAACTGTGTGCCCTGTGTCCACAACCTTTTAATTCTTCTGTTCCACTGAGGGATCAGAAAAAGTCTCAGTATTCCGTGTTTAGAGTGTTAGAAATCTCTAGCTGGTGAATTTTATCATTGACATCAATAGAAACTGTGATATCGTTACCAATTTCCCCTCCCCTTCACCTGTGTCTTTCCCAAATTAGGTGATTGAGTATAATTTTGTTGTAATTCCTCCCAAAAGTCAACTGGTACAATACACATAATGGCTGGGTAGTTTCACCTCTCAGTTTGACCTCTTGTGATCTATGTCCCACGCATACACGTCAACTTTTGTAGAGAAAGCTTGTTGCTAAGAATAAGAGGCTTATTCTAGATATTTTCCTTTTTCTGAGACTGCCATCGCCCATGTCAGCTAGTAGAAACACCTGTCCCTTGGGCTTGGAGAGACTCAGCTCTTCACCCATTTCATTGCAATCCTTTCCTGGGATTAGATTACGGACCACTTTAATAATTGCTTTCTTTTGTTTGTTTGTTTGTAGTTAATAGGAAAAAACAGAAACATTCTAAACTGAGTTCAAAGGGAACTTGGTCATCTCTATTTCCCCATCCAGGAGAAAAGGGGTAAAATCTGTTTTGAGTTTAGCTATCAATCTAGAAGTAAATTGAATTAAATACGAAAATCTTTGAAAGCCGAGTTGTATTTCATTCCAACTGCATTGCTGATTTGAATGGGGTGGTGGAAGGGGGAAAGGGCTTAAATATTCAGCATTTTTATGATTAAGTATCCCTTGTGCCCCCACCACACCTCCTCTGAAAAACAAAACACAAAGCATGTTTGGAACAGCTCGTTACTGCTACGCTCCAAGGCCCTGATGCCTGTTCCATTAAAGCATAGCCCAAAGCAAGGTGCAGTGCTGAGCTGCACCGCTGCATGTTTGCACCGTCTGTTCGAATGTGCATGTGCATGCTTGCACATGCACATCAGGCCTTGTGCAAACATATCACAAAAGCCAGAGCCCATGCTTTAAATGTGTTACAGTGGACTTCCAAGGCAAATGAAAAAAAAGGAAAAAACGTTTCCTGATTTAAAAAGTGCGCTCATGGAAGAAAATGCTGTTTGAATGATTGCTGCTCAGTACAATAATGCTATTTAGAATTTTCCAAGGGCAGGGAAAGAAAGCAAGTCTGGCCTTTAATTCTGAATTCCATGAGCAGGACAGCGAGGGAAGTGTATCTCTGGTATTTATTTCGTGTAAGGATTTTGTGCTCTACAAGTGGTCTCTGTCACTAATCTGTATAGAATATTCTTTGGTCCTTACAGTGTTAGGCAGGCTCAGCAGGGTGACTGATACACCAGTTGAAATGAGAAAAATGACATGCATAGAGATGAAGGCTGCTATTCACCATCATGAAACAAAAGGAAAATAGTATGAATAAGCATGTTCATATTCAGCATACCCGGGAAGTTCAGCATTAGCAGCAAAGCTGCTGTCATCCTGGTATGATCTTCAGGCAGTGGTGGTGGTTCAAAACCCAGCAGATCTTAGTCACGTTCCTGGTGCTACTAATTTGGTCACTTACACAGGCTTTTGTGTAAGGCATCAGATCACAACACACAGCCCAGGTTTCAGTTCTCATCCCTGACACTTTGGCTGTAACTTTTTGCTGGCATGAGGGTTCACAGTTTGGGCCTTGCTCAAGGCCGAATGCCTTCATGCTCCTTATTGCCTGGCTGTTGACTTGCAGGCTGGCACAACTGTGAGCTGGCTGTGATCTCCAGGTGGAAAAACTCAATTGGGTGAGAACACAGGAGGCACTGATCTGAGCCCAAATTTCACCTGCACAAGCAGGATGGATGTCACTAAATAGGGTCAACACATCCTGAACCAAGGACTTGTAAAGTGGGAAATAATGAACAGAAAGGCCAGACAAAGCATGGACTGACTTGTGTCAGAGTCCGGACAAAAGTTAAGGCAGGCAGCCTGTGAGTACTGCTGTAGCAAACACTGCAGGAGGAAGCTGGGGTGGTAGTAATATTTATGTGCCGCAGCTGAAGCTTATCTCCTTAATATTTGTAAAGAGCTCTGGAGCGCACTGTCTGCTAGATGAACCTGCACTGATTTTGCATCTGTTTGCAAGGGAAGACCTGTATTTTTAACGCTCATTCTGCTGCATGTTTAAATGAGGCATGCTTTACAATGTAATTAAGAAACCCTTCTTTTCGCACAATTGTCAGCTCGCACTTTTCCCACTTTGCTAATGCCTTCAATGCACAAAAGCCATGAAGAAAATCTTTCCGTGACATGATGGCATTACCAGCTCTTTTCAAGTGGGAGGACTGTACTCCTACACAGCAGATTTTCCCTGTGTTGTGGTATTCATGCAGCAAAGAGCTGTACTTCTGAAGGGTTTCTTGTTTAAGCTCTTTCATGCTTCTTGCCTTGGAGACTTCTTTTAGACTCGTAGCCAAGAGGAGGTCAGGAAGTGCTCCGTGCTGCAGCTTCTTTTTCTGTATATGTTTCTATGTGGTTCTCCACAGATCCATGGAACACATTCCCTTCCATCTCTCCCTTTCAGAGTAGTTTATGTTTCATTATTTGCAGATGGAAAAATGACAACGTGACAAACAGGGGAGGATCTTTTTATGTAAATTGTCATCTTCTTTCAGGCTCTCATGTAATGTAATGGGGTGATACTGAGAATGCAAAAAAACATTTTATTTGCCCAGTGTGTGAAAAATGAACTTTCGTGCACATTTCCATGTGAGGCTATTTTTAGCTGTCATTCTGCTGATGGAATTTGTTCATCTTTGTGACTTTCCAATTTGGCCAAACTACTAATGCATTTACTGATGCCTTTACTGCCTTTGATTTTAGGGGGCTGAGTTTGGCTTTATAAAGTCTGTATTTTCATCTCTTTTGTACTTCTTTTTTCATTGCTAAGCACACAGTAACGACCCAGGGTAAATGAAATCTTGAAAAACCCACTTGGAATTCAGCAGCCCAAACCATCCCATCTGACCCAAGACATACAAGCTCTATCCCCTAGTTTTGTTTATTCTTTTCCTATCACAATTTACAGCCAAAACACACTAGCTGTGCTTGCTCCTCATATCCCATTCACGAAGCTAGGAAAGACTTTCTTGAGCTGTTAAGCCCGTGTCTCACAGTTTCAGATTCATTTAACTTTGAGCACGGTTAATCGTTTCACAAAGATCTGGGTGTGATCTCAGTCATTTTAGTAGGAGCTATGAAAAGTGGTGGAGTTTGAGGGCAGCGTCATACCCGCTGTTTGTGCCAAGCTGCTTCTCTTGTACTTCTTTCCCTGCTATTACAGTTCAGTGCTGTTGGGGAAATGAAGCTCTAAGGCAGCACGAAGCTGTCAGCCAAAAATGGTTCAAAATCTTTCAGTGGCTTATGCAAAAGCTAGTTGTGGGGATGGGTGAGACAAGCTCAGGAAGAGCCTACCTCAGAGTGAAGTGATCAGGTCAGGGAATCAAAGATGGGCGCCACCTGGCATTGCCCAACCATCATTCCTCTGCCTTCACACCTGTGTGAGATGGCAGTGCTTCCACTTTCCTCCCTGGAGTTGCAGGGCCATCCACTGGAGTGCTTTCCTACCCAACAGGCTGATGTTGTACCTAAAGCCTACTCTGAAATGCTGTAATCAGGAGCAGCAAGGCTATAACTGCAGCACGGCAGCGGGGTTGGCAGAGCTGAGCTCAGGAGGTATAATTGAGGAGGGCATCCCTGCCTTTCCACACTACTGGCCCTTCAGCAGAGTGGATGGTCTGACCATGGCATTCACTGTTTCATTTTGTATTTGTGTCTACAGTAAGAGATGCAGTACACCCAGAGGTTTCTTCCAGCATCCCAGTTTTCTAGGATAGTGACTGAACTTTAAAGTGACGTGTCTTCATGACAACAAGCAATTACTTCATAGCAGCATATACTGTCATGAGTCTGTACTAACAGCCAGGAGCAAAGTCCTAAACTTTTCTGTAGTCTGTGTTGTTGGAATAGGTATTTTTACAGAAATTGATGTCATGGAATCAGGACAAACTGCCCTTTTTTTTTTTTTTTAATCTGTGTTTTGCTCTGAATCATGGTTGTTACTGCAGTATAACAGAGTTCTGCTGTTATCTTCCACCTTCTCTCCCCAGAAAATCATCCCCTAAAAAACCTGTCTGGATTTTAGCCACCTGGTTATAGTTAGTTTCTTATTTTAAAATAGCTTTCAAAATAGATCAGACAGTTAAAAAAAAATTTCCCTGTAGGTATTGAATATCAGACAGGGCTTGTAGTAATAACTGATAGGTATCTAGAATAATCTTCAGTATGGACTGAGACTACAAAGATCTGTCAATCACTGCATTTAACTTTAAACACAGATGACTTGAATTCGTGTTAGCAGCATGAGGAAGTCAGAAAGATGGAATGGTGCTGTTGGAGAAAAGATGATAGGATTACCTCTGCTGTTAGCCTTTCCTGCTACTTGTTTGAGATACTAAATCAAGGTGAAGTTTATGAAAAAGGCTACAACAGGGGTTTCTAACTCTTCATTCCTGCTGGGATTTTCCTATTATAAATCTGCTGTCAGAAATAAGTGCTTTACTTGTGGCTTAATTTTATGCAGGCACAAACACCTTGGTTCAACACGTTTTGCCAGAGACAGTCTTGACTGTCTTAATGCAACAGAGTCCTCATTAACAGGGACCCGTGAAAAAGAAAAATGCACACACGCTCTTTTGTTGGTGGTCATTCATGAGCAGTCCGATGAAAACTGAAATAAAACATAAATCCCAAGGTGGTGTGGAGCCGATGTGGAGACATGAGTATTTGAATCACACAGCTTATGTGAATTATCCGTCTTGAAGAACATTACACTCCACCTTTTGAATGAAGTTTCATTAATGTGGTGGAAAGCTCACAGTTTCTATTTGTTCTGCTGTGGCTGCTGAATTTAGCACTACCCCCAGTGCCCACCCCCAAAGCAAGCACCTCTGTTGTGGTGATTTTTCCTTTTTTACCCAACTCTGTAACAGTACAGGCAACTAAGACAATGGTTTCCCAGAAGCCCATCAGACTTGCTGGGGCAGTTCTCCTTTCTCCATGCAAGGGCTGTCAGGACGATTGGCAGTACTTTGCTGGCTTTGTAATGTATTTGTCCCGTTCATTTGGAATTCTGCATGCAAAAAAAAAAAAACAGTCATGATCAGGTCTCAAAAGTGATACGTGCCCATTTGCATATTTCCTCTGAATTTTGGCACTGTCTGGTGTACTGGGCTGTGTTTCAAATGTGCACTGAGTGAATTTGTCACCGGTGTCTGTTACCTTGTTCTCAGGACATGGGTGTGAAATTTGCCTTCAGGCATTCAGTACTGGAAGCATGACTTTAAGTTTGTCCCGTCTAAAAGAAATTATTAACCTGAAGTCATAGGGGTGGGAATCTCAGATGGCAGGAAAAGAGATCTTGTAATTACTGTGATGAAAAGATGTCCTTACCACCACCCCCCTGTGTGCTTCTGTATTCCTTTAATATCAGATTCTAAATCCTCACTCAACTAAGACTGCATCCCATAGGCAGGGATAGCACTAGAGTCAGGCTCAGGAGGAATCCCCTCTTCATGCAGCGCTGTGCAATCTGAAATTGCAAAATGTCATTTTGTTCCGTTTGAAAGAGGACTCCAGTGTACTGCGGTACTGAACCTTAAGTAAAATTTTACCTTATTTTCCAGTCTAGTCACTCAGTGCATGTATGTTTCAACAAAACCAGGATCTTTTCATTTTGATTTGCTTCGTCTCATATTTTAAAATAGTCTGAAAGTTAAAAAAAAAAAGAAAGATAAGTACTTTTTAATGGAAGCTCAAAAAAATCCATTCAGAAAATGTGAAAACAAGCCTTTTTGACACTGCCAGAACTGTCTCTTCCTTTTGCCTGGTGTAATCTCTCCCCTTTCCACAAAGCAAGTGGCACCATTTTGCAAAAGACAAATTTACGGAGCTGCCCCTTTTTGACGGAATATGGCTCCAGTGTTGCTGGCTTTTGTGATCAGCTGTAGATGGAACAGTCAATTGATGAAATATAATGTGCTTTGAATTATCCCAGCGAAACGCTTCGCTTGCGGTAAATTCATTGGCATGTATGCACATTGTGTTTCCTCAGATCAGGATGACAACCTCATTGCTGGCTGGCTTGTGGCATCCCGAGTTAACACATGTAAACTTGCAGCTGTGAGCTGTGTTACAACCCAAAGGACGTAGGGGCTGGAGCCAGCAACTTTTTTCTTTCGTTTTCCTCCAAAAAAAATTTTTTGAAAAGTCCATGCAAAGACGCTTCTTCAAGTGAAGGACTATGAGGTAGCATGTCCCAGTTTATTTTATCTCCGTTTGCATGTGGTTCTCTTGACTTAACGCCCGTCTCCATAGCAGAGAGCGCCTGAGAGCTGGCTGAGGAGAGGATCTTCACAGGGTTTTGGGAGAAAAGGGAGGATTTTGATTTACAGGCAGCCTGTTGTATGGCACTTCAAAGCTTCCATTTTCCAAAGGGTGACAGATATCAAGTAGCCACAGAAACGGTTTTCCTGATGAGCCTGAACTGTGAAGTGGGAAAAGGGAAGCATATTCCAGTGAGCGGTTGCGGTGCAGTTTAATCTGTCTGTGTACCCCAACTGCAGATGCAGCCTGCTTGTTCAGACATCTGAAGCTACTAAAGTCAGTTGAGCTTAAGCACAGAAAAACATAGCTGATCCTCTGAGCTGCAGTGGATAAGCTCGGTTTTAACCATAGCAACTGGGAATTTGGGGGGGTGGGGACTAGTTTTTGGTTGGGTTTTTGGTTTTTGGGGTTTTTTTTTGGTTTTTTGTTTTTTTTTTTTTTTAATTAGTGTCTTACAACCCAAGTTCTCAGAAAAACCTTGAAGCGTTCACCTGACAATCCAAATCAGAGGGCATTTCTGTGTCAAACAGGTATCTGCAGGTGGGTATGGCTCTCGGCATGCACAAAACCCCACATTGCAAGTAGGGGATTTTTGATAGCTGCTTCAGGAAGACCGATGCCAGAGAGGCTGGAGAGGGGCCAGGAGGAAGGAAGAGGCCTTCCTGGGGGAGCAGGAGACTTTGAAGTGTGACCCTGAGCAGAACTGGGGTGGGAACGGTGGGAGCAGAGGTGAGGGGCAGCTGGGATGGGCAGCAGGGTGCAGCGGCTGCGGAAGCAGGGAGGGGAAGGCAGGGGTCAGGGAGGAGGGTGTGGGGCAGGGAGGCTCCCAGTCATGGGGACAGCAGAGCTGGGTGCTCTCCGGACAGGTTGCAACAAGCCGATGGGAGAAACCGGCTGTGTTTTTTAACAGCTGGTTTGACATAATGAAGGCTGAGCAGCCTCCAAAGCAGCCCTGATCACATGCCCCAGGGGAAACAGTGGCTGAAGTATCAGCCTAGGAATCAGGAGACCAGGATTTTATTCCATTGATTGCAGCTTTTTCAGGAGTGGCTTTGGGCAAGCAGCTGATGTGCTTGCGCTTTGGTTTCCCCACCACCAAAAGGTGTTGCTCACCTTGATACCCCCGAAACTGAGAAGTAGAAGCCTCTCCCCTCCCAGTGCGGTAGGGCAAAACCAGTGGAATTAAAATATGGCAAGTTTGAAACTGTCAGAGGGAATTCCTTTTTCACATACGCTGATGCAAATCAGGGCTAAGACCAGTGACTAAGGTGATGTGGCGTCAGTGGGAAACAGAATTTAAGTGGGGTCTGTTCAGCACCTATGTAAGTAATAGCACACACTCATCGAGCCCTGACCCAGCTATTCTTCTGTACTTTGATTTTTTAATAAAACATCTTTTTGCCTGCCTTTTTTAATGACAAATGTTGAAATGAACCTTTGCTCATGTAAAATGCATTTGCCATATGACTAATGGTTATTTTTAAAGTGCTGAGCAGAATGTATGTGTGTGTGTCAGGGAGACAAAGAGAGGGAGTCTTTGTGTATTTGCTGTGCTAATTGTTTATGAATATAGTTGTTTTTTCCAATTATCCTTTCCAATTGTAATGCATCAGCAGTCTTCTCTCCATTTCTCTCTGTTGAGGTTTGCGTATGAATGTAGAGATTTATGCTCTCAGATATTTCGGTTACAACAGTATATGCTACATCTTAAACATTGATTTTTATTCATAAAGTGCCATGGAACAGAGAGAGAGATTTGTGGAAAAGATGGAGTTAAAAGTTAAACCATGGTCATGCAAACAACTATGTGGCCATACGGCTAATTTCAGGGCCTTGGACCGAAATGTTATTTCATATTCAAAAAATGAAGGAGAAACTCTGAATGGCCAGAACTCATGCTAATGCCTGCAGGAGAAGTTAAGCAGTCAGGGCTGGAGAATTTCACCTAAAGCGTATTAGTGTGGCTTCACGGATGGAGACACAGTATGGAAGTGGAGAATTAATTTCTTTCACACTAGCAAGATTTTTTAATCTTGCTCAGGCAAAAGCACGGTGGAAAATAGGAGATGGAGTATAAAGTCATTTGCACTTGGAATAAATGAGTCTGTGAGTGAAGTGCTAGCCCCTGTACGTCAGCAGTAAAAATCCCACAGAATTTACTTGGTCTACATTGTACTGAAGGTTTTAAGTATGTAGCGCCCAGCTGAGGCAACCGTCTTCTGTGACTGACCTCCAAATCAGGCACTGTGTGAATGCCAGATACATCATCTGTGTGTGCGTGTGTGCGTGCGTGTGTGTTTAATATGAAAGCAGCTTTTGTTTTACAATTGCTGCTAGTGCCATAGGTTGTGGGGACTGGTTTTCATTAACATACTTAGGCTTTTGTGATTTAACACTATTACATGATCTGAGTGTTTGAAAACTACTTGAGCAGGCCCAATCCACAAAGTCTGCCATGTGTCTCAGTGCCCTTTCCCAGGACAGGAATCATTTCACACTGCTGGCACGTTGTGATTTCTTCCAGCAGCACAGCAGGAAGAAATCCTTACAGATTTTAGAGCTTGTGAAAACCTGCATGGTTTAGCAGCCCCTTCTTCATCCACAGTAACGAAGGGTCTCCATCACTTTCTTCCTCAAGGATAACACCACCGCAGTTATACTGTAGCAGGATATTTTAAATTTATGCTATTTGGTTTCGGAGCTAGAGGTCTGTAAATGCTACTGTAAGGTTTCTGCCATTCCATCGTTATTTCATGCTGGCATCTTTATTTGAAGGCCCAACCATGGCCAAGAAAAGGAAACTTCTGTACTTTCCTTTCTGTGTTACATCTTCTAACTGGAATATTTTCAAGCACAATAGAATCGAACATGAGCTTTGAGGAGGTAGGAAGAAGAGAAAAGGGAATCAGCTAGAAGAGATGATTACTCCAGTGGGGTACTCTGCAGTTCAGTTCTCTGGGGACTGAAAAATGCTTTCAACCAGTGCAATGTTGCAACAGTCCAAAAGAGGAGAGAAAAATCCATGTCTGGTCTAGACCGACCAGAAACTAAAAACAAGGGACACTTTGAATTCTGAGACTCTTACCACAACTGAAAACTGTGCTTAGTCCAAGTAACTGGAAAATCAGTTTCTTGGGTTAGAGAAATGCTTCCCTGAAGAATCACAGGCAGCTTTCCATTTTAATTGGTAAAGAGATTATTATATTCTGAAGCATTGATTCTAACACTTGGTCGGGTGCAAAGGTTTGCAGTTAGGGCTATGAAGAGTTTTGGATGGTTTCATATGTAGCTTAGTGAAATGCTACAGTAAAAGTTTCTTTTTGTGACATTTTCTTTCCATTTGGCTGTGATAATCTATCATTTGTCACAAAACGGAAAAATAAGATCTGTCCTCATAATGTACCGAAAAGAAATCTGACTGCAAGCACAAGTCAGGATGAAGCATAGGGACTGGAGCTGAGTGGTGAAACCCTAGATGAGGAGATGGTTATAACCGAGAAATTATATACCAGGAGACCTGAGAATCCCCCGACCAGGAGTAATTGAATGTGGTAATTGTTAAGGAGAGCTTTAAAAAGAAATGTTGAGTAAAAGTTACTTATGGGGTGCTTGTTTTAAGAGGGAAGCGTAGTAAATTTCAGGACAAATTTTTAAGTGGCAATAGTACAGGCACGGCCTATGCTGCAGGCAAAATAAATTTTCTAAACTAAATGACTCCTCTCAGTCAGCCAGGCTACAGTGTTTGTTTTTAGGGTGAAATATGTATTTCCTTCATTGCACTGGTGTAAGGATACCTGAAGCCTGAGAGGAGGACCCTAGGGATCTGGTTGCAATGCCTGGCAATACCACCTGCTCCTTATGGGATGAGGGGTGAAGCTTTTGCAGAGATTTGCATTGCAGAACAAGGGGTGGGGTCAGAAAACCCTTCTTAGATGTGGCAGAGATACGTGAGTAGTACTTCGTTTTGCAAGAAACAAGAAAACTTGGGGTTTTTTCTTAGTCCTGCCCTTTTAAAAATAGTGTATTATTACTGGTCTACTTGCTGTGAAGGATGTTAGGCTAAATATTTTAATTCCAGGGAAAAGTGCCCTGCCATCTTCTGGATTGAAGTGATATATTGATATATGTTTCAGATATTATATTATTTTATGATTAAATTTGAAACCAATCTTTTCTTCAAAAAGATCCAGTCAATACACTCGAGTCTAGTAAAAGTTACATGACTCAGTCAGCCTGTATTTTATCAATACGTGAAGCCTCTCTTTTACAAAGGGGCACCACAGCACTTCAAAATAACAAAAAATCAAGGCAGTTTGAAGATGCTAGGCTGTTCGCATAGTGCTGTGATTTGTTCTTGCTCCTGCAGAACTGCAGTCAAAGAAAATACAGACAGACCATTTTCTTCAATTAAAAACCTATAGGTGGATAGTGAAGGAAGAATGTCACATGCTTCTGTTCAAATGTTTTAGGTGCTGTGACCATATGATAATTCCAGACGTTCATTTACCCAAATTTACCCTTTGTTTTCCTAATGCTCTTTTTTCGTCTGATGGCCATTAGAAAGCACAACTTCTCTGTACTAGTCCTCAAGGACAAAGTGATGTGTTGGGAATGTGCTGTATCAGGTATGGGGAACTCTAGAAGGATGACCTGGAACTTTTTAATGTTCCTTCGATGCACATTTAAGTATCTTTCTGGATAGGGGCAGAGATACCTTGCATGCATATGGTTCTTGCATGCAAATACCCTTGCAAGCTCAGGCTCACTTGAAATTCTCATCGGAAATCTGTTGCCTGTTGCGTGGAGCTTAGGCCAAGATTTGTTCACCTCTGGGTTTTTACAGTATTCAGCACTGAGTAGTCTTCCCCTCTTTTGCTAACTGAAATACATTTTAGGAGGCAGCTGCCTATTGCCAAGAAGAGCCTGCATGCAAGAATATTTCCATCTGGGATGACTAACTTGTGCCCAGTGTACGTCCAGTCTCACATCCCACTCTGCAAACAAAATCCACTGATGAATTAATTCTCTTCTTGCTTCAAAGGGCAGTCAAAAGATGAAAGTGAAAAACTGGACATATTTCAAAAAATTACATTATATAAAAAATAGGTCATTCAGCCAGACTGCAAATCATAGATTTTCAAAAATGGGAAATGTCAAGTAGTCCTGTTTGAAAAAGTATGTGTTCCCTTGCTTGTTGCATATTTTGCTAGTGATGGAAAGAATGTATTCAAAAAGGAAAGACGGCACTTTAACTCCTCAGGATAATGCCAACAATATTCAACTTGTTTGATCCAGGCTTATGTCAATATGACCACGATGCCTTTGTCCTTGCTCTGTTTGTAATTCTTTCATAACAGAAACAGAAAAATTAATTTGAGTGGTTGTAAATATAAAAGCAATACAATAGTTTCTGGTATTTCATAGTTACAAATATCAAGTCTGCTTCTTGTGAAGACACTTGATTTTACTGAACGTGTCATATGCACGGCTAATCCTTCTCATGAACTGAAGGAATGTCGATGCTGATATAAAACCCCATATAATAACCCACTGGCTTCTCATATATCAGTGACTCAGGCAATAAAATATATAATTGTGATGCTAATTAAATTGCTATTTTAAAGATATATCTTTAATAAAGGGATTGTTTGTACCTACCCAGAATTAAAACCAGAGCTGTCAGTCTAATTCAGTATAGCTGTCAATACTAAGAACAGTACACAGAAGCTGCAACTTCTTAGCTAGTCTCAGAGGTGTAGGTCTGAGGAGGTGTAAATCCTCCACCTAAGAAGAATGCACAACGTGCTGCCCACTGTTTAACTGGTGGCACATATATTAGCAGAGCAGAGGCCTATTATTACATAAATCTTCAAAAAAAAATCGTTCTTTAGTAAACTATTTGAGCAGTACCTGTGCTAACTGCCTAAAACTGGCAATCCAAAACTCAGACATCCAACAATCTTGACCCAAGCAAAACAGTGTTCATCTCAAGAATTAAAACCCTAAGCCAGTGTCGTGTGCAGACTCTCAGATGTAATTATTGTGTTCTAGTTTGTCCTGAATGTGCCTGGTATGTTTTTATACGCTGTAAAAATAAATACAGTGATTTAAAACCCGGGAAAGTCCAAGTAGGTAATAAATAGTCCAGCTCTGTAGAAATACGGGGTCTGACTTTCTGAGATCATCTGTGCTGTCTGTGAACATTTGGTCCAATTCAGCACATCTGGGCATTTCTTCTGCAGGTGCCAGGGATTTAGCCACGTGTTTACAGGGCTTCCACCTCTACTTACTACGACTGCAAACTAGTGATCCATCCTTGTGGAGGCCAAGGCATAGCGCAGGCTCATTGAAACTAGTAGTTGGGCAACATTCGAAAATTAGTAGTTTACACGCAGATTAAATAAAACCAGATTTGTAGGGAGAGTCATACTTTTTTATTAGAGCAATGTCTATAGTTGGAAAAAACCAAGCAAGCTTTTAGACAGACAAGACCGCTTCTGGTCTGGAACAGAAGCAGGAGTGTTCAAAGCTAAGTACAAGCTGAGAATAATCACGCTGCTTTTACTTCATTGTGTTAAATGAAGCACTGTTGGGATTGATTGACCACCACCTTGAGCCTGGAGACTCATCAAGCTCTGAGTTAAGAAGAAATGGTACTTGGTCCAGCTATGTCAGTCTGTATTAGTCCCACATACGGCTCCACCAGCTTCAGCAGACAAACATCTTTAACCTAAGAATTTAATGATCGTTTCCATTGAGGAATTGTTTATTTACAGTAAAAGGCAGGGTGGCCTTAGTGGGCAGGAGTCTAGACTGAAACTCTGAAGCCAACCCTCTATTCTTCACACAGCTGCTGGTCTACTGACTGATCTACAGTGAGTGGGTCTATCCATCAGCTTCTGCGTGGTAAATGGGCATAATGAAACTGGCCTCCTTGCAAAGTCCTTTGAGATCTACAAAGGAAAAGTGTTACACAGCAGCTATACACTTCTTCATTACTAGCTCTTTTTCATGTGGTTCCTTTAATAGACACTTGGGTTCTGATTTAGATCTTCTGAACAGGGTGTAACACTACTGGTGCTAGTAGCAACTTTGTGCTTGCCAAATGTGACTGGAAGACTCCTGCTACTGTGATGGAAGCAGTTAAAAAGTTATTTCTCTAAACTTCCCAATGTCAGATATTCTCTTAAACAGGGAAAGGCTATTTGTGTTCAGGAACTAAAGAAGTGTCTTTGTCTCCCTGGACAAATGCTGCAATGGCACATCCAATCTGCTTAGGCACATGTAGAAACAAATAACCATATCGATGTTCACACATTCTCCAATAAATGTACAGCAATGTTTTTCACATTTAGGTAAAACACAGGAAAATGAATGCCAAAGCATTTCCCATTATTCTGTAATGTATGTGCGCAGTGAAATGTACAGGTGCATACCCATACTTAGGCACAATAGCAAATGTAGGTACTGTGCACATGTAAGTATGCGTGCATTGGCACTAGGCAGTGCTCAGTGTCAAAATAAAAAAGGCACGTAAACATTTAGGTTGCAAGTCAAGCAACATTGGATATTCTAGAATGCAGGCTTCCTGAGCATCCTTAATTAGCCCTTCTGAATATGTATGATGATACAGTTTTAATTACAAGATAACGTGTAGAGGTTTTTATTTTAACAGATTCCTGTTTCAGACAATTGACAGTGAGGCTGTTTATTAACCCTTCCGGTTTCTATCTACTTCCATTTGGTGCTCTGGCCTCACATTTACGTTAATGCACATGGTCCTACTGTTACACTGAACACAGAAAATATTAATCCCTTTCCAAGCTTTTATTTCTCTGTTGCTCACATGGCAGCTTCTAAACATGCCTCAAATCCTGAAGAACATATCTCTGCAACACATGTGCAGGACAGGGTGAGAACACTGTTATCTTCACAGTATAATGGGCATCATGCAAAAGCACCAAAGCACAGGGGTGGGGGGGAAAGAGAGGACAAAAATGTCAGAATGACAACTTTCAGTGAAAGCTGAGAGAGAGATGTGGGAGCTTTCGCACACATAGCATTTCCCGAGCACTTTCTCCACTCAAAGCGTGGGGCCAGTTGACTTCAGCTCTCAGCACTTCTGCGTTTCAGGCCCCAGGTGTCTCTTGTTGAGCACCCAGAAAATGAGGCCAAGCACTCAAGAGGGAGGAAATTCCAGAATGATGTCATCATGCCTACACGTGGGAAGGGGGAAGGAGCTAATCGTGCCCAGGCAAGCCAAATTCTGGCATTTGCTAACATTTTAGCATTTGGCTCACAACCCTATAATGCTTTTAGCTGAGTTTCTATGTGTATAGGTCTCTCTAAATAAATAAGGACATCTGAGCTGTGTCTCACCTGTTAAAAACGTGCACTGCCTCCCAGTAAAATTAGTTTATTGTTGCATGTACCCTTGGAAAAAGGCATGGCAGGTTTTACTTATTTTTCCTGCTGCAATTAAATTTAGAGACATCTAGGGAAACGTGGTTTAGATTGTTCCCAGAAGAGGAAGGAGGGAAAGTAAAGAAGATTCACTTTAATAGGTGCTGAAGAATCAATACATCCCCCTGCTCCGGCTGTGCCCCAGCCATTCATTCCTACTCTGCTTTAGAAGCAGGAACCAGCTGTAGGCAGGCAAGCAATTTAACACCCAAAATCAGGGGGATCAAGGACTTCTAGGGGACAGGAATACATTTACATCACTTCAGTCTGAAAACCCACTACTAAATGTCAAGTTCTACATTTGCTACATGGTCCCTATACGTTACCAAATGACAGGTGAGGCCTTAAAAAGCATAGCATGCTGCCTTATAAATTCCAAGATTGTCAATTAAATATTGGTTTATTTTTTGCTTCCTTCTCAAACCCTTCCCCTTCTAAAACTTCCCTGCACAAGCTGACAGGCTGGAAACAGGTTAAAAATGGAAGCTGAAATCCATATGTAAACAGCTGACTCCAAGAGCTGTGCTCTAGGGAATGAAAACTTGTAATGCAAGACTCACAAAACTCTTGTGGGAGTTGGCTTCATTAGGTATCTACCATAAGCGTGTCTGTGTGCATATATCTGCACACCACTGCGATCCTATCTGTGTGTGCCTGTGTACCTGGGGTTAGCAGAGCATTCACTCCCTGCTGCACCAGTCACTCCTCTCTCTTCTCACACTTCTCATCTGTTCTTTGAAACTAGGAGTGCCTCTCTTTCGTACATCCCCATCTCCATTAGTGCCACAGACGGATGGCAACAGGACCTTTTCTTACCCATCCTATGTGTGTAGAGCACGAGAGCTTTTCTCGTTGACCCTCTGCTGTGTCAGATGCTATCTGTCTTTGAGCCAGTGGACAGAGCAATGTGTTTACCGTGCTAAACTGGGTAATGCCCTGGCTTGCTCTCTAAGAGCTCTTCTATATAGCCCTTCTATGTAGGGTACCTAGGGAAATGTAATTATCAAGTGAGGCATCATGAATATCCTACCTTTTCCCCACTCCAAGAGCCATGCTCTGAAAAATCCCTGATAAAGGGGTGTCATTCATCAATAGTGCTTTTAATTCTGGAGATGCCTCCCCATCCATGCTGGATCGCTCCTCCCTTCCCAGCCTGGGGAGCACATAGTTATCCCTCCTCCCTGACAGCTGGGGAGCCCATCTTTCCCTTTCCTCTCGACGCAGTTGCTAGCAGTAGGGGGAGTGATGGCAGATCTTAGACTAAGATTTCCTGGTTTTCCCAAGAGGGCAAAGCATATCTGTCCATGCTGAGACACTTCCTTACAGTATGTGGCTAAGCTCTGCTCTCCGGCCAAGATGTCAGCAAACAACATGGGCTCTGTGGGCTTCTGGGGGGAGAAGTCCTAGTGTAGGCAACGTGGTGGGAGTAGTATGGTGCCTATTACGTTATTGAAAACAAAATACAGCTGTGTGTTACTGTTGGCCGAATGCAACCTGTCAGCACCAACACCTCCCCAAGAAGTGAGGGCTGATTGCAGCCAGCCTTCGCAGGAGAAGGTGCCAGTAGCCAAGCAGTTGGAGAAGCATGACATGTTGCCCCCTGCCCACTTCCAGGCTGTGTTAACGCGGCAGTGTTAGAGCAGGAAGTGTGCCTGGAGAAGCACCCTGTCACGAGGAACCGTGTGGTGACAGGCAGATTGCTCAGAAAACCCTGAAGAAGTTGCAGTGGGTTTGCTGGTGGCTGAATGCCCTGGGGCCAGGAGAAAATGTGTGCTCTGATGCGATGGACTGACCCAGGGCACCAGTGGTGCTTTCTATGCCTTGATGGTACATCAAGCTCCAGAATCACTCCAAAATAATTCCTCCATAGCCCATGGATTTGCTCATCATAATTGTTAAACACTGTAACTCACTCTTTTAGGACCAGCTCTATTTTCAGTCTTTGTAGTTCACTGAATCTACGAGGTTTAGCATCCCTATCCTCTCAAGAGTGTGAGTGCCAGCCCTGGGCACTGGAGAACAAATCACGTTGCTGTAGCTGGGAACAAGTTATGAGGGTTAGGTAGGGTTTGAGCTACTTTGGTGCATCACTGTATTTCCAGCCCTGCTTGTATTATGTTTTAGTCTGGACAATCAGAACCCTTGTAACTTCAGACAGACATCAAGGAATGAGTGGTTTGCCCTCCTGAATAAAATGAGAACATGTGAGTGTGGGGAGAGAGGGGAAGGGAGAGAGGCATTTACATAGGTCAGGAAAGGTCATTAAAACATCTGGCAGTAGTAACTGACATGTGTCAAATTTTAGTGTTCATTAAATTCGTATTAATGCAAGAATGGTTCTTAAGCTCCAAGTGCCACTTTTGGTTGCTGTGTTCCTCCAGTTGATGGTGATGACTTTTCAGAACTGTAACATGCTTGTTTGCTTGCTAGTGGCATCTGACCTAAGGTCAGATTTCTATTTAACCCCTTCCTGTAGGTCAAAAGACAAATTAATCTGGTGAGAATTGAATTGGAAATGAGGTGTCTGGATAGCAGGTGTCCCAGCCCTGGAATAGCTGCCAGGCTGAAACATGTTTGCATCTGTTCTTATGCCATCCAAGAAGTCATCTCCGAGGTCAGGGAGATATTCCACCGACATCTGAGATGGGAAGCTGCTACAGGGAGCAGAAGTGGCAGGTGCCCTGTGTTAGCAGATTATCTTGCAGTCTGGGGGGGTAAATGAGTAAATGAGAGTAAATGAGTACTCTCACTCATTTATACTCACTCGGAGTATAAAAGTAGAGGTTCTGATTTATTGTGCACTTTGCTTTACCTGTGTTTACTGCTGGTTTACAATTGTAAAAATGATACACTATGTGTGAGCACCTGAAAGAGGAGAAAATCACAAATCCCTTTTTTTTTTTCTTTTTGGTTTTTAGAGGATGAAGATGATGAAGAGATGGTGGAACCAAAAGCACAGGATGACTTGGAGACAGAAAATCAAGACCAGAAGCAGGAAGTGAAAGAAGGTACTTTAAAAAATGAAAAGGATTTTGTTACAGCTTTAAAGGCCCAAATCCTGCAAAGTTATTCTCATAGGTAGTTTCCATTATTGAGAACATGGCAAAATCAAAACAGTCGACAGTTTTAATGATTCAGAATCATGAGAGTGGCATAAAAGCAGAAAGTTGTATTGCAGCAACCCAGCTGGTAGGTCTGAGAAGCTTGAGAAAGGCACAAGACTTTAGCTGTTTAGAAGAAGCTACATGTCCTTATAATTTGGGAACAAAGTAGAGATTCTTGGATTCCAGGACTGGTGCTTACTTGTCCTCTGGCTCAAATAGCCTGCTTACATGATTTAAAATGTGAATGCCAGGCATTCCAGCAGCTCCATAAAGTTGGTTGGTCTTCAAAGGTACTTAGAGCCCATAATTGTCTGCCTGCATGAGAGTGGCAGACTTAAACCTAGAGGTGGTCAGGAATCTTCCAGCCGAAAACCATTTCACCGGAAAACGTTGACTGTCAAAATAAAAACTTTTTGTGGGAGCTTGCTGCAAGGGAACAAACTGAAGCCAGGCAGGTCCAGCCCTTCTGTCCATTCCTCTGGACTGAGACACTCTCCAGGGTTACAAGAGACAAAAATTCAGGTTACTACTTCTTTCTGGTGCAGAAAAGAGAAACTTGCCGAAGTTATGCGTGTCAGCACTGGACACACTGGATATGTTGGGTGTCACACGTTTGCGTCTTTTGGACCTGTTCTAACTTTTGTATCTGGAAGAGAGATGTGAAATTTGGTCTTCCTCATCTGGGAATTTACTAGAGTATTGGCTATTCTGGTGTGTCACTTTGAGTGATCAATGCTCACCCCCGTGTGGAGTGCAGGGAAAGAAAGAGCTGAAATATTGGCAGCTCCAGTGTGAGAGGAGATAAGTTTCTTCTCCAGCGTTTCTTAGCTCTGGACTGCCAGGACTGCTCACAACACTGTTTACCCTCTTGAAAGGTAACTTACTTCTTCAGGTAAGGCCTAAGTCGTTATCACGATGATTCTGTGACCTTGGCTTTGTTTTTCACAAGATAATCTCACCAGGGGAAAAGTATGGAGTTGTTTTACAGAGATGCCTCTGAAATCATCAACTGTGAATACAGCAGTGGATGCTCCTTTCTCATCCAGGAGACCCTGGCATGATTCACATCAGTGTCCAAAATAACTGAGTCTGTTGTATAGTGCCCACATTTGCTATCCTTACACGCTGAAGTGAGTTGCAGTACCAGCAATGCTGTTTTGATTATATATTGATCTTTCTTCCCTCTCAAGAGCACCGTAAAAACCACCCAGGCCATAAATCCTGCAGTGTCCATTGCTTATTAGGTCCTTGTAGAAACACGGAGTAGGGAACTCATTCCTCCCACCCCTCATCCTTCTTCCTCTCCCACAGTCCCTAGCCACCTCTGCCATGGGCAGAGGGGAGCACTGGAAGCAGCAGTGGCAGCAGCAACAAGAGTCACAAAGGGGTCTGCAAAGGCAGAACTGAAAACCTGAGCAAGAAACATGACAACGTAGAAAAACTTGCTTTTTCCTAGAAATTGTTCTTCCTCCAAAACTGTAGGGTGAACGCACATGTGGGCTAACGCTGGACCTAACACAGTATCCCTTTTACTAATGACAACAGGAAGCCATAAAAACTGCTATCACTGTACTTACGCACTGTCCTGAGTTGCTGCATGTCCCTCTAGTATTCAGCTTAAGGTGATCCCACCTTTATTTCCATGTAAAAGTAACCTGGAGTACAAACTTCTGTATGAGGAGAAGCAAAATAACCTAAATACATTCCTGAACTGATTTATTTCATTTTTTGGTGGGCTCTCAAGTTAGCCTTTTATGTACTTAGCTGACCAAGCGTCACTGCCAACATCTTTTCTTTGTTGTGTGTTAGTCTCGAAGCAATGCTCCCCTTCCTGCCTCCAGTCCCCCCAGGAACAGTAGATCAACTGGGCTAGTTTAGCAGTCTCAGACACACAAACTGCAGGCTGTAAAAGCAAGGCACAGCTTGTTTTAGCAGAACCGGCTTTGTGAGGTGCTAACACTTGACTGGGTTCAAGAAAGAAGAACATAGGCTCATTGCCTGATGGAAAGTGAACTTGACCTGCAGTACGTGTTGTGACGGGTAAAATAGTACATGCTGATGACTGGCATTAAATGCTGTGAATCAAATGAAACAGTCATCCCCCAAATGACAGGGAACCCAGTCCCATTTTTTAGCATTTGGTGTCATTCTCTTCCAGTTGGCTTTAGCCCTTTTCACCAACAAAATACCATTTTCCTCTCTGTTGTAATCACCCTTCTCATGTTCTGAGCAACATTCAGAGTTGGAAGCCATCGTTTGTGTTTCATGGAAGTGATTAAAACCATGTTACAAGTCAAACAGCAGTTTAGAAGAACATTTCCTGTCGGTGCTGCACTCTGTGTGCCTACTCAGAATTAATAGCTTTTCTGCAAATTAGCACATAATGGGTTAAAAGCATGTTTATGTTGGCATTAAGTACTCTGGCTTCTTTTTCTCTGCAAGGCAAGACAATATTTTGCAAACTTTTTAAAGAATCTCTAATAGATATTATAGTGGCGCCATTCACACTGCTATATAGCAGTTAAGGCTGTGTCAGCACTTCCATTATGAATCCTGTTTTTCAGGGATTTATAACCCAGCCGTAAAAATTTGCTCTGGGCTGAAATTTGGTTTCAGCTCAGGGAGCACATTTTTTAACAGATTAAAAAAAATCAGCATGGCTTTTTTTGAGTTATAGGAGTGTAAGAAAAAAAGCCATTGGAGGGAAGTGTGAGGAGAGAAAGGCAGACAATTTCTTTCATGAATGTAACTCAGAAATAGGTCAGGATGAAAAATAAAGCTAAGATCCAGTCTTTTCAGTCTCCCTCTCCCCAAGCCAACAGGACAGGAGTGCTCTATTTTTATAACTTTTTTAAGAGGAAATGTGATTTTTTTTATTCTGTGAGGTTTATAGGTAGTTCAATTTAATTCTACAGATATTTATTGCAGGCTTAATTTCCTCATCTTCCTCCTGCACACCCCAGAGTTGCTCTGCAGGGTTTGGTGGGGTTATTCAGCAGGCATGGTTGTTAGCAGGGTCTGACCCTAGTTCTGGACCTGTCTCAGCATCACTGTAAGGCACACAATGCACCTGCAATAGGGCAGCCTGCCTGACACAACACCTTGAGGCATTTCAGTCCCATGGAGGTGCTAAGGGCAGAGGAGCAGCTTGAGCCCCCCCACGGTCTTTCTAGAGTAGGAGATGAAGACCTAGTTTATTGACCGTTTGAAGAAGATAAAGCCTTGGGAGCCCCCTGTGTTTGTTCCACGGAGCTGCCTGTTTTCACACTTGTCTCAGGTGTCCCTGCCATCCTTGGAAGAGCCGACTTGAGGATACCTGTTGGTGAACTGGGCCAGGCTCTGCCTGTTCCCAGCATCTCTTGACCACATAAACAAGAGACTGGTCCCAGACTGTGGCATCAAGTGGGTTGGGGCTTTCCACCACCAGAGAGCTCTGGAACTCCACCTAAGGCACCTCTTTGTGTCAGTAGAAACCACATGAACAGCGGCATGAGCTGGGTCTTGGAAGTGGGCCTCAACCTGCGTTTATCTGAAGCTGTGGATATATCCGTTGAAACTTGCTTGAAAGGCTGTGATGGGGGAGGCTGGAATTTGCAGCTTCAAAGTACTGCTGTGCCCCCCTCTCGGCCTGGCCCTGTGCACGGGGCTCGGGTGACGACGGTTCAGCTCTCACCAGCTCAGGCATCAGTATCGGAGAAGCAGGACAAGGTTGCCAGCTTTGCCCTTGTGATCTCTGAGGTTCATAACAGCCTGTAACGCAACAGTTTCGCTGCTGATGACACCACAGGTGTGCTGACCCCTCCTGATAGCCTGGCATGAGCGTGCTCAGGGGTAGTGCTCAGCACAGCACCAGGAGAAGTGTAGTCAATGGGAACAGCCCTGCCTGGCTTCATATTAAGGCAGTCTGCTCCTCCAGAACGAAAAAATCCCTAAATGCACCTTAAAATGTCCCTTTATATGTTCAGCAATTATGCCATGCAGGGGCTTGCATTTTAAACTCAACACAACCAAGATATGACGTATATCAAACCATGATATGGCACATATCAAACCAGGATGTGGCATACATCGAGCCTCACATGAAAGTGAGAAGAAGAAGGAAAAATGAGGATCACAGGCTACAGGCAGACAAGGGGTAAAAATTGCCGAGAGCAGCTTCTCACCTTGCCGTTCTCATGCTGTACTTCTCTACCATCCTTGATCGCCAACACATCTACAGTTTACATGGGTTTAAATACACGCTGAAAGAAATAATACAGCTCTTAAAAGGCTTTTACTAATCTCCTTCTGTCTCTCGTTATATCTCTGGGCTCTTAAGAAGGCTGCTTCCTGCTTTACTGTTTTTATTAGTTCGCCCTTTCTTTCATTCACCCACTCTTTCTGTTCTTTTTTGGTTTTTGTTTTTTGTCTTTAATGGACTTCATTTTTTTTCTTTTGTCAAGTTTTTACAATTGCTTATTTTCCAGGAGAATATTTTTTATATTCTATTATACTTAATTAAATGTGGGTCTCTTTTTGGATTTTGGGTTTTTCTAAATAACTTTCTGGCTCCCTCAGGAGAAATCTTGAATCCTGCTATTTAAATATTTGTGAATTTGACACTGCACTGTTATCACAGTTATTTATATTTACTACAAACCTGTTTCTGCCAGATAAGAACAAGTCTGCAGCATTTTTTATCTTAGTTCCTAAAGATCCAAGGAAATGTTTTCATAATGATTTTTTTTGTATTCT
This sequence comes from Rhynochetos jubatus, assembly GCA_027574665.1. Lineage (NCBI taxonomy): Eukaryota > Metazoa > Chordata > Aves > Eurypygiformes > Rhynochetidae > Rhynochetos > Rhynochetos jubatus. The sequence continues at coordinate 26,728,238 of CM050653.1, forward strand.
GTTTTGTCCAAGGGAATTTGTGGACAAAAGACCTGATGTGAAATATGGTATTTCTGAGGATCATGTTAAATCACATGTGAAATTTAAAAATGCTTTTATTTTTCAGAGACAAGTGTTGAGTAAATCTGTTGGTTTCATGTCACATTCAGTTTTTGTTACATATTCTAGACCTTTTTGCTCATGCACAAGTGTGCAATGTCTTTCATTACAGATATACCTTGCAATTTTCTTCCCCTGCGGTGTCGTCCGTGCATATATAACTGCACAGTGTTTTAATTTTAAATGTAAATCCCATTTTATTGTGTACAATATTATACATTAACATGAGTACAGGGCTTCTTTGATACATTCTGTTGGCCCTATAACCCTAGAGCCACCCAGACAGAGCTCTGCTTGTGGATATGCAATCCCATCAGTGTTTCAGTGAGTCCGTGGATAGATGGGATGTCCAGCTGCCCTGTTAGCCAGAACTTGGTGGCTGCACCATGGGTCCTCCTGATGTTAGCTGAGGGGCCACGGGAGGGTTCAGCTTCTCCAAGCAGAAGCAGAGCACAAGCACAACAGTTCATTACGAGGCTACCGAATAGAAACAAGAGCAAAGGATGGGTCTTCCTTTGCAGGAGCTTTCATTGCACTCCAGGCAATAAGCACGTAACTTTTAGCACTGCTAAGCTAAGCATCGCACTAGGCTTTGTTAGACATGGAAGGTTAGATGTGGTTTGTTTGGTTTTTACGCCAGGGAGAGCAGATACTTGAAGACAAATGCTGTATTCTTGCAGGGAATTTCTGAAGATATTGTCACATCACATAGGTCTCTGTGACAAAACAAAACAAAAAATACTTTGATCAGCTACTTACGTTTCTGAGAGTTTTCCTAGAAGAGAACCCATGTCTTTTGAAAGCTCAGATCAAAGTAACTATAAGCTCCCAGATAGGAAGAAAAATTGCAGAAAATTGCATGGATTCTTTTTATTTTATTCAGGCTAATGGACAGACAGGGAGAAGGAGCAAGGGGAAAATGGAAGTGGCTCTGAAAGATAAATGCTTAGAAAATCTTTGTATGTGAAAGAACAAGCCTGTCTGTTTTGGGGTTTTTTGCTTATACTTCATGTATTTGGAGTAGTTACAGCAATGTTTTACACTGGAAAAAGTAATGATGTTAACATTCTTCTAAGAAGAGATTGCCTCAAATAAAACTTCAGAGGCAGCCGAATGAAAGAAGAAAATAAGGTTAAAATATGAAGCTTAATATCGCCAGGGGGCATCTGGTGTGTCAGTCAGATGAATGAGGTAAGCTGATTTATGCCCTACAAACTTTAGCCAAGGTGTTTCTGATGCTGAAGAGGGTTTAATAGACTGCTGGCCTCCCACAGATCATTGCTAACTGGAAGGGAGATTTTGCTGAGGTAGAACTGCAATCATGTGTGTCTCCATTACCTGTGAACACTCTATAGCTCCCAACCTGTTTATTTTTTGCCTTTTCCCTTTCTATTGATTTTTGGTTGTATTTTCTTTGCCAGTTACAGTTGGTAAATGGCCGAGTAATAATTTAAATTTCCAAGCTGTAGAGAGGATTTGATTTAGCAAATAATTTTTACCAGTTGGAGCAGTTTAAAATGAGTTTTCCAGTTGCCTTTGCAGTTATTTTCTCCCCTTTTATGCCATTTTGCTGCATTGTCATGCTTGTTGTCTCTGATTCTCGGAAAGCGATGCTTTAGTGGTGACAGTGGGATATTGCCTCATTACAGGCTTCCTTGCCAGACAAGTTCCCTTAATGCCAATTACTATTCAGTAGTGGATGCTGCAATAGGTCAACCTGTACCTTTTGCTAGTCTTTCTTTTTTTTCACATGCATTGCTTCTGTCTAAAGCGCTTAGAGTCAAATTGTGCTCCTGCCTTGGTAATTGTTGCTCTGCTACTCAGGGGGACCATGTAGGGGATGTAGATATTCTCTGGATGTGTGGAGCTCCACAGGGACCACTAACCTGGTGGTAAGAGGCATAGGGCCAAGGCCATAGGAGATCATCAAAGGCTAAAGTTTCCAACTTCTTAGCTGCTTTGTCTCCTGAGGACCAAATTGCCTCTTCACTTTTTGCATTTTTCCTACCCTCTGTATTTAGCCCAGGTGTAATGCAGAGATTTTGTCTTTCAGAGCTAATGCTTTGATCAGCTGAGGCAAACCTAAGTGTGGCGATAACAGCCTCTCCCAACCACAGGGACTACTCTGAAAGCAAGCACATGGAAAATTGGGGGAGCAGAGTACTGCAGTAATACTGACCATGTCGCTACTCCTGCCCGCTGTTGCGCCTTTCAATCCATCCTTGCCCCGGGGCTGGTGTTGGTGTCAAACTTGGGCACTGCAGCTCACGATTCTATTGTGAACCGTGGGAAAATCAGATGGCATATCAGAAAGATATGTATGACAGAGCTGGGAATTAAACTTTGATGCATACAGTGTGTTTTCTGAGACACTGTGCTGAATTACCTTTTTTGGTTGCTGGTGTTTTAACCCAATATGGCCTCGGGAGACTGCAAGCGTTTTCACAAGTAAACACCTCAAATCTGTAGTGTGAATGAAGCCAATGCAGGAGTCCTTGGATTGACAGTTAAGATCTGAGTGTCTGTAATTTTGCAATAAATCTGTTTATGATATGTTGTTTGTGTATCTAATTATAAATTTGGAACAGAATTCTGTTAGCATAATTCCTGTGGTGTCAACAGATCTTTACATGATGGGAATTTAAGCTAGCTGCAAGGTTGGTTTGGTGTAACTATGAAGATACTAACAGCATTTTTTGAAATACAAGTGATTGATATACATACATAATTGACATACAGCATTGCTGCAATATCAATATAACCCTGTTAGGGTAGCTGCAAACAGAATTTTGCATCATAACAATAGCAGCATCCTGATTGCCTTTCCCTCTGATGCTCACATTTGGGTTGGAATTTACCAACAGCTCATTCAACTGATGGAGACATTGGTGCATCCTGCAGAGAGAGTATTTTTCAAATGAAGGGCCATACTGGAAATACTGGTTTGGAAGTAAAGATTTAGCATCTCTGTGTACGTGTAAAGAAGCAACTTCATCTCATGGGGGCCAGGCTATCCTGACCAGTGCCTGAGACAGCTCCTACCCCCTCCCAGGACAGTTTTGGCCATGGCTCAGTGGCATTTGTTGCTCTGGCTCTTACGATTAAAAGAATTAAAGGAATAAAACTGCCTTAAAGAAACTGGTGCTTGGTTGTTTGCTTTCGATTTTGCTGCCTCAGAGAATATCTTTGGTTATTTACTTCATTGCTTCACAAAAGCTCTAAGACAAAGGCAGAATTTATCAGTGACACCATGGAGAAATGGGAAGAAGTGAGAGATTAAGTGAGCCCTTTTAACACAAAGAACTGTAGTATAAGGTAAGGAGATTATTTTATCTTTGGCTCCTCTGACAGGTCCCCTGTTACATAAGTGTTCTGCTTTTTCAAGTTAGGTATTGCCTAAACGTCAGTCACAGCCATTTCCTGAAATAGGAACACTGAGTTTATTTAATTTGGGGGTTTTAAGTATTTTCCATTTCAGAATAATAAATATATAAGGTATATGATCTCTTCTATGTAAATGCTACATTCTGGGAATATACAGGAGTATGTTTAGATATACAAAAATTTCTTAGTCATGATTTTAAGAGTAAAGCTTTGATTTTTGTTCTGACATTGCTACGGTAAGCTTTCATGTCAAACGAAACCCACTGAAGATGTTGATTCATTGGTAAAGGGGTGAAATGTCATACTTGTAACTACATCTTTTCATTTTCCAAGCTCCTCCTAGAGAACTGACAGAAGAAGAAAAACAGCAAGTTCTCCATTCAGAAGAATTCCTCATATTTTTTGACCGGACAATACGTGTAATTGAGCGAGCTTTGGCTGAAGATTCAGACATCTTCTTTGACTACAGCGGCAGAGATGTGGAAGAGAAAGATGGGTCAGTTTGGGGTTTGTTTGTAAAATAACCTTTATAAATAGAATTTCAATGCCATGAAATGTTAATTTTAAAACTAAACCAAATATTTTTATAGTTAAGAAAAGATTAAAACCTCTCTGTGAAGGCCTGGGTCACTTTCTTAGCCTAAATTATTTTGTAAAATAGTTTCATGCTTTATGGCTTTGGGTTTTTTTCTTTGATGTATTATGCAGGTGGTTTCATTTTTTGTTTCATTTTTTTGGGATGAAATTTCAAATTCTGAAGAAAAGCCTTAATAATTGAAATAGATAAATGTGTGTGTACACATGTAGATGTATATGTGTACGCTCCAGTGTGCTTGCATCATGATATTTTTACAAATTCAAATTGCTGTTGTTTTTTATATTCTACCACTGCTTCAGTTCGGTAATGGATCCCACTGTGCGATGCATGGTGTGGATGAAAATGATGATCTCCCAAAGTGTTTGCAGTCTCAACACATAAGACAAGAGGTGACAGGTTGTGCATTCAGCAACTGATAGAGAAGTAGAAGAAGCAGAACTTGTTAGCACAAGAGGAAGTATTTAGATTTCAGCAGCTGCGTATCCGTTGAAGCCTCATGGCAAACCAGTAGCTGTGTTGCACTGAAGGTACTTAACTGGAGGCTACTCTAGAGCGTTACCCCCGTAACTGGCTAAATGCATCAGTGTGGCAGCGTTGCACTAGCACTGAGCTTCAACTCATCCTGATGATCCCAGAAGGCATCTGCCATCTCCATTGCTGGGAGGAGGTGCTGTAACTTTAGGATTTCAGGAATCAAAAATAACAGAGAATTGGTTATATCTTGGCGGTGAAGATTCAGAAAAGGGGGAGCTGAATGCCCAGGCCAGGTTTGGTCCTGGGAGACAGAGGTGGCAGAGGACCCAGGGTGAGCCAGAAGAGTCAGGAAGGCAGTGGGAAATGTAGGAAATGTAAGAAAGAAATATGGTTTTGTGAAACAGATGTAAAATTTCTTCCTTGGTGTGGATTTGTTATCAGCAAGACCGTCAGTGAGAGCAATTAAATCAAGGGGCAGACTTCCCCAGGCTAGACAGAGATTTGAGAAGTAGTAGTCAGAAACTTTTGCGTTGCTTTTCACAGCATCTGAATGCTGGCACTTCAAAAAGTGTCACTTTCTTTGAATTCACACAGAGATGTTCAAGCAGGAGCCAACCTTTCCTTTAACCGTCAGTTTTATGATGAGCACTGGTCAAAGCATCGTGTCGTCACCTGTATGGATTGGTCTCTTCAGGTAAGATGTGAAGCTGGGAGATTCCATATCCCTTCCAACTTCTGCCTGGAAAACTCTGGCCAGCCTCAGTTTGCCCTTTGTTCTGCAGACTATGTTTTTACCTAACAGCAGGGCCCTGAATGACCAAATGCATGTTTCTCTGTAAGGAGGAGTAGTGGGCAATAATGAAGCTTACATATTTTTGTATATGTTGCTTCAAAACCAGCATGTTGTATTAAAACTATGGGTTAACAAACCTACTAGGGTCTTTACTTTTTCTTCCCCCTCCACTCCTTCAGCACATGGAAATTTTATGAAAAAAGGTTTAAAATTAAACCAATTTAAAATAATTTACTAAATACATAGCAATTGCTTTAATAAAATAGTTATACATAATAATATACAAAATAAAAAAATAAGGATGGCAGGGAATAGCATTTATTTTTCTAATATACTAAAACTCAAAATGTGAAAGTATCTGAACAACTTGAAAAGATAAAAGAGGCCTTTCAAAAAATGGTGTGCCCTCTCTTCAGGTGACGGAAGAGGAGGCTGCAGCTGGCCAGGGGGCATGCTAAAGCAGCGTGCCTGGAACATATCCAGTTTCTGTGCACCACAAAGCATTGTCATACTGCAAAATAAAACCGACGATAAAGCTGCTTAAGCTTCCCCAAACCAATACAGCTACATCAGCAAAGCACAGAAACCAGGTTAATTAGTTACTCTTTTGGAGAGCTGGAAGTAGCACACATACACATCACCACAGGTCCTGTCAAATTCATTAGGTCCCAGTTTTGCTTCAGCCACCCTCATCCTCTCTGCTTTGTCCCTGTTAGCCTGTTCCTAGGTTCCAGCCTGGAGCAAAGCAGCTGGTTTTCCTGGGGAGGAAACCATGGAGACTCTGCTCCAAGGTCCACAACACAGATATAACGAAACATCTCCAGGAGGACATAAGCTTGAAAAATGTGACTGCAAGCCAGACTGCCTCATTGGCCCCAAACCCAGCCTCAGGCATGACCTGGCGTGTCTGAGCCCTGATGCAGCCTGGTGTGGGTAGCAAAGCTGCTATAGATGTAGCTCAGCCCAGTGCTAAGGACAAGCTTTGCTTAGCCTAATCTTAGAAGCAGCTGCTCTTTCTGCACCATGTTCAGTGTTGTGCGTGGAGACAGCACACGTTTAAGGCCAAGTGCATACATAGTGGGTGAGGACTGGGAAAGAGGCAATGGATAAGGAGCACAGCAACTCTGGCATCCATCCTTCTCTCCTTCCCCTTGAAACCAGCAGGGCTGCTTCCATCCCTTCAGGTACTTCCTCAGGTAAGGTGGCAGCTGACTGCCTGTAATACGTGGCAGGCAGCAGGGAGGAGAGTAGCTGGGGGGTCTCACGGAGCATCGCTGGTAGTCTGTGCAGGTCTGGCTGTCCAGCCGGGTGTGATGCACAATGGCCAGCTGCAGAGAGGCTTCCTGCAGTATGCAACTTACGCCCCACATGTGAAATGAAGGATTTATCCCTTTGCTTTCATACAAAATATCAGTGTAACAACAGGTATGCACTGGTGTGACGTGGGTGGCCTTTAAGCACATATGGATTTCCACAGAAATCAAATATAAGCCTGAGGAAACACTTATCTTAGGTTGTTCACTTGTTCAGGGGCTGGAAATTACATGGAATTCTTATCTGATATTTTCCTAACAGGCAGCTCTTACTGTATTCCCAGGGCAGCAAGAAAAAAAGCTGCCTCAGAAGAGCACTGCCAAATGTAATTGCTCAGCCCCTGGGGCTCACAGGCATGTTCTGCTTCCCACCTCTTTGTTCCAGGGTGGCCCCTCCTGCCTTCCCCTCTGTTAACTCTTTACACTCAGCTCCATGGCACCCCAGCAGGGGCTTCTCTGCGGCGGTTTCTCCTTGTCGGGGGCGGTGGGGCGGGGGGAACTTCTGTGCACCGTCCCACGCTAGCTTGGGCGGAGGAACTTGCCTCCTGTCTTGCCTGCTTTGAGGTGTATCATGCGGCTTCAGCTCCGGACGGAGGTATTTCACCTAACCACTAGCTCCACTTCTCACTCACGCTCCAGGACATGGCATTGTCCAGTATGCCAAAGGATAACTTGAATAATCATGGGAACTGCAGAATGCATTGCTCAATTTTCTGTGATAAAACTGTTGCTGCAAAACAGCCTGGAGGCAAATAGAAGCTTAATCAAACAAAGGACCTTGATGCATTGATTAAACAAGTTATTCTGTTCCCAGTCACATGTAAAATACAGTCCTAGACATGTGGGAACATTCATACCATTACAGCTAACCCACTAGCCCATGATTCTTTTGCAGACCAAAGGGAAAACGGCTTAGGTGCTTCATCAAGGATCTAAGGGAAAGGCCCAACAGACTGAGTGTAAACATGGAGTGGGATCACCTTGCTCTGTCCATGAGGAGGCAACTTAGCTCATCTAAAGCCAAGAAAACCACTGGCTCAGCGATAGTGCTGCGTCTCTCTTGACTCTCAGGCGACAGCCTTGAACGCTGTTTCCCACAGCACCGTTTCCATGTTTTTTTCAGTTGCAGTCTCAGGAGAGCTGGGCACCTGGGTAGGACCAAAATTCTGTCAGCGGAGGTAGATTGAATGAAGCGGCGAGTATGCAAGGCCAGCATAGATTTAGGGTGCTACACTCAGCTCTCTTTTCTAAGAGTCCAAAAGCCTCATAATGGTGTTGTCCAGCTAGGTATGGCCCCAGCGTATGTGTCAACTTGAAACTCTATTTCCAGTCAGATTCATAAACTGTGATTGCAAAACCTGTGTATAGACCAGCAAAATTTGAGTCAGTATTTATGGCCAGACACGCTGCCAACCAGAACATGCTCGCTAAACTTTCCAGAGGCATGAACCAACCTCAGAGTGTCTCTAAACTCATGCTTCAGACCTGGTCACATGCCCTGGCTAGCTGCAGTCATGCCAGTGGAAGGGCTTGTCGCTTCTTCCAGCCAAGGTACCTACCCCTTCATGACTGCGGGCTCAGCTGCTCATGTGAATGGTATCTAACCTGTCCAGCCAAAATAAGATGCCCTAGCAAGAGCCTCCTGCGCACACTGTTTACTTGGACCTGGGCCAACGTGTGATGAAGAGGTTCAAAAGAGAACCCGAGCTTGCTGTTCAGAAGCGGTTGTAATCTCTTTCACAGGAGAGAGAGAGAAGAGGGACATGAGATGAATGAGAGCAGTGGAGGGCAGGATAGCACACCGGTGTCCAGAGAGGCAGTTTCTCAGGTGTGGGATCAAGCCACCCTCAGGTCTCCCTCAATTCTTCCGGGGGGAGAAGAGATGGTTGGTCCTACTGCATGCTCTAAACCCCATGCACGTGATTTGGGTGCTAAATTGCCCTTAAAAGTCAGAGTCTGCCGGGATGTAGGTACAACCCAGTCAGAGCCGCCCCAAAATGGGAAAGAGGCAGCTGTGGTGACCATATGTCATTACTGGTTCTCCCACATGTGGGTCCAGGCTCATTTAGAACGATGAGCTTGAATAGAACAATCATCAGCTCCATGATGTATTATCCATGGAAGTGTACACATAGTGGGAAAGAAGAGCCGTTGATGGTAAAAGTTATAGCTGTGCATGTTATTTTTTCCAAATGGATTTTGAGAGCAGAGAGGTTCAAACCCCAATAATAATGATATAAAGGGTGGTGGTTTGGTTTTTTAATTTTTTAAATGCTTGGTGTGGACCAAATTCACAGCTCCCAATAGTACTATTGGCAGTTTCTTTGTCCCACTTCCTTTACATCTACCAGCTGCACTGTTCCCCTATAAACTGGTAAATGGTTTGGCAGGAAATTTACCTGGGAAAGACAAAAAAGTGACAATGATTTGTGGAGATCATTGAGAAATTTTGCGGGAAAGCATTCCTAGTTTACAAGAGGAGGGTTTGGGTCTTGCAGAGCTTGGGCTGCTGTCTCGCTGGTCTGCGGAAGCCATGTGCTTTTCTCTGGACGTGCCATAAGGTCCACTGTATGAGTTTGGGTATTAAGAGGGGAGGACAGAGGCTACCAGAGGTGCCTTGTGTCAAATGTGAGAGTGGTAAACTGGGTGTTATTGTATAGGCAGAGAGTAATTGATGTTTTGTGGGCAAATTGTTACTTTTTATGATGTTTTAAAATTATGCAAGGTCATTAACAGAATGTAAAAATCTCATTTTCATATATGATATTATGTGTGTGTGTGTATGTATATAAACAGACCAAATACATATGTGTGTGTTGCATATCTACTTCTGTGCATCACTGAATAATGGGTATACAAGAAAATATGTATCTGATTTTAGAGTCCTCATTGCATCAGTCTTACTGAGTCAGTGGAATTCAAAGTCTCTCTGTGCTTTACAAGATGACCTCAGCATCTTGCAAAATTGAACTTCTGTGAAAGAAGATGTTTTGTTTGCTATTTGAATCATCAAGAAGAGCTTTTAAGTTGATGCTACGCATAAGTGAGTCAGAACAGTGCATAATGAAAAAAGTAAGAACCGTTTTCAGGGATGCTGAAAAGAATGTGAATTTCAGAATCAAAACAAGTCAATGCTATGGTCATAGTGTTTTTATTATCAAAATCAATTAAGACAAGGGCTTGTCCCTGAAGAAATGGTTAAGCAAATACATTAGAATTGCTCAAGCTTTCAGATTTTCCCTCTTCGCTTTGCATTCCCGTTATGAATATCCTGCTAGTTTTCTTTTCTGAGAATTACCTGCAGAAAATAACATTGCCTTTGTGGTATCTGAGAGTAAATGATAGAGCGCAAGGACCAGGGGCTTTAAGGATGTCAGGGATGAGTAAAACATAAAACCAAATTGAAGCTGAATACTATGATTGAACTTGGTGTGTAATATAATTAAAACCAGATATCGCACATTGTGTCAGATTATTTCTGTCTCATCTGATTTTGCATAGGTTCTTCATCATCTGTCTTATTTCATTTGCTTTTGCTTTTTCTTTCTAGTATCCCGAGTTGATGGTTGCATCTTATAACAATAATGAAGATGCTCCACATGAGCCTGATGGGGTAGCCTTGGTATGGAACATGAAGTTCAAGAAAACCACACCGGAATATGTTTTCCATTGTCAGGTAAGACCGAGGAAGCCATTAATTTCATGCTAGACACAACAGAGTTTACTACACGGTGCATCTGCCCACTGTTTATATGAAGAGGTTGAGGTTAAAAATAGGCATTTTTTGGAAAAAGTACAAGCGGCAGTCCAGTGTTTTTAGAAGGCAAGCAGCCTTCTCAAACAATACTGAAAGCCTGTCAGGGCTGTGTGTCATTCTTTGTCTATTTAAAACAGTCCCTAGGAGATTTAGTTTATAAAGCCCCTGCACTTATGAAGTAACTGTGGTGTACCACTTCCTCATCCAGGCAGCAACATATGCTTTCCCACCCACGTTAGCTTCCTCACATCCTCTGCACTCCAAGCTGCCTACCCTTGCCTTGGTTCTGCTCAATATCATGTTTTGCCTTTAAATTGGGAAGTACACTTTGCATTTCTGAGTATGCATCGTACGTACAGCTTGATAAAAACAGTCTCTATTACAAGGACTACTCCACCAATTCCTGTTTGAATGTCCTTTAGGTTAGCAAACCAGTGTTTCACTTCACTTAATGCTACTCTATGACTGTACTATTTTAGAAGTTTATGGAAAATTTGGAAATAGCTGGGTGTTCTATTTCTACGGGTATGTTTCCTCCTCTTTTGCTACTGCTTTTGTGTGTGAATGGGTACAGCCCCATATTGACAGAAACGTTCTGCTCATCGGCTCTATCTCCATCAAACTCTTCAAACTGTGGAACAGGGCTTGGGCCGAATTTCCAACCTCTTCATTAATATTCTTCCATGGTAATTAAATACAGGACAGTGGCATTCAAAAAGCCATATGGAAAAGTTTCAGCAAGTAAAACTTAACAATCAGAGATTAGTAAAACGCAGATTATTCTGTGGTAAAAATTGCTTCTCTTGGAAGGATATGTATTACCTGGCTAATTGTGTAAGCTAAGTGTCATTTTACATTCAAGGACCAAACATCTTTTTGAACTAAGTTTATGTTTGGACTTGGGTACATTATCAGATGTAACATAGTGGGAGGGAGTTGCTGGAATTGAAGTTACTGCTTCAACCCGATTAAGTAACCTTTAATTCTGGGCATGTTTTTCCAATTTGCTATACAGAAAAACAACTTCACAAGGAGTCTAGGCCTGCACAGCAAATATGCCATACAGATTTTTATATGTGTGTGTGTGTGTGTGTGTATTACCTTTGAAATGAGAACTTGTATTTTTCTGGATATTATATTTGGCAAACTGATGTGTTCTTTCAAACTGCTTAAGAACTCAGCTCAGATCCCATGTTTAAATTCTTATGGGATGTACAGGCAGCTGAATGTTTTAAACAAAATATTGAAGAGAAGAGATTGTCCCTTGCATTTTCAGGAATAATAATCCTTAAACTAGACTGATTTTGCAAGATAATAACCAGATTTAGGGTAGCCTTTCTGAGTACACAAAGGGGAGATTGACTACAGACATAACAATGTGCTCCATTAATTAAAAATTAATTAATCTAGTTATAAAAGTAGGTACACTTAAACAAAGGAGGTATGACTCACAAAACATAAAACATTGCAACAGGCTATACTCTCCATTAGAAAAACACACACAGGACAAAGCGGTGGCCAGAGATTTGGCCTGACTAAGCTTCTGTCTAATTCTCCCATTAAGCTGGATATCCCCGTTTTTAGAACTAGAACCTTGAAACCTGTAAATTGAGAGGCACTATGGCACTGTGCTTTCACATGCATCCTGGATTCATCATCTTTCAGTTAAATGAAATCAGTTTATCTGTCCATGAGAAATACTTATTTTCTTGGTCAAATTATGCACAGATAATTCAAATTGTGAATCCATTATGGGTTGCAACAATGTTTGAACCACGATTATGGGGCTTCTGACATATGGAATATCTTCTGCATCTCAGATTGGATGGGAATACCCACATGAGATTAAATGGGGAAGCAAAAAGCATGAGACTTGGTCTCTTGAACACAGGTTTTGTTCTAACTGACTCAGATGGAAAATAAGAAAAAAAACCCCTATCTTAGCTCAGGGTCTGGAATTCAGTTCTGTAGATCATCATGTTATTCTGTTAGTTAGTGGAAACCAACTGTATTATTAGTTGGCCCCATATCATTTATATTACCATTTTGCAAGAGAAACATTCCCTTATTCAGTCCTGATTCAGTCATTTCTCTAGGTCTTCTGTGAGACAGGCCCAATTTTTCTTCTGCAAAACATGACCTTGTAACAGTCTAGCCCAGCAGCTAGAGATAAACATACACCATATCATTACAGCTAGGTTGCCCAGGTAGGAGAAACCCAGTACTTGGATTGTATTTTCCTAATGCACCTCTATTTTTGTTTCCAAAGACTTCCTATAAAAATGGGGTCTGAATAAATACGATATGGTGCTGACTAATGTACCTTTTGCCTTTTAATTTTTGGGCTTACAGTGAGATACAAGCAAGTAGAAATTCATTTGAGATGTCACTGTTGAGGAACTCATGCAAGCCATTTCTGCGAAGCCAAGTCAATAAATAGGTTTATGAAGCCATTTCTGAGGAACTTTTAAGAAGTTCCAGCTCAGGAGTTCTGATAACATCAATAGAAATCAATATGTGGAACACCTCTGGGCAGCTAAAGGGCTGGTTGAACTTCAGCAGGTAGAACTTTAGATACCTCTTGCGCGCGTTTGGTAAATTCTTGAAGCTAGGAACGGTAATGTTTTTCTGTCTTTCCTGGTATATTATACAGATTTAAGTGAGATGATTACCAAGGAATTTCTTGATTTTCTTTACCTCTTTCTATGATGTTTTGTAATTTTACATAGGATCATTGAAATTTTCATAACATCAAGACAACAGGCTTCCCTGGGGCTTTGCTGCATGACTGACATGCAGCCATGGCAAGCAGTGATGCAAAAATCTAACAGAGATGGTGTTTTTTCCTAACTCCAATCAGCAGAACGTTTGATATCAGTCCTCACATGTGAGGGATGATACGTTCTGTAAATGTTTATCTTCACTGTTGTCACTGTCTCGCCCAATTTAAAGTCATGTTAGGTTGTTGGCTCATTAATACAGTGTAGGTGGTAGTAAATTTCGTAGCTCTACAGTATGTTGTGCTATAAATATCGTGTTCAATTTTAGTTAATACACATTAAGAGAAAAATTAGTATCAGCCAAGTGGACTTGTTTACTCATTAATTCATGTGAACTGCCACTTGATCTATCAAATCCTTTCTAAATAAAACAGTCTTACTGGCTTCTACTCTCTCCTCATGTGGAATATTTCTTTTCTTCTACTCCTTTTATTTTTGCCTTTCTTTGGGTTTTTATATTTCTACTTTACCCAGTGATGTGCTGACAGTGTTTTTGCTGGGACTCCCACAGATTTTTTCCTCTATAGCTCATCATCCATCTCTTTACCACAAGGTTAGAAATGGGAAAACAAGGAAGAGTGAGGGATCGGGCAATTTGTTCATTTGTTTTCCTGTGCAAGCAAAAAATGTTCTTTCAGAAGCGAAATCAAAGTGGAAGGGTGATATCATTTGCCAAAGGAATGAACACTCAATGCTTTTCTTAGGTAGTGGGGAATAAGTTGAGCATGCAGTTCATACTGCAGAGTGCAGATGGGGAATGTCCTTGTAGGGAAGAGTCAGGGATGTCCTCTTCCCCCACAGTGGAGCATCACAAACTCTTGGTGTAATTCAGTGCATTCCAAAGGCAAAACCCAAGCCTTTCAGAAGTACTTTATGAGGCCCTGCAGATGAGTCATCCCTGGTTGGGTTGGTTTGGCAGTATCCAGAGAGGGAATGAATTCCAGCAAAGACATGGAAATCACATTGACTCTCCCTCGTTTTGGTGGAAGAATTTTAAGTAGTGGGTCACACTCCTTCTCTCAGCTACTGTTGGACTGTGTTTAGATGGAGGTGACAAAAAAGAAAATAGCATGGCACAGTTGATGATATGACTCAACATGAGCTCAATCCTGTATTGATTTATGCAGTGCATGGAGCTGGCCTTGTGTGTGAACATTCCAGTACTACTGATTGACAGAGTAGCATCAGTGGCATTTCTCAGTCCTACTCTCTTAGAAAGTGCTTATAGGTCTGTAATGTAGTTTATTCACTGAAAAAAAACCAAATAAAAATCTATATTACCCATTAATTATGAGCATTATTTGTAATGCAATGCCCATAATTTACGTACTACTGGTCGTCTCTGCCCATGGTGTAGTTTCTGTTTCCTGCTGGACTGATCTAAGCTTTCTAAGCCAAACTGACCTGAGGAAGTACCTGAAACTTTGCACCAACATATCTGGTTCAGTGAGGCAAAGGAGGACTCAGACTTTCTTTGCCCTGAAGTGGCTAGTTGAAGTCTGAGCTATTATACCCTTCATTTCAGAAGGCCCTGTTAGCATGGATACAGCACTGCACTTATACCAGATATCATAACTTTCGGGTTAGAGCTGTTCTACACAGACGGAAGGTACAAAGGAAAGAAATAATCAGTGGGTCTAGTTGACTTCAGGATATTGCAAACCGTTTCCTTTCTTCTGGAACCAAACAGGGGTTATTAAAGTTGATTGAGGTATCTGGACTTCAGCTTCAAACATCCGTCACTTCAAGAGAAGAGGGGAGGGGAGAAGACAGCTAAAGATATGATTTTCATGCAAATTAACCAAATTGAATGTTGTTTTCTGATTTGGAGGACTCTGCACTGTGTTTGGAAAGTTTGATGAATTCTGCTTTCCTACACCCAATCTAATGATAGCAGCTACAACAGCCAAAAATATAAGACTACAATGACTGCATTTTGATTTATTATAGATTATTTCCTGATCTATTAATTTCCTCTTTCTCAGCTATGTCTTTTCCAAATGTCTCAAAAGGGCAGTGAGAAGTACAAATTTGACACTCAGACGTAATTCCATTCAGTGTATTTTGAAGGAAGGAGAGCACATGTGAAATAGCTTTTATTTGAGGAAGCAGTAAGCATTTAAGAGTTCTTTCAAGAAGTCAGATTGACTTTTAGCATAATCACAAAAACATTTCAGCAGTATATCACTTTTAATAGCTGCAGCTATTTCTGTCCTTTTCCTAAAATGCCGTGCAGTCAGATTTACTTGGTTGGTTCCATTTCTTTACTAAACTGTCAGTTTCTTGTGGGATATAGGACTTGTGTTTTCTATTTTAATTTCAAGGAAAGCTGTCCATGCTTGGAAAATATTGGTGGATTGGGTACAGAAATCAGCCACTCAGCTACACCACAAAATGTTTCATTCTCCCCTAGCTTTTTTGTAGTGGCTTCTATACACTGTCATTAAGTTATGTGTTTGACCACTCTTCATTGCTTATCCTGGTGTGGTCTTTCCCTTTTCAACTGAATGGATGGAGTCAGAAATGCATATCTTAGAATTAGATGCACTGAGGTAAGTGAAGGACTATATTTAGTGGCTGATATTGGCCAGAGTTGCCTTTTTTCCCCCTGATTTGGTTCCTTTGTTGTTGTCTGCTCTTTCAAAATCAACATAAATTCCTTCAGATGTGCTTTTTGCTCCAGCAGCCTGCCTCATAAAGGTGCTGAGCGCCCAAATCCGCGAGACTTGTGTGCAGAGCAGGCTGAGGTAACAGCATGAATGACTAATATCCCCTTTTTCCTCTTGTCCTTGAATTTCCTTTGCTGTGGAAGCCAGACCAGGGCTCAGTCTCAGAACTGTAAAAGAAAACTACAAGAAGTTCAACTGTCAGGAAAGTATGTTTGGAATACTTAAAAAATAAAGACATTTTTCTCTGATAATTATATTTGTATTTTTCCATAAAAGCTTCCTCACTTTGTTGCTGCTAAGTTTCAAGTAAGGATTCAGCTCTTCAGAGCCACAAAAGAAATGACAGCCCCTAAATTCCCTCCAAGCTTCCCAGAATTTCCTAAGTAAAATCTGTCTGAAGAACCAGCAGCATATAAGAGCTGACTTCTCTAGTTCTTCAGTTGGTCTAGTTCTCACTTGACTGACCTATGGTCAGTCTTTAAAATGCTGCAAATCTCAGAGAAGTCATGTGTCTCTGAGCTCACTGCAAATTTTCTTTAAAAACCCAGCTTTGGAAAAGGCTTTTTCATCAAAAAGTGTCCAGTTGTTAAAATAGAACTGGTCAACAGAAGATAAGCAGGTTTGATGGGTAACCACCAAAGCTTGGTGCATGGTGGGAGAGTGTGAGATAATGGAAGAAGAGAAGCTCAGACTACACGGAAGGAGAAGGATTTTCCACATGAGGACAGACAAGCATTGAAGTGAGTTGGCCAGACAGCTTGCACAGCCCCCACCATTCTCTTTTCAAGACAGGCTGGGTGAAGCCCTGAGCAACCTCATCTAATCTCACAGGTGGCCCTGCTTTGAACAGACGGTTGGACTAGAGATCTCCTGAGGTCTTTTCCGACCTGAATTGTCCTGTGATCCTGTGTTCCTGGACATAAATAAGATTCTGCCTGATTTTGTTGCAGTTCTCTAGTAAGTGGACCACTGAATGTCTGCCTTTGAAGATGTTGGGGCAGCTCCCGGACTGGGAATGCTCCAGTACCCAGGGACCCAAACTTCATAGAATCATGGAATGGTTTGGGTTGGAAGGGACCTTAAAGACCATCTAGTTCCAACCCCCCTGCCATGGGCAGGGACACCCTCCACTAGACCAGGTTGCTCAAAGCCTCATCCAGCCTGACCTTGAACACTTCCAGGCATGGAGCATCCACAGCTTCTCTGGGCAACCTGTTCCAGTGCCTCACCACCCTCTCCGGGAAGAATTTCTTCCTGATATCTAATCTGAATCTCCCTGCTTTCAGTTTAAACCCATTACCCCTTGTCCTGTCACTACCTGCCCTTGGAAAAAGTCCCCCCCCAGCTTCCTTGTAGCCCCTTCAGGTACTGGAAGGCTGCAATAAGGTCTCCCCAGAGCCTTCTTGTTGCAGAAATTCTGTAACACATACCAAAATATTGTAAAATTAATCAGGTAGGACTTCATAGATATAGAAGGTTTTCTGTTTTCATTTCTGTTTCATTTCTTGCTATGTATTGTTGGGAGGATGATCTTTGTGGAGCTGCGTGAAGCTCTTCTGTGCCTGTTCTTCAGGATACTTTGTTGCTACGTGGTCATTTGCACACTGCAATCATTCATGCACATGTATAGGGTTAAATTTGAATTAAAAATTGGGGGAATTTCCAACTGTGCTACTGGGGGAGAAGAACAGTTTCAGCTGTGGCTTATATTAATTTTGTTCTTATTTTAAAACTTTTTTCATCTGTCCTGTTGTGTTTGTCCAGACTGGAACACAGAAACACAGAGCACAGTTTGGGCTGTGAGGATTTTAGTAAACAAGAGCCCATGTCTTGTCTCTTAGGCTTTTGGTTAAGGTTCTTCCTCCTGTTCTCAGCTGATAACAGCTGTCTTTTTTTGCTCCTCTTATTGGCTTTTATAACACTTCTGCCTTTGGTGATTAAAAATAACTATAATTTGGCTAATACTAGTGCTCCAAAACTTGTGGAGAGATTGTGTGAGTCAGTAGAAGTTACACACCCACACATCCAAAGCCTGAATGTTGTAGCTGGAAAATGATTTTCGGTGTCTTAGGTGAGGGGAGAGAGCTGCCTGCAGAGAGGACTGAATATACAAGAGGCAGAGTCTCCTGTCTCTCGGATACTACTGAACTCAGAGGTGTCAGTGGGGGAGGACAGAAAAGTCACGGAAAATGTGGAAATGTATATTCTGTCTTGAGTGCTACAGTGTCTTACACAGTTCTGAAATCTCCACTATGAGGTGCTCAGGTGAGCCTCAAGTCCTGCTTTGTTGCTGAAATGCCACAGCTGTTAATGTGGTATCTGCTAGCATCTGCAACTCAAAAAGTATGCCATGCTTTCCATATAGCCTTTCAGTCCTAACATCTCTTAAAAATTACTTCATTTCTACACAAAATCAAATCACATTTTTCCTAACTGGAGTGTGAGAAGGAAACCTTCCAGGCAAGGTTGGAGAGAAACCAAGCATCATTATTTAGACTGAAGGGATGTCAGTTGGATCCACAGAGTTGCATGCCTTCCCTTGGACTTACCTGTATCTTTCCTGACCCTTAGAAAAGCCACTTTTTCCATGATGACTCAGATCTGTTGCTCTCTTGTGCAGAACCCTGAAGAACAACACACTCATCAAAGCCAGTGTATACACTATAACAGCAAAATTGTATGCCATGTCCCATCAATCTGTGAAATAACTGCTAATACAAAAGGTGGGTGCAGTTTCCCTGTTAGTAATTAACACTGAATTACTGGACGACTGTGTTTATACATACAAAGTCTGCTAGCAGCAGAATGCTCCTTTGCTTAGAGCAATGTTTAACACAGATTGTCTTCCTCATTTGAAACTGAGATTTCAATTATGCATCAAAGAATTAGGAAGTGACAAATTTTCTTGTCTTGGATAGAAAATTTTAGGCAGTTCCTGCTTCTAAGCCTTTTTTGGAGGGGGTAGATTATCATACACTTAAATGATATGCTGTCACTACTAGCAATAGCATTGTGCTTTTTGTAGGTGTTAAAGTAGTGATTTGTAATGAATCTGTACTTAAAGATGCTGTTTCTCTTCTTAAAGTTCATGTATTCTTCATTTCAGACCAAATATAAAGAATATGTTGGCCACTTACTATGGCAAACATTCTTTTGGGTTGTTTTTTTTTAAGTTTCTTTGTTTCACTGATATCTTGCATTGTACCTTTCTGAGTTACTGGCATCTAAATGCAAATAATGCAATTTGGAGAAAACCTAACCTTTGGATTTGCAGAGTTAGACATGCAGTATTTTTAAACTTTAGCTAGCTAAGGAAAAAAAAAATCTCAGTCAAAAACTATATTTCATAAGAGAAAATTATAGTGATATTGATGGGTTGCCAAAACCTCAAGCAGTGACAAAATCCACAGTGTCCTGAAAGAGATGCCTTTGCAAAACCATTCCTTTGCAGATGGCTTAGATTATTGATACTTACAAACACATGACATTATTCGTTCGACCCAGAATTCTGAAAAACTCTGTTGATAAAAAATGCAAATTTGTCACACTATCCCAAAATCGCAGAGAAAATAATTGCCAAATCCTACAATCGTTCCTGAGGGTGTTTTATAGGTTACTAGTTGTTGATTTGGTTACATTTCCACATGACCTAGTGTAAAATATTTTAAGAAAAAGGAAGGAAGGAAGGGAAAATAGAGCATAACCTTCCTTTGTTGATGTGAACATTACGTTTTCAAGTTTTTCTTGTATATCTGAAACTCCCAGTGCTAAAAGGGTTTTGGGTGAACAAGAAATGTGGGATCAGATGTGAAATCAATAAGTCATTGGGATCCTTCCACAGAATTTTTTTCCATAAAGGATATAAAATACCATGCAATTCCCTAGCTGCACTGCAAATTATGGATAAACAGCCATAGGCATGACTTTTCTGTTTGGGTTATGTAACTGTTCTCAGTGCGAGCTACTTGCAGTGAAGAGTACATTTGGTCCAAATTCAAAAAAATTATTTTCACCTCATGATTTTTGTCTCTGTGGGAGCTCTATGTGAGGAGTGAAGCCTCTTTCTGTGTTACCTGGCACAAAATATAAAACAGTTACTCTTCTAAAGTGCTATAAAAGGCCCCAGAAACCAAGGAATCCATCATTACAGCCCGGGATACAACTGTCCTCTGCCTTAGGTCTAAAACCAACAGTTTTCCGCCCTCTGCCCCCAAGGCTGGATGACTGACAAGTACTTCCCTGAAAAGAACTTTTGTATACAGGCAACATTGATTTAATGATGATTAACACTCCCTGCTTCCCACAACGGGAAAGCAGAAGCACGTGCTGGCTGGCTGAGATACTGATATTATCGTTGGAAGACGTTTCCCGTGTGGGGCAGAGTCTTCTGGAAAGCGGCAAAGAGAGGAATCTGTCAGCCCGCCCAGAGACTGCCCAGTAATCCTTACTCTATGAGCACTACTCTGCATAATGACATCATATTTGCTGTCACTATAATGATGATTATGAAAAGTGAGCCATTGTTAGCAATAAGTGCCTATATGAAGTAATTTGTAGTGTTTTGTGAAGATTTCATGATCCGTTATATAATCGCAATAACAGAATATAAATGACAAATACCAGAGTTAACTTTCACAGAGCTGAACTTTCTTGTGAAATTTTATTAAAACAGGATTGTCTGTATCATGAAAAGTATCAGAGAAGAAAAGTTATAGTACATTTTTTTTAGTGTAAGATGACAAGCAAATGTCTTAGGTGCAAAAAGCAATATGCTTTTAAAAACTCATCATATTGGAGAGATCAGCGTGTTTTTATTATCTCTGTAACAAAATGTGCCAAGGGTACATTAGGATCTATGATTAATTCAGTTTGATTGCTCTTACAGCAACGTTTAGTGTTTTTGTAGTGAAGATAAATATCAATTCCACTTCAGTGCCGTATTATTCATGAACATACACTGAATCACCAGTCATTTCATGTGGAGAAGATCATGCCTAACATTTCCTATCTCATGTTTACCCCTGTAAATAAATAGACTAAGCTCAATTTGGACAGAGTTGATAATGTACGGGAATTGTGCAGAATTGCTGCTTGCTATGAGCTGTCTGGGGTAAATAATTCTTCCTGGCAGGATGGTGCTGCATTATAAAATGTCCCATCGCTGGTGGGAGTGGGTGACCAAGGTGAGCTGGTTTCGAGCAAGTTGTGGTCCTCTGTTACACCAGGAGTCAAAAAATGTAAACTGGCATAACTATACTGATTTATTGTAACTAAGGCTTTGACCTTGAGCCTGGAAAAACATTTACCTAATTCCTTCGTCCTCTCCAAGACTAGCAAAAAATAGCAAAAACCAAACAGCAGAACCTTGCAGGTGAGGAAAAAGGAATGTGAAATTTCAGGAAACTAAGGTTTGTTCAGAGAAAAGGGGATTAAATTGGGTCTCTGATGGAAAGTAGTTATCTATTCCAGCATGGCCTCAGCCACTCCCTAATGTTCTCTAGGTGCAGAGCCAGGCTACTCATGTCAGAATTTGTAGGCATTTACTTTAGGAGATGTGAACAGTGCAAAGGCAACTCATGTTCTTGCCCTCACTCTTAAATACAGACTTGCCTGTGTTATCTTGTGTTTCCACTAGGTAGCTGTTTATCTGTGCCTCAGTCTCTCAACCCTCATATCTATGTACAATGTTTAATTAATTTTCAATTGTTTCCCATGATGTAGTGACACTACTTATAAATGATACCTCAGTGCAACTGATGGATTTGGGCAAATATAATAGCCTGTCAGTCTTCACTAGAAGCTAAAATTAAATCCCAAAGATAAGAAAAGATTACTGTAATTATTTTGACAGTGAACTGATAGAAGTTTGCCCAAGTGACACAGACTACAGAGTATAAAATGCCAATTTCTTAGAAACAAGTAAAATAAGATATCCCATTGTCCCTTTGCTCCTGTAGGACTTCCTGCAAAAGTCACCTCATAGACTTCACCTGGAAAATCAAGTGACCTATCTCCAGAGTCAGGCAAAGCTCCATTCAGTCAAAGACTTGTAGGGTCTTGATAAGTAAAGAGGGATCCAGTAAGTAGAGATTCATTCAGTTCTGGGCTCCCCAGAGCAAGAGAGACTTGGACATGCTGAACCGAGTCCAGCAAAGTTCCTCTAAGATGATTCAGAGACTGGATCGTCTCTCATATGAGAAGAGGCTGAGAGGGCTGTGACTGCTCAATCTAGAGAAGACTCAGGGGGATCTTCTCTACAAATATCTGATGGGGGAAGGAAAGACGGTGGAGTCAGGCTTATCTCAGTGGCACCCTGTGACAGGACACAAGGCAGTGGGGAAAATCAGAAATACCAGAAATTGCATTTAAACATAAGAAAAAACTCTTTTACTGTGAGGATGATTGCGCACAGGTTGCCCAGAGAGGTCATAGGGTCTCCATCCATGGAGATATTCAGAACCCAACTGGACACAGTCCTGAGTGATCTGCTACAGCTGACCCAGCTCTTAGCAATGGGTTAGAGTAGACAGTCTCCAGAGGTGCCTTCCAACCTTGGTCTGTCTCTGACACTTCATGGTCCTTTACTCTTGCCTGTAATTCTGAGGTTATACAGAAGCCAGCTGGACCATGACTATTTCCAATTGTACAGTCTTCCCAGGATCAGCTGAACATGAGGGCCTCCTTCCTTCCACTCTGAAAGGAAGTCATTAGCTCTCAGAATTCCTGCATCAAGAAAACCTGTTTAGGAAAGGGCTTACCAGTTTGCTTGGCTGTGAGCAGGCTCTTGAGTCACTGAAGTCACAGGAGACTTAGAAGATTTACCTACAATTAAGTTCATAACAACCATCCTTATAAGAAAAAATGGACTTAAGTCCATCTTATATAGATATATAAAAGTTATTAGATATATAGATATCTCTGTATCTAATATAGAGGTATCTGTATATAGATAAGTTCTTTCCTCAGCTGGGGTCTTAAAAGAGTTCTTGGTCTGATGTGTTCAATCTTCTGATCATGCCTGGGTTCTCATGGCCTGTGCATTTATTGGTGGGTTTTGTACTGAGTGCCACACGAGATTTATCTGCAACTCCCTTATTAGCAGCTGTGATTACTATGCCCAACTTCACAGGCAGAGTTGTAGATAATTATTCTATCAGCATCTGTACTAATTCATCTCTGACTTCACGTAGTTTGATTGATTAAACTTGTGGTTTGGCGAACTGCTGCCATAGAAACCACCAAGCTACCACCACAGCTCAAGAACAACTCGTGTTTCTATTTCTGTTCTCCAAGCCTGGAATTCGCTATCTCTGTCTGCTCTGTAAAGCCCAGCTCTGGTATTTCCAGAACTTGCCATCAAGTGATCATCTGCTTTGCTTTCTCTGTGAGGAGAAGAGTCCAGGACACCAGCATGATAGAGAAGCCTAGCCCATACCTCACTCGCCGAGGGATCTCTTCTGCTTTTGCATAGTGCTAGATGTGGACCACCCTGGATAGGGACTCTCAAGCCTCACTCCTGAGGCCAGGTCGTTGTACCAGCACAAAGCAGACAGCCAAGAGAAGAGATGTGCAGCAACCAGAAGATTAAGTCTTTAGCCTGGTGTCTGGGGCACTTTGTGAGCATGGGGCTGAGCTGCCAAGACTGTATCTATATTTTATATTAGATAATATCAGAGAATATGGAGAAGTAATTCAGAACAAGTGACCAGAACTCCTGGATTTGTCACTTCCAGTCAGGTTCCCCAGGCATTTGCTAGATAGAAGAAGTAGCTTCACTGTCACAAATACTTTTGCCTGAAGTTGCCTGACTGCAGCACTTAGAGAGGCCTTTGGTTTGTGTGATGTTTTGCATATGTGCTTCTGAAGCCCTATCTTTAATTTTGCAGGGCTTAAAATATTCCCCTCCCTTCAAACCTGTAGGAATGCAGGCTAAACAGAACTCTTCCTCTTTTTTTTTTTTTTTTTTTTTACAATGTACTCTAATCTCGTTATTTCTATTCTGCCATCCACACATGTGGATAATAATGCATGGAGAAGTAAACAGTGCTTTAAGGCTATGTACATGGAGATGGGTTTTGAAAACTTGTCCTATACTAACTACTCTGTCTCTTTTGGGACCTTCTGGCACTCAGCACTGCAGTCTCTGCCCTGCTTGCCAAAATGAGTGCTAAAGAGAATGAAAAAGGATTAGGGAAGCATCAGTTTTCATTCTTTATTATATTATCAGCATGTACTTACAGTAGATTTAGTATATACAGAGCAGACTATGCATAGGGTATAGTTTTCAAGACTTAGTGCATAGCATTAGGGGTATTTGCCACCAAATTTTTAGTGTCTTAGTTAAATTGCCCCTAAAATTCTGCAAAGACCTTGTCCTTAAGCATATTTCTTTAGAGTCTGTAGGGAATGGAGAATTAAGCATTTCAACTGAGCTGAGAAGCTGAATGTAAAATCTTTTTATTTCTCTTCAGTTATTGTCCCTTCATGAATTACTGCAGACAGTTCATTGTAACTCATCTTACTGATTTTCTGAGCCAAGATGAAACCCAAACACAACGAAGCTAACATGCAGATTGCATTACCACCTCCACAGGAGGGTGGTCCCACTACAGCAAGATGGAGGTCATGGTTTGGTTGAGATTCTTTATTTGGAGTAACTATCTGTGTTAAACAGCCCTTTAATATTACAAGTCCAGCCCAATAAGCCCTTTTCTGACAAAAGAAAAAAAAAAAGGTGGCAATTGAAACCTGACATTACTCCCTGTTGAAAGAAAAACTGTGTACATTCTCCATAGCAAACAGTGCGCAAGCTGAGAATACAAGACTCGCATCTTGCCCTGAATTAGCAGTGAACTACAGTTGGGAATTGATTGTTCCTGAATCTGAGTTTCGTCTGCTGGCAGACCAAAACTGTTCAGACATTAATTTATGCTCCTGTGATGTCGAGCTGGATATATAAAATTGATTAGGTGGCTAAAGATGAAGGGAAAGGCAGGCAACGGGATTTGCCAATGCACTTTGCAGCACCTGAATACCTTTGTCTCATCAACTAGCCAGTCTGTGGATGTACACCTTTTGTGCTTGAGATGCTTCTTAAAACAGAAGTCAAAGCGACTAAATGTAAATGTGTGCAGAACATTAAGATTGTTTCATCTCTACAATATTATTCAGGCTGCAATTCACCAAAGATTTTAACTTCTAACATGTCTTGGAATTTCCCACTGAATGAAAACAGCAACCACTAGTTAACAGAATCAAAAGTGTCAGTAGGAACACACCAGACAACTTCTGTTTTGTCATGTGCCATGTAGGCGATGACTTACTTTGAAAGGATTTCTGGTAGTTGATAGGAACATTCTGCCACCAGCCCCATATTTTCAGAAAGCGAGTTAACACTCTTAAGTGTTAAGAACTACTTCTTACCTACTGGCACTTCTGACCTGTGTGCCAAGTAAACTTTTCATGTAATGCTATTATTTGGTGGATCCTAGAGGCCTCAACCAAACTGAGATGCCTTTGAAAGAAATTTGTTACAAACCCACCATAACAAAGCAGCCTCTGTCCCAAAGAACTTGGAGCTGTAGTTATGGGTGGTGGCAGGCAGTGACACCATTTCCCATGCCCTGAGCTGGCTGCGTGTACACAAGCTCTGGTCCAGAAGCCTCTGGCCGATACTGTGCCGAAACCAGTGAGCCCAGCTGCATGCCAGCGGAACGCCAGAGCACCGTGCTCCATCTGACACCATCTGCTCCAAATTCCGGCCAGCCTGCGGTAGGAGCAGGGGTGGCAGAAGGTCTCTGCACTCCATCCGCAGACGCGTGCCCTAAAGCTCCAGGTCTGCAAGGGTGGTGCAGACCCGTCAATGCAGGCTTGAGGATAATTTCATAAAACCACTTAAGAATGCTCTTGCATAACTGTTAGAGTATCATGACCTAAATAAGATAAACCAAGGAAGTGCTTGCTTCTCCAGCATGCTGGCACACAGACATCAAGGATTTGACCCTGCAGTTTGATAAGCATCCAGGTCCTAATTGGAGAAAACAGATTAATTTGGGAACTTAGCATATAAGCAGTTGGGTGGAAAGAAAACTTGATTTTGATGTGCTCATGTTATGAAATTGCTTCTTATTTCTCCAGGCTTTAATTCTCTCATCCTCTGTCTAATAAGCAAAGTAGGATATTCAGCAAAGATTGTATTCTTGGGCTTACACTTATGTATAGTAATTCAGGCTTAGTAATTCTGGGTTACCAAATTGATTTGTTGTTGCAGTCATGGATAAAGGCAGGTAGGATCTCCCATATCGCATTTGAGAAGTATAGTGTTTATCTGCTTTTGCAATACAACAGTTCTGCTGCTCTTCTGAGTCGTCACAACATTAACAAATAAATAAGATTAGCAAATGCACTTTCCAAAGGAGCCGAAGCGCAGATTCTCTTTTGGCAGGGCAGCTTGTGGACCTTCTTCTGATTATTTCATTCTTGTAGTTACGTGGGCTGAACCTGCAGTTACAGAGATGAAAGTGGAAAGCTTCAGCTTTCTGCCCTGCTTAAAATGAAGGCATGAGACTGGATATTGCCTTTCTGCAGACTTGGGCAGAGAGCTATGTTTCTGCTGCAACGCTCAGATGTCAGCACTGAGGTTAGATGTCAGAGTTACCTACCCTGTAAACTCAGCTAAGAAAGAACTGCATTTCCTGACATACTCTTTTCCTTCTTTTTAAGGGCTTAGTACTTTTTCAATAAAAATAAATTTAATTTGTGGCTACATTTCAGCTCCACTGGTTTGATGGTATAAGTGGAGCAATACCAGCTTTGGATTTAGAGCAGTCGTGTGGCTGAGTCTCGCTGTACAGCTTTCATGTGGTCGAGTGAGACATTCTTAGAATCCCCAAACATTTTTGAAGATCCTAAACTGGAGACATTCACAATTCTTCCCTCCCTTTCTACCATTAATCCTTCATGTTTTAACAAGCACTGAAGTTAATACAGCCTACACTCTTTCCTGTCACACTGGGCCCCCCTCCCTCCTTTCTTTCCCTTGAATAAAGAAATCTGTTCTTTCCAGTCCATACTCTTGTAAATCAAAGGGATAGATGTCGACACACACCATAACCAAGTATAAACTTCCTTTTTTTAATTAAACAGTATTCTGACATTTGGTTTGAAGAAGTGTTTGTTTGGTTTTTGTTTTTGGTTTTTTATAATACGTGAAGAATGTCAACTGCTTTTATTTTATTTTATTTTTAGTGGAAGATTAATTTTGTATGGAATCACAAATAATCTCTAGCACAAAATATTTCAGATGCTATTTCATAGCTGAATAGGAAGAGAGTTGGAGGGAGCAATACAGAAGCCTTCACATTTAAAGCTTTTAGAATTAAGAGTTAACCTCTTTTGTAAAGGTTTCCATACACATAAATCATGTTTTAGGTACCTTTTCAAATCTAATTGGGAAAATGAGTTGTAATTCTGTTGCTATCCTCTCTGTCATTTTCTTATTACTATTAATTATACTTGGACATTTATGTGAGACACAGAAATATTCAGATTCATAATAGTCGATACTAAAAAGACTCTTGGAAAGAACATAATCTCTATTTCAGTGTACAAATCTCAGTAGCCAGGGCAAAGTCACCCTAGAATTTCCTCTTTCAAGGTATCTCACACCTTCTTTTGTGGTGCAAAAAGGATGTAATAGGGCACTGAACCAGTGTTCAGATCTGATACCGCTACTTTCCATGCTGATTTTCAGTCCTTGGCCTGGCAGGAAAAAACGAGCTTTATTTAGTAACTGTTTTGTTTCTAGATGACTATTTTAATCCACCTTTGCAGTTGAGTATATCGACAGTATCTGCTCTGGGCCATGTGTAAGTGTGTAGCAATGCAAACATGAGGATGGTCTCCTGATTGCCTGGCCAGAAAAAGTAGGGCAGCTCTCAGCGGGACTGGGAGCGCTTTAACTCTTTAAAGGCTGTTCTTGATGAGCAGGAGTGAGAGCAAAAGGTTATGACTAAATTGTACATGTACTTTTGGCCTTTGTCTTTATTTATTCCTCAGGAGGACAGGCACAGGTGATCAGAGGTCTAGTCCCTATCCTTCTGTTCCTATGGATAAAGAACTATGGGTTTGGCACCTTTTTGTGATTCCAGTGACAGTACCACAGCTTTGTCCCTCTGCTCCCAGTCCCTCTAAGCCAATTGTCTCAAGCATGGCGAAGGTTCTGCATCTCAGCTGCAGTTGATTTTGTTGCCCGCTGTTGTCTGTGTTAGACTGACCTAGAGTAGCACGCCACAGACTGTAGTGCCTTTTTACATGTGTTTGCTCAGCTAGAAAATCTACCCAGGAGTTTCCTGAGTGCCTGCTGCAATATAACCTGGTATTTTGGAGTCTAGAAATGCCTGTGAACCCCTCAGATCGCTTCTTCCCACTGATGAAGTATTGTTTTGAGATCCATCTGGTGTCAAGTGTAGGCATATGGCACCAGTATGGCAGCGCTGCCTACGGGGGTGGTTTCCTGCAGAAGAGGTCTCGCTGAACGCAGTAGTCGTTTGCCTATTGAAAGTCATTATTGTTTAGCACCCAGGTCTTTGTGGACTTGCTCAACTGGTGGCCGGGCAGAGTGCCATCCGCATCTATGGACAACAGCACAGACAGCTGAGTCTCTGGGGCCTTACGCACATCAGATGTGGGTACTGAGGTCAGGCTTCTCAGTAAGGAGAATCTAAATGACTGTCTGTCCCCAGCATGTGTATCTGTGGTTGAAGGGATACGCCATCATTAATCCAAATCTGGGCTGGATTAAGCTTCTAAAATAAAAACCAGCTCCGCCAGCCACTTGAAGAGGGCTCAGGGCCTGTTTGAATTGAGTGTGTCAGCAGGGAGGGAGGAGGGAGGCAAGGGTGGCTAAGCACCCCCTCGCCCCTGTCGCCCTTCTCTCCAAATGGGCAGAGATGACCTGAGGGCTGTCAGAGCAAGGGGCCAGGGTGTGCTGCCTTCACCCCTTCCACTGCAGGCCTCTCCGAGGGTTTCTGAGGCCAGCCTTCTCTTTGCCATGACAAGAGCACAAACATTTCATGCTTTGTTTCTTAATTACGTTCTCAGCACTGTTCTTGTAACAGCCGGGAGCAGAAACTTTAGCATTCAGGGAGTGGGATCGCCCGTTTGTAGGACAAACATCTCAGGTTTACCAGCTCTCCCTTTTGCCTGGGCAGTTCTCCCACCTGGAACTAATTCAGGCTGGCTCATCTGGCCCTTTGAGAGCTGCTTAGCTCCACGGACAGGAAGAGCACGCACAGGGGACAGGGCAGCAGCACCAGCATGGTGGCACCCACTAGAAAGCCATCACCAAGATACAGGAGTAGAAAATCTGGGTGGTAGATCACAGAGCCAGAAGTACCCAAAATACTTAATAGGGTTGCTGAGAAAGCTAAGGAGAGGCAGAAAAAGCTAAATCCAGTAAGACTGTATTTGCATAGAGGGGGAAAACACCAGAGCATTACGCTGAAGTGAATAATGAAATGATTCACTGCACAGAGCAGCTCGGAGAAATGGAGGTGACTGGATACCGGTGTTTGCCTGTCTCTCGCGGGTCCCAACAACTTGCAGAGACAGACGCTCCATGGCATAACACTGGGAACCTATTCTAAATGCCATTTTTATAGTGTGGGCACTGAAGTCCCTGTGGAATTGCGTTCTGATGTGATCCCTCTTATGTTTCTTTATGCACTGTTGCCGTATGCTGTGAAACTCGCTGCTTCTGTCCCCTGCAACAGGTAACTAAGCACCTACAGCATATAAAATACGTCTAACTGAAAAACTGGGAAGCTTTACTGTTGTCATTGGAAAGTGCCGTGAGATTTCCCTACGAAGGTGTGGTAGAAGTGCAAAGAGGGATACACTGGTATTTTAAAACCTGACCATGCACTGGTTCCTCCCCTTTTGAAGTCAGTGTCAAGCCTCTGTTTTAGAGGAGTGAGACTACACTCATGAGTCGGCAAACAAGAGGCAGCCTGGAGGCAGAAGAGGCTTACAGGGAACGGTTTCTGCTGCTCTCCTTGCACACAAAGCTGTTCAGACAGACTGGAGACCTGTTTGCCGCTCTCTCCCATGAAAGCTAAGAAATGAATGCTTTTAAAGTTGTTAAATGAATGGGCTGGATCTTACAGCCCTTACTCATCTGAGTACTGCCATTAACTTTAAGAAAATAATCACTATATTAAGTGCTATGGAGTCCATAAACTGTAAAATTCTAATATTTGACAGAAGTTTTTTCCTCCGTAGAAATACAATATTGACATAATTAAAAAGATGTGAACGTTTCATCCGTTGAAGAATGAAAGTTACTTTGGAGCGATACGTAAAACTAGCAGCAGTGCAGAGGGCTTAAGTCCGTGTCATGTTTGTAGGTTATTTTTGAACTTTATGAAAAACACACTTTAGCAGTTTCTGTCCTGACCGTTCAACTGTATTCTGGAATTCTGAATTCAAAAACATGCTAACCATGAAAACACAACATTTAAAAATACACTGTCCACTGGGCTTCTTTGCCCTGCTTCAGAGTCTCCCAAGTTTGTTTCGGACAAACTGAGAACTTTGTTGTGGAATGACTGTTTGAACTGGGGTTTCTTAAAATACATGTGGAGCCTTGTAGCTGCTGCGGGGTGTACACAGTGGTGGAGCTGTGCTATTTTAAAATCATCTGGCTATTTCACTTCATGTAAGAATATCTGTCAGCTTAGTTATAAGGAATGAGAGGGTTGATTAAAACAACTCACGAAGCCGTTAAACAAAGAGATAAAATGTAGAACATGTGCTGTAGGGTCGTTTTAATTATAACGTATGGGGGATCTGTGGAAACCGGAAGGCAGCTGCATTTTAGCTGAGTTTTAAACCCCTCTTAGCAGTACCAAAGTCCTATTACTCAGAGGTGCATTTTCCTATCTGTAAAGCTAATAGGTCCTTTGGAAATGGTGTTTGGAACCTTTTGTTGCTACGACTGAACATAGTTTAATTATTATGCTGAAGCGCTTGGATAAATAAGGACTAAAATAGGCAATTATGTATACTAATCATCTAGCCATTGGACACTAGACTATATAACATCAGAGAAATGTAGGCAAAAGCTTTAGTCAAGAAGGGAAGGGATCAAAGATGGCAAGTGTACAGCCACAAGAAACCAGAGAGAATAGTGAAGAAAAAGGATAGTGGCAGCTTATTTCATTGTCTCGGCAATCTTATTAGGTAAAAAAAACCCAGTATTGAATATACTGCTGTATTCTATGTCTACTAAATTAATTTAGCGTATAATCTGACTTTAAATAGCAGATATCAGGCAGCCACATGAATTCAGTAAAAACTATTTAAACCTCACCTTTTGATTTATTCTTATTAACCTATCTATAGACATCAAGAGTTAGCATAATTAATTCTAGCCCTGTCAGAAGGAGTTTTAAATCTCTGGTGTAAGAGTTCAAACCAGTCTCTAGCCACTAGAAATCAGGATGAGGACCAGTAAGGAAAGAAGGCAACACATCTGCCCATGTCAAGGTTCTTACAACTCCATCCACTCCTGCCAGAGACAGGGACGTCAGCTAAGTAGACATTAGGTCTAGTTCAGCTTGGCAGCTCCTGTGTTCCCAATTCAACAAAGTTTACTTAAATGTCTTCAATGCTTTTTATGCAACTGAAGTATGGTAATTTAGTTAACTCTTCGTCATTTAGTAGAATGGGTTCGCACATAGGAACCTCACCACTTCAAAATATCCAGTCATTACACTAGAATAAGGATTTGTTACCAAAACTCATTGGAAACAGCCAGAAAATTAATTTTTAAGCACGCGACCACCAACAGTGAATTTAACTTTCTGACTGTAATTGCTGCAGCAGTTCAAGTCTTGCTCTGTGGTTTGTAAGCATCACTAAAACTGCCCATGTAAAAATGACATTTGCTTCTGTTTGCAAACTGTCTTTATTAGTATGTGAATTCTCAGGAAATTATATGAATACTGTAACTTCTGCTTTCCAATTTGCATAAAACAAAGACATAACATCCAGGACTAATTACATAGAAATCGGAAGTAATTCCTTAGAAAGAGGATGGAGGACTTGAAGGAGTTACAGCTTATTGCTGCTGGCTGTAGCTTCCTGGCACATAAAGGCTCTGGGGACTGTTCCCATGAGGGCTTCAGAAGTAGTATGTTATTTTAAAAACACTGGAAGGCAGTAGTTGGGATAGATACACATCTCCATACTGGCTTGCAGGGCACTCTACCAGATAGCCAGGGTAACCATTACACCAGTCTGGCTCCTCAGCATCCCCAGCTAAAGAAAATGTACAAAGGCAGCTCAGCTGTCATTAAAAAGAGGAAAAGCTTATTTCTGCTCAAACAATGCTAGGGAGAGTGCGATTCCCTCTGCTATTTAGAAGAGGACCTCTCTGCAGCAGAGAAATCGGTCATTGATCCAACAATGAGGCAGGGCTTGTCAGCTGATGCTGTCATGGCTGTGCACCTTGAGGTGAACTTCAGAGGGTCTCTCACCTCAAATTGTTTGAGAGTTAAAAACTAGAGGAGTCATAGGGGAAGAGCTCTCCCTGATGGGAAATTATGGGCCAGGATGCCAACTTCTGTTGGCATCTTGAAGTTCTCACTTTTGGAAATGAAATTAAGCACCTTCACATGACTGTCATGGAGAGGTTATCTCAGGTTTTTAGCATCATGCTAAGACTCATCCTATGGTGCATATTTTCCCCAGGAACAATGGAAATACACATTTTCATTTTGGGGTCAAAATTAGCTCTTTGCATGTGTCCTGTTGGCTTTAGCAGAATCACGGGCATGCAAGGAATAGGAATAGAGCTCATACAGTGATTTCTAAAACACTGAACGCTAATTACAGTATGCTTCCTTAAGGAGGGAATTGAAGATGACTGACCACGTAACCCTTGTCTTCTCTACCTGTTTTACTCCAGTCCTCCGTGATGTCTGTCTGTTTTGCCCGCTTTCACCCAAACCTGGTCGTTGGTGGAACATACTCTGGCCAAATTGTCTTGTGGGATAATCGCAGTCACAGGCGCACTCCAGTTCAGAGAACTCCCTTGTCTGCTGCTGCTCACACGGTAAGGATAAAAATCACCTCCTCCTTTCCTTAGAGGAAATGGTCAGCAGGGAAGTGGAGCTGTCTAGTTGTCTACAATGCTGGTTGTCACACAGATGAAAATATGTGTGGCCCTTGAAGAGAAAGAAATAGGTAAGAGAGATGCACAACCACCTCAGGTAAGTGCTTTCCAAGGAAGAGGGCAGGATCAATTACAACACCTGAGTGAGGCACGTTAGTGCCAGCACAGTGGCACTGTCACTCTTGCTCTCCATTGCCTGTAAAGAAAGCCAGGTCACTATGGGGACGGGGTGTCTGTCAGTCCAGCATGGCAGGCAATTCGAATAATTTATTGTTATCTTGTTGTACACGAGTTTCTCTTTTGAACCAGATTAAGTGCCTGTGGTGGTCTCAGTGGAGTCCTGTCCATAGACATTGGTGGCCCTGCAGAGAGTGGGGCAGTTTGCTTCTGTTTTCCGGTAGAGCAATACAGAAATGCCTGCCATGGTCTCTTACTCCAGACAGAGCCATGGGGCAGAGCTTGCTCAGGGAGGGGGAGTTTGTTTCAAAAGAGTGATGTGGAAGAGCATTTTGGCAACAGAGAGAGATACCTGCAGATACTGTGATGGTGGCACAGGGCTCTGGTGATGTCTGGGAGATACACAGTCATAGTAGTAGCACAAAATGCCTGAGAAGGAGAAGAGTCTCTCTGTGATACAAGGATGATGGCTGTGGTAGATGACTTTCATTGCGAAGTGCTCATATTGTGCTGGAGGAAGAGACAGGCCTGGATTGCCGTTCTGCTATGGCGCTGACCTCCAGTCCATCCTGCACTAAGACACTGTGCATTCTTGAGCTCTTCTCTTCCAGACTTTGGGCTCAAGCAGCCTCTTCATAAGAGCTGGAAGGTGTACTCTGTGCGTGGTAAACATACCTCATCTCGGTAGTGGGCTTGGGACCATTCCTGAGTGGGAAGTGGAAAAGAAACGGCAGGCTGAAAGGAAGAGAAAAATATAGTAGTATGATAGAAGAATGCAAAAGGATGAAGATTTTCTGAAACATAAGAAACTGAACTACACAAAGCACTCTGAGAGATAATAATCTTATACTAGCAGAGGGAATGTTCAGACAAAGTGATAGGTCTTTTGCATCTCCAGCTTTTACAATTCCTTAATTCTTATCTTTGGAATTTGCAGGTCACAGTTCAGCCTTTAGTTGACTGTGACAACATAATCCCTGGAGGTAAAAGACACCTCTAGAAGTCATGCCCCATGAATTAATGCAAAAGATTCAGCGTGGGGCCAGTATTATGATGGCAAGTCGCTTATATTAAAAAATGACAGGTGTGCACAGACACGCTGAGTGGACCAGGCAGTAACGAATATTGTTGCCTAAATTTCCACTATCATGAATGTTGATGTAATACTCAAATGATCTGTGCCATGAGTTCCAATTTCAACATTGCTTTTCATTTCCCTAATGTTTTTGCTCATTTTATTGCCAGTAATGTTGTTCAATCTGCATGAAAAGAAAGTCTCTCCCGGAAGTGCAATTTAGAGATATAGCAGACCCGAAAACTAGTGGCAAGAAGCTGCCTATCACTGAAAATTGAACAACTGGGACTCAAAATCTAGTGGAGAAAAAAAAAGATTAATGGGAAGTAATTTATTTACACTCAAAAAAAGAGGTTTAAGACAAAATTGCACCTCCTGGAATTATACATTCAGCTAGTTTTATTATTGCAGTAAAACAATATGTGATGTTTTGCTTTTGACAAACATAAATAAATGACTTTCAGTTGTGGATGGGCACTTTATGGGCTGTCATGGATTGGTATAAATAGGTGTTTACACAGCCTAACATGAGGAAGCATGATGTTTTTAAGGAGTGATCAGATTTTACAATAAAGACTCCTTACTTTATGTCTGTATATAGGAATCACTTACATACATAAACTGTAAACGAAGTCTTAGTTGCAAAAGGCTGTCTTGTATCCTAGCTGCCAAGAAAAAAAAAAACCTAAATTAAGACAACTCTACTGTAGGAATGTTACGTTATGTACTGCTAGATACGTGAGTTGAATAGTCATTTTTTAATTTGAATTTATGCCATATGTGGAAAAAGGATTTTTCTCTTTTCTTTCTGTCGCTTTGTTTATTTGAAACAGATAGACTGTGTTGTTATCACTGACTTAAACCTTCCTGAAGTTTAGTGTCAGTGATTGCCGCCTGGATTCACCAGGAAAGAGAATTCTACCCACAGCTTACTCACTAATTTCCTTTCACACCCACCACACATCTGCACTTGGGACAACAGGAA
The DNA here is from genome assembly GCA_027574665.1 of Rhynochetos jubatus. NCBI lineage: Eukaryota > Metazoa > Chordata > Aves > Eurypygiformes > Rhynochetidae > Rhynochetos > Rhynochetos jubatus. Next base: position 26,763,518 of record CM050653.1, read on the forward strand.
ATTTTAATTAAGACAAAATCCTTTTGCATGATGATTTCATTTCCAAAATAAATAAAAGCAAGCTGGCAGCGACCCTTTGAAAGGAAGGAGCCTGTTTAGACTTTCTGTTACATGCAGTTGGTTGTCTTTTTCATCCATTTTCCTTACATCTTTTCATTTCTGCTGTGAGTTTTATTGTGCATGAAATTGATGGCTGGTAGCCCTGATTAAAGCCAGACCTGGCACACTGAGGTGCTGCCAGAAAGACATGGCTCTCCACCCTCTAAATATTCTAGATACTCCACTGCTTGCTTTGGCTTCCTCCTACCCACCCTGTCCCTGTCTATTTGAACTACTGGAGGTCAAACCCCCATGAAAAAACAGGTCTATGCTTATTTCACACAGTGTGTGCTAATCATGTTTAGCACTGGGGTCATTAGCTCACCACTAAGCAGCAAGAAGGTCCATCATACGGGGGTAATAGCGTAAGACTTTTGAGGGCCAGACCGGGGTCTGTTTGCTGATCTGAGGGAAACTAGATGCCTGACAATCTTGAGAGAAAGAGAAAAATCAGTATCAGAATGGACCTTGTGACTTACTGGTGTGTACACCAGTAGTAGTAGTAGTACCACCATACTGTAGTACAGGAAAAGTACCATTTCAACAGCAATCGCTGAGTCCATCTTGGGTGTGTGCACACACTGCGCCTTCAGATGCGCCCTTTTTGCATTCCAGCAGGGCGATTACTGGGCTCGCTCGGGTATGGAACCTGAGAGCTAGCCAGTGCTCTGAAGATGCTGCCTTTCCCTACTGATGGGGTAGGTGACCTGCAGCTGGATTTTAAAGTCATTTAAAATAAGTGGTAGTTCTGCCATTCCTTTCAGCAGGAACAAATGCTAGACTTCTATCTCTACGTGGAGTTGGCTTAGAAGCTCTAGAGGGATCTCTTGTAAGTTGGTCCTAATTTTCTTCAAATAAGGAAAGTATTAGTGAAAAGTATTTTTTCTATGTCTGGAGATGCAGGTCTTCTATTCATTGGCAAAAGAGGCAGAGAACTACAATTTTTCTTTGCTTGACTTCTGTCTTGCCCTTAATTCAGCAGTATCACTTGTACTGGTCAAAGGAAATTAAATCTTACTGTTCAGTCTGACTGATTTTTCACTCTGGAGATTGCTGAACTAGAACCATCCATCATGTCACCATCAGATATCAGATGATGCTTTAGGCTCAAAATGTTACCAGGTTCCTTGGAAAAGGAATAGGCCAAGTTTCATTATTGCATACTAAGTGGAAATCAGCCTCCATGGAATGACTATTCTATGGTGAACCAAGTGAAACACCCTAAATTTAGTCACTCCACATTTAAAATGACAGATTTTTAAAGGTAAATTGCTCAATGCTGAAGAACGCTGATGGACTTGTTCATGTTTTTCAACTGGAGTACATTTGAAAATATTTAGCATGCAAGCCAAATTCTGGAAAAGTTCAAGTCTTATGCAGCTGTTTTCTTGAATAAAGTTTTCATTTTGATTCCATTTGGACAATTTACCTTATTCTGCCAGTCATTTTCAGTGTCAAAAGCCATCAGTAAAATGATACATGTCCCTGTGGGTGAAATCTCATCCACATAATTCAGTATTTTCACAGCATTGCTCAGCTGGGTTGTTCTATTATGAGGAAAATGAAACTTTGAAAACATTTCCACCTCCATAATGTACCTCTTACATTTTAAATTTAAAAAAAAACCAAAACAAAACCAACTAAACAATTCCTATCTGGTAAAACCTGAGTCCTGTATTTTCCAGGTATTATGTGACTACTTAATCGTTCCTTAAAATAACATCTGAGACATCAGAAATGTGTTTGTGAAGATGTGAGAATGGCTCTCTGACTTCCCATGTTAATATGTTTTCAGCATCCCGTGTATTGTGTGAATGTGGTTGGAACACAGAACGCGCACAATCTCATTACCGTCTCGACGGATGGCAAAATGTGCTCCTGGAGCCTGGACATGCTCTCAACTCCACAGGTAGGTTTGTTTTCACCTATACAGGGGAAAAAAAAGCACCTTCGGTAGAGCAGGATACCTGCTTAATGGAACAGAGCTCCCAAAAGCCAAAACCTCACGTCCTGTACGAACTAAAACCAATGGGTGCGCTTGAAAGAGTACAGCTTGCTTCCAGCAGTCTCTGCTAAGAGCCAAACCCCATTTCCTTTACCACAAATCATGTAATTATCATAATACGTTAATACACAGGTCAGTTTCAAGTGAAAATGAAATAATCCATTTTAAAGCCCGGTAATTACAGAAGTCGCCTGTGGTATAAATTGTACTTACTCTAGAGCATTGTTTAACAAATATGGACTAGATTGTGCTGCTGCTGAACACACCCTAGGCACTATGGGTTTCCAAGGCACACAGTCAGAACGCTTACTTTGCTGCCTGTCTTCAGTAGCCAAAGGAACAAACAATGCAAATCAAAAGTTTTAGAACTGATTTCCCTCCTCTGGAATCTTTGCTACTATTGTCTTCTTCCCCCACCTCCCCCTTGTATCAGAAATTAAAGGAAACGTGGGAAAATTGTCCAAACCACTAGTGATTATAATAATGGAAACTAAACAAAGGATCTGATGCTGAAAAAGGTCTATGGAAAACATCTTTTACATGTTATCTTCTGGAATAGTAAGATTCTATTCCGACGCATCACTCATTTTTATACATAATTTCTTAGAAAAACAATATAATTTTTACTAAGCATCATGGGATCTGATCTTGTTTTACAATGCTGCGTGGAAACTCCTCTTAATGATTCCATTAATCATGCATTAATGTGCAATTACTATAAAATTATTTGCTTTTCAGTGTTGACACAAGAGGTCAGACTCCTCTGCCCTAACCTTAGCCATCTAAAAGTTTAGGTCTGTGTCAAGTCTAAGCTACTAATCTGAGTTTCCTTTAAACTTAATGTAGAGACAGACCGGGCACTTCTGAAGGATGGCTCATCCCACGCCAGTGCGAAATACCATTTCAGATACCCTCCCTGGGTAGTGAACTGTCAAATTTTAGGATGGAGGGGGCTTCTGGAAGTTACCCCATCTACTCAGAGTGAGGCCAACTTCAAAGTTATGAGCTCATGCTCATCTAAGGCAACAGTATGGGTCTGGTAGTTGTGTCCTGGGACTATGAGAAATCAATACTCTTCTGGAATAGAAGTGGAGGCATATAAAATGGGCCAGACATCGATGTTTAGGCACCTGAATCCCTTCTCCAGTTTCTCACTTAAACATCAAGAAGATAAATCCTGCCCTTATGTATTCACTTACTGGAATACTAAATGTTGAAGCAGAGATTTGTGAACATCTCAGTTCCAGTACTTCATCACTCAGATGGAATTTCCCTGCTCCAAAACTGGCTTTCAGCAAGGATGGGAACACACCCCACATTACGGTGCAGTTTGGCGCACATCTCATGGTGATCTAGAAAAGAAAGGCACAGGGCTTGACGTCAAGCTACATGCCATAGCTTTAAATTGGGAGGAGTAGTGTGTTGCTGATGTGTGTCAGCCTGAAACTTTCCAAAGACACAGATCCAGAGCACTTGCGTACAGCCATGGCATAGGCGCTGGAAGGAGAGAGTCCACCACAGTATCTGGCCCTGCCTCCACAGAGACGCTAGATGATGATCTCACCCCAGAAGATTTTCACAGAAATATATGGCCCACAGGTGCTCTGCCAGTGCATTTTCCAGGTCTTGATTTGCCTTTTTAGTAAACCCAAATGTATTTCAAATGAAAGTATCAACCAAGCAAAATTATTTCTCTATGGATTTGCAGCTCTCTCACAGGAATGCCCACTTTCTTTAGCTACAGCAAAAAACCCTTCTGAGAAAAACCTTACAGGCTTTGGTCCTAGAAGAATAGCAGCTTAGACATTTTAAACATAGAAAACATACCCACTTAAATAGCTAAAAATGAAAATTGCTAAATCATTCAGCCCCTTTGTGGATTCTTGGGTTACACCATTTAAGCCGAAGAACCAGAAAGTTGTGCAAAATCTGCTCAAAGCGTAGGCATCTTGGGAACGGCCACAAACTGTTCATGCTGGCTGTACTTGCAACAGCCCAAACAGACATGCTGATTTACTTTGAAACAGAGCTACCAAATGAAAAAAACAAAATATACTTGCTTGTTTGTAGCTTGATGGTGGAGTCTAGAGGGAGTGTTTATGGTCATCTCAGAAGATCTCTGAAAAGCACTGCTTAGAACAGTGGTAGTGACAGGACCACAACTTTTTAATTTTGTTCTGCAAAGGGAGAAGTGACGCAGCCTGATAAATGTCTCAGGTGCACACAGTATTACACGTTTCCTGACAAACAACTGATTTCAAAACTCTTTGTAAATAGAAGGGTATTGTGTGTATTATTAGAGCCTGGGGCTGGCAAGTGTAACCATTAAGGTATTATCTTTAGTTTCTGCACCATTAGATTTTAAATTCTCACCTGTCATATCTGCCTGATTTAAGATGATGTATCAAAGACCACTGCCTTCTAGCCACTCTCAAACGTGTGACAGACAGTGGCAGGGATGGCAGGAGCAGTGCACACTAGTCTGTGACATCACATCATCTCGCGACGTCCTGGGTAGAAACCAAAGTCCTGTGGCTGGGTCAAATGATTTCTTCTTCCCCCCCTCCTACCCTGTGTAACATTTAGAAATTAATTAGAAAAAAACCCAACACTCAAACAAAAGGATGATTGCAGAATAATAATGAAGACCTGTTTTGGTAGGAGAGCATGGAACTGGTGTACAACAAATCCAAACCAGTGGCGGTTACAGGAATGGCTTTCCCAACCGGAGATGTCAACAATTTTGTTGTTGGCAGTGAAGAGGGAACAGTCTACACAGCCTGTCGCCATGGAAGGTGATGTTCAGCATTTTGTACTTAAATAACACTGTGTACCTGTGTTGGCTTGAGGTAGCCAAGTGTGTGTGAAGAGTGTTTCATGTTGTTTCCCTTGGATCAACAGTGTCTGTACTGTTCTACTTCACATGACTAGGACAGGAGCAGGGGGCAGTTTGGACATGGCCACCTTCCCCAGGAGGCCAAGGGGGTTTTGTTTTCCAGCCAGGAGCCAACGCTGCACCGTTTTCCCTCAGCCTGGGCTGCTGCCTGGTTTATTTGCTAAGATGGACATAGCCGCCGCGTGCCACACGGGTACACAAGCTCTGGCTGACCCGCTCCCAGGACTGGTACCCTGTGCTCTCTGACACAACAGTGGTCATATTCCTTGCATAACCCAAGCTGTAGTTTAATACTGCACATTCCTTATTTTGCACCCTGTAAATCTGCAGGATGCTCTCATGCTCTGTTGGCTTCTGGTAGTAGTTTCATCCTCTGGGATACTTAAAAGGTTTTTATAAAGAACAAACTTTTTTCACTGATAGATTTAAAGCTCAGCCCCGCACTTCAATAGTTTGCAATATTCTCTGAGTTCCTATTTTCTCATATTCTGTGTTTCTGTTGACAACAACACTGGCTTAAGATTGTAAGGCTTCTTTATGTAGTACATTCCTAATGTTGTATAATTACTGGTTCACATAAATTTTGTTCAATCTCATTTTTATTTTAAAATGTTTTTATTTTAGCCTGACCACTGACAGTATTGCAAAACTCTGTCTATTTAGGCATTATATTTATAGGCTGTGTGGCAGCTGATGGTTTGAGTTAGTCTTAGGCTGCTAGGATAAATGAAGCACACCCAAGGACATTTCCCACTTCTGATCTTTCAGACATGCCTGGTTTGTTCCTCACATGAGGAAGAAGGTGCCAGATCCTCTTGTTAGCCCACCTTTTCAGCAAACCTGCTGCTGCTCATCGACAAACACGCTCTTTTTCTGCTCCCGCCTGTCTTTCCTAGAGCTTTTTGCTATCACTCCAGAGGCCTCTGTGTTCTTCAGCCCAGCACAGTGGAGAGCTGTGAGTTATTCTGAAAAAAGATGTGTCAGATCTTTTTGACCACAGACACACAAGGTGTTTCAGTGCTCCAGAACTCCCCTTATCCCACCGCCTACGTGGCAGACAGATGGGGATAACCTAAGAGGTGTGCTGTGTACCCAGCACTGCAGAACTCAGCCCCTGCTCCAGCACATGGTGGGAGGTCTGACAGGGGAGCCTCAGTGAGGACACACTGTCACCATCAACAGGAGAGGTGAGGGGACACCATGCTAGTAATATGAGGGGCCAATTTCCTCCAGTGCCCCTCCTTACCTCTTTGGGTACGCTGTATTCGCACTGGCACAGAGCTGGCTTGTCAGAGCTGTGGCTATTCTTAATGTATTTTCTTCCATTGGCAATTTTTCTATAATGTAACAAAAAGGGTAATGTCATTACTCCCCTTTCTGCATGCACTGTGAGACAGCACTGATAACTGATCCACTGTCATTTGCTTCCAGGAAGAAGAAAACTGCGCAATTCTCTCTTGCACAGCGTTGTATTTTTCCTTCCTAATAGCTATTCTAGCTTCAGGCCGATCATCTCCCCTTGTTCAAAGTAATGGCTGCATGATACCTGATCACAGGAAGAGTTTCTTCACTTTTTATGAAAAAGGATTTGCTTCCCAGTGACTTGATTGACTGCTGTGGGAAGTTATTTTAGATATTTAAGAGAAAAAGAGTTGCTCATGATAAGTCATTAACATATTTGCATTTTTACTTTAATGGTTATTCCTTGTGATAATGGCTTACTCAGAGACATAAGCTATAGTATAATTATAATTTAGAATTATTTTATAATTATACATGAGTGTTAATTCAAGCTACAGTAGTAGACAGCGTATGTAAAAGTGAGTAAGGCAAGTCTTCAGAAGTAAGAGAAAGTCTCCCTGTACTGGATCTTAAGCATTAATCGTGCCCACAGCAGTAAACCTCTGCAGGCAAAGGCCTTACTGAAAGGAATTAAAATTACTATTTTAATTAAATAATGGAACTTGAAAAGGAAACAGGAACCTAAGAGTAAAAAATATATTATGTTAAATCACCAGACATTAAATCCCTCTCTGAATGCAAACTTCTCCTCTTCCTGCAGTAAAGCTGGCATTGGTGAAATATTTGAAGGCCACCAAGGACCCGTCACAGGAATCAATTGTCACATGGCAGTGGGTCCAATTGACTTTTCCCACCTCTTTGTCACATCATCATTTGACTGGACAGTCAAGCTGTGGACCACAAAGGTGAGAAATCCAAGATGGGGTGGGATGGGTAATGCTACTTGTGAAAATGCTGTTGCCAGAAATACTATTTATATCAAGTCCTAAGAATGGATTAATTGAAAGGCTGTGCTTAGAATCAGTGTAGTGATAAAATTATAAGTAAAATGTATACCGAGTGTAGCTGTGTCAACCATATTCGCGCTGGAGTGTACACTGCGCTTTAAAAGTAGCTTCAGCTGGCCAGTATTAATCCTAGTGGTAAGTGGTTTCACTAGGCAGGGAGATTAGGATGTCTTGTACTGCAAGTTATCAAACAATTCATCCAGCACTCCCTGTGCAGGCTAAATTGCAAGGCTAATACTGTGCACCATGGAGGAGCAGCAGCAGGAACACTTTCTTCTGATGAAGCAACTGGGGAAGCACGTCTGACTTAATGCAATCGATATCACTCGTGAAATTCATTGCTGTAGGAGGTTGTGATAGCCAAAAGGTATAAATTGTCCCAATGACATTAGACGCTGATGGCTGGAAGCAGGGAGGAAATACATGCTGGAACTTACATACATGACCACCACGGATCTGTTGCTGACTGCTCTATGGATGTATCTCCGTGACCTCTTACAGGGAGAGCACTATGAACAGCAAAAATGAGCACACAGTCCCGTGAAACTTTGAAACCCCAACACCCCATAGAACTGTACGAATACGGGGTAATGACAGCATGAGTGAGAACTGTGGGACAGACTAAACAGGTCAACTTGTTTCATTGTACAGGCTGAGTAAAACAACAGAGTGAGAGGTAAAATGCTAATTATGTAAGTCATCTCAATGTTATTTTTGTCAAACACCAGAGCAGAGGACTGCCTTCCAACAGCCAGACTTTTGTCTTAACGATCTTTTTATGCCTGTGTTTGGTTTGCATCTTGAGCTGCACCCAGCAGAATTCCAGTACTGGAAGCTGACCCCCATCAGGAAGTATCTCAGCATGTGTTCCTCCAAGACATCAGGGCTTGGAGATGCTAAGACAGATGCACAGCAAATGTAAATACAGAAGTGATCAGAAGGGCTGATGTGACAGCCTTGTGCTGGAAACAGAAGGACAGTTAGCTAGATAATAACTTTAATCAACTTCCACAGCAGCTTCAAAGTGCATTTGTTAATGACCTGATGTGCATGCTCATTAACAGGTATCTTTCCCTGATCATCAGTGACCACAGCTGACTGTTTTGTCCTGAGTGTTACCTTTTAGGAAACCTGTTATAAGAAAGGTGCATGATTTACCTAATTGGCATGTTACCACATACATCAGCAGAGCCAGCCTTAACCAAAGTGGTCCAGGGGAGTGGCCACAGACAGGCTGGAATGGGTCTGGGATGGGTCCCAGGTGGTAAATGTTAGAAAGGGCTGCAGGACAACCACGCAATGGAGAGCTTAGGTGTTGGCTGGTTAGGGCTGGCCAGACTGTTTGGCCTCTGAGGTGAGGGAGTTCTGGACAGTGGTAACTGGTGGCAAGGGAATATTGGAAGGTTGAAGCTGAATAAGGAGAAAAGAATTTATGGGGACTGGGGGGAGATGAAAGGCAGGTACAGAATTCCAAACGTACATGTCCAGAAAAGTCTAGGATGAGTATCAGACCCTCAGCTTGAGGTTGAGTATGGCAATAAGGGTCTCGTCCATCTGCATCTTAAAGGAAATTATATTAAGGGATAATAAGGCCTGTTTTTTGCTTTTAAACTCCTGGGATTTTAGAAGTTAGCAGTAACACTAACATAGCATCTTTGGGGCACAAAGACATTGCAGTTAGCAGTACACAGTTATCCTTGTGGAATAATTCAGTGCCAAAATTGTTAGGTCAGACTGTTCGATACAGTCAGTTCGCGAAGAACCAAACCATTTAAATTTCTAATATCTATCAAGCTGTGGTGGATCTGGCAAGAAGAGCTTCCTGAGAAGGCTGTTTGACCTAGATGATGCGAGCTGTGATGTGCATGTGACACACCACAGCACCACTCAAAGCTGGAAGCTGCGTTGCTGTATTGGATCTCTTCCTTTCTTCTGGAGCAGGTTTGAGCCACTGCCCTGTGAAGACATCCTCCGAGACCCTAGACAAGTTACTGAATTGTGATGAATGTTTTCTTTTTATTCCAATTTGACTCCGGCAGAAGTTTCTTTCCATACTGTCTGGGTAATTCTTTTGGCTGGAACTATTACATATTTGGGGCTCTCTTTGTTCAGTTCTCATAGTCAGGGCCCAGTCAGTCTGTGGGCTTTGAATAATCCCATCAGCATGTTTGATTCTCTGAAAAAAAGTAGTGGATTGATAGGAAGCATTGAGTGCTACTGCTGATTTGTGAGGGTTTACTCAGAATTGTTTTATTTCTTATTTGTAAATTTAATCTCTCTGTCAGCATCCAGTGCCATACCACTTTCCTGTTTCCACCGGTGTTGTCTACTTAATCCTGTGCACATTATCCTCTTTGGTCACGAAATTCAATTCCTTTCTGTTTCACAGGTTCAGAGTCAATGTCCAATTGTAAAGTGAACCATAAAAGCTCTGTGTTTATATTGTCTATTGATGTTGTGTAGCACCCTGGGGTGCGTACAAGAAAGGTACTTTCATATCAGGCATTTGACTGATAGATTGAAAGCACCATCTCCCTTAAAAACTCTGGCATGACATTTTATAATCTGTTTTTGTGGTTAACATATTTTCTATCCAAAGGCAGTTCAACCAGGTGACTGAGAATAAGGTTTTCATTAACGGAAGAATGAAAGTTTTGTAGATAACACTAATACGAGGTTTACATTCTCACCCATCACATTAGCCAATAATTAAATCCCTGGGTGAAGAGTAAGCAACCAGAAGCAACAGGAAAAGCAAAGGAATTTGCAAAGACTGTCACTCAATAGCCAGGGCACTACCCGGTTCCTGATGAAGTCAATAGGGCTTTCAACTTGAATCTGTGCTACACCATGTGAGCAAGTCTAGATGCAGAGCTGTCAAAGGGAAGTCCTGATGTGAAGTGTCTGTGGAGCTCTGCCCTTAATTAGGTATTGTCTGTACGATGCTTTGAAGAGGCAAAGTGCTAAGTGGAAATCCTAAGTGTTGTTAATTAATTAGGCATTAATCCTCATGAACGAATAGCATGAGGTTAAATAATGAAATATAAGTATTGTTGTTATTATTACAGCAATTGCCATTTGGAGTGTGAATTTTGAGATGCCGTGTCAAGGGACAGGGGTTAGCTTGGAATCATTAAAGCATAGCAGCTTCTGCTGAAGCTTAGAAGATGGCTTGTTTGCTGCTGAGGGTGTTAATAAAGGTCTGGAGAGAGAGCTAGATTTTGTTAGCTCTTTCATCCTTCACATGTCTCCTTTATCTCTTATCCTTCCATTGAGATGATGCATGCATCTGTGCCTAAGTCATGCTCAGACGGGCAGTTGACTAACAGATTGGAATAACTGTAACAGCATTGCTGTATCCCCATCTGTGCTTACCTCCCTCTTTGCCTAATGTTTAAGTCATGGTGGTGAGTGCCATAATCAGAAGGAGGGACAGAGGTGAGCAGACAAGTAGTAGGACTGCCACATCACCATTAGCAAGGACTGATGGAGCCACAGGACATGTGTGCCTCCGGCGACAGCCTACCTACTTTTGTGTCCGTGCTCAGTTTTGCCTTACTAGCATGTGCAGCAGCAGCAGCTCCTGCCTAGCCCCTCTCCTTTGTCTTCTCTTTCTTATGCTGCTGTTCTTTTGGTGTCCTGTATTATTCCAGTCTGCAGCCTGCTGTGCTTTTTGAGAAATCGCAGTTAAAACAGCAAAAATTCACATTTCTATGCTATGTGCCTTCACATACATTTCTGTACCTTCAGTTTCTCATGCCCGTCTGTTTGCTGATTGTCATGGTATGACCCTGACTCAGAGTACATCATTTTACCTTGTACTTTCACACCTTCCTGTCAGCATATAACTTCAAACTCCACTGGTTTTAATATGGTCTGGAAGTTGAACAGCATCGTCTCGCAGGTTAAACTGAAGCCTATCACTGCAACAATGCAAAGAAGCATGTGGTGGTGAGGGTGATGTTGCTAAAGACAGGTGCCTCTACCCCCCTGGTCCCCTTCCCCAAAAGCCTGGCTGATAGGATCTGATGGATCAACTGGCTCAGGTTTTTTTCCTAGCATAATTTCAGTCCCATTAAGCGGGTGAATGGGAGCCTCTTGTGTTATAGATAGCATTGCCTGAAGTTAAAGATTTAAGCAGAAATGTAGTCGTGATAAGAAGACAGTAAAGTTAGTGAACTATTACAACTTGGTGAATTCTCCCTCATGAAAATTGTTTTGACTGTAATTGGAAATGCTGGAGTCAAGGACTTGATTTAGTGTAGTCCCGCGGCAGATGACTAAAGCGGATCACAGATTAGAGACGCCCGTGCTAGTGGCTAATGGTGTATCGCATTCCCGCATTCCCCTGCCTTATGGAAGATGTTCCTGTTCCAGTGAATACACAGTTATTTATGGAGAGTGTAGCAGCTCCATGAGAGTATCCTGTAAGCCAGTGGTTTGGGCACCAAGCCACGCTGCAAAGGTCTGCCCGAGTAGGACTGGAACACGTGTCTTCCCTAAGGGGAGGAAGTGCTGTGATGATCTTGCCATTTTGCTCTGAGCTGTATCTTGTGCCTGTGATGATCTTGCCATTTTGCTCTGAGCTGTATCTTGTGCCTGTGAACAACGCTGGTTTCACTGAAAGTAGGATCTTCTCAGAGTAAAGCTTTGATTTTCATGTGCTGACGCTTCCTGTTGAAAACCAGTTTGGTCCACTTGGGGCCAGCCCTATTCTCCCCAGTTCGTAACAGGATCAGACTGGTCTCCGACAGTGAAATGGAGTGGTGAGGTGCAGAGGTTGCTCATGTACCTTATCTGGCATACACTGATGTGTAGATGAGAGCTGGACTTAGTGAAATTTAGACAGTATCGCTGCTTTCGGTCTGGAACCTGTTCCTTCTTCATGTTATTTTCTAAGCTTTCCTAAATCCTTTGGACCATATTCAGTCTTCTCACATTAGCACACTGAGACATTTTAGAAGACTCTTAGCGCATATGAAGTTGGATCCTCTTGGATCCTTTATTATTTATGGCTTCTATACTTTGGTCTCTTATACAGCCACTGGAAGGAATTGCAGTGCACACTTTTGACATCTCTTGGAGGTACCACCATTACTTCCCACCCAGAAAGCCCAAATCTGGCAGATAAATCAGTTGTTGCAGCTTTTGATGGCTTTCTTGCATCTGGACAGCCTCAGGTCATATCTAAACTGGCAGATGTGGCAGCACTTCTGAGCTGTCTGTCTTCTTATCCTGGCTTCTCCCAAACCACTACTGGGAAGGAATCAGTCTCTTTATCCCACGCCACACACACACAGAGCTATACCTTGATTCTGCAGCCAGAAAAGCTAAGATACAAGCAGAGGAAAGCCAGGGTGTGCTCTGACCACTTGCTAAACCAAACTAGGGGTTTCAGGACCTCTGGCTTTCTGCTCCTACTACCCCACTGAATCCAGAGGCAAACTGCATCTGTCTCTAGTGGCATGGTGGATGATCCCAAAAGGGTGTGGAGTTTAGGGAAGAATAAGAAATAACATCAAGAAGAAAAAGAAGAAAAGAAACAATGATGTACTGTGAGGGAGACCAAAATTTTAGTCTATTTTGGGAGTAGGTGAAATGAATACAGACAGTTCTCCCTATTTCTTCTCTCTGTGGAATCCTCTGCTAATCCCTCCCTCCCATTGATTTGGGTGGGGCTCAAGCATCTATTTTAGGGGATGATTTAACCCCTCTTATTTTGCATATCAGGCTAGAGCGGTTCCCCCCCGTGCTGTATCACAACACAGAGCTCCTTCTTGACACTGCTTATAAGGCAACCACCTTCCTTTGGCAACACTGCATTTCCAGTGCAGGCTTTTCTCCTTGATAAAAGCAAGTAAAATGATTAATCTGATTAATCACTGTCCAAATGCTAATTTTGTCTGATCATAGGAAAAGACAAATGGTGATAAAATAGCGTGCTGGTTTTCATGGAAATGGTCTCTCTGTGGTGTGAGTTCAGAATTTTGAATTTTGTCCAAAAACAAGCCAATGAATGAATTTGCTTCAGAGCTCACTTTCTGTCAAAAGGCCAAGCTGACTTGGGGAAGAGGGTGGAGTTGCCTGTTCAGACAGGATTTTTTTAGTTTTTGCCCTTTACCTCTGGAGCCAGAGGTCTGGCTCTCATCCAGCTGTACAGAAAAGAAGATTATGGTATTTTCTAGGTAATTTTAAAGAGCAAAACCAAAGTGAAGTCAGGTGGCTTGAAATCAGCCCCAAGTTCTTCACATGAAATGTTTCTCATGATTTTGGTTTTTGGGGTAGCCATATTTGAAAAGTGATAGGAAAATATTCTTCAGCTGGCCAACATACTTCATTTACTCACGCGAACCACGCTGCTTCTTTGTGAAACGCTTCGTGAAGAATGGCACACGCACAGAAACAGTCATCTAAAATACTGAGGCTGTTCTGAAAAACCCAGTGGGCTAAACTCTATTTCAGAAAACCTAACATAAATCCAGCTGTAGCCAGTGAAAGCTTTATTTGCACATGGAAAGCAGGATTGGATTTCAGGAGCTCATGTAATCTGTAGAAAACAAACAGTGATTCGTTTTTATTCTGAAATCAGAATGCAAACCTCCCACTGACTGTTCTGTCACAGAATTATGCTGGATGATCGGGCTCACGCGTAGTAGTGAAACATTTTTGGGAAAATTATCAGTATATAAAGCCCAGGCCTTCTTCCCTAATGGAAATTTTCTTCCACCTGCTTCATGCAGCCATCCATTCTCTGCTATGTGAGAGACTTTTGTTACTGGTAAAAAAAGAAAAAAAGGCACTGTATTCAAAATCTTACAAGATGGAGTTCTCTTCAATAATAATTAGCCTCAAAATCATTGCTTGCTGACCCATGAGGGCTTTGCGGGCATCCTGGTGGCAGCAGCTACAAGTACTAATCTTGACTGTTCAACAGCCGGTGCTGTAACATCAGGCTGTGTCAGCCGTCCGGCAATGTTCCCCGTGCTCCTGCCTGTGCTTCCCCGCAGCTGGAACTGCAGCAGCATCATCGCTTGAAAGCCTGGTAATTCACCGAGTCCCCTTGCAATGCCAGGCTGTGATGAAGCAGCGTTTTCCATTATAAAGAAAAATTGAATTTTCAGGGGCCTCATACGCTCCCCTCAGAGTCACAGGGGAGGGAAGCAACCCCCTGAAACCGCAGCTACATTATCCCACTCCCCTCCTCGCCTCGCAATTTGAGCTGAACTACCTCTCCTTAACAGCTTGAGGCCCAAAGCAGGGAGACGTGTCGCATTGGCTCCAACGGGAGTAGGCTCAGGACGTGAGTGCGTGCCGCTGACTCTCCTGCTTGATGGGAGAGGATTAGCACAGTGATCCAGCTTCTCCCAAAGCATCCCACTTGCTCTCCAGCTCTGCTTCCTGATCCCACCTATGTGGGATATAAACAGGGAGTGACAACTGGAGGTAGAAGACCAAATCCACCCTTCTTCAGTGTTTTGCTCTGCGTTCAGTGTTTCCTGTGAGCAGGATTTGGTGATTTCTTCTGTCAGTGTAGCAAAATCATACCTGGCTCGTATTCCTCAGCAAGTCCTCCGAGTGTTTCTCTGAAAAAATCCAGGAATATACTAATATAAAGGCAGGAATATGAGCTACTGAAACTGTGAATCAGTTCGCTAGGGAAGGGCAGTAAGACCTTCTGTAGTGTTTTGAGTTCTTAACAGAAGAAACTGAGCCATCTTTAGAAGTAGGTAGAACTTCCAAAAGAAAATGATGGCATTTCTAAAGAAATCTCGTGACTGAAGTGCATAGTTAGTAGGGGAGGAAGAAGTGCTGGCTTGCTTAAAGCATGTTTTAAATAAAAGGTGGAAAACCTGCTTAGCATTTAGTGATGAAGTCAGCAGTCTGAGGAAATACAGAACAAATGGCAAAGACCTGTACAGGCTTCTCCACTGTTGCCATCCACACTGCATCCAGTTTGATGTGGGTGAGTGAAGCAGAAGGCATTACACCTCAAGCAGTGGAAACCTGTAGGCACAACTCTCGCAAGTGTGAAGTAAGAGGGGCTCCAGACTGGGAATGAAACTGGGGGATCTAAAAGGCAGAAAGAAGCATACGCTAGCGCTGACAGTAGAAACTGGGGGGAAAAGTGAGCGGGGGAACACTGTCCTCCCTGGTGCCCCACTGTAACCCAGCCTGCACATTAGGTTCTTCATAAAATCTTTCTTGAGCCTGTTTTGTAGAGTTTCAAGGCTTCACATACCTTCTGATGTATGTAAAGTTCATCCTTGGCAAGCAGATATATTATCATTACATCATTTAAATTTACATCAGACATCAAGTAACACACATTGGTATCAAACTCACTGAAAATATTTCCTCAGCTAATATGCAGTGGTGAAGACAAATGCCACACTTTTTGCTTTTCTTCTTCAGATAATAAAAAGGGTTTTCCACTGAGTAAGTAGCAAGGCAGGTTAGAAGAGAGCTGGAAGACCAAAGTGAACAACCTAAGTCTCGCAGTGCAGCCTGAAGATGTTGCATCTCTGCAGAGGACTTAAAACAATTAAGGAAGATTAACCAAATAAGCAGTTTACCTGTCAATATAGCTTCCAGACTATCATCTCCACAGACCCTGAAAGCTCTGCTGTCTGACTTTCTGATGCTCCTGAAAGTCAAGTGATGCCTGACTTCCCAAGTTCTGTTATTGTTTTTTCTCCGTGCCACAGCATTAGACATTAAGACCAGTTCTCATTAAAACCGCCTGTGCCAATCATCAAACCTTTTTTCCTTTGCTTCCTTCTTGTATGCTCACCCGTGACACTTTGACTTTGAAGAAAACCACAAAAATGTAATCATCAGGTTATCTCCAGACTTGGTCTGCTCTCATAGCCCCTTTCCTTTCAGTCTTACCCTTGTCCCCTCCCCCATCCATAATAATTCCCACATGTTTATGCAAAAATACTGGAATTCTTTTATTATTGGCAATTAAGAGAGGCAAGAGTTTCAGCATCTCTGCAAGAATAATCATTTCTAAAAGTGAACAGTTTTCTGCCTTGACTGTCTGCAGCTTCTGGGGTGCCAAAACCCAATGAGCATATTAGTGCTACGGTACTTAAATAAAACAGTGCTGTGCACAGTGTAGGGGTCATTTCCACACTGATTTCTTTCCTCCTGTTGCTTCTCAATATGAAGCCTGTTCCCCTGCCCCACAATGCAGTTTAGACTTGATTCAGTGACTTAATAATCATCTGACAGTGAGATGACACAACATGTACACAGGTCATAGGACAGTGAAATGTCCATCGAGCCCCAGAGGCCCATCAGTGATTCAGCACTACATCTGTGATTCGTCACTGAATCTGACTGCCAGCAGGCATTTAATGACGGGTAAAGGAGCTGTTACTCATATAACTTAAATAGGGGCACCTCAGTTAGCCAGTGACATTGGGGGACTAAAGCTGAATAGTATAAACATCCCCCTTGTGCTTTCCTATTGCCATCCCTGAAGGTCTGGCTACTCCTAGAAAAGGCGGAGCAGACTGCAAGTTGTGAGTTGTATAGTATCGGGGTCTGCGGGATAATGATACCCTTCAGGGAGAATGCAGATGGCCTTAGCTGAGCCATCGGGATGTACCTGTAACCAGTGCCTCTGACTTATGGCATCTCATAACAGTTCCTGGGATTGCTGTAGCTTTGAAAAGCTAGCATAATCTGAACTAAGTGAAGTCTCACAAGGGTAATATTAAAGCAGCAGCTATTGGATTATCCTAAATTATCATAACTATTAGAAAACAGATTTGGGAGAAACATGGCAGTTCAAAACTAGCAAAATTCCCACGGTGATCATAGAATCATAGAGTCGTTTGGGTTGGAAGGGACCTTAAAGCTCCTCTAGTTCCAACCCCCCTGCCACGGGAAGGGACACCCTCCACTAGACCAGGTTGCTCCAAGCCTCATCCAGCCTGGCCTTGAACACTTCCAGGGATGGGGCATCCACAGCTTCTCTGGGCAACCTGTTCCAGTGCCTCACCACCCTCTCTGGGAAGAACATCTTCCTGATATCTAATCTAAATCTACCCTCTGTCAGTTTAAAGCCATTACCCTTGTCCTATCACTACCTGCCCTTGTAAAAAGACCTCCTCCAGCTTCCAGATCAGCCAGTCTGAATGAAAACTAAAGCCTCTCCTTACAAATAGAGACGATGAAGAGCTTCAAGAGCTTATACTACAAGAGTGGTAGAGCCTTATACACAGGAGAGGACTTACTCCTCATCACAAAAGGTATGCACAGGTAACCCCAAACAGCTAGCATTTGGTGCTACAGGGGTAGCACCATCACACATTGTCTCTGCTGCTCCTTCCTCCTCAGAGGCAGGACTCCTCATACCTGCCCCTGCTCCAGCCCAGGGTCCCTCCCATGAGAGACAGTCCTCCACCAACTTCTCTGATGTGAGTCCTTCCCAGGTGCTGCAGTTCTTCATGAATTGCTCCAGCGTGGGTTCCTCCCACGGGGTGCCGTCCTTCAGGAGCAGCCTGCTCCAGCCTGGGTCCCCCGTGGGGTCACAGCCCCTGCCAGGAAACCTGCTCCAGACTGGGCTTCCCACAGGGTCATAGCCTCCTTCAGGTATCCCCCTGCTCCTGCGTGGGGTCCCTCCTGGGCTGCAGGTGGGTCTCTGCTCCCCTGTGACCCTGCCTGGCTGCAGGGCACAGCTGGCCTCACCACGGGCTGCACCATGGGCTGCCAGGGAATCTCTGCTCCAGTGCCTAGAGCACCTCCTCCCCCTCCTTCTCCGCTGATCTGGGTGTCTGCAGAGTTGTTTCTCAGACATCTCTCTCTCTCTCCAGCTGCAATTTCTCTTCTCTGCTTTTTTTTCCCCCCTTAAACACATTATCTCAGAGGCGCTGCCACTGTCGCTGATGGGGTCGGCCTTGGCCAGTCCCTCTTGGAGTGGCTGGCATTTGCTCTGTCAGACAGAGGGGAAGCTTCTCACAGCTTTTCACAGGAGCAACCTCTGTAACCACACCCTCACTACCAAAATCTTGCCATGAAACTCAATACACAGGGTCAGAAAGGAAAAGGTGAGCCGTAATTCAGCAAAGTAGTAAGATGTCTCTCTCAAGGTGGCAAAGACTGGGCCTAGCAGCTAGGGTCTATGAAACAGTCAAAGAGCTCATTCCCTAACCTGAGCTGAAGTCCCACAAGCTGTGCCCTATTCCGGTTCCTTTTGCATCCCTCTGGTCAGTGTGACACCGTAACACTTGCTTTAAATGAAGACAGCGGAGTTTCGCTTCCCTGCGTGTTACCTATGCTGGAGGAGATGTCTTCCTTTGACACCGTTTTGTAGGGGTTTTTTGCCTTTTAATGAATAAAGGCTATTTACACAATATTTGGTCCTACAAGGGCTAAATACATAGGATCGTAGAATGGTTTGGGTTGGAAGAGACCTTGAAGCTCATCTAGGTCCAACCCCTATTCCCTGCTTTGTTCAAGGGCCAGATACAAGAGCAGCCACTCTGCTCAGGACCGCTCTGGCTCTGCTCTTTCCAAGTGCTCAGGAGCCGGAGCTTGAGCCTAAACAAATACATCAGCTTGTTCAGAAAGTTCCTATGCTGAGGACTAACGAACCTGTCATGTCTGCTGCACACCTAGAGAAATCAAACTGGCTTGAATCAACTGCAGAACACTGACAGCCGTTGGTTAATGCAGCACGAGCCAGAAGTACGGGCTTTAACTTACTGTTGAGAAGGGAAGACAATGGAGTAGGAAGAAAGAAGGGGAGACAACAGAGTAGGTGGTGTCACCATAGTCTGTACTGCTGAAGGTACAGTCTAGGGAAGGACCTTCAGGTGGAGCTGACACCCACACAAACGGTGCCAATGTGCAAAATGCTCCTTTCATGACACAGGCAAAGCCAATAGGTTTTTCCATGGCCTTTCAGGAGTCAGATGCTAGTTAAAACCTGTGGATATGTATACACTCCTTTATATGGATAATTAGCTGCTTTATGTGTGGCGCCTCCTGGATTAAAGAAAATTCTTCTATGCAAATAAGAAGTGGAATAGACTGGTCAAATGTATATGTGGAAAAAAAGACCTCTTATATAAATATGTAGTATTTATTTAGGTGAGTTTCTTATTTCGTAGACAAGTGCTAATTCCTAGACAGCTCCCATGTATTTAAAATGTTCACTCTGCATTGTTCTTTTAAACAATGCCCATATACAAACACTGAGGATGAACAATAGATTTCAACGACATGCTTAAATAAATGAGACAAAACCACATGTCTTGGAATTGCCTTTTTCCACTAAATGCTCAAATCCTGTCCTGTTGAAATCAATGGCAAAACTCCATCAATTCAGTAGGGCCACATTTTCACTCCAAACTCTCCTTTACAGTAATAAGTAGATTTGTCCCAAGTTTGTGTAAAGATACTGCTTTAAAATATTTCTTCTGTTCTACTGAGTAACAGAGTGGCTTGATATTTAAGAATGAAAGCTCATCAAGTTTAAACTTCAGTTGTTTTATAATAATAGCCATATGTTAGTTATAGATTGTGTAAGTCTGAAGTTTTGGTAATTTAAAACTGCTTTAAAGTGACCTTTAGATGGTTCCACATTTCAGCATTTTCTAAAAGTGGTCGGTACCGATCCTGACTCGTAAATCCCTACATTAAAAGAGTCTGCAGGCCCGGGCCCTTAGTTAACAGGCTTACAGTAAGGACATCCTGCAAACATTTATATACACACTTAACCTAACAAATTGAGTCTTCACAATGAAATCAACATAACTGCTCTCAGTGGGCAAAATCGGGCCAGGATGAAATGTCAGTTTTTAAGAAAGGTCAGTCGCTCTGACTACTGAAGACAGGATGCTAAGCAAGAGGGACCTCCAGCCTGCCCTGATGCAGTTGTTGTTAGGTTCTTCTCTAGTCAAACTGTGCGAGACAGTAAGACGTACTATGGGAAATACTTGGGGTTTTTCCAGTGGAGTCTGGTCAAGCTGGGAGGGCAGAGACACTGGGGGCACTTTGAAGGGTGCTGCCTGTTGATGCCATGTGATTCCTCCCCATTTTCCAATCACACTGCAGCTGATCTTGCCTTTTGCTTGGGCTGCAATTTCTTACTGCCTTACAGTGCTCCACTCCCTGTTCCTCTCCATTCATTTGTGTGTCATCCCTTGCATGTCTGAGATCTTTCTCAAAAGCCATATTAATTCCCGTTGTCCAGATTTTCCCTCTGACTTTCTATCTATTTCCACTGTTATGGTAAAGACAATACACCCTGCATATCTGCTGTGCTTTTCACCTCAAATACCAGCACTCCGAAAGCGGTTTTATTTTACTAGCAGGGAAACTGAGGCACGTCAGCTAAAGCTATTTGCCAGAGACCGTACAGCATGTGAACAGCACGACACAGACTGGAACCACATCTCCTGACCTTTCCTTCTAATGCTTTGGTCTCTGGCTATGAATTGGAAAACAAACTGCCAGAACTAAAAAGAGCATAAAAGTGTCACAATCAAAATAAGATCAAAACAAGGTTTTGATATGGTGACAAAAGAGGAAATGCTGACTGAAATCTGCCCTAGATTGATTGATATATCTTAATAGTCCTCTTACTTCTGTGGAATTTTGTTACTTCTCTCATGACATTAAATGTGAAAGTGCTATATGTACAGCACATTTCCCATGAATAAGAAAAATACCAGCCACCTAGCCGTTGACCAGATTTTCTTTCCCTTCAGTGTACTATTGTGTTCGAGGCCTATTTTTCCAGCATGTAGACGGTTGATGTATTTGAACCTAAATTAGATGTTTTCAGTGAAAAGACGCAATACGGCAGATAGACACGGAGGATCTGTATGGCCCGCTCTAAATACTATTTCCCGGCTAACAGCTGAAGAGATTCACTTTGAAATTTCCTGTTAAATACCTCTGCCTCTTCAGAAGCTCAGTCTTCATTCGGCCCTCAACCCTGCAAACGCTTTAGCACAGGCATGTAAGTAATTCCATTAACACGCGCAAGTAACTCCACTGGTACTGATAGCACACTAAGCAGATACATATGTTTGGAGAACAAGACTTTGTTTAGGTAAGAAAATATTCTTGTCATTTTTTCCCTTTTCTTTTGTGAAACGCCAGCTTTGGAAAAGAAATAAAAGGGTTATATAAATGTGAGGTAATATGCTCAAGCTCTAATTTCATTTTATTGTCACACAAAACAGATCTTTTTTCCTATTCTTTGGAAATGCACAAGAAAAAACATTAGGCCAGTTATGAAAATTTGGGACCTGATCCTGTAATCATTCAGTGTGCGTTCCATTAATTCAAGTGTAGGGAAAGCTGGATCCCTTTGCATCTTCCGTATTTTTTCAAATGGCTTTTTCACAACGCCCGTGACGAGCGGGAACCGTACCTACGTTATTCCCCATACAGCGCTGCAACCGCGACAGGTCGCGTGCGCGCTCCCGAACACAGCGGGATGGAGACAACGCGTGCGCGCGAAGGCCGACACCGAAACTGGCGAGGTTGAAGGGATTGCTTTGCCCCCCGAAATTCAACACGCCCCAAAAGGGAAGCGGTATAGGAATCGCAAACTAGCCCCGCTTTTCGGGAAAAATACCGCGGGGCTAACGCGACGCACTGCAGGGCTTCCCGGCGTTGTAAAATGATGCCACGTGGAGGGAGGTGGCCGAGATGCCCCACGGATGCCACCCGGCCGCTCACAGGGACACCCCACGTGCCACTGCGTTGCTCGCAGAGGTGTCCTGGAGGCGGGTGGGGCCGCGGGCCCCCGTCCCCGCCGTGCCCGCTCGCCGGGGGGCGGCAGAGCCGTCTCAGGCAGCTGGCGGGGGAGGGAGGGAGGGAAGGGAGACCCTCGAAGCCCGGTTGTTTAGATTTCTGTCAGAAGCCATGAGACTACTTAATTTCTTTCATCTCTGGAGTTTTCATTATCATTCAAATTTCATTTCCCATTAATTGATCGGGGATTA
The DNA here is from genome assembly GCA_027574665.1 of Rhynochetos jubatus. Classification (NCBI taxonomy): domain Eukaryota; kingdom Metazoa; phylum Chordata; class Aves; order Eurypygiformes; family Rhynochetidae; genus Rhynochetos; species Rhynochetos jubatus. The sequence goes on from CM050653.1 coordinate 26,785,799, forward strand.
GCGAAGCCATTATGCAAAAATTAGACAACCCAGATGCGATGAATAATTCATGACGGGCAATTACACCTTATTCCGGGTGTACTTCCTAACTTCCCTCCCGCTGGAGACGGCAGCCTTCCCTCCCGGCCCGGCCCGGCACGCCGCCCGGGCAGCGCCGCGGGGCGAGGGCCGACGGCGGGCGGCACACGGGACCGGGGGGGGGGGGGGGGGGGGGAGCGGCGCTGCCCCCGTCCGCCCGCCGCTAGGTGGCAGGCGCCGCCCGCGGTGCGCGGAGGGCCGCGGAGGGTGCCGCGCGGCTCCCCGCCGATCTCACGATCCTTATCGGCGGCGACCGCGAGCCCGGTCGGCTCGGGAGGGCGCAGCGGTGCCCCCCTGCCCCCCTCCCTCCCGCCGCCGGGGTGCCGGCCGGCAGCGGGAGAGCCCGCGGGCGCTGCCCCCCCCCTCCGCGCCGTCCCACACCCCTGACGGCGGGCGTCTCGTTTATCCCACCGGACAGCGGTTGCCCCATTAAAGCGCAGTCCCCACCCTTCGCCAGGACCTTTCATCTGGGGAAGTTTTATGACACTTTGTAAATGTGCAAAGTTTTTAATTAGACTCGCCAGACAGCCCCGGGCGGCACTAGCGCCACGAAGTCTTCATGCTTCTCTCTGCTTTACAGCACAACAAGCCGCTCTACTCCTTTGAAGACAATGCCGACTATGTCTACGATGTCATGTGGTCGCCAGTGCATCCCGCGCTCTTCGCCTGCGTGGACGGGATGGGGCGCCTGGATCTGTGGAACCTGAATAACGACACCGAGGTGAGGCGGCGGCGGGAGGGCGAGGGCGGGCGGCGGGGCGCCGGGCGGCACCTTAACCCCGCGAGGGCCGGCGGCGCGGCGCTGCCGAGCGCTCCCCACCCCACCCCCACCCCCACCCCCGCCGGGGTTCTGCGGGGAGCCCCGGGGCGCGGCGCGGAGGGCAGGGCCGGCTGCCGGGGGGCGCCTGACCGCCCCCCTCCCCGCCCGCCTCGCCTCCCCCGCGGCGGGGCTGCCGCTCCCGGGTACCTGTCAGGGGCGGGGAGGGCCGGCCTCGGCACCGCCGGCAGAAAGCCAACACCAATAAACAGCCGCGGTGCCGGCTCGGGAAGGAGCCTCCCTCCGCTCGCTGTTATTTTAAGGTGCACTCTTAAACCGCGCCCGTTCGGTAGTTTTTTTATGTCGCGCACGCACACCCGTTTCTGGCACACGCCGCGCCGTGGCTGCCCCCCCTTCCACTCACTCCGGCGGGGACGCCGGGCAGCCCGGCCGCCGCATCCCGGCCGCCGCATCCCGCGTGGGCCCAGGGGCCGGGGCAGCCCTGTCGCCGGCCTCCCGCGCACCCCCGTCCGGGTGCCAGACTTCCCTCCGCTCCGAGACCTCTGGAGGCTGGCTTGCGAGCCCCTACCTGTGCCTCCCGCGTGTCAACCCCCGGGGTGCCCCGGCCCTCCCCTCCCGCCGTTCTGAGCCACTGCCTACTGCGCTGGAGTTGTTTAAGCATCTCTCTCGCGCGAGTTGTGGGTTTATGCCCTAACCTTTTCTCCTCTTTAAGATTGGCTGTGAAACGTCAAGGCACAAATGCAAATGAAAAAATAACGAGTTGGGTTTTTTCCCCATCGCTATTAACTAGAGAGCGGGGACCACTGGGGAGGAAGTGTCACACCTTTGGATTTCGGTGAGGGGAAAGGATTGATCAGCTTTTTGCAAGGATTGGGAATGGTAAATACTGTATTTTTTTGAAGTCGTTTTCTGAAGATGCTGAACGTCCCCTTTTCCTCCTATTATTTCAGATTTTTAAAAAAATACTGCAGACTTACACCGATGCTATTTTTGCTAGGTTTGAGGTCTCCCCAAAAACGGTTTTGAGAAAACCTGTCGGGATGCTTGAGGCCAGCCTTAGATGGCCAGCATCACGAATACACCTTTCACCTAAACATGCTGTATATTTCAGAGGCATTAGAAGGAACCGGCCAGTATTCAGCACCAGATTCAGATATTTCCACACCTAAATCGTGCATATTTTTCCTTAAGGCCATGTAAAACTAAGACTGTAAGAAAAAAAAGTAATGTATTAACTGACAGTTTCCTTTTATTTCCAAAACCAAGAAGACTGAAGAGTGAGCAGCAGTGTTCCCCCCCCCCCATTTTTTACTTCTTTTTTTTTAAGATTAGTTTGATCATTAATGTGCCTTTCATGTAAACATGCTATACATTTCAGACAGAGTAAAATACGAGCGCAGTTTATGGCTACTAGTGAGTGGTGCTTGCCATAAATAAGCATGGACAGGTAAGAGGAACCAGCACCGGGCGCTGCGTTGTCAAGGGGAGCAGCGAGGCCTTTTGAAGTGCTCTGAGCAGGAAGCAGCGCAGCCTTTTTAATTAGAGTACATACAGCTGGAGGATATACAGGAGGAGTCTCCTCAGAATTTATTTTGGGAAGGGAGGGACATATCCTTCAGGTGTTCTCATTAATGCAGGCTTAAACACAGAGCATAAAACCCAGCATTTTAAGAAGAAAAAAAAAAAATAACCCTTTCCCGCCAAACACCAGGGCTGAAATCCTGCTCTGCTTGAAATCAACTGATGTTTTGCCATTTGACTCAATGAGAGCATAATTTCTTTCCAAAAAATTAGTATGGACCGCTTGATCCCATTCCCATCAATAGTAAGGCTGTACGCAGAAAATTGCTAATATATTTTCGGTGTGTTTACATATAAATACATAGGAACATAGAAAAAAAATTAAGTTCAAGCTCCATCCTGCTTTTCTTCTGCATACAAGGCCACCCCTGATTTCACAAACTATTTCCATTCCGAGAGGTCAAAATCAGCCTCATGTCAGGATCAGACGGGAGTTATTTCCGTGGTATCTGAGCTTTGTATTTTTATGAGAATCGAATTTGGGTCTCTGGAAGCAGAAATTCAATTTGGTTTCCTTACTGAGCATTGATGAAACAAATTAAAAAATCTCTATAAATGATCAAGTGGCAGCCTGTGGGTAGATGTGAGGTTTTGTCATGCGGGGGAAGCAGCAAAAGTACTACGGGAAGGGAGAACTGTAAGCGGTTCTTTTAATCATCGTAACTGAAAGTGATTGTTGTTTGCTTTTACCCTCTATCTGGTAGGTCATAATTAGTTTATAATTTTCAAGATTTTTGTAATTGATTATGCCATTTAAGTCTGCAGTGCTGTTTGCTAAGAAAAAGTCCTTGTCAGCACTTCTGTGCTTGTAATACGAATTCTTGAAACACCTATTTTTTAGATCATTATTACTTTTAGATACGTGATGTCAAAGTATTCGTGAAGAGGGTAGAAAATGACAGCTATTTTAATGTGTTAACTACTAGCTATTGATAAAAATCCCTGTAAGAACTAGATGTGATTGTTATTAATGAGACCTGGTTGTGTTTAATTTGGGAAATAAGTGACATTATTAGTTAGGTATTATTTAGCAAACCAATTAAGAAAATACCTGGTTTTAGTTACAATATGCTACCTTCCAATTTTTCAACTGTAACAGTTTCCAGTAGTGTTACTCCCCATATTTATTCATTTCTTCTCAGAGCTAGACGCTTTCTGATCAAAATAACTAAAATCATTTGACTGTACCATGGATTTAATCAATCTAATTATTCTCAAAATCTCAGCATAAAGTAACAAGGGTATTTGTGTGCTTCGTGTCGATCTGTGGATGCTAGAAATTGTTTTTGTAATAGCAATGAAAGTCATCATGGTTTATTTTATATTTGAGACATTAATATAAAAAGAATCTTAAAAAGGAAAAAAAAATCTTTACCCACCCCTTTATTCCTTAGCAAACCGAGCGTTATTTTTACGGGTGAGTATAGTGAGGTTTGCAGGTAGTTTCATGATAGCAAATGCCAATTTCTCACCTATGTGTCCATGATATTTATTTTTTTTTTAATCAAGACTGGAGAAGGTCTCTAGGTTATTGATGAGTCTTATTTATCTATGAACTGATACTAAACTGACGTAGAAAGCTGCTGGTTTCTGCTGTGTTGCATCCCATTCACGTGTGTGTTGGGGTTTTTTTTTGTACTCAGTACCTTAGCTTTGAAAGTGTGAAGATGGTGTCTGTTTCTAGAAACAGACACCAGATGTATTTGCAAACGGGTTTTGTCACTGCGTGAGTAGTAAAAGTAAAAAAAATAATTATCCTTATAATGCAAGTTTTTCTGACTGCATCTTTCTTAGTTTCTTACATATTAAAATCTCATTTCAGAATTGTTAAAAATCTGACAAACACCAACTTCAGAGAATGTATCCATTATTTCAAATGCGATTTTAAAAACATAGTGTTGCCATTATAAAACAAACGCTTACCTTTGAAATCTATAATAGGCGTGTGTAATTTAACCTATCACTATTGAAAACAGACAGACCTATTTTAAGATACTATGGTTTAATTATATTTCTGTCCATATCACTGGGAGAAAAGACTTTTTATTTAGATTTTTGAAGTCTGTTTCATTATTGGTTTTTATTTTGTTAGATAGCTTTATGGAATAGTAACAGGATTTTACAAAACCATCGGGTTTCAAAAAAAAAAAAAGCTTGGGTTGCGTCTTGTGTCTGCGGCATGCATGCTGCTTATTTTTATGTGGAACACTGAAAGAATGCTGTATTAACAAAAAAAAAAAAATCCAGCTCGAGTTATGTATTTCAGCTTTCTGAAAGATTTTGTGAAAATTCAGTGCCTTAAATATACACTGTGTATATGAAACAAATATCTTTGATGTGCCGTTTTCTGAGAAACATAGCTGTTAGTGGATTAGTCCTCTAAAATGTGGCATTTAGTTGTTGTTTGAAGAAATCCATTTCCAAATGTTATGAAATTAGTTTTGGCTGGAATAAAAATAGCTTTTCTTAAATTTTTTTTTTTTAATTTTTTTTTTTTTGGAAATCAGTGATCGCAGGAGTAAAACTTGCTTGTCTTCTACTGTGATTTTATCATGGGTTAGTGACCCCACGTCAGATTTAGGCCGTTGACCCTCGCCCATTTAGCAGTAACAGACATGGGACGAGGATTTGGAGGGTGCCAGCTTTTTTGGGTCATGCTGCCTTGGACAGGACCTAGGCCTTGCACAATGGGGAGATGAGTCCAGTAGCTTATTTGCATTTGAATGACTTCTTGAAGGAGGTGGGGGAGGATAGTATCTGCTTTCTGATTGCCATGCAGCGTTATTTCTATGTCATTCCGCAAACAAATTCCTCTTGCGTGTCACGTGTGGGGCTCAGGATGCTACCTGGAGGTGACGCTTTAGCTTGCCAGGCTCCTTGTGCTCGGGGTGCCAGTTTGGTTTTGCAAAATAAAGTCTGCAAAGGTTCAGCTTCCTACCGTCACTCATCTTGTGTGACAGAACGAAGGCAGTAGAGAAGGGTATCAGCATGGGCACTATACAATGTTTGTTTTAAAATTATTTTTCTCATGGGTCTTTGGACCTGTCTCTCAACTACAATATAATGCTACAGCCAGAGAACTGAGATGAAGTCAGCAAAATACTTGTCAGTTTGTCGATGTTAAGACCAGGCTTTAATACCACCCTCCAGCTGCTTTTTTCCTGCTTCTGCAGCAGTGTGCCAGCAATGAGGACAGAAGTCACTCCTGTCACTCCAGGGGTAGCCTGGGCTCTGCTTCCTGTCCAGCTACCTCTTCTTGCCTAGACTGCTCTCCGATTCCATGTCCCTTTATAGGTCCTGGGACACCCCCTTGTCCCCAGCTCACCGTGTGACCAAGACCTGTTCCCACAGGTGGAGGAGCTGCTTTTGCAGCCCTCCTATCCCGTTTGCTCTGACCTAAAAAGCATTAAAGCTAAAAAGCCTCATGTGGGAGACGGTCATCCCAAGCTCTGGGCTCCTTGCTCAGGCAGGTTCTATTGAAGGCAGCTGGGTGGAGCATTAGCAGACTTGCAGGTTACCGTCATTTGTGTTAGGAGGTGACCTAAATCAACTGAGTGATCTACCTATGTGGGACAAACACCCACACAGTTCCTTCCTCCTGCAGCATCTTTGGATGCCCTCGTTCCAGCATAGAGTTCCAGCATAGATTACAAACACTTCCCCTAGGATCGTGTTCGTCGCTTTATTCATCCCACGCATTAACCAGAATCTTTATGTATTCTTCTGGATCACCTGTTAAATTGGTTGACTTGGGGCGGGGAGGGGGGTTTGGAAATTAGACAGCATCCAGGTGTATTTAAAGCAGAAGTCGTCTCCCGGGGATGTAAAAGAGAATTGTGGGAATACATTGTAGGAGTTCCTAAATGTCAGCTCAGCTGTTCTCACTTGTGCCACGTCCTCGTGCTGAAGTGATTAGCTCAGGACTTTTCTGATGTAATACCCAAGTTTCGACCTCTGCATCTAGCCGCAGAGGTGAGTGTGGATTTAAAGGATGTGTCAGCACGAATACAGGGCTGTGCCTGCTGACCGTCAGGTTATCTGGGCCCGAGTCAGAGGCCAGAAGCCAAGTCCTACTCTCAGTTGGCTCTTGGTCATAAGTCAGTGACTTTTGAGAAGGAAGCAGATGTGGTTTTGCCTGTCTCCGAAGTTAAGGGGAAAAAACTGTTTCATTTACTGCCCTTTACTGTGCAAAAGTCTTCCCTGCTCATTCCAAACAATCTCTTACTCTTTCCTCTTTTTAGCACATGTGATCGAAGAAACAATGAACCCTTTTTTTTCTCCCCCTTGACGAGGGTTGTATATTACTTCCAGCAATGCCAAGGGACTTGTGACTCACCCAGCTAAGCAGGACGTTCAAAACTGACCCCCGGGTTCGCAGGCAGCGTGATTTTATTGTCCTTCCTGTTCCTATTGTTTCGACAGGTTCCCACAGCCAGCGTCACCATAGAAGGAGCTTCTGCCCTCAACCGTGTCCGCTGGGCCCAGGCTGGGAAGGAGGTCGCAGTTGGTGATTCAGAAGGCCGCATATGGATCTACGATGTTGGAGAGGTATTATTATTGCTTGGCTGTGGTGTTTTTTAAAGCTTGGCTTCTGGAAAATGCCACATCCAAATTTGAGGAGAGATCATGTAAGTAGGACACCTCCAGAGAATAAGGCAGATTTCTTTCAGCAGAGTCCCCATTGATTCTGGGTTCCCAACAGTGTGCTAGTTGTAAATCTACCTTGCAAAAGAGTGAACTAGTTAAAGTCTCATATGAGAAGTCGTCTTTTTTTTTTTTCCCTCAAGTTTTCAATGTTTTTAAAAGGGTTTTTTTTTAGTGGCTCTATGGGTACAGTTGGAAAAAGTTACAAAGGAACATAAAGAGGAATACAGTGGTGCAAGAAGAAGCTGTGTTGTTCTGAAGTTGGTCCTGAAGGGCTCACCTTTTATACTCCAGTATCTCTTATTTCCTGACTAGCTTCATGCTGTAGATTTTTCTCAGCATGACATCTACAGAATACATCTGTTCATTTAATACTGAATAATGCTGAATGTGTCTGAATATGTGCAAAAGTGCTAACGGGAGGAAATGAGAGGTGTCATTGTGGAGGATGGTAGGTGCATGTGTGATAAAGAGTACGTAGGCGCTTAGAAATAGCAGGATGCGTATTCTGTGTCTAAGGCCGCTCTCAATTCACCCTGCCACATCTTATAAAAACCATCTAAACTGCAGTGTGTTTGGCACTGATGGAATCTACCTCTTTGTTGATGAATGCTGTATGAAGTGTTCTGTCGGCATTACAATCCCTTGGAACAGTTAAGGGTGAATCTCTGAGCAATCAGCTTTTATGTAGAGAATTTGTTTTCCATCATTATCTGTGATAGGATACTGAGATATCCATCTCTACACAGTAGGGAAACATTATAGAATACATACAGAATTATCTGTAACTCTCATAAAGTGATTTTATGGCCCATAGCAAAATTGCTTGTGCATGACTCATATTCTTGGATTGCATTCACTTTTGCAGGAGTTGCCTTTCCTCACAAATGTTTGCTGAAACTTCTTGCTGTATTGTTAGCATAATTTCTAAATTGTCTAAGGTTACTGTGTTCAGATTTCCACTATGACACTGGCAGGTCAGGCTGTTTTTATTTATTTTTCATGACTGTTCAGAAGAGGTGTTTTTTCTGCCTTCCAAGTGATACGACAGGCTATGGAAATGTCTTTGACAGTGCAGTCTGATCTTGTCTGGGAGTCTAGACAGGCTGTAGAAGTGTCTCTTTTTGCATATCATACACCAAATCATTCATAGGATTGTTTATCCCTGCAAGCTCACCCAGGAGAAAATAGATTTAGTGTTCCATGCAGAAGAAGTAATATTTAAGTTTTTGGCCTTTCCTCTGTATAATCAGACTTCAGCTTGCAAAATGAGTCACAGTGATACATTCAGATCAAAAAGAAAGACAGGCTTCTATTACTTGAAAAGAAACAAGAAGAGACAGTCATTCAACAGTATTTATTTGTGCGAGTCCAGATCGGTGTTACGTAAAGTGCTCTGCTTCACGGATGTTGCGTGCCCTGCCCATGCAGAGCCCCGGAATCTCCAGTTCAGCTCCATACACATGCCAACAGATGGATGTCCGTCCACAGGGCTGCTGACAGGTCGTGGGCCATCACTACCCCTCCTCCTCTTCTGTAATGAATGAAGGAGCTCGTTAATTTTTTGCCTGGTTCAGTTTGGCAGTATCAGTCTCTGTAGTGATTCCTGTACCAAATTTAGGAGAGGTGGTCTGGGCTGCAACAGCTTCAGATACCACCAGGGCTGCTGTGTTGTTAGTGGCTTTTTTTGTTTAAAAAAGCAAGGTGCTCACATATGCTCCAGCACACTTCTCGCTGTAAAGCCTTAAGTGAGGTGCAGAAATACTTTGCAGCTCAAGAGCCTGGAACTGAGGGCTTGTACAATGAATAACAGCCTCTTCAGTGATTAACCCTCTGTGCCAGTCCGTAAAGAGCTCTCTGATGAGTTATTCCACGCGTAGGTGCCCTCAGGCGTGAGGCACAGGGGAGTGCGCAGCACGCGCATGCACTTCTGGAAGTGCCGGGCAGAAATATGGCAGCCTTTAAGGCTCCCTCCTTACTTCAGTGTGCAGACATCGGCCAGTTCCTGGGCTCAGCTGGGGTCCTCCTTTCACTGTCCTTTTTGTATGGGGTTGATTCTGGGCTATGATGGGGCTGGTCCGACAGCTTAAAAGGGGCAGTCCTCCTGCCCCTGCCTGCCAGCCGTCCCTGCCATATCCCTCAATGCCCACTTTTGTGCCAGTAGCAGCGCTCGTCACCACCCACATTGCGGGGAGGGAGGTAGATCCCCACAGAAGTATTTTTTTATTGGTTGGTTTGTTTTGTTTTCCTTGGAGTATTTTTCTCCACAAATTGACTCAGCGGGAGAGTAGATGAGTGAGCACGTGGTTGGGGGAAGGGGCTGGGAGCTGGCCCATGCAGCACCTGGAAGCACCTCGCTGTCATATTTGACCCAGCAGCCTGGCAGCGAGTTGCGACAGTCGACCTTTTAGCAATAGCACTCTAGCCGTCTCCTACAGCATCACCTGCTGAAAAGGCCTCATCGCTGGAAGAACTCATCCCTGCCTGACTGATAACTCAGTAGCATCCACTTATTTGAAGGTGCATCTCTCTGATTTGGGAAGATGGGTGTGATTACTCGCATTAGAAAGTCAGCAGGTCACTTTACAAAGACCCTAAATACACTCAACAAAAATATTAATGCTCCATTTATACTGCATCCTTTTTAAAACCTTTCTTTTCTCATGACTGTTCCAAATAGCAGATCAGCTGTAAATTCATAAAATATTGGTTCCGTGAGAAAAAAAAAGTTGTAATTATATTTGTATTATTATAAAGCGCAGTGTCTGAGTTTTGCATTACTGTATATGCAATTTTTCTTAACTGTTTGAACAGACAGAATTGACCCCATTAATTTTGATCAGAGCAGAAAACATCAGAATATCAAATCATGAAGGTAAATATTTAAGTGAGAGGAATTTTTACTTTGGTAAATTCATCACAGTTTTCATAGAATCACAGAATGGTTTGGGTTGGAAGGGACCTTAAAGACCAACTAGTTTCAACCCCCTGCCATGGGCAGGGACACCCTCCACCAGACCAGGTTGCTCAAAGCTTCATCCAGCCTGGCCTTGAACACTGCCAGGGGTGGGGCATCCACAGCTTCTCTGGGCAACCTGTCCCAGTGCCTCACCACCCTCTCTGTGAAGAATTTTTTCCTGATAGCTAATCTAAATCTACCCTCTGTCAGCTTAAACCCGTTACCCCTTGTCCTGTCACTACAGGCCCTTGTAAAAAGTCCCCTCAACTTCCTTGTAGGCCCCTTCAGGTACTGGAAAGTGCTATAAGGTCTCCCCGAAGCCTTCTCTTCTCCAGGCTGAACAGCCCCAACTCTCTCAGCCTGTCCCCATGGCAGAGGTGCTCCAGCCCTCTGAGCATCTTTGTGGCCTCCTCTGGGCTTGCTCCCACAGGTCGATATCCTTCTTATGCTGAGGGCCGCAGAGCTGGATGCAGCACTGCAGGTGGGGTCTCACAAGAGCAGAGTAGAGGGGGAGAATCCCCTCCTTCGACCTGCTGGCCACGCTTCTCTGGATACAGTCCAGGATACGGTTGGCTTTCTGGACTGCCAGCGCACATTGCTGGGCCACGTTGAGCTTCTCATCAATGCACATCCCAAACTCCTTCTTCTCTGGGCTGCTCTCGATCCATTCTCCACCCAGCCTGTCCTAGTGCTTGGGATTGCCCGGACCCAGGTGCAGGACCCTGCACTTGGCCTTGTTGAACTCCGTGAGGTTGGCACAGGCCCGCATCTCCAGCCTGTCAGGGTCCCTCTGTTTTAAGGAACTATTCTAGAGACCTGTAAAGATTACTGCTGCTGTTAACCCACATGATGTAAAGAGAGAACATTATATGACCTAAGTGAAAACGTAAGACATGAGGCCTAACCTTGCATCCTTTGTGAAAGCAAGGAGTGTGAGATCAGGGCTGTTTCACTTGTGTAAGAATTTTGGATTTGGCCCTTCCTGATACAGTATCCAGTCATAGTCTTTGTGCCACAAGAAATGTCAGAAACATGAAGAACGTGTCAGGGTCTATGACCAGGGATTTAAAAATAATGGTGATATTTTCAGTTAGGCTGTATGATGTTATCTCCTTAGAGTATGTACTTTTAGTTGTTTGATTTCAGCATCGTGTCTGAAAATAACTGAACACATTTATTTTCACAGTGAGGGGTCTATTTTCTCCTCAACGCGTGTGCCTTATGCCCATTAGCATTAATGGGAGTTACACACACACTTCCAGGGGAGAGGAGACTTAAATAGTCCATATAGATGTGCTCTTGTGAATCGGTAACCACTGATTTAAAGAATGTGTATTAGAAAATGAAATAAAAACCCAAACAAACACATAAAAATCTGATTGTTTCAGTGTGATGGGATCTTGAACCTATATAACTTAACCAGAGAATATAACCTTCATTGTAAATACACTTTACTCTCTGTAAGATCTAGATATTCAAACCTTTGCTGGTCTGGTAGTTGAGATATTATTATTGTGATCGTGTGTATAGTGTATTTTAGCTTTTGTGGTCTTATGGCTTATTTACTGGGCAGCAAGTTGGTAGAAGTTGATTTTAACAGAACATGGACCACTGACTGTAGATTTATTCACGTGTCCAGATGATTGATAGTTAGACCTAACTGCATGTCTCTTTCGTAGATATATTTTCTAGAAAGCTTGCTCCCATTGTGCATGCTTCAGTGATGTTACACAGTTGCCGCTGTCATAAATATTCTCTAACAACCACGTCTGTTGCTTACCTGGCTTATTGAGAATGCTCTTTGCACTTCTGGTTGAGAAGGAAGCGGCTTCTCATTCACCCTCCATTCTTTCTCACCCCGCCTCCCCTTCCCCCATTAATCTCTTTCAGGTCATATTCTGCTTGCACTGTGAATAAATTGATAGAAAATGTAAATCAATGATTTATTATTTGATTGTAATAAAATATAAAGTAAGTTTGCAGCACGGGATTGGAGAGTTTGAAACTGCAGTCACAAGGAGATTATTACTGGGCATTATTTTCCACAACTAGTTACAGGACAGGCTATTGCATCTGTTTGGTGGTCTTTCAGACAGTCGATCCTAAACGTGCTTTTAAAGAGCGACTAGTAAGACAGGTGGAACTGGAGAAAAGTAAGACAAGTTCTTTCCCTAGACCATCCAGGAAGGCTGGCTCTGCCAAAGAAAGCAGGTACCTGGGGTTCTCTCTGTCCTCGTTTCCTTGCAGTGAATTCAGAATGGAACTGATATTTGTGTGACTTCGTTCAGTTTCTCCTTAAGCCCTGATGCGTTGGGGTGTTTGTGTACTTCCCCATTTGCTCCATGATGGGTGTTGTTCCCGTATCCCATTTTCAGGTACATGACCAGTGAGGGAGGAACTGGCAACTGCCTGAAATATGTGGAGGAAGTGGTACAGTAAGGAATATCCCAATGGTGCCTATAAAAGAATTTCCTTTGATTTCAGCAGCCTTTAACAGCTGCTCTGAGATTCTTGGGGTTCTAGACAGAGAGAAATGCATCTTTGTGACCAACTCTCCCATTTCAGCGTGCCTACTGAGACGCTTATTTTTCTGAGTAGAGTGGGGAAGGGTAGTACTGTGTACTCCTACCTTCAGATCGCTGTGCTTCACTATAGATTTCATACGGAAAACATCTCCAGCATCTCTTTCATGCAGTTAAAAACTGCTGTAGCCCAGAGAGAGAAATATGAAACTAGGCTTAGTGTCATGTAGTTATCCAGGTAGATTTTCCAGTAGGTTTACTTCTGCCATCATAAAGCTCCTGTAGAACATATATTGAGTTAGGAAATGTTTTTGCCACAAAAGCAGAGTTGAGCCTCGCCATAAAATATTTTATTTTAAAATCCGTGTTGAGTTACAGGTATTCTTGAAACACAGATAAATGGTTCGCGCACATATGGCGAAGGCAAATTTGAGCAATAATAAGGGGTTGTGCGTACAACCAAGTTTTACTCAAAAGTGTTCGAAGATCAAGTAAGATACAGTAGTTACAACAACATGCACAATCCAGGCATAAAGGATAGTTAAATGGATTTAGGCAGTGCCTGAATTTCACCATCGATATTTTTGCTAGGGAGGTTGGAATGCAGGCCTCGGAGAATTTTAAAAGCATGTTTTAACAAAGCAGAGTCTCTTAAGAGTTGTTGGAAAATGTAAAGAGCTAAGGTTTTGATTTGCTTCCCCTCTGCCCCTGGTTTTATAATGTTCAGTCTTGAGAGACTTTTATAACTGGAACCTCTTAGAGATGACAAAAAAAAAAAAAAAAAAGAGTATGACAGCGTCCTAGGAACTCCAGCTTTTTACTTGACTAATATCTGAAATATGGAACAGAACAAACTTTGTCCCTCGTCATTTGAATTTTGACTGATACAGCCAGTGTTCACAAAGGGATTTTTCAAGTAGGTTAAATAAGAACTCCCTAATGAAAAAAATGCACTAGTTTGAAATCAGTCAATTTAATTACTGTGTTTTATGAAGGCCATTACCCATTGCTGATTACTAGGGTGATAAAATCTGTAAGCTTTGGTAGCCTCCATAGGGGGTGAGCCGATCTAAGTAGAGCAAAGTCCAGTCATTATCACCCTAAATACTTGTGTTTCTCATTACAATATTCATTACTTTAGGTTACTGTGAATGCTTTGAGGTCTTTCGGTAAGCACTGGTTTATTCTCCTGTAGAAAAACAATGTCGTTATGTTGATAAGTTAAAACCAAGCATTTATATACTTTGACAGTTTAAAGCGATGCTTGGCTACACCCAGACGTAGAAATGCCTGTGAGTACCCCTATAGATTCCTGTTCATGGCTGTGTGCTTGTTGGTACGGTTGTACTAGTCTGGTGAGAAATGGAAAAGGATAGGAGTTATCTTCTTCTTTCAGTCTTTTGGTACTGAAATAAGCTGGAAAGGAGGCTTGTGTTCCTAATAATAATCTTTACTAGGGAAGTGCCTTTCAGGAGGGAAAACTGAGCCATGATCTACCTCATCTGACTTCCCCGAGGCTGGCTGCTGAGGGTTGGAGCTGTTTATCTCCAGGGCCTTGCGCTTCCCTCTCCCCGCCACCTCTTGCATATCATGTGGCATCACCGCCTCTGCCCTTGCCGGTCACCTCTGTCGTGGCCTTCTGATGTACTAAGCAGCTTCATAAAACCAATGTTCTTTGAAAGGTGACCTCAAAGTCATTTCCCCTCTTGTTCGAAAATGTGTGCTTCTTGAAGGAACGCTTGAAACGCAGTAGGGAGAGTTGTGGGTCTGGGCTACAGGGAGAGGAGAGTGGCCTGCAGAAAGGGGCTGAAAAACTCATGCATCTAGCCACGGGAGTCCCAGCCTGCTGGCAATGCAGAGGATTCATGCACTTGCAGGGATAGGAGTGCTTGGGGCCAGAGGGAGAGCTAGCGAAGCGGAGGACACGCTGCCACCAGCGCGCACGGCTGCAAGCTGACCATGCGTTCAAGTCAAAAAGAGAAGAATATTTTTAACCATCAGAAGGGTGAAGTTCCAGAGCGGGTAGGGACTGTGGGACAAACTGCCTCTCCAAGTGGAGCCTCTCAACAGGATTCTGGGGTGTCCCCGTGTGCGATACGGCAGCGGGTCGCGCCTGGCCTGCAGGGTCACTCTCCGGCCAATGCCACGATGCACGCTTGTTCTTGGTCATGACAGAGTTTCTTCTGTTTCGCTCTCTGTGTATGTAAATTAACATGAAATTCCACTTTCATTTTACTACTGGAATATCATTTGTTAAAACGAAAGGAGGAAGTACCGGATGTTTAACGAAGATACCTTTTCTCTCGGTTGTTGATTAGCCAGTGGAATTAAATGGGCATTAGTGACAACAGACAGAAAAAGGGCATGGGGTGTTAAATAGTCATCCTAACCATTCAGTCGATTCTTTACCCTTACCTTCCAGTTGCTTGTGATGAAATATTTCAGTAGTTCTCCAGAGATAGCTTACTAGCTCCCTGGAGAATTTTGTGGGGTAAAAAGACATGAGTTTCCAATACGATACAAATATCTTTTATAAGAATTCCTCAACTCCTCATCATATGAAATAAAAAGCTTAAGAAAACAAGTCAACCAACCAACAAAAATCTGGCTCCGGTCCTTTTTATTCATTTGCACACTACTTTTAAAGCCGACGTATGTTTCCTTTTCCCTTGCGAGGGCCCAGATCATCCCCCTGCAGAGAGGATCAGAGAGAACAAGCCACATGTGACAGGAGTTAATCATGTAGCTTAATGCACTGTTAGAAGGCACTCAGATAACGAAGTGATGAGAGCGGCAGAAGAGAAGCTGTAAGAGATCATTCCCTTTCTGCTCAGTAAAGCATGGAGGAGGGGGAGAAGGGAGAGCCCTATGTGACAGTGTTCCTGACGGTACTTTCCTGCCAAGCTGGGAAATGCTGTAAAGGGTAACAGAGAAAGGCAGGCTCCAGGTCAGATATACCAGTCTGTCCACTCAGTGTTTATCGCATCAGCACTACCAGTGGCTTCACTACTGGTTCCTCAGTTACTGCTGCTCCTGGAAACCTTTCCAAAGGTTTAGTGGAAAACATCACCTGGGTCCAGGCTTTCCATGGTAGTTGCAGGTGAGGCAGTGGAAGTGAGTGCTTTAGCTGGTTTGCCCCATCCTGACCCTGCATCCCGGAACTCCGGTGGGGGACAGAGCGGAAGCCAGTGCCTGTGAATAGTGCCACAGAGTATGTATTTTAAATATATAGTTAATCTGCTGGGTGATATTTTCTCTGGAGTTTTTACTCTCTTCCTGATGTAAAAAGAAGTGTTACTGAAAAATATTCATAGCTTTAAGTAACAGAGAGTATGAAGGAGAAAAGCACCAAATGCAAAATTTAGTTTACGCTCATTTGTGAGCAGCAATTTGCAAATTTCATTGAAATTCAGGCGTTATCATTGTGGTGGTAAAACACTTCCGAAACAAGAGCTGCTGAGTATAATTAATTTTCTCCATGATATTCTGGGTTTCAACCTGTCACATCCAGTAGCAGTTTTCGTTTCGAGAATCCTTAACTGTGTTTTCAATCTTCTTTTTTGGTTTGCAGAATGGTCAGAATTTTGAACATGAAAAATGCTTAATTCATGATTTGGAAAGTAACAGTTAAACCTAAAATATCAACTGAGGATAACTCTGGGCCTTAACACATCCTATTTGGTGGCTGAAATTACATATTCAGTGTTTAATTTAAGTGTGAAATGTATGCTCCAGTGCCTGGAGTGATAGAAGAGTCTGTGTCTGAAATAAAAACATTAAAAACCTAACGAAACATAAACGCCTGCTATTTCATGGATGAGCTTTTGCAGATAACAGCATGTGTGCAGAGTCTCAGGGAAGGCAGCAACTCTCCTGCAAACCACAATCTTGGAGCGGTTCATAAGCTGCTTTTGCTGAGAGTCTGTTTGCCAAGGCGGGGGGCAGAAAGCCGTGACAGAAGTCCTTTGCAGTTCCTGTTCTGCCAGATTTCCTGGCGTGGCCATGGCCGACTTGGTTTGGAAAGGCGGCAAGCCGAGCTGAAGACACCATGATTTATTTCTTCCCTGCAGCCATAGTCCTTCCCTCAGCCCAACTTCCAGAGGCACCTTTGCCAGTGCGGCTGCCCCACAGGCTGAGCTCTAGTATTTCAAGCAAAAATGGTGGGACAGTTCTTCCCATCAGTGTAGCTGTCAGCTAAAGAAACGTAGATATTGGAAAGAACAACAGGTTGAAGGCTCCTTACCTTCTAGTTTTGATACGTTTGGTGTTTTTAGGATTTCTAGTGCAATGATGAGAACTGGTAACAGTTTGGTAGAGGGGGAAGTCTCCTGATCCCTTAGCTCCAAGCATTCAATGTCCTGAAACTCATGCAAAAAATGAGTTTTCAGTGACTTTGAGAAATGGCAATCGGAGCCAGACTGAGATCCCCACAGGGGAGGAACAGCCGGCAGCGTGCCTCACTGGTTTTCTCACTCAGCCTGTAAATGGGTTCTGGTGGGAACTACAAGAACTTGGCTGCTGAGGGCACCACCTCTCCTGAAGCAACACTCAGCTTTTCTGAAGCACAGCACATGCCCTTTCTGCTCCCATAGCTGATGAATCATATTAAATCACTTTTTTAACATCTTTTTCCCAGGACTTAAACAGGCCCACAGTCTCTGCCACTGAAAGTATCGCTTGAGGAGATCCATAGGAGAGGATTCCCATGACGTGACTGGCAAAAGCGCTCTGCTGTGCTTAGGCAGAGGCTATAAGGGCATAGCTTCGTGTGTGCATGTTAAAGGTGATCTAGGGAAACAGAAGTAATCCAAATTTCAACTTTCAGTCATCTCGTGCAAGATGACGGGTGATTACTCAGTGTTTTATCCTCTCTAGTTGATATCAAGTGCAGCATGTTGATACATTAACTGAGGGAAGCATAATCCGCCTGATAGCTTGGACATCATTCTTTCTGGTTAGTTCAGGGGAGACTGAGCCAACTCTGATATTATAGGTGGGACTTGTCTACAATTAAAGATACTTTCCATTTCCTTGTTTTCTTTTCCATATGGCCTGTCAAGTTTTAGTCCTTCAGGCTGAACCTTTCCATAATTGGTGTTTCCTTCCAGCACAGGTTTTGTTGTTTCTTACTTTTTTTTTTTTAAGATTAAAGACAGTATGGTAGCTCAAAATGATTAACATGCTCAAACTGAGGGAGTTAGCCTTAGCTCTGACATTTCCTATCTTTGCAGTGTTAGTCTGCAGTCTTAATGTTCTGGTAACATGCATTTGCGTGTCCTGTATGTCTAATTTACAGCCTGCATTTCAGCCTGTTCTCCCGGCACACTGGCATTGAGGTGACTGCTGCAGACAGAGGACTAAGTTTAGAGAAGAATGAATGGCCTACGGAGGCCCTTTATGCAGCATATCTTTGCACATTGCATATAAATTATTAAAATAACACCATTGTTTGCTTGGCATTCAACACATAATTTGCCATCTATGTAACAATTCAGCAGCTACTGTTCTCCTTAGGAGAAAAAGTTAAAGTTTGCTGAAAATAGATTCAGTTTCTGTTTGAGATTAAGCTTTTTTCTTTTTTTTTTTTGGTCATATAAACTAATATTTTGCCTTCTTTTTACTATGGCAGCACTAGTTAAATCAGACCCTGCTGGTGAATTGCAAAGAAATAAATCACAACAGACATTAATCTAGATGAGGGCTAAGTAATTAACTTCATAGAAGGGTGGTGTATACTGTGTCTGTGACACTAGACTGCTGTGCATAGAATAAATACAGTATTTAGGCTGCCTATGGTATTCCACCCCTTCAATTAAGTAAACAAATATATATAGAGCTACTCTGGAGTGTATCCTTTGTGGTCTAAACACTGTATCTTATTAAAATCATCTGCATGCAGCATGTGGGGTTTGAGTTCCTGCCAGTGGTTTCATCCATTGTTAACAGTGATGCTCGGCTCTCCCAAGAGTTAAATACAGTGGTGCTGTAGTTATGTGAAAAGGGTGCTCTTGGTTACTTTGGTGGCCATTTCGTTGCATATTACCTCCCACTTTGTTTCCATCCATGTGTGTGGCATAGGGTGTTGCCTGGAAAAATACAGGCTTTTTCGGAGAAAAAAAAAAAAAAATCCATATAGGTTGAGAAAAATATCAAAAGGCGGTCTGTCATCGATTCTGGGGGGCAAGCACGGGGCCAGGATAGGTGCGTGCCTGCCTGCTCCGTGTGTGCCTATCAAGAATTTAGTATTTACTTTTACATACCTGTTTTCACCCCAGTGCTAGTGATAAAACAGCTGTTGAACCCTGGAAGATAGGATCAGTGGCTTACAGCAGAACTATAATTCTTGTTTTTCATTTGGAAGTCTTAGGATCCTCATTCTGCGAGTGCTCTCTTTCACCCGGAAAATTCGACCGATTGTCTGTTCTGCTTTTTAGAAAACATCAAGCTGAAGTAGTTACATTTTATCATCGTTAAAAGTATTTTTACCTACAATGTCATAACTGCGTTCAGATGTTAATCCATTGCACAGAGTACTTCCAGCAGGTTTCTTTTCAATACAGCGCTTAATTTTAGAGGGTGATACGGGCAGTGTAGGTGGACAAAAATCCTGCTTAGAGAAAGTAGCTAAAATGATACTCGCCTGAAGCCGCGTTTATTTGATGATGCTGTTAAATTGAAAGAATATAAAAATGGTGATAAACCGCATCCACAAATAACTTAGTGTGAAGTCTGAGATTGTAGTCATTAGTTTACCAGACTTGCTGTTTTCCACAACCTCAAATCTGCATATTTGCTAAGCTTTAATTAGCTATCTCTTCAAAGAATGTTTAACTTGCCCTTCTCAAAAGTTACAACAGCGTATTTTAGAGATGAGAGCAACATAATTAATTTTCATACAGTTTTTATTTTCCCTGCTGGATGTGAGATTTTTTTGCTGCGTGGAAGCAGAGACAAGTAAACAGGATTGTCTAAAATAAGATCAGCCTTTGCCTCCGACCAGCGAGAAACCCAAATGCAACTAATAAAGGATGCGTGTTAATGAGAAAGCTTCTGATCTCTAGGAGCGTGGTGACGAGCTACAGAAACCCCTCAGCTCAGACTGGAGCAAGGTTTTCCATACCCAGAAATAAGAAAGCATTGTACTTCCATGAAATGTGCTTGAATGGGTCGCAGATTTTGAGTCGGGAACCGCTGTCACCCTCAGAGCGTATCGTGGACCACCATGCAGGCTCGTCCGCAAACGTCTAATTGAAAACAGTGTGTGGCGATACGGTTGCGCGGGCCGGCTGCAGACCACATACTTTGGCAGATCGTTCCACGTCGTGGTGTAACGGTTCATTTTCAGATTCTCCTTTTACACCTGTGTCCACGGGACGTGTGTGTGAGAAGCGATTATAGGCCGTTCTGGTTGGAAACATTCGCCCCTTCAGCCCAGCCCCGCAGTTAGACAACGCCGAGGAGGTTCTTCCCACGGCTGCTTTTGCTTTGAGGCACCCAAAGACAACAAAAACCCGTGATTATTAACCTGGTGACTGGGGTCGCATGGCACTGTCACCAGCGGTCACTGCTGCAGGTTGTGAACCAGGGGCTGGGGGAGGTGGGTTGACCCATGAGGCACGGTCATTCAAAGGAGACGCGGTAGGTTGACCGCAGACGACTGTGCTCCCTTTGAGCCTGGGGGACACTGCTTCCTCCAAAGTGGAGGTGGCTGCTGCTGCTGAAACTGCACTTTCTCCTCCTCGGGAGAGTCCCCAGCCCTCAGAGGAGAGCTGGACAGGAGCATGGAGGGATGAAGGCAGGAAGAGTTTGTCTGCTCCCATCCCAAAGATTTACGGGCTCCAGGGAAGGCGAGGAGCCAGGAATAAAGTGAAATATCCTCAATGAATAATTCATTTGCTGGAAAGTGGTTTTTCAGGGAAACTGAAGCTATACAGAGATTTGGACAAATTGAGCTGAAACACTCTCAGCCATAAAAAAGATGGATAGGAGGGGAATATACGAAAATCTCGAAATATGTTGTAGTATCTTATTTCAACCTTCTGGATAGATTCCTTTAAAAGGCACATTCAGAGCACGCTTTTTTGTCTCGAAATAATTCCTTTATATTTCTTTTTTTCTTTTTTTTTAAATAGACCTAACTTAAAAGAGCAGATGTTACTAAAAGGTGTTAAATTATCTGAAAATGAAAAGAAATTTATATGGATTTGTGTCTTCAGGCTCTGTTTTTCGGTTGCTTTTGCTGCTTGCCTGGGGAGCCCAGCACTAGCTGACACAAGTGGCAGCGTTGAGAGTTGTCTGGTCAGAGCATCCATCTCCTTTTCCTGAGTTCTCTCTTCCGGTTTTGAGAGTAGTAGTGTGTTCAGGGCAGTTGCTAACTGCACAGTTTCTGGGAAAACATGGGAAATACAGCTTGTGTTTGTCTGATCTCTGGTATGTGGACTGGGACCTCTGCACACAGAGGAAATCTCTGCCTTGAGGAGAAGACGGAGGAGGCAGTTCCTGGTGGAACTCCCATTCGTGCTGCGACTGGCTGGCCTGGCCAGCCTCGGGGGGTGAGGGCTGTTACTTTGTCCCCAGCTGCACATAAACCATCTCCTTGGTCAGTACTAGCGTCGAGGGAGCACGTGTTTGTGCTTCGGGGCTGGAAAACTGACAGGTGGGGAAGTTCTTGGCTAGAGTGCTCTCGCAGGAAACACAGAGAAGCTTCAGAAGGTTCAAAAATCCGAGGGCTCCGTGGGGGCACGGGGAGATACAGTTCTGTTGTGCACTGCGTAAGCCACCTCGAATTGTGACACAGCAGCAGGGCAAAGCCAGCGCTTGTCAGGAAGATCCTGGTGGTCATTTCCCTCGGGTCTGGTCGTTCTATCCTTTATCTCCAGTGGAGAATAGGCACGAGTGGGAAACATCTTACCTTTGAATTTGGAAGCCTTGTGGCTTCAAAGTCAGCTGTAACCCCAGGACTGAAAAGTGAACTGGGGGACCTACTGTGGTTAAAACTATGTGGCCCAGCTAGACAAATCCCTTCTTCCCAAATCTAGATGTCGTTTAGATTCTCTCCAGTCTTAAAAGTGCAGCGCAATGCATTATCACCCACAAAAGAATAGGGTAGAAAGACCAGGGGCTTCTAGCCGGCCAGGCACCAGCCACCTCTAGCAGATGGGAAGGAGGAGAACAAGTTAGCTCCTAACTTAGAATCCTTTTGCTGTTGCATCCCATCATCTCACTTTGCAGGCCCTTTGTAGTCTGTTCGGTCCAGTCGGGAGTTGCCTTCCTTTGGTATCTGTAGGTAACGGTGGAGAGGGGAAGCACAGGCTGGGAAAGATTCCCACAGCTGTAATGGGTTTTATCTATAACAGGATAAACTGATAACTGTAATGCCTCGCAGGAATAGGCAGAAACCTATTTAGTGTTGCTATCTGTTGCTACCCTGGGCTCGCGGAAATTGCCAGTCCCTCTCACCGGTGCTTAATAATGATCGTGGCTGCTGCCTATCAGCCCCCGTGTGCAGCACGCAGCCAGTCGCAGTCTGCGGGGTCTGTAGGCTGCTGGCTGCGATGTGCTGCCCTTTGCCAGCTACGTTCTTCCTGGGAGGAGCGTGCTGGAGAGTTCTCTTTTCTCATCCAAAGACGGTAGGCTTATCTCAAATAACGGAGGTGGTGGGAAATGTAATTCTGGGAGTTTGCAGCACGTAAATCAGTTTTTTGATATCAACAAGAAAAAAACGGTTTGTGAACTAGTTTAAATGGTGAAATCTTAAAGGTGTCTGGTAGTCAGAACGTTACATGTCTTCATTGTTATACGTTACTGATGATGTAGGAAGCACTTACAGATACTCAGTGAGGGCTTTTGGAAGGGTCTTTTATGAAAGTGAATTGGGGGAGGAAATCTCAAAAGTTGATCGTGATATAAAGAAAACTGATATTTTTTGAGAAATGAGAGACTCCAATTGTCCCAAGTTAAATATCTTCCCCCAGTTTAAAATGGGTCACTGTCCTAACACCCTGAGATGTTTTAAATTCTCACCCCTGTGACCAGCTGCGTACGTGTAACTTCACAGGCGGGTTGGTTCGGATGTGTAAACGTGCGGTCGCACCCTGCAGGTAGGCTTGCAGCCTGAACTCTTTCGATATTTTACAAGCCAGACAGAAGACAAAAGTCCCCCTCTTCCTACAGTTTAACCAAGTTCGGCTGAAGTCACCTCCTTGCTTCGCTAATACTGGTTTTCCTCATTAGAATTCCTATCTGACGCAACCTAAATGTACCATGGCGCTTAAATTAAAGCGGCGTGAGTAATTCCGTCAATTAATTAGGTGCGGGTAGCACTTCCCTTCCATTGTGAAGGGATCAAAGGACAACACTTAATAGCACTTATTTTCTTGTTCTGCTCCACACCTCAGTGTCAGTTCATTCACAGAACCTTCTGACCCAAATGTTAATATCAGGTATTAGGGTACAAAGTTGTTATGCTTTGGTGAACATTCCTACCCCGTCGTCGTGACTGCTGGGGCTCAGCACGCTGCGTGCTGCGTTTTAGGAACTGGAAGTGGACAGGAAAATGACAACGAGGCCAAACGCGTGAGGAGCACCCGGACAGCTCCACACCTCTGCCCTTCCTCTGCAAAGTGTCTCCCCGTTTCTTCCACCACTGCGCTGGTATTTACAGAAAAAGCTTGGGCTGGGAAGGGAAATTGCACAGATAGATCAGGGCGCCAACACTCGTGGGTGTCCGTGTGCACGGCTGAAGGAACTTGAATGGAAAATGACTGGAAGGGACGCATTAATTCAGACAAGAACTTGGAGTTTGTGGAGGCTTTTGTTTTTATTTGTGGTCTTTTGCTCTATAACTTGTGGTTCGGTGTTAGGGCCTTCACAGAAAGAGGAGGGGGGGGGAATAAAAGTCAGTTTTTCCTTTGACTCCATTATTGCCAAGGTTTCCCTCCACATCCCTGAGGGATTTCTATTAAAAAGATTTATTGTACCAACAGTCCGTTAGCAGGATTCGCCCCTCGTTGAAAGCACGATGCAGCGCGTGAGATTAAATAAGGTAAAATAAGATGAAGTTCTGAGTAATTAGCTTGTGAGTGGGCACTGCATGTTTTTATCTGTGCTAAAGGTATTCACTTCAGTCACTAATTGTTTTGTGAAACGAGTCATTAAAAACGGCCCAGGTCTTGCTAACGCTGTCAGCTAACTACTGCACGTACGTACCGCAGACGTTTGGGGGGCGCTTCCCGTTTGAGACACCAGGTTGCTCTATCAGGATTGTGTTTGCCTGTGACCATGCTGTGGAGTAAAGGAAAGGAAGCGATCTCGATGTCATAAGTATATTTCATTGTTTTCTTTAGGATGACATGCTGTCTTCTTCAGCCATTTCATGCAATGTAATGCTGTTTAGGACTTGGAAGGGTGAAACGAGGCTTTAAGTCCTTTGCCTAGGATATTGTTCCACTTTAACGACTTTACTACTTGAAATAAGTGAGACTCAGTTTATGTTTTCATTCAGGAGTTTGATAAATGATAGAGCCGTGCCCGTATTTTAGGACACAAGCAGAGGATACAGGGAAGGTGCCGTACAGCTGGATTGGGTTCCCCCCATGACGGAAGGATCCCTCAGCTCACTGTAGAGTAGCTTGTGTAGGGATGGGGCTGTGGCCAAACTTGTGCTATGGGTACTTGTGTTTTGGTGCACTGACTTCCCTGCTGGCATTACGTTTCCTTCTGCGGGAGGTTTTTGAAACAACAGAGCTGTCTTTCATGTGAAAGACCATAACAGATGCACTTCTGAGCGTGTGAGCCTGAGAGACAGCTGTCTCAAATGATTTACTCCTGTAACTCTGGTCTCCGGTCCTGGGAAACGTGGAGGAGAATAACACAAAAAGTGGAAGACAAGGAAGGGAAAATGCAGAGAGAACTGGGGCTGAGATGGCTTTCACACCGATTGCATTTCTCGGTCCATACCCTCAGTGAATGCTGAACTGTACTATATTTAGTGTTTGCACAGGCAAACCCCCAAACTTGTTGTACATCAGCCCTTCATAATGTAACTGAGTCACTGATACATGCACTGTACACGGGAAGCTTTAAAACACAATGTTTTTCCCCAAAGTATTGGATGTAGAGGCAAAGCTAGGTACAGAGCAGTTGAAAAACTCATCGGCACTAGTGAGATACGGAGGAGATACTTCCGTCCAGGGGGGCAAGTTCCCGTCCGTACGATTCACACCGAGCCTGCAGCAGCTTCCCGTGCGGGTAGCGTTGCACGTGAACACAAGCTCTTTCCCCAGCTGGGCTCGGTCGTTCACGGCAGAGATCCTCTTCTTAGTCTCCGGCGACACGTATCGCTGTTGGGCCGTAAGGAGAGGAGAATAATCTGACTGTATTCCAGGACGGCGTGCCATGTAGCCTCCTGCGCGCCTGGCATCTGCCGGTGCTGCGTGGACGTGGGCAGCCCGCCGTCCGCGTGGCAGGTTTGGTGGTGTTTTAAGAGAATTCAGTCGGTTCAGGGTGAGCGCTGGGGTGCCACAACCTGGATTAGCTGAGGTCACACTCCTCCTTTAGTCTAAAGGCACCCGTCTGCCCGGCTGGACAGCAGTTGGCTAGATGCCCTGTAGTTTCCAAACAGCTTCTTCAGTACCGAGTGCGGCATCAGAGCTTGAAACGGTTATTTTTTTCATACCGTATTCAGGACACGATCACAGGGCTTCAGGAGGGCAGTAAAAACGTGCCTGCCTCGTCTGGATTCTCATTGCTGTTTTCTGGAATTTGAGTTAATGAAAACAAAGTTGGCGAAAACTGCTTCCCATGTTATTTTTTAATTCTCTCAATCCCAGTTTGCATTATCTCCCAGAAACTCCGGTCTTGGATCCAGCTGGAAATGCCTGCAGAATTATTTTGCCATAGCGCTACAGCGTTTTGTCTGGAAGTTTAGATCGCAGAGATTCCCTCTTCAAGTTCAAGAGCTCTTCCTTAGGAACATCTCTTTCACAGAGAGGGTGGTGAGGCACTGGAACAGGTTGCCCAGAGCAGCTGTGGCTGCCCCATCCCTGGAAGTGTTCCAGGCCAGGCTGAATGAGGCTTTGAGCAACCTGGTCTAGTGGAGGGTGTCCCT
Organism: Rhynochetos jubatus; assembly: GCA_027574665.1. Classification (NCBI taxonomy): domain Eukaryota; kingdom Metazoa; phylum Chordata; class Aves; order Eurypygiformes; family Rhynochetidae; genus Rhynochetos; species Rhynochetos jubatus. The sequence continues at coordinate 26,811,469 of CM050653.1, forward strand.
GCCCATGGCAGGGGGGTTGGAACTAGATGGTCTTTAAGGTCCCTTCCAACCCAAACCGTTCCGTGATTCTGTGATTCTATGAAAGGGGGTGCCTAGGGTTTGGGCCAGGGAGGGAACCAGTCTCCCCGCCCCATCCCTTAAATTCCCTGTGGGTTTCTCCCCAGCTGGCTGTTCCGCACAACGACGAATGGACCCGCTTCGCTCGGACCCTGGTGGAAATCCGCGCCAACCGAGCGGACAGCGAGGAGGAAGGGGCGGTGGAGCTGTCGGCGTAGAGGAGGAGGAGCAGCGCATGCCGCCCGATGACCAGCTTTCCCCCGCCGAGTACGCCGGTGTTCAGTGTCAGTCGGTCTCGCCGTGGCTTTCGATGCCCGTGTACGTGCCAGTATTGCTCCGAGCATTCCGTATTAATCACGCTGCTTTACCCAAGGCTGAAAATATCCAGAGCGTTTTCATACTTTATATTTCTGTCTGAAAAGCAAGAAAGAAAAGACAAATCAACCCTTTATGGGTTTAGTTGTTGCCTTTTAACTACTTAGTAGCTGTATTTAATAGCTAGGAACCCCTGGTTAAACTTGTGCTCACGTTGCCCTTCTGGCACAGGCCTATTAAAGCCATATGAAGCCAGATATGATTGTGTGCAGATGTGGTGTGCTTCACTGTATGGGGCTGGGCCAGAGACGTTAGATGTGGTGTTTCACATGGTGACTTACATTATGAATGGATGTACTATACGAACGTCGCTGCTCCTTATTTATTGCGGTGTGCTGCATGGAACGTATTTATTTGAAAGCATTAAAATAAACGATCCTAAAGCATGTGCGTAATGAGAGAACGGCATCGTCTGTGTGCTGCTGCAGAGGTCACGGTGAAGTCCACGCAACAATTACAGTACATCGGTCGGGCTTAGGATGTAAGATCCGTAAGGGTTGGCTTGAGTGGATGGAATGAGTTCCCTTTCCTTTTTTTTTCCCCCCTTAAGATGCCTATTATTCCTAGGCACTTTAGCTATATTTCACGTACAGTTGGTCACTGATGCTTGTCATGCAAGTTAACACTAACAGTCCGGCAAAGGGTTGTGGTGCCCGAGTACGACACTAGTATTGCCAATAAAACCTATCCAGCCCCTTCTGTCGCAGCGTGGTTAATCTCTCCTTGCCAGCAGCGCTCAGCGCATTCGTTACCAGCCACTGGGAAAACGTGACCGCCCCAACTCGCAGAATGCTCACGCGGCTGCTGCGGAAATGAATCACAGAATCATAAAATGGTTTGGGTTGGAAGGGACCTTAAAGATCACCTAGTTCCAACCCCCCTGCCATGGGCAGGGACACCCTCCACTAGACCAGGTTGCTCAAAGCCTCATCCAGCCTGGCTTTAAACTCTTCCAGGGATGGGGCACCCACAGCTTCCCTGGGCAACGTGTTCCAGTGCCTCACCACCCTCTCCGGGAAGAATTTCTTCCTGATACCTAATCTAAATCTCCCCACTTTCAATTTAAACCCGTTACCCCTTGTCCTGTCACTGCAAGCCCTTGTAACAAGTCCCCCCCAGCTTCCCTGCCAGCTCTCCGGCTAGGGCAACTGGTCAGCGGCAGCCTTGCACGTAGCAGATCCTGCTGCAAGCCGCGTGTGCGCAGCCCCTGATCCACGCCAGCCTCTGGGCTGGATTTATCTTCATTTTCTTCCTCCGCCCCAGCTGTGCGTGCTCCCCTGCGCGCCCGCGCAGGCGCAGAGCCGCACCGTGCTGCCGTACGCGCTCCTTGAACGGTCGCGAGAGGCAGGTTGGGATGGGGACAGGGCAATATTCCCCTTTACAACAAACTCTGGGGCTTGAGCAAAGACAAGGGGACGCACCTTGGCGTCACGTTGGAGCCGGAGCAGGGTCCGACACCCGGCGTTACCGGGGCTGACCAGAGCAGGCAGGTGAGCACTCGGAGCAGGGAACGCCGCAGGTCAGCCAGCCGCAGGGGGGTCGTACATACGTTCGCAGGGACCCGTGCCTCGTCTTCGGGCCGCCGCGCTGGGGAACATGTCTGCTTTTCGGTGCTGCGGTCACACCCAGCACCGCTACAGGCCAGCGCAGGTTAAGGAAGTGAATCCTTTGGAGAAGCTGGATATCCCTTATCCTCCAGATGGCTAGAAATAACTCCCCGGGAGAGCACGTGGCCTGGTTTCTTCACGGTGGGACCCAGTGCCTGCGGACACGTGTTTCCCAGCGCCCACGGAAGCGTCCTGCCAGCTGGGCTGTGGTCAGCGGGAGCTGCTCCGAGGAACTAGTTCAGGCAGGGCAGGCCCGTCCGTCAGGCGGCACCACCACCTCAGTCTGGTGCTCCTTGGTTTCTCCCCAGTCTCCTCCCAAAAAGCCCACGCAGGAGTTGTCCGTGTGTGGGCAAAGCGGACGCGGTGCCAAGTGGAAGGGTGGAGGCTTTAGCCGTTGGTGGGTCATGAGATCCTGAACACGCACACGCAGACAGACGGCAAAGCGGCGCCGCTGCTGGGGAGACGCGGGGGCGGCCGGCTACCCCTCGGCCCCCTGCTCGAATCTGCACCCGAGCGCGGCGCAGAGGGAGGGGCGTCCGGTCGCCGTCGTCTCCCGTTTGTCCTATCCAGCGCAGGGGAAACGGCAAATTTGCTTCCACTTTTTTCCGTATTACCGCTGGGTTTACGGAACCTACGTGGGGGGTGGGCTGCACGTTCCCCTTCCAAGCTCTCCCTGCTTTACAGCATTAATAGCTCGGAAAATGGCTTTAGGAGCAGGCTCAGAGACTGTCAGATGAGCATGACCACGGTCCCTCTCTTTTGTTGTTTTCCTCTCCTTTTTCCGAGCGGGGCGCAGCAGTAGGCAGGGGGAACAAGGAAAAGATCTGGGTTTCCGCAGAAATGACCAGGTTTGTACACAATGAACGCGGAAGGGCCACTGCACGCGGCTGAACAGACGGAAGAGCACCCAACAGGAGCAAGAGGGATTGACTCACCTTCTGCCCGTGGCTACTGTGCGCGGAGCTTCCCACCAGCCCTTGCTGCTGCCCTTCCAGGAATCTCCCAGGAGGGGGCCAGGCCCTTCTCAGTGGTGTCCAGTGACAGGACTGGGGGCTGGAAAACTGGAAAACAGAAGGTTCAACCTGAACGTGAGGAAACCCTTCTTCCCTGTGAGGGTGACAGAGCACTGGAACAGGCTGCCCAGAGAGGTGGGGGAGTCTCCTTCCCTGGAGACTTTCCAAAGCCGTCTGGACTTGTTCCTGTGTGATCTACTCTAAGTGATTCTGCTCTGGCAGGGGGGCTGGACTAGATGATCTCTAGAGGTCCCTTCCAACCCCTTCCACTCTGTGAACCTGTGAATCTCCAGCAGTTTTTGGTTGCTTTTCCTGCTGCTGAACAAACAGCTCCACCTTCCTGGCTTTCCGAAAGAGCCCGAACAACGAGATGTGCCTCCGAATCTGCCCAGGAGGGAAACACGCAATATTGCCTTTCATTTCCAGCAAAGAGAAGGCACCTTCTCCAGGCTCCTTTGCCCACAAACCGCCAGCGAACAGGAGGAAGAGTATGCCCCATGCTCCAGAGGGGCAGGGCGAGGTTTGGGATGGAGCAGAGGACTGTCCCGTGCTTGGTGAAGGGAAGACCCGAGTCTCCCTGGCATTCAGTGCCAGGGCAGCACAAGCGAGAGGCAGAGGAATGGCATTGCCAGGGACTTGCGATCTGTTCTGAAAGGAGCTGCGGGAGGACGTGGGGAGATGCAGCAAGTAGCACCGGGGCGGGAGCCGTCGGCATTAGCTGAGAGGGGAAGCAGGGCTGCTTCACCTTGGTGACAGCAGCCCTGTCCATGACACCCCGCGGTAGGGGAGGAAGGCGACAGCCAGGACACGCCGAAGGAGCACGTACCCAGCGCCGGCCAACCTGCACCCTGGCCAGGACACACAAACACTAAGCGCGGGGCTGGGAATGCCGGGCCCAGCACGTACCCGATGGCAGTGCTTGGACCAAGTGAACATTTCAAAATGGAATGGGCGACCTCCCAAGCCTGAAAGCGCCACAGACATCCCCGCGGAAAGGCTGTCGGAGCGTGCGTTTGCTGCTCGAGATGAGGCTCAGCAGAGTTGCCTCAAGCTTGTCACTTCAGAGGGAGACGGCACGCGGGACAAGTGCTGCTGGGCCACGACGATTCAGGAGCTGCAACATTTTCCACAGGGTACTCGGCACTGCTCCACAGTGAATCTTCCACGATGAAAGGTGCTTCCTCCTGGGTTTCAGAACCAATGCTCCAAGCACTGTCTGCTTCCGACAACACAGGAGCCTCTGCAACCGCCTGGAACATCCTGGGCTCTTACTGCAAACTACAGCCTGACGCTCCGGTGCTATGGCAACAACTGGGAATATGTTCCTTCACACAAGACAAATGGGAAATGCTCTCAAGAGTTTTCACGAGGTCAGATACAAAGCGAACACTGCAGAAGACTGGAAACCCCTCAGAGAGGAAGATGACATCCCGCGTAGAGCGGGATGGTCCCCAGTGAGCAGTGACAGAGGAGGCACTGCTGTCGCCAGGACAGGTCCTAACAGACCTATGGGCGCCTCTCCCAGGGGCAGCAGCCTGTCCTCAGGGAGCTGACAAGACTGGATCCCCGGCCGAGGCATCAGCAGCGCCACTTGCGTAGTAGCACCACCACGCCTGGTGCGCTGTGCAGCCAGCGGCCTGAGCGAGCACGGGGGAGGCCAGGCAGCCCTCTGCGATCTAACTGCAAGATATCTTGCCAGCGCCGGTCCCGCTCCCCAGGGCGAAGAGGAACGGTGCAAGGAGCAGTTAGAACAATGCATACACACCTTAAAATGCCATTTAAGGGCACCAGATACCTTGGTGACATCCTCGCCTTCAGCACTGGAGAGGTTGCCCGAGCTCACAGCCCGAGCTCTCCGCTGCTCACCGTGCAGAAGACGGCAGTGTTAAGGAAACCACGTCACCCCAGGTTGCCTCTATGTTCTTGCTGTGCTGGAAGCTTTCCGGAGACGCTTAAAATACGGATGTCCTGAGAATTCTATATTCTCGACCATTAAATAACTTGAATGATCACCGTCTCCGGAAACTGTCTTCTAGCTTACGCAAAACCGGAATATTTCAACCGAAAACGGAGCCTGACTTTCCCAGCAGAGTTTGAACAGCAAGGCCGGACGGCTCCCACTCATTCCTCTGCCACGCGCGTGCTGGAGAGCCAAGGAGCTGGGCAGTTAGCAGGGTGCCACGCGTGCACGTCGCAGAGCGTGTGGCAGGGACGTTCCCCAGCAGGCTGTCCCCTCCCGAGGAAGATGCAGAGCGGTTTGTCAGGTTTTGTATTTTTAGCAGGTTTAGAAAAACCTGCCCGGGTTATTTTTTGCCGCCTGCGGTTTGTTTGCAGGCAAAAGCGTCCCTGCAAACTGACAAGAGCAGGTCAGCTTCAACCCAACCCCTTCCCTGGGGACCGGGCAGAAAAGCGCCCCTCAGCTCCTGCTGGACCCCACAACACAAACACGGGGTAACAGCCCCCAGCCCCGCACCGACAGGTACCAGCACCAGTATTTGACCCTTTTCCTCCAAGTTCTGCCCAGCGAGGTTACGTTTTATCCTGTTCCTCCCACCCTCGGCGTAACCCACCCAGAAACGCGGAAGAGGTCAAACATCTAACAACGTCCCAGGGCCCTTCGTTTGTTTGTAAGGCAATCCGACAACTTCCTGGGCTGTGCGCTTCCCAGAGCAGGAAGGCAGCCTTGTGTGCCTGGAGGAAGCCGACTGCAGGCACAGGCCTTCCCCGCGGTCTCGGGGCAGGGCTGCAGCCTGCTTGGGGCACCTGTAACGAAGCCGTCGCTGGCTATTCAACCCTTCCACCCCCGCCTCCACCCTCTACTGGCCCGGAACAGAAGGGCAGGAGGACTCACGACCCCCAAGACGACGGACAGTGGGCAACGAAAGGGCCACCCTGGGTTGTGGGGGTGTCTCAGTCCAGCCTCGCTCCTTTGCCTGCCAGGGAGAAGGTGAAGGCTGTGGCCTTCTGTGATGGACCTGCCACAGGAGAGCTGTGCCCGAGCTTTGTCCCTTATCCCTGGAATAAAGGAGACATAAATATACTGCCAGGCCTGGGAAAGAGAGGGCCCCCGAAGGCCGGTGAATTGGCCTTGTGGCAAGTTGTGACTTGCTCTGTGAAGCACGAGAAACGCTCCGTATCACACAAGCCAGAAGTTGTGCAAGTCTTACAGTAACGCGGCTCTAACTCCTCTTCCATCCCTGGCTGCGAGGCCCCGGCCGTGTCAGGGATCGGCGCTGGGGAGCGGAGGGCTGTGCTCTGGCCGGGGTGTCCCTCGCTGGGCTGGGTGAGGAGGCAGCAGCTGCTGGCTGAGCCCACGCATGGGGCCAGGCGCTTCCCCTCCCGGCCGAGGGAAAGGTGCGGCACAGCGCTCAACGTCTTCCCGAGCTGCTCACTTGACAAGGTACATCCGGCACAAGTGAGGGACGAAGCGTAAACCCAGCTCCCAAATAGCCTAGAACCTCAAACGACGAGCACGGGCAGCTCCCAGGGAGAAGGTGTAACTTTTACGAGGAGCCTTAACCGAAACCCCTGACGGTTAATTCTGGAGTAACGTGAGGGGCAGCTGTTTTTTTCCCAGTTCTTAAACGAAGGACCTGTCGGATACGTAGGTGGCTGTCGTCAGCTTCTCCCCTCGCTTTCGACTGCAGATGCTACTCCTGCCACGGCTCCCTTTCCCTGGTCACTTCAAAATGCAAATTAGCCCCAGAGAGTCATTTTCACCGAGACCCAAACACAACCACAACAACAGCGCGATTTCCATTTCGGTATTTGCGCAGGTTACAGTACAACAACGCCATGCTGCGTCCCTAACTCCTTCTTCTGCAAAGATACTGCAGCTACGCGTGCCCCCAGCCTACAGTCGACGCCCCAGGCACCTGCCCCAAGGAGACAAGCAAGACCAAATCCCTCCTGGCCGTAAGCGGTATCGCAGCTGACGCCCGGCAGCACCTTCCCGCGATCAGGCACTTGCGCGCTGCTGCTAACATGGTAACCTCCCCCCCGAAAGTCGAGCTCAGAGCGCCAAAGCTTACTCCAGCCTGGTTTTCGACGGAGGAAAAATGCCCCTTTTCCAGTGACACCCACGCCAACAGACGTCTTCTCTACCCAGGGAATTCAGGTATCTCTTCTCAAGCCGCGGGTGTGTTTATAGCCTACGCGGCCACTTTATCTCAACCGAACTTCGTAACGGAGGTTGACCCGGGCTGTTTCTGTAACAGAACACCATGTGTGCATCTGGGTGTGCATCTGGTCGAAAGGTTTATTTCTATCTTCATAAATACATTAATTTTCTAAACACTGTGCAAGGCACCAAAAAATTAAGTAAAATCTTTTCTTTTAGAGTATTTTAATCTCTTTTGACTCAATGAAGTAAATAAGAATCTGAAACCACCTATTTGCCAATTACAAGCCAGCAGTTAAGGCAGGTACCATTGATGCAGTGCATGAATTCTCTATTGCAGTTATTTAAACAAGCAGCGTTTTACTATGGAAGTGCATATACAAACCGAATTCCAAACACCAGCAACCCAAGGTAGGCACCCAGTTACAAAATCTCCTCGTACGTGTAGTAGAATGCCAAAAAAGTTCTGCCATAAAGTGCAAAGACTATGGACAATAACACTTTCTTTTGAGCGTTTCGATACCGGTAACATAATACAGCGGCTAAACATTTATAAATGTGGTTTCCATTACAAAAACATGTTCCACATAAAAGCTTCATAATACAATCCAGAAACAGAACTTGTGCGTGTACGTGTTTAAAAAGTCGAAGCTGTACGGGCGTGCTCAGGTACCGGGTGCATGTTTGCTGACCTCTACAGCCACGCACTACCTTTATAACCAACTGACATGTACAGCCAGAATCATTCTGCTCCGAGCACCGTGACATCCACTGAGTCTTTCCGTCCGAGTAACGATGTGCGACATCCGCCCCGGTAACCCGCAACCGAGCGCTGCCTGTAAGATGATCTGGTTCTCAGCTCTCGCCCAGCCCTCCCCAATAAACGGAACCTAAAATTAGTGTCTTCCCAACACAAGCGCATGTCAGATGTGGACAAATACATTCATGGTCCCAAACTTAAAACAACTGGTAAGAATTTCACAGTGATCTGGTTAAGGAAGCACAAAGACAAATGATTACGTTTAAGATGAAAATTGCCTTAAAACTCAAACGAAGCTAAACCTTTATATGATGAGAAGCTAAAGGAACAATGTATTAACCAATTAGAAAAGTGGCTCTTTCCCAACTAATAACAAAAAAACCCTACGGCAATAAACTTAGGGTCCCACTGCTGCAGCAGCCTTTGAGGTAGGTGGCGATGGCTTAAACCGAGGTAGGTAAAGTCCAAACTTGTTTTCAATCCCTGCAAAAGTAGCAACTGCCAATTTATAACCACCAACATGGTCAGGGTTAGGAGCAGGGAGCGTGATCCTAGATTTAGGAACTGGCTCTGATCCAGCTGGTTTTCTGCAAAATAATAAAAATAATTCATTAACTTCCATAGAGTAAAAGCAGTCATCACAAAAATCTCCTCCATAAAGCAACCTGAACGAGCCCTGAGCATACCTCCCAGCAAGTAACTAAATTAAATGCTACAATGTAATGAGAAATACCCTGGTTTAAAACCTTCCAGAACAGTCAGGAGCCTCCGCATGGATTGAATACGGTCAAATCCAGGCAAAACGTGTAGCGCATTAATCGGAACTGCAGTGCGGGGGAGCAGGGGTTCCCAAGTCTCGGCCGTGGTGCACAACTAACCCAGGAACCTCGCAGGATTTAAGTCATTTTTTTGCGGTGGCTCTCAAACTACTGTCCCCAGCGCTTCACAAATGGTCTGCAGCTGCTCCTGGGATCACGTGAAACAGCAGCGTGCACATCCGTGTTGTCCGCAACCAAGACAGGAGGCAGAGCTGAAGCTCCAACAAATTAGGTGTTGGACTCGGTGACACCGATCGACCTTTTTGGATGTCAGATGCTCTGCCCTAATCAGAGGCACAGCTCCTCCACCAAGCTAACGAGGACTAACGAGGACTAACGAGGACTAACGAGGACTAACGAGGACTAACGAGGACTAACGAGGACTAACGAGGAGCGTGTCCTGACCTGGCAGGTGTTGCGTTTCCCCCGCAGTTATATCCCCAGCCCATTGTTTAGCCTCTCCCTGTCTCTGTTCACACTAACACAGGTCCCCAGCTTGAAACAGTGATTTAAAATGCGTTAATGTCTTGCTGTGGCACTGGAAGATCACCTGAACCTCCCCCAGCGTAGCGTGGCTTAAATAATATTCACAAAGCCTTTGCATCGTGTCCTCCGTAATGGCAAGACCCTGACTGACCTGTAGGGGAGCACCAGGACCCACCCAGAACCAAGCGCAGCTTCAGGGTGCCAGGCAGCTTCAGGCACCACGTACTTACACGCCCCCGAAGTCCACATAAAACCATCTCTGCAGTAGCTCGTAAGTCACCAGAGTTACACCAAACTGAGGAGAAGATCGAAACACACGAGCTTGAAAGAAAAGAAAAGAATTTCTAAGTGACAAAACCCACAGCTAGACATCAGTTAGTCATCAGGGCTCTTTTACACACCTCCTGCTCCTTTCCACAGCGCCTTCGGACCTTCCTCTCGAAGGATCTTGGCAAAGCAGTCTATGACGCCGCTGTAGGTGGTCTGTCCGGCCCGGGCTGCCACCTGTAGCCTTGTTTTGATCACATCCGCAGGGGTCACCAGCGAGGCTGCAGGCATACCTACCAACACAACACTCGTCAGGGGGTGCCACCGCCTTGTCACACACGACACACCTCGCTTATCCGGGCTAACGTGCCTCTCGTCCTCAGTCAGGAGGATCCAGCCACGTTTGATTTAAGCAGAAGCCGAGGAGAATAAGCTACAAGAGGCGGCCGTGGCTTCGCTCGGAGAGAGCTTCTCCCAGAGGGACAACCATATCACATGCTTCCTGCCGAGCTGGGAGGCATGGGCTGGATTTTTCAGCGCAAACCAGAAACTTGCATAGTTAATAAGCACAAAGTTTTTGGAGGTGAGGTCGATCTTTCCCCTTCCCTTTTCACGCCTCTCTGCGGTTCCTGGCATTCTGGTTGCGCGCTGTGCTACGACAGCCTGTACCCGCACGCGCACCCCCCGCCCCCCGCAGCATGTCGCCAAGAACCAGATAATGCCACGCACGCTCAGCAAGGCACGAGATCTGGCTTAAAAAAAGGGTCATTATTCTCATTAGGAACAGGGGACTGCTCAGCTGCAAAGCTGCAGCTGACATCCTCAGCACTTGGAGGAAGATTCAAATTTACCCTGGCACATAATCAACTGAAAGCACAAAAAAAACCCCAAACCCAACCCCAAATTACCAACGGGTAGTATTTCTAAAATCATTCCTATCCAAACTGGGGCTGCCCGTGCTTAGAACTGGGAAACAAACAAAAAAAAAGAACTTAGCCCGAAAAAGAAAAAAGCAACGAGACTGTACCCAGAAGACGCTGTCTCTTATGGTTTTATTACTTTTCCATTCTGCATCTGTTCCAAACCAACTTGGTCAGATGGAGATGCATAAATCTCCCCTGCCTTTTTTTTTTTAGGCTTAATAATTCTGTTACAACTTTTGTCCAAACCAGCATGGTCTGGCTTCAAGCACCAGAGCACCCTTCCTGCAGACTGCTCGGATGAGATGTAAGCGTGCGCGCATCACCAAAGTAAGAACCCCTCCTCCTCTCCTGGACCCCCCCAAAACAACGCACAAGCTGAACTCGCACAGTGGTCGGCCTGGCAGGCAAGTGCTAGAACCCGGTAAAGGTTTCTGAACTCCAGAAATGTTGAAATTCCTCTTTGCTCAGCCTTACCCACACCAGGATATGGGTTGAGTCTTCAATTTAAAGCCGGACTTTTGTCCTTCAAAAGCCAACCAGTGTTTTCAGGGAAAACCAAAGGACATACTTAGAAACAATTCTGCTTACTGCACGTTGACTTCCATGCCCTCATTCCTTATTACCGAAGATATTTGGCAGTTAAAGATGGTTTTAATTCTGTTTTTAGGAGCTGTGTGCACAGGACAAAAGACTACAGACAAAAATTTACAGGTCGCTGCCATGAGGAGCTAACAATCAAAATGAGACAAATGGCACCACGGGAGCTGTCAATAAAAAAGAGGAGTGAGGGGAAGAGAAGGAAGTTCCTGGAGGCAATAAGCAGATGGAGCAAATTAAGGAGAGATCCCATAGCTGATACTAGAACCATCTCAGAAAATGCCGTGGCACAACAGGTTGAGACACCTGGTGAACAGTGAGAACCAGCAGATCAAGCTAGATGACACGCGTGTCGCACGTGTCCCTAACAGAAACGAAGAGGAAGAAAATACACCCAGCACAAGCAACACCCGCTGGCCAAGGGGGCAGGTGCACACCCGAGCAGGGCCAGCTCGGATATCCCCTCGCCGCAGGGCTGGGGAAAGGCGGGCTCCTCCGCACCCAAACAGAGCTCAGGCACACGTCCCCAGTCCAGCGAGCAGGTGAGATCCCCGACCAGAGCACAGACGTCAGCCCAGAGACCAGCGTTTCAGAGGTGGTGCGGTTTCTGTTTTGTCTCGCCCTCAACTTTATTGTGGCAAAGCAGCAGACACACGCTCCCACCGCGCTTTGCTTGTACCCATCGATAGAAATTCCATGTTGTCGTAAACAGCACTATGAGTGTTCAATCTTTAACACCGTAATCTGCTCATGAGAGTTATCCTGGGATGGGATTCACAGGAAGCCCTGGATAAAATTCACATTATAGCTAGTTTGGTAAGCCATATCAGCAACAATAAAGACTGCTTCTGTGCCTGCACTTCAAAGGGACGGTTATCTCAGTCTGCAATCACCTGACAATGGCTAGAAAGAGAAAAATAGGAAAATCTAAGAAACGACTTGGCTTAAAAATGCCAGCTTATGTTTCAAGTCTGTAAATATGATCTAAAGTTCAAAAATTGTTTTGTTCCATTAAAATGGGTGAGAAATAAGCTGGCTGTAAGCTCCTGTTGGGGGGCTCGGAGGCTGGCTCTGGTTTGGGGTGGGGGAGGGGAGAGGACAAGGATTTTTTAAGCACCAGTCATTTGAACACAACTGTTTTTCCTAGTGCTAGGTGGATTCCTCTGGACTACCAGCTCCTGACTGCAGAGCAAATCCAAAGAGCTGAAGCTATATGCTTCAACAAGACAGAGTAACTGCTCTGCACCATCAGGCTTTGGCCTATCCTAAGCCCAGAATGGCCAAGGTCCCTGGCTCTTCAAACGACACAGCCCCATGTATCATTCTGACCAAGAACAGTTTCCCTAGGGAGAAGAAAGCTTCAAATGAAAAAACATAGCTAAACCACCAACGACCTATCTCTATGGGATTCACGCCATTCCACCCCTTTCCTCATCTGGCAGGTTGCAGCAGCCTGTCAGGGGCCACGCCGGAGGAAGAACCTCGCTGCAGCTCAGCGAGACCAAGCAATCCCCAGTGAACATGATGAAATACCTGCTGATGGGAGCCCTCCTGCTTGCTACACACTCCCTCAAAGGTCTTGTTGCACAAGTTTTCAAGCCCATGTGTTTCCTGAAGGGAAAACCTCGGACACTGCGGAAGCAGGACTGTTACGCTCCCCTCTCCGGGAGGCAGCTACCGAATGGTCATCCCCTTCGGGTGTAGACACTGGATGCAGTGCCAGGGACCAGCTAGGCAGCAGACACAAAGGCAAGCTGAGCCTACAAAGTGTGTCTCTGTCTCTTCCTTTAGGCTCTGGAGCACTCAAGTTAAACGCATCCGTGACAAGTTAAGCACGATTTGGCTCTCCTAGCCGCTACGCAGCAGACTACAACAAGCAAGTGCTCAGGAACATACTCAGCATCTCTATCATATATGGATACACTACAAATCAGCCACCTATGGCACAACAGAAATGTGTTCAAGCTTTTCTGTTGTGTTTAATATTTCCAAAAAACAGGTAATATCCCCACAAAGCCACATAACTCCATGTGACACTGTGGGTAGCAAGTAATTGTTACTAGTTTGTCACCGGCTACATCACTGGGTTTGGAGAGCTGTACTATCAGCACGGCTTTTGGACTCCGCAGACCAAAATCCAAGATTACTTTGATCATAAAGTATTTCTCAAATGCCGTGATTTTATTTATAAACCATTTCAACAAAACTTTACCCATCAGCCAGCCACAAACAAAAATGACACAGTAACTTCACGAAGAAAGATGATATATAATGACAAAACATAAGCACTTAAATTCTTCCCTGTGTTTTTCCTCCTGAACATTGTGATTGTATCAGGAGCTTCATGTTTAACCTCAACTCACTCAACAGCACGGTAGCTTGCTGTCATTTGGGCATAAGGTAGGAAAATGCACGTAGTTCTTGCGACTTTTCCCAAGTTCCACTGCCCGTAACTGCTTCGCTGCAGGTGCAATAAGAAACGCAGGCACTTACCAGCTATTGATCCAGCCAAGAGCAGATTTCCAGGGCTAACCCTCCCGTCTTCATTTGCAAACGAAGCTTTCAAATGAGCGTAACAGGGGAAGTAAATGGCAGAGAAGGGGATGTCACGCAAAAAACACGCCTTAGCGCCCTGAGTGGAAAAAGACAAGTTTGAAGAGTGAGCAAATTTAACATAATGAACACCAGAAAACAGCAACATCCTATTTTTTGCTTTATTGCAAAGGGCTTACAGAAAAAGCAATTCCTTCTCTCAAAATCTTGAGATAGCTATGTATTTCACCCTGCCAAGGAGTGTCTGTGCATTGTTTCTTGGTTCAGTAATTTCTGTCACCGTATTTATCTTGTCTCCTGTTCTCCCTCACTCCCTAGCACTGTAGTTATTTGCTAGTAATAGAGAAAATGTCGTGTGTCAGAGTAAACTCTGAAAACACCTTTGCAGAATTTTAAAGAGCAGACATTGTAGCCATGCACCTGTAGCGGGAATTTAGGATGTGTCTGAAGAAGATTGAGCCACAGGACAAATCTGTCCCCTCTCATTCCCACTACAATAAATACTTCCATCTATGCAGACACTGCAATTGATGATGCAACATAAATTGAGGGAAAAGAAAGAAAGAAAAAGAGTAGGGCCATAACACTAACTCTTGCAGAATCCTAACACGATGATTTACTTGTGATTCTACTGAGTAACACACAGGAAGTCTGACTAGAACATCTAATGGCTGGTTTTAGATAAATCTGTATTTTCTCAGAGGCATTATCTCCCTTCAGACTGCACGTATTAGCATCTCCTGGGAACCAGCTCGCAGGACCTGGTTTTCCCAGGAAAAACCTGAGTACAGGTGACCTGGGATAGAGTTAAATTAAGTTACAGCTCTTACTGTTAAATTTGCCTTGATACCGATTTTGTAAGTGGTACAAACAGCCAACGTAGTTACCAGCAACATAGCTCGCTTCAAACCTCAGGGGGTGGCAAACAGGCAAGGAAAGTTTTGGAGTAGCAGCAAACAACCAACCATTTTTCAAGGTGGGGGAAAGCGAGAAAGGCTACTAGGAGAGGCAACCAAAATAAAACACCAAATAATATCCATGTTCCAACAGCAAAAGGGACTTGCAATCTGCCTTTGCTCAAAGGGAGATCCAGAGGACACCAGAGCCTGAACACATCAGGACTGACCGGCAGGGAAGCACAAACAGGACTTGGCTTTGGAAAATGGGTAAAATCTTCTGAGCTTGCGAAAGAAATGGATGAGCCTAAGCCTCTTCTCTTTGAAGCAAGGGTGGAGTTGTGGTGAAACTGCTTGAGGTTCATCCACGAGTCCTCCCGGGGTGCCCTTGTTCCTGTACTTGGGTTGTGTGCAGGTCTACCAGGGCATGGCTCAGCGCCAGACATTTCACAGGGGACACTCTAATAGCCACAGAATTTAATTAAATCTAATGATATGCCTGGACATATCTGTAAGCGTAGCTTGTGCTGTAACAGCAGTTAAAATATAGTGCTTATACAAGCTGGATGCTGGTTATCAAGCAAAGAGTGCAAGAGCTGCAAGGTGTCAAAAAAACTGCAAAGTCGTCTTTCAGCAAGGCAAGGCAGGGGTGGGCGAGCAGGATGAGTGACGGGAAAACCAGGTCCTGCGAGCCGGTTCCCAGGAGATGCTAATACGTGCAGTCTGCAGGGAGAGAATGCCTCTGAGAAAATACAGATGTATCTAAAACCAGCCATGAGATCTTCTAGTCAGCCTTTCCATGTGTCACAGACACGGCTGTCGAGCCCGGTGAGCACAACACGCCCTGCTCCAACCCCGGCTGCTTTCCACCACGCTTTCTCAGCTTCTCGCTTGCCTTTTTCAGGCTGAGAACTGACCACTTTCCCCTGACAGTCGGTTCGAAGGTTAAGGACTCCCACTGTTAAGACCCTTTGCCTTGCTGCTCTGCTAGATTCATCTGATTTATGCTGCCTGTCGCTGGTTCTCCCGACACCCTTCTAGATACACTAAAGCCAAGGCCATAAAGGAACTCGGGAGCGCTGCCGTTGCAGCTGCTCCGCTGTTCGCCTGAGCTGAATGGGGTTACCAGCCATGGACAAAGCGATGCCGGGCTGGATTCTTCTCTCGAAATTACCTGCAAAGCCCATACCCTTTCCCTCGAGGACACAGAGAAGGTGAATCTTTCGTATTCACCAGAGACAAAGGAATTGTGGCCTCTCTTGGGTTACAGAAGCCCGTTTTACACTTTAATCTTCACATAAAAAGAAAAGACTACGGTTTTACCAAGTTCTGTATGAAAAAAACAACCTTTCAGTGATCAAATGTCTGTATTGTTTTTACCTCACAGAAGAATTATGAAACTTGCTAACGAAAGGTTCACAGACCAACACGGTTTCTTCAAAGATTTCTTTTTAGAGCATGCTTTTCCTCAGAGCAAATCTCCTCGCTGCCGTTGCCCTCAGGGCACCTTACTTTTATTTTCCTTGCAATGTTGTCATTAAACGCCACGCACATTCTTTCCTCCGCATTTTTTTCATATTCTGAAATATCTTGACATAGTTAAAATAACTTCGGGAAATCAATAAACTCCAAATGCGAGCAACCCTTAACTCAACCCGAGCTGCTAATACTCCTCTCCCTTCATTAAAAGGCTCTTTTGCACGGGGCAGAAACAGCATATTGTTAATATCACTAATAATACACGTTCAGGTAGGCAGAGGGAGGGATGTCCATCAACTTAGTTGGCTCAGTGTAAACAAAACCTGGATCAAAACTTGGATCCACTTTAATAATAACCCAGCTTGGCTCCGGTCCAGCATTGCAACAGTCTAAAGTTTCCCCTCATCGTTGGGTTTAAAGTCTGGGAAAGCATGTTTCAAAGCAGGCCTCATTTAACTTCAAGTTAATCATCCGCAACCAGCCCAGGCCAATTAGGAAGGCTTAGGGGAGATTGGCCACAGTATCTTGCAAAGCAAAAGAAACATTTATATTACTTCTCGCACCTTTTTGATGTGGACAACGTGCTGAAAGCCAAAAGGAGTTTTAATCAATCCCCAGAAAGCTGTAAGGATCATCCGCCCGAGTTTATTCTGGCAGCCGAGGTGCAGACCTGCCAGGCATGAAATTGTTGGGAGATCCTACACACCACGACATGCGCCAGTTGGTTCCCATCTTCAATCTCTTTAATAACCTTAAAGCTCTTAATCTCGGATAGTATCTCACTGAAAAAACCACGAGGGGAAAAAAAAAAACCCACCCCGACTGTCAAAGATTCGGATAAATAAGCCCAAACCAGTGCTGGGGCAGGTTCTTTAGCATGCTAATTCCTGCTTATACCAGCTCTACCTGCAAATAAGGCTCTAAACAAACTATTTCTACTACAAGGGAAGGGTAATTATACTGACAAAGGCACCTCTGTGTCGGGTTGGGCAGAAGGAGCCGGCAGGTCTGGGAGACGCAGGCTTAACCTAGTCTCCTGCAGTGAATGCACATTGTCTAGTGCAGGGGGAAAAATGCCAGACTGGGGGGACCTCGCAGCATTCAAGACAACAGTGGTGCACCTTGTCTGCGAGGGTTATTTAATGCTTCTGGCACCTGCACTTACAGCCACCCCCTCTTTTTCTCCTTTACAGGTTTAGAATTTATTTGGCATGTATAATTGTTATTTTGATCCTATAGCTACAAACAATAGGCAGCATGTCATTTCTTGATCATTTTGCATTCTTCTTGGGTTTTACTACAGACTTAACCCTTTGGAACCGGAGCCCTAACAGCACCTAACATGTTTTATAACAGGCAGTCAAATATTACTGGCATCTGCTTTCAAGGGCTGTAATTTTTTTCTACTGCAAAATGCCACTGCCTTAAAAGCCGCTGCAGGTTTTCAGTCACACGTATTGATACCAACCAAAACATGAAACTCATTTAGCACATCAAGTTGGAGGAATAAAACTCTGATTTCAAATGCTGTGCCAGCAATTCAGATCCAGTTTGCAGACAAGAATTACAGCACTTCTTAGCTGGAAGGGCTTTTTTTTTAGTTATGTGCAAAGACAATTTCTGAAGAGCGGCTTCTCACATAGGAGGACACACTCACAAACAGGCATGGCGCATGAAATTAACGTAACTCAAAACTTTTACTACTCTGTTTCGTATGTTTATCATCCTGCTGTAAACACACAACTTCAAGAGGTGAAATACCTCAGCTGGTATCAAAGCGACCAGGTGGGACCTTGGTCACATCCTGTCACCTGGGATTACACTTTCCAGGTCAACACACCAGCAGGTCCTTTATGAAGTTGCCAAAAAAAAAAACCAACAAAAAACCAAATATTGTTTAGGAAGGTTCCCCGACTCTGGAAAAAAACCTGTGGTGGCGACATAAGCCAAAGCACTGCTCTGAGCTAAATACCTTCTAGTAATTGTTATCATAAACATTACTACAACCAACGTTTCCTTTCCTCGAAGAATCATTTCCTACCGTATTATTTACCATCTCCTTAGGATCACAGACTAACTTTTTTGTGCAAAATTATGGAGTGGCACTGTTATGCTGTAAAGCATTATTCAGAATGATTATTTATATGAAGAGTAACATTTGATTAAACACGTTAAGGCAGATATTATATGGATATGAATCTGTGATGTAAAAAATAAGTAGGTGGTACTTGTAATGTGTATTTACACGAGCACTTTGATGATGCCTTTTGAAACCAACAGAATATAAGTTCAACTGACTTTAACAGGACTTTATGCATATTATTGTGTAAGACAGGCAGAAGACAGAAAATATGTTAGCTAATCTTGGATGGTTACTTCAGTATTCAACTGTGACCAGAAATTAAATAAAAGCTATTAAAATTACTGAAAACCAGAAATGTCTCCTTTCCCATTTCTGCCAACACAAATGACGCTTTGCGTTAGGTTAAATGATATTCCCCCTGACTGAGATAGGTTGTCTCCATATTTTTAAGAACAGCTGTCAGCTACAGAACGTCTGTAGCTAAAGAAGAATTCACTAGTCGTAAGCCTCCATGCCCCGGTGCACGATTACTGGCAAAAAGAAGACAAATGGAGGAAACAAATTCCTTCCGTAAAAGTGCTGTTATGTGCCTCCCCAAAGGAGCAGCTGGATTTTGGGACGTAAAATGCTTTAAAATGCGTATTTACACAAGTAGTTCAGAATTTTAGACAAAGGCAAAAAAAATATTTGCTTTCTAGCTTTTGAGAACTACAGGGGTTCAACCCAGCAGTTAGCCTAACGAGCTCTATGTGTCAAATCTTTTTACTGCTGGAATTAACATGCATTTTATTTCTAAGCTGCATATCATTACAGAATTGCTAGTATCCGAACAACCAGTGAAGCCGCAGTGAGTCTGGGAGGAAGTTTTGACTTTAAATTGTTGTACTTCTTATGATGGACAATGAGTTGAAGTGAAAAAAAACCTCTGTTTTTCTAGACCTACTGGACTTTAGTTCTTTGGTGGGGAAGGGAGGGAAGGAGAGGAGATCTAAATTATCTACCTGGACGTCTATGCACCATACCAGCAATTTTCCCCCAAATAAAAACTTTTTAAGTTACAAAAGTACATCAAGATAATAACTGATCTTCAAGGCCAGTCTTCTTGGAGCACTAGGATGGCCCATTCCACCCTGCCCAAGGTTGAGCAGCTGTGTCAGGAAGGCCAGCATGCATGAACAGGGAACTCGACTGAGCTCAAAATGCAGAAAGTGAAAAAGGAAGCAGAGGTGGGTATGGGCTACCCAGGAGAAATCCAGAACTACTGCCTGGGCATGGAGCAACTGAATCAGAAAAGCTGAGGGTCAGCTGGAGCTGCATCTGGTCAGGGATGTGAAGGGGGAGTAGTAAAAGCGCTTCTTTAAGCACATTAGCAGCAAAAGGACACCTAAATAAATTCTGAGGCTGTTGTTCAATGGAAGAAGGAAACTTACTGACAAAGCACATGGAAAAGGCGGAGAAATTACTTTTGCCTTGCTTTGTACTAGTAAAATCTGCCCTCAGGCCTCTCAGCTCCATGAGCTTACCGGAAAGGTCTGCAGGAGCACAGCATTACCTACGGACAGGGCACTGAGGCTACCTGCACATACACAACCCCTGAGACCAGAAGAGGTTCCTCCACTGGTACTGAGATAGTTGGCTGATGCCGTCGTGAGGCTGTCATTACCTTCAAAAGGTCAGTCTGTCAAGGGGGTTCCAATGACTGGAAAAAGACAAACATCACACCCATCTTGAAGAAGAGCAACAAAGAAAGACCTGGGAAACCACAAGCTGTTTGGGCACACCTCTGCCCCTGGAAGGTTTATGGAGCACATGTGCCTGGAAGACATTTCCAAGTGTATGAAGGGGAAGAGAGAGATTGGGAACAACTAATATGGATTTACCAAATCAGGTCTGACTGCCCTGTTTGCCAGAGCTGTGGATGAGGGGACAGCAAAGGATGTTGTACACCTTAATTGTGAGCAAGGCTTTTGAGTTGGTCTGTCATAGTGTCTTCATAGCTGCATCAGTGGAACATGAGCTGCACTCTCAGCAGATTAGTGGATGATACCGAATTGGGGGGAGTAGCTGGTGTGTTATAGGGCAAGGCTGCTATTCAGAAAGACCTTCACAGGATGGAGAAATAGGCTGACAAGGACATCACGAAGTTCAAATCAGCAAATGTGAAGTCTTGCATCTGGACTGAAGTAGCCCTGTGCAGCAGTACAGGCGGAGGTTGAGTGACCAGAAAGCAGCTTTGGAGAAAAAGTCTGGAGGGTACTGGTGGCCGAGTATGGGTCAGCAATGCCTCTTTGCAGTGAAGACAGCCAGCCACACCCTGGGCTGTAGTAACAAGGGTGCAAGGAAAAGTGATTATTCCCCTCCATGCAACACTGCTGAGACCACATCTGGAGTCCTGTGTCCAGTTTTGGTCTCTCCAGTACAAGACTGGAGTGAGTCCGATGCAGGGCCATCAAGGCAGTTGGGTAGCTCATGGTAGATGAGGAGAGGCCAAGGGAACTCAGTGTCCTCAACTCCGAGAAGGCAGGCTAGGGAGTGCCCTTACTGCTCTCTCTAGTTAAAGGGAGAGTGCAGCGAAGACCACTCTTCCTGGGGGTTGCACAGGGAAGGATTAGAGGCAATGGACAGAAGCTGGAACATGGCCAATTCCAATTAGGCATTAAAAAAAAGGTGAGGGTTTTTTGGTTCTGTTTATTTAGCCATGAAGGTGGTCTAATACTGAGTCAGGTTGCCCAGATGATCTCCAGACTGGCTTTCAACACAAATTATTTGGGTTGCATCATCAGGTCTGCAAGTGAAGTGGAGCACAGAGCAGAGATCTCAGCAGAGTACTAATGTGAATTGTTTTGTGTCACTAGCACAGTAAAGCACCATGTTAACAAGCCAATGAATGACCCAAAAGAATATTAATCTCACTAATGTAGAGGAGCATCAAAACTATGCAACCCAGTTTCTCAGTGATCCTCAAATGGCTGTTCTTTTGGATTAGAATGCTGGGATAATTAGATCATAATCAATACAAGATTCACTCAGCTGGATGCAAAAGGGTTTACATAGCATTTCCTTTGTTAATTTGCTGACATGAGACTTAAGATTTATTTGTCTGTGCCTTGGTTTTCTCTGTTAATGCAAGATGGGAATGCTGACATTACCTGTATCAGGGGTGTGGGGGCATTTTATTTTAAAATCTACAGAACGTGCTTCATAGGTAGAAATTGATACAAAATGGAGAATTCAAACACCAAGCAGTAGATCTTGTTAAGACATGCAGGAATTTGCATCATGAAGCTAAGATGGACATACATAATTCTTCACGTCTTCTGGATGCAGTTATAACTAATGAAAGTACATTCTTCCTCGCTGACTACTATATGGGACTCTTACAGCTTTTCACCTGCATTTCAGCATAAAAGGTTCATGGGAACTAAGCAGAGCATGCAGGATTCATCTGTGGTGGTCAGAACAGCATTCATGATGATTTATTTCTGAACTAGGAAAAGAAAACTTTTACTGCAGTCCCTGCAACGCCGTAAACACAACAGCACCAGAGCGGAGCAAGAGAAACAGAAAAGCCTGAGTGCAGCAGACTAGATGACCCTGTCCTGATTTAAGAAGTTTGTAACGTATCGAAACAGGAGTAAACTCACAATGATGAGTAATGGAAACACTTCAGCTTTACTATGAGCTTGCAGACTGCCTGGGGTAATGTTCCCACTCATCACAAAAAAAACCAACTCCTCAAAAATATCCCTGCTCCTATTCTGAAAAATTATCATTATGGTAATATTAGTTTCAAGTTAACATCACGTCTTCTGGGCCTCATCTTCCTGTTAAATACGTGATATCCCTCCACTTATTCTATCTCTATAACAAGCCTGTTTTCCCCACTGCTGGCAGTACAGACAAATCACTGATCTTTGCTCTCCATGAATTTCACCAATCATTGAGGGAATTCCTTTTCTTCCCATCTCAAAGCAAGAGCTTTCAGGAAACTCTGAAATCATCAGAGGATCCTGTCCCTCTGTACAGCTTCTCGTACTATCCCACCCTACTTGGCCTCATCTAGACAGTGGCCATCTTCACCCTTTCCTGGGACACCACAGCACTACAGACACATCCATTAAATCAGACACCAGAAGTGAATTATTTGGGTGGTCAGTGGTGGAAACTGCTGCAGAAAACTGCAGTCCTAGAGTCAAGTCAAGTGGAAAAGAAAGAACATTATGGTCTTGAACCAAAACTGATGGAGTAGTTCATTTTTGTTGGTTTTGTTTTCTTTTGGCCGTAACACAAAATAACTACAGGCCATACCAAATAAAAATATTTGTTATCAACTCTGAAATGAAATATTTAAATTTTGAACTGTTAAACAACTTTTAGAGAAAACTTCGGAAAAAAAGACATCCATTTATTTAAAATGAAAACTCCTGATATGAAAATTGTAGAGTTTTGCTTTCAACACTTTCAAAAGAAAATTACATGGCACCAGTGTGCTGGAAAACTTACATGAAGGCCCATTAAGCATATAAACAAACTCCAATATTCACAAATAAAACTGTTTTCCAAAATAAGTGTCTATTCTTGTTCTTCTGGAGCAGTATGTATGGAGTTTTACTTAGATGAAATAAAATAAGTACATTCAGGGCTTGAGATACAAGCCTTGTGTCTTGAGACACAAAAGACAAAGCTACAAAAACAGATTTAAGATGCCAATGGAAGAGCTGTCCATGTTAGAGTGAACAGCGTGTGAAAAGTACTGAGATAGACACAAAATCCTCATTCTTGTTTTACAGTTTTAAAGTAAATTTGACTCGTTAAGAATACAAGCATTTCAAATGTACCAAGATATTTCGGTTCTCATTAGTAGAGTATCTATTACTATTTAATGTTCACCTGGTCATTATACCCACTAAATTAAGTTACTAGAAGCACCATCAGAGAAGGTAGCACCTACCAAACCTAGGCTCGTCTGAAAGTCATTTTAGACTACTGGTGTCTCTGGGTAGCATTTACTTGGGCTGGTGACTGATGAAATGAGTTGTTAATCTGCCAGTTTCAGCACAAGCACTCAGGGGAGGACTGCTTTTGCCTCTAACACTGCTGTTCCACAAGCATCTCAAGCAGTATAAAACTCCTCTGATACACACTGATGGGTTCCTCACGCCATGAAGCCATTCCTCTCCTCGCCTGGATACAACCGTCCTGAGGAGCTACAGAGTGACCTGGTCTGGGTTCAAAATAAATTAGGCCATAAGGAGGAGGAGGCTTTAGTTTTAAGGAGTTTCCTGTTCCAGACCATTATGGGGCTGCACCAACACTCTTGGTGAGGGAGCAGATAGCACTGCCATTTTGTTTGGCTACAGTGCCAAGTGTTTGGCGGACAACAGCACAAACCCGTCCAGAGACAGAGCTAGCCGTGAATAGGGTTGCGCTTGGACACAAGCCTGACACAGCCTGTGAGGACATGAACACAAGGAGTGGGGTGGAGACAGAGACAACAGAAGAGTAAAACCGAAACAAAACCCTTCGGTGGCTTTTTTTGTGGAGGTATATGGACTTAATGAAAAAACAACAAAACTGTGTAGCATATGATTAAATAACAGTCTGTTTCAATGTAACATAGTGCTGTAACCAGTTTCCGTTCAGGTGTATTCCTTACAAATATTCACCAAGTATCTACTCTAGAAAACAGAAATAATTTATAATACAACCCAAGACATTCATGCCATTTAGAAACAGTAAGCAAATCCTGCTCAGCCACCAAGAGCAGGTATTCAGGGGGGGGATCAAAAAATGCCAACTTTAGTAACTACTTCATCGCTCTTACTCGTTTTATGTTTTATTTTAACTAGTCCAAGTAAAAGTCAGTAGCTGCCCTGCATTCCTGCACAGCCCCAGGGCTGCAGACTCTTGACCACAGCCATGTTTTCAGTTGTAAATGTTGACCCGATCAACACCGTAATGCCATTTACTAGGAGTTTTCACAATAGCACCAGATTCAGTAAAACACCCAAAAAATTAGCAAGTCAATTTAAAGGGAAAAACAACTCCCCATTAAATCCTATTCAGACCTGCAACTTCTCTCCAGGCCAAAACATACATACATCTACTGGTGGGCAGGCTTCCTCTTTGTAATGTTAAAGAAACAATTTTAAATGACTGCTGGATGCTTAAAAATGGAGAGGGACTTTAAATATTGTGGAGGAGGGGGATGGGGATCATTTGATGTTTTTTGAAGCATGTAAGTAAGAGGCAGAGGAATACTGCCTGCTGCACTGGAAATACTGGGACAAACGGGCAGACTGAAAGCTTTTTCCTGAGAAGCAGGCTGCAGAATCTGAAGAAATACCACACGGTGCTCTGCAGTATATGGTATTCATTACAGGTTTTGTTTCAATGCTGTGTGTAATGGCTATCTCAAAGTACTCCCCTATATCTAGTCTCCTCCATGTAAAAGTAGAAGGCAGTATGTTAATCCTTTAAATTATTTGCAGCATACATCCAATGAGATTCAACAGGAGATGTTTCTAATCCTGCTGCAGTCTAACATTAAACCTAATTTTATTTCTACATAGTCACGTATCTATGTGGGGACAGCAGTGCAGAAAGCAGAATTGCAGAGTTTGAAGTACACACTCATACAGGCAGCTTTTCCTGATATTATTTGTGGCAATGTTCTGAACTAGCAAGGGGAAACTTGCTTTAGTATTTAATTTTTACGCTGCGCTCCTGCTCTCTATTTCTTCGCTATTATTGTACTGCAGTTAATTCCCATCACCAGATTAACAATGACATCTGGGAAAATTGCTGAATCAAATACAGAATCGCTAAAGGACAGCTCCAAAACTGTAAGCTCTATATTATCAAGCAGATGAAAACAAGTTTATTTTTACCCCAGGCAGAACATCAAGAATCACAAACTAATTCTCAGTGAACAATACCTACACCTGCTGAAGCGAGAAAAAAAATCTTACAAAGATCCACAAAAACAACATGCTCAAAAACACAAGAGGGTTTCTTCCCTTAGTTAGAAGTGAAAAATGAAGATAATCACATAACGAGGAAATTATTTTTAACTACGTCTACCTATAAACTCTCCAAGAACAACAAAATGATGCTTTGATTTGAAATATTCATCATTGGCTTTTAAGGTATGTATACGTTTTAAAAAAGCATACCTTGTAGAGACCGAAGAAGCCTAAGTCCCTTAACACAGTGAGGGCACTGACTCGTGGACCAGTAGTGATTTCTCCAGCCACCTGTAATCGAATCTTCACAATTTCCAGTGGGTTGGTAAAGATCACTTGAGAACCTCCAGCCTGAAATGAAAAGTGGAAGGCAGTACATTAACCCATTACATCATTTGCAATGTACATGCCGTTACATTCAAGAGAAGACATTTCTAATCCTGCTGCAGTCAGTTAAGCTGTTATTAGACAAGAGTTTTAGTATTAGCTAATAAACTGCAGCTCACAAGGTAAGAAACCTACCACCCCATCCCCCCAGATGAGTTATCAAGGAGAACAGAGAGGAAGCAGGTCAGCCACTGCAGGACATCAGACAGACACTAGCTCAATTCTTGCTGCAAGAATACATCCACCAACACCAATTTATGCAATACTGACAAGCCAAGAACACTGTAAAGCAAATAACGAGTGAAAGGAAGAATTAGTAACTAAGTAAAGAAACTGAGATGTGCATGCCACTACTTAGAAAGTGAAAACACACTACTGAAGAGTAAAAGTCTGGCAGAAGCTTTTCCAATTTTGGCATGAGTTCATAAAACAAAGAACACATGGATTCCAAAGACCAGAACTGCAGATATCTTTTGAGTTTTTAAAACCCCACTGAACTACCAGTTTCAGTGTCATTAAATGCCGTTTGATTCAAGAGTCTGAGCTCCACATCTTTATTTGTGCACCAGCTAACAAAGGTCTACAGATCGTAGGATTTCATTAATCAGGAACTGCTAACTGTCTTTAACATGTCAGTCTCCATGTGTTGGAAAGGCATCACTCAACTGATCTTGAAAGTTAGTTTTAAAACACAGGAGTGGCAAGCATTTTAGACTCCCTGGTAGTTGTCCTAAAGTTCATCTCATTCACAATACATACTGCAGGATGTAAGCCTTCTGCTACTCTGACAGAACCCAACTTAAAAATTTGAAACAGGAACAAAATAAAGGTAACATGCAGGTTTCCTAAGTGCATTTAAAAAATACTCAAACTCCATCTGGCCCAAATTCTACTGAGCGTCACTCTAACTTCTGTTAATCTCTTAATTATGTGGCCCAACAGCTATGCCCTTCCCTAGGCTCTGAAATCACACAAACTATACAGAGGGCAACCCTCACCCTCCCCACAACAAAACAAGAACTATTTTTTTCTAGGAGGTAATGACTAAAATGAAATAAGCTGCATTTAAAGGCACTTGCATCTAGCCATGCCTAGGATGTAAACACTAGGTGCACATCTTTTTTAAATTAACCAAATGTTAAAAGAATTAATCACAGCTCAGATTAACTATCATTCAAAATAAAAAATATGCACTGTAATATGGTTTAAATAATGTGCTGAAGAAATGGCAAATCGCACGAACAACTATTCTTGTCTACCACTTAGACTGAGCATACAGAGTGTGGTTACAAATTAAAGTCTTTACATAACCCCCAAAATATCCCAAATGTTTCCTATTTTGACCAGAAAAAGCATGCTCTTGTGTAACTCAACTGGTTTTGACTTTCAAATTGGCATAATTTAATTTAACTGCTTTTACCAAACCAGAATCCTGGTACATGCAAAACTGCTATTCTTGTTGCCGTTAGAAATTAGACTGATAAATTATTTGGCACATACGCTGACTTCAGTTTCGCACTTAAACTGAAACATATTAAGTAAGTAAGCATTCAAAACAAAAAAAATGAGACAGTTTCTTTTACTTGCCTACTCATCTTGCAAAGCCTCAAAATTGGAAAAAAAAAAATCCTGGAAATGTCTTTATGGTGAATTACAAATTCCTGTGTAATAAACATGTTGGTCTATGCATTACAAATATTAAGCATTCCCATATGCCATTACACATATTTTCTTCTTAAAAGTATAAAATCCCAAGTGTAGGTGATAATGTTCATTTGCAAGTTTGCTATACCACAGCCATCCTCTGAAACACGCTACTTAAAATCGCATACCAACTGATCTGTTAGCACAAATGAACTCCTTTCTCTCAGTATGACAGGCTTGCAGTTCATTGTGCCATGACACCATGGGAAGTGTTCCTTTATTTTTCACTATGGGAAAACCATATTAAAAAGATGACAACCAAATTAAGTTTATTATCATTAACGCACCAAAACACTGAGCAATTTTAAAAATGTATTAAAATGTTTACAAGTGAATACCATATTTAAAGAAAGGAAATAGAAACACATATCTGATTTTAGAGGAGAATAAAGGCAAATCATTTGTGAATTCAAACAAACAGGGAGTACTTCAGGTGCTAGCACGATCAAATGTTTATGTTTGCCTGTCCAACCTGGCTGTGTCGACACTTGCAGCATTAGATGTTTGTGGCTCTGGGTAAATCACACAAGACTTCTGCTACTTCTGCTTGCTGTTTGAAGAATGGGGATGCTATGATTTACCCACCTCATACAACCAAGCTCGCTGCATTCAAATTTTTGAAACACAGACCTGAATGCATCAGGCATTACTGAAAAGACTATCGGTTTTGCTGCCCACAAAGGAGGTCTGAAGAAAGACATGGGAGATTGTTAGTGAAGCCCTTCCACAAAACTGTCTAGGTACCAGCCCAGAACTCCCTGAAAAAGCTCTGTCATCCTCTAAATTTGATCAAATGGTAACTGAAAGCCATGAGCCAGCCAATACCTGACAGAGGGCCTTCCGTAGGAGGGCTTCTACCACCTGCCTGCTTTGTGATGGAGTGGAAGGCTGGTTTATCAACCAGTGCAGATGCAGATCCAGTGGTAACAAGTACAATTGCTTGGTGGGGAGCTCTGATCACCCTGTTACTAAGCGTTTATGCTGGTAACAGCAGCTCCTTACTCTCAAAATGAGGGGGGAAGCAAATTGGAGATGGCTACTATACTCTCTAATGAAATGATTTTTTGCTTGTCTAGTACTGCTAACTCCTATTGTGTTATTCATCATCACAGAACGCAAGTGTCTCATAAATATTAATGGCATTTCCTCTCGGTGCTCCTGTGAGGAAAGTACAATGACTCCAGTTTTACAAGGGGATTTGAGGTAAAGAGGTCAGTTGTATGCCCAGTTCCTCCCCCTAGCTCAAACCCAGAAAACTTCTAGGAGTCTCCAGATACCCTGATCTCCAAAATAGTAGCTTGAATCACAATAGCATGGCTTCGGAGTTTTTGCATAGTGAATACAATGAAAGCAATCTCATCAATCTAATTTTTTTCCAGTCTCTTCAAGGTGCTAGTATAAATTGTTGAAGAAAAAGCAGACAAAACATCACCAGCACATCATCACACTGCTCATCCATTCCCTTTGGCCACAGCTGAAGAACACTGCTTTCTTGTTTACTAACCTTTGCAGCTGAAAGTCTATCTCATTTTTAAATATGCTCCAAAACGTCAGAATTTGAAAACTATTTTTTTGGCCAGAATAAACACAGTTTAAACTCTGATTGCTCCAGATTAATGATTTCTCCACTAAGTGTACCAAAAATCAACTTCATCAAGTTGTTAATATAGGTAGTTCCCAGTAACACCGATGTTTCTATACCGAAGTTACACATTTGAATACCCTCAACTTTGAATTCCTTATCACCTCTTCCAAACATTTTTTAAAGAAAAAAATAATCTGACTGTAAAAGCAAATCTATTACTTTTCAGTTATTGTAATATGATTAAAATAAAAAGTGCCACTTGTGAGTTATTTATAGGAGTAGATACCTAGATGTACTGCATAGATAATTATCTGTAAGGGCCCACAAAGGGCCCATATTATTCTGAAAGAATTTAACATTTGACCTAATCACAAGCACTTACGGTCTTGTTTGATGTAAAGCAAGAAAATAAAAAGGAAATACCTCTGTCATCCAAAGCTCCTCGTACACATGCTAGAAATCTGCAGGCCTATAAAGTGTTTAATGTGCTTGAACACATGGACGGCTAGCTACGCATCTACACACGTGAGTTTTTAAAGACAAGCTGGTTTGGGGTTTTTTTTTTCATTTTTGCAGTTCTTCAACTCTGCACTTGGTATGATATCACCCAACACCTCTCGATGGCAGTATAGTCTTGTACAGTGATACAGTACTGTCTATCACATGCCTACTTCTACTTTCCTACTTTACTGATCAGAAGGGAGAAGTAAAAATAGTTGAGGTATTATTTTTTTGTCCACGGGGAAATAAAACTCACTCTTTAGTGAAAAAAAAATTAGTTTAATAACAACCGCTTAATAACACTCCAGTTTAAGAAGTCAGAATGTTTTCTACTTCTTCATGTGTTCAAATCACCTTGTAATAAACTTTACTGGAAAATAAACAGATTCTCACACCCCTCATTACACTAAGACAAGAATTTCCTGTTCTTTTCAATGTAACTGCATTTTGTGCCCTTATGAGATACCAGAGGAGCACATCAGACCCAACTCTCCTAGGGCATTCACATCTCCATTTGAAAGCTTCGATGTAAGGTCTGAAGAGAATACAGCTTGCAATTCAGGAAGAAAATTCTGAATTTTCCACCCCAGAAGTACTAGATTCTTTTCCTTTTACCCCTACTGCCCATCAACTGTTCTTGTGCCTCTAATAACCTTATTACCTACTTCAAATCATAGCCTTTTTCCTGTTAGGTATGAGAATTTATGGTCAGCCTAGATCTTTCTTCTGCATCCCATATCACCTTTTAAGGTTTCATGGATAAAAAAAGGATTACTACTGCTATTAGAGTGTTAATATTTCCCAACAGTATCACCAAGGGATAGCAATTATGGCAATTAATGGCAACCATTAAAACACATAAGCAACATATTATATAATTATCCAAAATCAACCTCTGCAAAAGAAATTGTCTATGATGTCTTGGTTACTCATTTGATTTACAAAAAGACAAGCAGGTTCAAGTTCCAAAATTTTTAGTCAACCGTTTATCACATTCAGCCATACTGAATATTGTACACTGTTCTAGGCCCTTATTCCTTGCCAGTTCCAGATGCAGTATGCTTTCCTGTGCATTTGCTAGCATCCGTTAATCCTAATTAAAGTCAAAGTTTCTAAAGTACTCAGCACTGTACAGACACAAAATATAGATTGTTCCCTGTCTTAAGAAAAAGTCTAAATTAAAAATGCATTCAAGGGATTCAAGTATGGAAGAATTACCATTCTCACTGTATAATAAAGGGCAACTAAGGCACAGAACTATTAAATGACTTACCACAAAAATCACATACTAACTCTATGACAGAACATGGCTTAGAATTTACGGAGTGGCACTGCAGCGCTTCAAACTACCTCTAGAAGTCCTGATGTTTGAATGGCAAAAGATCCCAAAAGCATGAGATGAATTGTGATTTGCTGCAGAGGTTATTTCACTATGGACTTGCCTGTTACCAGAAGAGCTACCGAGTAACAGACATCTGTCCAAAGTGACTGTTTTTCTTACAGATTTCAAAGGTGCCAACCTTAATTATGTGGCACTGTATGTCAAGGGCAAAGCATACTAGGTTCTCAAAAGGTTGGTTCTGTGTTACCTCTTTTTCCGATAAACACAGGCTTCAAAAATCCAGACAAGCCATCTCATGCTATTTTGTGTCCTCTCATCTGTGGTCCTATCTATACAGGATCCTGATAATGCTCTTCAGCAATGGGAGTTCATATAGTAAATACCTTTTCTTCAGACCACGACAAGATTTCCTGAGCCCTCAATCATCTGCTTTTCACTACCCCAAGCAGGCTAGCACAGAAACAGCTTTCATGCTGCTCAGGCAGAACTGTGTTTTTCCCCAGCTAATCTTTCTTGTCTTCCGAGGACAGACTCCTCTTGGTCTGGCTACGGCTTTGCTCTGGGCAGCTCAAACAGCGAACATTGCTAGAATCACAGTCTTGTTCATGTCCAAAGGTACATAAAATGTAAAGCAAGCTCTTTCAAACGGTCACGTAAAAGTGCTCATAAACAGAATTGCAATTAGTCTGAACAGAAGTACATGCCTGCTACTGCTTCAGATGGATTTCCAAGACCTGGATACAAGTTGTGACGATTTCCCTACAATAGTTTATTAATGACCTGGCAAAACAGAAATGAACAGGAGCATGGTTTGTTTATAAGCACTGACCAAGTCTGCAGTGGGAAAAAACCTAAAATTGTGTATTTTATATTTTCTACGTTAAAGGTAATTCAGTTCTCAGAAGCCTAGCCAAAAAATCAAAGTGGAGCCTACTTGATTGGCATTATAAAAGCAATTAAGTTAGAGACCTGTCAAAGATGTTAACATTTGCTCTGTCTGCTCTACTTGTCTATTTTGACTAGTGGTAGAATCATTTAATGATTTACAGACCTTACAAGTCTTAAGGCATGGTAGCTGTATTAAAACTGTGACCCATTATTTCTTGGTCACATCATAAATTACTGTGACATCATAAATATCTTCCTTTTTCTCACAGAAAACTAGATTTTAATTCCTGATTTGAGTTTGAGGCTTTGTTTTGGGGTTGTTGTTTTTCGGGGTTTTTTGTTTGGGTGGTTTTTTTTTTTTTTTAACCTGCACTGGTAAACACTAAAATATTTTAATGCCTGTAAAAGAAGTAGTAATAGGAGAAAGGGATGTGTAATAAAATATAATTGTCAAAACAATTACATTTTAAGCTGTAATGTATGTTCATATAAAGTTTTGCAGTCATTATTTCTAATACAATAGTAAAAAAAAAAAAAAAAAATTTCAAATGGGAACAATATTAAGTATGTTTGTTGGAAAAAATGGGCTTTTTAATAGTTAGAAATTGTTCTGTTCTGCAATCAAAAACATCAACCTAAACCTATGCATCCCTCCTTTTTTACAGTTTGAAAAAAATTCCTTTCTCTTTTTTTTTTTTAAGAGGAGAAGGGAAATGGAAGAGGAGAGGGGAAGCAAAAGGGGAAAGCACTTCTAATTTGTTATGGGAAAATATCTTCGGAAAAAAATTAAAATTAAATTAACTAATCCAAAAGGGAAAAACAAAATAGAGTGAAATCATGCTCTGCAGAACTCCTTACTGCTTTCAGGAAAGGCCAGTTTAAACAGGTATGACTAGGTAAAAATTTCAGCAACCTATCTTTTAAAACATCCAAAACTGCAAGGAAACGTGGGGTGAGGTCAAAGAAAAGCAGGAACTCTACACCAGGAACTTCCCCACCCTTTGGTACAACTTCTTGGAAGGGCTATCATGTTACAGTATGTTGCCTTCCCAAACTTCATTATAAGGTTTAAACCTAAGATTAGCTGAAAATTAATCAGAGACAATTAATCAGAGACAATTAAAACAGAGCAGCGTTGAAACACAACAGGTTTGCAAATGTGAAGTTAAATTTAAGTCCACACCTAGCTAGGCTTTTTTGTACCAAAAGTTTGCAATTAGTTTAAATTATTTTCAGTATCCTAAAAATAACTACAATTACAGTGGTTGAGAGGAGAAAACTATACTTTAAAAATACCTAATTAATTATAGCATATTCTGTTACATTATATTAAATAGGCTTTAAACGTAATTAATTTATTTAACAACATAAATTTTATGTAGAAAGAAAATAGCTTTCAATTTAATCAAGGGGTAGGGGGGAAGTATTAGGCGCTTCTGAACCTTTCCTTCAACAAGAAATGTGAATGTTGGGCTTTTACACAGGCAGGTAGAACTCGCCTTGAAAGTAAGGAAAGTTACATTCCCTGACTACAGGAAGAACAGACCTCTGAGAATAAATCTGTTACAACTTTAAGAGCTGCATGCCACTTGCTTTCAGAGCTAACATGAGCAATCGCCAAAAAGATGATCATTATTTAACTATCTCAATAAACTATACCAACATTTTTCTGTGTGATAGCACATGTTCCTATTTTTTCAGAGATACATGCAGAGATTTTTTTTTCCCTGGCAAACACAGTGCTCAGTTTCATTTTACCCTTAGTCACAGTTCAGCCTTCATTGACAAATAGGAGAGAATTTTATCAGATTTAGGTTTCTGAATAATGAAAGTAAGAATTACACCTTCAGTCTCCTTTAGCCTACAACTTAGGAATGCCCCAATTTTTGCAAGTAAGATATCTAAGAAGTGAGGGAATTGCAGTCCATTCACCCTCTATGTCTATTGCCATGCAACAGAGAAAATTCAGCTCGGATTAAGTTTAAATCAGTCTTTCTATAAACTTAAAATAAATGTAAGTAGCTTAATAAAACTACTTGCACTAGATTGGTTAATTGCACGATTCATCTGGAATATCACACCATATTCCTTTACAAAAATTAATCCTGGACTGGATTTTGCACTTTCTAGATGAGCTCCACTAACAGTATCTAATTTTTATGTTCCATAGCAGAGTTGAGGTTGTCCCAAGCAGGTCCAACATGTTTTAACCTTATTACGATTACTATAAAGTCTCTAGAAATATGCCTAGAATTGTCTTGACAACTTAAATAAAAGCAGATCTGCACGGGGTCTGTAATTGTACTGTGCTACATGATTTAAACTGGCTAATAGTGAGCACACACTGAGCAGCTGGGAAGGAAAAGACTGTATGTGCTTGGAAAGAAGAGGGAGAGCAGAAAGAAAGGTTAATAAAGCAAAACGTTTTTCCCTTTTCTTGCTGAAAATTAAGCCTCCGATTTACCTACATAATTGTATTACTATATGTAGACAAGGCAATGTATATTACACAGCTATTTCTTTCTAGTCATGCTATAATACTTCTGGTTTTCTTAATAATTTGTATGTATTTTTAAATCACTCTTTATTTTGCATTTTCCATCTCTTTCTTGGTTATTTCCAGGCACACAATATGAGTTTTTCAATTAAACGCAGAAATGCTTTATTTAAGGAACAAAGCAAAATGACTGTCTCACCTACAAGCTTAGTGTTAAACACCTCAAAACCCTAAAAATATTTATGATACTTTTACAAATAGAGTTGTCAATTGGTTAAGAATAATGACCAGTGCAGTATCAAAAAAAAAAAAAAAATCAGGTTAGTTTTAACAGAATCTTTTAAGTGAATTAAGTTTAAAAGAAGCAAGCAGCTAAATTTGGTATGACTAGTTATTTTTTATTTAAAACATAAAATAAATCGAAAGACCATGAAAAAAAGCTTACAGCAACTTGAAGATTATTGCCACTGTTAAAAAAATATTTCCAGTTGTACGTACAGCTTACCCAAAATCATCCTTTTTTTCAAAGAATCCCTGAAGGTAACTTACAGCATTAGCAGAAATCAAACCTAGCATGTTTGTGCACTTTTTCATTCAAGGACGCTAAGTCAGATTTGTGGTTTAGATGCTCAGCAGATCAGAGCTCTACAGCATCATTATACCACGTCTTGGAACTGAAGCTTTTTACTGGTCTAATAATGACAACGGCTATACAGGATTCGCATGAGTGATGAGAGTCCTAAATGCACAGCAGAGACCAGAGTTCAGGGTGGGTGTCAGGCATTCTGCAAATCTGGAATTTACATATGTTTTTACGGGCAACAAATACCACAGTCACCAGGAAAATTTCTTGCAAAGGAGACGGAAATTTTGAGTTAGCAATTTACGTAACAACCCTCTTTAAGGTTCTGTATAAAAATATAAAGGTTATACTTTTAATTATATTCTTGGGGGTCTCAAACAAAAAATCTCAACCAACCTATCCCCTTCATCTTCCCGTAATAAAAAGCTATGAATCAGGCTGTTAACTGCACTAAGTGCCACGGTCATGAAGTAAAAGATCTATTTTCTTCTTTCTTTCTTTTTTTTCAGGAGAGAAAACAGTTTACAAAACAGAAAAAGACTTGTTCAATGAAACAATCAGCTTTAGTTACAAGTGCAAAAGTCAGCCATGTGTACTAATTCTCCCTAATTATGATGCAAAGCCAACTCCTTGGGGACTTAAAAGTCAACGCCTGGCAATGGTTGGGCAAACAGCAGAGTGGAGCTACTCAGGTGATACTGACCCCTTCAAAGCCCTTTGTGTTACTGAACAACCCAAACCATCCAAGTATCTGCTCCTTCCTCCCCTTTTTTAGGTGTAAATGCTACACTGTACTCACAGGGATGGTATTTTAAACATTAAAATCTAGCGTGCAACCCAGTACACATCCCTTGCCTAAGCAATGAATACACTCCAAGAAAACAGAAGCATAAAAGGAGAATTTAACATCTGTGTTTCTAACACAATCACAGCTGAGAATTAGATGTGGAGAGTGGAAAGGTGGATAGGGCAGGTGTCTTATAAATATATCTTAGTTGGTGGCTCCTTTTTAGACTCTAAGACATCACGCACTCCTGTCTTGCCTCCCACGTACGCGGTTATTACACTGTGAAATGAGGTAAAAATCCAAGACTGAAAATTTTCAAAAGCATTCAACAGTGTCCTTACTGTTTCAACAGTGAAACTGCAGGTTTCACACTGGCTTGAACGGGGACAAAGAGTTAGGCCAATACAGCAACGCTGAGAGCTGTAGGAAAAAACCCTGTCCTTGGCATCTGAGATTTTATGCATATATGTACACCACAAGAGAAAATTTCACCCCAAAAAAGCTAGGCACCATTTGTAGTGAGATTCTCTGTTGCTAGTTTGAATTTGGTTTAAAATTACAAAAAACCCCAAAGCCCACCTGCAGAAAAGACAAGTTCCAACCTATCTACCTGGCACTAGACTATGCCCTTAAGTGGAGCACTCCAGTTGAAAGAAAACTCAGGGCATTCTGCCACCGCACGTCTAGTGCTACAACTTTATGCAGCATCTCATTGTTAATAGGTATTTCAAATACCAAATAGGATGAGCCAACGTTTAGAGCATGTTTAAAATACGTCTCAAGTCACCTATCTTTTAAAGCAGATCCTTAGTTTACAATGAACTACTGGCAAAAAGCTTGCTGCAGCATTCTCATGAATGACAGGTCTCTGTAAAGAGTGCTTTTTGTACTGCATTAAAAAATTCACAGCAGTCTGTAAAAATAAAAACTCTAGATCAAATGACATTTTAAATGAAAATTTTGCTGAATTCTCTATGGCTGCTACGTTCGTAAGACATTTTATTAGCGTAAGGGGTAAATACTTTTTACTCTACAAGCACTTTATTGCATTCTTCCTTCATTTACAGCATGCTTTTTATTTAAAACTTTAGAGACCCACATTCTTCTCTTCCCCCCCTTCTTTTTTTCTCCCCTGAATGCTCCTAAAGTTACAGAACAAGGGGATCCTACCTGGCAGTCTACAACAGGTCAGTGATCAAACAGAAGGAGCAGTGAGACAGCAGCCAAATCCTGCCCCATCTCCTGAGAATTACAGAAAGCCAGGGCTTCTCAGCCTGCAATGCAACCGAGCCACTGCACCCTGAGGCTCAGATAATCATAGTACGCTCCCTGCAAGCACATACAGCACAAATCTGCGCACCTATGGGGTTAAGATACAAGCATTTGTTTTTAAGTTGCTGCTCACTGTAGTTTTCGACACAGGTAGAAGCTGCTTGAAAATGTGACCTCATCTGTCTTATGACAGCAGAAACAAAGATAGATTGAAAATACACCAACACTGCTCTGCCCCAGTGATCAAAGCCAGTTTAAATAAACAGTGTTCTTTATCTGTAAAGTGCACTGGTCTTTGAACAACTATTCATTTTACCTAAAGTATTTACATTCGCTTGAACAAAATCAATACACCCGATAAAGTAAGCTGTAATATGAACAGACAGAACTAGACCAAACTGTGAAGTATTGTCATTTACACAGTGATATGCCAGTTGTTCATTAAGATACTACTTTGTGCAAGCAAAACACTCTCAAAAACTTAGTGGGTTTTAAATACAGCCTACATTCAGGAATGCATTATGTACTGAGTTAACATTATACAGCCTACGTCTGCTGTGAACTCAAAGAAGCATGAGTAGTTTTTGCCATTTCAAAAGCCAGTAACACTGCAAAAAGTGAAAATTAGTGGGCGCAGTAACACATCAGGAAAGAAGTGACGTGGCAGAGTGGGTGCCACAAAGTAGTAACTAATGATTAACTTCTGGAAAGGTTAGCATGAATCCTCTTTAGGCCATAAGCTACAGCCAATATGAATAAAGACACAGTCTTTATTAAGGAAACGAACTCTAAGCTGTGAGAATTGTACAGTGCAGTTAAAAGGCATGATGCACAGAAACATTTACCCTTTCATCAAGAGCGGCTGGCCTATCTAGGAAAGAACTGAGATGCTCTAGGAGAGTCTGCTCTTGAACCGGATCTGTGGTTAAACAGAAGCCTTAGTCCACACAGTTACTCTTACACACTGTACTT
This sequence comes from Rhynochetos jubatus, assembly GCA_027574665.1. Classification (NCBI taxonomy): domain Eukaryota; kingdom Metazoa; phylum Chordata; class Aves; order Eurypygiformes; family Rhynochetidae; genus Rhynochetos; species Rhynochetos jubatus. The sequence goes on from CM050653.1 coordinate 26,848,986, forward strand.
ACATGAATGTCATATGAAGGAAATTAAAGATACTTACACAGCCACCAGCAAGAATTTCTGCAGCCAGTGGGACAGAGCCATCTTTGGTCATAAACTTATCTCGCACAAAATCATTAACCTTAAAAAACAAACAGTTATGAAAGCTGGTAAATTAAAAGGTTGGAGAAAACACTCATCAGCTGCAAACTCTGTGCAACTGAAAATGCAAATACAAATACACCCTTGAAGCTATCAAGCTAACAGATACCAAATAAATCTTAGATTTTATATGTAATCTTGTAAAGCTGACTATGTTCTTTCTAACAGAGATTTGCAACATCATTCAATTACTTATTATTGGAAAAAAGATAATCACTAAATAAAATCATTATCTAAAAATTAATGATAAAATCATTTCATATTTTAGGAACGCTCGCTACATTTAGAAATATAAATATAATTTCAAATTAATATCAGAATGGTCAAGAATAAGCTTTAACAACACAGTAATACAATTAACAGCATTAAGTACCTCTCTTTCTTTTTGAAATGCTTATTACTAGCTGTGGTGAATACTAGTTTATTGGTGAATTACCAATGCATTAAGATTGGGTTATAATAAGAAATTCTTCCATGCATTTAAATCATTCAAGAAACAACAAAATTACAGAACTGAAACATTTAGGGAAAAAAATGCATGCAAACAAGTTCCTTTCTTACCAATAACTCACTACATGCTCATATTATCTCCTGTTGCACTAGAATTAAACACACAGGAACCACGTGGAGATACAAACCCAAAAGCCCTCCAATTCCAATAAATACTCAATTTTGTTAACAAATTAAACCAAAGCCCTGCACTACTTTCCAACGAGCAGATGAGGTGAACAAGTTGAAAAAACTTGTTATATTTTTGGGCTGAGCCCAAAAATGAGGTTTCGGTAAGATTCTTAAAATGTACATATACACTTGACTTGTATGCCACTTGTAATGTTCTCAAGTGAGACACAGAGAGTTGCTTTGTGCTTTCAAAATTAAGTTTCTATCAAGCAAAAATCAGAATCATAGAACCATTTAGGTTGGAGAAAAGTTTTAAGATCATCAAGGCCAACTGTTAACCCAGCACTGCCAAGTCCACCACCAAACCACATCCATAAGTGCCACATCTACACATCTTTTAAGTGTATCCAGTGACTCAACCACCTCCCTGGGCAGCCTGTTCCACTGCCTGACAACCCTTTCAGTGAAGAAAATTTTCCTGATATCCAGTCTAAACCTCCCCACACCATTTCCTCTTGTCCTATAGCTTGTTAGTTGGGAGAAGAGACCAACCCCCACCTCTCTGCAACCTCCTTTCAGTAGCAGTAGAGAGCCATCAGGTCTCCCCTCAGCCTCCTCCAGGCTAAACAACCCCAGGTCCCTCAGCTGCTCCTCACAGGACTTGTGCTCCAGACCCTTCCCCAGCTCCACTGCCCTTCTCTGGACACGCTCCAGCACCTCAGTGTCTTTCTTGTAGTGAAGGGCTCAAAACTGAACACAGTATTTGAGGTGCAGCCTCACCAGTGCCAAGTACAGGGGCACAATCACTGCCCTAGTCCTGCGGGCCACACTGTTCCTGATACAAGCCAGGGTGCTACTGGCCTTCTTGGCCACCTGGGCACACTGCTGACTCATGTTCAGCCAGTTGTGGACCAACACCCCCAGGTCCTTTTCTGCAGGGCAGCTTACATTCTACCACGTTGCAGACACATTAAGGATAACAATCCTTAATGTGCTAATTGTAATTAGATAGACTTTAGAATGTGGAGAAATGTGAAAACAGTTTGAAAACTTACAGTAAGTTTTATGGCCTTCTCTGGTGCTACTCCTAATAGCTGTGGTAACAGACCTGGAACACAGAAATAGAGAATTCAATGCATCGAGTAACTTAGTATTAACTAAACAAATCAACAAATGTATGTAGAGATCACCATCTAAAAACGGGCAATTTTTACAGCAATTTTGTGTTATTATATTTAATGAGAGTACTTAAACATTCCATTTTGAGAACAAACTTTGTGCTACCACTTCAAGTCTATATGTATTCGTTACTTTAGCTTTTTTAAACCTGTGATATTAGCTCACTTTATACTTAAACACAAACACAGATTTGCCAACTATGTTTCAGCACTCTGTCCTACGCTAACATTCACACATAAACTAAGACACTTTCTAACTGATTTTGTGAGATACGCGATGCATCCACTTCAAAAGTCACTAGCACAGTACATTCTTCTGGCAAAAATTGGCATGCAATGGCAGAACCCAAGGGGATAGGAATCCAAATAATTCAAAACATTCAAACATGCATGGCTGTATTCTTGAGCACTTTGCACAGCTAACTCACTAGCTCTTAAAACAAAGGTAGTTACATTGCTTTCTTCCCAAGTATGGGAATTTCCTTTTTTATTTTCTGGGTTTTTGGTTATTCAGTTGGGTTTTGGGGTTGGTTTTGGTGGTGTGGGTTCTTCTGGTAACTTCTTCCTATTCTATTTAATCTTTCTATTCTACATTGAAGCTTTATGGAAAGTTTTGAGTCATGACAGTCCCATTCAGATCTGAGTGCAAAATGAATGGACCAGATGGGGAAAAAATAACATGTGCCAAGACAAATATGTTTCTCCTGAGATGTTTTAGGTTCCTTTTACAAATGCAAACTCTTAGGAGCTGAAAAATAAAAAAATGGTAACAAGAACATCTTCAGATCAGTCTAGTGAAAATGAATTTGATTTGTCCTGCCTATGTAGCTTCCAAAACTGGAGGTTCCTACAGATCTCCAAATGAAGCATGTTTATAATTTTATATTTTAATATTTTCTTTCTACTTCACACACAATCTTATAGTATGAATGTGCTTCGTAAGTTTAATTACAGATAATGCTGTGTACGCCTACTGCAAGACAGCATACAGTATTCTAAAAAAAGTAGCATTAATTTTAATACTGCATTTTATAGCCTTGCCAGATACCAGCTAGATACTGTCTCCAGCAGCTTAGGAAGGTAGAGGGCCTCTTTGTTTGCTCTCACACCTATGTAATAAAGCTATGTGTAAGTGGTACCTGCGCATTCTATACGTTATGACTATCAAAACTATATTATCTTTTCTTTATCCTTTTGAGGGGAGCCTTGAAACATTGTTGAAAGATTCCTGAACATGACAAAGATTCTAAGTTTTGGAAGAAAGAAAGTGCATCAAGGGACAGATATGAAAATAACATTTTTCTGTTGGGGTTATCCTTACACACTGGGAGTTTTTCAGTGATACTGTGCATTAGCAGATCTGCAATACGACACATCCACAGATGTAGAACAGGCTTAGAAACATCTAACAGTATCTTAAAAATGTATACCTCTTAGAACATCAGAGAATACATTTTGCACGTGTTAGTATGCATTTTAATGCAACTCTTTCTTACATATCCAAGGCTCTTTAGTAGCAATTACCACATACCACTTCATGTTTGACACACTGTTGTAGTAGGAGTCTATGGGAAGGTGAAAGTATACATGAGAGGGAGCACTGAGGGCTGCATTCAGTTTGTGACATCATAAAAGTTACTTTCTGAAAGTAATCTAAACACTATGAACACACACGCCATAGCTCATCCAGCTCAGCTGCGGTGATGGCCAAATCAGATTATTTTTTTTTAACTGATGTCAAACTATTTTTCAGACATCTAACGGTGAAACTTCAGTTTCACACTGTGTAATGGACGTGTTTTTCCCTTCTTATTAGAAAAACGCACTGACTGAAGGAGTTGTTGCTCAGTCTAAGTAAAATATTTGAAACCATCTGAACATCTGACAGAAAGGCAGTAACTGATTACTGCCAAATTTTTCTACTGAACAATTCACACTATAAATTGGAGAATCAATCTCTGGTTGCCATTCAAGCACAGTTCCTTCAGACTGGAAATGGGGTATTTCTTGAAGATTTTCTGCTTCTGCAGAGCTTTGGGCTCAGAATAGGGTTGTACTTCTATTCTACAAAAATGGTACTTCACTGCATACTTCTGGAGGAGTTTCTGTCATGGTCTTGTTGTATCATTAGCATGCAAGTCCACCATTAATAATGCATTTGGATGATTAAAACCTAAGATTAGAAGACACCTGGAGTCAACTGCAGTGCTAGAAGCACCACTGGAAGAAATAAAACTATAAGAAGTTCCTTAACAATTAATGATCACAGGTAACAGAGCCTTCTGCAGTACTTCTTGTCTTTGTCATCCTCCAGAAGTGGCATTAATGGAAAGACATGGCTACTGAATATTTTAATTAGCTACACTTTATCTCTGGTAGTTAAATTTCCCATAAGATTTCTATTAAGTATAGGTGAAATAAACTCTACTAGATGCACTGCTTAAGACTGTGAAGCGTTTTGTGATTCATCAGGTGGACTTCTGATTAAAATAATAAGAAATGTAGGTGACCTTGTCAGTTGGAAGAGAAGCTGACAAATCACAGCTTCCAAAATTTTATTATATTTGCATATATATAAATACCCGTGAGTTTCTAAATACGTATTTCAGGTAAATAATAAATGTAGCCACAACAGTAAATTATATGAGATGAGTATTCTTTTAAGCCATGCTGAGAAAGAGACAGATGAAAAATTTACCTTAGATGTACAGTCCTAAGAATCTAACAACACAGCATTCAAATAATGCGTATTATAAAGATGCTGCACAGCTTTATACCCTGTTTGGGTTTTGGGTTTTTTTAAATCAAAGTATATTCTCAGTGGAAATACTGATAATCACTAGAACCAAATTCATAGTAAACAAGATTTAGTGCTCTCTTTATATCCACAAGATGGTGTAATTTATCCTTATCTGAGATGGTGGTTTAGAACATGGTGGTTTTGCCCTTTTCAAGTTTGGAATAAAATAATAATTAAAAAAAACCCCAACGTTTACTTCACTGGATGGAAATATGTGCCTTGTATTAAAAATATAATCTGAAATGGTTGCGTTCAGAGTAGGGTTTGCTTGCTTTCTTGCAGTGCACCATGACAAAGAGACCACTGCTCCAAATGTTTCTACTACAATTTTTTTTAAAGGCTTTGCATCACTATTCAGATAAGCAGAACTCTACCAATTACTACTCCCTCCTCCAGTGGGGGAAAAAAAACACACTCTGGAGCCATGACAGCGTAGGAAAGAATAACAGTTACCGATGAGCAGCAAAAATTAATGTAGTCTGCAGTTTGTCTTACCCAGTGCAGTATTTAAGACTAGAATGAGATGATTCTTGCTATAACTTTACTGCATTAATTTGGGTGAATATCCTAACCTATAATATGTTCCTTTCAAATTTTCTTGTCCTTTCAAGCTCAACCAGAAACCTTCATTCTGCACCCAGTTGCTCAACCTTCTCCAACATGATCTCCTTAGAATCCAGTCTAGTCGGCATTTACAGAACTGCAGAGAAATCTCCACATTCTTACGGAGTTTTCCCTATTTGACTCTTTTTTTTTTTTTTTTTAAGAGCAGTTAAATCAGGGTGCCCTTTAAGTAGAGAATCTGTAGAAACGCAGGTCTCAATTTGCTTCTGAAATGATGGTGTTCTCTGCCATCACACGATTTCTACTATGTAATCCAGAAATGAGATTATTGCCCTGGGTTTAGAAGTTCAACTCCACCAAACTGTCTGAGATTTCACTATTCAGTACTCCATGGAAGACTGAAAAGTAGTAAGCCTGATGGGGAACAGAAAGACAAGCTATACTGATGAAGGTTTCTAAAGTTCCCCAAATTTGGCAATGAAAAAATCTCTCCAAAACCACGACAAGCAAATGGATTTAAGAATACGCATTTATGACATTTTTGAGGTTTGGTTTTCCAGGTGAAAAAAATCACTGTGCTTCAGCATTTCAATGAGACAGAAGCAGATAGTAGTGGAATTCTGCATATTTATTCTTTCAGGATCCTGGAAGAAGCAGACATACATGTACAGGGAATACATTTTTTTCTGTAGTCAATAACTGTGACTTTTTATGATTCCAATTGCTATAAATCCTTACAAAATAGAAACCATGTCAATACCTTTATTAAATTACTAGGCATACTCAAAAAATTGCTTTCAACTCAGTCAATAATAACAGAGCCTTCCCACCTCCAACTGCGCTGAAATAATTACAAAGTTTGTACTTCGTAGAGGAGCTACTCAGCCAACCTCCAGTAACTCAGGTCCTATGTTAGAGTGCACATGTATCACACTACTTACTCTAACACTGTTTCACACCTTGTCTTATAAACCATTAAGGCTTTTTTCAGGTGCATATAGCTTTGCCAGATCATAACATAATTTTACAAAAATACTCCATTCTTCATTCCTGACTTAGTAACTTTTTCTAACTCCAGAAAATAAAAATTATCATGACAGAAATTAACTGCTAAATGCAACTCATCTAGCCGGCTGAAAATAAAATAAGTAATGCAAGTTTCAAATCCTCTCCAATGAATATGGCAGAGGGGGATAAAAGATCTCAATATTTGCGATATCAGAAATATAATTTAACATAATATACTTCTCTGTGACAGAGAAGAACTGCAGTCTCATGCAGTATAACACGATTCTTTGTAACTACTTCCGCACTACCTGAACTTAAACTATTGATACCATAACGTGGACAAGGACAAAAGGAAAAAAAGCCACTATCCAATTGTGGGCACTTACCTAAGATACCTAAAGTGAGGGTGATTTACATCCTGAACAGAGTAAATGAGCTTTTGGAACTTTCTCCAATGGTTACAAAGGGTCCTTGGAACCACTAACTTCACAACCAGGGTGCATTGGTTAAGTACATAAAGCCAAGTGGGTTGAAACCAAGCTAACTTCTCTGGCTGACTCAACAGTGACAAGCTATGAAGTAGTATACATAAAACTTAACAATCAAGATGACTATTCCCAGTGATTAGTGCAGCACATGCAACTGGTTCAGAAAAACCTTTCTGTCACAAAAGGAGATCTGGTTAATAACAAGGTACTGTATTTTCTCTATGTTTTCAAATAGAAAGAAAACAGGTAAGAAACAACACTGAAAAAGAAAAAAAACCTAAAACTAGACGATCTCATTTCTACCAAATGGGAAAAAATATAAAATAAGGACTGCTGAGGAAATGTTGCCCTATTGCAGATGAAGAAGGAAATGACAGGAAAGTTCTACAGAAACATTCTCATTACAATGATGTTTTGGTTATCAAGAAGTCTGTAAACTCTTCACCTATAGCAGCAAAAAAGCAAAAGCACAAACGAGGCAAAATTGAACTCTTAACATTAAAAATCCAGAGTTCCACCAAATTCTTATTAATATCATTAGTATATATCACCTTTTAAACTTACCTCTATAAAGCCCGAAGAAGCCTTCATAACGTAGCACTTTCTTGAAGCAATCAAAGCTGTTTTTATACATAAGTTCTCCCACAAAAGAGCCTGTAGAGCGCTGGTTTTGCATTCGAGTTTTTACCAAATCAATTGGGTAGACTGCAGTGGCTCCAACAGCTGCAAATAAAAATCAGGCTATAAGGAAACATGATTTTGCATATGCAGTGTTTGACTATAACTGTTATCTTCCACATTTATATCTCAGACATCAGTTGTATCTTTTTTTCTCCACAACATATTCTGGATACATTCAACTATCTCCCACAGTTTTAACCAAAAGCACTTCCTGGCCCTACCTCATTATTAATCTGATTCTTCTAAAACTGGTTTGGTGACGATAGTAACAGATAGTAACACCACCTGCAGACTCCGATGGTTGTAAATTCCAAAACTCTCATAGACCAGATGACCTCTTCCCCTTCCATGTTATATTCATCCCATCCCTTAGACGTGGCTTCAAGGGACAGACTGAGAAGCCTTGCACACTTAAATGAAAGGCAGAAGAGGAAGAAGGGCAGAAGAAAAGAAGAAAAAACCCCAACAGTGCAGGTGAATATTGCTTTGCTCAGCCATGACTAACCTCCAGCGACTGAACCAAGGGCAAACCTGTACGCTGATTCTGCAATCTGGATGAGAACAGGTCGAGACACATCGCCTGGAGCTTTCTGTCAAGGCAGGATTTTGAACAAAAGGGAAGACAAGAAAAATAATCAGAACATCATATTTCATGAGAAAACATCTCATGATCAGACAGATGTAAGTATAAAGATACCTGGAGAAGCTCCCACAATACACTAAGGATTTTGTTTTCAATTATTGTTTCTTTTCCACTGATTTCGAAGTGGCATAGAATGTAGCTTCTTCAGATTGGAACAGCAAAGAAAGACTGATAGTACAACAGAATTTAAGAACTCCAGAATCAATGGTTCAAATGTGCATACAAGTGCACGCATACTGCATCTGAAGTCATTAATTCTCTACAGCTAAAAGCAACTCCAGTTTGGATTTTTTTCCTACTGCCAGCAAAACCAGTGTACCTATTGCTTCTCCGGCTATCAATACAAGTATGAAAGCGTTGTTCATACATACTAGCTAAGGGAAAATAAGCATCCCCACAATTCCATTTTGCTCATAGTCTGTGAGTGCTAGATTCAACCCAGTGAAAAATAAAAATTCAGAAGTGCTCCAGATTCAAAATCACTATCAAACAAAAGAAAAGAATTAGGAAAGCAAAAGTTCTGCAGGGACATTAGGTCTTCCATGCTTAACTATCACTTCTTGTAATACTTTTTTTAGGCTACTGCACGTAAAAGGACAAAATAAAAAAGTGGATTATTTTCTCCTGAAAATGTGTTTAGGTTTTAGCTAACAGTGCAATGTAGCTGGAGTTGGCCAGAAAATTAATTGAAGCTATGCATGTAGCCAACAATCTTTTCAGTCTCAGCATCAAGCAGTTGACATTAAAGAGGAACTGGATGGAAAAATGAAAAGGGACACATATACAGAAGCAATGGTAAGATTTAGGCAGGTTCATATGTCCCAGCATCTTAAAATGGCATAAATCAAACTATCAAACAGAGTGGCCCCAAAGCAAAAATTGAAGAAGCTACTACTTTCAGCACTGCACTTTTGGCTACATTTTACTGCCACCTATTGTAAATTACGTTACTTGATATTCAGTCCAATGCAAATGCTTTTAACTCCTTTAGGAGTCTTCTAGGAATAGATGGTGAGCTTTTGGGAGCCAGCTCATTTGAATTCATCCCAGCACAGTCAACATTTAGTCACTGCTCAAACAAACAGAAAACCGCCACCCTAGATACTGTCTTGGAGCGGTGGTGGTGGTGTTCACATGTAGGGGAAGGAGGAGAAGAAGAAAGAGAAGCAAAGGAGATGCATGCATACACACACACACACAGAGGCCTGGCTTATGGCCTGGTAGTCCTAAAAATGTAGCCTGCATCAACTCATTGTGGTCAAACTGGCGTCTCCGCACAGACCCAGAGCAGGAAAAAAAAAACCCAACAAAAAAACTCTTAGTCTCACAAGACATGAAGTTAAGACTGCCTTAAAATAGAGACAGAGAGAAACAGAAACAGAGGGTTAGTTTTAAATCTATCTGTACAGAAATTTGTGTCAATAAAAACGTAAGATACGCTAAAAGAATATGAAAGCTAAAAAATGAACAGGTTTGACATTTGAAGAACATTCCTATTGCTTTTCGCCTCAAACACAAAGTTCAATTTCTGTTATACCATTGAAAGTCAATATCCTTTAGTTTTTGGAAATGCAGCGAATATTAATGCTTTCACTGAAACTGTGATGGGAAACATATCCTCTCCTATTTTTGCTATTCAGCAGAGCATAATGCAAAGCAGCAAATACTCTGAAGTCAGGAACAGGCAAGTGTGTTCAGAACAAGGGCTGCCATTTAACAGGCTAGATGCTGAATTTATCATCCATATTTGAAGCAGGAAGTTTTCTTTCTTCATTAAAAAGAACAGAGAGCATCAGAATCACAAAACATAAACACTTTAATTAGGTATACACCTAACACTTACTGAATGGCTGGATGACACTGATACATACATTTTATCTTTCCAAAGTAAATTACATTTAACCTGTCAAAATGCAGCCCGAGAAAAAGTAAATTACATTTAACCTGTCAAAATGCAGCCCGAGAAAAAGGGGCACAGAGAAGAGATGGACAGGACAAGACACAGGTTAAAAATTAATTCTAACAAGAAGGTATTCCTCACAGATATTACAGAACACAAGAGAAAAGCAACTTAGCTGACAACACAGAAGAAGGTTGGCTATCTATTTACCTGGCACTGGACACACATAATAGCATCATACCGGCTTCTGTTCTTACCTGCCTCTGTGCCTCAGCCAGGTTGTAGGGCAACGTCCCCTCCTCCAGAGGAGCAATTCTTTCAATATCAGCTAACGTCATGCGCCTGGGGAAATTAATTCAGCTTAGCAGTTGCTTAGAGATGGGTTTTCAGATCACAGGAAGTTCCCTGCACGTGACCACTACACTACACACTCCTGTTTCCCAACACCACCTCCCACTCCTCCAAGAAGGAGAGAGGAGGAGAGGAAAGAAAGGAGGGTAGATAATTCTCCACTTACCCCCGTGGCTCATATAGATCCGCTAACTGAAACAAGATGTCAACTTCCATGGGTGTAACCTGACCAAATTTCTGAGCTGCCAGAACAAACTCCTCTGCAACAGAATAAAAATACAGAAAAGAAAAACTATTCAAACCAAACCAAATAAACCAGAGTACTCCAGAGTTGCTGATAGTTTAGCATTAACTAAGAGATGCCGGTGGGGGAGGGAGAAAGGGAATAAAAGTGACCCACCATAAAAGTGTTCCTGCCACTGCATAAACGTATGTTTTAAATGGTACATCCTTCATGAAATAAGTACAACTCTCTGGCCTTAAAGCTCAGCGCTATCAGCAGGATTTAGGATATTTGACATAAGGTATCAATCAGTTGTGGGTCAGAGGGGAAAAAGAAAAGCAAACAGAAAAAAAACCCAGGAGTCAAGAGATGTGGAACTTTTCATGCATAGTCCCAGTAGGCCATATTAATGAAACTTTGGCGTTGCACAGGGAATTCTCTATAAAAGTGGTTAGATATAGCAGATAACATCTTGTTCCAAGCTTGTAGATCAGCTTACTGTGCCGCCAATACAAGTTTATGGAATTCTTCAACTACCCTTGAAGGTCACTTTAATAGGCTGCCAATTTGGCAGGAGGCCTAGGAAGTTTTTTAAACTTTTAAATATCTTTACATACTTTCCTCACCCTGCCCCCACCGCCAGTTTTCTAGGACCTCTTCTCATTGAAACAAAATGAAAAACCTGGAGGGTGGACTCCACAGGAGTGTACAAAACTGAGTGGCGTACACCAAGGAACGCTAACAAGGCAGGTTTTCCCCCTCTCCGATTGATTTAAAAGCATACAGATGAGGTCCTCCCCTCCACCCACCCCAACGAAATACCCAAAGAAACTTCCAGACGGGAAACATTTCTACCAACCCTTAGTGACTTCCACATCTTTTCTATTTCCAGCCAGAGTACTGTAGATCTTTCTAATGAGCTCCATGTTGTTAAGGAGAGAATTAAATCCATTAAAATAGGAAAAGCTGACCTGATGGGAAGTGGTACCTCCAGCAGCCTAGAGTAGAGACAGTAAAAGAAGAAAAGAGAAGGGAGACTGTTACTAGATTAAGAAAAATCTTGAAATAAAGGGTTTCAAACGACGTTATTTCACAAGAGCAACAGTAGCATAGGGCTGCTTTTTTTAAAAACTGCAAAATAAAGAAAACTATGAAAGATTCTTAAGTTACTGAAACTAATCATGACCAGAAAGTAAAGCTCTCCCCACCCTACAAACCTAAACAAATACATATGCAGGATTATAACAACATAACCAGTAGTAATTTACAAAGTTCAAGTTTCAGTACTGCTTCAGTTGGAAATGTTTCATAAGTTGGCTTATTTCTAGTAATGAGGAAATCTACTTCTACATGTAAAGTATATTACTGTACAGAAAATTTCAACAAAATCAAAACATATTCTGAAAAAGGTCAACTGAAACATTTAAATTCAGACATTTCAAGTCACGGAAAACCAGCAGTAAGCTCTCAGGCTTATATAAAGCAGCCAAACAAAATGGGAACAATAAGGTTCCAACAGCTCTTCATTCTCAAATGAGAACTGAGCCTAAACCTTTTGTTTTAAGTGGTGTTGGGTCTGCGCACAGAAAAATTATTGGATCAATTCCCTATTTAAAGTATATGATCAGTGATGTAGCAAATTTCTGAAAATAATGCACATGCTTGCCAAAATGTAACTGACCTTGAGGGAGAGTGAAAAATCTTATGTTTTATGAGAGACTATATGACCCAGGAAAGCTGATAATGAGACTGGGGAGAGAATAGACGAAGAAAGTATCAGAAATCATTGTCTTCTGGCTATGCTTTTTGCTCTACACTTCTTCCAATATTCTGCCCAGAGTTTGCAGATCTCATCACTTCACACATCTCCCTGGAATTCTCCCTTGCAAGTCAAAGCAAAACAGATTTCTTTAAAACTGGATATGGCCAGACTTGAGTCTGGCCAGAGAAGTTATAAGTTTCCAAGATTAGAAACTGGTCAAAACTGAGGTACATAAAAAAAGGAATCCCACATCTGTACCCCAGGTCTTTCCCCACTTGGGATACCAGAACTACTCACAGCTACTAGACATTCTTCTACAAATGGTGTCAGCATGTGTGGCCGGATAGTGACCATAATGTCCCTGAAGTCCATAGCTGTGACTCTTCCAGCCTGAGCATTGTCTCTCTGCACAAAAGCTTGTTTTGCATGTTCTAATTGTATCTCCTGAAAACATATGGGGGAAAAAAAAAGTTAGTTTCAAAATCATCACCTTAATCATTAGATTTTATATGACACAAGCCTAGGAGACATTTCCTACTTAATAACACGACTACATGCAATCCGATTTTACTTGGGTATAGTACGTGTAAGTTTCAGCCTTTTATATCAGTGGCGTGTGTGGTGTCTGTCACGGAGCTCAACATCTAGGACAACCACCATGATTTCTCTGCTGTCTGGATATGAGGTCATGCAACTCATTTAACTGAGCAATGGAGGGCACGTATCAACACACCAGTGTAGATAATCTCCCAGTCGTGAACATTAAAATGTTCCATGATGTGCGTTATCCTGTTTATTGTATGTGTTACAGCAGGTCTGTAAAAGCGTTTGCTACTCCTTGAACGAGGACAATGCAATCATCAGAGATTTCCAGATAGACAAGTACTCCCTCAAAAAAATCCTCATTTAAAACTAGGTTATTTGCCTACAAAAGACACTAGCAGTTTAATTTAGAACTCCTTGTACCACGACTGATTAAAGATCAGTTCTCAATATTTCAGCAGTAGTAGCAGGCAGAGATCAATCATAAACATCATCTGATGCAACCACCTGATAATCTCATTTTGTTATTCAAATGTATCCCTGAGAGAAGAGGGGAGAAAAAAGGCATTAAAACTGTCAAAAACGGATCTTTTCCTACCTTTTCACCCTTTCATCAGAAGTTACTGTTAGTTTCTTAATTTTTTAATTTTTCATTTAGAAGGTACAATCCTGCACAGACAGTAACTTTGTAACATATACGAACTTTTTATTCAGTTCTACAGGTTTGCCAAAACCAGGAATACATTTTGGTGATATAGTTAGACTTCCCAATCTATGTTTCTTTGCTGAATGGAGGAAACCAAATCATTGCCATGTCCTCTGTTTAAATTTTAAGGCTTATAACAACTTCACTGAAAATACAGTCTAAATACATATTCATAATCAGGTATTCTGAAACTGGAAACAGAGCAAAAGCCTTTCGCCTTTCAGCAATATAAGCAAGTCTTGCAGTGGACCATGACACTATCCGATTATTTCCATTATATTTGCAAATGCATGCCTTAAAAGTCCTATTAAGCCAAGAGTCAGTCAAGAATCACCAACTTAATGTATTAACGATGCATACGATCTCCTGTAAGTTGACATTTACCTCACAGCAGCATTCAGGGGAACAGAGTGAGGGGCAAAAGGCAAATTCAGCCAGCGCAGGAAGCCTGCAGCCACCAGCCTTCCTTCACCCCTTCAGCTCATGCCACAGCCACTGATGCATGCTGCCACTCAAACCATGCTGCTCTTTCCATTTCAGCCTCCTGACCTCTCCAATTTTATTCCTATTTTCTAATTAAAGCACCTAACCTGAAAGGCATGATGACAAACTCTGAGTATATTAAGCAGAAGAAGGAAAAGGAAGGAGGGAAGGACTGATCAGTATTTCAACACCGAGTGTCACTCACAGAATTATTCAGAAATTTCTGCTTTTAATGAGAAATGCTTGTGGGGGTTATAATTTAAAGTGCTACAGTTTCAGTTCTGTCACGTTTCCTTTACATTACGGCCCTCTATGTGGAGGTGTTACAATTCAGCAATAATATTCACCCTGGCTGGATGCAGCCGTGTAAGTTCTTGCTTCACTCCAATTGTGACTATAATTTCAAGAGAAATTTGGAAGCAAGCAATTCTGGGAGGTTTACGGTGGGAGGAGCACAAGAATACAAAAACCCCTCATCAGCTTGAGGCAGGCAGTTACTCAGGAGGCAGAGAGCTCTGAAGAGGAGTTACGCATAATAACTCCTGTATCCCTAAATACTCACCACCTGGCAGGTGTAAATGTATGAACAAATGAACAAAAATGTTTGTCATTCAGTGGCAGCATCACCAAAGAAAAAATAAATTGAATTTAGCAGAAGGATTAATTACATGGGAGACCAAATGTTGCTGTCTCCTCCTTCTCTCATTCAAATTGTTTTAGCAACTGAAATTGCTGGCAGCGTTGTGCTGGCAAAATTCAGAAATAAAACATACTAAAAACCCTGGAGAACCCTTACAGAAGTCCGATCTGCCACCATCTACATATACCCATCGGTGAGTTTGGAGGCATGTGTACCAGTTGGTGGGACCTTGGCTGACAATGACATCTCAGCCACAGAAGCAAAGGACTCATGTTCCAGAGGGACACGTTAAGTACATGTTTCTTGTCACCACCTAGCTAATTGCAAAAAAGGCTGTTAGTACTGCAGTCGAGTACAAGCCAAAACACCCCATCCTCTCCTTGCTTACGTGATTCCTTTCAATCTTCCTGATACACGTGGAACCCACCAGAGATGAATTATCCCTCTTGGTTAAACAAATGGTCAAGGACTCAGTGCTGTCATTTGTCCACGTTCTTGTCAGCTAGGAAAGAGATGCTTAGCTATGGACAGCAAGACAAAACTCTGAATAGGATCATGTCAGTCTTCTGGAGCTCCCTGTTCACACTTCCTATTTAGTTCAGAAATTAAATGGCTTAAGTATACTGCAAATAGATAAAAACGACTCATCCCACCTTCTCAGAAAGGTTGGGTCTTTTTAGGCTATGGTTATTTTGAACTGTGCTACACATTTTCCAGTTGCATTGAGCAGAAAAAAGCACAGGGAACTTCAGCCACAGGACATTCCCTAACCATGACCATGGCATACAAGAACAAGCAGACCATTACACCGTAACACAGCCTCAAAACTAAATTTCACCTATAAACTGTCACAAAAAAAACTGATAGATGTCACATCTCTAATCACTGTACATTGTATAACAACGTAATACACTCCTTAAAGTGTTTAACTGAAAAGGCTATCTATTCCCTCAGTCTCTGAACCTGAAAGTTGAACATCTCACAGCATGACTAACTGCATTTCAAAATGAGGCTCAGTAGCTACTAGCAGTTCATCAGAGAAATCTTTACGAGATGTTCATAGCATCACCTATGCTGTGTATATGCAGCTAATATAAAAAATACCACCTTAAAAAAACCCTGAAAAACAATAAAGCAAAGTTGTAGTGTTTAGAGATGCTGACTTGCAATCATTTTTATTGTCTCAACTACTTCAGTCCAATATTGTTTGCCTAGACAGATTAAGGTTTAAAGGAATACAATCCTCATTCCTTTGCAATACAAATTACACATCCTAAAGAACCTTCCTCGACTAGACTTTCTGTAAATTTAGATATACTTAGAAAACAAGCTTCTCCCTTGATGCTGGAAGTCCAGCATTCCCCCAGGTAGCATAACACTTTGTGAAAAATTAATTTGCACATCATGGCAGGCATGTTGGCACCAGAATTTTCATGAAATTATTTCCTATCTAGAGATTTTACCCCAGCTTTTACTTACAGCTCATTAAAAGCTTCATTACTTTCCTGTTAGACAGAAATTTATGTTTGGGTTCCATTCCAATGGATCTACAAGTCATGAGATACAGCACAATGCTTTCCACTGGAGCAGACCCCAGGGTTCAATTATAAAGAGTACTACTTCATCAACTAATATGCTGGGCACAAATAAGTTCCCAGGCAAGGTGGAAACGGACTTATTAGGCCCACATACAAGCACATGTTAAAATTCATCCTACGGAACAGATTTTACAGGCTGAGAAAGCGGCCAATGTTCTTCTTCAGGAAGCAGACTTGCCACTTAACCGATGATGGAACATGACCATATCCAAACAGATACAGACGTGATGGATAGGTAGTGGAGATACATGAGTTAATTTTAAGCTAGCAAAATAAGAAGCAGGGTAAAACAACACACCTTGAGCAAATGCAAATAGATTGTTAGCTGTATTACAGCCAAGTAGTTTGGAGGCTATACTTTTGGGCATCTCTCTTATTGTAGACAAAAAAAAGTGCTGGCAGGATAAAAATATTCAGAATCCCATATAAACTCTTACTTAAAGCCAGAAGAGATCCATCTTGTGCATGGATAAAATATACTAAAGTTATTCTCTATGTACCTTCAGCTTTGCCAGAAGTGATGATTAGCCCAAATGTTTCAACGGATAATGAATATGTAACAATTTTATGTGGTATAATAGGACCCAACATGAATGAATTTGAATCTAGCTGGATTATTTCATTAAAAGTTGCAAATTGCATTGTACCTGAAGCACCTTACAGAACCATCTGCTCCAAGTTAAGTGCAATGTAAAGAGCATTCACAGATCAGGAATGCAGAAGGATAATTTGGTATCCACTGTGATCTCCTGCTGTCTAAAGTCTAAGGTCTAGACATCAGACCAACGAGACTGACTCATGCACAGGCAGAATGTCAGAAGGCTGAGTACCAAAGGTTACAGAGCCTTAAGGAAGACTTCTGTGCCTGTGAATATTAACTCTCCAATTTGTGCTGAGAGTCATTTCTGTGCCCAAACTTCAATACCCATAATACACAGCTGAAAGGCAAGAGTCAGCAAGGAAATTTACGTTTCAAAGATTCACAGTTCTAAAAAGCGGGTAAACAGATGTACTTCATTGCTGTGACTGAACATCCTAACAGACTGTACTGACAGTGGACAACTTCAGCAAAGTCTTAGGACAATTCATTTATTTTGAAGTCCCTGCTACCTGCACTATTGTCCAGAGTATCTTTATTAGCAGCCTTAGAACTTCCCCTGAACGCACCTCACCTCTCTAGGGGACACCCAGAATTGTCATCCTTATTCTCCATGTTTATGCTCTTTCCCCTCTTTCTGTTCTACATGGATCATCACCAAAAGGTCTGTCGGCCCTGTGAGGACCACTGACGTGTCCAACACAACCTTCTAGCTTGCACTGCATCTAGCTAAGAATCAGCTTTGCAGTAGAGGCCCTTTTATTTTTAAAAGCTGACAACGAGGCAGGGGCAAGACACACTAAATCCAAATACAATTCTCTCCAGTATATATTCACATCCAAGAAAAGTACTTTTTAGAAAAAGGAACACCCCTCCAAGGACAAGAAAGCCTAGCAGTGGGGACTCATCTCCAAAGTTAGAAAACTCCTGCTTCAGCTCTTGCTTTTCCTAATTCAAGAAAAAAAAAACAAAAACAAAACACAAAAGAACCCAAAGACACAAAGAAAGAACTCAAATCTTCTGAATACCAGGCCATGAGGTTACAGGCCCTTTTAGGACTGCAGCTCTAACCTCCGTCACACCTTCTTTTTTTTTTTTTTTTGTGAAAAAATGTCCTTTTTTTCATTCTGGGTTTTTCTCCAGGTTTCCCTCAGATCTCTAACAAAAGAGATGTATGAGGCAAACAGGACTGGTAGCCTGTTAAGACTGTGATCTTAATCCACCAAGACACCTATCCATGCCTTATTTTGTAGGGTGGAAGGAGGTACGAAGACACCAGAACACGTGGCCAGGAGAAGTTATTCCTAATCAAGTAACACATTTGCTTTTTTAAATAAAAGAGGTTCTAGTTCTCTGTTCTGTCATAAAACTAGTCTATATCTTAGCTACTTAGGAGTTACAGTAGTCAATACAAAACCTAAGGGAATACGGTTCAATCATGTGATACCTGACGTCCTCTTCATACAAAGTTAATTAGGCTCTGTTCTACAAAGTCAATTTGAAACATTTGTCTCAATAGCATTATCTTAATTATTCCTCATCAAAATGATACCACCTCCTACTGTGAACTAACATACTTGTGTAAACAAGAGAAAAAGAAACCTCGCAGTCTTGAAGCAGGTTCCCATTGTAAAACTCTCTAGTGTAAATACTAATACAGGCATTAAGTATTCAGAAGGAATACAAATAAGAAACTCACGTGTTTCACCATTTCAAGGATCACTTTTCCTACTGAAGACTATTTTTAACAGTACTGCTGGAATACACTTGTTTATTTTTTTATTAGCACAATATTTTATTTTCTGTAACAAAGCACCCCAAAGTATTAATAGCCAAGAATTTCTTGCAAAAGAAAGGTATTTTATTCTCAATATACTATGAACAAAGCTAAGTAGCATTTCCCTATCTGAGATACTTCTAATTCAAGAAAGGTCAAACTTAACGAAGTGTGTGGAAAGGGCTTGCAGCAAAACATCGTCATTGGATGTCAGCACTGAATTAGATACAAGTTTAGTAAACATGCTGTTCACAGACAGAAGCACTTTTTAATACCAGTCTGCCAAATGGGTCCAAAATGTTCAATAATGTTATTTAACATTCTTTGACCCATGGATTTAAATATACAGTAGATGGTCCGACTTTGAGGGCTAGGTTTTTAATTCCATGTCTCTGTCTACACAACAGTGTAGAAAAATCACCTTCTGCACATGTGCAGAAAAGGAAAAGGAAAAAAAAGGAGGAGAAAGGAACCTAGCTAGCCTGAATCAGCAGTTTTACTATAAGCACATCCTATTTATCAACATGCTATTCAAATTCAGTACTGACTATAAAAAACCTACACTTCCAACTTCCCTACCAGCATGGTATTTGGCTACTTGGCAAATATTTTTATTCCTCCCTCCTTCTTACTATTCTTGACAAACTGTTTTGTATTAGACCCACCAGTAAAAACTGGGTGAACTCCGCATACGTTAGGTGTCTTTTTCTATCCTTTCCAAAATGGAGCTGTACGAACTCTGAATTCCAGTTAAACGGAATGTGCTGATGAATCGTGGTCTGGCCAAAAACTTGCTTAGCATCCTCTGGGAAAAAAAGAAAAAATGTTCATTTATTAGTAACAATAGAGACAAGCATATACTTATACAAGCAAAACAACTATGGTATTTTCTAAGAAGAAAGCAATACTATTCATACAAATTACTAACATTTGTAAAGAAACCTAATTTTTTTGTTTATCAAAAGCATAATAAAGTTTTGAACACCTTCACAAATACAGTTTCTGAATAATCTATTTGCCAGTTTTATACTCACAGCATTTGCTTAGAAGAGACTCAACTAGATATTTCAAATTTCAAAGTCAAGCAAGAAAACATTAAAATTAAAAGACAATTTATAAAAAGATGACTAAAGCTAACCAATTTTCAGCATAATCTTTCCCAGCTGCTAACAATGAAAGTTTTGTGTCACTATAATTCAGGCTTTTGTGTTATTCCCAGAGTTCTCCACATTCAAATAAATCAACTACAAAAATACCAGTATTTCAAGATCTGCTTTTCTGTAGTTATCTTACAGAAGCAGTGACATGCAGGGCAGGGGATGGCAGAGGGACATGGCAGGCAGGAACAAAAACTTACCACCACCTCCAGCACTAAGCAGACTTTACTCCTAGACCTTTGTTACAAGGGAGGTGGCAATGCAACAATTTTGTTTGATCGCACCTAAACGCAAGCTTCTGTCTTGTTGTCGTAACTGGGCAATGGTTGATTATGGCTTTGGCAGACTTTTTGGTAATACATGACATTTTTGGCAAAGAAACAACTATTTAAAACACGCCAAGTTGTAGAATCAGTAATAAGGACCATACATTGGAGTGCACATAGTCTTAATTCATGGAAACAGGAACAAGATCTGGGAAGTACTCATCTCACAGACAGCACCCACTGCAATGTGACAGTCTGTCTCCACCAAAAATACAGGGCAAAGATACCTTCTGAAGACAAGCTCAAGACCAGAGGTTCCCAACTGCTATATTCCTTCCTAATTGCTGTACAACTCCTCCAGCAACACCAGCCAAGAACCAGCTCATGTCTCCTGCTTGTTCCTGTGGGCATGGAGAGCTGGTTCCCAGGAGATACTCCCTACCCACAGGCAGGGCCAGGAGCTGGTCTCCTGCTCCCTTCACGCTTTGTGGAATAAAGACCAGAAGCCCAAATCCAGAGCTCCTGTAAGCCAGTTCCCAAGTGTGGCTGGAGCCTGGGGGCAAGGAAATCAGCACAGCTTTGTGCCTGCCTGTGTGCAGAACATGCTGGGAGCCATCTCAGTGAAGCCAGCCTCTGCCTACCAGGCAGGCCTGGGAGCCACCTTCCAGCTCACCCCAGTGCCACAAAGGTGGGAGCAGACTCCTTGGAGCCGTGAGGTCCCGTCTCCTGCACAGGCTGAGTTCTGGCTTCTGGTTCAGCCCATGCCAGCCAGGCACAGCGGCTCTGCTGACCTGGGGAAACCAAGACAGGGTGAAATTCCCAGTTTCAGGCAAGAAAGCAGGAAAAAGTGAGAGCCGAGTGGGATGGCTGAGAGCCAGGAAGATGTCAGGAAGCGTCCAAGTGAATGAAGGATAAAGACACAGGAAAAAATGGACCCAAGGAGGTGAAAGGGACAGGTGTTCTGCCACACAGCCCCAAACCCACTGCAGTTGGTGTGACCCACGAGGACAGCTTTGTTCTAAAGCATGGAAGCTGTTCATATTCTGGGATTCACAGGGACAGCAGAGATGATTCTTGTGAACCTCTTCCATCCCGCCACAGTCAGTAGTTTCATCTTTAAAAACACACCACCCACTGACTCCAGGGAATCAGTGGTGAAAGAACAAGTTGGATTTAACTTACAAACAGAAAAACTGACCCCAGTTAACCTCAAATTCTTAAAATTCAGAACTTCAAGTCCTCATGTCCTATGAGAATTTTCTCCAAGCAATGTCAGACAGCACCCCCAGGACAGCATTGTTCATTCATGTCTTCAAGCTCCATCACAGCCAGCTTGGATCTTGTCCACCAGCAATCTCCAGGAGCAAAATTCTGCTCTCAGAGCAACAGGAGGGAAAGCCAATGGGTTCAGGGTGAGGTCCTGTCCCTCTACTGAATATCTTTTATTTAGGATGCTTCCTACTGACACAGCTTGAGGCACCTTATCACATGTCATTGGAGATGACCTCTATGAAGTTTCTGCTTTCTGACAGACTTCCGTCCCCACCTCTCAAAGAAGGGAACCAGCAGGAAGAAGACAGACTGTGTTGTCCACAAACAAGAGGGAATGAAGGCTGTCTCTTCTTAGTAGCAACCACCCTGCTTTTCCAGAGGAATAAAGATACTCCCAGAACAGCCCTGATACCTGTCTCTTGCACAGAAATCAGATGCTTATCTGCTTCTTTCTCCTCCATTCCATCTTCTGAATCTCCCCAGAGCAAGACACCGATATTTTCTGAATGAGATTTGGAGTAAGTCACTGTTTCCCAAAAGCTATGTTTGGTTGGACTCCAGATTTGTCTTTGTCAAATTAAAAAGGTGCTTTCTTACTTCATACGAGGTAAGAGAGAGGAAAATCTTAGCTAGAATAAAAGCAGTCTCAAATTCCTTTAGATGGGGCCAGGCTCCTCACAATCTTTACTTCAGCTTGTTAACGTATGGACATTACAGAGTGTCCTCTGATTATGCCACTTTAAATTTATTTTCATTAGTTATCATATATTAGGTATCTTGAAGGAACAATGCATCTTGCTCCCCCAGCTCTGTGTAAACTCTGTGCCTTCTAAACCCTCCTTAGCTGTGGCCCAAAAGAACATTCCAGCTCATGAAATCAAACATCAAGAAGCAAAAAAAAAAATGGTAATTTCAGACTAAACACAATGTTTAATTATTGGCGTTACAAATGGCAAGGGAACTCACAGCAATGGACCTTAAAACCCCATCAAGACAGCTAGGGATAGAGTAGCGCATATATCCAAGGCATTTGCATTCCCCTGTCTGTTTTAGAGACTAAAGGCTACACACATGCCTCAGAAGTTCCTATAAGTACAAATATCCTTCCAAACAGTCCAAGCAGGAGATGTACACTTAGTTTTTGCTACGACTTGAAAAACACAGACGACTGCCATCAGTGTAGGTATTTAGTACAACAGCGAGAGAACTCCCTGCACTACTCAATCTTTTCAAAATCATACTGTATATTGATGTCAGTATGTCTTAGCAACTAATACCAGGTGGTTTTCTGACAGAGTGCATGTTGGATTATACAATGCAAGTAGCTGACTGGAAGACTGCCTACTGTGCTTCTACTGATTCCTTGATGGCATGAGACATGGTATCCTGCTTATCACTGCCTTTTTACACATACCCTGTACTTCCCTTTTGCTACTATTTATAGTTTGCGAACGCCTATATAAGCTCAGTGAGCAGCGTTTTTCCTCCTTCCTCGCTAGTCTCATCACCCATTCATCTACACCAATGTCACTGACTCAAGTCTCGTCTGTAGTCAAATTGCCCAATTCAGACACCAAAGACCATTCATGCTCCATGAATAAATCTTCAGTGGTTTAGCCTGTGATTTAACCATAAAAACGTATCTAATTACACACTAGAACTCACTCCAAGTTGTTGTTCAGTTCTAACAGTATCATCTCCTAATCATCTAAGTCCAGTATTAAAATAAAAAATGGACATTTTTAAAATGTAGTTTCACCTTAAAACTGCATCTGAAATTGCATGGCTATCCACAAGTCACTGAACTAAACACACAGAAGAGCAGCAATGTCCTGCAGTAGCCAGGAGTTATTTTGTTTGTTTAGACCTTTTTTTAAAGGAATCTGTGTCACAGAGTCAAAGAATAATTTATGATGAAAAGGACATCTGGATGTCAACTGGTACAACCTCATGTCAAAGCAGGTCCAACCAGTTCAGGTTTTTCAGGTTCATGTCCAGCTAAGGTTTGAGTATCTCTAATGATGGAGATTCCACAACCCCTCTGGGCAACCGTGGTTTGATCCTGAACCAATATTTAATCAAAATACCTGATAAACTGAAGCCTTTAAATCGATATTAAAACACTGTTTATTTGGATTAGTTTTAAAAAGATAAAAATGTCAATGCTCCACTGTCTGGAGCTGTAACAGCACAAGATCTAAAGCTAGCAAAAGATACAACCATTTTTGTGTTTGCACTGGAACCAGAACAGTTGGAAAGCAAAACAAACAACAGGTTGAAGGGGATTTTAAATATTTGTTTTTAGAAATCTATGCTGTCATTTGTGCCAATCTTTAAAAAAATAAACTTTGAAACTAATTTTTAAAATAAATTGCAAAGTTCTATAATAATAAATAACTGGTTTTCCCTGTGCTGCCTCTAGTTAAAGAATAAATACCTTGTCATTGGTTTCTGATCACTGTACAAAATATATGTTCTACCTTCCATCCAGGTGAACTGCCTGGTTGTTTACAGGGTTGTGGTTTTTTATCCTCTGTATCCTGAGGACTTCTCTCCAGTGTACTGATGTCTATGCTTAAATGCTTAGTGTACAAACAAGTATACTGCATTCACATCTCCATACTGTGATCAAGAATTACAACTAGAAATAAAGAGGACTTTAGAATAACCACAGAACCTCATGATAGAAAGACAACTAGATTCCCCGTCTCAAGTGAAAATTATCTATTTGGAAACCTGAAATTTTAAAAGGAGAAAACTGGAAGTCATTCTCCTGCTATATTTTACATTTAGGAAAAGAACTCAAAGTCCTCAGCTTCTTCTACCCATTAATCAAGTTCATTGGAAGAACCAGTTGCACATGCCATCCAGTCACTTGACAGAACAAGCTACTGAAATCTCACAGGCTACAGCACATAAACAGCTGATGTATTAAATCTGAAATTCTATCAATCTATTTATTTGCACAAGTACCTAAATGTTTCATGCAGTGTCACCATGCAGTCAAATGAAGTTAAATCTATCTCAGTGCTCAGCTAGAAAAAATTTCATGATCATCTACAAAAATCCCCCACCCCTTACAAAACAGCTGCAACAGTTCAGCAGAAAAGCTGTTGGCTTTATTTTATGTAATCTGCCATATACATTTTATGTACGTTGTATGTTATACCTTCATGCATTTTAGCTATTTGTGCATGGTATAAAAATCTGTATCAAAACCTTGGGCCTTGATACAAAATGAGATTTACCCTGGTGACAGTGGTAATAGCAACTTCTGAAAAAAACACAGGCTACCTTCTGCAAAAAGCAAAACAAAAGACAAATTTGAAAAGACAAGTACTACCATATGTTAAAAAGAGTTGCACATACACTAATAACCTTTTCAAACCCTTCTGGCATTAACTGCTTCTATATCCATCATACTTATCATAGAATCACAGAATGGTTTGGGTTGGAAGGGACCTTAAAGACCATCTAGTCCCAACCCCCCTGCCATGGGAAGGGACACCCTCCACTAGACCAGGTTGCTCAAAGCCTCATCCAGCCTGGCCTTGAACACTTCCAGGGATGGTGCACCCACAGGTTCTCTGGGCAACCTGTCCCAGTGCCTCACCACCCTCTCCATGAAGAACTTCTTCCTGATATCTAATCTGAATCTGCCCACTTTCAATTTAAACCCATAACCCCTTGTCCTGTCACTACAGGCCCTTGTGAAAAGCCCCCCTCTTACTTAAGGCCCTGGAAAGGAACATATGGGCATTACAGCTACGACTTGGATTAAACGAAGCAAAGACTGTGGAATAGATGTTTCAGTATGACGAGAGAAGGTTTTTTTAAACCTGAATATGCAAATCCCTGTAATTTTCCTCAGATAAAAGGTGATACCTTTATAAAATCCTGTTTTGTTAATGGCTAAGTATTTCTGTTCATGCATTTGGAACGTTTCATTTAAAAGGCTGTAATAAAAAAGTGCAATTTTTCAAAGTCACTTTAAAGTAAATCCTACACAGAAGAAATGGCAAAGAAGTACACCGGGTCATATTATTGATAAAGAGTATTGTGACTAGGAAATCCCAGTACCTTGCCAATTACCAAGCAAAACCTGATGTGAAGCTCAGTGGAGATGAGAAATGATTTCCAGAAACTTTGCAATGGGCCCTCATTGACCATCTGAAACAACTCCAAATTTTTCCAGAATCACCATGACACAGAGTGTACCACCAGGTTCTGCAACCTCTGCGCCATGCCCCACTCATGAGCGTGTGGATCAGGATCCATGCAAAGAGATACAGGAGAAGGAGCTGGGAGAAGTATCATCTCAGGACATTGGTCCTCCTTGCCTAAGCCACCCTGCAGGGGCACCTATGCCTACCCATGCCTGCACTTCGGTGACCTTGATCCCTGGACGTGGCTTCCCAGCCTGACCTCGGACCTGCCTCGTCCCTGCAGACTTGTCTGGCTTTCGCTGGACTACTGACTGACCCTGGTCACTGTCACCAGACCTGCTCTGCTGTCCTTGCTCAGGCAGCGTGGGACTGCAGCCCTTGCCAGGTTGTCTCTGGCCATGCCCTGGCCTCTTGGCACGCGCACTCAGCTGCAGGCTCACCTGCCTGGCAAAGTCGCCAGCCCTTGCTGCTCCTGGCCACAGAACAACTACAATAAACTTGTGCAAAACCACATGTGTACCGAGACATGCATGTATATGTGTCGAAAAGACTCAAGTAATAATACTTTGTATTATCTTGGTTTATTGGAATTGTTCAGGTTTATCCAAAGTTTGGGTTGGCTCTTTTTTGGCCTCAGTTTTTGTCGGTTGCTTTTTTTTTTTAATTTACTGTTGTGAACTTGAAATACACAGCTAGTCAGAGTTTATTTCCAACTTTCTACAGTCTGGAACTAAGACTGTTCTATCATGATGACTTCTTATTTTGGAAAACACATGTCCACATCACATCTGCTCAGATGTGATTCCGCATTAAGATGTGGAATGATGAGGAGTCCAGGTACTCGGCTGGGTTGTCCATTTATTCCCATTCACCCACAAGAGGAGTAACACTCTGAAATTAAAAGCGTTACAATCACCTTCTTGATCTCTCCGCTGCTTTGTCAAGGAAATGGCTTAAAATAGTTCGTAGTGGCCATGCTGTAAATTAAATAACACATTGGAATAGCTTGATTACTAAGGATTGAAAAGGAAAGCTATTCATCCCTTCCACTTCCCTCAACAAAGCAATAGGAGCAGGAAGGGCTGTCACAGCTACCTTCTTCCACAGGTTAGAAGCCCTGAAATAATATACTATAATATACTAATGCTGTGTTTTCACTGCCTCTTAATTCCTTGCAAAATGCGGACCACAACCTATGCTGCAATTCTGAATGAAAAAAATATTAAATTAGGTTCTTTCCTTCTTAAAATATTACTAGGAAGGTATCTGGTAAAACATTCAAACTGAAGACGGTACAGTAGAAACAGAGCATATAATTTGAAGATAATGGGATTGTATTACAGGACTCAAGAAGGAGGGGAGGCAATTTGAAAAAAGATAGCAGCTCAGGTCAGTGCAATTTATCTGTGCTCTCTCATGTGTTACCACTACTGTTTTAAAACAGATTCATTCAAAAGAGTCCAAAACTCCCCACCTGATCCATTTAGACTAAGATCAGTTTCACCTGCACCTGAAAAAATGCTGCTGCACATACACACTTGCATATAAACACCTAAAAACCCCAATAATTCTCTTCTTTTGATAATTTTGTGTGTGTGCATGCATGTGTGAGGACTTATTACTCCAAATTCAGGGAAAATGCCCAAAGACAAAATTTAACTCAAATAACACCACCAGTAATTTCAACCAATTTGACTACACTGAGCTAGTCCAGCTACGAACTAGTGTTGAATGGTAATGGACAAGCAGGGGCTTCCACCACTTTGCACAAGCCTGTGTTGCTGGTGCGTAACCAAAGCTGCCATGTCGAATTCCATGCCCATTTCCATGTGAGTAAGTGAAATCATCATCCAGACTCATTTCTGTTATCCCTATCATGGGAGATGCTAAAAACCCAGGACTTTCAGAATCCAGACTGATTCAACACCTTTTTTCACACTCGCAGGGGCTGATTTTGCTGTAGCTGTCCAGAAATAACAAATTTACTTGAGAGTTCCCGTGCTTGTTTCCTACCACAGTTTAATATAGCAAGCAAAGTGATAAAAGCAAACTCCTGGCTTGAAGAAACCATCCTAAACTTTACACTTTACTCTCCAATACAGACTTGAGAGCTCTATTTCTTTAACAGCTATTTTGCTTAGATAGATGGTATTTAAAAAAAAAAAAAAATCACTTTCTTGCAAAGCATTAACATACATTTTCCCCCACTTAAATACTTCAATTTCAAATCCACCACAAAATGTACTCCCACAACAGCACTGTATTAGTATAAAACTATTTTAGTTCAATTAAAATGTCTAACTATCTACCCCCAAACCTACCTAAACTGTAATTTTCACTTTGAGCACTTCCAACATGTTCTCAGTTTTGTTTTCTTTTATCAGCTTATCAAATCAGGTCCTGCATTCCAAATGTTAGAAAAAAATAGTCATTAACTGCTAGGTAACAGCAGATTTTCCAATTTAGAAAACTAAATTACACACACTGTGAAAGTATGTGTATTTTGCTATCCAAAATTTCATATTAAAATTTGTAATAACAAAACACTTTCCTAGCCTTCAAGGCCAGCTGAAGTTTTTATCTTCTGATCTGTAATTCCAGGACAATTTGAAAAGGGGGTGGTAAAAAAAAAAAATAAAAATTCAAGCTTGAAGTGGTACACTGCTGCTGCCACTGTTTAAATATTCTCTGGTGTGGAAGCTTCAAGTTCTTACCCAAATGCTGCCCAGTAAGCTTTTTTTTTTTCCCAACAGGATATACAACTGTAAAAAGATGGCGAACCCTCAGCTTACTGTTAACCAAAGAGTGACCTCATATAGTTGAAATTTACTCCCAAATTGCCTTTTCCACACCTTGTCCACACCTATTTTTTTCTATTTAAGTAGCATGAAGTAGCAGCAGAAAGCACAGTATTTTAGCCACCTGAGTATGTAGTATTCTTGAATTATCCCACCAACTGGAAGTGCTCTCTGTTACCTCTATCTTTTAAAATTGGAGCCATTATAGTCAATCGTGCAAATCTACAGTTAGCCTTTTATAACAAGTGGATTTTTGACCCACTGAACTGGAACAGCTTCTGAGCAGTTCTTCTGATCTCTGACAAGACACCACACAACACATGCATGCCAATCTGGTATTGGCGTGCATCTGCATTCAGCTCAACGGTTCTGCATTCACTTCTCAGTAGTCATTAAAAAAGTTCTAAAAATCACAGTGTTTCTTTTTCTAATACAAACTGCCCATTTAAAGAAGTGCCATAAAGCTCCACATATATCAAAAAATGGATGCCTTCACAACAGCTTTTCACCTTCAGGTAACATATTAACATCTGGAGCACATCAATGGAAAGCAAAAGCTTACGATGGCTGTTGGGCTGCCCTCATAAAATGGATTGGTTGACTTGGCACATCTCCAGGCAGAAAAGAGATTTTATTGTGACAGCCCCAACAGAGTGCCAGCACCCTCTGAGGGAATCACAGCAGGGCAGAGAAGCAGGAGGCTTGAGTCTCTCCCCAAAAGTGACTGCTTCCATTCAGATGTGAACCACATCTATCTTGTGGTTGGAAGAAGCAGCAGAGGCACCTGCTGTACACAGAGGTGAGATTAAGAACGGCATTGCTAACCAAATGGCTTCCGGATGTCCCAAGCAGACTTTAAAGATGACAACAACCAAGAACTCCCCGAAAAGCTCATAGCAAACTACAAAGTCCAGTACGGTTCTTAACAAAAAGTTCAGCATGCATTCCCTTTTAGGAGAGAGGCGCTAGTTACTGAACAAATTAATTTCACTATAATTTCATTGCCCTAGCCGAACTTCTCAACAAGGACAGAGCAGTCTTACAGGTTAATCTTATGTTAATTAAAACACTGTCACAAGAACATGGTTGTACCTTCATGATTTTTCCCCAATCAAAAGATCTATGAAAAGCTTCAAGTTTCACCCCTCTGCTGAAAAAGTTCTTTTTTATCATCTTACAAATAGCCCTGCTCTGGCTGTTTGTGCTCTTGTCACTTCAATAAAAAACTATGAATTCACTACCTCATGACATATCCATACACTTTCCAATCCAGCTTGGCCATGATTTTTGACTGAGAGGCCTGAGGACTTTTGTTACACTGCTAAACATTGCAAATGTCCCAAAAAAAGCAGGTTCTTTCCAAGAGTACCATCACTCTCAGCAGTTAAAACTCTGGATCCAAGCTTGTCTATTTCTGTCCTCCTTGGATGTAAGGGGAAGTAACATGAATTTATACACGGAATATTACATAATTGGCTTACAGAAAAGGTTTTCATCATTTTTCCAAGATGCAATCCTTTAAAAATATTTCAACTTAACTGTGGATATCCATAATTTCATTTTACTGGCAACAACCTTACATTTCTTTATTACCTTTCCTGGCCTCCTTAGAAGTGAGCAACAAACTGCCAGAGCCCAAAGACCACAGATTTGGAAAGCATTAGACCTATGAGGGCATAAAAACTAAATTTACCCCTTTTGCCCTGAGGAAGAATAACAAAAAAAACCCAGTCACTTCCACCAAGGTAAACAGCATAACCTGGCTAACTTAAATAAAATAGCACTTCTGTTTTCTCCATATAAGATAGTCAGAGGGTGATGCACATGACATACATAGAGTCTGATGGTATGGGGTTTTCTCAGACTGGAGAAGGGTGGACTAAAGGAGGACCTCACTGCTGTCTACAACTACCCAACAGGAGGGTGAAGGGAAGACAGATGCCCAGTGGAAAGACAAGCAGCAGAGGATATAAGCTGGGAACACGGGCAATCTCAACTTGGCAGCAGGAAATTATTTTTCACTATAACAGTGGTTGAACACTGGAAGATGCTTGCTCATAGAAGGAGGCTGCAGAGTCTCCACCCTCAGAGATATTTAAAACCTTAATTGGCTGTTGACCCCAGAGCAACCTGGTCTTTACAACCCTGAAAAGGTTTGAACCAGATGGCTGCCACAGTCCCTTCCAACCTAAACCCTTGGATGATTCTATAATAATTCCTTGGGTTTTGGTAGCAAACGAGAGATGCTCAGACTTCAGTCTGATGTTTGTCAGCAGGCAACTTTCATAAAAAAAAAAACCAAACAAAAGAACAAAACCAACAACAAACCAAAACACCAAATTTCAGTTCTACATCACTTAGAAAAATCAATTTTATTTTCTAGACCAAAAAAAACCACAACTCTGTAAAAGGATGGAGTTAAATTGAACAGTTAAAATGTTACTTAAAATGACAGATTTACTTTGTGACTAAACAGGTTTTGTTTTACCTAAGATGCCTTCATGAAAGTTTGTCTGGCTACATCACATTTTAATTAAAAGAAAAAAACAAACCAACAAAAACTTGCCAAGTTAACATATGCTTAGAAATGAAATCCACCAAAAATAGCATCAAGAAGATTTCCAAAATTGTTGTGAAGAAAATAAATATAATACCAAGCCTACCTTACACCCTCTTTAATTAAAACTAGCTATTATTTGTGCAACATCCAGTAAAAACAACAAAAAATATCAGAGACTAAACAAATTTTGCATTTGTAATGTTCTGTTGGGATCACCATATCTAGGCAACTGTCATTTATAAATCAACATACGTTTTGCTGTGTAGGTGTACACTACATCACTAGCTACAAATGGTTCCTAACCGATCTGAACCTGCAATGGAAATGTCACTGACAAATACTGAATATTGCAGTTTATCAAGGCATCAAAGCTTACAGCCTCAGCAAGTTATTTTGATAATTCACATTTATCTTTTCCTTGCTTTACATGGGGTTGAGCATAAAGGGCTGGGCATCACTAAGATGATGGTGGTTTATACTAAGGTGGTGTACAAGGGAAAAAAAATTAATTACAGATCCCGTACAGAGCCAAGTCATACCAAGCAATTACAGGGCAAAGCATAAAATAAATAATACTCTCCAACAAAAGCAAGAGCTTGCTCACACAGTCTGAACCTAATCCTTTGGTCAAGAAAGCAATCATGAGACTCCTGTAATAATTCTTTGCATACTGAAAAAGTATCAGAGTGCTATCATAAGGAAAAAACCCTGAAACTCATCACAACAGATGTATGGCTATTTAAACCTCTGCTAAGAGGTATTTGCTTTTAGAAAGTTTACAAGCAAGTATTCAGGCAATTCAAGTATCAGATAAGTGAAAAGGAGTGCTCAGTCAGATGTGTCCTTAATTAATATGTTTATCTAAGAACTGTACTGACATAATTAATAACAGAAGCAGAGACCCACAGTAGCTGCTGTCTACATGTAAATGTTTTGAGACAAAAGCAGAATACAGTGCTCAATTCTACAGCTGTTATACTAAACACGCAAAAATTTTGGGGTTGGGTTCCCCATTCCCTTCGTGCTTTTGCTGGGTTTGGGGGTTTTGTTTTGCCCTTTTTTTTTTTAAATTAAAGGACTGACTTGTTTTACAGCATACTCATATTTCTCAAAGCAGCACAGCATCCATTTTGAAACAGCTTCAGGTTGAAATAAGAGGACCTTCTAAAAAAAAAACCAAACCCAGAATAACACATTATACCACAGCTACATTTCATTACATACAAGAACAAGAATTTCAAGGATCCCATTTAAGTCTGTATCTCATTTTATTGTTGTAAAGAAACGGTATGGCTTATTTGTGCACTCACTGTTTTTCTGTACACTGAAAAAATGGTATAAATACTTTACCTTATACTGAATGGAATACAGGACTTGGCAGCTGTGAACTTCATGTTTTCTACTAAGCAAATCATCCAAATCTTAGTCTATGTTTTCTGTCTGGTGGTAAACCCTACTTCAAAACAAATCAGAATTCAAATCTGCAAAGGCAGGTTCAACACCAGCTGGCAGCAAGGATTCAGGCAATCATATCTCTCTTTGTGCCTTTCTTTTCTCTGGGAGCAAAACCAACGTGGACAACACTTATTTGCCCTTCACTGGGGCTGCGAGAACCAGTATAAGAGAAGGAAAGTTCCAGCCCCTGGATATCACTGCAGCATTATTCACAACTCTGAACTGTTAACTGTCATAATTTCATTTATCCATCCGAAATTAGAAATGGAGGTTAAGACGACTTAGTTTTTAAACACTGACATTTTACCCAACCATCTAGCCTTTTTTTAAATGCCATCTAGTAAAGAATTTCAAAGGGCTCTGCTTCTTTAATGAGGCATTAAAATACAGTCATACGACAAAAAAGCAACTCTACTAAGTCTCTTAAACCCCTGGACTTACATTATCAGCTTTTATGTGCCTGTCAACACTCAACAGTAAGAAGCAATGGTTTGCTCTTTGCCTCGAATTTAAAAGCCAGCTAAACTTCCTTCCACTTTCCTGCTGAGAGCTTTAACTCCTTGCAAACTGTCAAAGCTTTGACAGATAAATCCACAATGTGATGCAACGGCCAGGTGTAGTCTCAGTCAGACACTGGCCACTAATTTACTACTGGCCATTTCATTCACCTTGAAAAGCAATAAACTAGAAATACTGCCCTCTCTCCACATACACACGCTGCTTGCAGATCAGCCCTTTTAAATAGATGCCAGCTCTGTCAAAGAAGCAGGTACAGTTAACTTGTAACTTGAAAGAAATCAAACATTTAAAATTGTAGAGATGTCAACATATGGCTAAAATGCAAAGGCATTCCCAACCCAGAAGCTAAAGAAAGAGTGCAGCATTTTTCAAGAAAAGTAAATGCAAAGTAAAGTATTAAATACCGAAACTTCTTTACCCAGAACGTTTCTCTAAATATGCACAGCCTGGATCTGGCATTCAGTGTAAAAGCTCATTAATGCAAAGCACACTATTAATTCGTTTTACAAAGGTGCCAAGCTAAGGGCACCTGTGGAAGAGCAAGATTTGGATGATTTGCTTAGTAGAAAACATGAAGTTCACAGCTGGGAAGTCCTATATTCTAAAATATAAAGCTAAAATATTTATACCATTATCTCAGCGTACAGAAAAACGGTGAGTGCACAGATAAGCCATGCCATTTCTTTACAACAATAAAATGAGATACAGACTTAAATGGGATCCTGGAGATACTATGCTTAACAGCAGTATAGTGAAAAACGATCCTTTCCCTTTTCTTCTGTTCCTTTCACACTGTAATTCCACAGCATACAAAACCCCTATTTAAGTCTTGTAACCTTGATAAGGACTTGATCCCACTCTCATTCAAGTCAATGGAAAAAGATCTCATAATTAACCTCAAAGATGCATGACTGAGGCACTGAGTGGCAAAGTTACAGGATAGTATTGTAATAATTTATTCCTGAAAATATTAGGGGTTCTTTTTTCATAATACGGGGGGGAGAAGGCTTTTTTTCTTACAATAGAAAACAGAAACTAGCTTTGTCTAAAGGTCAACCATTTCTGCTGAGAATGCACAACACTGAGACAGCCCTCCCATCCTCCCCACTCCAGGCGTTTGGCTGGGGTGGTAGCCACAAGGCACTATACAGAAGTTACAAATATATTTATACTTTCAAAGTGGGAGAGGAAGGAATTAAAACAACTATCTGAGGTTCTGCCAATGTTGGCATGTCTCATCTTTCAAATACCTTAAACACAGCCTGGCATAGGGGTTTCTCTCATCACTAGAAGGACTTCAATGGACTTTAAATGCCAAACAAATCCCTTGTCAAACCCCAAGGGAAGCAGTTCCCAGCAGGAAAAATACAAACAAGAATGCCAAGAGTTAAAAAGTGAAGTCGGACTGATTCAGCATTCAGCTCACATGACTACAGTTCTTCCTAGATTATTAATGGGCGCTCCAAGAAGCTGGGGGCTCTGATGCAGACAAGAACCTGCACATCACAGGCATTCCAGGAACCCTGGTTTGTCTGCGCTGGAACAAAACCTCTGCAAAACACGCACATCCGCCTGATTTAAAAGCATGCCATCTCTCGCTGTTTCTCCATACACATGCACAAGACTGTTCGGCACAAAATACTTCCTTATCAAGGTTATGATCAGCAGAACTTTATCCTCAAATTCTTTCAAATCTTGTAGCACCTGTAGTAACTTTTAAAAAGCTGTTCTAATAAGTAATTTGCACCCAGAAAGCACATCTTCCACAACCTCAGCAGACAACCAAAATAAGAAAAAACTAAAACAGACATGAGACAGCAAGTCTTCTCACCAGCTGCAACTTCAGAAACAGATTTTTGGAGATGGTAGAAGGAATACAGTGATGCTTCATGCAATGGTAACAGGATCTTGTCCATTCAAATGGAAAGGGAAAAAATTTTTTAAGCTGAGCATGTAAAACGTGTGGGGAACACCAGCAAAAGGCAACGGACATGTGAACCACGCATTACGGAAAGACAAAGAATCAATGTCATCCAGCTTTCCTTTCACTTAAACTGTTTAACAGCCAACTAAGAAAACTTGAGACATATGCATAACTGTGTTGAAATGTAGCAGATTAGAAATAGCAATTTTATCCAGTGTAGGTACTTAGGGCAAAAAAAATCCCCCATACTTTTTGAAGTGCAAGCTCAATGCCTGAAGTTTTTCAAAACTGCTCATTTCTGAATCCTTCCAGACAGAATGGCCCTTATCATTAGTCAGGTGGCAGATAGTCCTGCAGATAGCAAAAGCTGTTCCATGGTATCTAAAAATAAACAGTCCCCATAATCAAGTTTCAAACTGCTATGAGTATTTCTCATGTTGTCAGTGAAAACACTGCACCTCTAATGCACAGCTGAATTTTCATGTGTGTGTGTAATAATGGATTTATTACTGTAAAATCTCATAGAAGAAAGTTTTAAGTCGTAAAAGGAAGCCAGTTTGAAGTGTAGCCAATTTAAACAAAAAATAATTCAGGGTAATTTCAGACTCAACATTCACCCAAGCCTGCTGGCAACTTTCTTGCGGTTTTACAGTCATTTCCTATAGTCACCTTTCACTGCTGTTCTGAAGACCTGCACAAGCACGTTGGGGAAAAGTGACCAGTTCTCCAGAGAAAACCATGAAGATGACCATGATCTGACTTCATACTGTGCACACGTAAACGATTAAAAAAACTCAGCCAGAAAGTTGCTTGGCACTAGTGTAGTTCAACTACCAATCACTGTGTTTCCTACAGTAACAGAAGGTGAAACACAGTTTAGCATAAGTAGGGATTTTTAAATTAAGCATGTACATTTAAGAACAGTCTTACCAAAAGTAACTTCTCCTTTGCCAGTCTTGTCAAATAGCTGAAAGGCTACTATGAACAATGCATCTGGAGCACACAGGACTGATTCAAATGCCACAAATTCTTGAAAGGATATCAACCTAAGGGATGAAGGAAAAGGGAAGAGCTGTGAAACCACTTGCTTGCAGAAAATATAACATAGATTATACAAAAGAAATAAGATCACGACCAAACTGTGTACAGAATGTTATCAATAGGGATTAAAATTTATCCAAAAATGCCCTATCACCAACACTGTCAAGGAGGCCTTTATATCATTAGATGGAAAGGACTTTGTTAAACAAGGAACTACTCCTCTCAGCAAGTCACAACAGAACATAAAACAAGCAAAGTGCTCAGCATGGCTACTCACCTCAGCTTTAATGTCTAACTGAACTGCCTTCTGGGGGAGCCTACCTCCCTCCGCTGGCAAGTCAGAGAGCCAATAAAGATATGAGTAACTTCCCTCAAGACTCAGGACTTCAGGCTTTTGGAAAGCAAATCCATTCAAGACCTACATGCTGCCACTCACTTCAGAAGTAACCGATCAGAATGTGTTATCTGTTTGCTAGCAACGTGTTAGTCATCCATTGCAGCCCTTCGGTCCTGCGTGTTGAGTCACAAATCTCAAGCAGTAGTCTGAATGTTCTTCCTCAGCCCTAGAGCGGTTAATTCAAATTCATCATTACAGCCAGGTTCCCAATATGTGAGCATAGTAGCAGAGCACAGATAAAAGCAGAGGTGCCCTTCCTTAAGTTAGTTAATAAGTAGAAATACATAATTAGACAACTTGGCATTGTTTCCAGCAGTAGATTTGATATGGGAAAGACCTTGAGTAGTTATACTTTCTCTGGGTCACACCCAAGAGTTCAAATGGAGATCAAACTCATATTCTTAAAGAGGCAAAGGCCAACCATTCTTCTGGTTTGCTACTTCTGTAATGTCTGGGTTGTACAGTTTAAAATCATCTTCAAATGTGTGGCTGCAGGGCCCGCTGGCACACTGGGAGGTTTAAGACTGCCCTCTCTCAAGGCTGCTTTATGTCAGTGTAGCAATCACTTAGCTTTAATGGGTTCACATGGCAGTAGCTGGGGAACAAAGATTTATTTCTGAGAAGCACAAAATTCAGTGTACCAAATGTCAAGAAACACACACAGAAACAAATTATTCTTTTTTTAGAAACTAACTGTGTCTTTAGGACTCTGACTCAAAATGACACTGCAGCCGGTTCAATGAAAACTTCCACTTGGTATGCAATAACAGTGAAGAACAGTGTTTGAACAGGTTGGAAAAGACACTCATTCCACCAAGATATGATGACCCATGACTATACAGCCATTTTCAGTCACCCTGTCTTAAGGGAATTAATTTCAAGTTCACACAGAAGTGTGCTTGCTACACCTCAGCAGCCAAATGTCCACAGGGTAAGAGAAGCTGATTTCTGTGAAGAACATGAAAACACAAAGTGATGGACAAAAGAGGATGTTAGAAAAAAAAAAAAGCATGGCACAGAAAAGGCCAAAAAGCTGTTCTACTTTACCTCCCTCAGTTTATATGCACTAAAGAAAAGATATGTAGAGTCAAAAACAGTCTGACAAATAATTAGATCTGGGAACTTGCCACCACAGGTTATTACATAGTGTGAGAAATAAATAAAAAGAAACCTCCTCAGGTGTTCTTAATATTAAACTCACAATTGATGATGCCAGTAAACATATAAGCATGCCTTAAGCTTTACTGGCAAAGAAGTCAATGACTTGCTATATATGCACGTTAGCACATCCAGTTGTTTATTTTAAATGCCTTGGGAACTCTCAGTACTCCCCACTGCTAGAAAGAATACCCAGACATTCAGTCACCAAATGGAAGAAAACTTCCATTGCTCCTAATGCTAAGGAAATTAAAAAAATGAAACATTTCCTTCAATTTCAAAGTAATATATCACAACCTACTTAGTTTTGCATTTATGCATATTTATTGTTACTATGTGACTTACAGGTTATAAAAGCTCATTATTATCAGTTACATACCTGACAACTTCCACAACAGCAAACAGATACAATGCACTGAATTCTTCTGTCCCAAAGATTATAAAGCCCACACACAGAAAGAACAAAACAGACAGCAGGCAACAAGACTCTAAAATAAGATTGTTTGGAATTAAAAATGTAAAATATCTGCCAACATCATGTTGATAAAGCCGCTTTCGGTGTGAAACAACAACCAGCATTATGTCCTTACCAACAAATCCCAACACAAAGAGTGATGACAGCACAGGAAAGAAATAAAGCACCTATCTCAGTAGAATCCTAGCACCACGCTAAGAACATATTCTATGTTATTAGGCCTGGATTTGATTAAAACTTCACGTATTAACACTGCTACAATATTTTATACCGGTAGAAGCATTCTTTGTCAGTACTTGCAAGTAATAAACCCCCCTAATAAGTCATTGATAGATGCTTAAAATAACCCCATATCCATTTTTAAAAACCATTATTCATAGTACTAGGAAGATTAAAAGTGTACAAATTGTGTGGTTCTAGCCAGACTATTAAAGAAGAGACATTAATATCTGCTGTGCCAGCTGAATTCAAATTAACCCAATTTTTACATGTTAATTAAACCAGCTATTTTCTTCTTATTGTATTTTTGCTCCCTAAGTAGACTAGCCTGCTAGTGATTCCCAACAGATCTATTCTAACAACAATGACGTATTCATTTACTTCTATTATGACCACACAATACAGTAACTGAGCAGTAATTTTTCACAGTCAATTACACATGTGATTCTTAATGCTTAAAGATGCTGAAATAATGTGTACTACATAGCCATATGCTCACTTCTCTATACTGCACAAGGGTAGTTGCCTGGGTAACACATTTTCTCTCTGGTTTAACATCACCCTTTTGGGTTTAGCATAACCCTTCCCTGAATATCATTAGGTGTCATTAAACAGCACATATTAACATGGACTTCAATATACCACTTAAGGGTTATTTTAGCTAACTAAACAAGTGCTCATTTATGTCACAAAAGCAGAGAAAAGCCTAGTGATTTTAACAGTGCAGAGAGAGGAAGCTGAAATGTTTACAAAATTTTATGTCGGTCTTGGAGGTATCCTACCCAAGTGGTCAAAGTCTTCCCTCACCTTCACATCCTCGTTAACAATGCACAATTTATTCAGGAAGAGTGAAAACCTGGGGTTTTAAAATATCCAAACATAAGAGATACAGTCCAAGCATAACTGGGTATGGTGCAGCAAAACCACCATCTACTGCTCTCCTTTCTTCCATGCTGCTTCCTTCGGTGCTCACACCCATGGCATCTGGGCACCATGTAGACATGACGCGTCCCCACCACAGAAAGTCCCCGTGTAGCCACGCAAAGAAAAAAAAGCCATTACCCACTGTAATAACACATACAAATGCCATGATGAAGAGGTTTCTTCAGAAATCAATGCCTGTGTTTTTACTGTATCAGCAATTTAAACATGATAACATAATGGGACACAAATTGAAGCTACATCTATTATTTTATGCTGCAACCTAGGTAAACTAAGTATAGTGTAAATTGGTGCATTAGAGGATAAATTTATATCCAATAATAATGGAAAACGCTGGCATTTCCAAGCGTTATTTTTGAATAGTTTGTCCTTTCTAAAAATAAAGCATACAGTATTTCTCAGTAAAGTGTTAGTTACTACAGTCCAAACAGCGATGTGCAGTAAATACTTATTTTCTTAGACAGATGTTTAAAAGTACAACAAAAGACTGAAAAACAATACATTACAGTAGGCAGGATGGAAAATGCCTGGCCTACTGCTGATAGGCCTTGAGAAAACCACTCTGCTTTGGGAGGGAGTTTCTGAACCAGCTGAAGCCAAACAAAGCTTTTTTTTTTTTCCAATTAAGATTAGGCATGAGAAGCTTGAGGCTAGGAAGCAGTCAAGGCTCTTAAGTCCATTTCATACTAACTACAGCCATGCAATATAACACTTCTAAAAAAATCTGTTATTACCAATCAACTACTTTGAAAGGCTTCTCTGGCCATCAGCAAGAAAGGCATCTCCTATTCTTAAAGGAAACCTTGAAAAGATGCCTCCGTAAGAGGTCAGAAGGCAAGCCTACTTCCAAATAGCCCTATGCCCTGACTTACCTTGGAGGCAAAACCTTGCTCCCATGGCAACAGATATTCACTGAACACCACAGTTTGCCTTAAGAAGCCTCCACCACCAGCAACTCTTGTAAATACCCTCAAATCCTTAATCTTTTCGCCATGCAGGAATTGTGCTACAGCTACAAGAGAGATTTTGTCCACAACCAACAGAGTGAGGATGTACATAAGACCTACTGTTCTTTACACTTCAGACTCAGGACTTCAGTTCTGGTGTAAACAACTCTGTCCATCTACTTGCTCTGCTGATGAGTCAGAAGCCTTTGTGCTGTTTGCCTTTCACCTGTGTGACCTGCCCATTTTTGTATCTCTCATTAATTACACTTGGTACCTATACCTACTTCTCACCAAAATCAGGAGGAGATAAAAAGCGTTTTACTAAGTGCTAGGAACAACCCTGGTGATTCTGGGCTCAGACCCTTTTGGTGAATAGTGGTCATGCTCACCAGTCATGAAGAACAGACACTTCTTCAGAGCAAAACTGGGATCCAAGACGGTGGATAAAAGCTTCTAGAAATATCCCAGCACTATTTTCAGAACCACACTACTTTAAGCCACTAACACTATAACAAAATTAACTTGTCACTGCTCTTGCAAGCTACCTTCTGTTTTATACTAGAAATAAAGCTGAATTATTGAACAGACTCTCATGACCTGAACACGTGTAAGTCTAAACACTGACCAGCCTATTAAAAATGAACACTAACAAAAGCACTTTTGTACTTCGTTTTAAAACCAGGAGCTCTGGACTGCCAAGTTGGAAAGAATTCAATAGAAGACAACCAGTAGGTCTTATTGCCATGCCTAGGAGATTTCATTCCAGGAACCAAAAAGCAAGTGACCCTTGCTTCAGACGATCACTCTTCAAATTACTTTATACACAACTAGAACAAGGTAGAAAGGCCTGGCCATGTGGCAAATAATGCTGCAATGCCAGGTTAGAGAGTTAAACACTACTCACTTTTTGAACTTCCTCTGTTCTTTCACATACCAGTATAGTAACTAACCAAGAAGACAGCCGGAATACGAGAAGAGACTCTCCAAGACATGTAAGGGACATGCAGTCCCGTGTCACCGCAGAGTCTGGACTGCAGAAACAGTCCTTACCCATGTCAGAAAGTGGCTACTAGAAGCCTTCAGTACTATACCACAGAAATCCTGCAAGATCACACCATATTATGAAATCCCAACTTGTCAACAAGTTCACAAAGGCCACAGTTTTACATTTTGCTCTTCCTGACACCAGCTCTTGCCTGTGAGGGAGATCCAAATCACAAGGTATGGATTATACTCTCAATCTTCTTATTACAAAATGGATTTGAAGCCATGCAATTTGGAAAATGCTATTTGTGCAGGCATCAAACCAAGGAAAGAAATCAGAGAAATGTTTAATGTTTCAGTCAAACGCCATCTGAAGCCACCACTTACTTGCTGCCGTCATGCCACTGTTACCAATATAACCTTTTACAGAATTCTTCTACCAGGGATAACAATCATCACATTAACTTGTCTGCAAGGTTTCAGGTGTTCAGCTGCTAAACACATGGAGCTGGCTGAGCAGAAAAGAGAGCACAGAAACTACTGCAGAAGTTGTCAGTTATGCATGCGCCTGCTCCCTAGGAAGCTTGCATTCTCTAGTCATGCTTTATTTATCTCACATTATACTCTCTGCAACCACTGATATGAGTCATGCATGAAGTTTTCTGGTTTCTAAAAATGCCACAACTACAGACTTTAAGTCCACAGCTAATTATTCTAAAGTTTCTCTAAAGATACTTTAAAGGCAGGGTTCAAAAAACACATTCATATGGGTGAAGAGACAGCTTGCCTGGGCAAGTACCAAAAGCAAAAGCTAGGATTTCAATAAAGAAGCGGGGAGGAAGATGGAGGGGTAGCTAATCTTGCCTATTGGCAAAGTCAGCCTTTCAAATGCAAACCATGTGCAACCAACTTCACTGCTGTCTTCCCAAGACTGCAAAGTGGCTCCCTAAATACCTTAGTTGCTACTCCTCCCTCTTAAGGAAAAAAACAGTAGCAAAAACCTTTAACAGTGCTACTGCAAAACAAAGCAGGGGCACTTTTTTCTACGATCTCTTCCTACACCATCTGAAGTTATTTTGGATTGCTATTTGAATGTGTTTGTGACAGTTACATAAAGTAAACAGAGACAGAAAGACTCAAGGAAGGAAGGAAAGAGGGAGTTAGGGGAGCCAGCCAACAAACATGAAAGGTTCAATGAATTAAAAATACACAGTAAACAGAAAATGGTTTGCTCAGCTAAATGGTACGTGCAGCCCAAAACATTGTTTCTACAGTATCCACTGAAAAGATGCTGTATTCCTTTATGTATCTGCAGGGAAAAAAAAAAAAAAGGGAAAAAAACCAAAAACAAACTCCACCACCCTTCAAGGACCAGACTGTTTTGGAAGAATGGTTCTGTATTATTTAAATAAACAACATAAAAAGAAGAAAGTAACAAAAAATCCCACTTACCCGTCTTTCGTCTGATCCACCACACCTGCAAGGAGCTGTACGGTGTTTGCATTAGGCAAGCCATCTCCAATGATCTTCAGGTACCGTGTGACAAAATCATTTGGTGACATGAAGAATTCGCCATTCTTCTCCACACTTGCATACTGTTAAATGAATACACTATTTAGTGCCTCAAATAATACTTCTCCAGGTATTTCTTACAGCTATCCATAGTTTCCAATCACAAACAGGCTTACATTACAGCAGATGAGACAGTTCTGCTCTGAAGAACCTACACCCAAACAGGAGAGAGTAAGTGGGGAGTTGCTTAAGCAGCTGAAGGCTTGGTTTCCCAGCCAGAAGAGTGGCAGGTATACAATTATTTGTTTATCATGTCAAGAATTTCTCCTCAGTAGTCTAGAAAGAGTTAATATTCCAGTACCAACTGATTTTTTGAAGTTGAACAAGAAGCACACGTGTAAACATGTATGTGGCACCTCTGGCCCACTGGAACTATAACAGCAATAGAATAGTCCAGCATATTTTATTATTTGAAATTACTCCTATTTTAACTATTTGAAATGACTCCTTGAAATTACTCCTTTACTCCCTTAAACTTCTAGGTTTACACCTGTGAAATGACTTTACAGTGCTAGCGGAACAGATGATCCCACAGGAGTGTCCACCTGGGGGTGCTGCTCTGGAAAAATTGCACTGCATCACCTTCAGCAACGGCTAGTCTATGAGTAAAGGAGACCCTACAGGTATTCCTGCTTGGCTGAACTGCTGAAAGAAGGGCAGAGAATAAGCATTTCCAGAAAAATGCAAGAGAAAGCAAGAACTTGGACACTTGAGCATGCTGCAGAAACAAGAAACGGGGTCCAAGACCTTACCAAACACCACCAGCATATGTTACTCCTTCTTTATACCATTACTGGCATCCTACTCCACAAACAGCACTCAACAGACGCAAGCGTATTTGTTCCAAAGGAAAGACTCCAGTAACATGTTACATATCAAGGAAAAGGAATATTAAAATATTTTGAAGATAATACAAAAATAAATACAATTGTCTTTGTTACCACCCTAACCCTGATTCCTCAGTTATCCCTCAAATTTTAAAGCCCTCGGTTTCTGTAGAAAGATAAACCTGAAATCAACTTTAAAAAAATCTTTTTCAGGGAAAGAAAATGGATAAGGACAACAATTAAAAGGAAAATAAATCCCAGGCAGCATTCGCTGAACCATGTGTTAGATTTAAGGGAAACAGATCTGTCTCAGGATATTAAATGTGCACCGAGGAAAGCAACTGTTGATTTCTTATTCAAGTTAAGGTAGGATGATAAACCATTGTTGCAGCTCCCCACAGAGCATTATCCACACTAAAGGAATAAATAAATTAGATGCCTATTGCTGGTTTGTAACATACTTCAAAGCTCCATGTTTTGTTTTACATCCCTATGGCTCTGCTAAGGGAAAGAATCTGCCAGTTCTCATTTCACAGAGCCACACTAGTGTGCAGAGTACCGTTATACCTGCTGCAGGCATGCTACTCTCAGAGGGATGCCAAAGTGTAACAGTAAGTAGATTATTTTATTCTAGTGTTACATAAATACAGT
This sequence comes from Rhynochetos jubatus, assembly GCA_027574665.1. Classification (NCBI taxonomy): domain Eukaryota; kingdom Metazoa; phylum Chordata; class Aves; order Eurypygiformes; family Rhynochetidae; genus Rhynochetos; species Rhynochetos jubatus. The sequence continues at coordinate 26,893,018 of CM050653.1, forward strand.
CTTCGGGTACAGCAATATCTTCAAGAAACAAGGCTTCACAGAAGCAAGCCTGAACAAAACATAACTTGCTTTGGCATCTATATATTGGCTAGCATTTAAGGATTCATGTTTCAACAGACACTGGTTGTAACACATGCTTTCGAGTTGATACACTGCATGGAATTTTCAATTGTATACTTCTATAAGAACTAGCAGATCAATTGATTTCAATGTAATCATTTGCAAGAAGACAGAATCTTTCAGAATCCCAGCCTCAAAAACTTTTAACACAGCTGCTATTGAGAAACAAATCAAATAAGTCAGACAGCCTATGCTTCTATATTTCATTTTTTTCTTCCAGGCTAACCCCCTGCTAGGGCACTCAATAACAGAAAACAGCACAAGGTTTCAGTGTCCCCCTGTTTCCTGTCACTGTGATTTACTCAAGTGTATTTGAAATCCAATCACGTACTCTATACTACATATAGAAAATGACCTTGGAAAATGTCAGCTTGATCACTTTGACTAAAATCTAATCTCTTAGGGGTTATGGTAGAAGACTTAGAAAAAGTAGAGTTACTCTTGGAAATTATCATAACAAAAAGAGAAAAACATCAATTCTATTGGTTTTGGAGGAAAGACATTTAAAAAAATGGTTCTTTACAATTGTATTTTTCCCCACTTTGGCAATTATACCCACAGAGAATTTGATATTATACAATAGTACTTAATGGCTTTTTGGTAACTTATTTCCATACATTTTAGATAGTCAAGTATTAACCAGTTCAACCCCATTTTAAGTAAAATTTGCAAACATTTTACTGGGGGTTTGATGTATTAAAAATGCTAAAAGTTGACTGTAATCAACCACATTTAAACTGCTAGCTTCTATTCACAGTGGCCACCATTCCTACCTGGGAGTAATTTTTTCAGTTCTTAATTGAAGTTCAAAGAATGGCTGCCAAGCTAATTTTTAAGTGAAGCTCCTACAGTCTGCAGAAGCAACTGTATTGGCCTTACCACTTTAAATCATCTGAAGCACCTTAATTAACACTCTGGCCATCGCTTATCTATAGAGCACAAAACAACATACCACATTCATTCATCATTTTTCTTTCTCAGTAGTAAGCGGCGTGACAATTTCTGTATTAGACTGGACAAAACGTTCAGCTCATATTTCATTCCTCTGCCTACTGAGACCCCTTCTTTAAGAGGAAGCAGAAAAGGATGAAAAAGGAGCTGGAGGTGGTAGTTAGTGTGCTCAACCATGACCCATTCAATCCACCAAAACTTAAAGCTGAGGGAGCTAGAGCCTTCAGAAATGCAAGAGGTGAGTGCCCACAGGCAGGTAGGAAACAACTTTCACACTATTCTCAGCAAACCAACCAACCCCCTTCATGACAACCGAGTGCAGCCTCATATTGCAGGGGGGACCAGGCTTCTCTCAACCATATCTATTCCCTTCCTCAATGATACTATACTCTTGGGTCAGTGGTCTACTCCCTGGCTGCCTTTTCTGCTGCCTTGCTCCTGCTCTTCAAGCACTTGCCTCTGAAAATCCCATTATCCCATTCTTTTTCAAGAGTCTTTTTGCTCTCCTGACAGATACAAGTTCCAGGACTTAATAAGTTAAATCCTGGCTTTCGCACTGAAAATCTGATTTGAGAGCTATAAATACTGACAGTATATGATCAAACTATAAATACTGGCAGTATACATAGTGACACCTACACATATTGTTAATAATAGCTCACAAGGGATAATGGAAAACATGCCAAGAAGTGCATGGAGAGTGGGCATGACGCTGGAGAGAGGGAAGGTAGAAGGAGGAACTTGGATGAGTATGAGCTATCTTAGGCACTCAATCGCTTAATAAAAATAATTCAGATACAACAGCTCCCTGTAGCACTGCAGGACCTACCTCACATATGTTCTCCAGACCACCAATTTATGCACTTCTTTTTCACGCCTGACTACCAAACTAATATAGAGATTGTACTAATAAGTCTTAAGAAGGCTAGGAACATTTATTTGAATTCAGCAAATGGGTCAAAGAAAGCCATATTCTAGGAAAACAGTAAAGCACACTTGTCTCAAGTATACAACCCAGTACAAAGCCGTTTCATTACTTGTGTACTGCTACAGAAGGCCAACACAGAATGAATTTTTGAATTAAATGATACATTCACAAGGTGGTCTTCCTAACACTTCTACAAATTACAAAAGCAGAGATAACCCTGAAGGAAGGAAGCAAGCAAGGATGGGAGAAGAAAGTTTACCAAACGGTCTAAAATCAAGGTGTCTACATGAACATTTTATCATGTGTAGGAACAGTATTGAAACTCCCACCCCATTTTCCGAACAATGCGTTTTTTTTCTAAGATAGTAATACTTCTTCTGAGTCAATACAATAATCACTCAGGAATGTATCTGACTTCTTGGTGAGCATTGTTCAATTCTGATAATGGTATTTAAGTCTAACATGGTAATAATACAGTGAATGATTAATGGTTGGAAAAACTATCAAGAGTTGTATGCTGCAATAAAGGAGTACAAGATATGAAAAATTTAAGCAGAAAAGGTAAAATATTTACTTTATACATACCTTCAAAAATATTGTTTTCAACTCAGCTGGATCAGCTCTCTTGGTTAGAGCCACCTACAAGTAAATACAATTACATTAATATGCATAATTTATACAAAAGATGTCAAAGTGTTATTTAAAAGGAAGAATTCAAACAACAGAATAAGTGATGGAAATAAATGTTCACCTTAGATAAATTAGGTACTGTTTTAGCTGCCCATGCCTATTTTACTCATTGCACATTTACACTAAGTTATTCATCATCTTTGTTGTAACTGCTTCCCTTATGCAACCCTGTAATTCTTAAACAAGCACGCATTAACAAGCCATAAAGATATTCAAGTATCAAATCTTTTCAACATACCTCTCTGCTGGGATTCAGCATTATATCATCTTTACCATATAGATTTTTTTACTTCCAGCATCTTTCATCTAAGGATTTCTAGGTACCATATGCAGCCCCCAACTGATAGATGGCAAGAATAAAATACTCAGATTTACAAACTCATCCAAGAAAGCAATGCCCTAAGAGACTGAATTTCAATGCAATTACTTGTTTTATTGGTACTTCTACCTCCTACTTCCAACACTTTAAATAGTTTAAACTTAGACTGTAGACCTTTTTGATGCGGTAAACTGAGTATCCAGATCTTTCCACAGATCAGCCAACTAGTCAGTTACAATTGAAATCTGTCACATTTATCACCATGAACCCAAAATAATTAGGAAAGTATTTTTTTTACAAAACACTGACTTACACATATTTTATATCTGCTATGGAGTAAGCCCATCAGCATTTTCCTTGTTGACATACAGTGCCATTCATTTGCTGCTTTTGGCAGAAAGTGGATTCACCCCCTCAGTCTGCACCAGCTATAGTTTCCCATTCTTTCTTCAGGATACTCTGATAAAGTCTTGCTTGCCAACATAACAACCATCACCTGGTAAGTCAATTCAGCACATCAATCTATTTCTAATTAAAAATTCCTTCGCAAACAAACCTGGATTTTCAAAGAACTTGTGAAAACATCTGTAATGAGCAATAAACATTCAAAAGGCAAGATGTAAAATTTTACACTAAGAATTAAATATCAGAAATGTGATGACTACCTACTTTCTTGACTCTCCAGAGCAATTGAGAGCCAATGTGACTGAAAGTGCATTTCTAGGAGGACACTAGACAACTGCAGAAAATTATAGGAGTCTGTACAACAGCATTATATCCTCACACGTACATTTAATGAAGTAAGTTTTTCCTCATAAGTAATTTAAAAAAAAGACAGACCAAAAAAACCCATACAAAAAAATACCAGGGTATTTTAAGAAAAGTGTATTAAAAAGGTTTCTTACAAAATTTTGTAAGTTTTTTTTAAAAGGTAAAAACCCACACCTGAAGATATGCAAGGACTCAAATGACAGAGTCCACAGCTGGAGTCCCAGTTCTGTGTTTTCACAGAAATCCGTGTGGAGGCAGTTGCAAAAAATCAGAGCGTAATTGTGAAGCTGGGAATCTAAAAATGTGTATTTTCTAAAGTACATGCTGTCCTAAATGTAATCACTGTATAGTAAGCAGAGATTTACTTTAACCCCATTTGTAAAAATCTGGTATGCTAGAGCAATTGGGAACTTTGCAGAAAGAAAAAAAAAACCCCATTTCTATACTGCTGCAATGCAGAATCTCGCCACTATACTGGCAAACAAAAGCCACTTCAAACCCTTAGAGCTACTAAAAATAAATCAGTATCACACTTTCTCTCCCTTGAAGTTTAAATTTTATTCTGTCCCAGAAATCTAAGCCTAAAGAAACCAGGGATGAAAAGAACAAAGGGAAAGGGTACATGCTGATAGCTAACTTACACTCATTTTCCTTTGGTTTTACTGACATGAACCATCTTGGGAAACTTGGGAGACAAAATTTGCTCACAACCCAGCTGACATTTTTCAGCCCCCTTTTGATTATGAGGGGATTTTAGGGATTTTTTTAATAGCAAGTTTATTTTAAACCATATACTGAAAGACAGGCCAAAGCTGGCCAGGCCAATGAATGCATACAAGCACTGCAGCCCAGTAGCCCAAGCAGAAGCTGCAGACCAGTTTCCCTCTGTTTCCTGCAGTAGACTTCCACATCCTTCCACTTCCCAGGAAACAGGAGAGGAAAGGGATGGGTTTGTCTATGTGTCACCCACCATTCTCCATACTGAAAGGTCTAATTGATCCCCAGCAAGGAAAAGAGCCTCTATTACATCACATTACATTACAGCCCCAGGAGGACTGATGCTACTGCAGCCATACCAGTGCTAAGAGTAGTTAATTCAGCCTTTCATCCATCCCCAGCTGTGGGAAAAGCTGGAGCTGCACACACGGGGTACAAGAACTGATCCTGATGACAGGCGTTACTAGCAGATTCCCCTTCTGGAAAAGGTCAAAATATCGCTTTCAGTACCATTATGAAAACTGTTCCCAGTTGAAGGTGGGTTAAGTAACCTGATGCCAACAAAACTGCAAGCCAACGGGTAGCACGCCTGATGGAAAGGAACCCACAGATAGAAGCTGCTTCTCCTTCAGGCAACTCAGGTGACATTTACTGACTTTCACATAACTGGACTTAGGTGATGTGTGTTGTTACTGGGAAGGCTTCTCCATTTCACTTTATCTTCTCTCCATAAAGACAAAAGGCAGCCTGAGATAAAGCCAGCTATGAACTGCTAGGCATGACCTCATTCTAATTGCATGAGGAGGCATTTGACAAAGCACATCTGAGGGAAATGTTGTTTGTTACTGCTCTAAATGTGCTTGTTACTTCCCTTTCCAAAGAGATGCTTTGTAACAGAGACACTTCAAAACAACCAGTAACTTTTAAGTATGGTTCAGTGAAGAAAGCTCTTCAACATTTACTTTTAAAAAAAACAGTATCCTAAAGTAGATACTTGAAAGTTTCCGCCAACATACTACATGGAATGTGCAATACACTGTGTATGAACAACAGTCAGCACACACAATGTGAGAACTGAATTAAGAAATGCCAAATCCCTCCCATTAGCAATGACATCCAGCAAAGGGAGACAGAGGGTGCACAGAGAGAGGGCAAGCTCTGTAAGTGGGGGACAGTAACACATGGGTTGATTTACACTCTGGAGCTGCTCATATCCTTAGACTCCCTTGCACTGTGACCTCAACTTCAGCTCATTTTCTCCAGCGGACCTCTTTTTTCCTTGTTGACTTATGCTCAATTTACACTGACATGGATTTTCAGTCGCACTTCCACCCTCAACAACAAATGCAGACCCTTCCCAGAAAATCCTAACCGTACAGCAACACAAGAAAACAGAATCCACTGGGAGTCAAAGAAAATTATATTACGTTTCAAATCAACTGTATTAATATATTTGTCATACAGAAGACAGAAGGAACAGGTTGTCAGATGTTATGTGATATCAAGAGATACAAAAGGATGAATAAAGTAGTGAGTGTGCGCCACCCAGTAAAAAACAACAACATGGGAGGGCAAGAGAGAAAAAAAGGGCAGAAGGAAAATCAGAATTAACACCAATACGGCATTAACCTAATGGCAAATATGTCTGACCTTCTTACCTTTACAGTAAAAATCACCTTAGTAGCCACCATTTGGATAAAGTAGAAAGGCGATGGGCATCCAAGAACACTTGGGAATTCTACAATATTCTAGAAAGCTTACAGGGACGACAGCAAGTTCTAGCCAAAGATAAAGAGACAAACATCTCTAATACTGTTTCTTCCTCATGGTTTAACCTGAATACAGCTGAGTAAGTTGATGTAGGTAAAGATGACCCCTCTACCTCAAAATCTTACAAAATGCTGACATCAAGCTGGGAAGGCACTGGAGAGCTGCCCCTCTCCAAGCAGAGAACTGGAGCTGTGGCAGGGTTGCCTTGCTGCCAGGCACTGGTGAGCTCAGCCTGTTTAATTCTAGAGCATACCATCTACAGGCACATACGTGAACAAAAGATGTTTGATGAAAAGCCTAACAGGGGATCACAAGCTCTAGTAGCTTCCTGTTGAAATTAGGATTATTTTTTTAAAGTTCTTCCATTCTTAAACACAACTGAAGAAACACAATATATTTGGCACAACTAAAAGACCTCAAATCCAGATTGAAACCTCATGTCTTCTAGAGGTGTTCTTTAGTTTCATCGTAAGTTATTGAGTCCACCTGTAAGATTCAAACACATGTGGCCCAGTTTATGTAAGAGGTCAGATTAGATCATTGCAATGTTTCCTTCTGGCTAAAAGTATACATATACACTCAAAATGTGCGACTCCAAAGGAGATCAAACCAGGGTTTGACCTTACATTCTTGTTTAAATGAGTGACTGGAATATCGGAAACCAGTTAAAGCACAGTTAATGGCCAAGTTTGAATTCAGACCAGAAATCTATTAATACTGTGTAAGTATTATGCTAAAACAACACTTCAGCGTGCATTTCAATACAACTAACTTGCTTACATAGATGAGAATCACCCTTCTCCATATTTACACTAATACTACCACAAACAGACAATCTTCTAACCTAGCAGCTCCCCTTGGTCACTCTCCTTCATCAGGTGCAGCATCGTAAGCTACAATTAATTGTTCTGCATCAACACCTGCCCAGGGCACTGCCTCCTGTTTCAGCTGCCCCAATAGCCATTTTTCCTTAGTCCAACATACTTGAGCACATTCTCACCTGAACAAAAAGACTGCTGTTCTGCGAAACTGAATCCAAGTACAAGAACTTGACTGTGATCTGCAATGGAAAGCAAACTATGCAGAACTCGGCATACTGGGGAAGTCTGCAAGCAAGATGTGGACTGGCTCACTAAACAGGGAACCAGACAACTAAGGAGAGCTGATCCAGAATACAGATCAAAAAGACCTTCTTGCCAGACCTCCCTACTGGTAAGCAGAGAATTTCTCCTAGGAAAATACAATCAGATGGCATCTGGCATACCTGCTATATTGGGTTTGTGTGGCAGGGTTTTGGTAGTTGCAGAGAGGCCACAGGTGTAGCTCCTGTGAGAAGCTGCTGGAACCTTCCCTGGCTTCAAGTTGGACCCATCTCTGGCCACCACAGCTGAGCCAGTCAGGGATGGTGATAGTGCCTCTGGGATCACATATTTAAGAGGAAGGAAAAAAAAAAGCTGCTAGTGAACCTGCAGCAGGGAGAGGAGTGGTATGTGGGAAAGACAACCAGGCAGACACTGAGGTCAGTGCAGAAAGGTGGGGAGGAGGTGGCTGGAGCAGAGGTTCCCCTGCAGCCCATGGTGAGAGGGCAGGCTGTGCCTCTGCAGCCATGGAGGGTCACGGGGGAGCAGAGACCCACCTGCAGCCCAGGGAGGACCCCACGCCAGAGCAGGCGGATGCCCAAAGAAGCCCATGACTGTGTGAAGGCCACGCTGGAGCAGGCTGCTTCTGAAGGACTGCACCCTGTGGAAGGGAGCCATGCTGGAGCAGTTCATGAAGAACTGCAGCCCATGGGAATGGGTCACATTGGAGAAGTTGGTGGAGGACTGTCTCCCGTGGGAGGGACCCCAGGCTGGAGCAGGGGCAGAGTGTGAGGAGTCCTACCCTGAGGAGGAAGCAGTAGCAGAGACAGCATATGATGGACTGACCACAACCCCCATTCCCCGTCCCCCTGTGCTGCTTCGGAGAAGGAGGTAGAGAAATTGGGAATGAAGTTGAGCGCAGGAAGAAAGAAGGGGTTGGGAGGTAGGTGGTTTTAAGATTTGTTTTTACTTCTCATTATCCTACTCTGATTGATAACACATTAAATTGATTGTTTTCCCCAAGTCATATCTGTTTTGCCTGTGACCATAACGGTGAGTGATCTCTCCGTGTCCTTGTCTCGACCCATGAGCTTTTCCTTGTATTTTTTCCCCCCCATCCCACTGCAGGAGGATTGAGCAAGTGACTGCATGGTACAGAGTTGCCAGACGGGCCTAAACCACTACACCTACGCAAGGGCTTATAGTAAGTAACACTGTAAGAGAAGATGATAACTACTAAGCAGGTATCTGTTACATTCAGTCTGATCAGTCTGAGCACAGTCAGCTATGAGAAAAAAACATTTATTTTCCAAAAACAGTTATCATCCTCAGAGACACTTGCAAAAGCGTAACCCTACGCTAAGTAGCAGTTACTGCATTCCTTTGTCTAACAACAACTAGCTATGCTAAGAAAAAGAAATGTTATTAACACTAATCAACAAAGGCTTCCCAGAACCTACAGGCTGATTTAGTATGCAGAGCTACAGAGTAAACACTACTGAAACTAGACAGTTGTGCTGAGCCTGCCCCCAAACACGGCAAAGCAGAATAAAATTTGCTAGCTGACAAAAACAGAAAATCTCAAGCAAAACTATTCGCATCCATCTTCACTCTGTCACAATTACAAGTCTCCAGGCAATTCCCAGTCCGGCTTCTGCACCATGGTAACTGTAAGCCTCACTTCCCCCAAGTGCATCAAAGCTAACAGACCTACTTTATTGGGCAATTACCTGCTAGCTTTGATCCTCCTTTCAACAACGCAAAGCAAATGCAGCTGGCTTGTTCCTAAGTTGGTTCTCACACAAGGAGGTTCCCAATAAACCACAATATTTTTGCATGTAAACTGACTGGGTACCAACACACAGTTATCAATTACATACACACAGGAAAACGCTTATCTGGTTTGTCCAATGCTTCAAGTAGGTATAGAAACACAGGTGGGAGTAGTGTACCTCTGAAGAAAAACTGCTACAAGAATAGCTAATTAATGCTCCACGAAAAGATACTTAGACTGTGTACTTCTACAGTTTTCCTACTTAAAGACCTGGAAAAGAGAAGGACCATGAAACTAGCCCAATACTAAGGTAAAAACAGCTAGGCATTATCGTTGCTCAGCAAAACTGTTTAACAAAAGGACAAAGCATCATACTGTGACCAATACTATCCACTCCAAACTTTAAGCACGTATCAGAGGATGCAGTTAGGAACAAACTGGACTATTAGTTTGTAGTCAGCCTCTGGACTAGGACAAGGATGCAATTGCTGTCATTCCTACAACCAAACATGACGCACTCTACTACAGTGAGAAACTGAACCTGATAAAACAACTCTTTGGGACAGAAATTTCTCTTTCACTTTTCAGACTGCTATCAGAAAAAGCTCAGCTCTCCAATCACTTTCTCTACCTATCTATCATAAAGTGCTACAGTACTCTGACTGCATCAGTCCATCTTCTTCCTCAAAGTAGTATTCCCTATTGTCTCATTGCTCCTCTGCAACATGTTTTCACCCAAGATGATCTTCAGGACTGTGATCCAAAGATACACAAGCAAGCCACTTTGCTATGGCCATTATGTAATATTAACATATCCCAACATATCTCAGCAAACTAGAGCTCACCACTCACTTGAAGAAATGCAGTAATTATACATAAGATATATTAGGGGTTCCTCAAATAAAAAGTTTATTTCCAAATGAGCTACTAATGAGAATGGAAGAAGCAAAGGATAGGAAAATTCTCCAGTGTAACAGCAAGATCAAAAGCAGTTCCTGGAGGAAGAAGATTATTAGATACCCGTTATCACTCAAAAACTGTCAAGGAGAAGTGGCAGACTATTAGGGGAGCACGAATGACTGGCACCCAAAGTTATTAGCATAAAATATGCTTTTGGACCAGGATTAAGCAATGGGTAAGCCACAATTAAGACAGAAGGCCATTTAACAGCATGGTTCTCACAAGGTGGCACCTTCAAGAAGCATCATCTCGCAGCTATGCAGAGTACCAGTGAGCTCCAGGAGAGCCATCACTGAATGCAACAAACTACTAACAAGCCTCTCCAAGGTCCCCATGCTCATGGTACTCGAGGTTCGCAACAGCTCACAGTTCAGAGACAATCACGTCTGGTTTCACCTGCCTCCTAGCTCTAGCCCCTAACACCCAAAAGCTCACTCTGTCCCTGGCATGGCACAAAACAAATTTACAATCTAAATGATGAGACGCTTCTTCCAAGAGGAGTTGCAAACAAAAGATTCAAAAGAACAGGTATGATGCTGCCTCACCAGGAAACTTCTTGAGTGTCCTGCAACGTGCCTGACACCATGCAGTGGACGCAGCGACCTGAAGTGTCCCGTGCTTTATCTGACACCTTCCTACATTACAGAACCAAGACAGAAAACAGTAGCAGGAATAAACATCTTGGACAGTGTTACAAAAGGTTTCTCTGTGGTTTTCTCTCCTGCAAGTCAATGCAAGGGACGGTATACTGTGGCCCAAGGTCCCAGTGAGTGAGCAGGATCGTTGCAGCAATAAACAAAAACCTGCTGCCTTTTGAAGAAAGCAAACCTGGAGCAGTCTTGTACAGGGGTATCGTAACAGAATGATCTGCTCTTAGATAACCACTAATTCTGTGACGAGGGGAAAAAAAATATTATATGGATGTGCAATCAGTGCCTGTAAACTTGTGGGAAGGTCTGTCTCAAGATGTTGCTAGAGTAACAGTTGTTATTTGTGACTTCATGCTAGAGAAGGAGCAAGTAAAAGAAATGCACTGGAGAAACGTTCCTATACACTGCATGTCCTAACTAATAATTGTGTGACAGGAATTATGTTGGAATAACTGACAGGTAAATGTATTTTGTTTCAGTGTTGTGTTTTCTTCTTTGAACACAGAAGTTCACTTTTCAAGATCCTATTTATAATCAAATCCATCTATTCAACTCTAGTCAAAATGCTACACCTCAGCAACTCAGAGAACTAGAAAGGGTGTGGGAGTGGGCATGAATCCCTATGTGCGCATGGATCCAATTCTACAACCTTAAAAAGAACAAAAGACAACTGCACAATGAAAACAGCATCACACTCAAAGCAAACTTATTAAAGGCTATAAATGATTAGACTCAAAGAAAATTTTAAGTCCTACAGTCAGGAACCTTTCCTCATAGCTAACAAAAATAACAGCAGCACTCCAACACATACCTGGGCAAATAATAACACTGTGCTACTTGAAACAATATGAAAAAACACCCCACCACAGGTCCTTTTTTCCTTTTCTTATTTGTCTGTACAGTGCTCAGCACATGGAGAGCATGCCCCATGCTCAGAGACAGATGAAAGTCACAGGAACTATCCACCTTTCCCAGATAAACATGCTATTCAACCTCTGACAACAGAAAACCTGGGCTTTCAAATAACAAAGTATCTCTCTCCCCCTTAAAGATTTTTACCTGTTATCTCAAAATACCTATGCCAAAATACAAGTTTGCAAACACAGTCTCTTTTGCCTGCAAGTCACCATGTGTACAACCCTCATCATAGGGGTTTCAGTTTGAAATTATTAGATATCTCTCTGAAGACAGGGTAGTTACAAAGTAAAGGCAGTTTAACATTTTCTTTTACATTTTTTATCTTCAGTATTAACAATAAACCAATGCTGCCACAGATCACTGTAGGTGTGTGATCTTCATTCTTGCAAAGGACCTGAACAGAAAGTTGAAGCTATCGAAGAGGGTACTTGGAAATAATTTGCAGTTTCATGTGGGAATATTAAATACCCAGCAAAGATATCAATCATTTGTGTAAGGCAGTGACTGTAACACTAAAGGCTTATTTGCCAGTGACTTGCCGCAACTCAGTCAAAATTCTTACATAGTTCACAATAGTTCTCCATCATTTGCAAAAGTTGTAAGATAGCTGACAACAATAATTAAAATCTTGCCATCTCCTTAAGAAACTGCAGAAACATTTCCAGCGTTTTAATACATTTTAATTCTTCCATTTCATCCCTCGGACACTTGGGTTGATGTCAGCACCCTGACATCACCAAACGACTGCAGAACAGTACATCTGCCATCCCACAGTATGCTACTGGTATTGGCTGACAGTGTAGTTCCCTTTTTGTCATCAACTGTCAAAAATGCAAGAGAATTCCAAGAACTTTCTGACCAGTTGATCAAGTCCTTTGAAATGCAAAAAATTAACGTGTTGCCTCACGAAAACATTGGGCAATTGATCAGCAGTTACTCCTCACAGCTTGCACAACCTGTGCCAGCACGGGTAGTCTTCGAACAGTGAAAAGCCAGGCGACCTTCCCACTAGTTTTCATTACTTATCCCTCTGTTTAATCAAACTGTAGGTCACACACCACACAAAGCACCCCCAGGTTTTCAAAGTCACAAAAGAATTGAGACACATATTCTGTATAAAACTTTCTAAAAAGACTGAAGGAAGGTAGCATATTTGACAATCTTTTTGTGAATACTTTGCTAAGCTCCTTCCATCGTTTCCAAAAGTTCAGTGCCCTCTTGTCCTCCCTCCCCACCGATCCACAGGGAAAGGAAAAAAGCTGGTTTGCTAACCCTAACTTGTCCATGGCACACAGAATAAGGAACTGTGTTGAGTGCTATTTTAATTATACAGTATTTGGGTTGAATGTTTACACATTTGAGAATCAAGTATTCTGTTTTGGGCTATTCTTACAACTGAGACACTGAATCTACAGGTTCCATGGAATGAAACACCAAAAGCAAATTGCAAGAGGTTTATAGTCACTGTTATTTTCTTTACCGAGAGAAGAAAAGAGAAGCCCAAAACTTCTGTAGTACAATGTTCACGATGCAGAAAAGACTGAACCCACTGCTTCACACCAGTCAGCCTTGAAAGAAAAGGAACTTTATTTGGGCACGTGAACAGCAGTGAAAGCAATTGTACGAAGTTTGTTGTTGCCATGTTTTTCTTCCTTTTGAACAGCATCAACATGGGACTAATTCATGATCTTTACAAAGTAGTTTCCAGTTAGACTGACACACAATGGCAAGCAGCGTTAGACAGGTGAAGTGACAGGAAGGAGGAAGCCTGACTTGATGTCAGTGACAAAAACTATTTTAATGGAAATGTGAAATTATTAAAAAATTTCTTCCCCTAAACACGTGAAGATTTCTCTAGTCAGATTCAGACTACACAATGGGCTGAGAGCAGGAATCAGCTAGACACTGTATTTTTACATACCACGATCTTTTCTAATGGCTTTTCATACTCAGTGCCTCACTTAAAGGTTTCTTCTGCCAAAGATGTGTTAAATCGCTGATGTTGCATCAAAAAGTAGTTGTCAAACATGATAAAGACCTACAACAATAAAACACGTGACCAAGAGGTTTTAGTAGCCGAGGATTCAGGGATGAGGGGAAACAGGTCATATTTCCAAGGCACAGGAAGATGACAATAATAACAAACAGCCTGCTGTTTATTCAGTAATATTAATTTTCAGACCTCTCTTCTTCTATCCTAAAATCAGTCCTATGTACCAGGTCATGCGATAGACAGATGTGACAGGAAAGTCCCACAACAAATGACAGATGACAATGCTTGACTGCTACTGCAGAACGTAGCTTTCAATTAAGTCCTGTAAGTAGGGAGCCTAGCACCCTGCTGCTGATACAGGACCACATCCCAGTCTCTCTCCCACGCCATAACATCACGCACCTGACCAGAGGCTAGAATAAGAAGTTGTAGCGGGCACCTGACATAAAGGAACTGTAGAAAAAACACAAAGCAACACCACAAACACACAAAAGTAGGAAGAAGCATTAAGGCAGGAGACCTCAGTGTCGGAAACCATGTGTGCACACGTTTAAACACAGACCTCCAAAGCAGAGTTGCATGCGCAGATGTAGAATCTTTGTGTCATGATCCTGCTGAGGGCCTTTTATGTTTTGGAGACGTTACCTGCATTTTGATTAACACCTATCAGTCTTTAATGAAAGATGTAGTCAGATGCCGCTCAAGCAACTCCAACAGTGAATAATTTTCTCTAATTTATTCCTTAAAAAGTACTCTAATTTACTACTTCAGATGAAGCAGGCACGTTTGCTAACTTCCCAGAATTAAACATCCATTGACTGAGGCAAAACTCCAAAACTCTGCATAAGTGACAGTTCTATTGGCTGAGACAGTTTAGGGAAGTTGGTGTAAGAATTGGCAATTTAAATATGAAAATAATCAGAATTTCTTCCTCCTACTGGCTGAATGATTGGCATTTGGCTTGGGATCATCATTGTGAAAGCATCCTCCCCTGTTGACTAAGTGCACTTTTAGGCAGTACGCAAACACTATGCAGAAGAAGGCAGAAAAATGTGTGCCCTTCTATGACTTCGTATTCTGAAATCTACAGACATTTTTTCTATTACACAACATCAGAAAGAAAAAACAAAGAACAGAGAGTGCTAGTTGTTTGCTCCTCATCTCCTTGCAAAGCCAGCACTTAAAGAAGACTCCAACCTGCACAAGGAACCTCCTTTGAACTTTCCATTTCCTAGGAAGTTTAAACTTAACCTCTCAGATAGAAATGAAGCTCAGTTCCAGGAAAAGAATGGTTTTAAATCTTCAGTGAATAAAGATCAGATAGTATTCACCTACAGAAAGTGAAATACATGAAAAGATAAATATAAAATTGTGCATGAAGCTGGAAAAATCTGTAGTCAATGGCATTTTACACAACAATCTGAATTCCAGTAAATCAATTCAGTTACAAAGGAAGTACCAACCAGATTACAGTGTCATAAAGGGAGAGAAAGAAAGCATAACCTCTGTTGAGGAAATAACACATGGAATTCAAACACATCAAATAACTGTTCTCATCCTTTTCCTAAAGTTTTCAGTTTAAGAAAAATTTGTTCAACTCTAACAGAAATACCCAGACTTTGATCCCCTATGCTTCCCTCCCTGTGCAGTTCCACAACTGTTACGTTTTAAATTTGCTCAACAGCTTTTTAGCTCAACAGCCAAGATCTTAATACTCCAGACCACTAATTACATAAAGGCCTCTGAAGGGGCTGGGGGAAGTCTGCTTTGACTGAAGTCTGCTCTGTTTCTAAGGTTGGCTAATAACTATGGACATCTAGCTGCACACCACCTTCTTCCGTATTCTAGCTTTGGAATTACGGTTGCTCTCTGCAATTCTTCAGTTGCCCTAATCATAAAAATCACAGTTGTAAAAAGCACATGACAGACCCCCATAATTGCAAAAATAGCCTTTAAAAGCCATGAAATTTTTATACTGATGAGAATTTTTTTAAAACTAGACTTTAAGAATTTAAGGGTATATTATCATCACATGGGATTGATTTATGGTGGTACCAGAAGATTGGAAATAAATTAAAGACTGCATGCTAATAACCTTCAAGTAAAACTATTTTCTTAATATTGTTGTTTTGAACAGAAGACATAATCAAGTTCCTGCTATATAATTTGTGGCTAATCTCAATATAATTTAATAATAGTTCTACAGATAACTACAACTCTAGGATTATCATTGCTGGCTTACCAAAAATTTGACCTTAGCAGGTGAATTTAATTCTGCATTCTGGGAGCTTTTAGAAAATAAGATATGCTGGTCAAAAAGCACATAATGTGCTTTTCAAAGGTCAGTTTCTAAAAGACTTTTCCTCAATTTACAACATAGCATTAACCATTTGCCTCCCTGATCAGTCTGCTTTGCTGTCAGATGTTCCTGTCCCAGATACCTGAGAGGTGCTGTCCCATTCACTGCAATCACAGCCACCTAAAATATTAACGGTAAAAATGACAAAAATGTGGCAGGACTAAGGAAACAAGACAGGCTCACACGAAAATCTGCAACATCTACTGAAAACAAGAGGCGATTTGGATGCTGCTTGACCGAGAGCTTGGGTGAGAACCAAAACTGTCTCACCTTTCCAGCTTGCACAGCAAATATTGTGGTGTAACTATGACCTACTTAAAAACCAAATGAAGCTCCAACTGATGGCAAGCCCCAGATCCTCCAAAAAGCCTACATTTAAATTCAGTAAACTCAACTGACAGTGCTTCAGAAGGAACACAAACTGTCAGGTGGAACAAGGGCTGCTGCAGGGACAAGAACACTCTATGCCACAGACAGGAGATAAGGAAAGAAAATATGTCACTTACGAAAAGAATCACAGAGTAACTAAAGCAATCACAAGTTGCAGTAGTACTATTTATTACCACAAATTCAGATTGGGTAAGTTTTCCAAATATAATATCTGGGTTAAAAAACCCCACAATGACGACTCCCATAAAAGTGCCAAGCACCTGTTCCCAGAGGGATATAAACCACCCTTTAGCTCTAGTCCAAAGTCTTTGAGATTGGGTTTCCTGCTGAAGGGATGAGCAAAGCACCAACATTATTGATGCTAGCATGGGCTGTAGGGAGCAAGACAGAGGTGAGGTGGAGGTCACAGTCATAACGGCAACAGTAATCAATAACACAAACACACGAAACCTCTTTGCAGCTAGGTTTTTCATTTTGACCTTTGTACATTTTAGTATGGACAATTCATACAACAATTTACATCTGTAACAATAATTCAAAAACTACCAAGATAAAAAAAAAAACCATAAGGATGACTGCATCATATGCAAGGTTCCATCATCTTCACCACTAAGGTTAGGGTTTCACCTGCCGCCTGACTCCTAACAAGCTTAGACTGCAGTTGTTGGGCTAGAACTGACCTGCACTGTTAGAAAACCATGTAGGGACCAGCCTAATTAAGGCAAATATAACTATAAACTTGCCTAAACCAAGTTCTACAGTCAAGGCAGTTCACTTTTGAATACATAAATAAGCCAGAGATACATGTTTTCAAAAACAAAACCAACACAACACTGAACCATCTGGAAGGGCAGTTTGATTTTTTATTTCACATCAGATTTTTCCTTTTAAAAATGCTCTTTATCAGTCCAGTTACTGGACTATACAGAGAAAATGGGACAAGAGATTTTCAAAGAGTTTAGCATAAATATTTAAGAGGAAAACGGTGACAAATTTTTCTTGGTGTTTCAGTTCCATTTTTTACTTTCCCTCTTCTCAACATTTAAACTGACTGTTGTCCACTGGCATTTAAATAACTAACGGGTATATTAGTTGACCAATTCTATGACGATCTCCCAATTTTGCCTCTGCAAAACTTACGTTACATCCCCATGGCTATGTTCTTGCACCTTGCCTCCTACACTTAGGGAAAAAGCCCTAGCACCTCCATGGTTATCCTGAGCCAAGTAGGAAGGGTTGTCAACGAACGAACCACCTGATACACAGAAAACAGTATAGAGGAAATTTTGGTAAAAAACCAATTCCTTCTCATTTCTCTGCTGAGCAGTGGAAAATGCAAAACATTTACAATGCAAGGCAGTAAATAGTTCTATGGTTGTCAATAAGACAACCCTTCACAGGTTTCCAGCTTGAGGTACTGCTATGAGCAGTGCTATGTTAGAGCACGTCAGCCACATGACTCTGTGTTGCTTTGCTGAGAAGCATACTGGGGAACTGCTATGATTCAAAGCAACCAAAAACAATTTTTACTTTTTTTTAAAAAAGCTGTGATACTTTTTGCCAATTCACTCACTGTAATTCACCCCAGCACCATTACATTACCCTAATACTGAATGTTTATCATTATCCAAGTTGAATCACAGCTTCAGAGTTACCATGGTCTTTTAAAAAAGTAGTGACCCGGCGGTTCAGGAAACAAACAGGTACCTCTTCACACCAACCCAACCAACAGAACAGCTACACGAGTTCAGTCCTGGCACCAGAGCAGAGAGACAATCAGCCCAGTATCAGGAAGGCAAAACAGGCAAAGAACCAGTCCCAGAGGCCTGGCCAAGGACTCCAAAGAAGAACCATTAACCTCCGAAAACTATAGAAGTAGTGACTATACTAAGATTTTTAAATTATTTTTTAAAGGTTTGGCTGTCTGGGCACACGTCTGCCAATCTCAGTGCACTCTCTACAAATAAAACGTGTGACTGTGTATTTGCAAACTCCACTTTGCTCAGCCTCTAAGGGTCAAATCCATTAGCATGCTCCACTACCTCAGTCACGGCATGATGCAAAACCCAATCCTTCTACGAGCAGAAAGGCGCATGCGATTTAAGATTATTGGGATTCCAGAAGTTCCACCAAGGTGCACATCCAGAACCGCCGCTGCCCTGGCTGAGCCCATACAGACATTTCAGACACACTGAGCAGGCCTCCCTGCTCCAGCCCTGCAACCACACATGCAACACATCTGACGTGCGTTGGCAGAACTGTTAAGCATCAAGCACAGCAAGCCTCTGAAAACATGGCAGGTGGAGGCATCATTCATGCAAAATGCATAAACTCTGCTAGCAACAGAGAATTCAAATCTCCCCCCTCCCAGCTGGGTGCCCTAATTGCTAGGGAACAAACTGGGTTCTGGCCCACTCCCCTGTCTGCCCAGTCCTTGTGTTGCTAACTACTCAGCATCCCTGCCTGAAATGGAAATAATAGCCTTGCTGTTTGAAGATCCTTCTGGGACTTCCCTACCTTTTCATTTCCCACTGGCTGATTTAGGTGCTCCCTAGTCAGCATGCTGGTTGTTGCAATATCTGTTGCTGGACAGCTCAGATAGGTTTCCTAATTCTACTTCCAAAGCCAAATGGCTAAAAGTTAGCATGGAGATGTTGATTCAGAGGACATCATACTTAGCCTAAATTCCAGGCTCTAGTTTTCACACAGAATTGTAGAATCATTTAGGTTGGAAAAGACCTTTAAGATCATCAGGTCCAACCGTTAACCCAGCACTGCCAAGTCCACCACCAAACCATGTCCCTGAGCACTACATCTACATGACTTTTAAAAACCTCAAGGCAAGTGGACTCCACCACTGGCCTGGGCACCCTGTTCCAATGCCAAATGACCCTTTCATTAAAGAAATTCTTCCTAATACCCAATCTAAATGTCTCTTGGCACAACTTGAAACCATTTCCTCTTGTTCTATCACTTGTTACTTGGTTGAACAGGCCAACCCCCACCCCTCTACAACCTCCTTTCAGGTAGTTGTAGAGAGCGATAAGGTCTCCCCTCAACCTCCCTTTCTTCAGGCTAAACAACCCCAGTTACCTCAGCCACTCCTCACAAGACTTGTGCTCTAGACTCTTCACCAGCCTCTAGACCTTTCACATGTCTAAGAGTAAGTCAGTGAGTAAGGCAGACCTTCAAGGAGACGCAACGAGTGAGTTTGCTGGTCAGCAAAGAAATGGTTCTTGCAGGATGCCTAGGCATGCAAGACATCATAGGCCTATGAATCCAGCAGCTGAGGTTAGGCAACTCCCAAGTATCCAACAAAAGGAGTTTCATCAGGTCTGCAACAAGCTCTATTTCTTCTGTTTCTTCTCTAAACGTATGTAGTCTGGTGTACATGCATTCACTTCTCCACTCTCTCTCAAACGTTTCTTTTTTTCCCCCTCTTTAGAGAAAAATTCCAACAACCAACCCCTTGTGCAATTTCATCCTTTAACACACTGAATTTTGTGCAGGCCAAGTAACATTTTTGGTAAAGAATATAATTGCAATTGCACGTTTCTAAGGTATTGTAAATAGCATGAAATGATTCTAAAATGTTAAGAAAAATGCATTTGCAGTATTCCTTTAAGTGTTTTAACAAAGCTTCAGTTGAAATTGCTTTATTTCAAAGCAATCGAAGATAGAGTATTTTTATAAGGACCTCTTCTCTCCCTGCAAATGACTGAGATACGGATACTTTCCAGAAAGAAAAGGCACCAGAAAATACACAACTTTACATTTTACTAGCCACAGTTATCTAGCACCATAAAACATCAGCTGCTCGGTTTCTGAAGACTGCGTCGTAGATGAAGCAAAACAGCTTGATGAGCAGAGTCACAGTAGTACCCAGAGGCCTTATGCAAGTTCAGGTTTGGCACCATACACACATACAGGCTCTGTTCAGTACAGTCAAGCCATTCTATAGCCAAAGCGACAGCAATTTCACAGATCAAAAGCAAAAAAGAAGCTAAAATTAAGCAGCACATTCATGCCATCTTCCACGAAATACAGTATCACATACCTCCTTGTCATACTCCTTGGACAACATAGATAAATAAAATAGATATTGGCCTAAACAAGCTGGTCAAGAGACACATTGTTATCATTCAGGGCTGTAAGCTTGTCTACATTACAGGGTCAGGAGGAGTGCCTTTAACATATAGTTTAAAGCACACTTTGAAGAGCTTCTCTAACCTCCTGGGACACAAAGCTGCATAGAAAGTTGCACATCATTTTCCAATGTGATAACTTACTACTTTTCAGTGGACATCACAACAGACAAGAAGCACGTAACTGGACGCACACATAACCGTTGGGTCCAGCAATGCCCTCCCAGAGCTATACATGAAGCGAGGTCACCCTGCATTTGCTCTTACAGGGACACCATAATGGAAAACAGCAAGTTTCAAAACCTTGTTAAAACCACTGGTGGTTGCAATGGGTGATCCCATCAGTACCCCTCTAACAAATTAAATACATAAATCTACTTCTTTCACCATCTCCTCTCACCCCCACTGACGAAGAAAGTGGGGGGACATAGTATAAAGAAACAGACAAACTCAATAAAGACAAAACCCCCAGTTTAGTAAGGCTCCTTTTCAGGGTAACTTGGCATTCACTGCAGAAGGGAGCTGTATGGACTTTTTCCACAAGAGAGTTGCTCCACCAGTGCCTTCCCTGGAATTATTCTTGCCAGTGGGCCCCATAACTCGCTGTGCACCTTGTGGGATCAGGACTCCAGCAGTCCCCCTAAGGGTACACACCATGAGCAAAGACTTGTGCAGCAAAAGAAACCAAATGAAACTAAGCACATAAACAATGGCGTGGAGGACAGGGAAGGGGAGTAAATGATTTGCTTTCTCCTTTGTTTCAGTCACAGATATCACGCATGTTACACTGCACTTAGAAAAGGTTTGAAGTTATCAGCACTCATGCAAATTCAGTGGCCCTTTATCAGGCAAATTCTGGTCTCTTACGAAGTCAAGATGCAGTAATAAGTCATGAATATACATGTTTTTTCTGAGGGGGGAAGTGGAAAGTAAAGTCTCACGATGCATACAGCGTTTAAGAATTTACACGCTTACGTGCTGCACTTCCCAAATGTAACTACACATCAGCAAGCACCACTAGTCCCGTACAGACTTCCCGTGTGGATCTTACATGGTGCTATCGCATCCAAAACCACTACCACGGTGCCGTTACATGTCATGATACTATTAAGTCTACAGTACACAAACTCAGTGATGCTTCAGGGAAAGAGAGAGTCATCTCTCCTTACTCACTAACCACTTTCCCCCCACGATTTTGATCTCACTGAGTGGCTGGAGCTTGTCCGTAAGGGACTCCACTCCTTTCCTAGACACAAAGGCCCATCGTGACATCAGGATCCCTCACCTGTTCCTTTCTGAGGGCCCATCAAATCCACATGCAATGCAATGCAATTCTTCCATTTTGCTGGAGGAAGGGAAGAATGGCATTATCAAGGGCAAGGAGGGTGAATCCAGCCTGTTCCCAGGCACATCCCACCCTACTGCTAGCACAGGGGAGAGGAGCAGGGGAGAAGGACTGAACGAAGAGGTACAATGGAGCTGTATGATGCACAAGGGGACACACTGGGTACGCATGACAGCAAAATAATCAATGTGGCATGGTTGCACCAGCATCTAATAGTTTCAGTATTGTTTGGAATCCTGTTCATTTAGAATTGCATTGCCATGGTGTTTGTATTTCAACCATCGCTTATCCAGACCTCATTAATTCGCATCGCCCAGTGCAGGCATTGGATCATTTCTCCACACAAAAAGGCCGATAGAGCCAGAACGAGCAGCATCAATCCTTCACAGAACTCCAGTTAATTCAGTCAAGGTGATGCATCTTGCAGGACTGGGGTGTTCAGTGGGAAATGTCTGACTATATTAACACCAAGACGTACAAGGAGCCTGTGATGGGCGCTAACTATTTTTGATAGGACAATGTGTAGGTTTTTAAAGGTAAATATGGCAATAACTGGAAAGAACATGTAACTCCACTGATAGAGCTTCCACAGTAAACAGTTCCATAAAAACACAAGCAAGAAGAGAATTAAAAAATGGTTAAATATATAAAAACCGCATAACAAATTTTCTTTACCTTGCATTAGAAACATCCCAAATATTGCCTTCTAAGTAAAGTCTCTCTGCGTTACCTTGCTGGTGTATTTCTGACAGTCAGGCACTTGCTCTTCAAAAGACCTAGCACATGCACTTATATTTAAGCATGCAAGTAGTCCCCACTAGGTACTGATGAAAGGTTCATGCCTTCGCTTCAACAGTCATTTTACAACTAGCATTTTTAGCATGTGATATTTGTGTTCACCTTGTTCATAAGACAGTAATTTTAAAATACCATATGCATCCTGGGTAACAGAGGCAACCGGTATGTGCGCAATGGATACAAGTTCACACATGCACAAAAAAACAGTTACATTAAAAACAGATATACCACAGTATTTTAAAAAGCACCTCCTGTACCAGTACTGTGCAATTCTATGTAAGTATCAAAATTTATCCACATGCTATCCACAGCAGAGATGAAGTTTAATGATGTACAAATGCTTCCATGTCCACTGTTTTTACAGTTTCTAAGCTTTAGTTTATCTATGGAAACCATTCATTTGGTATTTTCAATAATGCAATTTTTAACTGGTTTAAAGGTAGCTTAGTGGTTATGAAACACAAAATTTTAAAATATTATACATACTAGTTCCCTTTACAAATATCAGTTTCTGACCGTAAGCTGAACAAAGCAGCACAGTGACAACGGCAACATCAGCTACGGACAAAAGTCTTATTGAGAAGTACCTTAAAACTTCCCACTGAAAGGAAGTTTCTATTTTACCAAGCAGTAGGACTTTAAAGACAGCAAGTCACACTTTGCACATGCATGAGACAACAGCTATGCCCAGAACTGTGTAGCAGTATACGGACCAAGGGTAGCGTACATTCACTCAACAAGCACAGTTCATTTCGCAGTAAAATACACACCAGGTGAAGGGCAAGGGACACTAGCTAGACTATGTAACTTCTCTTTAGAGGTATGTGGCTAAAGGGCAGAAAAAACATTGTGACTGCATTGTTAAACACTCAGAATGAAGAAATAAAGCATGACACGCTATATAAAATGTCATTATTGCTCTGTACCTACGTTACCATAAACTTTCCGCACAGCCTGTTTTCTGTGCAATTCAGAAAAAGAAGCCAGTACCTACGATGGTAATTTCGTTACCAATGGAGTGAAGATCTACTGAAACATCTCATTTGCAGTTACCACTGGTAATTCATGCAAATATAATTTACAGTGCAGTTTTCACAAAGCACTTTCAGAAGATGTTTTCAAAGATTAAGAAAAGACATTGATGTGCAATTTGTGCATTGTTTAAAACAGTGTATAAATTGTAAGACATTGAGCAGCATACAATGAAGAAAATTAAATGGCATTAAAATGGACATTAAAGATTCCATGCATAGAGGCTTTGCCCATTTCTTGATACCCGAGTGTTTAACTATGCAAACTCAACAGTATCTCGTTTGGGTTTTCCTTCTGACAGACTAAAGTCAACAGCTAAATGTCAACATTTAAACCTTGCAAGCGAAGAACAACTACAGTCAATCCCAAAAACTCATATGCCTAAAAGGGTGTAATTAAAAAATTAAAGGAAGCGGTCATGCAGGACACTGGCAAGGAAAAGGTACTGAAGGGATTTTAGAAAAATCATTTGACTCACCAGTCCATTGTTTGGCTGAGGTGAAAAAGGCAAACATTACTGAGATGCATCAGTGAGGAAGTTAGAACTCAAATCAAGGCCCGTGCCTGCAAGCACATATGAATAACTTCAGGCCCAGGTCTTTACATGGCAGTTATTCATATGTGCGCTTGCAGAACCTGAGCTCGGACATTACCGTTACGAGTACAAAACCCTACTTACATTTTGCCACTGACTTCAATAAAAGTAGAAATTCATCTGTGTTTTAACAGCAACTATTTCACCTCAAGAAAGATAAGATAAAACCCCTTCAAGTCTCACAAGGTAACTTAATAATTAATCTATTCTAACTGCTCTCAGTTCTGGTTTTTTCTCTTAAACGTTTAAGTCTCAAAACACATTCAAGTCTGCAGAAGCTACATGAGGGCTATAAACCCTGTAGTACAAAGTGCTGCATCTCTGTCTTGCAATGCACCAAGGATGCTTATGACACCAGTGACAAACCATCATTCTATCAGGTATCTCTCTGCCAAGCCTTATGTAATCAGAAACATACGATATTCAATTCAGCTTCTCATTAAGTGTTGAGTCTTTCCAACACACGCTTGCAAAGATTTTGGTGATCTGAACTGTGTAATATAAACCAAAAGAGAAAGGACGCCATGCAAATGTGTAGCATGGAGCACACGTGTATGCCCGATTAGACAAACACTAACCACATATGCAACATTTTTAAGTATATGTGAGCAGTATGGCTTCAAACAGTTCGCAGATGAAGAACTGCTGCTTGAAGAAGAAAACATAAGTAGATGGTTCATAAATGCAGTGAATGGAAGACTTTATGTCTTCTAACACCAAGAGTTTGGCAAGATGTAACTGATACGGACCAGTGGGCAATCAAAAAAAAAAAGGTAGACAGGACAGCTAAGATTTATCAATAATAAACCTGAGATATGGGGATGACTGTTTCATATAACCCCGCAAAGAGGAATCACATATTGCCCGATCCATTAAAACACTATGCATTTCAGATAACCTAAGTTCTTAGTGAGGAAGGTGTTGACAGGAGCAGCTCTGTCATGGACTTACTGAAATAAAGAAGCATACAACTCCTGCCAGACTGTTTGAGCACATGTTCTGCTTTGTGCTGGTTGAGGAAGTTTTGGTTTTTGATGTTTTCCTCCACATAAGTTTTATCACTGACCAACAACAGCAGGATGTGGCCCAATTTTTTTAGTCTCAGTATTCAAAAAAGAAACCTAATGAAAGCCTACTAACAAGTTCTGAAACACCAACACTACATATAATTTTATCTGCCATTAGAAGTGGAATACCTACTTTTTATATGGCCTTGATCCAGCTAATGGATTTATTTCACCTGGGATGGAAGTGTGTTATTAAATAATTGTTGAAAGTGTTTCAATTAATTTACCCTTCTGAAACAGTGAAAAGCCTAACTAGCAGGTATCAGTGTGACAGGAGAGAGCTGCAAAGTGAAACCGGTTGGAAAGAATAATTAAATGTGAAAACAGAAGGTAAAAAGAGGTATATGGAGAAAATGGGAGAAAAGGCAAAATGGGATTATCATGCTAAGGCCTGCAAGCAGAGCAGGGCCAAGAGAGAATCACAGAATCGTTTAGGCAGGAAAATACTTTAAAATTCCAACATCAGTGCCCGGAACAGGCACAAGGTCCTGACCTGCCAGCCGCTGTCCCAGGGGCACGCTGCATTCTCTCGTCCAAAAATGAGTGTGTCGTGTAACATGTACCCACACATTTGACGCATCTAGGCGCTGTGTAAGTATACGTATGGCAGGGTGCTTCCGGGGGCTCAGCTGGGCCCAACAGCTCCCGGCGGAGCCTTGGCCGAGCCGAGGAGCGTGTGCCCGGCGGCAGGCCGGCCGCAGCGGTGAAGGCCGCACCGAGCCGCGGCGGCGCCGGCACGGCGGGACCAGCCGCCTCTCACCTTCCCGGCAGCGGGAAGCGGCCGCGCGGTGTCACGCAGATGGTGCATTACAACCAGAGAGCAGGCCCGCTGCCCGGGGGCGGCAGGTGGGGATCCCCGCCGCGCCGCCTCTCCACCCGCCGGCCGCGGGGGGAGCCGCCCCCGCCGCTCAGCGGCCACGCAGCCCACCTCCTCCTCCCCCGGGGCCGGCGGCGAGGGGCCGCGGAGCCGCGAGGAGGAGGCGCCACCCGCCGAGCTTCGCCAAGGACAGGCCCGAGGTCAAACCGGGCAGCCGCCCGCCTTCCGCCGCGGCCCCTTCCCCGCCGCCAACGGCCGCGCTGGCGCGCGCCGAGAACCCGCCACCCGCGCTGCCGCAGCCGCCCGCGCCGCCTCCCCGCCTGCCGCCGGCGGTGACTTACCTTGGCAGCCATGCTGTGCCCGGCGCGGCCACCCCCTTCCCGTCCCTTCCCTTCCTCCCCTCCCCTCCCTTCCGACCGCGGCAGGCAGCTTCCCCGCCTGCGCACCAGCCCGCCAGCGCCGGCCGTCACCGCTCTCCCAGGCACGGACGGGGCGCTCGGCGCCGGCAGCCTATTGGCTGCACCCCGCCCGGCCCGGCTGCAGCCCGCGTGATCGCCCGACCCAGCCCGGCCCGGCCCGGCCCGGCGGGCTCGGTGGGGTCTCCGCGCTGGGCGAGGCGCAGCGGCGAGCGAGGTTGCCTGGGGTAGCGGCTGGCTGCGAGCGCATCACCCGCCTCACCCCTGTGAGAGGTCCGGTTTACCTGAGGTTTTCTCCTCAGGCTGGTGGCCTAGCAGCCTCCGAGTCACCTCAGAGGGACGCCGGGCTCTGAGGGGGCCCGCAGCCCCGCCGGCCGCGGGAGAGAGTTCTGAGAGACTACGTCGCCCATTAGTGACTGGTGCTGTTAACCTGAGGAGATGCCCCCGGCCTATTCCGAGGATGCCGGGGTGAGAAACGGCAGGATGCTGCACACCTTCACAGCACTGGCAGCCATGGCAGCGTTGCTCTACTCCGCAAACCTCACTGTCCTACCCAGAGCTGTTTGCCTGCTGGTTTGAGGGGTGGCTCATCCCGTTGCTGTAACCCAAGGCTTCATTCTCAGATTTTTCAAGAAAGAGCCACATTTTC
This sequence comes from Rhynochetos jubatus, assembly GCA_027574665.1. Taxonomy (NCBI): domain Eukaryota; kingdom Metazoa; phylum Chordata; class Aves; order Eurypygiformes; family Rhynochetidae; genus Rhynochetos; species Rhynochetos jubatus. The sequence goes on from CM050653.1 coordinate 26,920,271, forward strand.
CACCAAACTTTGTTAATGCCTTTTTAGGTCCTAACTCAGCCTGAACATGACACATAAGCACCCCCACTCGAGTCCACGGCTGTACCCAGGATGACCACAAGTATGGCACGCTCGGCCTCACAGACCGTTCGTAGGCTGTCTACAGACAGCCTGTCTGGGCATGTTTGGCAGCAAACCATTTGGCATGCAGGCCTGTGGCTGTGACCAGGGCAATCGCCAGCGCTGTCGGTGCCCGCTCTGGCTGCCTTCGGGGCTCCTGGATGCTGGGAGGGTTTTTGGCTGGCCTGAGGGTGATAGTGCAGGCAGGCAGGGAGCACGTAACTAAGGTTGCTTATAAAAGTAGCTTGGGGGTGAGGTTTTGTGTTTACAGTGTTGTGTCAAGTTAGTCATAGCTTTGAGGTGGATCTTCCAGCACTTTCCCTGAAGTGAGTTTCATAAAGATAGCAAAAAGGCAAAAGATCTCAAAGACAGGTCTATGACAATATAAACCAGAACAATTAACTCTTTATTTTTAGTTGTCTTAAATAGGGACACTAGAGAAATTATAGGGATTCATAAATGCATCTGCGCCTGCCCGTTATAAATCTTTGCAGAATGCCTGTTTGTTGTTTTCAGTCCAATTAAAGTCTTTACATTTTCAGCAAATGGTAGTGTCTTCTCTGTGTCCCTCAGAAGTTTCCTCCCTCACCTATGAAGCCCAACATATCTACCTCCTTCACTTCTCATCTGTCTTCCAATTTCTGCTTTTTGTAAAACTCCCCCATTTGCTGGATTCTCTTCCTTTTCTACCTGCCCCACATCCGTGTGCCAGCTGAATGTGCTCAGCTGTTCTGTGAGATAGCACAGCCTCTCTCGCTGCATCTTCCTGACCTAGAAAACAGCCATTAGGGCAAAGCAGGCTTGGAACCTACCTCCAACCATGCCTTTTCAAATGAACACAAAAAACAGATTATGTAGTGCCTACCTGTAAAGTAGATAAGTAAATACCATCACCTTGTCATAAATGAATAGATAATAGTAGTCCATTTATAAACAACAAAAAACAATCTCAGATTATTTTAATAATACCACTAAGAAGAGAAAAATTATGGAGAGAAAATAGCATTAAAATTGCCTTAGAATACAAACACAACATTCTGTGCATATACAGAAGCCAGGATATTTAGATCTGAGGCTGAAAGTCTGCCCTATTGAGCTTTATTTTTGTGAAAACAGACTACAATGGGATTTTTTTTTTTTCCATATTAAGACTGCTAAGAAAATTACTACAGTTCTCATGTTATACTGCCACAGGCAGTATAACACAGAAAAACACAGGCAAAAAAAGCTGCCTAAATTTCAAGTAGACTGGTGGTGAAATTCAGAGAGTTAAATAAAAAAGGATTACCCTGGAAAGCCTCATTCAACTGCTCCCTAAATGTGACAGTACCTGAGCTCTTCTAGCACTTAGAATCATAAAATTATATAATAGTTTGTGTTGGAAGAGACCTTTAAAGGTCATATAGTTCCTCCCCCCTGCAGTAAGCAGGGACATCTTTAACTAGATCAAGTTGCTCTGAGCCTCATCCAACCTGACCTTTAGTGTTTCCAGGGATGGGGCATCTACCACCTCTCTGGGTAACCTGTGCTTCACCACCCTTATCGTAAAAAATTTCTTCCTTATATCTAGTCTGAATGTACCCATCAGGTTGGACGGGGCTCTGAGCAACCTTATCTAGCTGAAGATGTCCCTGCTTATTGCAGGGGGGGGGGGGTGTGTGTGGTGTGGACTAGATGACCTTTAAAGGTCCTTTCCTGAATTTATTTCATTTTCCAGACTTCAAGAACTCCATGTGCCTCAAGCCCTGAGCATGCCTTCAGCAGTGCCTTGGTCCTGTCAAGGCTGGGAGGTCATTGCCTAGCTTACATGAAAACCTGAGTACAATCAGCATAAAGGCCTTGGCCTGGCAGGTCTCTGACTGTCTCCAGTGCGCACATACAGGCCCAAGTACCTTATCTTCGTCAAAAAGGCAGTGAAGGCTAATTTTCACTTTCAAAATGACACGCAATATGACTGCAGTAGATAACAGCGCTCTCTGGCTACATAAGCAACTTGTTTTCAAAGTCTGCTGTTGACTGAGGTTAGACTCAGGCCCATGTGTCATACTCCTTTCAGTATGTTTTAACCACAAAGCCATAGACTGCTCTGGGGAATAGAGGAGGAATATTTTTCATTCTCTCTAGTGAAACTGTGTCATTGTGCAGAGGAGATCCAAGATCAGCTGGACTGGAGAGAAGCGTGACTTCTGTATGGTAAAATGTGGTGGGATGAGGGTAAAATTGGGAGTCAGTTTTCATTGCAAAACATGTAAGCATTTCTTGGAGAAGTTAAGAGATTGTGTCTCTTCAATCAGCAACCTTTTCTATCTTACACGTAACAAAGCAAAGCACACAATCATTCCAGGGCTCCCCTCTGCAATAAGAAATGACCTAGAGTTATCTCCTTGTGCCCTCTTCTGATGCAGGGCGTCTTTTGAGTTTGTTCATACTTATGGGGACGGGTTTTGCAGAAAGAGCTCTAGCTTGTTTCCAAAATAAGTCATAACCTGATATGTGAACGCTGTCCTTGAGGTGAAAAATTAGGCTTTAACTGTTTTCATGTAGAAGAGAGAATGTGAGCTGATTCACTACTTGTTGTTTTAACTGTTAGGGTATTGTGCAGCAGGTCAACGGTATCTCAGTAGGCACATAGGTTCTTTGCTGATCTTTTTAAAGATTACCCTGGAGAGACTGCCAGCCTGGGGCTCATATGATTTTTTATGCTTGATAAAGGAGTGATAAAGGATCAATATTTTCCTAGGGACTAGTGTAAGGCAGAGCTCAGTGTGCTAGCTATTTTGCACCTTATTCTGACATTCATTACTCTTCCTATGATATCTCTTACAATGTTCTGGATTCTGCACTGGCAGATAGATGCCTGAAATGTGGACACTGCAGTATGTAGCTTAAACTCAAGAAATTCTCTTCTTGGATCTACAAAGATCTGGGTGCATCTGGAGAGATGTGGAAAGGACCGGATCTGGAAAGATCTGGACTCACTGAGTACCTTAGTGAAAGGCTGAGGTAAAGCAATGACTGACCCAAGGCTCTCAAGACCTGTGATCTGACCCGAATTATTGAGCTGTTTTCCTCAGTATACCTTCTGTCTGCCCCACAGCGTAGGAATCGTCTTTCAGGCAGCTTCTTTTGTGTTATATTATACATACAGCAGCATGGATAGCATGCTCTGTGTTAACTTACCACAAAACTTGCACCACGTATGTCTTCCTGTAAGTATAGCTTATAGTAGAAATAAACAAGTGTTCTCATTCCTAGTGGGAAAGAGCTGATTGTTCAAAAGAAATGAGCCCAAGGTTTTCCTGAGCAGATTTTGTTTAAATAGCTCTTCAAACTCTTTATTGACTCCTCTGCCTCAGTGAAGCGTCAAGGAAAGGCATGAAGCAGTATCTCCTTCCTTAGGGCAAGGATTTGCTTGGGGTTTTTTTGTTGTTTCTGTGTTTTTGTGTTTTGATTTTTTTAAAATAAATTATGTCTGGCTGACGTGAGTTAGCGCATCAGTTTTAGTGAGTCTTAGCCAAGAATTTGTGCTCACGCAGTAGGCCTAACCCTGAGAATTTCTCTAATAAAATAAAGTATGACTCAGTCTGAATGAATCACAATTCTTCTTTCTCTGTTTGAAGAATATTCAGAGCAGATCATGATTTCCTCAAATATATTTGCTGGTTTTCTGGTTATTTTAAAACACTGTCTGACAATTGTCAATGATGTTTCCTCTTTTTGCTGTTGTTTTTTTTAACATATCACACATATTTGTAATTTAAACCCTGTTGTTTATCTGCGACTGCTGAGGAAGTCAGCCAAACATGATCTTGCTTACTGTTCCTTAGAACATAAGATTTTCAAATACTTCCCCATGCATGTTTAAAATTCATCATCTACCAGTGTTTCTGCCAATGAAAAACCAGACTGGTCAGAAAACATCACTGGTTCAAGGAAAAGTGAGTGTAGAAGCAGCACATCATAGAAGTATGAATTCATTTTAAAATCCATACAAATGGTGGTATATTTTCATGGCTTTTCCATTTAATCATATGACACTATCCCCCACTGTGTGTATAACATCTACCAGGAGAGACTGGAATTCACAAAGTTGGATGGAGGCAGCTATGATTCTGTCTTCCAGCTGATGATGGCATTTACACACACAGCACTGTTAAAATGGAACAGTTGAAAATGCTTTACCAGGGCCATGTTTTAGAAATGCATCTGAAATAACTCAGGAAACATTGATGCTGATAAGGATTAGAGGGTTAATTCTTCTGTTGGTGTAAATCAGCTCAGCTCCTAGGTTTGTGCTGATTTACATTGGTAAAGCCCAGAAAATAGAGGGGATATATGACAAACAAAGGATGCTATATTTATTTCATAAGTGAAAAATACTTCATAACTCAGGCACACCTTTGGCATGAATAAGTTATGAAAAATCTTCACAGCCAAAAGAACATAATCATCCTTCATGTATAACAGATTTGTTTATTCTGTAAAGATTCATTTCAGTTGATTAATTATCAGTATCTGCTGATGGTGGAGGTAACAAGCCATCTCTGATGAGAGAATCATTTTAGGACATGCTCAGAATATTTTATCACCTAGCACAAGTTGTGTATGCTTAGAATATTTATCATACTGTGTACTAATAGTATCACATTTTTAAAGCTAAGTACTGAATGTAAATTATATTACAGATCTAGAAATTATCTATATTATTCTTGGGTTTTTAATAAGGGGGATATAAAAAAAAATAAACCATAAAATAAAATAACAGTTGTGTTTGCATGTCAAGTGCTGTACTGTGCTGCTGCACTAAATCATTGTTATTCTGAACCAGTAAAAGATTTGCATAAGTGCAAATGCCAGGTCCTAACAATACCATCACAATTGTTTCATCTTACACCAAACCCAATCTGTGCCAGCTACAGTGCACACTCGCTAGCCATTGTTCACAGATGGAAGACAACAAGGTGGAGGTTTATCAAGGGGTAAATTGCCTTCTTTTTCTTGCAATTTTATTTATTAAGTAAACAGAATTGCAACACCAAGTTAAAATGCCAAAAGAGGAATTAGATCTTCTCAGTTCTGAAGCATTTATGAAGAGGAAAAAATTACAATAAATCTGTCAATCACTGCAAAATAAAGAGCAAAGTTAGATTAGATTTTCAACACAGTATATTAATTTGCCATTTATAAAGTTAACCTAGTCACCAAAATATCTAGAATGCAAAGCATTATCCATGACAAGGCAGATTGAAATCTATTAATAAATCTGTTTGCCAAAATATTGGTCATATTTGAATAGCCACAGTACTTTAACCAGACTTCACTCACAGAAGAGGCGACACATCATTTTACGGAGTGTGTGTGCGTATAAAATGTTATGTATGATGTTTGCACACACCGTACCTACACTGTGTGCAAGAGGACAGCTGGATTTTAATTAGCCAATGCTTTGCAGAACGTAACAGAACCTCTGAAAAGTTTTGCACAAAGCACTGAGTTTCTCCCAGCTTCGACAAACTTACATGTTTAAAAATATAAACATTTGGTCATCTTGAAACTCAGTGTTTTCTTTGATTCTCCAGCCAAACCCCATCATTTTTTATTTTCCATGAAGATACAACATTTATTAATTATTAGTACACATTTCCAGAGGACCCAGTATGAGCTAAGTCTTTTTCCACAGCTCAAGAAAGATGGTCTAGCTCAAAGACCATCAAAGCCAGCTGGAGTTTTTCCATTCGTTTCTGTGCTTTGCTTAGACTCTACAAATATCACCCACCCAGGCATTTACAGCTCTCCGTTATCAGCGTATGCCAGCTTTTGGTATTTGTTTTGTTAAAACAAGCCGGATAAAGGCAAAAGTGCAAAAGGGTTTTAATGCCTTACAAGGCTGGAAGCATTGACGGCAAGCATGTTTACCTAAGGGAGATGATAACTTCTAATTATTTGCAGCGCTTGTTTTTAATTTCGTTACTAAGAAAAGCAGGTCACATTGCTGCTGTACGTACCTGGTCAAAAGTCAGCTGTTAGCCAGTTTCAGCCAGGCCTGAGAGGAAAGTAGCAGTCTCAGAGGTATTACATTCTTCCAGACTTCGTAAAAAACATCAGCCTGATAAAGAATGGAGACTTGTTATTGCTTCCACTGAAGAACAGACCACACTGTAAGTTCATCTCTGAATAAAATCTAAAGGGTCCATATCCAAAGAAAGACTAGGAAAGCCTAACCATAGGGGAAAACGACAGCCCAGCTGCTGACCTCTTTAAACTCCAGAAGAATCCACAGGTAATCAGACTTTCTGGGTTGCTCTGCTCATATAGCTGCTTCTTTGGTAGACTGCTTCTCGCCTCTTTTTTTGTTTGGTTGTTGTTTTCAGTTGGGTTGGAACCGACCTTGGAGAGGTGCAAAAAAACCCATCTGGATCTACATTCTCATGCTTCAAAAGTAGACATGATGTTGAAGGATGAGTTGGATGATCAGTGGCGACTCAGTAAAAATGTCTTGTGCACCTTTTGTGTTCAGTGTCTCAGAGCTTTTCCAGCCAGATGTCCACACTCTACATATCAAAAGGAGATTTTAGGAGCTTTCGCTAAGTTTTTGAAAGTTGAACTGCAACAGATGTTTTGATTGTTTAGTGCACTATTTCTACAGCGAACAAGATATAAACAATAAATACAGAAAATCCCTTGCTATGCTCACTGAAATCAATAGGAAAATTCCCATCTGAGAATATGATTTACCTTCTGTTAGATTTTGTGGGTGAATAGTGACATATGAGGCAGGAGCTCTTCTTCTTCACTGCTTTTACTACAGTTACAAGGCTAATCACATATGAGTCAGCAAAGTGTCCTTTTCTAGGGAGAGAGGAAAATTTGCAAAAGGGAAAAAAATGTTCATCTCTGTTGTGGCGAAGAGAAGAATTTTGTCATGTACTGCTTTGCCTGTTTATATTAGAGTGACTTAAAGTGCACATCATGGAAATATTCATTACCCGGTGAGGGAGTGCATTCTGTAGGAACGTCAGAGAAGGAGTTGTACAATGCACTTGATTCCTGTGTACTTTCCTCTTCCTGTATTTTCCTGTCAGTGCAGAGCATGCACAATCACTGTGAGGCTCATTACTGGATTCAGCCAGCTAACACAAATAGGTAAGGTGTATTGATTCAGAGAATATGTGCAGTTTTTGCTACTGAGATTTGAAAGCAATACCGTTCTTGGATCCTCAGCCATAACTCAGATGCTGATAACCAGATTGCTGAAGAGCTACAGGTCAGTTGTTCTTCCATAAGGGACTGGCATTTTCTTTGAGTGTGGATCCACTCACTCTTATTTTGCCTCTTTGAGACTGGGCTTCATGAGATCCCCCACAGAAGCTGAACCTGAAGAACATCTGGAACTTCAAAAGAGTATTGCTGTCTGCTTAACAGTATGACTTGTTGGGGGAATTGTATCTTTAAGGGACTCCTGAAGATGTTATACTGTTCAGAAAAGCATATATAATAGCACTTGGCAGCTGAAACTCTTACAGTGAATGAAACACATCTGCCAGACTTCTTGACTCCAAGTGGTTATACAATACAACACTTATCTCCCACCCTGTCAGGCTTGTGTTGGCTACCAAAGAGTTTCTAGGTGTTTAGTGGAGATTCTGGCCTTGGTTTATTTGCCCTTAAGAACTAAGCAAACTAACAGCCTTCTCTCTATTTCCTCATTGTACTTGCTATCAAGTAGGAGACCCGTGTCCTGCAAAGGTTGGGCATGAAGCAAACATGACCTTCTGCTCCAAAACATGCTCTCGTTTTTATTCTGAAAGGCCCAAACAGTGCCTGTTGCAGAGCCTGTTGTTCAGTGCTTTTTGGACAAGAACTGAGGAGATAAGTTCTGATCAGTTTTTGACAGCATGTCTATTTAACTTTGCACTGGCACGTTTTAAGTGAAGCAAATCAGATCTTTGGAGAGTCTTATTAGTCCAAGTCAGAGCATTGTCACTGGAGGAAACATAATATTCCAGGAGTGATTATGTAGAAACAAGTTGAGCCTGAGCATCTAAGATAGCACTCTATATTTCGGGGAGGACCTTTGATACTTAGGTCAAGTATCACAATAGCTGGGCTTTCAGTTTCTCTTCAGGCAGATCTTGTATATTCTTGCTGCTAAAATGAAAGATAGCCACTTTGGTGCCACCAAGTTTGAAATGCTTATGTAAATCATTAACATGAACCATTTATTCTGACTACAGCTACATGGTCTAAAGTTGATATTTGGAATCTGTTAATCATTGCTTGTCAGCCACTTCCTGCATTTCAGAAGGTGATTCCAAGCACTCCTGCCAGCTTTTCAGAGGTCAGTACCTCTGGCTCTCTTTGCATAACTAACCTGCATCCAGCTTCTCTTAGAGGCTCTGGAATGCCTAGTCAGGTCTTTTTCATAACCTGCCTAGTGCTATCTAAAGAGATATCCTAAATTCTCTGGGTCACATCCATGAAAGGATGGTGAAATGGTTGGGAATGGTATCCCAAAGCTGTGGGTTTTCTTGAACAGAGGCTGGCAGCACTCGAGCCACACAGAAGCCTCCCTGTACAGTTCTGCAGGCACACAGATAATGTCTCCACTCGGGTCCTCACCTGGCCCATTCCAGTTAGAGCTGAGTAACTTAGTTCATAGCTCAGCCAAGGTTTTAAGGGCCAAGATTGGCATTTCCTCAGAGGGCTTGATAGAGCAGGGACTTTAGACAGACTTTGACACAGGGTGGCTTACAATGGGTGCATGACAGCCAGTGAAAGCTTCAGAAATACCTGCAGAAGGAAATGGCGCTGCCCCTCAGTTGCTTGGTGGCTGCTGGGTTTACTTATTCCTATCAAATTTGGCTCTGGTGCAGAAAATATCTTGGTCTTTTGCCAACGGCTGTTCTGTGTCCTTGGCTGCTCCTCATGAAACTCCTTATCTGACCACCTGCCTTTCTCTCCTTGGTCCTTATTTCATTCTTTCTGCCACTGAGCAGCCAGCCTTCCCCAGCCTGACTCCTTCTCATTTTTTCAATGGCTCCTCTTCCTCAAGCTCAGTTTTCCTACCTCAAACTCTGCTGCTGTTTCCTAACATGTTGTGACTTGTTTCTCTTGTGCCCTAATTGAGCCATTTTATCCTCTTTTGTGCAGTGGAAGCAGAAAAGAAATTCCCTAATTTGAGTTTGAATTTAAAGTTCTGCATTAACGAACAATTGCAGAGGAGTTTGTCATTCCATGGAAGTACAGAGAGCCTACATCCTTCAGCTGCTGGCTCAGTGTAGAAGAAATATTTGAAGAATTTAGGTACCAACCCTGAGCAAACAATTACTGAGAATCTGCAGATTTCAAATTTTCTGAAGTTTTCATCAAGTGCAAATTAAATTATTTTACTGGCATGAGGCAACAAAAAAGCACATCCCTAATGCAAGCATTAGCTGTCTATTAGTTTTCATCCATCTGTTCCAAAGTATGGTGGATGCTACAGCTAATGTTCTGAAAACTTTTCTAACATTGAAAAAAACATTCTTTTCATCTTGTTCTTCAAAATTACTCCTCTGGTTTTGATGATTTTTTTTTTTAAATTATCACTGTGAGCCAGTCAGGTACTATGTAATATTCTGGCCTGGAGTGATGCGTTAATATGAATTGAAAATAAGATCTTATGAGGGAAAAACTATATTTTATCTCCATTTGTATGATGAATAAATTATTTTTGTAATCGCTTTTTTTAAATTGCATACTTTTGTGTTTTTGAGAATGTAAGTAGGTACAATTAGAGACATAGAATGTAAGTAGGTACAATTAGAAACACAACAGCAAAAAAGTAAGTATTATTGCTTGTTGTATTGAAATGCTAGATGAGACATTCCACTTGCCTTCAAGTAAAGGACAAATTACCAAAAATAGCTCAGGGAAGAAACAGTAGTTTTTGTCAGAATTAAAATGCTCTGCCTGTTCCCTCTTCTAGAAAGGTAAATAACTGCACAGAATTGGCTGTATAGACAGTCTTGACATCCCTTGAAACAATCATTGATCAGACACTGCTATGGCCTCAGTGAGGTACCTTGGTCCTTAGAGAATGACAGAAAATTAGAACAGATTAAGAATATTTACTTTGGCAAGACAGACTCAAAGTTTCTGAATCAAAATGTTTTTTGACACAGTTGTAGAAGTAATCATGTAACAGTATTGCCACCAGAAATGGTGTTTGTACAAATCACTGATTTTTTGTTGCCTTTTGCTTCAGCTGGTATCCAATTTTATTACTGTAACTATTTTTAATTTAGAACTAATTGTAGACATAGAGAGAAAATGGATCACAAATTTATCTTTCCAAAAAGAAATATAAATTCTACACTACTGGGAAAAATAAAAATATTTACTTGAAAACAACTTTTGATGTAAAAGTTGTCAACCCAGATTGAAAAAACAAAATCTTACAGATTACAGATACTATTTCTGCGCTACTCATGGTTTTGCACTCTTCTGTAGACATACACTGTTTCTTAATGGTTTCCATTAAGAAGGGACCTGAAGGGACCTACAAGGTAGCTGGGGAGGGGGACTTTTTACAAGGGCCTGTAGTGATAGGACAAGGGGTAACAGGTTTAAATTGAAAGTGGGGAGATTCAGATTAGATATCAGGAAAAGCTTCTTCATGGAGTGGGTGGTGAGGCACTGGAACAGCTTGCCCAGAGAAGCTGTGGATGCCCCATCCCTGGAAGTGTTCAAAGCCAGGCTGGATGAGGCTTTAAGCAACCTGGTCTAGTGGAGGGTGTCCCTGCCCGTGGCAGGGGGTTGGAACTAGATGGTCTTTAAGGTCCCTTCCAACCCTAACTGTTTTATCATTCTATGATTCTCAGGGAATTCTTTCCTCATAATAAGCAGTACCTTAAAGCATAATTAGTTTCATGGGGGAGAGTGGTGCCACTCCTAAATGTAGAAGTTGGGGTCAATAAGAATCACAGACCCCATCATTAGGTTTGCACAGTCCTTTTACTGAATAATTCAAGGAAAATAGATTGCCTTGTCAATATGCACCAGTCATTTTTAGCGTGGAATGAAGTTTCAACGTGCTGCAGTGTATTCTTACAGCTCTCCACATATATGACTGTTGTCATCTGATGCCTGGGGGAAATTCTGAGTTCAGGCTGCAGTGGTCGTGCTGGATTATCTGGAAGTTGAGGGAAATGATTTTTAATAGATGCACAGAAAAAAACAGGTTGAAGGCTACTGCTGTTGAAAAACATACTTAGTAAACAATAAACAAAAGGCTGAACTGAAAGATTGAATTGGTTAGTTATAGATTAATTAATTATAAATTGTATAATGTTCACTACACCTCAAGGATTAAAACAAAACAGTGCTCTAATTTTAACCTGAAGTCTTTGTCATTAACTATAAATCCTAGTTCTCATTAATGCCAAGCAGATAGAAATAGTATTTTTTCCATTACAGAGATGTATTGGTAGTTCTGAGAAATTCAGTTCATCTCCACTGTACCCCATTTTGTAAAAGACCACTTTTTGAGCTGAAGCACATTCCTGAAAACCTGTCTTTTTCTTCTGCGTGTTTTTCTGCAATCCTTCTCGCGCTGCGGTGACATTTTTAAGCTGCAGATCTCCAGTGTTGTTTTCCAAGGGAAGCTATTTCCATGGGCCGAGCAAGTGAACTGTGCAAAACAGGCCACAGAGCAGGAAAAGGAGAATGAATGTCTGAAGGAAAACAACCACAGCTATGAACAACAATTGCAATGAATGAACCGGGGGAGTCTGAGGTTTTGCGACTCTCTCAAACTAGCCTTTAGAAAGCAAAAGTAGATTCAGGTCACAAACATGTTTACTCACTGGGACAGTTTTGTGATGTGTATTTTCCTTAAGGTCTCAGGCAGACAATTTCTGCCAAGGGATGTATGGCAGCATAAGCAATGGCTTAGAATTCAGATTACAATTAAGGATACTCAACATAAGGTTTTGTTAAGGAAACTAATCACATTCTCCAGAAGCAGATCTAGTGGCGTTAATTCATGCGAGTTAAAATCCTTCTGAAGTCAACAGGATTATTTGCTGGAGTGGAGAAGACCCTAAAGAAAAATGAGCCGTTGATCCAATCCCTGTGTACAGCCTACAGCTTTAGGTAAAGCTGATTATTTGCTGACACTGTGTGTTCTAACATTTATAGTAGTTGACCACTGGCTATGACAATGCAGTCACAAGTGTATCCCCTTCTTCATTTATGTCTCTCCTTGTCCGCTCATGACATACTATAGTCGTAACTGCTTCAGGGACTGGCTTACAGAAGCGTGTCTCTTCAGCTGAATAGCCATGAACTCCAGCATCTCTCTGGTGATTTGCTCTGAGCTTTGAGCAGATAGATCCACATTCAGATATAGCATCGTGTCTGCTTGTTTAAAAACTGCCTGTTGTAAATCCTAGAGCGTGGAGATAAGAATAGTAAATTATTTTCATCCCAAGAACAGGACCATCCTGTTCAGTTTCTTGGTGGTTTGTTTAGTCCAGCTGGAATAGATTCAGGTGATACAGATTTCAACATTTTCCTTGGAAATGGGTAAAAAATTCTGTTAGTAGGAGAACTTTCATAATATTACACCTAAATTTTGTTTTGGTTATGTCTGCATTTGTTTTAGAATCATAGAATGGTTAGGGTTGGAAGGGACCTTAAAGGTCATCTAGTTTTGCCTGTTTCCAACTATGGCTAGCTGTAGCTTGGCATCCGTATGGATTCCTTTTTGAGGTAGAACAACAAGGGGGGAGAAGATGTGTACAGAGGGAATGGTGAGGAAATCCCTTACGAAGTTTATGAATTTGACTCCTTTGGGTCTACGGGAAAAAGGAGTGCTGCTGAGCCAGAGGGATGTATTTTAAATGCTCTCTACTTCGTCTCTCCATGCAGGCTGGTGTGTAACACTGTGAGATTAAAAAAATAAAGCAGAAAGTAGTTGCAACAGGGTATCTATTCCTTTTAACCCCTTCCATCTCACCTAGATTCCTTAGACTGCTTTCAGCGTCCTACTATCAACATCAAAGTCCACCAGCGAGAAAAAAGAATGCAGGAGAAAACAACATGGTAGGTTATTAAAAACGCAAGCAGTTAATAGTCCTTATAATTGGAATGATAGCAGAAATTGTGACATTTCTGGTACAGTTGCGTTTGTGGATATCTAACTGTAGATATATTGGATTTCCACTACATTAATATCAAAACACTGACCAAGTGAAAGCAAGCAAAAGTTGAGAAGCTAGAGGATAGACAAATGAAGATTCTGGGAAGACACTGTGAAAACAATTGAAGATGTTTGCTTCACAAAGAAGATGGTAGTAATATTGTACGAAAAGGATTGTTAAAGAAAAAAATGTGCTTGGTAATCTCTGTTCTCTCAAAAATATGAGAGCAGACTGACTTTCAATGAAAGTGAAAGTCAGTAAATCTAAAAATGCAAAAAGATATGCCCTTTTCCACTGCACATAATTATATTTTAGAACACACCACTATAAAATGCTACTGCATTAAGGTACTCAGTAAAATTCCAAGAGGATTATTATTTTTTTGTTATGAATGCTAAGGATCCCATCCTGTTACATTTAGTAGAATAAAACCATGTTGAGCCCACAGTTTTTGTTTGAGTTGTAGAAAATGCTGCTGGAGCCAAGAGAAGATAACTTCTCTCCAGTGATTTCTTCTTTCTGAGCTTTTTTTTTTTTTTACTTAAAACTGTGTTCTCTGAGTAATTTTTATTATGATTTGAAAGAATGACTACTTTTGAGTTATAAGAATGCTGTATTGCCTGAGATGGAAAGAGTCTATTGCTGTGAATGCATCCTGAACTAAGAAGTTCTCTTTTCTATATTGCTTCACCATTTTTCCCCTTCTTTTGGACACTTTGTTCGTCAGATAGTTACCTCTTTAGATTTAGGTTTGATTACAAACGTTTGCATTACTTCAAAAGAGCTTTTAACTTCATTATCTTTGGTTCCACTTTTTCCTAAAGCCCATGGGCATTTGAATACTCCAGTCTAGGTCTTCAGCTGTTCTTTGTTATTGGTGTTATCGTTAATTCATTTTATATTAGTAGCAATGACTCCAGCAGAGATTGGGCCTTCACTGTGTTAGGTATATAATCAATCCATAGGATTTTTAAAATGTATTTTTATTTATATAGAAGGGAAAATTATACATTTAATTTATAAATTATAAATTTTGCCTTCTTTGAAACGTATTAGAGATCTGCTTGTTGTTTTTTTGTCTTTGAGAAATCAGTCTGAAATAACCTCTCTGGAGTGTTTGGCCCTTTGATCACATTTTTTATTCCATCCAGGTTGGGTTTGAGCCATGCCGATGAGACAAGAATGTTGTACCGCTAGCATCAGTGTTGGAAAATATGATTGTATTGCTTCTGACACCTGAGTTGGCTTGTGAGGAACAAACAGGGATCTCTCTGCCTGGCAGTTCATTACGCTGTGTAAGAATAACCTTTATACGGGTATAAAAGGGATTTCATTCTATGGAATTGTCAATAGGTAATTGTTAGCCATGTTCAGTAATGAGGAACTGTTGTGATGTGCCCATTTTAGGTACAACGTGTCCCTTTTATCGTCGCATCACATGAGGAGCTTGTAGCCATGTGGCTGTGCAGCCCCAGTTCGGCTCGTTGCCTCTCTGGCCTCAAGAAGTCTCAGCATCTGCTTTTCTCTAGTTACAAGGTGCACTCAGTTTTCAAAGGTGCTCAGCTCCATGAAATGTCGGGCTGGTTTTACAGCACAATCCAGCTAGCCTTTCACAGTTCTTGAAGGCAATGACAAAATGGTCTCCAGCCTGGCCAGAATGCACATGGGTAGACCACTGAGATCTGGGGAGGTCATTCAGGATCAGATCTCTGTATAGGGGTGACAGAGCCTTTTATAAACTTCAGAAGAAAGAATTAAGGTTTCTACAAAAGCCCAGAAGTCACTTTCACTGTAAACTAACAAAAAGTGTATTATATAGCTGACAGTTTAATGGGTTTACTCTTTTGGACACGAAGATGAAAATGATGCAGTTCTTCCATTTTCCCTTTTTCTAGTCTTGCATTGGTTACAGTGTGGTAACCAGTAGACCAGAGCCTTTTCTGTGTGAAGTGGTGAACATTCAAAGACCTACCACATGAAGCCCCAGTCCTGCAATCGGACACGCAGGGAGAGCTTCCCATGTGTCCAGAGGCCCACTATAGCCAACAGAAACATCAAAGATCACTTTTGAAGGTATAAACTCAGAAACTGAGACAGATTTGCTTTGGTATTTTCCTTCCATCAAAATGCAGACTTATTTTAGATTTATTTTTTCATTCATCCCTTTAATTATTAGTATTGTTAATTATTTAAAATGTACAAAAGCTTCTAAAGTGTGACATAAGAGAAGTGATATAAAAATGTGTTTTAATTCCTAATATAGAGGATTATAATTATGTGATTTTATGATTTTTTTTTCCTTCCCTGATGTTTTCCAGAATGTGCTATAAAAATAAAAACTTACCACTGTCTCCTGGCATGTGGTAACATGGTACTGGCTTTCTTTATTTTTCTTTTCCGGCCAATTCAAAGTCACTATTTTGAAAAATCAAAGTCTTTTTATTTATCTTCCTCTGGATCACTTTGTCCGGAGTAAGTGTCCAATATCAACAAAGAAGAGACATAGTAACTTAGCATGTCCCTTTGTTCCCTCTGTGAAAAACGGCAGTGCTATACATCTTTGCTCCCACTGGCTGCGTGACTGTCAGACATCAGCATACCAGCATTTTTGGAGTAACTTTCTCAAGCACGGTTCATATTTATACAGACTAATTTATGTGTAACAGAGGACTCTTATAGTAAAGGAAGTAGAGGTCCTGAATAAACCAGCGCCTCCTCTCCTACAAAAAGCTGGAAATAGGAGTTAGCAGAGGACTTTTTTATCAGTGGTAGTTTATAGAAAACAACATAAAACTAAATCTAACTGCTTGTTTTTATTGCTATCTTCCTGCTGGCAAGGTGTGAAAAACCATGTCTTTTCAGAACTAGGTCATTTCGGGCACTTAAAAAATGTGCATACATTATGATAACAATGTCACAAAAGGAAGGAAAAATGATGCTATGACCAGCCAGTGAAAAGTGAGATGGTACAAATGTCATACCTTGTAATATACACTACAGTAAACTGTTACACACCGTGTGACCCCTTAGAAGATGAGACCTTCTTCATCTCAAGTGCCTGAGAAGTCTAGTCTTAATGACCATTCCCGGTACTGAGATACCCTAAGACCAGAGATTTGGGTGGGATAGTGCAACACAGTACACATGCCCATTCTCAAAAATGGGTGCCTGTCCCAAAGAACTTCCAGTTTCAAAAGGTCTTAACTTGATGTCATGGAGAGGGCTTGAAATTCAAACACTTGATTAAGTCATTAGCAATTATACATTAAGAGGTTTTGTAGTAATCATTAGCATACAAATAAGCCTTTAGGCTTTAAGTATATGTTGGTTTTATTATACTGTAACTAATTTACCATTATGTTTCCTTGTGACAGATTGTTTTCTGCCCTGAGGGACACAGCCATCAATAATATTTCCATTATGCTAATATTCCAAGGGACAATTATTGATATTAACATCACAACCTTTTTGAAAAAAGTACCATTCATGAGTCCATGCCTTTCATTTTCCTAGAATGAGTTAATTTTTTTTACCATGAACATGTCAATTACTTGAGTCTCCATTGATTACCCGGTTCCTGTGGATACTGCTGTCTGTCATCGCTGCTGAACACTGATTACTATTCAAGAGCCTGTCATACCATAGAATATTTTTGTAAAACCAAACTGGTTCGTTTCAGACACACAAGACCTAGGAATTCAACTGGCCAGCCCCAGTCTCCAAGAATTAAACAAACCACACAGCTGAGCTTAGATATGGAAAACCCGGCAAACCAAACAACCAACTCAGTATACACAGCAAGACGAAAAGTCTCTGAGAACCAGAGCCAGGATAGCTAGACGAGAATGGCTATTGCTAAACAGGAGAGTATGCAGGCGGGAGCTACTTAAGCTAGCGAAAAGCAGGTATAACTATATGAGTTATTAATAATACTATATTAATATATTAATTATCATATTTAAGATCCCCACCTGCAGTACTGCACCCAGCTCTGGGGCCCCCAACATAATAAGGCCTTCGGGGAGACCTTATAGCAACTTCCAGTACCTGAAGGGGCCTGCAAAAAAGCTGAAGGGGGACTTTTTATAAGGGCCTGTAGTGACAGAACAAGGGGTAACGGGTTTAAATTGAAAGTGGGGAGATTCAGATTAGATATCAGGAAAAGCTTCTTCATGGAGTGGGTGGTGAGGCACTGGAACAGCTTGCCCAGAGAAGCTGTGGATGCCCCATCCCTGGAAGTGTTCAAGGCCAGGCTGGATGAGGCTTTAAGCGACCTGGTCTAGTGGAGGGTGTCCCTGCCCATGGCAGGGGGGTTGGAACTAGATGATCTTTAAGGTCCCTTCCAACCCAAACCATTCTGTGATTCTATGATTGACGGGTTGGAGCGAGTCCAGAGGAGGCCACGAAGATGATCAGGGAGGCTGGAGCACCTCTCGTATGGGGACAGACTGAGAGTTGGGCTTGTTCAGCCTGGAGAAGAGAAGGCTCCAGGGAGACTTTATAGCAGCTTTTCGGTACCTGAAGGAGCCCAGAAGAAAGCTGGGGTGTGCACTTTTTGCAAGGTCATGTAGTGACAGGACAAGGAGTAATGGCTTCAAACTGAAAAAGGGTAGATTTAGTCTAGTGGAGGGTGTTCCTGCCCATGGCAGGAGGGTTGCAACTAGATGATCTTTAAGGTGGCTTCCAACCTAAACCATGCTATGATTCTATGAAGATAAAATAGGGCTTAGGACAGCAGTAATGTAGTCTGAAAGACTTGCTCTGCAAAATATCACGCATTGTGGTGATGATGCTTGTTTTGCCCTCAGTGCTCTTGTAGCAGGAATTCTACAGAGAGTGGGCAAAGAGCTTGGTGTGAGGACAGCAAGAAGTCTCAAGTGGAGGTGTTCTCCCAGCCATATGTCACCCAGGAAGAGCCCTGCTTCTCTTGGCTGTAGCACCAGAAGCTCACAGCAAGTTAGGTTTACCAGCTTACGCAAGTGCTTGGCCTGAAGCTGAGCTCCAGGATCCTCTCATAGTGTTCTGGTATTGGTGGTCACCTGTGGCTAGAAAGCTGGAGAGCAAATGAAGCATAAGATGACAAATGCATGTGAGTGACTGCAGGGTAGACCAAAGGAGGAGGGGAGAGAGCTGGATTAAATGCTGCCTGTTACCTTGAAAAGCCTTGGAAGGGAATTGCAAGGATTAAAAATTAATGTGATTATTTTAACAAATGATGGTTTTGAGAAGAATAATAGGGGTAAGTTCCAAGCAGAAATATCTATGAGACTGTGAAAGATTTTCCCAAGTAAAATTGTTCTCAAAGATCCCTTGTTATTTTAAACCACTTTGGACAAGATACATATAAACGGGGAAGAAATAACCTACAAAATAATGAAAATAGTTTCTTACCTAGTAAAACAACTGCCTAGAAAACAAACAAACAAACAAACAAAAAAAGACCAAAACCTATGTCACATTGAAAAGAACTATTCCAATCTTAAAATCTTATTTGTGCCAGAGGTCACTATCTTTTTACATGAGTTACATTTAGATTCCCATTCTTGTGCAGATTCTGCACACCAGCAGGTCAGTGTGAGACATTTTGCAAAACACAGTGAGTTCCTAAAAACTACAGTGTTCATTATTTCTTGTGACCAGCATGTAATTTTGCACAAATACCTGTCATATTAGTGCAACAAATAGACCATTTCAGGTGTTGAAAGACTCTTGAGGAACCAATCTTTTTTTGGTATGTGGTACTTGTTTGATCTACTTTTTTGACAAATTTGATTTAATAGCTTAAGAAAAAAGGCAATACTCATGCCCAAATTCCTTCAGAATTTTCAGAGAAGGACCAGAATATTAAGGTGACAGTTTTATTGCAATTCTAGCACTTATCATTGTGTAATTTTAATTCCTAACACTTCATGGGGCTGTTCTGCACTTAAAATAATTTTTCATGTATCATGAACTTTAACTGGGTAGAATCCAACCAAAATTAATGTGGTATAGATTTCCATTAGTGACTAGGAGCTACGTGTTTTTTTAATGTACTTAGCTAGCATAACATCTTGGTTAGCATTAAAGTACCTTCAAGACTCTTTCTGAGATGAATAACTAAGGTCCAGAGATACTGCCAGTAACACCGCCAAAAATATGTAAGTCACATCTTCAAAAACAGGTTATGCGTCCAAAGAACAAATCTCAGAATTGCATGTGCTGTCAGCTCCTACTAAAACAATTGGGAATTAGGCCTGGCAATATCTGAATATCATAATCTTGTTAATTGAAAGCCACTAATATTATCACTTATAAGACCAGAATAAGAAGAAAACAGGTGCTCAATTCCTATAGTCAAACCACTGAGCCTTTCATTAGGCATTTATATTCCACACACGCTGCTAAAATTTTTTGTGTGCTTTGGAATGGGTGTCTTCTTGCCTTTTGCAGTACCTTATATATACCTCTAAAGCATTTTAAGAAAAACCAAAAATTCAGGCCCATATGTTCCTTAGGTGCCTCTGAGGTTAAGCTGTAGTTGAGCAGGAATTGGCAGGACTGCAGTCTCGGTCACAGGTACTTAAAACCTCCCTAAGTTCCATTTTAATCACATAAACCCTTTTCTAGATCTAGGCTTAATCTCCAAATCCCTCTTGGAAATTTTATCCTAACAGAATGTCCTGAGGTCATGCGGAAAACCTATGAGAGAAGGAACTGAAGATAGGTAATGTCCTCAGACAATGCTTTGCCTCTCTCAATATCACCCCCCAAAAGGTTGCTTTGTGTTGTAATATGCTAATGGTGGTTTTTTTGGTGCTCTAAAACATATCAGAAAAATCATTAGGAAGAGATGTTATTTTCAGAGCAGAGACAGGATGCCTTTCAAAAAGGGGTAAGATATGTACATCCAAAGGCGCTTTTTTTTTTTTTTTTTCCTATATGGAAGGCAAGAAAATACATAATTCCAGAACATTTAGGGTACATGTGCTTTGCATGAAAATCACGGTTAGGTGGTCAGATTAGGAGCGGTGGATTTAGGATGTCTCTGCATGAGATATTCACTCTGGCTGTCACAGAGCACAGTGGCAACTGTGAATGAAAGGCAAGGTGAGAGGACTATCTGGAGCTGGGCAGCAATTTCAGAATGGATGATGACTTCCATGGTGCACATAGCAAAGTGAATATAGAGCAACATTGTTCCCGTTGCCCTGAATAGGAGGCATGGCTGAGCACAGAGAATGAGCAAAGTCACTTGCTGTAATTACAAAATATATTAGATGTGGTTTATGTCTCCTTTCAACTAAATTAGTGTAGTATTCTTATTACTATATGGTAGGAATACATAAATTATATAGTCCTTCACTGAGGACAATATAGAGATGGCACTTCATAGTTCTATGGGTAAGCAGGCTGAAAAGAAAACCCTGGAACTATGCTGATGTAAATTGTTCTTGCCTTAGTGAGGTCCATGAATGGCAACAATTACAATGTTTAGAGATTTTCCTTCAGACAGCACCATAAATCTGACAGTAGAAACAGTTAGCTATCCCACTTAACACCAAGGAATTAGAATCAATTCATTGTGTGCAGTATCTGCAGTTGGTTAGTCTTCTAGTTAAATGGGAAATTGTTTCTAAAACTCATCATTTGATGTTGTATGCTCAGTTAACGTGGAAAATGCCCTTACTGTATTTAGGTTTTGCCAAGCCTTCATTAGGTTCAGATACAAGCTGATGCCGAGTAATAACATTAAATAAGTGCCAAAAACAAAGGAAGTTGAAATAGTTCAGTTTAAACAAAAAGGGGAATTAATTGATTTTCATATTCTTTATTGAATGAAGCTTCTTAAAATTACTTTTAAACGTAGCCTGGGGATTTTATACCTTTAATCTTTCTTACTTACATCCTTTTTTTTCCAGTCTGTGTATGAAGCCATAAACACTATTTTATTAGAGAGGGGGAAAAAATAAAAAAGGTGCAGTTAAGGAAGCCTTTGCATGCTTGTTTGCTTTCAGATCTCTGAAAAGTAGCTTTTAAAATAAAACAGAAAAGATCGCTGTCTGACATGCAGGGAAGATTTATCATTCTTCAAATATGTTTTAATGAATGTGAATGGTTTTTAACTCTTTCTCTCTAACTGTACAGCTTGCTATTCTCTTTGAAAGTAGTTTAATTTCTACAAGCATGCAGAGGCTGCTGAGACTCTGAGACTGCTAAAACAATTACAAACATACCCTGACTTGTGATACTACAGGGAGAAAAAAAGCCTAGGTTTACAAGGAAATCTGTTCCAGTATCTAAATTTTGTCTTTATTAGTTGCTTATTGGATGAGATCACAGGTCAATAGACTCAGAGACCAAAGTAAAGGCTCTCGGCTCCACGCTTCGCCTGCTATACTATTTGAAACTTCAAAAAGTTGCATGCTGAATACATCAAAGATTTTTTTTTTTAATACAGTAAGGGCATATAATAGAGCTTTTGTGTTTTCTCCCGAAAGTTAATAAGCATCCTGAACTTTTAACATAAACAAAATCCTGACATTAATTCAGTTGGGCAAATTGAGCAAATCAAATGTTGTGACATGAAACAATCTCTTGTTTTCATCAGATGGAAAAGAATATCCTGGTATTTTAGGTGCAGGAGTCTGAAAATGTCAGATCTCTTTCTGCACATGGAAAGGTATCAGGAGGCAATATCATCAATAAAGAAAATCAGTGGATTGGTTTCTTGATACACTTGGTTTTATTGTTTCACCTTGCTTTCAGATACGCAGCAGTTCATATGTCGTGCAGGCCACCATCCCAAACAGTGCACGCTTCTACCTGCAAAGTCAGACAGGGCAGTTAGGAATAGCAGGGAGTATCTTATTGCACTGCCTCAGGTTCCGTGGTGGCACTTTATTATCCAGCTGACACGACATGTCATCATGACACAGCGTGTACACGGCTTGATTGAACAAATGTGAAGAGACTTCCCCGAGAGACTGTGGAGGTGCCACAGCTCTACATCTGCCACTCCCCCACTCCTCCTCCCGGCCACTACAGGAGTGGGTAGTTGAAAGTTTGAAGGCTGGTGAAAGACAGGGTTCATGTGGACAGCTTGCGGTGAAAAAGGGACAGTGTGACATTATTAGAACTAGTGATGTAAGACATTGGAAGTGCCTCTGTTTCAGCCTTGACTAGTCTTTTAGTTCAAGGGGTAAAGTTAACGAATTCTTCACACCAAAGCTCACAGATACTCTAAGCCTGGCTTACCTGAACTACTCTGGCAGTGCCAGAGGTGCTACAATTATTTACTTGCTATGCAGTGCATTAGTGCAAAAAGAACAGTCTCAGTACTTAACACCCAACAGCCCTAACTGTAGGACCAAGCCAGGTGTCTAAGACCACACAAAATAGACATCAGATAACTCAACATGCTGGGTCCTTCTAGAGTAACTACAGGAGCAATCAGAGAGAGGGAATCTACCATGCATCCTAAATAATAATAATCCTTTCACACTTTGGGTCAAGGACTGTACAAGCTATTTTTAAGAATAATTGAAAAATTGGCCAAAGTAAGGAAGTAAATAATTTTTTTTTTTTTTTTTTTAAAGTAGGGAAGGAACGAGTCACCATTGACTGATGTTCCATAACTATTTCTTTGGGTCTCTCTCTTTGTCTTGCAAGGTGATACAAAGGATACACTTTAAAATTAAATCCCTTTTTCCTCTGACCCTGCCTGCTTCTTTCTTGTGCCCCATGAGTTTACAAGAGCACTTGTGAAACAATGAACTGGTGGGTGGAACTGGTGTGGTTAGAGGTAGCCACCTCTTCCGAATAGCTGGGTTTAACCTAAGTAATTCCCAGACCTTCCTGCAAAGGCAAGTGTTGGAAAGAGGATTTGCATCTCCAGGCAGACAAAAGGGCAGAACTTCTCCTTTTGCCTGAAAGTGCTGAGGAAATGAGAAGCCTGTTACTAAACTTACCCTGATGCCAAAAATTTAGGAAGTTTAAAAATGCAATGAAACAAGGATTGGACATTTACATGAGCAATGTATTTCTGTAAAACTTTAATAGCATGAAAATATTTTTAAATGAAATAACAAGAATTTCGGAATTGCTGACAGTTTACGCGCCGTCACTTGAGCCGTCCTTACCAAGTAAAAATGAGAGGTAAACAACCTTAGGGACAAACTGTCCTGTAAAACTTTAGTGCTAGGGTTTGTGCATCTTCCTTTGAAGCATCTGGTAGCGGTCACTGCTACAGAGCAAACCAGTTGATCCCATATGGCCATTCTGCAATTTTCAGCTACAAAGCCCAAGCTGTCATAGCTGTTGGGATGGTAAATGTTATTTGGCATGTGTCCATGTGCTAGAAATTTTCCAAGTGTGTATTCAAATGTTCACACCTCCAGTGCACTCACGAATAACTATATCTAAAAGTGAGCATGTAGGAGAAATTTAATGGTAAATTTAATAGCAAACTGGTCCCCTCACAAATGCCTTGTCAACTCACCTCCCAGTTACAGCCAGACATTTAGTTGTGTTTCTCATCTTCACCATTTTTGAGCTTTAACAAAGCAGGTTTCTCTTGCAGCATGTAGAAATGTATTTTTATGACCCCAGGAAGAACTCTGTGACGCACACAGATGTTCAGGGAGAATCTGACTGACATTGTTGGCAGATTTTACAGAAACTTGGGGTTCCTGGCCCTGCTGCCGCAAATATTCACTGCTTCCTGATGGCCTCCATATGCCAGAGGGTATGATTACCCTCTGGATTGTTTCATTTAAAAAATTCCCAACTATCAAAGAAGTGGGAAAATAAGCAAAGAAAAAAGAAAACGTAGTATAGCGATAGAAGGCAAATGAAGCACAGGCTGGAGCAGTGAAATGGTTAATTAGGAAGCAGTTACAAAAAAAGATCTCTGAAGTTACAGCGAGCTCAAGAATGACTTCTTTCTGAAGGATGAAATTAAGTTGTGTTAGACCATCACTTTGATTTTACCGATCTAACTAAGGAAGAGGTATTATTATTTTCATAGTAGGGGTTGATCTACTGAATTACACATTGCTGATCTATCACTCAAAATGACAACACAGACAAGGGATCTTCTTTGATCTTGAGGCAGTTGGGGTTTCAGACAGGAGTCCACAGGGAAGACAAAGTTAATTTTTCAGACCCTGAACCTCAGAACATCCACAGCAAAGGGAAGAAGAGGGTATTGCAGAACATATTTGCAAGTCATCAGTGAAGGCCATTGATTTGCCTCCTAATAGCTATTACGATAAGAATCTGGTAAAGCTTAGAAGCCAATTACCAATTGCATTACTACCATTACATCTCAGTTTAACTTAATTTACCAACAGTTTAAAAACAAAACATTTAATTCTTCACACAGGTTAGGCTGGCCAGATCTTCAGCTCATTTATGCCAAGGTCTCTCCTTTAAGTTCACTGTAGTTATTCTGGTTTACAACATTTGAGGATGCAGCCCTCTAACAGATCATTATACAACATTGCAGATGATACTTGAAAATATAGGGGCATATTCAAAATTAGAAGCAAACACTTTTTCCACAAATATTTGAACGATAAAGAGTAAATGAGATTGTTTGGAAATGAGGCAGGAGATTTACCATGGCAGTCCATTTAAAACAGTTGGTCAATTTAGCCTTGGATCCTGAATCAAAGTATCAGGAGTCACTATGTAGTTTTCCATGCTGCTGGCATTTGCAAGCAAATATTTATACGAGAGCTTCTTGAAGTGTGAATGCAATACTGACAGCACATAAAATAAAACAGAAACTACCTGAACCCTTGACAGTTGGGGTTTTTTTTAGCTAAGTTTGCAGAATATTTTTAACCTCTGGCATCTTAACTGTCAATTTGATTTTCATAATGTAAATAGCAAACAATGGAAGAAGCGCACAGCCGTGGGTTTCCACACAGGATGTGTAAACCTGTTTATTCCCTGACCGCTGACATTTCTGTTTACCTACTAGCACAAATTAGTAATTGTAAGCATGTACAATCACTCGCATTTACATGTAAGCTTTTACAATTGCAATATCCAAACAGGTTTTCCTTAGCCCAGTGCTTACTCACAGAGAATTTCAGTTACCACCCAGCTCCCAAAGGTGAGCAACCGGGTGCTAAGTCAACACAAAGTCAGGGTTTCTGTTCACCTCGTGTTAAAAGGTAGGACATTTGGTGCTTGGAGAAGACGGACATCTTCAAAATTAAGAGGAGCAGCTATGGATGGACAGGGGAGGTGTGGAAGAAGAAGGGGCAGTGGGGCTGTGGCACTGGTCCAGGCTCTCACCAGCATTCCTACCCAGTCCACCTTTTTTCCGTGATGTGTGCTGATGGCCACTGTGAAGCAAAGGAGGTTCTGCTGAAAGGCCGCTTTTCAGAAACAAGGGGGAAAGGAAACCTATGCAGAAATTCTATGCAAGAAAAAACATGAAAAATATTAAAATGGGATAAAAAAGCAAAACAGTAGAATGATGATGCATATTTCTGAGCCCTTGTTATTTCTGTCACTCTTCTACTGCAAGACTGGAAGGATATAATACTTTGAACCGGTGTTACCAGGCTGAGTTTGAGTAAATGAACAAACCTATTCTCTTAATTGCAACATTCACATCACCAAGCCATTGCTGTACAAATTGAGTGTGGGTATGCAAAAGCTGTGCAAGACACAGAAGTAGCCTTTTCATGCAAACCATACCCTGGCTATCCCAGAGGGTGGAGAAATTTCAAAAGGACAGATGCTGAGTTCCCTAAGCTCCAGCTCATTTTCTGCTGTATTTTTATATTATTTTTCTATCATTCTGCTTGAAATGAGCATCGGGCTGAGCTCTGCACTTGCGGTGCTGGCCTCATCCCTGATCAGCACCGACTTCTTCCACCCAGCCCCCAGGTCCTTCAGTGGATATAATCCTCTGCTCTATTTTCTCCCGGTCTCTTGTGCTGTCAATCCCTTTACCTGGATTTTCAGTCATCCCATTAAAAGTGATTTAAATATACTGTAGATGCAGAAATTTCTATTCTTGGGAAGGCTAACAAACATCCCTCCTGCTGCTCTGAGCAAACCAGAGGGTATGAGCACCCCACATGAGTAGGACTATGAGCCCCAGACCTTTTCCACTTCATATTTCTGCAAAATAAAGAACCCCTTCACACAGGCTGGAGAAAACTCTTAATAACTGGATGCGAAATGTGTTTTGTTTTTCTCTCAAAGGAGTTCAGTCTCAAATGTACTAAGACAACATTCACATTTCTTCTGAGTTCTAAGTTTTAAAAGGCAGTATTTACAGCTTTTGCCATGGAGCCAGCAAAAGGCATGAAAAAAAATAAACAGTCTCTGGTGGGTGATGATGCCTGGATGGATCCAGCCTGTGGATGGGGTCAAGCAACTAAATTGCTTCTTTACCACTGCCCTGTTTTGCTGGAACCCAAAAGGCACCATCCAGGTGGGCGGCCGTGGCCTGAGGTGAGCAAGGGCACACAGGCAGAGGTTAGGACAAAGAGCAGCGTCCCCGGGGCGGTCCTGGCTGCACACCTACAGCAGCAACCCCTGCCAGCTCATCCACAGAGTGGCCTTGGCAGAGGGCTCACAGGGGTTATTTAGCTGCATTTCTGTCCAGGGTAAAGATGTTATGGTGACCAATACCAAACTTTGCTTTGGTAATGATGTGAGGAGGAAATAGGAAAATAGGAGTATGCAACTCACCAATAAAGCTGGGTCCGGTTTGAAAGTACGCTTTATGGGATTTTCAAAAATTATCAACTTTTGATAATGTTGTTCCCTCTGATGCCAATGAGATTTGTCATTGTAACATGAAGGACTCCTCTTTACTTCTCCAGGAGAAGTGTTAAACCAGGAGTGAATACATAGGCAAATCCCAGCTGCTGGTTCTCCATGCCCATGAGGTTTTTATTTAGCAGTGAAGAGACACAAATACCTCTGCTGGAACTGCCTAATTGTTTTTCCCTACTCATTTGGTCAATTTTTGTGGGAAGAATACCCAGATTTGTGTTGGTGGGCAAGGGAGACTTCTGCGTTCTTTGCATTCAAGCCAAGAGGCAAGGCTCAGAGCACATGAAATGTTGCATTAAATAAGAAAAAAAAGTGTGATAAACAGCACCTAAGACTCCTTACATTTTGATTAATCTTCAGAATGGAGGCTGATGTTTGACCTCCATGGTTACACCCAATGTAGTAATAAAAGCAGCTGTTTCTGCACTGTTTGCAGATAGGTATAGGCCTGCCATATCTTGTTTTGTCCCACTATGGCCAAGAGAGAATGAGTCAATGAGTTACATCCTCAAAAAAAAAAAAAAGAGATTTCTATTTGCTGTGAGGTTTAGAATCATATGCTTTTTAATGTAGTTAAAAATCCACTGTAAAATTTAAAGATTTAGCAACATTATTAGCCCATTTTTAATGTGAAAATTTCTTTGCTAACATATTGAAAATTTAAGCTACTACATAGAAGATATGCTCTTAGTTCTCCTACTGTCCAATTTTGCATTTCTGAACATTTTTAAGTTTGAGCTTAACTTCACTACATTTTACGGTTCTTCTTTCTTTAATAGTTTGCACCAAGCTTGAGTTAAATTACTCTTGGTCTTTATATGCATTTTGAGGATGCCTTGCAGGGCTTTAAGAACAGAGGCATTTAGCAAATGTATTTCATTGGTGCAACACAGTGGTGCCATGTGCTTTCTTCACCTGCCATGCCTTCTCAGGGCTTGCAATTAGCTCTGATGAGATGCTTTCTTCGATCCAATGCTGCAGTGCAGTGCGTGAGATCTTTCAGAGTGCTTTTTGTTGACTGTCCTATGATATATCCACTTAGAAGGTGAGATGGCACCTTTTCCAGGGAGAGATCCCAGCCCTGTAGTTCTCCCGTTGCTCTTCCACCTCCCTCTGTGTGCTCCTGAATTTTTAGAGCACACTACAAGCACATGGTTTTGGTTCAATACTTGTTTGAGTTTGTAGCTCATTGATAAATAAGATATTCTATCAGTGCTAACAGCGCAAAAAGATCTTGTACAGAAGCTGATTTCTCTTTGCTTCCTTTCAAAACCTGCAGGCAATTATTAGGCGAGCTAGGTCGGAGAGAAATCCTGATTTCATGCGCTGGAAGTACTCAGCAGTAAGTCACTAGCATTGTGATGACCGGCTGCTTGGGGGAAGCCAGAACGAGAAGCGCCACAAAAGGGCCAAAACAATAATATTGCACAATGTGGAACTGGCAGAGATGCTGAGAAGAACAGATGAAAGAATGAGAATAGAAAAGGTCTCGTGTTGTGGTGGGCGGCACAGACCTCCAGCAAGGACCCTGCTCGGGGAACGCAGGGAGCTGTGGTAGGTGTTGAGCAAGAAGCTCCTAACACTGTCAGGGCTCGTGAAGGGAAGAGGTAGTAGGACAGTGGCAGAGCTGTGTGACCTCTCTGTATGCACCAAAAGGTGGCTGGTTCTGGCAGGGAATTGGCAGGATGGGAGGAGGTTGTACTTTTCAAGGACTTGAAGGCACGTCAGATGTAATCACGCTAAGCCTGTAAAACTGTTCATCCCGTGGGAAGCTGTACAATGATGGGGCACTTGTCTACAGGAATGTTTCTTCTAACGGGTGCAGGCGTGTGACCCCAGACATTACATGGCTTGTATTCCCAAGGCAAACACCATTTCCCCCTTGAAGGTCCTCCGCTTCGGTGCGTAACCTCTGTACTTGCTCACGTGGAGTCGTCATCTTCTGAGGGCCCTTTGGGAGGCTGCCTAGTGAGCCCGGAAAACTGGAGTAGGTTTTGAGCCAGTGCTATTCGCTTATTCTAGGAGAAGCCTGGAGACTTCTGAATACCGCATTTATTGCTTCCTACAATGGCTGGCAGTGAGGTACAACTGAATAAATGAATAAAATTATATTTGATGAAATACAATATGACTTCTCATCACTGAATTGATCTACTGTCCTTCTGACTGTCTCTCTATGCATTTTTATAATCCTTGCACAGTGTTTAGTTATTACAGTGACAGATACTTTCGAAACATTTCGAGCTATGTCACAGCTGGGAGTCATGGCACCATGGTTCTGGTTAATGAAGTGCCTATTCTTATTCATGAGAGTCTATTGTTGAGATTAGCAGATTTCTTAAAAAATTGCTGCCACAATATCTACTGACCAGAAATTTTCCTTTGAAAAATCTTGTGACCCTCAGACATCACCCTAAAAGGATCCTACTTATATTGGAAAATCTCATTATCTTCTGTTTGTGTGTCCAGTTGGTGGAAACTAAGATGTGGTAATAGAACTTGTTGAATAGAAAAAACCCTGTCTCAAAGGTACCTTCCAAGGTCCTGCAAGGCCTGGGCTGAAAGGTGTCTGCTGGAGAGAATCAAGGCTGCTCTGGAAGTTAATCTGTTCTAGGATGTTGCAGCTGGGCTTCGCATCCCAGTAGCAGGCTGAAGAAGACAAGTCACACCGAGATCTTTTGGATGTCGCCCCCAGAAATATGCTTACAGAGCAACGTAAGCAACTTTATTTCCTCTTTGAAATAAGGTTTTTCTGTGGCATTTCTGACTAATAGCAAGAGGAATTAACACTGTGTGCTTTCATCTGGAACAATCCTGGAAGGGCTTGTTCAAACATCAGTGAAATATAGCCATGCATACCATTTAAATATAGCAGAGAGTTTTTCTCCAGCAGCACTATGTGAAAGTCCTTAGGAGAGGAAAAGAGGAATGACTTCCCATTTTGGAAGCAAGGGGTGAATCATCTGAGGTAGGAAGGGTATCATTAACCAGCCTGGGATATGTCCAGGGCTATGTGTATGCAGTAAGTCACTGCACAGAGGCAAACAGTGGCAAACTACAAGCAGAAGGAAAAAAGAGGAAGAAAAGAAGAAACTGCTGGCTGAAATATGGACTCAAATTATTGTTTTCAAAATAATAAACCAGAGATCAATTTGGTACACAGGAGCAGGAAAGATTTGGCACAAAGAGAACAAATACTGACTCGTGGACATAAAGCCAACTCCCAGCTTGCCTTCTGAGAAAAATCTTATGTAAGCTGAGCTCAGCACATACAGGACTAGCAGCTATTCCAGGGAAAACCAATCTCTCCCTGCACACACAAACCCTTCTTTTACTCAAACACCCAAAAATGCAGTCATCATGCTGTTGTCAGGAAAATGCGGTGCTGCTGGTGTAATAGCTAGCAAAACCTTTATCCCCTATGACACATCAGCAGCATATACACTGTCTTTTTATTATCACAGATTTGAGTCAAATTCATTAAATGGTACAGTCATTTAGACTGTGTGTCAGCTATGCCTGTTTAACAAATCCCACAGTCAGACAGTTGTGCGCATGGGTGATGGCAGAATGCCACTGCATTCCCACAAAGAGAAAAGCAGCTATTTTTAAAACATGTGAGATTAAAAACTCTGCATTGTAATTTTTGGTACCATTTTATTTATAAACTTTTTAAGTACAATGAGTTCAACTGCAAGAAAGGAATCCATATTGAAAGAAAACTGATGGATACGTTTAATACCTTTCTAAAGCAAGTATCTTCATGTATACACAGACATACTCCTACATTTATAATATCAGTGTGTAAATAAAAGCATAGCTATTTCTCAGATTAAAGGCATCTGCGGCAAAGACTCTGGCTTCCTTCAGATTTCTTAGTCAACTAAGATCCTTTTTTGTGGCAAAATATTTTTCAGGTAGCTACAGTCTAATAAAGAAGTTTTCTGAATAGAAGGAGTAGCTTTGCAAAGTCTGTGAGGCCACAGAAATAGGAAACTCGGGCAAATATTTTCAGTAGCCAAAGAGAATTGTGTTATCTCTGACATTAAAAAAGTTCAGTTCACAGTTTGGAAATCCCTTTGCTGAGTTAGAGAGGTGGGGTTTTTTTAAGGCCACGATTTCTGTTTCAGAGTCAATAAGGCTTTGGTGAAGAATGTGACTCAAATGTGTTCCTGAAATACCCAGGAATGCAAATACAGGAGGGTGGATGAGTGGCCGCAGTGTTACTCAGGGCAGTGCTGAACCAGCACTAAGCCAAGTCGTGAGCATACCAGCATGTGCTATTTGCAACCGGGTCTGCAGGCAGTTTAAGCCTTCTGTATTCAGTCCAGAGTGGGGCAGCATCAGACACTGAAGTTTATCCATTAATGTGAAGCTCTTATAATGATGTTCTACAGAAGAAAACAAGCAAGAGTAATCTTAACATGAGTAGAGATAGACTCTGGCTGGCTCTGAGTAGAAATAAGGAGGTTTTTCATCTTGGCGTGCCTACAAACTACAGTTGGCAGCACATCCTATATAAGTGTTCATTTCCAGGTGCATCGTTAAATACAGGCTGAAGCAATGCTGCAGTGTCATTTCCAAGGTAGGACACCCACTGAGGCGAAATGCTCCATGTCTCTCTTTGTCCTGCTGCTGCCATCTAGGGCAGGATTCAGGTGCCTAAACCTAAGGCCAGGGAGGTGCCTTAAGGGAGTCAAGATATCTACCTAGGACTAGGAAAATCATGTAGCAAATATGCAGCAGCAGGTTCCAACTAGTAATGTGTGTTTCTACTGGACCAGAGTGGCTCTTTGCAACAGGGGAAAGGGGGGACTTTGGGCAGAAGCCTAATTTTGGAGAGAGCTTACAGCTGGTTTGCTCCTATACCTTGGAATACCACTATCTGACTCCCTTCTGCTCTGCAGGATGCTGAAACCACTGCAAGCTGGTGTGTCCCTCTGCATTCCCCAACCCCCCTGTGATCCACAGTCCAAGGGTCTTAAACTTAAAGTGACCAAGCGACCTTGATCACTTCTTTCTGGTGGAGCCAAGGGGCCTGGCCAGAGATGAGCAGAATCCAGTCTTGCCCAGGAACATGTCTTCAGCTATTTGGGTAGAGGAGGGAAAACATTTCTGAGATTTATGGAGGTGAACCCTTCTTCAGAAGAGGCATATGTCATCTTGCAGTAGGTAGCTACCAGTGAGAGCCAAAAATAAATTGTTTCTTTCAGACATAAAAACTGTTGGTGCACTGGGAATCCAGTGTGGGATCAATACCCTGTGGTGGCGGAAAGCCATCTTCCTGGTGGAGGCAGGAATGGTGGGACATCTGGTGGTCAATCTATTGGGTGGGAGGGCTGGGTTCCCTGCCTCTACCACAGAAACTGAGAAATATGCTGTGTCTGGGAGCAAAGACTTAGCGTAAGGGCATGGAGACGTAGGCTTGGATGTGCTATCACAGGAGGCATGTGCTGGGGGGTGGAGGCGACTCCAGGTGGGGAGGCTTACAGGACCAGGGACCATCCTGTGGCACCTCAGGCTCAGTGTGCATGCAAGGATGCAAAGGAGCGTTACTCGGTGTGGATAATCTCTACCTCCTGTACCTCTGTCTGTGTGGGGCTGCTTTTATGATCTCTGGTAAGGCCTAGGCAATATGTAGCCAGGGAATATGTCCTTAACTGGGATCTAGGGGGTCAGAACAGCAGGATTGCAGACACAAGCCTTTTTCCCTTGTAATCAATGATGCAACCAGCTCTCAGCTGCACGGAGGTCAGAGACTAAGCACCTGTGTAAGCTTAGTCTAAGGAGGTGCTGATTAGCCTATGCCAGCTGGGAAAGCCTACAAGTTTGGATGGAACTGGTGAATTCCTTGATAATAACCAATAAGAGAAGAAAAAACCCAGAGTTTTTGGGAGCAGCTTTGGAACAGCTGTTCCCAAAGCAATGAGAACAGAGATGCTAGCAGGTATTTATCACGGGCAAGTTCAGAAATGTAATTAGTGAGTAGAGAGAATGCTCATCAGAGAAATAACTTGGAGATACAGATGAAATATGGACTTAATGTAACATTCCTGCAGAAGCAAAATTAAAAAAAAAAAAAAAAGCCAAATTTATAAATCATGGAATACCAGAACACTCTTACAAATTATGGGAATAATATTATTCTCTTGGCATAGTAATGGATATCTATTTCTATGGGAGTATATCTTATTTTGACATAGCAACCCCTAAGTCCACAACAGTGCTGTGATCTCGGTGTGGTGCACTAGATGACACAAAAGACCTTTATTCTGTAATGGGAAATACTGGGAATAACACTCTGTTATATATTCCACCAGAGCCATGCCTAACGGAGATATCCATTGACAGCAGGCATGGGGGGCTTCCCCCCCCCCCAGCATGTGTGCTCCCATGTGCTTTCTATCAGCAGCTGTAAGATGGGGCACTGAAATGCCATCACGTTATACAGCGGGAAGTTCAGTAAGCATCCCCAGTGAGCACAGGCTGAGTCAGTACACCTCCGAAATGCAGTTATCTCTGATACCACCTGATCTCTAATCCAGAACCCTTTTATGCCCTAAAACTGCTACTTGAGGAACTCATGGATGTTTAACAAAAGGATTGCTGTGGACTAAAAATAGAAAAATAACCCATGGGGTGTATTTCTTCCAACTGGTGATGCTGGAAGAAATTATGGGAATCAATGTATCAGAAGGTACCAGTGATGCAGGGAACTGTACCTTTGGCAGGATGTCCTCAGGGGAGAGGTCAGCATGCATTAGCTTGGTCAGATAACAGTCTTGTTGCTGAATGAAGCCTTTGACAGCCTGCTTGGCCCAGAGTAATAGTGAAGAAATTCCAGAAAACATTTTTCACTGAAGGCAAAATATCATCCCATTCAAAGCCAGGGATCCACAAGAAGAAAGATGTGACCCAGAAGACAGTGTAAGCCACCACCGTGTGAGATCATAGCAGTGTTCTGAATTATTTAACGCTGGAGCTGCCACCAGGTTTAAGTACTGTATGAAAGTGCAGTAAATAATGGATCTAGTCTCAAAGACATTACTGTTGTTTGTATAGTGTCTTAATGCGTGCACAGTGGTTACCAGACAAATAAAACTGATACGGTTTCAGCCTGAAGGAGTTTTTTATTAGACATAGCGCACGGCATTAAATCACAAGTCAGTAGGGGGCTGGGATGGATAAGGGTTTCAACAGACTGTCAGCAGCAGTAGCGTTATTCCCCCTATCTAGTACAATCAGCCCTGTGCTCCAAAATAATAATCCGGAAAATTTGTCAGGCTATAGGACATCTAAAGCTGTCCTCATAAGTTTCATTTCAGAGAGTACCTTCTGAAGAGATGGGAACTGAGCAGATTGTTTTTTCTCAGTGGGAGGAAAGAGTGAAATTAGCAATTGCTGACCTGACAGCCAATAAAATAGCCAGGAGTCTTTATGGATACAAACCTGACAGGTCAAATTGTCATAGTGTAGTGAACAGAGAATTTTAAAATGAAGAAGAGGAGTTAATACTTTGGGAAAAAAGGATCCAAACTGTAAGAAACTTATTTTCTTTTATTCCCACTAAGTAAAATCCCATTGAAACAATTTTCCAATACATAAAACAGCCTCTAATACATTTTCCTAAAAAACACATCTCTTAATGTTCTTTATTGCCTAAAATTTCATAGAACTCTTTACAGGTATTAAGAGTATGTTATTGTCTAGGTTGGAGAAGGAAATGTGTTTTATTTTAAAAGAAAAGCAAAAATTTCATAAATGGATTTAACAATCTGGGCAAAAAAGAGTATTGGAAGAGACAGGGCTTTTTTGTGGAGGAAAAAAACCTAAAAAATCTGCAAATAAAACCAGAACAGAAAAAGGTTTTCTAAGAAAGTTATTTGCTAGAAATATGTGTCAAGCAAGTATTGAAAAAAACCTTACTTTGACACTCTTTGTTTTCCCTCAGATTTTGATTTGAGTAGCATGCTTTTTCCTGCAGTCACACACTGGTTCAATCTACGCGTATTGCTAGCTGTACCAAAATACACATACATACTAAAATGACTAAGCTTAACAATATATACCAGTAACCTAAGGGTAAATAAAGAAAATGCAGCCATATCAGCATTATCAGAAGCCCAAATATTGTGCGCAAAGAATTTTAATAAATAAAAATCGCACTTAAAAATAAATTTGAGCAATTCAAGGTTAAAAAAAAAATGCTCAGGTAAACATTTCAAGAACCTGAATTGTCCTTATAGACATCCCATGCATTCAGCATACTACTAAAACACTTTGGTAGTACTCAATCTTGCTTCAGTGACTTTGATTTTTAATATATGTTTAAAAAAGAATGGCTCGCTTTCCTGATGCGCTTACTCTGCCATGTTATTTTCCCTTCATGTTTAGAAATACAGATTGGTAAACAAGTAACAAATCCCACCTTTCTTTATTCCTCAAATATAATCACCACATAAAGTCAGTCTATGAAGACCTTCACTACAAAAATGATGATTAACTTTTACTACAAAAGAACCTCTTTGAAATCTAATAATGTCCTAAATAGTTTTGGGAGGGAAGTAACAGAAGCTCATTTGTTTTAGGAGAAAAACCCACCCACAATGTCTTATTTTTAGTTAACCTATTTTTAGTATTCTAAAATTAGTGTTAGAATAACAAAGTAGTAAACCAAGGTCCTAGACTACTTCATTATCTTAGTTATTAGCCTGACAGCCTAAGTGACTCGATTAAACATCAATGACAGAAGAGCTGAAGGGTTTAAAGGTCAATAAATACGGTGATAGGAATCCTTCGATGTAGCCTTTTGCTACAGACTTCTGGGGCTTAAATGTTGACAAGCTAATTACTTTACTTCCCTAATTAAGCAAGCTTTTCTTGATCAGCTGGTCAATGAACAGCTGATCACAATTGCTCATTTTGAAGTTTGTAGAGGTCTGACCCAACCTAAATTAAACTTGTAAACAGCAGAAATGAAAGCCAGATCCCAACTAGTTGACATTCTTAATTGAACTATTGTTGAAGAAAATTCTATTCCCAAGTTGTAAAAGCAATTATGTTATTGAACCGAATTCTGGTTCACAGTCACATGGGAACAAGGACCTCACCCATCTCCATCCAGGTGGGTGAGTCTTGAGAGTATGAAGACTTAACAGGGAAAATGTCAAAGGAAACAGACTGTAACTTTCTCTGTTGCCTTCTTCCATCTCTCTTAATCTCTCTGTTTTCCCACTCGAGTGAGGATCTCTGCAATGACCCTGAAAGATAGAAATCCTCTATGAAATCAGATGGCTGCAGGTAGAAGAGGGCAGATAAAGGTGGCCTCACTGCCTCCTTGGTCAATCTACAACATACTCATTGGCCGGGTTAGGAAACACTGATTCTTACGGCGTCCTGCTTTGGCTGTGGTGTACCAGAGAAATTACTAGGGTGCAAGAAATCTCCCGGTTGTCTCATCCCTTTCCTGTCAGGGAAGGATTTGAATAAAATCCTAAATGCGTGAAGCCCCTTCAGTCCCTACTAGCCTATTATTAACACTGTTTGTCTCCTATTCCTGCCATTAATGACCTTGCAACTACCGATATAAAAAAGCAGTGTATTCTTTCATATAGATGTATATCCTGTGGTGGCTTTTCAATAGCTCTGCTGGCCATTTGTGCTAGCTGCCCCTCTTTTATATAAAGGGAATTTGAAATTATATTTACATATAAATACAGATAAGAAGTAGAAAAAGCAGCAGTCATAGAAAGAAAATGAGGCACGTGTAATGGAAAAAGAATTTTACATCCATTTCTCTGAGCTATAGGACTACATGAGGGTTCGTAAGCACAGGGAAAATAGAAAAGCAAAGAATATACTGTGCAGAGTGGGACAGGACATTCAGGCATTGAGAGAAAAAAAGGGATCCTGGAGAAGCAAGGACAAAGTAGTGTGGGGAATATAATAAAAAATAGAGCAAACACTAGACAAGAAGGAAGGAAAGAGATAGTAAAACTTTCTCCCCAGTCTCAGACAGAATTATTCCATCCTCTTTGCAGTTTCTCTTCAAATGCTTCCTATGCTTTGTCAGACCCTGGTTGCTTTGTGGCCCAATTTCACCGTGCCTGTAGGTGGTGGCTTGGATGGAAGAGCTGCCAGCTGAATACTGCAAGGGAGAATCAGGCTGGGAAATGGCATATGTGCATGAGAAGAAGAGTCCAAGAAACAGGCCAGCGCAAATAAAAGAACAACTAGGGTGTTAGCTTCCCTGGGAATGTTGAAGGACTCTACTGGGGCTGCTGAAAAATATTTTCCTAATGGAAAGAGCTGTAGACTAGGGTTTGACGGCATTGTCATCAAAAGTTGGTTGGTAAACTGAGCTCCAGCATCATGAATTCTCCCTCCTGTTGGTCAAAACATGCATCAATCAATCAGAAGTGCATGCTGTAAAATAAATATATGGCTGGGGACAAGTAGCTTTTCCACATTGTTCAACTGATTTAGCAAACGAAATGGAAAATCTGGCCCTCTGATGTCACATGGATTTATTCTAAAACCTATGCAACAATAAACTAGTGCTTGGAGGTGTGGGTGGGTGGCTGTAAGCATCTACTTAAATATTATAAGCTCAATCACTCTCCCGTGAAAGGAACCCAGAAACCTGATGACATGGCTGAGTGCTTATAGGTGACAATATTTCACCATCACAACCAGTCAGTCTAAAAGGAGAGAAAGCAAAATTTTCCTGGGGTAGGGGCCAGCAAATACAGAAAACCAGCAATATGGCAGTAAATTGGAGTGACACTTCTGATCTCCCTAACCTTGCCTCCTGGTTGTGGGTGGCTGATGATGCTCCTCCTCCACAGCTGGACTGCAGCTCCTTGTCTGGACTTGGTTATTAGTCAGTTCACATTGACTCTGTCCATACTAATAAATTAAATAGTACTGAAGAATGTTTCCAGGCCCTAGAAATCAATCATTCATCCTTTTAAATTGGGCAGGGGTAGGATGGACAGTTTAATAGCACGGACACAGGCCAGCCATGCCAGCCAGCCTCAGGGCCAGAACAGCCCTGGGCACATTGAGTGGAGGTCCCCAGCCACTGCCCCTTGCCCCCCACAGAGAGGCTGAAGCTGAACTAGTCACAGTCCTGGTGTGGAGCTTGAGGAGAGAGGCTGTCCCAACCCTCCCTACTGAACTGTGCCTCCGGGGCTTAGCTCCTGCTGAGTTTGGAGTTACTTGAACTGTCACTGTGGTGTCCTACTTACCCTATTTGGGACATTAAGGGTAAAAACTGGTGTCAGGAGGTCCCAGGGAGCCCCCAGCTCCTCAGTAACTGGTATCAGCTCCCCATTTTGTTAATGCTTGAGAGCACTTGTGGTCCCATTCACACACACACACATATTTACCACTGCACAAATGTGAAACATGCGTTTTGCACAAGGAGAGCCTTAGCAGGATGCTCTTGGCATTCACACAGGCAGGAACGAGGAGCCGTGGCTGTCCCAGTGGCACTCTGCTGCCGTTGGCTGCTCTTAGTGTTCTGCTTTGTCTCTAAGCCTCAGGCACAACTTTTTAGGAAGCTGAAATGAACCTGCAGTAAACAAATAAAATTAAAAACTCTCATGTAAAATGTAAGAAAGGGTATAGACTGGTGGAATTACCCATTTGCTAAAGAATATTTGGTAGAGGTCCTCTTTAGTACTCATACAAGGACAATTCTGGTTTGTTGACTGTCCTAAATCACAATTTAACTGGTCAATAAACTTATCTAAGCAGATAAAAATATAATAATAAGAAACTGTCTCTGAACGTAAAGGTCAGTCTGCTCATCTTCTGCAATGTTCAGAGATGGAGATGTGCAAATCTACCATATCAGAAAGAATTTTTGCCCCACATTTAACTGCTCCATAGACAGGGGAGTAAGGCAGTGACCCTCTCTATTTGGGCTGCCTCCTCCTTGCATGTAACATTATGTGCCCTCTTGCACAGGCTTGACCGAGTATCATCACAGCTGCTCAGGTGTAGGACCTGAGTCAGCAAGCTGTAGCAGCCTAATTTTAGTGCTGTGTATTTGTTTGACTCAAAGATCAACAGCTGTTTTATTTCTTTTCTCTCCTTGGCTATTCAACCACCACTGAGCTGCTACGGGCAGTGATTCCCGTAAGTGCATTATCGTAACTTCCACAGCGCAGCGGGAGCAATTATTCTACCCAAAGCTACATCTTCTTCCACCTGGATATATGTTAAATACATGGCCAGAGGGGACCACCCCCAGCAAAAAGATATTTCTAATCTGAATATCAGATGCCTAAACCTCATCCCCAGACACTTTCTAAAGTGTTTCGGTTTAACTGAAAATTGAGATGGGAACAGCAGTATTGGCAGAAGTTTAGCTCCTGTTGATATTGTAATTACTTTTCCTGATCATTTCATTCACACGTGATCTGCACTCAAGGACAGAAGTGCTATTCCCCTGGCAAAGATGGGAAAGATGGAGTAGATATCAACATCATTTCTAGAAAGAAGCTGTAGGAGGAAAATCTAGACTGTTTCAGCTAAACCTAGCAAGGCAGTAACCCTGCTGCATGTTTATAATAAACACAGTGAGTAAAACCATTCACTGTTATTACTCCTATCAGTTTTGCATAGAGAAAAGAATAATTTTTGCTGCCGTAGCCACTCAGCAGTGCAAATTGCAAGTCCTTAAGGGTTTAAAAAAAAAGAAGAAAATCAGAAATGGACCTCCACACTTAGGGGTTTTTCCCAAAATAATCTCACTTGAAGAATCACAGACCAAGTTTAAAAATAATTAGGTCCATTGCAAAAGAGTAGCACACCAATTTTTTTCACTAGAGTGTTTCTGGAAATTGGTATTTTGTAAGCAACAAACTCCATTATTGTTTTGACAGCATATGGGTATTTAAAGTGTAGGTACTGTTGCATTATTCAAAATTGTAAATTACTGCTTATTTTTTGGTTTGAGCAGGAATTGCCAGCCAAATTCTGACTGAGGTCTCACTAAGAATCAGTTAACCAGACTCCGTGTTTTGTCTGCTGAAAGGATATGAAAAACTTCAAGCAAAATATCATCTCATGTTCCTAAGTCTGGATGTTAAAAAAATCATGCAATTTAACTGTCTATAATCAAACAAAACCCCACTTCGTTTTCCTCAAGAGCTGTTACAAAGGAGCATGTGCAGCTGTACTAATAGTGACTAAAATCTTATTTGACAACCAATAGGGTAATTAGTAAATTAAAGCTTGTTTGTTTTGATGTCTGATTTATTTGAGTGACATCAGGATTTTCACTCTAAACTAACTTTTTTATAATTCATTGCCCACTGGATTTTATTCTTTCAAGTATATTCCTCTGGAACACAGCTCTGCTTCCTCCTGCTGCCGAAGACCAGCAGATGTAAATCAGATCTCGGTGGGTTTTTTTCATTTCTCAAAGAAATCTTGCACTTGTCAGTTTGCTTAACACTCAAGACTTCAATACAAAAGCTGACTACAATATGTCACGAGAAAGTCTACTTACAGAGGAAGTAAAGTTACATAATCTCATTTTCAATTACGTTTCATTTAGGGCATATTCTCATCATCACCCACTATTAAATACAAAGATTCTTGACAAGGAACTCCTTGAGGAAAACATGTCATGTTTAAGGTTATATAGCACACATGTTTTGTAAAGGGCCAGAAACCTTGTTTAAAATATCCTAACAGCTCAGTGCTTTAATTACCCTGGGAGGACTTTCTGCAAATCCAACCTGCACACAGCTCCCATTAGGGAAAGTCCGGTGATTATGGCTTGGATGCAATCTCCTCATCACTGGTTATAGCTTGGATGCAATCTCCTCATCAATGGGCGGTGCTTTCATGCCATGTGTTAATGGCATATTTAGGGTGGACATTCACAAGTCAAATGTCCCGTTAAGAGATGGACGTGTCATATTCAAGATCAAAGGAAGCTCAAGGGCGCTTCAGACATCCAAGTTTCTGATGTTGTTTGGGAGTTACAGGTTAAATCAATCTCCGGTACAGGCCAGGGAGTTACTGCGAAGATGAACTTGAGGCAGTTTATTATTGCTTTACACAAATGCATCCTTGCACACTTGGCAATTTAAAACTGCGCTAAACGGACATATGTAAGAGCTACTACCCTGTTATTCAAAACAAACTTGGCTTCGTTGAAGGAAGCGTAATCTCAGAGAACGCCTGCCAAAAACTGGAGACAGATTTACCTGCAGGACAGGTCACGTTGTTATCATAGCCAGGCTGGTGTCACGTTTTCTGCAGAAGAGGATGCTTGAGAAAGGAGAATGTCTTGGAAAGGAGATAGCTTTCAGCCATCTCCCCCTGCGCTGTGACAAGGGATGGCAAAGACGAGTCCTGCTGCACTGCGCTGGGGTGTTGGGGGTTAGCGCGGCAGCACCCTGTCGTGTGGGAGAAGGCAGCAGGTGAAGCACAGGGACTGAGGACCTGAAAGCCAAACCAGAACTTGTGTAAATTAAGCAAGATTTTAAAGCACTTTGGACTAAATTAGTCTCTGGTGGAACTTTGCTGGTGTTTGTGGAGTTACACCCTGGATGAATCGGGTTCTCTGGCATGAGAAATGAATGCTGCCTGACTTTAAATAGAGCATGAGCTGTTTGCAGTTGAGCCAGGCTTGTTTCCTCTTGGAAAAAATTTTCCTTGCAACCTTTGTACCTGGTGATTTTGTGTCCTTATAAATGGGCTGACTGAATGAGACAAAAAGTAGTGGGGTACCACGCTGTGTATATATGACAGGCAGACTAATTTAAAGTCCTAACTTATGAGCTGGGTTTTTCCAAGGCCATAGATTTTCATTAGCTATTTGCTGTGTTAATAAGAGACAACCACAGCAACAAGTGGTACAAATGTTAGCTTTGAAATACAGAGCACCTCTTAAACCAACAGAACCGGCAATAAATGGTGTGTGTATATTTGCTCATTTGGCAAAGGTAGAAGTTCAAATTATGTCTTATGGCCAGTTGACATATACCTGACCAAATTCATCCCTAGGGCAACTCCACCAGCTTCAGAGGAGCTACTCAGGGAATGAATTTGCAGTTTTTCTCTTAATGCCACTTCATTCCAAACATCATTATTTTTTCATGGGCTATTCAGTATGTCCAGATGATACGACACAGAAATGGTACTGCAAACACCTGAATATTGTTTCTGGTTGTTCTTTGTGCTTCTGTTGCAATTACTGTTTCTAATGTGTAGCCATTTGCTACACACACGTTTTGGGGAGCAGAATCTGTTTCTTATGATGTGTTTTATACCACACAAAAAAGCAGGTTTTTGCTTCATTCATTTGCTTCATTCTAAAACTATATCATATAGAGATATTGCAAGACATTAACAATGCCTGTTCATTGAAGAGATGCAGCTTAACCTAAGGAATGGTCAGCAAAACTAGTCCAATCTGCTCTCCTGTGTTGGATTTTGCTTAGGTTGAGGTAACTGGCCCTTCTCCATAACAATCACCACATGGCGTCCGGGGATAAAAATGAAACCAGTAGGTAATTCCATAATTTTATTCTGGTTTTGCTTTCTTGCTTTAAAAAGTTGGACACCTCTCGGCAGGCATGGCAAAGTCCCATCTGGCTAAATCCTCCCTCATTCATTTTCCCTTTTGGCTCAGACTGAAAATGTACACATATAAACCTGAATACGCAAATATAACCTTACTGTAAAGCCCCAGGAGGACATTTACTTATGTGCTACCACTTTCTTTGATCATATTCCGCTGGGAGCCAGTAGATAATGCAGCTGCTTACAAGCGATGAGCAGTTTGGTGAGCTGAGATTCTGTTAGGAGATGGCTACTGAGACCCCCCCACTGGGGGCAGAGGCCTCTCTGCACATCTGCAGATGTAGTGAGATCCATGGATAGCCCCATCAGTCAGACTGGTAAGGGCTGGCAGGAGTTGGATTTTTTTTTTACTCACCTGCCCTGCAGAATATGTCAAGGAGGTCTGCCAGCGACCCAAGCAAAGTATAGACCAGCCAGTGACATCATCGCCATCAGCTGCGGATCTCACCTGAAACTGGAAAATCTGGTACCTAGTCAAGTAATCAGCACAACCAGAGAGACAATACGTTTTTAACCAAGAAACAGCCTCCTTTTCTGGGAAGAGCTGCAGGACCATCCTTCCTCTGTAGGCGCTTTGTCTATTGGGATATAAAAAAGGCTTCTGCCTGTGTCTATTGAGGTATGAAAGGTCTAGTTGAGCTGCTTTTGCATGAAGGTGGGTCATTCCTTTGTGCCCCACATTCTGTGGCTAATCCTACCATCACAGCTCTGCCTCCTACCTGCACAGCACCGCTGTTTCTCAAATTAGGCCCTTAGAATGTGACTGGTGAAGACCATTGAACAAACCCACTGATTTTAACGAAACCAGTCTAACAGCTCTAGAAGTAATCTGGGGGTTTAAAATTAAAAGAAAAAAAAAAAAAAAAAAGTTGTCAAAATTGTATAGTTTATTCCATTTAAATTCTAATCTAATATATGAAAGCATAAAGAAAAATAAAATTATCTTTTTTTTTTTCTGTTATTTATTCAGACCTGTATGTTCAGTGTACGTGCTCCGAGTGGTCCTTCTTTATCCCTGGTGTCATGCCTCTCAGTCTCGCAGGATGTGAATCCACTTGATTTTTTTCCTGAGGAGTTTTTCAGGCTTTGTGTCTTCAGAACTGACACTGAGTTACTGAATTTCTGCCTATTTTCCATCCCTGTGGGACTGCAGAGCTCAAGTCCTTCCCTCCCAGTTCTGCAGTTCTCAGGGAACTCCCCCAGCCATGTCGAAGCTTATTTACCCTGGCCGAACTGCCTGAAGG
Source organism: Rhynochetos jubatus (assembly GCA_027574665.1). Lineage (NCBI taxonomy): Eukaryota > Metazoa > Chordata > Aves > Eurypygiformes > Rhynochetidae > Rhynochetos > Rhynochetos jubatus. Next base: position 26,964,195 of record CM050653.1, read on the forward strand.
GTGAAAGTCAGGGAGCCAGCATGCCTGTTCAGACTGATACACTTGTCTTTCAAAACTTCTTAGCTCTGGGGATAATAAAGAGAGGGAATGTATGGCTTGAGCTGTCTACCAGCCATATCCTATGTGAGTTCTCCCTTCCAAAAAATGTGGCATTCCTTTTTAAAATTAATTCCAAATAAAACACATTGCTGGATGTAGCTACACTGGTAGCTGAGTCTTCGTGTTAGTCATGTGGATATGCTACCGGCAAAGGAGACTTTTGCATAACCTGCTGCAAATATATGACAGACAGCTTGTCAGGAAATGCTCGGGATAGGCAATGATTTGGGACTAATTTCATGGATGTTTTCCAGTTTCTATTTTCTCCCCCCAATCCTCCTTTCTCTTTCTCTGAACAAGAGGGCTCCTGAAATTTCCTGCCTAACATCTTTCACTTTGAATAAAGAATACGCTAAACATCCCCCCTGCAGCTGGTCCTGCTGAAATTGCTCCTCTGGAGGGACCAGCAGATGATATTGCTGGGTTTGAGAAGGTCCAGGCGGGAGGGTTTAGCCCCCAGCGCAGCCCACACTGAAGCCTGCAACCTGAGACCCCCACTCCCCACCTTCCACTCACACACGCGTGTGCACACACACACACACACTCTCTCTCTCAGATGTGAAGGCTTTAAATGAACCCAGATGGCTGGCACACAGAGAGTAGGCATCCTGGAAAAGTGCCCCGGGGCGCTCTGGTTGCTGTCATCTTATTCTACAAACCAAGTGCCTTCAAGATGTCTGTGTTGTTTCTTAATCTGAGAGAGATCACTCCCGTTTGGGCTCTTAGCCCCTTCCTGTTGGGAAATGTCACCGAGGCATCAGAGAGATACACAAAGATTGATTTGACTGAAATCAACCATTCCCTTAACTCAGAGGTTGTAGATTATTATCCTTAATAAAGACCATATTGTAATAAAATCCAAATCAGATCCCAATTGAGAGACCGTACTTTCCCCTCTCCAGTGTGTGTACTGTTGTCTGATTGAGTGATTTGAGTCTTGCGCAAAAGACGTTAATTGGCTACAAGTTATATAAAATGTTGATGAAATCTGTGAATGTAATGAATGATAACCAGTTACAATTCTTTTTCTCCCCCCCCCCTTTTTTTTTTTTGCTGTTTCAATCACACCAAACACATGTTTCCCTTCTTTATTTCTCTATAAAAATATGCAAACAATTACCTGGCTTTGGAGGCATAATTACAAAGGGGTTCATCTCTAAAAGGTTATTATTGATTTATAGAGTTCTTTAGTTTAATGGAAGACAGACAGGAATAAAAAGAATCTTTCTGCTTTCCCCACAAATAATAGATGAGCTGCAAGGGAAATGTAAGATTTAGAAGTAATTTTTACAAGATATACAAGCTACATGGTTCAGAGGGATGTTTCTTGTATGTGCACAGAATCATTCAGAAACGGGAACATAGCAAGGCTGGTACAGGCGTCTTCTCCTGTGAGTAGATCAGCATGAAACATTTTGACAGGCCATGATAGCCAGTATCTGCAGATAACACGAAATGTATGAGATAATTTGTAATGCCAGGCCCACTGCTGGATTTTAGAGAGGTACATGAGGAAAATCGGTCAACTTCTGATGAGTAACTACCAGGCAGAGCCTTTGGGGTGTTTTTTTTTTAATAGGTGTAAATTTATAAGTAAGTGTGTGTAGGAGGATAGGGACTGATTTTGATACACCTGGCCTTCCTCCAGCTCACCTTGGACGCTCAAGGAAACAGCTCAGTGGGGTGGGTGGGAACAGGACCATGCCCTCACTGAGGACACCACCTCCAGCAGCCTAGGGCTTTGGGCTCTTTTTCCTGTGATTTTTTTGGTGTGACTTGTGTCTGATTTCCAAATCTGATGCTGTGAGCCCCTCAGGGAAAGGACTGATGTTTTGTCTGGCACATCCGTGACTGGCCCACTATGGCGGAGCACTGGTGGCATGTCCCTGTAGCTTGATGGTGGGAGCTGGGTGATGCTGCACCCCCAACCTGCTGCCTCTCTGGGCTTGTGCACTCGTTAACCAGTGAACCCTGCCACAAGAGAGATGTGGGTGCTACAGCCATACCTAACAGCAGAGTTCATTCCCTCTTTCTGTAAGTATCCAGACAGAGCAAAGTCTGGTTTGACTCATTTACCCGTGTGCAGCAAGCTGGATTTGCTCTTAAATCCACACCCTGCAACAAATGTTATATTTATGGTATTGCAAAATTATTCACCGGCAACCATTAATGATAAGTCCGTTTGGATTTAAAGAGAGCAAAGCAAGTCTGATTCCCATTCACTTATCAACCTCAGTGCTTTCCCTGTCCTGGCATGCACCCTGGCTCCGGCACAGCTCCCAGGTAGGCACCCTGCCGAGGCCTCAGGCCTTTTGGAAAGAGGATGGAAGGTTTCTCGAGCCCTGAGAGCCCTCGTGGAGAGCATGGTTCTGCTGCCTCTGCTTTGTAATTAGTATTGCCTGAATCTGATAAAACAGCTAGTAAACAAACCCCATCTGAGGCAATTTTAAAAGAGAAACAGATTAAATCAATAGTCCATCGTGTGCACTGTGGTTGTAATTGCTCTCGATGGCCATTCAGCTTGCGTGGTTGTTGTTTTTCTGGCTATAACATGGAAATTCTTCGAATAAGGGTCTTGTTCAGCAGCACTGCATAGGGAGTCAAGAGCTCACATCTAGCAGCTCTGGGTGGCCCCAATATGGCCCCACTATGGGCATGCAAGTCCTGTGGCACCACTGGAACACACAGAGTCCCTACAACCTCCACAGCTGCAACCCAAAGCAGTGGGACAGGGCTAGATGGGCAAGCTCTATTTTATTTTACTAATTTGATTTTATTATAGGTTGCCCTTTGGGAATGTTTTCTGTGAGCCTGAATGACTGTCCTAGATGAACACATTCCAGCCCTCTGTACAAGTGCAGGCACAAAGACCTTTCATGCTGTCCTTTTGTGCCAGTGCATATGTTTAAGCTCCCTCGGTTTAATCCCCTACCTAGATATCGTTTCTTGTATCGTTCTCAGCAAAACACATTCCTTACAGCTTTATGCCTTTTGACAACAGTAAGCAACTGCTGCTGCTGAATATTATCATAATTTAACTTTGGGGCTTGGAATGTAGAAAATAGAAGTAGTGCAGGATTATGTTTCATTTTATATACAATCTTATAATGGACCATAATATCCTCTTGGAGATTTTGCCATATGAGAAAATAAGACAAGCAATGAGTTTGCGTGAAGAATTCTCTTCCCTTATGTGTCTATACTGAATTACTGCTTCGCACCTGATTATGCTCATTTAGCCACGATTCTCAAAGGTGTTGGGCTTCCAGATCCTTCTCAGAAAGATAGAACCTAATTGAAGTCATAGCCCATGAATAATATTTTAATACTTCAAAAAATGAGGATCTGACCCACTGGCAATAAAATAATAAATTTTGGATCCTATAGTTCAGAAGACTCAGCTGTAATAAAGCACCAAAAAAAAAAGCAAATTAGAAAAAATTAACTGTCTTCAGTAGTTCCCAAGCATATTTGGGGCCAGGTGCACTCTCAGAAGTGGCAAAACTCTCAGTTACAGCAACCAACAGCATCAGGGACAACAGGTACTACGTGTTTAAAGGAACTGGCAAGCCCTGATGGTAACTATAGCTCAATACCATGGTACGCATACCAAGGTATGGGAACCTGAGACCTACCCGAGCTGCACCTTAATTCCGACTCTCTAGCTCAGCCTAGGCAAGCCAGCCCTGTGTCCCTGTTCCCTCAACAGCCCCATTTTGGTATGCAAAACCTCTGCAGAGAGAGCTTGCACTTCTTGGTCCATGAGCTCGGCCGTAGACTACTGATCATAATAAAAGCACTGTTCGTTACTATTGTGTGAGCTAGGGGAAAATACGGCAGTTTGAATGAAGACCTACAGGATCCCTCAGAGTGGGGGAACTTACAGACCTCAGAGTGGCCCACAGAGTCCTATTCTCTCCAACTAGAGCTGAGCTGCGTTTCCTTTTATTGTACAGCCTTAATAGCGATCATTGATCAGTGTAGCTAACATTATTTAATTTTATTTAGGGCTCATTTTCTGATGTGATTGCAACTACTGTTTTGCAGCTTATTCATTTTGCATCTCGTAATAACAGAGGAAAGTGACACAAAGGATGTGAGTGGTGACACTGTGCAGTTGATGCAATAAAGCAAATTAACAACTAATAGCTGGCAGATAACAGCAGATCAGTTCGTTAAACAGACGGTAGAAAGCATGGTGTTTGCCATCCAGAACTCTGTATATTGCTCTCTTCTGGTTTCTAGGAAATGTTTCAGGAAAACAAGAGTGCTTTTTATCACTTCAGTCTGCTAATAAAGCAAACATGAAAAGACGGTGACCGATCTCCCTCAAGTGAACTGAAGAGCTGATGCTTAGGAGCAGGATGGGAGAAACGACTGATATTTCTGCTGATATATGGAGAATCTGTAGGATCAGTCCCAACTGTTGGAAGATACAGCTTCTCCCTGGTCCTTCCTCTAGTGACTGAGTGCCTCTAAAACTGCAGAAGGAATAATACAGCCGAAAAGAATGACTCAACTATTTAACTCTTTCCTTAAATGGAAACTGTTCAAATGCTTCCTTCATTTATCTGTCCCAGTGGCGTATGAGAAAAATGGCTTGTGGGCTCTGCCTGGTGCCACAGAGATGAGCGGACGCACATGGCTCGCTGCTCCTCTCTAAGGATCTCTTTGTTCTTCCCAGTCCCCGGGGCACATGTTCCATGCGAGGCAATGACAGTTTTTGTTATCGCACAGACGTATCGGTTTCAGTGACAATCACTCCCTTTTCAAAAAAACATTATTTCTCATGATTGTCTCCCTCTTGGAAAATGTGGCCTTTAAAGCCAAGGAGGGGGGTGGTGGGGAGAAGAATGAAGGGGAGACAACGAATGTCCTGGCGACACAGAAGTTAAATGGTGTGTTATGGGACAATCAGTCAATCAGCTCAAAGGGGTATAAATCAACATACGAGCATGCAAAAAGGAAACACTGAGCCTTGCATTGCAAAAGAAAGAGGGACCGTTTTGTCATGTCTGTGCAGGTTTAGCAGATACTGCAGAGGAAACAGCACATGCGGGAGGAATAAAGGGAGGGAGGGAGGAAGGCGGAGGGGGGAGGTGAGGGGCTCACTAATAACAACATGTTTTTTCCTTCCTTCCTAACTCAATGGCACATGTGACCTCATGAAGCCAATAAGTGATGAGCATCTGATGTAAAAGTTCCCCCCAAAAATGCTCCTTTAGCAAAGACCGCTGGGTAAACCATGTCACGACTAATTTCTGCAAATGCCTTGATTTAAGGCAGGCGCAGGACCTGAAATTCACACCAGCTCTTTGTGTGCTGGAGTCACGCAGATACCAGGCTTGGTGAGAAGAAACTGCATACTTCCTATTTTATTTCACCACTGCTCGACCTGCTTTTCCTCAGACTTAAAATCATTTGCCAGGTCAAAATAAACTCTTCAGAATCCCAATGTGAAAAATGTACCTAACAATTCAATCCTTGTAAGTTGGGAATTGGAAGAGAAAGTGCAGTGGAGTCTAATTAAATTATATAATAAGCAGCTTAACTTGTGGTTTTGCTTTGGTTTCTGTTATTCTTATTATCATAAGCATTGTAGCTGGCAAGGAGCTATTGAAATATGCAAAGCAGAGATGACCAAACTAGAGATTGTTTGGGTTTCGCAAGGGCTTGTCTGTCAGAGCTTGGTTTTGCAAAGCTGAATCCAGAAAGGAGGTCAGGCTAATTCCAATTTAATTCAAAATTTTCCTCAGAGTTCTGCGTTTGACCTGTCTCTGTTACAGCCAAAAATCAAAGGAGATTTGGATTTGCAAATCCTCACCTGTCAGGTCCTGGTTTCCAAAATGAAAACCAGTGCTGGCTCAGATTTGGGTGAAGCTGAAGCTTTTAATCATGAAAACATGGTGGAATAACTTGCACAACTGCAGTGCTGCAATGGGTGTCTGTAAAACCTTCAGAGGGGACAGGCAAAGAAGGAGAGGTGGTGGGGTAGACCTGGATGATAGGGAGTGTTTTGACAGTGTAGAGCTTAGTGATTGTGACGATAGGGTTGAGTGTTTATGGGTAAGAAACAGGGGAAATACCAACAAGGCAGATATCATGGTGGGAGTGTGTTATAGACTACCAGACCAGGATGAAGAGGCAGATGAAATATTCTGTAAGCAGCTGGGAGTAATCTCACCATCTCTAGCCCTTGTTCTTGTGTGGGACTTCAACTTACTAGATGTCTTCTGGAAATACAGTGGAGAGGAAACAGTCCAGGAGGTTCCTGAAGTGTGTGGAAGATGATAATTCCTTGACACAGCTGGTGAGGAAGCAAAGTATGGAAGGTGGCCCACTGGACTTACTGTTTGTGAACAGAGAAGGACTTGTGGGCTATGTGAGTGTTGGAGGCATTTTGGGCATAGTGATCATGAAACAATAGTTTTCGATTCTTGAAGAAGTAAGGAGCGGGGTCAGCAGAACTGCTACCTTGGACTTTCAGAAAGCAGACTTTGGCCTGTTTAGGAGCCTGGTTGGCAGAGTCCGTTGGGAGTCAGTCCTGATGGGCAAAGGAGTCCAGGAAGGCTGGGCAATTTTCAAGAAGGAAATTGTAAAGGCACAGTAGCAGGCTGTCCCTGTGTTCTTGAAGACTAGCTGGTGGGGAGAAGACTGGCCTGGCTGAACAGAGAGCCTTGGCTGGAACTCAGGAAAAAAGGAAAGTTTATGAGCTCTGGAAGAAGGCACAGGCAACTCAGAAGGACTACAAGGTTGTCATGAGGTTATGCAGGGAGAAAATGAGAAGGGCCAAAGCCCAGCTAGAACTGAACCTGGCCATTACCATGAAAGACAATAAAAAATGTTTCCATCTGGACAGGCTGCATCAATGGGCCGAGGCCAATTGTATGAGGTTCAACAAGGCCAAGTGCCAGGTCCTGCACTTGGGTCACAACAACGCCCTGAAATGCTACAGGCTTGGGGAAGAGTAGCTGGAAAGCTGCCTGCTGGAAAAAGACCTGGGAGTGTTGGTCAACAGTCGGATGAATATGAGCTGACAATGTGCCCAGGTGACCAAGGCGGCCAATGGTATCCTGGCCTGCGTCAGAAACAGTGTGGCCAGCAGGACCAGGGCAGTGATTGTGCCCCTGTACTGGGCACTGGTGAGGCCACACCTCAAATCCTGTGTGAATTTGTTTTGGGCCCCTCACTACAAGACAGACATTGAGGTGCTGGAGCGTGTCCAGAGAAGAACAACAGAGTTGGCGAAGGGTCTGGAGCACAAGTCCTGTGAGGAGCAGCTGAGGGACCTGGGGTTGTTTAGCCTGAAGAGGAGGCTGAGGGGAGACCTGATGGCTCTCTACAGCTACTGAAAGGAGGTTGCAGAGAGGTGGGGTTTGGTCTCTTCTCCCAAGTGACAGGACAAGAGGAAATGACCTCAAGTTGTGCCAGGGCAGGTTTAGATTGCATGTTAGGAAACATTTCTTCACTGAAAGGGTTTTCAGGCACTGGAACAGGCTGCCCAGGGGGGTGGTTGAGTCACCCTAGCACAGATATGTTACCAGAGATTTACAACATGCTTCACCTTAATTGTCAGTAGATCTGACTAGTATTTACATACTGGTGAGTTCCTTGATAAAGTGAATAATCAAAACAGAGATCTTTCCAAAGGTTTGGTATACATGCTTGGCCTGATATGGGAGGTTGCAGGTTGCACTGCCCACTGAAATCTGAATCTGGGTCCAGGGCTTCAGTTTGGCACAATTTCTAGTTTTGAAGACTGTGTCATGCAAGCATCAAGTAAGAATATTTTCAGTCTCTTTAGTGGTCTCTAAATCCAAGTGCCCCAAGTACAAATGAATCACTCTGTTCTCTGCCCCAGGGATTTGACTATTACAAACAATGACTGAAGTCATCAGCAAAAGACAAGGTCACAGGCTGAAAGAGGAAAATATGCTTTTTCATTTCTAGTATAAAAAAATTGAATGCATTGTTTGAAAATGTCAGTGCATGAACTAGACTAAATGGAAGCAGACTAAGCTGGGCTCTGACATCTAATGCTTCCTTCTCCACTCCTATTTTGTTTAATTTGTCAGCTGGTTACCAAGATACACCAGCTCAAAAATTTAAAATAAGCTGCTAAGGAAGAAGATTACAACATTATCCATCCTTTTTCCTGGCACTGTGAAGTCTAAGGACAAGGTGGGAAAGCACTGGACTCCACAGACATTGCCTCTGTCTGCGTGATGAACAAGGCACTTAAACCCTCTGCCAAGTCCTCTCTTTAGCAGTTATCTGCCTTGCAGTCATGAGGTGCTGCCTAATGAGCAATTACTGCTTGGGAAGCACAGGGTGAACTGCCAAACAATGTATGGGTTCATCAAAGGTCGATGATCTCCAGAGCCTGCTGATGAAAAACTGTTTACCTTATGCAGCCAAATCCTAGGTGATACTGTCTCAGACAATCTCACAGGTTCTCAGGGTTGGTTAAAAGAATTTAGATCATATTTATTTATGTATTCATATTTATACATCTATATTCATATAAATACACATAAAGACAATCAACCCAGACAAGGTAAACCACTTCTTTAAAATACTTACACATACCACCAAGTAAAAGCAGGAGCACAGCATGCACTGCAGAGCAGGAGTGACTTAAACTAACTTAGAATAACAATGCCTTTTTCTCCCCAGCTGGCAAATCGAATATGACCCTTGAATCTTAAATCCCCAGAGGCTACAAAAAAAAAAAAAAAATCCATCTTGCATGTAAATGCACTGTTTGCCAAAACTTTCTGTCATAATTCAAGGCCAAAGGAGTTAAAACCAAAATTCTTCTCTTTAATATATGATCCCCAATGCTATGTACATTAAGTGGTTTTACTTTAGACTTTACCCTATAAACTGGAAAATCTCAGCCTCATTTGTGAAGCTTGTGACAGAAGATGCAGTATTAGAGATCGGCCTGAACCAAACCTCAGGTGAAACTTTGGTCCCTGTGGAGTGAATGTGTGTGTCTTCTCAGTGACTTTAGCAGAGCCTGCCCTTCCAATGCCTCCCTCAACCCAAAGCCTTAAAACCTGGGCAAGCTTCATACCCGTGGCTCACAGGGAAACATCTTTGTCCCAGGGGAATGCAAAGAAGAGACTTACTCAAATGGAAAATGCAGGCTATAGATTTGAGCTTCACAGTGAATCTTTTATATATGTAACCAAATCTGAGATGTCAACTTTCCATTTCATCACTGGGGAAATATTGCAAACCAACAGTTTATTAGGTATTATTATCTGCTGTAAATCCAAAGGTATAAAAAGGAAGCCTAAATCAAACACGTTCAAACCTAATCATAATGTTTCATCAGTAAAAACTGCCTTTAACATACTTTCAATTAATGACAATTTTCACTTCACTGCCAAGAGCTGAACTTGTTCTCTGATACACACTCTTTGTCACATACAGCTGTAAATGTGGGTGCCAAAGCAAAATTCAGATTTGCAAAGCACTTTGGACCTCATCCGATAATCTCTGCCTAAGGACCTGCTATGGAGCCTGAGGCATTTTGGGGAGAACAAAGGATTAGCCATATCTACAAGAGTAAACTACAGCAAATACTGTCTGAATATCACTCAGCTGAATGGACTCATGAGGCAGAAATCTGAGCTTAATAACGAAAAACAACATGGCCAATATATAAAAAACATAAACAGAAGAAACCAGTAGTCTAAAATTAGGTTGTTTCACCCATGTTTAGGCACTGAGACATTTCCATTTGCCTCCTGTAGCTGGAAGATTCCTGTCACATTCTTGTTCATGAGATTTTTGCATATGCTTTAAAAAAGTGTAGAGACTCATTTCTCATTTGTTGCTACAATCACACAGTTGGGCTAGAACAACTGCTGATTCCTGAAAGAAAAATATTCAGATACAGAGCCATGACACTCCCCTTTAAAAGGAGAGAATGTTTCCCCATCCCTCTCCATTTTTTCGTTTAATACCCAGAAATATGGGAAAACCTGCAGAGAGGAAGATAAAGGGAAGCCGAGGAGTGTTTCTGCATAGGATAGACATTCCAGCACTCGGTTAAAGTACCTGCAGGCACAATGACGATCAACCATTCGTCTCTGCGTGTGTATGTGGGCAATTCGCATGTGCACTACTGATACTGCTCAGCTTGCTAGAGCCTGCAGCAATCTTATATGCAGACTGCTTCCCTGCCTAAAATTTATCTTCTCTCAGAGGCAAAAAGATTTTGCAGAAATTTCCAACCTTCGATGAGAATTTGTTTTGAAACAGAATAGAGGAAAATAAACCTTTCTACCTTCTTAGAACACAGCACTTAAATTTCCCATAAAGATGATTTTTCTTATTACAAAGTTTTTGTTCCATATAATAACAAAATAGGTTTAGTAATATAAAAAAACAGTGACTGGAACAAACATGTCTATCAACTTGCACTCTGAAATTTCCATTTCTGAAAAAAGCTTTGGGCATTGTTCTATTCTGAAATGACCATGAAATTTGAAATTTCACCTCAAAATGGGAAGTATGGTTTCTTCCTTCTGCCCCCTGCCCCCCTCCGGCAAAAGACCCTCTCTGTCTTTGTCTACGTATCCAATGCTTTTAGGACTATGATATTCAGTTTTAAAAGATGCACCAATCAAGCAATTGAAACATAGTTGAAGAATACTGTCGCATTACTGGGGGGCAACCAAATGTGTCAGCAGTAGAAAAGTCAGCTAATCTTTCTTTAGGTTTACTAGGTAGATGAAAACATGAGCAAGAAAGCGTTTAGATTGTCTCAAGCTTCTTCTATGTTCTGTGCTTAAAGATTAAAAAAAAAAAAAAAAGTTTCCCTTTTGGAGCTCCAGCAAGCCAACACCATTTTATTAAGGGTGAATTTGGCCCATTCTCCCCAATTGCTCTAACTCTTAAACGTTAGTGCACATACTAAAACTTGAACTGATTTAGTATTTAAATGATATACAGTAACCACCCTGTTAAATGTAAATTAAATGCACACTTACTCTTTAAGACAATTTAAAGTGTCACCTTTATAGCTAAAAGACTGTGACATTTCATGAACTCACAGCCACATCTTCCCACTGATAATGCCAAGCTGAACCGACTGGGCTAAATTCAGCTGTGGGGTAACCAAATGCAATGTTCCTGCTGTCAAAGGAGTTATACCCATTTACACCAAGGCTGATTCCAGGCTTTCATTATCTACACTTAAACCTAGCATAATTTATTTGAAAAAGCGGCTGAGAATAGTAACATTTCAGCTGTTATTCACACTATAGGCATAATGTTCCCTAGTAACGTACATTGGCTTAGCTCCTTTGACTACAATGGAAGTACCTTGATTTATGCTGGGTGAGGACCCAGCCCTACCTGGAAAGCAAAGACAAAGAAACTTCACCTAAATGAATTGTTCTTGGAGAACTAAGTGAAATCACAGAGAGCGGTGAAACAATTAATAGCAATTACTACGCTCCAGTATAAGCTAACATCAAAGCAAAGGTGTGAGGTTCAAGAAGACATCCTTAGAGAGGAGACTGTCCCTCTGCATGCTTCTGAGCAAGACCGAGCATGAAGCATGGATTCTTGTTGGGGATCTGGGCACTAGACCCCAGACTTCCAGGTATGTATGTGCCCAAAGATGCAAATTCATACTTTGCTGAGAACTGTTACCTTCCTCGGTGCCTCTGAATTGGAGAGGTACCTATGAGCACCATTTGTCCACAGAATGCCTGTGAAAATCAGCGTCTATGGTAATTCAGATAAGCACAAAACCAGAATTGGGATCAACTATGAAGTGAGTAATACAGTAACAGAAGCAGTTGGTTCTCTGTGGAGTTAATCTTGTGTTTTGTGCAGCCTTTCCTCTCAGCAGCTCTCCCTACACAGCTTCCTCTTGCCACATCTTCCTTGCTCCCAGTACTTCCCTTAGAGGAATCAGAAGCTTTCCTTGTGTCCTCCTCCAGTAGTTCCTCCGTTTCAAGATGGATGGCATATTTGACATTCTTAATTACTCCATGAAATTTATCTGAAATATTTTTTGGACACCTTCTGTACCAGCATTTAAAATTAGAAGTTAGCATGCATTATGAAGTTTCATTGCATGATTTCCCCTCACCTTGGACTCCCTAGATTGAGGAAAAAAAAGTGCTTTTCAATGTCGAGTGTTTTAAATAAAATGCATTCATTGTTGTCAACATGTAGAGCTGGTAAATTGACAAATTCATCATCCCATTATAATCCCTGCACCTGTTCCAGTTTGCGGTCTGCGGTGTGTTTTAGCTCGTGTGTGGTGAGTGCATCTGCTTAACAGGGACAGTTAACTGGCAGAATTTGTTTATAAACCCAGTGAAGAGCTAAATGGGGTAAACTGCATTATCTTACACGTTAATTGTATTTCATTGCAGACAAACATTTATTAAAGATGCAGACGGCACACCATACATTCTAATTGTGTTTGCACCCATTTCTGGTTTTACCCTGGTTTCCAGGATTTTTTCACCACCGTATTTCAGGGCTTCAAGACGTAGTCTGAGATATCTCTAAAAGAGACCTTCATAGCAGTGCTCGATGTGCACGCATGCAGGAGCTGAGCAAATCATTCACAGGAGCAACTTACGAGAAGGATACTGCCATGCCCTGTCTTGCCAAATGTCTGTGAAGAGATGCAAATTTCTGGGAATCTGGGAATTTTGAAATGAACACTCACAAATGTTTTCTAGGTGCAGTTTCCTTGGTGGTGGGGAAAGTGTTCCACGAGGTCCCCGCCTCCCCATCCTCACTCCCATCACCTCCCTCCCAAACTCCAACATCATGGCAGGAGCAGGAATCACGTGACACCGGTCAAAGAAAGACCCATAAGTCCCATCTTATAAACAAAAATTGGCAAACTGTTCCTGCCTGAAATGTGTTTTCTCTCAAACTTGCTACGATCTGAACAAAGTGGCGCAGGGGTTCGAGAGTTGGGGAGCAGCATTGCTTGGCAATTTGGGAGCTGAGGCAGAGCTACCCACAACACATCCAAATCATTGGAAAGGCTCGCTGTGATCTGTATAAAACCCTAAACAACACCCAGGTGACCCAAGTTCCAGCAATGGACTAAACCCAAATCTCTGAGATCTAGTCCAGCAACACAGCCACAAGAACCTCCTCCTTCCCTTGGTCTCTCTCTCTCTGCAGTGTGTGTTATTATGTGATCCTGAGCTTGGTTTTATGGGAGAGGAAGGATGGTTGGTTCCTCAGCAGAGAAGAAATCCCTCCTCCCGTGTCCTCCTCACTGCCTGAAATCTTCCTAGAGTCAAACTGGCCTGTAGCTGAGGAAAGACTGGCTGACCCAGCAGGAGGACTGGCATACTAACGATCTGAAGACAACTTCTCAGTTTGGAGGTTGTACAAGTAGAGCAGGGTGGACTTCTGCAGAGGTGCTGTATGAAAACAAAGGGGCACCTGGGGATAGTTGTACTGTTCTGCAGATCTGTAGTTGTTGCAAAACATCATTCACTGGTTTCCTACCACACTCTGAGGTCTGTAGGACTGAAAGAGGCAGAAAAAGGTTTACATTATAAACTAAGCAAATGTAATACGGAGCTGCAACAAACATGGACCCCCCTAGTGCTACAACTCCTAAGGCAGCTTCCCAGTGAGCTACCACCCTGCCGTTCCTGCTGGGAGTGTGCCGGAGCTCACCAGCACGCCTCACATTCCTGGGTGCTGCCCCATTGTAAGACAATTAAAAAACACAGCAATTTCATACCTTGGGCGGGCCCTCCTGGTGCTGCTGAAGGAAATACATTGGTCTTGGTTTGTTGACTTTCCTTGGGCATGCTTCAAAATTGAAAAGATATGAGTTCACCATGCTAGTCAGTGCGTTTTGTAGGCACACAGGCACAGAGCTATGTAAACATCTCTCTAGACAGCAAAGCATCCACCGCTTCCTCACTCAAGGTGCAGCCAGGACTCACTTGATGGTGACTGAACAGCCAGGTCATTTCTGAAGGTCAGGCCAAGTCCCAGCACTGAAGGTCAAGCATAAGAATAAATGTCAGACCACTGCAAAAGTTTAAATACATGTCTGAATTTACAGCCACTTCAGGAAAATTAAAGAAAAACAACATCATTGGAGTAAGAAGAGTGCTGAGAATGAAACAGAGATTCTGGCCAAAGAGAGGGGGAATGAAAAATAAATCTGCCAGGCTGAGAAATTGCATAGCATGTGGCTCTCATCCACTCTGCTTTTTGCTTCATATGCAAAGAGGCTGCAGAATTAGATTCCCTAATCCAAATACTTTAGGACTGATTCTCTAATTTCCCTTGGAAATTCATTAGTTTTTTTAAAAATGAGTGGTAATGCTGCTTACATTTTTTGGTTATGGGAAGATTAAATGAAGGAAATCTTTGCCTAGAATAATCATCGTTACTTAACCTAAATTTATTCCATTCCTCTGAAACTTTGAAAAAGAGCAGCTTTTTGGTCCCTGAAGTTACAGTGAAGTAAAACTCAACGGCTTGCTAAAATATTGCCATATGAGTAGAAATATTCAGCACCGAGGAACCAATGTGGTGGAGGAATAAAAGGGTGTTTGTTAGCACTGGCTGGCACTGGGTTTTAAGTAATGCCACAAGCCTGCCAACAAGAAGCTGATAACAAGACTTTCTGAATATCTTCCAGAGCTTCACAGAAATACTTGCTTGCTTAATATTTTACACTTAAGCTCTTAAAAGTTTACCAGAGAAAAGTGGCTTTAAATATGTGCAAGCACCCCACACATATATGTATGCATGCATAACAGGAGGAAATCTGACACTGAATACAGAAAAATATTAATGTTTAACACATGCAGATTGAGTGTAAACAATAGGACAAATGTTCCTGTTTTGCACTCCAATTTCTCCCCTGTAGCACACAAATGGCTTACCACCCCAGTTGGATTTAGGCTTCCAGTAACCCTACACTTAGGCTTTAGCTGTTTCTCAGTGTCTTAAACCAAAGGAGAACTCAGAGCATGATGCCTGCTCTTTTCCTTCCCATCTGTCCTTCCTTCCTGGTAGCATGGTTTTAATTCAGAGTTAGAGAATTTTTTATTCTAACTCTGTGTGAGGCTTCTGCTACTTGCCAGCATAAAATTTAAGGCAAGCAACTCTCTACACAGTGCTCCTGATGCCTTTCAGTCTTGAATCATAGCACCTCTTGTTGTGCTACCCTCGGCGCTCCAGGGCAGGCAGTATCCCCTCAAAAATTGTGTCTATGGAAATTAAAAGGAAATTTATGGAGGTGGGTCCAGAACAAGAACTTTAGTCCTACAAGATGAATTTGAACTTAGATCTCCAGAAGTAAAAAGCTACTGTACTGAATAATGCCCAATATTGTACTATCATGGGCAAAACCTTCTGAAAATGTCTTCTCAAAATGTGGAGTGAAATCCTGGCCCTGCTATGTCAGTAACAAAACTCCCATTGTCTCAACTGCTTCCTTTACTCCATTCAGGAATAGATCTACCTTATGCCTCTATGGTGTCTCCAGACTGCATGAAGTTCAGTGCAGGCACAGTAAATGTGACTCAGCACGGCTGCCAGTTTGATAGCACTCCCAGATGTCTGGAAATCCCAGATAAACATTGGCAATTCTAAAAACGTGCCAAGACAAGATTTCTGGATAGAAAAGGATGAAATGCTTGGAAAGCCCTGATGTATCATAAAGTATGTTTATATAGCTTGGCATTGTCATATGGAAGGCAGAGAGCCTTCCACCTTGTACCCAGTTCTGATTTGTACACAATTTAAGGTGTTTGTTGGTTGGTTTTAAGTGATGTACTGCAAAATGTCCATATGTGCCCAGTTAAGTAAACGAAGCCCTCCCTGATTCCAGCTGGTCCTCAAGACTATGGAAGTATGGAGTGAAGCAGCACCAACCATGCCCAATTTGAGTGGCACCCTACCTGGGTATGCTACACCTCTTGTTGTTGTTCCCCAAAAGTAATGCTGTAAGAGGCATTATGAAGATCAAAATCCAGAGCAGAACATGTAAAGGAATGAGCTGTGCAGACAATAGCTTGTATTGAGACCCAGAGCACAGCATTGCTATATGGACCCTTGTAACAGCTGTAGCACATGCTGCCCCACAAGTGCAGGAAAAACTCCTCTTCCTTCCTACTAAAGGGAATAACCTTGAAATTATGAAGACTTTTCACTGCTCAAGGAACAGTTTCAAAAGATAGTGCTCATGGGAGTGCAAAACAGAAGAACATAGGTTTGTTCGAGGTAGCGGTGCCATACCAGACTGCTGAAAGCAGGGAGAGCTGTTTCTTGAAGGCACACAAGTTAATTTTTCCCTCCTCATGTGAGGTCAGTCATGCCAGCTGCTCAGAAATCTGACCTGAGCCATCAAGCCACCTGAGCTCAGTCAGACTAGTCACAAGTTTAAAGTGGCTCAGGGCAGAGACCCCAGCACCTCTGAGAGCTGAGAAATTATTTCTGTGAACTACATACAGATGCACTAGTAGAAATGCTAAATGAATTTAGATGCCTGAATTTTTTGATCAGTGAAAGCTGCTGCTCTGGAAGTGAGGTGACAAATGTTAATGTGCCTGTTCCAGAGCTGTTCCCCAATCATGTCCAGAGACAGGCATAAAAACAGATTTTGAAAGTAGCAGCTGGAGTATTGCAGTGACTGTGAGCTGATAAAGGTGCAGGAGAAGCAAAGATTTCCCACCTACCTCTGTAGAAATTAGTGAGGAAGGAATTTTATTGGAGAAAGGGAAGACTGGACCCAAGCATATCCATGTCCTTCAAAATCACTGTTCAAACTGAGAATTGTTGCTGGGCCCAGAGTGTTGCTGAGCAGGGGTTTGGCTCAGTCAGCACTAGCTCCAAGGTCTGTAGCAGAGAGAGCAAACCCCACATATACACTCCCTGAATCCTGGGTCCAATTGTCACCTCTCCCGGGGACTTGTGGGCAGTACAGTCACAAAACTCCACTGGGGAGAAAGGGACTGTGAGTAGAAGGAACAAATGAAGTTTGCTTTCTACATCTGTTTTTTATTGAGGGAGCTATTACTGTGAGTAAAGTCAGCTGAGGCATCCCAAGTCATTGCAGCTTGAATATTTAAGCCAGGCTATAAATATCTGATTTTTTTTTTTAAACAGTGATTATTGTTTATGCTTTCTTCCTATTTACTCTCCTTTGATTTAGTAGCATGGGGAGGTTTGTATCACTTTAGCATGTCAATTGGAAGCAGCCATCAGCTACATTACAGATAACCTCTCACAGATGAAATGAGTCGGGATTGTGCTGTTTGTCTCCCCTCTGCGTTGTGACCCCAGGTGGCTCAGAAGTACTTCGGGTCAAACTTATTATATACTATTCACTATCCCAATAAACAAGTAGCGTGTTGTCACATTTGGAGTGCTGCGTATTTTTCTAGTAATTATGCCTTATTATATATTTACTATTCAGAAAATGCAGGTGTGGGCTGTTGAACTGGGGCCAATGAGAATTCGCCGAACTGGCAGCAATTCCTCGGTGAGTCATGTTTCACTGTCTGTTGGTTTTATAACTGTTTTCACTACTAATTTAGCTCTGCGATGCAATATGCAATTAGTTCTATTATGGAAGCAGCTGTATTCAGTTTTACAATGGCACTTTCCCCTTTGGCTTGTACCAGAGCCTGTTGTGGTTCTGCTGATTTGATGACTGAAGTTGTAAAGTGGTATCTGGATGAGCCACAGCGAGCCATGAGGCTCATACAAATATGATTCTTGCTTATACACCACTGCTCTAATGCTATTTCTTACAGCCCAATTAGAAATGCGGTCACAGGGAAAAGCTGTTTCTTGCTACAGTAAGTAGTATTGTCATGCAGCGATTTGTTGCCACACTGGTATCACCTCTGGAGTCTTGCAGCTTATTATAAATAACATTTGGTAGCCAGAACATAAAAAAAAAAAGGCATCTGCTTGGAAATTAGCTTTTCCAGAATTTAAAAATTAGTTTCCAAGCTGTAGACCCTGGATTGTTGCCTGGGGATGAAGAAGGGCCAGGTGGAGGTGGTGGCCGGGCGCCAACCTTAGCAGGTTCTGGTGAGCCTGCGAGGCCCCAGTCTGTCACATGCGAGGCTTCACAGGCTCGCCAAAACCTCCCAGGGTCTGTGCCCATCCCTGAAAAACCCTTGTGCCACTGGAATGGTTGCTCCCTATACCCAGGTCTTGGATAGCAAGAACAGCATCTCTCCAAAACTAGGAAGGAAAACAGCCGAGAAGTAAGTACAAATATCAATTACCCTAATTAGCTGCCTTTACTGTCAACAAAGACGTTACGGAAATCAAATACATATCACTTATTAGTTTAATGTGTATTAGAGCTACTCTGTTAGAAAGAGTGGGGTCTTGAGAAATCGCTGAGAACATTCACTACATTTTTTCTGCTGTGTTATTACCCGTTTTCACACCCATACATATGTTCTGGTTTTGTTGCATGTCACACAAAATGGTAATTTGGTGGTGAAAAAATGAGAAATCATGACATTTCACATGTGTTTTCAGTAAAACAACAATTTTCCTCCTAAAGGGCCCCAGTTTTCTTCCTCAGAAATAAGGCTATTTACAATGAAAACGTTCCTGTTGTGGTGGAATAATGACACGAAGAAAGGCACCAGGCTGAACATTGCAAAGCAAAGTTAAAACGCCTGCGCTTCCAGTGCTTTGACTGCCAGGTGAGGTGAATTGCAGCCTCTGAAACACCGCCCGGCTAACCCACGCTTGCCAGCAGCAGAGCTGGCCCCAGCAGAGCCTCTTCACTCCTGGGATTGTTTCTGACCACCATTGCCCGCAGTTATCTTTCTGGTCAGACTATTACAGTAGGAACTATTTTCCAGCAACTTTCTGCTATGAGAAACAAAGAAACTCTCTTCCCTGCAGAGAAGAGCTATTTGGGAGAACTGGACTGATGGGGGGTTGGTAGTTTGCCCAGAGCTTATCGTTTCCTATCCAGAGGCTGGCTTTATGCTAGAGTAAACAGCTGGAGTTACGCACCATATTTCATTGCAAGCATGTAAAACAATAATGAACTTTATGGTTCTATAAAGATTTACAAAATTATTCCCAGGTCTAAAGTTTAATTGCTTAATGTCACCAAATGACTTTGCAGTAACTGAGCACTGTGGAGTGGCAGAAGTTAATCACTCGACTGAAGTGAATTAAGATTTTCTAAAGCTACATTTATCACTGTAATTTCAGGCTAATTTCATTTTCCATTCATAAAATATGATTTCAGTTTCTGTATCTCTATGAGCTGCGGAGAAGGAACGTGCCTGTTTTATAAAACATGTTTTTGTCAAGCAGTGTCAAAGGTGATGTACATACTGATAATAGGAAAACACTAAGCTTATCTTGGCACTGCATGGCACATGCCTCTGCACAGGAGTCCATGTACTCTTTCAGACCTCTCTCTATTTTAAAACTCACTGGGCCAAACTTTCAGCATTTGCTTTGCTTTATCTATTCTTCCTTATGTCCCATCAGGAAGTAAACACACCAGCTGTCTTGCTCGAAGAGTTAGCCAGGACAGAGTTGCTTAAAGCAATGCCTGTGAGCCAAAAGGCCCATTTCCATGGGCTGCTTAACTCCTAAAATAGGTGAGGGATGCCTCAGTGCCTCCCTGCTTGACGTTTGCTTTCAGGTACCCAGAACAGGATCCAGCTGGTTTAATTTTAGCCATCTAGAGGTAACCAAAAGGCACATGTACTTGAAGAAAGTTGTCTAAGCAGTGGCAATAGTCAGTGGAAAGAAATGTGTGTCTGTCTGGGGTGCTTTATCCTATTTACCTCCACTGGCTATAGCAGGACCCCAGACAGGTATTAACCAAAACACCTATCCCTGGCAGGCTGAAGTTAAACCCATGAACCTCATCTTTCCTTCTCAGGTTGGACCCCTTGTTACTCTGCTCCTGCTCAAGACAGAATATAGTTTTCCCTCCACCTAAGTCCCATAAGGGTCTAATTCAGCTGATGCTCTCAGAGTCTGGCCACAACATCTTGGTGGGACAAGCCCCATGCCAAGGACTGCCTGGAGAAGGCAAGGCTGGCTCTCCATCCCATGCAGAGGTGTCATGGGTTCAGCGCTTGCTCTTCAAGTGAGGGAGCCCAGCTGAGGTCTGACCTGTCTGAATGACTCAGAGTGTCTCCCTGAGCCCAGGGTGGGGCTGGTGGGTGGAGGAGAAGATAGGCAGAAATACCTGTGCATCCCCCAAATAGGCCTCGAGGCCACTGTCGATATAACCTGGCTGCTGGGTTGTCACTGGGAGACATATCTGGCAGCTCCAGACATAGTTTCAGTATTTCAGAGTAAAAAGTTACTGGGAAATATGCATGATCCATCTCCCAATTTCTTAATTATACACTGTGGGAGATAAGGTGGAGCCCAGTTTACCGTGTCCAGAGCTTCTCCACTGTCCTGAGTCAGGAATTAGTCCTGGAGAGGGATGGGAGTGTCACACCCAGTTTTCTCCCAAGTGGCCGCTCGCCTGCCTACAAGCACCCAACTCATTGGGCTGGATGTCTAGATGACCACCAGGAGAGACCCCACTCTCCTTGTGCGTGGATATGGCACGCTGAAGGTACTCATGGTGGAGGCAAAACAGGCTGGTATTCATGAGCCAAGAATACCAGAATCCAACATACAGAAGATTAAATCCTCTATTGGATTTCTCCTATGCACCCTTACAACTTTGCAAATTGTGGCTTTTGACATTTTTTTCTTCAAATGAATGCATTAAGAATTTCTCCAGGAAAGAACTGCACCACCTGAACTGCAGTTCAAATCCTGGACTGAAATCTGCAAAGCGCTGAGCCTTCTCCTCACCTTCTGAAGTGGCTGGGCACTGAGTATCTCAACCCTTTTTCTTCTAGGAGCATCAACGGACAAAGGAAGAGACAAAGCTGCCCACGAAGATCAACATCTCTGCAAGGTTTCCCAAACACACAATAGATCACCTAAAACTGGGATCCAAATCAAAGTAGCTAATTTGGTGTTTTCTTCATTTTTATTGAAATGAAGACATTTTTCAGTACCAATTTCCTTCTCCCCATCTTGCATAATCCCCTTTACTCCGAAGGAGGTAAGAGGTACTACTTACTGGTTTTCATTAGCAGCGAGCATGAGTGTGGTTAGCCGTATTATGGTCTGTATAGGGACAACAGTTTGCACTCCCCCTCCGCACAGAGCATGTACTCGGATGGTGTACACACGTGTAACATGCTGTCCTGGCCCCAAATTGCTTCCAGGTTAGGTCGTTGCTTCAAGCCTGTTCCCCCTGCTTTTTGCCCCTCATGTTTTATTGGCCTGGTAGAAATTAGCCACAAATCCAGCCTGGGTTTAGTGTCTTTTGCACTCGTTTGTTCCAATTTTTGTACCCCCTGAACTCTTCCTCTCACACACATAGAATTTGTTCCCACACATGGCAGGCATGCTTGCTCATGAATTATTTATATAGCTTTGGTAACTTCTACTTTTCAAATAACGAGAGAAGAAATGTTTCCAGTGTAGGAGTTGTAATAAGGGAGAAATCCAGGCAGGCTGGTGGGCAAGAAGGTGGTAAAATGCCCCAAGTTAAAAATACTACATTGCTTTTGAATGGCTGAGGAAACATCATAAGGGCCTTTCAAAGCAATCATCTACCCTCAGAAATACTGCTGGGTGGCTAAAATTAGAAGCTGATATCTGGCAATGACTAAAGAGGCTTTCATTTCTCCAGTTTTTCCCAAACATTGGGTGGGATAAACTCACCAGTTGCCTAATACGCAAACGGCAAGCTCCCACCTACCTGAATGGAGGGAGAAGCTATCCCCTCCTTTCATGAGTCCAAATGACACAGCTTTGATGAAAAGAATAGAATTAATAACACATACAGGGGAAAACACACTATGTGACAAAGCTTCTGTGGTGCTTTGATCTTTTATTATACTGAGAAATAGAGGTAGGCTCTGCTTTCGCTTCCTAAACACAGCCAAGCACACAAAGCAGAGAATGCAATATCTAATAAAGATACCTCGTTTAGAAAGAAACTTGGTAAGAGTTTGAAAAAATAATTCAATTTCATATGTGTTTTGAAAAAAGGAAAGACACTGCTGATAACACTGCAGATGAAAGGATATGCTGGCCCAGAGAAAGAGCGAGGAATTAAAGGAAATGACGACTCATTTTACATAGGCTTCGTCCCAAGTTTGTATAGGAAGGGTAGAAAGCAAAACCTCATGAAGGCATTTAAATGTTAGCAGCTCAGAGTGCAAGGAGCCAGCTACTGAATCTGCCACACGCTAGCACGCTGTGGCTTTGGGCAAGGAGATCTGCCTGTGCGTAATTGCCCTGCTGCGGAGGGAGCGGGGTAGCATTGCCGGCGCGTACTGCCCGAGCTGAAGGCTCACGTGATAGACACCTCCTGTCACTAGGACTGTGAGGTTTGATGATACAGGTATTGATGTTCTTTCTGGTGGGTTGTCGTAGCAACAAGGAAATTGGCAGATGGTAATCAACGGCATCCGCCTGCCTCCGCCTGCCTGCCTGCCTCCACGGGGGCTGTGGGGAGAGGGCGCCCGGGGGTACATGAGGTGAAGCAGGCACAAGGTCTGGCAGGGGAGGACTGGAAGGTGACCCCATCTTCAGAGACCTCTGTGTCCTCTGTATGTGGGCAGCTCTGAATCCGGTTGCTCAGAGGCCCTCCAACCTCTCCTTCCTATTCTTCACTAGGCTTAAACTTGGCGTTTCTGCACTTCATCGCTAATGCGTAAGAAGAAGAAACACTGAAATATCATGAAAAAACTGATTCTTCCAAGATTTCAGTTGGAATTCAGTATGAATGAGTTGACTGGTAAATGTGACGATTGCTGCAAGCTAAATAATTATTTTAAAAGTATAATCCAATGAGGATTTGTAATCCCTATGCTTTATACACTAGGCTACACAAAAAAAAAAAAAAAAAAATCATTAAAAATGAAGATTCCTAGTTAAAGATTTTACTTTGCCCTTGAAATGTTTTAATGTTTTCTTCTTGCTGTTCTGCAGCAGAGTTATTTGAGACTTATTCTGGTATCCCAACAAAGTCAGTGGGAACTACCAAGCTCAGTTTTGCCTGGAGCCAAGCGACTTACCATTCTGATGCATTTCCTGGTCAGGTCTTATTGCCCCAAAACTGACAGTTTTTTAGGTCGTCCATGTTGATTTGACAGGTTTCCTGTCCCAAGCTACTCTGTTCTCTTTGCAGGTTTTACAGAACCCAATACTATGACGGGCAGGTTTCTGTGCCGATTTGAAAAAGCATATTTTTCCAGAGAAATCAGTCCCTCCTGTATTTTAAGATCCCTCTGCCAAAAAAAAATTAAAAAAAAAAAAATAAAGGCGCCACCCAAATATCTTAACATCATGTTTCTTCCTATTGTTGCTCTTGGAAACTGTCAGATCCTTCAGCTAAGGTTCTGCAGCCTCAAAGAAATCACTTTGAGGCAGAAAAGTGTCAGCTCAAGTAGTTTAAGCCTGGCAAAATGATAAGAGAGTGAAAATAGCCCTATAAAGATTGAGGAACCCACCAGCTCACCAGCTGCCCATCCCAACTAGACCTTCCACTCATATAAGGTAAAAGTTGACAAGAATTCAGGAAAGAAACATTTTGTTCTACTGAAGTGAATAAAAAGAGACTGGATGCCTAACTCCTAAGAAAGGAAAAGTCAGGTTTAGGGGATTACAGAAGTAAATTGGTGCTTGAACAGACCCTTCAGTTGTGGAGTTGCATCAGTTCTGAGGTGTTCAAAACAAGGCTAGTACAAAAGGTTAGTATAACTGTTCCTTACTGGGGTTTGGACTAGATGACCTGTGAGGTCTTTGCCAAGGCTATTATCAATGGTACTGTGATACCTTTATAAGGCAGCTTTTGTACTCCAATAGCTCAAAAATGGATGTTCTTTTTAGAATGACATTTCACAGCCTGCAAATCCTAAAATGGACTAATGGCTTTGACTTTTTGGGGTAGAAAGATTGGTCGGAAAAGTAAAGGGCTAGCTTGTGCTCAAAACTTTTGAACCTTTATTTGTTGGGTGAGAAATGGCTCACGCACTTCCCCTATCAGTAATGATGGTTCAGAGGATGTCATTAAAGTCGAGAAGGTCAACAATTTGTGAACCACGATTTAAGTAAATGGGCTTTGAGAGAAAGTCTTAGAGGCAGCCCACACTATGGTTAGCTAACATTAGGAAGACAGATACATTTCTTTGGATGCTCTAGGAATACTCAGATCTTTTCTCACAGACAAATTTGAACTCAGACATACATATTCTTATGGATTATGGTATTCCTATGTGTATTTTTTTAATGGAGGCTAAGATACATAGATCCAATTTGATGGCTTGAAGGGGGGTGCTTCTCTCTGCACAGAAGAGGACAAAAATTATGAGGAATGGTGAAGGTGAATGGGGTTGTAACTTCTTGCATAAGAGGTTACAACCACTTGCTTGTATCTCTAGTGCTATAGACACTAATTTTGGCTTTGGCTGCATTCAAGATCAGCATCAGGGCTGCTCTAATATACACCATTTGAGATGGCTCCTGAGTCTTTTTTTACTCAGCAATTCCCAGGGCACTTCCTCAATGTTAATTCTTGGGAACTTCCCAGAATACACAGAATTTCTCAGTGTCTCAACCATCACCAGGTTAATGACGTTAATCTCCTACCCTTACAAGCAATCTAATAAAGACAAGTTTGTAATGCTACTAGTTTGTATAAAGGTTGTGAAAAGTAAGAGAGGTTGAAAGAACAAGCAGGTGTGGGTCCAGTGAAGGAGCTCCAAGGGTGGTTAGCTCCATGCTCCTCAGCTCTGCATGGGTCAGGGTGCACATACCACTTCAGCAGCAGGCCGAACAGAGCCCCATCCAGCTCATGGTAGCATCTGGCCCAGAACACATAGCAGCTGTACCAAATTTGTGTGTATTTTTCATATGGTTCCTTTGACCTGAATATTTGTCTCAGAGAATTTCAGACAGAATTGAAAACTGGTTTTGCTGTCAAGGTAGGCATACCGCACATAGCCCTGTACCTAATCCTGCATTCCTCCTGCATTCCAGGCACCCACAAAGTCAATGAGAATTTGAGATGCAGAGTGAATACAGGGCCAGGCACATCATTTGAATATTTTAAGGAATGTTCTTGGATTTTTACAGTTGATGTCATGTTTTCTACCCCATCAATATGGATTAACAATGGTCCAGAGCAGCAGGAACTCATTTCCTATTCATATATGCTAATTGCATGGTGCTGGATAGCAGGGATTTCTTCCGAAACTTAAAGTTTCTTTTTTTTTTTTTTTTTTTTTTGAGTAAATGGAAAATAGAAAGAATGTGGCTATGAAATATAGAAGTGAGGAGGATTTAGCACCAACACTGAAATATTTTGTACTTCTAACTATGTACTCTGTACTTAAAAGAAGCAAGACCTGCAGTTCCTTCTTATACATTTCACGTGGATGAAATCCATTCTTCCTTAATCTGAACCCCAGCTGACTTTGAGGTAAATCTGTTAATCCTATAATATTTTTTTTTTTTTGCTATTATTTCAATATGTTATTTCATTTTTTTGAAATCTCTATGGAGGTAATTCATTAACAGTTTCCTAGTTACATATTACCACAGTATCTGGCACCTTGGCATAGTGCACGAAGTAGTAGTGTAACAACCACTTGCTGTATAAGACAGAAATGTGTACAAAGTGTGTCTTGTCTTGGTAATACCAATTCTAGATTTAATGTTTCATATTAAAGCATATATATTTTGCAGAAGACCTGGTCAAAAGTTGTCCTAACTTTGCAGTGAAAGTTGATAACGTGAGATGCTCGTCCTGTCTTTCTGCCAGTCTTGGCTTGTTTCTCATGTGCTAGGCAGGGTTGATTTCTGCTGGCTATGGTGTAAATTTCTTTGCTGATCTTGTATGTTGCTAAGAAAATAGATGGGAGAGGGGTTGTTGCTGTTAGCATAGTCCTTCAGCAATGTTTTAAAAGGTATGAAAAGAGGATGGTCAAACACTGGGACAGGCTTCCTAGAGAGGTGTTCGATGCCTCAAGCCTATCAGTGTTTAAGAGGCATTTGGACAATACCCTTAATAACATGCTTTAACTTTTGGTCAGCCCTGAAGTGATCAGGTAGTTGGGCTAGGTGATCATTGTAGGTTCCTTCCAACTGAAATAGTCTCCTATTCTATTCTATTCTATTCTATTCTATTCTATTCTATTCTATTCTAATTCTACTCTATTTTTATAATGCCTTTTTATTTCCTAGTTTATACATCTCCAGCCAACCCATCTGTAGATTTAACTGGAACTCCAGAGTTCTGCGGACAGATCAGCGTATAACTATGTTATTTACATTTTCAGATAATGCACACAATAAACCTGTTTTTCTCTCCTGGTTACCAGTGCCAGCTAGGAACATCTATCATCATTTTATAGGTCATCACATCATCATAGGGATATAGAATCTGTTTTTCACAAGCTCTTTGATTAGATTACTAGTATTAGATTACGGGGGCTTGGCTGATGCTAAAAGCCTATTTACTTATAATTATGAAAATAGTGCCAGCTAGCTACTACCTCTCTCCACTCTTTCTCTGCATGCTCTGAATTCAAGACACATTCTAGTTATCTGTTCTTTCATATGACATCTCTTACCTTGGGGTCATTCACAGAAGATGCTGGAAATTTGGCAGCGGCTGTGGCCTGTTTACAGCCCACATGTGAGACAGACCTTACAAGGATGGCAATTATGTTCAGCTTCAAAATCCCCAATATCCCAAGGGCAGGCAGGGGGCTTTGTTTCAAGGACCCAGTGAGACCAGAAAGTCTGGAAAGAAACCTAGTCTCCTGCTTCCCCACAGCTCCGGCATGCTGCAGCTCACCCGAGCAACCACTGGGTCACCCTGTCCCCTCTGCCACATCCTGCTCCCGTGCTGGAGGCAGCAGGGGCAGCGAGATGGGCAAGGGCCAGGCTCCTTCTGCACACTTGGGAAATCTGCCACGCTAGAAAAAAACCCAGCAGGAGACTGCCCTGTATTTGCTGCTCGTGCAGTGCACGACACGACATTAGCATAGGAATCAAAGCAGGATAGAAGGTCTGTCACAATATGTGATTTTTAAACTAGACGAATTAAGGGACACACACCTTTTAAAATACGTTTTGGCTTGTAGGCAGAGGCAAAGAGAACGGGAGAAGACAGCGTTTAAAAAGAAGAAAATATGTTTATCTCCCGCATAAGAATCTTCCCTTAGTATAGCAACATGGAGAACAATATTACTTTTGTGCTCTGCTAAATAGTCGGAACAACAATTGCAATCACAATTGGACTTTTAAGCAAGGATGAGAGAAGAATACCAAATCTACCACTGCAGCTCAATAGCACCAGCGCCTGGTAACGGCCGTCTCCGTCTGTTTGCAAATGAGCATTTATGTCTCTATCTGCACGTAGAGCATTTATATGTAAACCTGTCAATTTGTATTCCAGATACTGCATTTCCCTTATAACTTCTGAGAGATTATTAGATGTGGTTTTCAAAAAAACATCAAGCTTTTATACCAAAACTACTTTTGACTTGACTGAGAGCAACACTAGCTGGGGATCAGGCACATCTGAAAGTCACATCCAGAAATAACAGCACCTTTTTGAAGATGTAAAGTGTATTTTCATTGATACAATAGTGTTTCTCATTCTAAGTTTTTCACAAACAGTTAGTAGATAAGTTTCATATTATGCCTAAGATGTACATATTTAGAACATTCAAGCTGCAAAATGGTAATCCAGAGGAAACCGACTGTGTTTTTCCTTCTCTGACTCCTGGTTTTCCTTTGCCTTTACTCCATCCGATCCACTCCAATCTGTATGGCCAATGACCTCTCCTGAGTCAAATACTTGTAGTTTCCACTTTCTCCTTAGAGATCATTTAACCTGTTTTAATACCACCAGACACATCTGCTGAAAGCCTTGTTCACAGCCCTGTTTTCCTCTGGTCCTCCATCTTTTCAGTCACTGGTTGCTCTCTCAGGGTTTTGTTCAGACCATGCAGCTCTTCCCCCTCCCCACGGCAGAATTTGCCGTCCTCTTTCAGGATCCAAATGGAAATATTGTTCTCATTCTCCAGATCCATTCCAATGAATGCAGGGCTCTCTAAACACAGCATTGTTAGTTAAACGTTTGTGTATCGTCTGGAGCGTAAATGCTCCAACTTAAAATTAGCAAAATTCCATGTGAATTTTTGGAAAAAAAAGTATAAATTGTCTTGCTTACTTCAACTGCAAACATGTCAGCTCTAAGCAGTGATATATAAAATACTACCATTTTGGCAACGTGTTTTGCTTACATGGTATTCAAAGGCTCCTAAATCTTCCTGGAAGTCTTGGAGACTCAGAGTCATATTTCTTTTCTTTGCCCAGATATCTTGGAGTGTTTTACAATTTGGAGGAAATGAAAGACATTCTCAGGTGTATTATACGACTGTTTTGGCAGAACATTTGTTTTTTTCCATTGTGAAGCTTGGTGGTGGTGGCGGGGTTAAGATCATAGCTAAAATTTAGTTCCCCCATTGACATTTTTTGAACTGTCAGCTACTTCTGGTTAAGATTTAATTGTGACTAGTGAAATGCCCATGAATGAAGTGGCTTGTCCTCCCTTCTCAGGTGGGGTGGGAAATCCAGGGAATGTGGCTGATTCTGACAGTAAAGGCCCACAGACCTGAAGCACTTCAGCTCAGTGGTGCTATTCTTGCATTGGTCTTTCGATTCAGCATTTGGTATCTTGGGCCCAAATGACTCTCGGTGGCCTCTTGAATTACAGCAAACTGACTTTTTGAAAATAAAATAGTTTCATGAAGCAGAGAAATGTTTGGAGCCTCCAGCTTTGGAGGCTGAGCTGCGGCAAGGTGAAACCCCCAACCCATGGTGGGGGCGATGGGTGTGACAGATCCCTCTGAGGCTGCTCATGGCAGTGAGAAGGGCAGATGTCCAACTGCAGCTCTCCTTGGGAGGTTCAGTGTGTGGAAGGTGGGCTTTCTGGAAGTCTGAATCTGTCAGATAAGGAATTGGTGATGACCTTCAGTTTCTGAAAGATCCTCAGACACCTTGGAAACCACCACTTCACCCACCCATTTAAGAGAAAAGTAGAAATTATTTTTGGAGACAGAGATGCTTGCTTGACTCTTCCTTCTGCTAAAGACTTACAAAAAAGATAGTAGCACTAGGAGAAGCTTGCTGCTTCTGCTGTGTTAAGTTTTCATTCATTTGTCTGACAACAAAAACCCTAAAAAAATTCAGTAGAAATAGCTTTTATTCTAAAAATGTTCCATTTTCCCAAAAGGACATTTACATCCACAGGCCATCAAGACAGCCTGGAATATAATTTTAGAAAATTATTACACTTACCTCTATTTTTAGATGCAAAGCCTTTGCTGACCTCAGTGGGGTTCTACACAAAGGAAAGGGCCCGTTTGTAGGAGACTTACTGTAAGAAAAGAGCCCTAAAGCAAAAATAGCGCACCTGCCATCTTAGTACAGAGTTGAATATTTGGTAAAGTTTTCAAAGCAAGTTTTGTGGAACATCAGGACCAGATTTTCACATAATGATTCTCCATCTCCAATGTCAACTGGAATTGTTCATTCTTGAGACTTCTGGAAAGTAGGGCTTTCAGACTTTGTTTTACACATCACACATTAAGTAATTGTTTCCTGTTGAAGCTGCATGTTTTCTATAAAATGGAAAAAAACTCTAAAGCAATTTTTATTTTACTTCAATATCTGTCAAAAAAGCTGTGTTAAGTCTTTCCTCTCCAAATAACCAAGTTAAGGTTTGCAGCCAAAGTTTAGCATCTTAAGTTTAATGGAGTCAAAGCGTATGAGAAAACTTGCACGTAATTTAGTAGTCTAATGCACTTGTTTAAAAAGGAAGAACAGATTTAATTGAGCATACAACCATGTCAACTTGTCAGTCCTGGAGCAGGTAGTGTCTGCAGACTGGGGTTGATAAATGTTGCTGTAGCTGTCTGAATAGATCCTGAATTTTCATGGGAAAGGGGCCAATCCAGTATTTTTCTGACACCTAAAGATCCAATGGATAATGGAGGACATTTGGTATGTGCAGTGGATTCAAGCCTGGGGAGGTGTGTGTGTGGGGAATAGTAAAGCTTTACCCCTTTGATTTCTTTAGACTGGAAGTTACCAACTCAGCAGAGTACAGGGAAGAGAAAGGAAACCAGCCCAGCTCGGGATTTCATCTCTGGCCCAGGTGATGCAATTGGTTTTGTGTAGGTGGACTTTTGGTGGAGTCATAGTTAACCTGAAGGCAATAGTTCCCACAGGGCTGCAGAAATCCAACCAAGCA
Organism: Rhynochetos jubatus; assembly: GCA_027574665.1. NCBI lineage: Eukaryota > Metazoa > Chordata > Aves > Eurypygiformes > Rhynochetidae > Rhynochetos > Rhynochetos jubatus. The sequence continues at coordinate 26,994,685 of CM050653.1, forward strand.
GGACTGGCTGCAAGAATCAGAACCTCGGTTGTTAAAAACTGAGGATCAGGAACACTCATCAGACAAAGCACAGGTTTTGGATGAAAAAAGAGAGGATACTGGATTCGGTGATGATACAGCTGAATATTTGAAACAGTGTAATATACTTGTCAACATAATTGCAGTTGTTTGTCTGATGATCCTATTAAGTGTTGCAATTTCTTCCCCACCCCCCCCCCCCCTTTTTTTTTTTTTTTTTTTTGTTTTAGGTAATTTTGGTGTGTGTTTTTAAGCAGTTATATATGAATTATAAAGAAAATGGGTAAGAAAAGTTATAATCTAAATGGTATTTTGAACTGGCTTTTTAGACTGTAAGCAGCTATGAGAGCCTTACACCTTCCTCTTACCTGTTTATAAACACCAAGGCTTCATACTGTTAGTGGCGAAATGAAGAGAGGTACGTGGTCTCAAGTAAACTACAGGCATTTCCCAGAAAAATCATGTAATAGAGACTGTTGCACACAGCACAATCACAATAGCTGTTGGATCTGAAAACCTGTACCCCCATGGTCTACCTGTAGCAAAAAACTAGCTAGACAAAATCAGCAGGGAAAGGGGCATGAAGAGTCTCAGAGAGGTGGGGCGGTTTTCTATGGTTGCTCAGTATAAGTCAGTAGCAGAGATGAACAGAGCAGCAGACTATTTTGGCAACAATACCTCATCTAGAAGCTGATGCCTTCCCCATCTGCTTCCTTGTCAACATTTTTCCACGTGCTTGTGAACACGGCACCCTGGTGCCAGCCACAAACCAAATATCTGTGTTACCTTTTATCCAGGAGGTGCCCTGTTCTCCAGCTCCGTGACGGCAGCATGGTTTCAACAGACATCCCAGGGACGGCAGCAGCCTTGCGGATGGTGGATGGAGAGATAGTCCCATGGATCTGCCCCTGCTCCCAGGAGGTCTGGAGCTGCATTCCTGGTGGAGCAGGATCTCAGGCAAAAGGGCTGGGAAGGAACATCCTCCTGCTGCCATGGAGAGCCAAGGCGCTTGGAGTCTGGCAATGCTTGGCACCCAGAAGGATCTAAGCTTAATATCACCAAATAGCAAATCATTAAGAGATTCGTGTGTCATATTGAATGTTTGAGTGGTATATTGCAAATACAGAGAATATTACATATTACAGCAAAAATCAGTTAACTTGGAAATCCCAGCCAGGCTGAGTTTGGGGTTTTTTTTGTTCTATTAAGGCATTTGCATAATTTTAAATACAGTCACAAAATAGCACACTAGTAGTTTTACTGTCAAATAAATACCTTGTAAGTACAAGGATTTCTTTCCCCTCACCATCACCACTCCATTTATCTTTTGCTTAAATCCTTCCTCTCCAGAAATAATACAAATCAAGCCTCTGGGGCCTGTTTATATAATGGGGTTTTATGTCATTTCAAGACAAATGGCGTTTGCTAACTTTCAGGGAAGCACCTGTATTAATTGTATTTCCTGCTCATGTGTTGCTTTTGTTTGCAATAAAAGAATTCATCTCAGGTGAGTTAACCTTGCTTTTAGAGAGGGCACCTGCAGTTATCTTAGTGCTTATTGTAAATCAAAACATGTTGAGCCTTTAAAGCAGTGAAATAAAGAGGTGCTGACAAGAGGGTATGCCAATAGGATTAGGAGCTTTTCTCACCGCTTGTATTATCAGGATGGAGAATTGAGTCACGTTAAATTACAGGGGGAAGAGATATTCCCAGAAATTCCACAGATCAGAGATTGGCTTGCTCCTTCAGTAAGCCTATAGATAGGAGGGGCATTCTGTGCTCGGCAAGATTAAGAAAAAAAAAAAGGAAGAAGAGAAAAAGACACCTCCCTTTTAGCCTTAGGCATCTATAATTGACCAAGATTTTTCTGCTTGTGATTTGATCCATCCAAACCCTGTTAGAGGCACTTGCCCCCAACTGAGACCAAGGCTGAGGTGAATAAGAATTAGGTGACTCACTCGTACGTACTATACATGCATTCACATCTATTAGGATAAATGACATGTCATTCAATTTAAGCACAGGCAACTGGAGATTGTAATATTTTGAAAATGACAACTGTTATTTATTTATTGAGAATATTTATACAGGTTCTTCCTAGGTACAGAAAATGCATTTTTCAGCAGCTCCCGTAACACCGGTGAATCAAGCGATTACACAAAGACCAGAAAGGCAATTCCACAAATGGAGAAACAAAGCCAGTGATCTGCTGGCCACCTGGCTCTCCTCTGAGCCAGGAGAGCTGAACAGTGCAAAATACCACCAAAGTCATTAACCTGGCAGTTTTCTGCAGTAATTTTTAAAAGTGCTGATCATGATGCTCTAACCCCTGACATATTAATAAAGTGCTGCAGAAAGCAATATATTAGGTGGCAGCAGGCAACGTAATCCAGCCCAGTTTGTAAGAATGGAAAGATTGTGATTAGTCAGATGCTGGTCTTCTCGATTTGGGAGCAGAGAGGAGACGGGAAGGAAAAGCTTGCCTTTCCTCACCTCCCTGTATCCTTTTCCCTGCAGCAAGGCTGGTATCGTGCACCCCAGATCAGATGCTGAAGTCGGGGTTGGGGGGGGGTTGTCCTCTATCCCCGTTTATATCAGGGATTTTTGTGTCTACCCCTATTGCCAGGTTGTGAGACACTTGTTTAAAAAAATTATTGTTGTTAGTGTTCGAATAAGCTCTGATCAAAATTATTTCCATCATCTTACCTTTTTATGAACTACAGATTTTTCATTAGAAAGAGGAGAGGAGAGAAATCCACATGGTCATAAAGAGACAATATTGACAAAGTGGTTATGAGTTTCATACTCTTATACTAGTACAAAGTAGGACTATCTTTTATATCCATGTCCAATCTTCAGTTTGGACACAGCTCTAAATAATCACTGTAGCTTGGTGGGACTCCCTCCAGTGTGGACACCGGGGACTCAGTTTAGTATTGATTTTTTTTTTTCTGGACATCTTTATTATATTCATTTTCTAACTCATTTAACTTTCTTCAGAGAATTTAATCAGTAAAAATATCACATGTCTGAACCTCAGACTTTTTGTCTTCTTCATTCTATAGTATTTGGAAATCTTTCATTTCTTGCCATACTTCTGGATGCTGGCCTTGCACATTAAACGGGAAGCTAGAGCTCACCATATATTTTCTATGTACTGCTAATACAGTTTTGTGTCTGATGGTTCCATTATGTAGTGATACGATTAGTTCCGCAGTAAAAATCCACATTCACCACAACTTCTGTCTTGTTTGGTTGTCTTAGCTGGCACTATACACTTTCAAAACCTTGTCAGAAAGGCACGGCAGCAGTGTGAATCACCAGCTGCCCTCAAACAGGAGCCAAAACCAAGCAGCTGTTTGGAGGAGAAACTGGGCATCTACCTTGCAGCATAAAACACATTCTCTCCACTGGAAAGGTGGTCATCAAAATACCAACACCAACATTTTTGTCTGTGTGTTGGCTGAACTTAGAGACCCAAATAAATGTCCTATGTTTCTGCAATTCTTGTTAAATCAAAGGTACAGCCCCTGTGAAAGCTAGTTATGAGTTGGAATAAGCGTGACCAAAAGTGCCTCTTGAGACAAACTGGCTTTGAAACATTGGCCTGCCTGGTTTAATGCTTTATATTTCTAATTTTTCTGAGGATGTACTTTGCAGGGTCTGACAACAAAACAGATAAGAAGAACAAACCAAAGACAAGAGTCTGCTAAAACATCAGCAGACCTGTTTTGTTCTCCCATGTGTTCTTCCAGCCAAAAACTTGTGAGAAGGATCAAAGGAAGGGTGAGAAAACAAGACACTGGATGATCACATTTTATTTCTAAATGGGAGAAAGCCTCAGGTACCAACAAGGCAAATCTGTTCCAGCTTGCAAGAGGCTCATGAAGTTTGGCCATGCAGTTGACCATGTGTTGAGGAGGACAAGGCTGTGGGTCAGCACAGCCTTTCCTGCATCAGGTCCTGCAACACGTGGTGCAAAACAAGGGGGACAGGTCCATCCTCTTGCCCACACGCCAGGATGCGCAGATAATCTGCACTGATGGCTAGAGGCAGAATTTGCAGAATTTTTAAAATTCCTTTCTTTTCTTTCAAGTCAGCTAGACAAAAATTTGTTCTTCAACAGGAAAGATGTAATTGAGATCCAGATAGTCTCAGTCCACCCAAAGTCAGGTGTTTCTGAAGCCCTGGGCAGGTATCTTTTTATCCATATGAGAAAAAATAATTAGTTACATTAATTAAGCATTCAAATTTACATTTTATTTAGAAATCTAAAGGATTTCATAGAGGGAAAGTACCATCAGGTTTGGCTTTTCTGAATTGTTACCCCCCTGTGTTATGGCTGTATGTGGGGCTGAAATTCACCCTTGAATTCATCTGGACATTACCAAGACTTTCCTTTGCCTATCACTATGTTTTTCAGGGAATATATTGACACCTGAAAAATCTCATTCATCATCTCTGTAAGAGGGGCTGTGGGAAGCTGGTCCCTTCTTGTCCCACAGCTAGAGTCCCTGTGTCTCCCAGGGGTGATGGCCCTGGCTCAGACTCGGACTCTGTCTTTGCATGATAACCCCCAAGCAGCAAGAGAACAATGGTCATGGGGACGACTTGCCTCTCCCATCCATTTCCCATGAACCTTGGCAGTGCACAAACCATCTACTTGGTTTGACATGAGAAGTTACAGGGTACATTTAGATTGCATTTGTGGTTCAGACCCACAGCTAATGCCCCTCCCTCGAAACATGCCGAGGTACCAAGTCGCAGCAGCCAAGAATACACCCTGGTGAATGCTGTCCTTGATGGATGTGGGGACAGAGCAGCCTCACTCAGGCACAAGCAAAGCAAAAATGGGAGGAAAATGGATCAAGACGCCTTGGCCATGCCCCTTTGGCCCACCAGAGAAATTCAGGGAAGCTGCGTGCATGCATTCTTCAGGGAAACCACAGCAGAAAACAGTTTCTCATGTTGTTTCCAAGGTTTTAGTGAGGATACTGCAACTTGCTAACAGAGTTAATGTGAAAACGTTAGAAATGAACTAATAAACACTACCACAGAGATGCTTCTAAATTGCCCAGTTAATTGTGGGGCTGGCAGAAGTTATGCAGACATTTAAAAAGATAGTTCAATTACTTGCAATGTTTACTGAAGATCAGTGGCCCTAAATTACAAATAATCAGCTCACTCAAATATCAATTGCAGCAACAAAGGTGTTTCAGTTGATGCAGGAGCCTCATCCAGTGAGTGTATGTTTGTAAGCGCTACTTACCTGTGTGAACTGAACTGCAGTTCCCTGCCCCATCCTTCATATTTTGCTTATTTCTGAAATGTGATCTTAGCCTTTTTTCCAGGGATGTGTTCTCTGCCAGCAGAGGAATGGGTACCATTTCACCAGCTGATGGAGAAGCACATACATCATTTATAGGGTTCAAAATGATGGACAGTGTCTGTTTCAGACCTCATGCTTCAGGAAAAAAGTTACATTTGTGAAAACTTTCTCAAGTTTAAATCTGGGTGTTTAAATCTTCTGTACATCTCTTGGACCATAATTGATGAAATGGCATTTAATGAGAAGGGAGTGCCTCAGGAAGCAGTCCAAATCTAGCATCCTTTCGGGAAGTAATTTTGCCTATCTGAAGGTTTTGGGGAACATATATATTTGTTAGTATCCTGGAAACACTTCTATTATTTTATTCTATTATGAGCAAGGCTTGAATAAAAATACACTTTTTAACATTATTAGTTTCTCAGTAATTCAAATCTGCTGTGCAGGCTATAAAATGCTTTCCATCCCCACATAAACTCACAGAATCCTTAAAAATTAGTCATCATCTTACCGTTGGCATAGTTGCCTGGGTATTAAATTCTGACATTCGTACTTGCAGTTTCATGATGTGATTACCTTAATATCACCCAACTGTGGTAATACCATGAGTCAACGATGTTTTGTGATAATATCATGTGTCAATGATATTTAATCACCAGAGAAGACAGAAAACTTTTGGGGTTTATGCATATCACCTATGTAAACAAAAAGGTGGAACAATCAGAAAAAAATGGTATTAAAAACATATGTACTAAAGCATTCCTTAACAGAAAATTACTTGTATGAGACTCACAGCTTCTTCTAGAAAACCTTGCTGTGGTCTTTCTGTAGATCCTGTAGTAAAATCTATATGCAGTTAATTAAAGAGTTTATCAGAAGCATCCTAGCTGGGAATCCTCCAAAGCACAGCTGATCTTAAAAATTCCTCTTCGGCACAAAGCAACCACCTGTCAATATTTCAATTACTGCCCTCCCTGCCTGATCACACTTCAATTGTTTTCCAATAATTATTATAATCATCCACCGCAAAGGCAGCTAGTTGTTTCAGAGGTTTAGGTGAGAGGCAAAGAACTGAAATAAAATACAAACCCGCCCAGTCATTTGTACACATCTTTCCTTGGGGCAGCTCCTTCTTTGAACAGCTGCTGGTGAGGCACAAATCAGGCTCAGAGCTGAGCCAAGCCTGGATAGTATGATGCATCCTGATTTCTGGAGATGGGGGTGGTGGTGGTGGTGTTGTTGGTCCTAATTTGAGTCCTGCACATGACCAGCCGCTTTCCCTACTGGAAATAATTTTTCTTAATTAAAGGTTGCTGCAGTGTTTCAAGCCTGTCAAAGATCTCTCGTTGGACAAGCTCCTTCGAAAAAAAAGGAGTCAGTGTCAAAAATTTTAGTCTTGAGAGCCAGGTTTTGCTTGAGGAAAGGACTGAAAAATCATTTGCCCATCAGGATATTTTTCTCTGTTAGATTTCCTGGGAAGAAAATATTTCAGTTTTGTTTTTATTTTATGGGAATAAATGCCTTGGATCTATTGTTATTTATGTGGTTTTATTCTCAGGGAAAAAGAAAAAAAAAAAAAAAACAACACAAATGAAAATCACCACCCACCCTACTAACACTGCAAAACATCTGAAATCGTTCTAGCTGCGATGGAAGCTAGTGCAAGGTAACCTAGAAACACTGAATAATTTTGACCCGGTCTCTTCCTATTTTGCACTGATTTCATGCCAGGGCAAATTCATTTGAGTGGAACCTCACTGAATCTATTTCTCGGAGCCGCTGTGGGTTTTTAGGTGATGTGATAGAGAGACTACTTAGGACAAAATCCTGAAAATGTGTTGAAATCTATTAGGAATTCAGTGGAGCCAGGGATTCACATCTGAGGATAAATATCCTGTGGGGCAACATTTTGGCTATTCTTATGTTGCTCAACCCAGATAATATTAATTGTTATGCGTGGGGAAGCCAATGAGGTTGCACTGCTATTAATAAATAGTATTGGTTTATAACAGAGAAGCAAAATAAAACACACTATGGTGGGAGGAAGACAGAATTAGCGGCTCTTTAATCCTACAGTGTTTGCACTTAATCTAGCAACTAGAGAAAGGGAAACAGGCACCGTTGTCGACAGCTCAGGGAAGACTTCAGCCTAATGTGCAGCTGCAGCCCAAAAGCAAATAACCGCTTTGCTGTGTAAGGAGCAGCTCGATCGTACGGAGGATGCTGCAGAGCCTTTGTAAAAAGCTGTGTAGTCCACAAGGATGGGCAAAGCTCTGCTTCCTCCCACCTGGGAGGAGAAAGGGATCCTGCCAGCCAAGAGTTGCCTGCTGAGCTGGGCTGGCAAAACTCTTCTAGGAGGACAGAATGAAAAAATGGGGTCAGTTTTCAATAAGAAACAAAAAGAGGAGCCAAAAGGAAAGAAGATAATAGAAGAATGACTGCGTGAGAGAAATTACAGTGGGGACGTCTGTTTTTTCATCCCATAATAACCCAGAAAAAGAAAACTTTCAATTTTGTTAATAAAGGAGAGTATTGAACTAGAAAATGCAGAAATGCTTATTCTACACAACGTGCAGTCAGTCTGGAGAGCTCCCTGCCATCACCAGGTCCCAAGGACATTATGGCACTTCAACTTGTATGGATATAAACCACACCCAAAATCACCAGAAGAGAGGATGATAAAGAGAGGGCAGATCTCTTGGAAGAGAATCCAGACCACAGTTAATTAGCAGAGCAGAGGAGGAGGCTTAATGTGAAGGGACTTTTCCCAGAAGCCTGTGGAAGGCAATCCTGCTGGCAGAGGAACTGCTCTCCTGCCTGGGAGGAGTCACTGGTCCCCTTGGGCTGGAGGATGTCTGGGGTCCATGCCAAGGGGCAGCAGCACCTCTCCTTCTCTAAGCTCTCCTCCAGCTCCTGAATCCTACCCTGTTCCTCCTGGCTCTCAGGAACATTTCCACACTGAAATACTGGTGCCGCTTTCACCATCTCTTCCTACCTTCACCTCAGGTGTCCCAGTGCAAGAGCACCTTCCATGCCAGTAAGATTTAGGATAAGCTTGGTGCTTTGCCTGGATTTTTCTCATATGACAACCTTTTCTCTTTGTAATATATACATTGCCCTGAGACATAGCTGTCAAAGTCTTCAGTCAATCTTTCTCCCCCTTATCCAGAGCTCAGCCTACTTCTTTAGGTTGAATATTGGCAACATGAGTCTTTCCCCACATTTTTCTTGTACTATGTGTATCACATCCTTCTACTACACCAGCCCATAATCCAATTTTGTTTTCTTGTTTGACTCCTGCCCTTCGTGTGTTACAGATATTTAAAATCTGTTGCTCTCTCCTTGATTTTCAGGAGATTAATTGCAAAGCCTGATGGTTACTTGTGTGTATCTCCCACCAAGGTCAAGAGAGAAATGGTTGTCCCAGATTTCTGAGAAATCTGAGCCCAAACCAATGAATCCACTGGCCACAGGCAGTACTTTTTGGAAACTCATTGCCTGGATGACAATGATGGCTGTGAGCAGACTAAAATTACCAGCATTTTTAAAGCACACCGCTGGTTAAAGTAGTCCTGTTCATGTCACCTGCCAGTGTATGACTGGCTCCTGGTTTCTACCAAATGATCTGGTTTGTTTCTATTGTGGGATTAGGCAAAAGGAAAAAAACATTGGCAGTAACAATAGGATATTTTTGAAAGAAACTACGCACAAATACCTATCCAGACACATATGTAATTGATGAGATCAGAAGCTTCATTTTGGCAGATCTTTGCAGAGTTGACTATAGGAAAAACACATTCAATCGAAGTTCTGTTAGCAGTGCGCAAACAGCACATGATAGTCTATATACTTTTCTTTTGCTCAATTTACTTCTTTTTTTTTAAGTTCCTATTTTTAATGCATATCTTTGAAAAAATACAATTATATCAATATTGCATTTCTATCAGTTGACATGTGAAATCTGGGTTTCCTTACATAAATTGTGTAATTTTGTGAAGTGGTGCATTTAGCAGAATTTGTTTAAGGTTATAACATTAATTTGTGAAGTTAAAGCACATCACACGGTAAATAGGTTCCAACCCTCGTTGATTTGCAGCCTACAAATAGGCCATCGAGAAGATTTACCGTAATCCATTTATCATTTATCGTAACAGCTTATAATTTACTCCTATTGCCTCCACCTTCCTCCTCTGCCGTGTTACACTCCTTCACCTGACCTCTGCTCGCCTACTGGTTGTCTACTCAGAGCCATTTTAAAGTTTCTCTCTGCTTTTCTTCTGCTCATTTGAGCTCCTGCTAAGTGGCATTGCTCTGTTGAGCCATCCTTAGATTGTTCCTCCTCTGATCGTTTCAAATTGACTCATACTTTGCACTAGTTCTGGTTTAAAATTAGGCAGCTACTTAAGTGCTTTGCTGAACTTGGGTGTCCTTTGTGTAATTCGGTTTAATCTTTTCCCTGCCTCGTGGTCTCCCCTCACTGCCTTGTGGTGATTAGTACCATTCTTCTCTGATATAGGCTCTTTCAGCTATGTCAATTTTGCAGTTACTTTTCTTGTTGAACTTGTAGGAAAAGGTCATTAACTTGTTGTCCGTGGTCTATTCCTGGTTGCCAATGAACTGTTCCCCACAAACCAAGGGTCAAGAGTTGCCCTAATGTACAGCTGATAAGCCACTGCTCCAGTAGCTGCAATCTCTGCACTTGTCCCACACCATCAAGTATAAATGTACACCTGGCGGCGGGATAATGACACGGAGCCACCACCACAGCTTCCATCGAGATGAGGTTTCAAGGGCTGAAACTAATAGCTATTGCAAAAGCTATCAAAATTATATTAAAAAACACAGTATTGCTCTTTCTACTTAGGCCTTTCATCCAAGGATCCCAGCGCACATTACAAACACCAAGCCATGCACTTTCCACTAGTGCTGCTTCCCTCTCCTGGGTTTCCACCTTTAATGCCACCTACTTCTCCTACAGCTTTGATTTCTTTTCTCACCTTCTCCACTACTCCACTTCTTCCAGACATTTCTTACATACACTTTCTCTATTCCTGCTCCCTTGGCAATAAATGTCCTGATTTATGTCACTATCTCTTGGCTTCTTCTCACCCTCCCTCTCCACCACGGACCCTCCAAGGCTGGACATTTTCTTCAGCAGCCCTCTGCCTGCCGCCGCTGCTGTTAGCAGATACACAGAGAGCGTCGCTCTTCCCACGTCCTGCCCCATGGGGCGAGGGAGACCCTTGCCCTGCTGCAGGCACCGGTGGTCCCCACTGTGCCAGGCCAGGAGCTCCCATCCCGCCAGGGCTGAGCAAGGGCCGAATGTCTACGCACGGGTAAACCACTTAACTTCGCCTGCTATTAAGGGCGAGCAAATTTCCTTGTATAATGGAGGCGACGAGATGCTGGTAAGTGGTTCCTATAGCAACAGTATCCAGGTGAAAACTCCTGCAAGAGCTCCCCTTCCCCCTTCCCTCTCCCCACCTCTCCTTTCTTTGCAGTGGTTTTTCGTGGCAGGGGGTGAGCGAAAGGGATGCTAACCAGGTAATTTAACTGCCTCGGGTTACCCACACGAAACACATGTTAAGGAAGCAGTACTGTGTGCCCACACCGTCCGTCTTGGGTGGCTCATTGGCCAGCGAGGTGTCAGTGACCACAAATGATCGATACGAATGGACCAAGGAAACACTGTGTTTTGTGGAAGGAGAATATCAACTGATTTTTAAGGCTTTGCAAAGGTGTTTATCTGCAACCTTCATTTGATTGTACTTGTCACCCAGGTACTGCACTGTGCCTGACACCCCTGACACAGAAATCGCCACTTCCTTCCACAGGAAAATTATAATGGAATGCTAAGCAAGGGAGTTAAAAAGGTCTCCTGGGTGCAAGAAAGAAAACTCTCCGAATAACTTGCTACAGCATCTGAGAGGCAAAAATACGGACATCGTCTCCCTGTTGTGAAGGGAGGACAAGACCCTGGCTGTGTGGGGAGCTTCATCTGAGACATCCATTTAGCCTAAATGATGGTAGCAATGGCCACACACTGAGGTCCACTGTGCTCGTCCTACTGCATGTGGGTGGAAGGGACTCTGAGTTGTCCTGAATTTGACCTGCAAAGCCAACTGGGTAAGCGTAGATCATCATCCTCAGCCCTTTATCTAAGCTAGTTGGCATTGCCAGAGAGACACTTAAAGCAGCAGAGTTGGAGGATAACATTCAGTGATGCAGCACGGTAACAAACAGCTCTTGGGATGGGGCCACCATCAACAGAAAAACTGACCCCCACAGCTACATTTAATGGTCAGAACAAGTCCTGTAGGTGATAACATAGCTTAGGAAGTATTCAGTTCCCTTTGGTCAAAATTAGAAGAAAGAGGGATGTGTTATAACACATCTCCTTTGCCAGGGTCTCTGCACAAGTCATTGCACTTAAAGCTTTCATCTGCATTAAGCTTTTGTCTCCAGCTATAAGGACAAGAAATGTACTCATCATTCAAAAAAAAAAAATAAAAGGTTGAAGTTATGAAATATCAAGAGCAGCAGGAGCTATAAGTAGAACAAATGCTTCCACAACCACAAAAAATATATAAAAATTGGCAACACTGAATTTGTTTACATATCTAATCACCTCCTGATAGAATCAAGGAGAATCATCCTATTGGTATCAGGGAGTTTCCCGTGAGTCCAGAAATTGCTGTTTCTGTGAGCAATCATACCAGCTATATGGCAGTTGCAATATAGAAGCAAGAAACCACAAGCAACTGTGAAAAACACCAATTTCAGTGTCATGTCCCATATTCAGACCTGAAGCCTCTCAGTGTTTAAATCTCCATCATCCTTGGTACATGCTGCTCACAGTAGCTCTCTGATGTTGGCAAATTACTGACACAGTCATTTCCTTTGAGTAGTTGCTGATAACTGTGAGCAGCCCTACAGCCAATGTTCAGGGTCAGATTCCTCTTTCCCTGCCTCACCAACCCCTGTTAAGAAGACACAAGCCCAGCAATGTGGGGCTTGATCCTGACCCACCAGATGCAGAGACCTGAGTTTGCTCACACCTTGCTATCAGCCTATACCCAGGGTGCCCAATGTGTGGCTGTGCTGGAAGGTGCTAGGACAAAGGTGTCCACAGATATCCAGAGCAGTGGTGATTAACCTTGGAAGGGCTTCAGCTCTTCCATGGTATCACACTGTGAGATATCATTTACAGCCAGAGGATGGTCTTCCTAAACTATGTGCCAGTGCTGTGTACTCAAACCATACAGCCAGGCTATGGACTGATCCAGCATGGAGAGAGACTCCTTGCCAACACAGACCACTTACCTCTCACAGGGATATGGGATGGATTTTTTGTCTCCTCAGGGTTCCCTCCTTAAGTCTCAGTAAAGAATCTCCTTTAACAATTTGCAACTTTTGGTAGACTACAACATACTGACCTACTGACCTGACTCACTGTATGGGATCACAGGATAATTCAGGCTGGGAAGGATCTCAGGAGGGCTTGGTCAAACTTCCAGCTCACAGCAGGGTCGCCCTGAGGTCAGATGAGGTTGCTCAGAGCTTCATCCAGCCAGGTCTTGAACCCTTCTGGAATGGAGACTGCACAGACTCCCTGGGCAACCTGCCCCAATGGTTGATTGAATCTCCTTGTCAAGGACTGAGAAGGGTCATTCCATTGACATTTTAGGGACTCTGGAGGCTGCAGAATCTGTGGTGGAGTATGTCTAGCAAGAGAAAATGTCTGACAGGATTCACTGCTTCCGGATAGCTCTCAGGATGTAGGCAGAAAGTTGACACTGGCAGTGAGGGGAGGGAAGATGTGGAAGGAGGAGACCATGGAGAAATCAAGGAGACCATGTCTAAAACTAGCTCAAAATCATTGGAAGTGTCTCTAATCTCTTTGACACTGGAAAATGGCCAGACACCTTTCTTCTGGACTCCTAATTCTAAAGTCTGGCGCTCTAAATCCATAGCTGGCCGTTGCATCTCTGAAGTGCACAGTCCTCTTGCTCTTACTTGTGAGAGGAAACAGGGCGTGAAGTTTTTAGTCTTTACTTAGAAAGCTACAAGAAGAAAAATCTTGATCAGAATCTGTAGAATATATAAGGGAATTACCAAATGATCTTTAAAACTACCTGAAAATAACTCACTCTCTGCTGATCTGAACTGTGCTGTCAGCTCTCCCCAGGGACTGCCACCCTTGGGGTAATTGCCATATGTCACACGTTGCTTGACATGCCGTGGAACAGGAGGAGCAGTGCAGCTGCCAGACACTGAGAAGCAGAAGCCCTAGAGAAGGAAAAGGCAGGGTCCTGTGGCTGTTTTAAAGATCGCAAAAATAAAGGCCAGAAGAGTTATTCTGAAAGTACCTGAAGAGCTGTGAAGAGCCATGTCCTAGCATCTCCAGCCTTCCTCCCACCATGCTCAGCTCTCTGCTGTACTTCATTGTACCCCACTGACAACGTGGCTGCTGCAAGCCTCATGGCTTCAAATTTGTTTTTAATGCAAAAGAAGCTGCAGCAATGGAGACACTGCACTGAACCCCTTGCTGTCACAAAATGAGGGACAGCTTTCCAACTAAGTACATTTTTACAAGCCGTGCTTAGTAGGGTCATACCATGGCTGAGTAGTAGAGTTAGAAGAGCCAAACTGTGGCTGTAGAGTCCTGACACCAGTTATGATCCAAGTAAAAACAAGAAGCAATCTCCAGGTGCAGCCGGAAGAATGACACAGCCGTAAGCGGATGGTCTGGGAATGTTGGTTTGTTATAACCACTGAGTACCCCAGACACGTGCTGACCTTCACGTGAGCCAAATGCCTCGTGTCTGATGTGCCCCATAGCGGAGCCAGCACAAACTCATCCTCTGTGTCACCAGACTTTGCCCAGTGGCTCTCACCAAAACAGGGACCTTGAGAAGGAAAAGCAAAAGAGAAGCACCCTTTGTTTCTGCAGGCTTATTGCTAAGTCAGGAAACGGAGACAGCAATCATATGCTCTTGGGGAGAAATGCAGTTCTGGCAATGAGGTAGCTAAACAAACCCCCCATCTCTCAGCTAGTGTAGGACTCCATGGCTGCATGTGGTGATTGACAGGAGGGGAAGGTTACAAGCTCCCTCCTTTTTCTACCTAGAGAAGTACACTGGCACCATTTTATATTTATGTGGGACTAGCAAAGGGAGGGCTAGGGAGAGGGCAGAAGGGGGCTCTCGGGAAATGGAAAACAGCAGGAGAGCTGGATTTTCTTTGCTACGCTACGCAAATAAAGCAAGCGAACATGACTCTGAAACTGAGCTGATAAATCTGATCCTCATTTCCCAAGAAGGCTCTTTTCTACCAACGTGACAATATATACATGCATTACAGCGGAGGCAAATTACTCTCTGCAAATGAGAGTCTTGCCAATTCATTTTTATTACTTGCCTGCCTCCTCATCACCAACACATGATTGTTTGACAATTGAATAATGCTTAGAGATGTGCAAATAAATGCAAATAAAAAAGTCAAAACTCCTAAAATTGAGGTATTGGAATTTTTTTTCACATGTCACAGCCAAGCTGGTGCCACCAGTTTGATTCTACACAGCAGTGGCCAGTAGCAAACATAATATCTCAAAGAGAAGAAACAACCCGAGCCTCGGATGAGATGTACTGTGCATGTTTACTGTGCAAACTAACTATGTGCCTGCAAGAGGAACCACATTTGGATTCAGCTATGCTGGAAGCCTGCCACAGCTTAGGGAAAAAGTGTGTGAAATGGCTAGAATCAAAAAAGAGCCTTTAATGTTCCTCGGCTTTTCAACACATGTTTTTGGCTTCAGAGCTGAGTAACTTTATCAGCTCTGAAGAATATACATAATCGTTTCGACACAGAGGGAGCAGACAGTGAGAAATTACCATAAGTGCAGCCAAACATTTCCTATTTCTGAGAAGTTAGCTGCAAACTCCCCCTAAGCTGCCAGGGACTGATCGGGGAGATGTTTTCTGCACGGCGCAGACCACGTGTAGGTGTTTGTCCAGTATGCTGGGAGAAAAAGTCCCATCGACTTTCCAGCCGACGGTGCTGGAGATTCCTGCACCACCACAAGAAAGCTTCAAGTTCATGAAGGGCACATCATCACAGTTTCTCACTGAGCTATTCTTATTTGCTGGCCCTCACTCTGTACTGGTAGATCAGTAATGTTTTTTAAGCTTCCAGATGTCTTTTAACATGGCTGTAAACCTCCTTATTCAGTTCTCTTCCATCAAATCTACCTCCTCTGGATCTAAAGTTTTCTTTTGCCACACACCTGTGCAACAACAACTGCTGCTGCCCGAAAAACCAGAGAGGCTGGGGCTGAAACAGCTGCCAAGGCCATCAGCCATTGCTCCTGATTCATGGGCGCTCGCTGAGTGGATGACTCAAAATTCCTCTTTGATTTCCCTTCCCACCAGGGAAAACTGCTGCTGCCCCAACTGCAGAAGGCAGCTTGCCATCGAGCCTGGCTCCCTGCCAGTGTCAATGGTCATGTTCCCCGGGGAGCGATGCCTCGCCTGCTGGGGACGCTGGCAGCTTGCACCCTGGGGTCCTGCTGAGGGCAGGGCCCATCACGGCAGCTCCTCAGAGCAGCACAGCATGGGAGGTGGCAGGACATGCAGTTGGGAAGACATGTGGCTCGGTGGCGGACGTGCTGGCTCGGCAGCAAACGTTCTGTTTGTGACCACATCAGCTCCAAGCTCAAGGTGATTCACGTTGCCTCTGATCAGACTTCGCTCTGGGGTGTTTGTGTGACTTTTGCTTGTTCTGTCAAACACCGCAGAGATGTACCCTCAGAAGTGGCTGCCATATTTTTCAGCAGTATTAGAGAGCTGAGGAGCTAAAATGAAAGATGTCTGAAGTTTAATCTTAAGTTTTGAGTTGCACGTGGACCCTTTTTAATTTCTACTTGTCTTTTTCCTCCTTAGTTTACTCGGGCATTAGCAGCAGAAATGCCAAACATCACAAGACAAATTGTTCTCCTGGTAGTTCAAGCCCAGAGGACAAGACAAAATGCTGGAAATATGGCAAGGAAGCCTGCGCTGTGTCATATTCACAAATCAAGCATCCCCCATTCAAAAGACTGCTTTCCCTCTGCTGTAGAAAAGTCTGTATTTTCCAGGGTCAGTTGTCCTGACTACAAGTTTTGACCTGGATCCAGCACATCAAGTGTACAGAAAAATACACAATTCTTTATATCCAGTTCCAAGATACTCTGCATCACACACAAATCAGTTGCAAATTAGCAACAATTTGGCATGGAACCTTCAATTATTTTAAGGGAAAATGTGATTAATTGAAACAATTTAAAGGGCATGGGAATAATTCAGATGTTTTTAGGAAGCGTGGATATTCGAGATTACCTAATACAAAGTGGTCTCAAAGTGGTTTCTAATTCTCACTCATGTCAAGATCATGGTTCCTTCTCACAAAAGTTTACTATTACTAACAAAAACCAGTGATAAAGCAGCAGTGGTCTGGAGGAAAGCAGTATACACTAAAAGGGTGTGTATGTTCTGCATGTTCATGGACTAGGTTTCTACGAAATGGAAGGACAGTCCTTGGCTCAGATAAAATATTTATTAGTAATAAACAATTGTTGTAGAGCTTCAAACCCTGCACTGAGCCTGGACTCCATTGCACAAGGCTTCCTGGGCCTTTCCTTTACCCTTCCCGGTAATTTGGGTTTGCACTTGTGGAAATTAGGTTCTCTTTGTAAAAACATGGCTGTTGTACTGTCAAATAGGCTTTATAGGGAGTCACTCTTCACCTGTTAGATTAAACAGTTTTATGAAGTAAACTCTGTGAATGTCTTTTCATATGGAAAAATAATTGCCTGTGTCTATAAAAAACTCCAATGTGACAGAAGACCCAGACTACGGAAGGCAGCACTAGTCCTAGGATTAAAGATATCTGACTACAGTTAGATATTCAGCTTTTGTTGAATGATACCCGAAAGAGCCTGTCGTTGCAATTGTATTTGAAAAGCAGGCTAGAGAAAACTTTAGTATTGCAAAATTATTTTAATGGAAATTATATAATTTCTTCAAGAAATTAAAAGCAATAGAAATTAAATTCCCCCCACTCCCCACCCCCCCCACCCCCCAAGCTCACAAATCATACAAAGTTATGTGAGTGTGGTTTTGGTAAATAATCCTAGCAATGCAGTATGTTATAGTATCTTTGAAACTACTTGGAATATATGATATTGCAAGTACTTAGTAAGTACAGCACAAAGGACATATTCTCTGCTCTTCATCTGAAATAAGGAAGCTATTTAGCACTTTGTAAAACATGTTAAATGAAGTTTGCTCTCTCTTGGAGATAGCTATTTTTATTTTGTTCTGTGCGGGTGGAATGTTTGAAAATTGCACGAGACAGGCAATTTTGGCACTTCAGTTTGGAGTACCAAATGTTAGCAAATCATCCTGAATGGATCTGAAGTTTCAGGCTGCAATGTTACTCTGCGTGACAGTGGATGCATTTTCATTTTCACCTATTTACATATTCACTGTCAGAAATGCACGGTAGTTACTGTGTAAAAGAGGTCTATTTAGGAAGAAAAGGCAGACACCGTTTTTGAAAGTCATTATTCAAAGAATATATGTGCACTGTGAAGAATACAGTAAAGATTTACCCCAAAATGTTTATTGGAGGAAGAGGAACTGGACAGGTGCAGAGCCAAACAGAAAACCCAGAGGTGGCCACATCTTCATGGGGGATGCTGAGCTCCTGCAGGTCATGATCCAGATGATAGAAAACCACCCGTCGTGTAGAAAGTGCAATAGCTCAGCTCTATTTCTCTACAAGTCCATATTGCATTATTTACTCAGGAGAGTAATAACCCGGTTCAGTGAGCATAAAACATTCTGTCCAAGCATCCCTTTCTGCCCCTCTCCTTCTCTGTGAAGACCTCAGGCCTGGGAAGGGGTTAGAGGAGCAGCGATACTACAACTCATGCAACCAAAATGCTATTTTAGGCGGAGGGTTGTGACCGTCATTATTTCATTCTCACCGGTATTTCTACTCCTTGCTTCCCCACACACCCAGCTCTGCTGCTGTTTTTGAGAACTCCCTGGTGCACGTCTGAGTGAAATGTCCAAGTGTTGACAAAGGAGTGTGCAAAGAGGGCCGGTCTCCATCAAGCTTGGTGGCTCGGGCACAAAACAGAAAGTGAGTGGTGACTGTAAAGTGACAGAACAGGATAAAACTTACTTAGCTAGGTGCTGTAATGGGTTGGATTTTTTGCTGGGTTTGTTTGGTTGTTTTTTTTTTTTTTAATATAGGTTTCATTTTGCTACCAGTAAATTATAAGCAATGATGGCAGGAACTGGTTAACCACATGGGCTCTGATCTGCAGCTCACCCACCTCAGCACCCAGTGCAGTGTGCTGCAAACCCAGCCTCTGCATGGGGACCCCTCCTACAGATACCACAATGGCACCAAGGCCACAGCAGCTGCTCGAGGGTGACAGAAACAGCAATGAAAAGGGTACTGCAACTTTGGGGTCAAAATCTGATCTTAAAGGAGTCCAGAAGTGCTTTGAGGCAGGTGGGGTAATTTCTCATTACCAGCTACCTAGGTCTCTAATAAAAGGTCTAGTAAGGATCGTTCCCAGAAGCAGACATGGTTATCTGTGTGTAGGGTTGAATGCAAAGACCAGACCTGGGTAAAACCAAGGTCTCCACTCATACAGGGCCACATCTGTGATAATCAGAGCTGAAAGGGAAGCTTTGACCTCTGGGGCTGATGAACGCCAAAACGAAGAAAGGATTTTTTAGATGTGAAGATGGATCAAGAGTTTTACTAAATCCTGGGTTGGAGGGAAGATTGAAAATTGCCTTGGCTCTGAATCTGGGACAGTTTGGGCTGAAGCAGGTGTGCTTCACATCTTGAATATTTCACGTTTCCATTTCATACCCTCTATTTTCAATTCCCATTCCCTCAGATTTTATTTACTTGTTTCTTCCAACAATATGATAGCAAAAAACAGCCAAGCTGCAAAGCTTCTCTCTAAATGCCTGATTTAAATAATGCATCCATTAATTTTTGCACCAATAGTGGTACAACATAAAATAGTACATTATTTTTCAGAATCTGATTCTGCAAACATTAGACCATTTGACTAAAATATTCCTAATGCATAAATAAAGTTACTCTTGTGCATTAGTGTTTTCAGGCTCAAAGCTTTAATGTGTTATTTTAAAATACAAATATTTTCCAAGGTGCAAAATATAAATGCAACTATATTTAAGTCTTCACTGAAATGAAGTATGAAAAAACACAGTGATGAAAGCTTTTCTTTCTGTTGCTGAAACAGAGGACTTTTACCAATTTTAACAGAACATCCTTAATATATACCTGGAATATTATGCGTATAGTAGGTTGTTACTCTGTAATTGGTTTGGCTGATTACAATGATTACACTAAGTTGGCACAATAATATAGCTACCTGGTGAAAGTACTTCTGTAGAGCCCACAGAAATCTGCTCACTGGAGACAATATTGTGTGTTTGGAGGTCAGAAATTCTGATTTACACACATGGCAGCTTTTTAACGTTGGTCACGTTTAATTTAAAAACAAAGCTGGCTGTTTTCCAAGTGCTTCTTAAAGTAAAATTTAAAGAGCCTTTCCTATGGACTGAAGTTTTCCTTTTACTGAGTTTTAAGAGATTGTATTATCTCTTGTTTGGGCTAAATCCAAGAAAGGTTATTTCAAAACACATTAAAGAAGTAATGTTTTGCTCTCTGAAGGTAAAATGGGAAGCATTTCACTCCACTGAACTTGTCTGTGATCCAGGCAGGGCATTGCGATGGTGATCACCTTTGCTGGCGCTTTGCTCTTCCATGGAGAGGTTTTGCTGCCCATCTTTACGGCACACAGGGGACATCGCCAACGTGGGGCCGGAGCGCCTTTGCAGGCTCAACCTCTTCCATCTCCCTTGCAAACAGGGCAGCGGGTCACAACGGGCACAGGGGCTGAAGGGTCTCACAGTGCACGTAGCTGAGGACAGAAGGCAGGACTTCCTTGTGACCCCTTGTGCAGGGGTGGGAGGTGGATGGAGCAGCTGTCAGCCTCAGAGGGGAGGATTTAGTCAGCAGTTCTGTGTTTCAGCAAGTTGAGTAACAAAGTCCCGACATCTTGGCTCATTGCACAAAGAAGGAAGCAACATCGCACAACTCCGCTTCCTACGGCACATCCCTTCCTGGTATCAAGGACAGCTTGTTAATGGCTGACGAAGACCTGCCATCCTCTCGGCATGGCTCCGTCCACGTGTGGGGGCATTGCACCTCTTCGTAGGGGCTGAATGGCAGGCAGCATGGTGCCGCTGGCCATCGTGCTCCCCGGCCACATGCTGGCAATGGCTTTCTGTCAGCGAGGGGGAGAAACGCCCTCGCTCCATTGTGGGGAGTATTAAATGCTTTTAGCAAGCAATGACCACCCTTAATGATTTCCAGGAGAGGAAATGAACCTCCAATCAATTATGACACTTGATTAGGTTACTTAAATTGCTGAATCTCCAGCAAAATCAGCAGTGTCAACTCCCCGACACCGTGTGTGTGATTTGATGGCCCTTATAGTAATGCAGCTCTGCACACCTCCTGTTTTATGTACGTTCCCTTTGCTGTTACTCAACTTCCATCTCATTACCGGGAGCGCGGATTTCCACCTCGTCACTTCACAACCTTGTTTGAGCATCGCTCTGGTGATTTTTAGGCAGATGGGTTTTTTTCTTGAAATGCTAATGCTTTCCCCATGAAAACAAACACAGGCCTGTGACTGTAATATTGCCTTTGCTCAGTTTTGTTTCAAATGAAACAGAAATGCAACTTCAAAGACACTGAAGCAATGGGTGACTACCAAAGAGAGCATTGGCCTCTGATAACATGAAAGGCCACTTTAATAGTAAAGTCTTATAGGAATTTCTACTGATCATTAATAGCATGTAATTCACTTATTTGCTAATTGTAAGAGTGGCTGTGGTAGTAGTTAAGTGGAATATTGAAAACAGCGCACTGTGTTATCACAGTGCTGACCCTGCTGAGAAGGCAACATCCGCTCTTCCCACTCCACCGCCTTTGCCCCCTCCGAGGTAACAGCCAAAAGGAGCCTGCAGTTCCTCTCTGCTGTTTGGTGCCCTGGAGCTCTGTGGCCCTTCCTCTGGCCAGAGACCCCTCCACGTCATTTGTCCCATTTATTAGTGAGGGGCAGTTTCCAACCCTGCACACTAGAAGTGAAAAATCTGTGGGCAACTACAGATTCACTACGTTTACTAAATCCCCTGACCAAGGTGGAAGGACAGATGGCAGATGGGAGTATGAAGGGTCCATGGGAGATGTAACAAAATACGGACCCATCTGGGTTGAGTCCCTGAGAGGGTAGGGGTGGTACTGAGGTCAAAGCTCTCCTGCAGTCTATAAGCCTGTTAAAAGGCAGTTCTGGCAACCTGAGCAAGACTGTTTTGGCAAGGAGAAAGCAAAAAAATGAGGTATCTCTAATCAGAAGATACAAATTTCAGATACATAAGTGTTGGGTGACTGAAAATAGTGAGAACTACACTGCTATAAATACAGCAAATTTGACCAGATAAAATGACCAACAGGGTCTCAGACTGTGACCTGCTTAAAACAGCAGAAATATTCCTCAACACGTGGTGTGGGATTCCCAAAAATATAGAATTTTCATTTATTACTGTTTCCTCAGCACAGACTCAGGAGCTGCTGAAAGTCTGCATGACAAGTGATGGAGTGAAAGACCCTGCCTGGCAAATCACCAGTGGGTCTGGCTACCACC
Organism: Rhynochetos jubatus; assembly: GCA_027574665.1. Classification (NCBI taxonomy): domain Eukaryota; kingdom Metazoa; phylum Chordata; class Aves; order Eurypygiformes; family Rhynochetidae; genus Rhynochetos; species Rhynochetos jubatus. The sequence goes on from CM050653.1 coordinate 27,016,836, forward strand.
CCCACACCCAAGGCATGGGTCCTCCACTGGTGGGTGGCAGGTTGAGGAACAGCAGGGGACCTCCACCCACCCCCTCCCTGCCCTGGGATGAGTTGCCAGTAACTCTAGTACAGTCTCCCACTGTCTTCTGTGTTTATCCTGATCTCATATCTGAAATGTGTAGCTCAACGTGGTACATTCCCACAGAGACTCTTGGCTTCAGGAACCAAGTCTTTTCTGAAAAATAAAAATTTCTGTCCAGATACATTCTGGCTAATGCCACAGGGTGTGCCCAGGTGAGGATATGCAGTGGCTTGCACAACAACGTGGCCTTGGAAAACCAGCAGCTACTTTCAACATTTCGAAGTAAGCAAAACCAGAACACCCTCCTGCAGGAGTATCTAACCAGGAAAGGTTTCTCCGCAAAGGACATCCACCTGGGAGCTTGCCATCACTTTGTAAAACAGGTACGTTGGCATATAGACGCAGAGGCACAGCCCAGGCTCTGGTGCCGCTCTGCATACCAGACACTGGCAAAACACCCACAGCACCCAGGCATGGGGATCAGGCACAAGCAGTCATCCTGAGGCAACAGAGAACTCCTTCAGGGACACCAGATCCTTTGCCTCTGAGGTGGTCCCAGCCTGAATTCAACATTTCTTACTCTCTTCAGCTCAGTGGCTGTTGTGGCTTTTAACTCTTCTGCAATTCCACATCTCCCTTGCTGTCTCTACAATTACATTTTTTATTTCCTCATATGTTTTTTCCAAACCCTCTAATGCAATATCTGACTTACCCCATCCCCTCCCAAACTAACCATGTATTTGTTTTCAAGATTTTCCTGCAGTAGGTTGAAGAGGTTCAACTCCTCCCGTGAACGTCGGGCAGTTGCTCCAATCACTTGAAGTCTCAGTAAGAGCAATCAGTGATGACGATTAACGGCGCTCACTACAGAGCTGATGCTGAAGTGTCACAGATGATCACTATGCTCATTGTAGCCATGAAAGTCACCAGCCTGCACCATGGAGACATCCTCCTGTGAAGGCAAAAATGCTCCTTCGCGACCATTTCCCCATTCAAAACAGCACACCCATGTCCACCTGCCAGCAGCGCTACTGGCACATCTCTGATGAGAAGCTTTGGCTGTAGGGATGCTCCTCCCAGCCAGGCTCTCCCAGCAGCTGACCCCTCCATGAACACAGCCTCTGGTCTGATGTCTTACCCTGTCAATACATGGAACAGGAGAATATTCACATTTCCTGCTATAGGGAATCTTCTCTTCAGACTGTTCTGTGGCTCTTCCCTGCCCCTTTCTCCCATTTTCAAAACCTTTGCGGAAGTAGCACAGGTGAAACCAGAATGAGACTCCTCCACCTATCGGAACTGGGTTCAGCAAAACCGAGGAGGAATCTCCCAGAATGCTGTTGCTAATATGACCATCTAGCGGGAAAACATGTCCATGTTCCCAATATATAGAGCTGAAGCTCATGACACAGTTTCCACCAGGATGGACTCCAGCCACTGGACTTCAACCAGTGTCCCTTGGAAACATCAAATATTTGGGAATTTGTCCAACTTGCTCAGTATTTTGAGAGTTTGTAAGGAGCTTGGATCTAGTAAAGATGTTGCACCAACTCCCTGCCTCTGCAGTCGTCTGAAGGAGGCACAAAAGGAGACCCATGCCCCTCACACACAGAACAACAGCAGCCCAGGGGTGCCCAGGGAGCAGCTCCATACACACCACAAACAATCCCCTCGGGCTTCCTCAAGGCCATGGCTGCGGACCATTTTTACTCTATGTTCTCAGGCTCCAGGTTCTGATCCCACTCCAGTGTGAAACGGATACACATCCTTTGACACCAGTGAAGCTAAAGCAGGAGATAAGGACCTGCCAGGCAGAATCCTCTGTCATGGAAGAGCTTAGCGAAGGTACAATACAAAGACACATTGCATATTATAATGGCTTGATTCAGAACCTGCTGTAAAAATGTACTGCCTGAATTTGGCTAACGAGCTTCCGATCTCTCAGTCTTACTCTGCCTTTACTGTGAGGTTAAAAAGCCATTCACCTCATAGGACAATTTTCTCCTCTGTAAAGGAACTTGAGAACTACGATCAGATCACCACTCAGCTGTCTCCTAGATGAAACAAATTGACCAAGCTCCCTATGCCTTTCAGGTATGCCGTTCTTCAAGCTAGGAAGAAAGCTTATTTCAGATCAGCCTTTTCTATCCAGAGGCAACCCAGATCCAGCCCATTTTAACCACTGAAGCTGAACCAATGTCCTTTGCTTCATCCAAACCTCTTCACTCAGGAGACTCTTCCCTTTTTTCTGCCTGCCCCCAAACATCTGTTATTTGTGCTGGTTTACCAGCGGCCATCGGAACCCACTCTATCCTCTCTTGCAGCACATCCTGCGCGTTGTTTCTGTCTCCCTGAGAGTCTCAGGGCAGGGGGGGCATGTCTGATGCTGTGTTCATAAAAGCACCATGCATGCCCGGTGTGACAGAAAGCTATTGCTAAAGCGGGTGTTTTCTCAATAAACAATGTAACCTGCAAGCCCCAAATATCTGTATAGCATCCAAGTTATTTTTAAAAATAAGAACAGCCATTTCTAAATATGTAGTTGCAACCACAAAAAAGGAGGCTATTTATAACTGTAATATATATATTTGAGTCACAGTTTCTGCAGCTCCATCAAGTTGCAATCAAATCTCTACCCATTGCTTTTATAATTACTCTTTTAACTGCTGTGATACCTCAAAGGCTTACCCCATGCCAGACCCTTTTTGTGGTACAAACAGCAAGCACCTACAAAGGGGGACAGACAGTCTCCAATGAGGCAAGCTTCATCCGAGCAATGCCTAGAAATGACATCCTGGGAAAGATGTACAGTACCAATGTGATCCTACCCGTGCTCACAGGCAATCAAACGGTATTTTGCTCTCTCATCTAATGGACATTGATCATAGAGTAGCTAAGCAAGGAACAGAATCAAATGCACATTTTTATAAAATCCCCTACATTTCTTAGCACCTAATGCTTCATCTGCGAAAAGTCAAGTCAGAGGTCAAGGAAAGTTAACATTTCTAGGCTGAAGCCGAGGCAACATGCAGTAGCACCCATCTTGCTGCCACACCTGCACAGCCTGCTTCTCTTCTGCGGTACCAGGGGTGAGCTGCAGCCAGAAGAGCCAGGCCTGGTTGCAGTGCTGAGTGCTCAGGAGATGGGCCCTGCAGCAAGAGAGCCAGAGAACAGAGCTCACACCTGTGGGATGAGGTCCACTTCGTACTGCGCTTTGCATTCTTAGTACAACCCAGGAAAAAAGAAAAATTAATATGCCCTACAATGCCACTGAATCCACAGTCTTGTAATGGATCCATCTATGCTACTGGGTACTTTAGAGGTCTGCTGGCCAGGAAGAAAACGTGCCTGGGTCTCGGCTCAGCCAGTTTAAGCACCAGTTCACACTCATCTGCACAGAGGGCACAACGGACAGCGTGGGAAGGGAGGAGGACAGCGAACATCTTCAACACTTTGGAGTCAGATTGAACACACTCTTCTACCGCTTTCACCTCTGTGCATTTCTGACCTGAACTGTTTCTCTTTGATACAAGGAAGCAGTATGAGCTGAGCACAGACGGAATTGTTACACTGTTGTTTTCTGGATTTGCTGGCACTAGCCAGCTGCCCCAGTGCTTTCCCCCAGGGAGAGAGGGGCCGCATAGCATCAATTCATCACCCAAATCTTGAAAAACACTTTTAGGCTCCAACATTACTGCCAGCATGACAGTACTGCTGAAAGAGCCCTGTGACTGGGACAATTCGTCCCAATGGATGTTAGAAGCTTGCCTTGTACCGTTCCACCACATCCTATTCGGACACTGCAAAGAAAGGAAAACAAAGCCCACCACCCACCCTCCCCAGCTGCCCTGTCTTGCCTCTTCCCACCGGGAAGGAAGCGCTTTTATTTTCCTCATGGCAGGAGGAACCCAAGGCTGGAGTGGCTGGAGTATTGGCAGGACTGGTTCCACATCCCACTGCGGTGCCTCCATCGTGTGCACCGTAAATCCAGAGCAGTGCCGGTTCCTTTTCATTAAGAGCCTTGAGCTCACTGCAGAAAAGATGAAAAGGGCTGGTCATTATCCATTACATGTGATCCATTCACTTGCCGATGGACTGTTTTTCGTCTCCCTGCCCTGCCTGTAGGCAGGCATCCCCCAGTACCCTAATCTGCTTTTTTATTCACCATTTATTTTCCTGGGGGCCATGTCAATGGTGGCTCCGTTCCCTCCCCATGCCTCCCAGCGTTGGAGATTCAGGAGCATTAACAGGTTCCAGCTCACGCTAACAAATTCCAGAAAGCCTGACCATTTACTATGAAGCCAACGTAGGAAGGATTTGAGAAAAGCACGGTGTAGTGAGAGCCGGGGAGTTGCAGAGCACAGCCACATCCTGGAAATGTGCAAAGGTGAATGGGAAGGGGTGGCAGGGAGCATTTGGAAGTCCATTAAATGAGGGTTTATCATCTGATTCATGCAAATCACTCCAAATGCCTTCATTTATTAAAAGTATTAAACTGCATTACTGTTTGGTCTCCTAATTTGATTACTAATCGCGAAGACAACTGCTGAAGGTAATTTGAAATTAATGTTCCTATATAATTACTTAATGAATCTCACATTCGCTGCCCTTAGCTCTCAGTTGACAATGGATCTCACCCACCCCACATAAGAGGTTGGAATACTGCCTGTGATTTTAAAACAGTTGTTAAATTACAGTTTGCAAATATTCAACATTTATATCACACACTTCATCTTGAGGGATCTCAGTGTGTTTGAAACGTTACATGACATAGTAAAATTCCATCACAAAAACTTTCTGGGCATCAATCTTCTTACTTCCCTGCATGCCTTGGAATTAAATCAAATTTAGCTGCATTATTATGCAAACACTGAATAATACCGGCATTAAAAGATTATTATCAGGGCTGTAAAGTCAGACGCTTAAAAGATAGGAAATGCTGGAACTGCGCAATACACGTTCTTTTTTCCATACATATGTATTCCCATAGTCTCTAATTTTATGATCATGTATTTTCCTATGCTCACCCCCTCCCCCGCGGGACTTATTAGTCCTTGTTAGTGTTCAAGAAAAAACAGGGTAAGAAGAAATAAGGTTCAAGAAAAAGCTAACAGGGGAAGGTAGCGACCTGTGGAGTCCTTCCCTCATTCCTGACAAAAGCTGCAAAGGTTGTAACGCGTGTTCCTCCTTTTCTGGGTGGCTGACTTGATACCCCATAAATCCTGCTCAGCAGAAATGCTGAATATGCACAGCAGTAACTGAAGCTAAAGAAACATTCGAACGTGCGGAGCATTTTATATACTACCGAACTGAGTGAAACATGAGGCCCTGGGGTCTCACGCCGAGCACTTAAAATTAGTGTACACTTCAAAGAGGGGAAAACACTCCTCCCAGGGATGGTGGAAAATGTGTTAGAGCATTGGCAAAGCACGCAGAGACCCAAACTTATTTGTTCTGTACAGCACAGCGCACACTGGTACAATAAGCGGGGAACAGGACACACTGTGACCCACGAGCCGAAAGCATCTGGGGAGCTGTTTGCGGCATCGTGCAAGGTAGCGGAAGGAGGGAAGGGAGAAGAGCAAGGCCTTTTCTGAGACAGAAGAGCTGAACTGGAGGCTTTCCAGACAGCCTTAATTCTGACTGCTCACCATTTTGCGTGCTTATCTGCGACTTGCCATTTCCCCTTAGGTGTGTAGTTTCCTAAGGATCAAGGTAATGCCACATCACCACGCTCCCCAGCAATCAGAGACCCTGCAGAGCTTTCCTCTGAGTGAGCTGAACAGTGCTTTGCCTTGGCACACCCGCAGCATCCAGGCCAGAGCGAGTCAACCTTCCCCGCGCTGCAGAACGCCACCTCAGCCTTCACACAGAGAGCTGTGGGCACACGCCGCGCAGCCCGGCGTGGCTCAGAGCAACGACGCTGCATCCAAGAGCCTCGCGGCTCGACGGAGGGATGGGCTGGTGAGGTTAAGGTCCCCAAACATAGGGCAACGTCAACCTCTGTGACCGGAGTCTCCTTCCCACAGCCGGGAACAGAGACTACCCAGCAGTCCACGCCCAGAGGATTGCCACACACACACCTCCACGTGTTGTCCTACTTTAACTACGAAGCCCAACCTCTCCTTCACTCCGATCTTTGCCAAACCTCCCTCTCTCCACATTTCCACCCTTGCCAGGCTGCAGATCCTCTTTCCCAAATCCCTGTCTTCTCTCAGCATGCCTTCCCTCACACACCCCCGAGCATTCCTACCTCCCACAATTCATGCTTCCCTCAGCTACCAGGAATCACTGGAACATCTCCTAGAAAGACCTCCAAAGAAAACCTCTCCCAGCAGGGCCAACCTAAAAAACTCGGGTCTCCAAGCACATGGGAAGACCAGTTCCCTTTCAAAGGTGTACAGCAGGTAAATTAGGGTGAATTGGTACAGTGACGCGCTGGCCAACTACCTCAACCTGCCCCTACAACACCAAAGCTGTCAAAGATGAAAAGGGCAAAAAGCCTTCAGCTTGTCTCAAAACCAGCTGAGTTTTAAAGTTTTTAGAAATAAATAGAACAGCCATCTGAAGCAGAAAGGCTCTCAGGTCATTTTTAAGCTTTTTAGTATACAAGGAACCATACTATCACGCAATAAACTCGAGGGCAAAGAGTAAGAGCAGAGTGGTAATTATACGGGCCATCAGCCTCCACGCAGCGCTTCATTTTGCAAGAAGCCACGTACCCGTAGCACTTTGCAGGTGACTTGTTTACTCCTTCACAACACATTCTCTTCCGCAGACAGTGTTACACGACTGTATCATCAAATCGACCTTCAAAGCAAACTGCTCTGGCCGTTGCTCCCAGCTGGGGGTTTCAGGTCACGCGCTAGCAGCTGGAGGTTACTGCTGCACCGATGCAGAGTCACCAGAGCACCTCAGCCCAGGCTTCCCTTCCAATTCTGCTTGGGGAAGAAAGCAGAAAAAGAAACTAATGCAACTGTGGCACTGCAAAACCCATGATTTCTTGAAGGAAAGATGCTTTCTGCCTCCTTGGCTTCCTCCTGCTGCTAGCAATTGATGGGACAGGGCTGCTTAAGCCAGGTTTCCAGAATCCTGTAATGGAAAGCAGCTGTCCTTATCCAAAGATTGCACCAGACATCTCCATAATTCTTCTGTCACCTTCTTTTGCTCAGCCTCATTACTCACCCTGCCAATACCGATGCGTTAATAACACCAACAATCCCAGAACTGCACTGGACATACTTTTTTCTTAAACTCCCAACACGCACTCACTGTTTACGCTGCTATTTGCCACTCAACACACAGACTTTTCATTTGCTACTCGTCAAAACATGAACACCACAACTTCATATCCCCCCTGCCCCGAGTTGGGCTGCATGAGCCACACGTTCCAACCCAAACAACACCCACTTCAAGCGTAGGGTAAGTCTACCCGAAAGGGCCTCCCTTTCTTTTCCCAAGCAGTACAGAACTGGACAACCACCACCCGAAACACTGAGTTTTGCAGAACCATTCAGATGGCAACACAAGGTCTCAGTCTTCAGGAAGCAGTAAGGGTCACAGTGCACCTTGCCTCCAGCACATATAGCACCACCTAAATAATCTGGGGAGGGCAAACCTTCCCAGCATTGTGCATTAATAAATGCAACTATAGGATACTCAGTTAACAAAGTGACAGCATTTAACACCGTTACTGCATGTCCATCAACTAACACCTTTATTCCAAAAGCTCACCTTAAATAACAATTATGTCTCCACCTCTACAGTGAATCGCTGAAAAAGCAAGCAGCTAATGCAAATCCCATGAGTACATCGGCGCATTTTCCCCTTTATTCAAAATATACTTAATTTGCAATCATGGCCTACGCTTCCAGGATCTCCCTACGTCTTCGCGTACACCAGCTTTAACAGCTCCTTTGGGGAGGACTCGTGACATTGGTAACAGGTTTTGTAATTCCCACCTCCTGTTTTCTAGTTGAGAGAGTAATCGAATCCAGTCCCTACTGCTGTATCTACCTGGCAACTATTTATTTGCTGGCCTCCATGAAGTGAGTTGGAAGTTTGATTTCCGTTCTCAGCAGGCCTGTTCGTGTGATACAGATGAACTGCCGTAACTGGCAAATTGGAGGCAATTTCAGCAGAGATCCCTAGGCTTAAATAAGCCTGAGAACAGAACATTTCACCCCCAGACAGGTCTCCTCTTTGACAGGCTTGAGAAATGAGGATAAGATTGGAGAGTTTGGATTTCTGCTGTTGTAAGGTGTACTTCAAAGTGGGTTTCATCTTTTGAGTCTAGCAAACCGGCACCGACATGAAATTCCTAACGAAAATAAACCAAGTCATGATGAGACAAAATCTCGCTGCAAAATAAGCTTTATCACTGCCCAAACCTCCTTTCAATCCCTGCTGTATTTTAATTAGAATACATGAGTAATTCCTTTCTTTTTGGCAGCTCATCCCCTGCGAGAGAAGCATTCACTAGTCTTCACTCTGGTAATGCTCGTTTGGTTCCCGGTGAGGGGAGCTGGTGCAGCGCCATCAGCGCTGAGAGAGCATTAGGAGCATTCTAGGCTAGTCCACAAATTCTGTCACGCAAGGCATTTCGGAACCGAAATACAAGTTACCAGTTTAGTAAAGGCTGAACATATGACTAGGCTAAGATTAAAAACTTTATTTTTTTTATACAAAACAATAATAAATCCAAGCAGACAGCGGACTAGGTTTGTCTTCTCATTTTCCACCTTTTCTTCTCTATATAGTCTATCCACAGTTCAATGTTAAACCACTCCATATTCAGCAAAAACTATGAGGTTTCCATCTTGTATCCATGTTTTTCTAATTCAGCTCTGTAGAGAAAGAGAGGTATATTAAAACATAAATATTGTCAGTTATGTGCATTTTTTAGATTTAAATATACTGCACGATATACATTCATTGTAGAACGTCGTGAACATGTCACACTGCTTTTTGGTTCATACCAATAACCTTAACCTCACTTACCCTACAGTTCTTCAACTAAGCTTAACGTCTTAGATCACTCAAAGTGACTTGTAAGTGAAAAATTCAAATACTTGTTTTAATCATAGTTACTGTCCCCTGACGCCCCTGGCTGGAGTATGACTACTTGGCCCAAAGCAGCACTGTGTGAGCCTGCAGCAACTCCAGACACATTATGAAAAACACAATACTGTTTTACAGCAGTTACTCTCAAGATTTCCTTGAGCCAACTGGGCTTCGATTAGCGAGCGATTAAAATGCATGGACTTCCAAAATAATTTTACCTTTTTGATTGTTTTATGTAAGATACCAGACTGCACTATTTTTAAATCTTGGTGCAATGCACTTCCCTCACAATTGTTCACTGGAAAATGATTGCTTTCCTCACCTTAGCTGTGGCCAGGGCAGCAAGTCAGCAACCGCTAACATTATCGCTCCTGCCCTGTCCCCACTTGGCTTCTCACCTGCCACCAAACACAGCAGCCAGAACTACACCCTGGTTTACCCTCTAGTCTTAGCACACGTATACCTAGATATAGCAGTCCAAACAAAGATATTTCAGGTTAGTTCACATACTTAGTGGCATAATTTTAGAAGTGGAGGACTGCAGCATTTTCTTTCTAAAGATGAAAGAAAACTGCGCTGCAACCTAGCAGCATCACGAACTGTCATTTCAACACTAGCACGCGGTCACCAATGCTACTGTTACAGCACAGTTACCAAAGGTTTGCCAAGACCAACTATGCTTACCAAGCATTATGATATCCCTTGACAGACTGTTTCACTACGTATCAACTTTTCCAATATTACAATTTAACTCCTTTCAATCTTACAAGAAACAACCATACCAACAGAATAATTTTGTATCTTCTATGTAGCATTTTCACCTGAGCACAACACGGGAAGTCAACCCAGGAACTATTCAACCAGGCTGTATTACAAATAGTTTGCTCCTCATGCAACATACTGAGGGATTAATTTTAAAATGTGACTTTGTATTGATGCTTGAAACAATTTAATTTATAATTAGACACCCGTAAAGGATTACCTGAAACAACAAGTGACAAAGAAAGCGGATTAAACAACTGGATTAGAGGTACCCAAATCGCTATCGCTTCTTTAAAGCATGTGATGAACAATTCTCCCCTCTGCTCTGCTCTCACAAGACCCCACCTGGAGTGCTGTCTCCAGCTGTGGAGCCCTCAACATCAGAAGGATATAAACTGGTTGGAGCAAGTCCAGAGGAGGCCACGAAGATGCTCAGAGGGCTGGAGCCCCTCTGCTATGGGGACAGGCTGAGAGAGTTGGGCTTGTTCACTCTGGAGAAGAGAATGTTCTGGGCAGACCTTATAGCACCTTCCAGTACCTGAAGTGGCTACAAGGAAGCTGGGGGCGTGGGGGAGCTTTTTACAAAGGCCTGTAGTGACAGGATGAGGGGTATCAGGTTTAAACTGAAAGTGCAGAGAGTGGTGAGGCACTGGAACAGGTTGCCCAGAGAAGCTGTGGATGTCCCACCCCTGGCAGTGTTCAAGGCCAGGCTGGATGAGGCTTTGAGCAGCCTGGTCTAGTGGAGGGTGTCCCTGCCCATGGCAGGGGGGTTGGAACTAGATTGTCTTTAAGGTCCCTTCCAACCCAAACCGTTCTGTGATTCTATGAATTACTCTGCTATTGTTGCTGATACACAGCATGCTCACCACACACGAGAAGGGAACCTTAATACTAACACACGTAAGTGATCTCTAGAAAATTTGTCCATTTGGACAAAAAACAGCAATGCCATTCGAAGGTACAGAAAAATAAACACCCTTTGCCTACCATATAGCACAGAAGAAATAATCTTGGATCCATTGATCTTTGCAGCACAATTCAGAATTTTCACGCATATGTAGAAAATTCCTCAGAAAAGGATTTATTTGTGTTAAAGTCAGAAAGCGTCAAACATATCACAATTTGCAGAGACCTTTGTAGTGTTTAAGTTGCACAGCACAGCAAAAGCCTGAACAGGTCAATGACATTAGGCATATTTCAGGGCTCACAGTACAATTATTAAAAGACAAAATGCTGATCAGTACTTCACTGTGCTGTAATGCCTTAAGTCTGGCTCTGAAAGGCTTTAGACAGAGAAGCACAAAGCAAAGCTTTGATTTCAGTTTCAGATGTTTTTTAAAGTAAGCAGACCTCAAACTTTCAGATATTAATGCCATTTTTAACATTTTACCCACCTTCCAGAATTGCAAGTTACAAATAAACTTACCTTAACTGATTGGAGAAATCATCTTCTACATTGTCATCATCCCAATTGTCTTCCCAGACATGCGCATCTTCATCTTCATCTAAACCAGTCCAATCTAAAGACAAAAAAAAAGAAGTCCAAATGTTGTATGCTGCACTGTTTTGGTACCATGCCTTATCAATGAACTAGCTCAACCTCTGGGCAAAGCAGACTTCCACCAGTAACAAATTTCACTCTTTAAATGTGATCCAGACTTTTCTGTTAACTGTTTATGAATAACAGCACAGGAAGATCTAAAAAAAAAAAAAAAACCAAATGCCTCCATTTCTTGAATTATAATAAAAATGCAACTTGGTAAAAAAAAAAAATAATCATTACAGACCTGATGGCTGGCAGGAGTACACGTTCATAAGAGATATTTTGCATACAAATGGACAAGCTGTAGCACCACAGTAAAAAGAAAGCAATATAGAGCTCAACAAAAGGTACGCAGTTCCAGGTTTGTATTTATGGTTTTTTGATCAGAAAAAAGTATTTATTTATCAAATGCTTTTGCTAACACACATACACACAGACCCTCAGTTCACTCCCATCAGATGCAGTCAGTCTATGGATAAATGTCAAAAACATATCTGTGATGCAGAAGCAATGGGAAACTGAGAGGCATCTGCAAGCAGCACTACTAGCCGTAACCAGCTACTTCTGGGTTCTCAAAACAGCAGAAGGTTTTTCCTTACAGAGGCGAGACAGTAAATGTCCATTTGCTAACCTCATTTCTATTTTTCCTATGATAAAGTAATCTGGCACATCACCCTTGACAAATTACCATTCACACACTTAATGCTTCATTATTAAAAAATTACAGGCAAACTAACTGGCTAGTTTAAAAAAATAACAGCAAATGAAAAGTCAGGAAGGCTCAGAATCACTGTGTAAATACAAGTCAGTTTACTTCACTGCAGAGCAGTTTCTCAGTTTTCTTGTACTGACAGACACCAAGTTTTAATAATGTTACCAAAATAAGAAGCCCCCAGTTTTGACACTTGCAATCTTGTATTTTTCAAAGTCTATTCGTATATTTAAAGAGATAACAGTATTCTTCTCCTTACAACTCAGTAAACTATCTGCTGTCCATCCTGAGAAAGTTTTGAGGGCTAAGGTTCAAAGTAACATGATGAAGGATGAGGAAAAAAAAAGTTAGTAGAGTAAAAGATTAAAAACTCATCCTCTGTGAAGAACTAACTTTGCAAGGTCCAACCTTCATTCTTACATTTTCTCCTCCTTTTTCTAACACTGACAGGCAACAAAATTAATACTTGAGATTAACCAGGACAGGAAAAATCCATTTATAACTGATTAAAGACACACATGTAGAAAGCATTACAATTAAGCTTCCCTACTCAAATAAATTATATAATGGGAAAAGATGAAGGAGCACAGAAATTCTACAGGTCCTAAGGACAGCAAAAGGAGGATCTGGGAAAAAAAGGAAGAAAAAATGCAGTATTAAAAAAACCTCACATTATTTTCATTTAGTTGTACCGCTAGTTGCTCAAAGGGAAAGATTTTATTTTATTTTAGTACTATCTGCAATAAGCTTTGCCTATTTTTTTTTTTGTGTGTGTCAAAATAAAAACTTTACCACTCACATCATTTATCTGGATTTCAAAGATACAAAAAACAAAGCTCAAAACAGTTTAAAAAGAATACAAAGTCAAACTTTTCTATCTACAAATGCAGAAGCATCTCAGGCAGATCTACAGATTTCAGAAGTCATAGTCACTAGCATCCAGCACAACAAACAGCAGCTTCAATCACAAAAGGTCAGTTGGGGAGACTGCAAAAACATGCTTCAAATCACACTGAGCGAAGTAGAGTCAAAAAGGCCCATGTTGTCTTTCATGCTGAGGGAAAGGTGCGAAAGTAAGGCCTAAATTACATTCTCATCACTGTAGCTACAAGATTCTACAGAAGGTGTACATTGACATTACACCTGAGAATTGCACACTGAAGTTATTATTTCCAGTTACATTATATGCCTGTGACTAAGTAAAAAAAACACTATAGCATTTTCTGGGATTTAAGTATTAAGAACATTTGAGAGCCTGCTACCATTAAGTATCACTAATATTCACCAAAATTCAAAAATACATTTTGATAAACTTGTCATAGCTGGACTCATTAAAAAAATTAACATTCTGATCGCCAATTGCCACATTTTGCACTTGGGAAAGGAAACAGAAAAACAATTTTTAGGAGTAGCGGAATAAAAAAGCCCCAAAATGCTATCATTTTATGTATTATATATTACATTTTACATTCCAAAAAACACTGTACAGGAAGTTTGTAAGTGACCAGTGCACTCACACTAGAGCCTATCAGGCTCTACTTATGCTAACCTTCAAATAAAGTCTTATAAAAACAGGACACATCTGCTTTCAATACATAAACTTGATCTGATAAGTTATCTGAAGAAAAACTCTGTGTCTGAAAAAAAAAAATTCCAGAAAGCCAGTGGTTTTATTCCTTAAGTTCACATTATCTAATTTCCTTTGGATAAATGCTGGGTAATAGAACAGAAGCTTTTCTGCTACACAGAAAACTATTTTAATTTCGAAGAACAATAATTTGGCATAGGTTTGCGCACACCGTTATGATGATTCTTTCCTAAGCACTGAAGATAACATTCAAAGTGGTCTGAATATTCTTTATAACACCTCAAAACTATTATCTCACTTGAAGATTTAAATAGGCCTCTTTATGAGTTCTTTGAACAGCAATTCGGTGCTCTGATCAACCCAAGGTTTGGAAGCAAGATTCCAAGACTTCCTTCATCCCTACTGTGAATACTTGATTTACATTAAATGAAGTACACATTTTTTTGCCTGTTTAGGAAATACATAAGGAAAAGAAGGGCCAGTCTTCAGTTTAGTTATCATCTCAATTATGTTAACTTTTTTCTGTCAGTAAGTGCAAAAACACTACTTTTGCTGCTACTGAAGGATTTGAAACTCCCAAGGTTTGTAAGGCCACACAAAAAATCCCATATAATGAAGACATTACAGAAAAAAATAACATTTCATTCACCATTTCTTGTACCATTTCTCATTATCCACAGCTTGCCATAATTCCCAGAGGTGAGAACATAGAGGAAACAATCATGCCCTAATAAGGATCTTCTCAACATCATAATTGTAAAAGGACACTGAGATGTTTTATTGAATCCTAGAATGGTTTAGGTTGGAAGGGACCTTAAAGACCATCTAGTTCCAACCCCCCTGCCATGGGTAGGGACACCCTCCACTAGGCCAGGTTGCTCCAAGCCTCATCCAGCCTGGCCTTGAACACTTCCAGGGATGGGGCATCCACAGCTTCTCTGGGCAACCTGTGCCAGTGCCTCACCACCCTCTCCAGGAAGAATTTCTAGTCCAGATTTAGCTTCCTCATTCAATATATTTGTACCCATGAAAAGCAAACCAACACTCAAACATTTGTGCTTCAAAACATAGAGAGATTCGATTCAGAACAACTACAGAGCACACTATTTCCTTTTCACACTTGTTCCCAGCCCTCATCCCTCCCCTCCCCAGCTGACGTGCAGCAAGTTTCGCCTCCACTTCTTTCCAGCTCTCTCGCACAATGACACAGCACTTCGAACGCCATGTGCCCAGCACCGTGAAACCAGCACAGCGGGGCACAAGCAGCACGTTCGTGCTTGACCCCGACACTGATGGGGCAGTAGCCCCGCACCTCTGACCAGGGCGGGTGTGGGAGGAACCCACGGGACACCGGAAAGCTGCTTCCGTACCACACTGCATGGGGAGACGCAGCACACGGGCACAGACCCGTAGGGCTGCTCTGCCCCGCTGACAAGCCGCGACCCGGCCCCGCCGTCGCTCTCGTCCGCCGGAGGCCGCGCGCTCCTTCCCCTCCCCGGCCAGCCGGCCCGGGTCAGGCCGCGGCCTACAGGCGGAACCGCTACCGCCACCGCCGCCGCCGCCACCGCCGCCGCCGCCACCGCCGCCGCCGCCTCTCTTCCCGGCCCGGCCCGGCACAGCACCTTCGGCCGGGAACTCCTCAAACTCGTCGTCCTCCTCCAGGAGCCCCAGGTCGACCGGCTGCTTCTTCTCCGACATGCTCGGCCTGCCACCCCAACGCCGCGTCCCGCCGCCCGCGGAGGCTGATGGGATACCGGCGGCCACCGCGCCTGCGCCCTGCCGGCCGCCGGTTCCCGGCCTCCCGCTTCGCTCCGCCCCCTCCCGGCGCCCGCCCGCCCCGGCCCCGCCCCCGCGGCCCGGCGTCTGCCCACGCCGGGGCCGCTCCGCAGCGGGCACCCTCCCTCGCTCGCCGTTCCCCCCGGCCTTCCCGCCGGCGCGGCCCGGTCCGGCCCGGTTTGCCCCGCCTCCCGCTGGCTCTGGCTCCCCGCCGGTGCCCACGCTACCCCAGAGCCCGGCCGCGTCGGCCACGGGCTGCCTCCCCCGGCGCCGCTGGGCAGCTGCGGCTGCAGCCGTGCCGCGGCCCGGTGCGACCCTCGGGGCGCGGTCAGGGAGCAGGTGCGGGGGTGTGGGAGGAGAGAGGGCCATCAACCGGGATATCCGCCCGCCGCCGCTCTACGTGCTCGCCCCGGTCGCTCCCCCCCCAGCGAGGGCTCCTGCGGCTGCCGGACCGGAGGGGCACCGGCCGGGTCCGGCGGCAGCGAGATCCATCGCTGCGGGACGAGCTCGGCCTGCCCGGCCTCTCTGAAGCGGAGGAAAGACACCCAGCGTGGAAGGTGTCAAACGTATTTTCCATCCTGTGGGTAGAATAAATATGTCCGCTGCAACATCAGGCCAAATCGTACAAGCCACTGCCGCTACTTGAGTGCATCTGTTCTCCCTATATTCTTTCATTACTGACTTATATCCAGGCAAAACCTATCAGGTATCAGCCTTCTGCCCTAGTATATAATCCCTGTTAACTTCTTTTTTCCTTCTGGCATTTTAACATACTATTTCAAAACCTACATCTAATTTTCTATCTTTTAAATCTCTCGTCCATCACTTCAGAGAAACAAGGAAGCAGCTTGAAGGAGAGATTATGACCACTCCGTAAGAGTTAGGATGTTGCATGAAAAATAGAAATGCCTTGTTTTTTAAGTATTCCAAAATGGATCCATTCCATTTAATTCTAGATTCTGTTGGTGACTTAAAGACAAAGTTCAACGCTTGCTGGCCTGAACAAGTCTGCGCGTGTGGCCGCTCCGATGGCTTCTCTAGGCGATCACCTAACAGTACTGCCAGTTTGTCGAAGGGGTTGGTTTTTTCCCTTGCCCAGTGAGAAGGTGATTCACGAGACAATGACCTGCACAGCTGGGTTATGCTGTGTCCTAGATTTAAAGTCAGTGAAACAACGGGCAAAAAACTGGTGTGAGAATTCATATGTAGTTCAGTTTCAACCCAGTATAAGCACGTTCTGGCACGCGGCCACACTTACGGCAAGGTGGGAAATGAGCCCTTTTGCCAGATGAAAGGTCTAACTGAGCGGTCACATTTTACTTTTGTGTGATGGAAAGACTGCCTGACACTGATGACTGTGAAAATTATGAAAAACCCAGTTTAATAAATCAATATGTGGAATCTAGGTATAACTTGGCTGGAATTTTTAGCAAGCCATGCATTTTGGAATAATAGATAACCTGCTCTATCCTGAGAGTACCAGAAAAAATCATGGAGTGGATATGTCATATCAGAAGTTTGCAAAGATCTGCGATCATTCAGTTACTAAGGCCCATATTCAAACCCTCTAGTTTTTGCCTTTACCTGGAACTATGGTGTTTGCAGCACATTGGGGAATATCGAGGTGCTCAACTGCACCTAGATTATCTAAGAAAAAAATGTGACTTGGAAACTCCAATGGACAAGTAACTTCAAGTAGCCCTGAAGCAGGAAGTATCTTGAACTTTTGGCAACTTTGCCTACATACCTGCTGTGGAGAAAAGTTACAGCTGTCCTTTCCGCCCCCTTTTCTTCTCCTTCTCTGATGAACTGCTGATTAGAAAGCTCCGGAGTGCCACTGGAGAGAAGAATCTGTACTTCCCTAAGGGATATTTCCAGCCACTGCACAGGGAGACAAGGAAAATGAAGGACTCCTGAAGCAGTGCCTTATTATGTAGGGACTGATCACAGTCAGTTTCAGATCTGAGCCCTCCTTTGCATTTCCCCTCTCTGGAGCTGAGTATTCCTCTATCATCAGTAAGACAAATTTAATCTTATGTTGTCACAAAGATCCATAGTGTCAAATTCTCCTCCTTTTGTTATAAACCTCAAGATTTTTTAAGATTCTTTTGCATTTGTGGTTTCTGGAGTTTTGTGGTTGAATAAGGATCTTAGCTCTTGTTTAAAAAGAAGAACAACAGGTTTCTAGCCCAATCAATTCAAGATGATCTTAAAAATATGGACAAAAAGTATTTCAGATCTACCTAATCTACTTATAAAATAAAATAAAATAAAATAAAATAAAATAAAATAAAATAATTTTAAAATAAAAACTTTAAATCCATTGTTTTAAATCCAATACCACAGGTTTTTGGAAACAGGGATGCAGACCTCACTGTAATTCCCCAAACCCTTTAACTCTCTGCTGATAAGGTCTCCAAGGGCACAGGTATGTGCCATGCCATGTTTTTCTCACCAAGGTATGCCCACCCTATATTGTCGGAAGGACTTGATCTGTGAGGCATTCTCCAAGCCAGCCTGCTAGACCTTGCAGGAAGAGGTGCCTGGTGGAAAAGGTGACAAGCTTGCCTTCACGTCTCCACTGCATCCACGTCGGATTTGACCTGATGTCAAAGCCGAGTTCCACAGCCACCAGGCTGTTTGCTGGTTTGGGGGCCAGTCTTTTTCTCTCTTCCAAAGTATATTCAGGTATTTTGTCTCATGGTGGAGCAGATTTGACAAGTAAATACCTCAGCCTGCCACCCCAAGTAGCCTACCAAAGAGAAATTCTCCTGGGAGTTGGTTGATGTGAGTGACATACCATATCCCAGATATATGCTCTTAACCACCAGACAATACAATAACCAAGTAGAAAGAACTTATTCTCCTGCAGGTGAGAATGTTTTCCTGTTAGGAAAACACTGATTTTAGTGCCAGTCCTGTGACTCTGATTTCTTAGCAGAAGGATGGTCTTAAATCGTATTTTCTTCAGGTTTTTTACTAGCATTCTTAGGTAGGTTCTTACTCAGTCTGTAGGCTTTGTATACCCCATGCCTTACTGCCACCAGGAAGCATGTAAGGAACTTACTTTCCTCCACTGAGAAAAGACATCTTCGAATTCCACAAAGCATCACAGCATCTAAAAATTTGGTCATGCAGTAGATAATACTTAAGCCTTTTCGTGGACCTGGCCCCATTAACTAATCTTCAGTGAGAGAGAAAAGAGCATAAGGATTTAGCTGTCCAGAAAAGATTTTCCAGTGCGAAAAGCCTTTTCAAAGTTAGAAGGGAGTGCCCAAGCCCCATATATGATTGGAGGTTGTCCATATGTATCTCACATGAACAGAAGACACACAGACCAAGGAGTAGTGTTGATCAAATCAGGGAGGGCACTTCCTACATTTCCAAAACGGCATAAAAGATCTGCTTTCTTGGAGCTGCAGCCCCTGCACAGTACTGCAGGTACATGCTGAATAGATTGGTCTTCCAGGACCAACAGACTGACACTATTGGGTGCTTCAGCAGAGAGGTCTACATGCCTGTTCCATGAAAATTAAAGGAAAAAATTCCTATAAATTTCAATGGTTCAGGATATGACCAACTCTATTAAAACCTTAACTTAAATACACCCTTAACTGGTAGCATGTTTGAAATAATTGAACAAGACAATCCTGAGTAACTCATCAGTCTCTCTATTATTCTTTCCAGAGCTGCACAGCAGCTATTTACTCAATATGATTTGTTTTAATTTTTTTATTCTGCATGTTTTATGCATTAGTATCAGAAAAGCCTGTCTTTCTCTTGGCAAATGTTACTGCAAGTTGTCTGGCAGGAAGGTGAGATTATGTAGATTTATTTATTCAGAGTGTAATTTGCATAAATGAAAAATGGAAATAGAGCATTTTTTCTGAATTAGAGCCCTTTTTTTAACTTCAAGGTGAAACAAAAGTGCATGTAGTACACTAGTTCGGATTTCCAGATGTTTTTTAGGAGGTTTATTAGTCATTTTGGTGCCTGGGCCCATTTTCTTCGACCTGAATGCTTTAATGGCTGAAAGCATATTCTGAAGAAAAGATTAAGAAGAGGAAACAGAACAGATTGGAAATTAATTTGCTTATAAGCAGTTAAAGGCATCCTGTTGAAAAAAAAATCTCAGAGCCATGTTAAGGATTTTAGAAACCCTGAATAAACCATTGGTTTGGAGGTTATGGAGGTTACCAAACAGCGCCTATTCAGAGAAACCCCATACTGCCAAGAAAACTGTCATTGTGTGTGTTTGTTCCAGCTGGCCTCATCGATGTAACGTGAAATATGTGTGCATGGGGGCTACGTCTAATGGACCACCAGCTGGCTCAGACCAGCGGTGCCCACACAGTTTATCTGGGTGTGAGAGGGACTGTCTTCCAGTCCAGGCTGTTAGATATCCAGGAAAGCACCTAGTGCTTGTGGAAAAAAAAAAAAAAAAAAAAAAAAGAAAAAAAAAACCAACCCACAGGAAAGCTTGTTACTGCTGTTACCATTCAGAAGGCAAGAATTAACTGTGCAGTGCAGAATATCTGTCCTGCATTATATACTATGTCTGTCAGTCCCAGCACTGGTTAATGCCTCCTGGGAATCTCTTCAGAGTTGGTGTTCTGTGTCTCAGGACAGTGCTGCATTTCACACTGGAGGTATTTTTAGGTTAAATTGGAGACAAAAGCATAACCTACATTCAGTGTATCTGGACATTAGGAATGGATTGCCCCACTTATTTCAATAGCTCTGTGCAACTCTGGACCCATAGCATTATTCCTGAGGTCAGTGCCTTTGGTTTGCCACTATTTATTTATTCATGTCTGCAGAGGTCCTCTTTTTCTCTCCAGCTGTTCCATCATTCACCAGCATCTCCTGGTAGCCCACCCGGCTCCCACAGCCCATCCCTTCTCACAGTTGACCCTCACTGAGGTCAGGATGCGATTAGGTGGCTGGAGATCATAAGGAATATTAATCACAAGGAACACTTAGATGTTGCTTTACAGACTTCCTTATGTGAAATACACTGTGGCAAGCTATCGGGTTACCAGTGGCTGAAAAAGAAACAGTTCTCTCTTTACCCTTGACAGTCAGAAGAAAGTTTGATTTATTTTCTCATTTTCAGTTAGTCTAAAGGCAGCTGGGCAGTATTGCTACAAAGCTCGAGCTGTGTGTCACTGTAATAGAGGCAATATGTTTGTTCACTTCTGCTCTCTTCCTCTGTCTAATTGTTCTATTGTCTTTCTGTTTTCTCTCCACATTTGGGCTGACAAAATGTCTCCTTGCATTTAGCCCTCTAGCCAAAACTTAACGGGCTCCTAATCAAGAACTAACACCACCAGCAGGCTATTTCCTGTCTTTGTTTACTATTCCCTGTATCATCTTTCCTCTCCCCTCAGTCCATCATAGCAAATTTTCATCATTATTTTCCTTTGAATCTTCTGAAGCTTCCAATATATTGTTCCCCTTTCCTTTTCTGGCCACTTGATCTCTGGCCTCCCAGCTCTATATCCTGGGAGAGCCACAGATGCATCCAGAATCGTATTTTGAAAAACCAAGTAATCCTGGGATAGCCGTATATTCCATGTGTCTGTATCAGCAGAATGTTTATTACCAAGCCTCAATACCAATTGTATTGATGTTTTGAACATATAAGGAGTAATTCCAATGTGATTAATTTCTAGGCATTCTTCACCACGACTTACATCTCCATGCAAATATCAAGACTGTCAAGGTATAATTTGGTTGCCTAAACAAAGGTTTTTAACGTTGGTCGAGGTGCCCTAAAACACAGGGCTTCCTGGTGCAGTATGGGAGACCTTGGACCTTCCCAATGGTAGCTGGAGATGAAACAAAATACCCCAGGGTTTCTAAAATGGTACCAGCTTCCTATGTTTAAGCACCAATTTGCACTCCTGCTGTACATTGGAATAACTGCTATTGGTGCTTACGTATCTTTTTCATGTTATTGCACAACTGCCCTTATTTCTGCCAAGTCTATCCTGAGAATACTACACTGTAGTAACCTCAATGTGACATATTCACTAGATAAGTTAGCATGAATCATTAGGAATCAGGTGAACAGAGTAGGCCTTCTTCTCCATTTCAAACATCCATCTACTTTTACATATCTAGGTAGTGGCTGAGATGTGGCCAGGATGAAGTTTAACCCAAATAAAATCAAATTTTGTAGCCTGGGAAGAATTACAAAGCATTATTTCTGATAGGTAAGTAGGCCTACCCATTCACAGTGCTGGCATGCTGAAAGACTTATTGATACCTAGACCATATCAAGGGCAAGAATCAGGCCACCCTGATCAAATCAGGGAGCTTACTCAGCCAGACAGGCCCTCTGTGCTCTCAGTTCAGAAAACAGAGAGAAATGGGTTCTTCCAGGTGGAGATAAAGAGCACCTGGGTTAAGTATCAGCCCTGAAATGTAATTCAAAGGGACCCATCTCAACTCTGACTGTATTAGAAGCCTAAGAAGACTTGGCCCCTAATTATGTGCTGAAAGTCAGGGGACGTGTATAATCTCTTACAAGTTTGGGTAACAGCAGTCACCCTCATTGGCCACATTTTCAGCCCTGGTAATGCCTCTCCAGTGCATTTTTAGCCTTATATGTATCTGTTTAGCTTGCTTATCTGCTCAGCTCTCACTTCCAGGAGCTTCACCAGTGTGTCTAGTGGGAGCAGGCAGTGGCAGCTATGTGTCACTCAGAGCTTGCTGCTGCGTGTTGGCTTTTCCGTGCTGGTACACCGAGCGTACTCGCTGCCCTTCCATCCTCCTGGAGCATGCTTTTCACCAGCCCTGGCTGACGTTCAGCTTTTCTGCAGTGTCACAGGCAACACAGTCCCAGCTCAGGGAATTTCACTGCATTTAATTTATTGCCAGCTAACACAAACTTTTAATTACTGATTTGTGTATTGAAGGAAAAAAAGAAGCCATATACAATTGAACAAAGACTTGGGGAAACACATTTCCTTGCCTTTCCTCAGGCTCAACTTCAGACAAGCACCTCTCCCCCCTCCTTCCTCACCTCGACTCCCCTTGTTTACACCACTGGTTCCCAGTTTCCCTCCCTTCCAGTCCCTTCAGTGAAGTGACAGGCAATGCAGGGAGCTGGGGTCAAGGCATGGTGGTTTCTGCCTGCTGCCCCTTGCAGATCACTTCTCATCCTCCACTGCTCCTCGTTTCTCACTGCTCCTCCTCCCTGGTGTGGGTCATCCCTGTGAAGAAGAGTTTGCAGTTGGTGGATTACTTCCTAAGCTTGCATACACATCCTTGTTGGAAACATGCCAGGACAGCAAGATGGATGTGTTTTATCACACAGACTGATGCAGTAAATGAAGGTCAGGTATCCAAAGCATATTTTGATGCTGAAGCCATGGTTGTAGCTCCTGGGAGATACGACACTGGTGCTGGCAACTCAGGGCCAGCGCGGCGCATGAGCAGGGCCACCACACTGGCCACCCCAGCTCCTGTGCTGCCAGATGCCACACAGGCAGAGGGGCTGCAAGGCCACCCCAGCTGGAAAAGCAAATTGTGATGCCAGTGGCATGATGCAAACCATTACTTTTTATGTGCAGAAACCCACGGAGCCCCAGAACTCTTCCTCATCCAACTGCAAAGCAGAGGATACCTTCTTCCTCAGAGCTCCTGTTAACCTGTCATGTCTCTTTCAGCATGCACGGAGGTTTTGATGAACCGTTTAGTGGTTTTCCACATAAACAAATGAAGAAATGCTATGCCACTAGCAGAGGCATCAATTAATTTCTTTTTAAATGAGGACACTCTTGAGTGCTTAATCAAAGTCTGCTCTTTATCTTAGATTACCAAGTGAAGTTGATGCCGTATGTCAAATCAGAACCATGAGGAGCTATTGGTTCAAGTCCTGATCTTAATCCAGCTCATCCAACACTTCCACGAGTGCAGCAGCCCAAGGCAGACTGTAAAACTGACAGTCTTTTTTGTTTCTTTTACACAGTAGTTTATTCTGAATGGTATTTTAAAGAAAACCCTAGAAAAGAGACTCTCTCTGTTCCTGACTTGGTTTCCAAAGCACATAAATCTTTTTAACTTTAATTCTTAGCCCCATGGCAAATACGATAGCACCAGCGACAGCTGGAATGCTTATAAAAACAGCATCAAAATAAACAGTGAGCATAATAAGTCAAACCGATCTACAAAGCCAATGGTTTTACAGAGTATATATATATATATAATCCCTTTTTCTACATTGTATATGTAGACATAAATTCATATATTTATGTGTACAGTACTTATTAAACTACAAAAGGTAACCTATACAATTAAGCAGGCTCATATGACAGTACAGTGGCACTAATTATTATTCTAATGTGCAAAGTAAATTAAAAGTAGGTAGGATTACCTACAGTACTATATTACAGCAAAAAAAAGTGAGATTTGAGTACATTGTTACTGAGGCTGGCTGAGAAAGAAAGTAAAAGATCTAAACTGATTGTCATGTGAAGGAGTGCATTAGGAAACAGCTCTCTCAGTTTTACTGTTTCTAGCTGTATCTTTTGTAAGACACAATAGGGGAGTCTTTTCTCTGATTTGCTTTTAAGGCTTTAGCACAATCAAAAGCTGGAGGTATTGTAAAGAAAATCTGCAAATAGCATGAAAATGTCTTGTGGTGACATTCTTATTCAGGCTCTGGGCCTGATTTTGAAAGATCCCGAACACCCAGAGATGCCAATGCTAAGCACTTCTGCAGATCAGATCTTTGAGGTCTGAAAGATTGTTTTATAATCTTGTTTTCATGCTCTTGCAAGCCTACAAAGTCTTTTTTTTCCCCCATGTAGTAGCACAGAATTTATTAAAACCATTCAGAACAGATATCTGTGTTTTAAGGCAACAGTTTTTGCTGGCTGGTAAGATACATAACTTTAGACAGTAGAACTATTTTCCTCTTTTCAGGAAACCGATAGTATGTTTACAGTTAAGACAATATTAATTATTTTAAAAAACAAAGTCTCAGCAATTCTAGGACTTTTAGATCCTCTCCATTGCATCATTCTGTCTCACTATGGCACAGTATTCACAAAAGTTATTGCACATTAATGGCCAGTGATTTATAGGCCATATAAAAAGTCAGCGCCTCAAAAAAAAAAAAAAAATCTGTTCTTTGTCTTTCACTGCCTTGTCATCTGCAGGGAAAAGTCCATATTTGCCATTGTGCCTTCCCTCAGAAGTGGTTTGAGGTGGCTGCTGTCTGAAGTGTAACCAAAAGAAAACAATAAGGTTTGAAATTGCATGTTCAGTGTTTATGCATGCTGTATGCAAGCCACAAGGAAAAATAAATTTAAACAATCACATGCAGATCTGAGAGAGGCAACTGAAGCAATGGCTCCTCAATTCCCATAAATATGACTAAATTTAGAATTTGATTTCCCAACCAGTTATCACACGCGTGGTTTATTGGCACAGTGTAACAGAATGCAGCCAAATGCCTAGTGCTCGATTTGTATGAGTTTAAACCCAAAGCTGAAGAAGAGAATTGAAAAAATGGATATGCTTTTTAACACTGAAAGAAAAAGAGAGAGGTCAACAGATCTCACCTATGCTGTCAGATACTCAGAACTGCTAACTAAGGTGTACAAGACTATTCAGAAACATCACATTTTGTCATGCTGTTCATGACCTTAAGGATCTCCAAATATTCTCCAAGGATCGGTGACAGCTTCCTTTTGGGTGTCACGGAATGCCATCTTCTGTTAAAAGCACAAAGCGAGTAGCAACTGGCTTTCAGTTCTGTGTGCAGACAAACCTTGCGAACTGAAGTCCAAATTCTCTGAGGTATGACCAGGTGGGTTTTAGCTATCTGGTGTTCACAGAACAACTCCAAGTTCCTCAATACTGGGTCCACAGTACTGACAATCCTTTAACAATACTGGTTTTACAACTCTTCTTAAGGTGATTCCACCTTCTCTGCATTTTCAATGTCTTTCTGAAATGCCCCTATAATACAGGGTTTTTTTCTTCAGCATATAAAATGCTGATTTGATTGACAGAATCATATAACCTACCTTATTTATTTTAAACAAAAGGCAAGTCTAATCTATTTGAGGTATATGTAAGAACAAACAATAAATACAAATTTGCTGAAGAAACATGGCTGATAATCATAAAAACACGTAATCAATTCTTTTTATTCATATAGGTAGTTCTGTATGTTATACACATATACACTATGCTATATACATGCTGCAGATGGTCCTTTGCAGTTTTGCATAAACTTATTTAACAAGCATATCTGAAACACTTCTTGCGTAGAAATCTTGAACTGTACATTATAAATAATGATTTCAAATGATAAATTGTAAATTTCTTTTATGGCTGTTACAAATTTATATTAAAGCTTCGCTGAATTGGACAACTTTTCAGTAGAGTTTATTTAATGTTAATCTATTCATTTGAGGGTAAATGAAGAGTTTAATGGTGAAGTGATGTAACTAGAATATAGTCTCGAGTGGTGTGTTAGGTTTATCAATCAGTGGAAATTGTGCACTTGAGTGTAAGAGCACATGTCTATCCATACGAGTCTTGCTACCTCAGTTAATTGAAACCCTTTTTCCACCCTATTATCAATACTTGAAAAATAGCTCCAACCACATCTATTAACCAGTGTCTTAATAGAGGCTTTATCAGCTCCATATAAATTGCACGTATTTCGCTAGAAAGCAATTTCACTAATATAAGGGTCAGTTCTATGGTTCACTGGAGATTTTCACTCATGAGGTGTTGGGGCATGACTGGATGGATTGCTAGAGATGGATAGAGCTGAGGCTCTGGTCTTCAATCCACTGAATCAAGGTTGGAGGTCCAATCTGATTGACACTCTTAGTCCCCATTGATTTTAACAAAAGCCAAGCTTGCTCGTGATGAAAATTAGACACCACCACTTCCACTGGGAAATCTAAATCAGAATAGAAGTAGGTATTTTTAAATTTCCTATAAAACATTAAAAACATCTATTTTAGATTCAGGACAGCACAATTATGCACAGATACTGAGATGTTCTATACAACTCTGAAATTAGAAGGTCTTCCTTCCAAAGCACCTTCTCCAAAGTTTTCACTGATATAGACACATTTCCTCTCTCCCCTAGATATTTGATTTGAATGAAAAATAAACTGAGATTTTCTGAGCAGCTCAGCTCGGTGTCTCCTGAGATCATGAGCATTTCAGCTGTGGTTTACTGTGCTTTATGTACAGTCTAGGTACTTCCATCTTGAAAGTCCAACATACAAAACCTGTTTCTGAGCATGTCCTAACCTAATTTTGCTGATGGAAACTTCTTCCACTTTCCAGTTCTACTTTACACTCCTTCCTTGCCCTTCACATGCTCTTTCTGGTTCTCTCCTTTCCTGTTGATTTTCATGCCACTTTGCCTTTCTTGTCCAACAGTTAACCTCATGAATCAACAGTAGATGGAGAATGAAAGTGTCTGCAAAGCAGAAAAAGAAAGAGATTATATGAAATGCTCAGCAGTGTCTAATCTAGTACTACCTCAAAGTCTGGCAAGGCACCTCTAATCCTTAAGGGCATTTTGGACCCTTGAACGCACAGGGTTTTGCCTCTGCTCAGAGATTACCCCCACACAACAGATTCTGCTTTCCTTTCTGTGGTTTAATCAGGTCACTAAATCAATTCCATCACATGTGAGGATACAAGGTGAAGGGCAATTTTGCTGGGTATTGCTTCTCCATCTCGGAAGGGACCAAACAAGAGGCTTACATTAAGGCAGCTCAGCTTCTTCCGTTAACTTTACCATTATCTGGCACAGGTGGTTTGCTAGTTGTTCTCTCAAGAAGGGGAATTTGTGGAAATAGTCCTTGACTGACAAAGGGTGTTATTAGTGCATTGTCTGCATACCTCTGAAAACACATAACCCCCCACCCTTCTGCTCAGTTTTGGGGACATTCTTTCTCATGGCTACTTTAACTTCCCAGTTCCTCAGAGTAGCTTGTTGCCATCACACAGAACAGAGATGGCAGTGTTGAAGGGTGTCCACTAGACAGCATGAATATCTCTTTGGTTACTGTTGATTCTTTGTGTAGAATGGTCCCTATGTTCTCTCTCCATGATCAGTGGGCAAATCAGTGGAGCTACAAGAATTAACGTAATAAGGATCTATACCCAGTTGTATGTAGAGGTAATATACTGGAAGAATTTGCATTACAAGTGAGTAAATAGCTTTCCTTTTAGTCTCAAAGCACAGTTTTATGGGTCTATATGTCACATGGGAAAGCAGAGCTGGAACCAGGACCACATTTATCAGAGCATGCATGGTTTAATATATGTGGCACAATTACTTGCAGACAGGAAAAAAGAGGCCCCATCACAGCCATCAGATCCAATCTATAGAGCTGCAAATTGATCAAGACCAGCTCAGATCTCAGTGTGATTTTAACAAACCCTGTTTGTATACTAGAAATTAAGGCTTGACATTACAAAACAAGGTACAGCAAAGATCAGTGCTTTATCATATTTGAAAATGTATTGTTTTCATCGTCAAGACTTAAAAAAATTATACGACAGTGGGCAGACAGGGAAAAACCATAGCTGAAAGCAAACAGAAATCCTGTTATGCAATGAAGAACTTCCTTTTACAGTGTGGTATTTCTTCACTGAAAGCAGATCATTGCTATAAAGAGCAAGTATTTATCAATTTTCAAAGGTCTTGGCCCATCAAAGCTAGTGTTAGATTTGGAATTTCGCTTTTGTTGCCAAGGTGACAAACACTTATAAATATACCACATCTTCTAATGTGCTTTTAACTTAGTATTTTTATGGCTTTTAAATCAGATACCATTAGCAAATATATTAGGTAATTTAACTGAAAGACCATTTTCCACTAACACTTTTTGTTACATTTCCCCAGGTACTTCAGTAAATGTCTGTTGTGACATTGCAGTCCTGCCAGGCTTCTAGCATATAAGGATACGTACAGTACATCTGGTAAGAATTAACATATTACCATAGGGTTTTCTTCTTTTTTTTTTTCTTTCCGTATTGATAATTACAAATTGTATAAAAGAAGACAAATATTAAGGGTTGGATCCCACAGTCCACTGACTTCAGTAGGAACTCTGAGGAAGTAATGACTCTGGGATTGGCCAGAGGCTGGTCTGTGCGTTGTTATTCTTGGCTCCCGTTTCCCTTTTGTATAGCACAGTAATGAGGCTGAAAGCACAGGGAGAACTGCAACAGCTCCATGGCAGGGCCTTTCCCTCTGCGAAGGAAGGGTGATCTCACTGTGGGTGGGTGTTGCAAGCACCCATGGTGGAGCCACGAAAGCTAGACCACAGGGATGGAGATGGCTCAGCAAGGAAAGCAGGCCATGGCCCCATCAGCCTCTGACTGTGGAGAAACGCAGGTGTGGAAGTTGTGCTTTCCCTGATATCTCAAAACCACATCTGGGGGCAACGGCTGGGCTCTGCTCCCAGGACCTCCATCTCATGTCAGGAGCCCCATCCTCCACCAAGGGGCATCCTGGTTGGGGATGCAACACAGGCAGCACTGGAGGGGTGATGTGCTGACAGAAAGGAGAAATCATTTCAAAATACAATTTTTTTTACATTTTGACAAAGGTTGCCCATTACTGAGGATTAAGCACAGTTCATAAACCAGTGAATAAGCTTCCTACAATAGCAGTGTGTTAGATTGGGTGGAAAGGTTCGATGGAGAAGCATCCAGGAAACATCTTTCATGGCTGCATATTAAATTTAACCTGCCACCCCTGTCTTTTAAGAGTTGGCATTCATTTGCTGAAAAAAGATGTTGATCTGAAAGGAAAGTGGGGGGGAGAACCCAGTCTGCTACAACAGTTTGCTTGGCAAAGTGGGAGAGTCTTAAGGAGAAATTCATTGTGTGTGTTACAAAGAGCCGCCCCGAGCTGCAGAGACAGTGCCTGTGTATGTCGCTCTCGCCCCCCAACCCAGCACTGTCCCATTGGCCTCTTCATTCAGCACAGCTATCTGTCATGAAGAATTTAAGTTTCATATTTTCGTCTGTCAGTTGCGAAAAGGCCTGTCAGCTGAAGCTTACACTACTGTTTGCCAAAAGGCCTATAGCCCACGCTGACAATACACTCTTATATTTGTGCTTCCAGGCTCCAGATAATCCCCTCACTTTCCTCCTCAGCAGTCCAGTTATGATGAGGCTTAAATTGCATATTTTGGGGGGTTTTAAATCCAGATTTTGCTGATAAATGCTATCAGCGGGAATGAAATGAAATACAGCACGGTTTAGCTCTTATTACCAGCATAAAGCCTACTATGGGCATTTTGTGAGGGCTATAGAGACGGTATTCATATTATAAAGGTTAATGTCTGTAATGACTATAGTCACAGGAACTAAACGCAGGAACGCTAATATCCACTTTTATCTACTTTGTCTGTTTGCCATCTCTGAAAAAACCTACCCATCCTTCAAAAAGGACATTTCCCAGTTTCTTTCTTTAATTTGATTTACAAAGGGAAATAAGATAAGAAGCTGATTACAAATCCACAGACTATTATTTTTACGCTCTGAGATGCCACAGAACTACTTGTATAATGCCACAGAAGGAAGAAAGTGTCTAAATCCCCCAAGTACACTTGTAAACCCCAACACTTTTCCTGTAAGACAGTTGACAAAAGTACCACAATATAAGAGCTACAGTAAAAAGCTGGTCACCAGCCCCTCTCAATCTCATATATGTTTATGAGGATAAGAAAGGATACCAGAAGTTAGTCCTCACACCTGTAAGTTTAGGAGTGCACAGCTTTAATGCTCACATACAACAACACAACAAAAAATAAAACTGCTTCAAAAACTCAATCTCATCTGCGTATTGTGGGCGGACACAGGACTGTAACCCAGGTTAAGTGTTTGCTGTCTTGTCTCTAAGAAATCAATTTTGCAACCGTAATGCAACCACAAAGAAATCACATCTTTAACTCATTAAAGGCTTTTAAATTGTCTAATCGATAGCGACTCAATTGCAATTTTCTGAAGTCAATATTAGATTATGTCCCTATGAAACAACATTTTCTTCTTTGGTGAAACATTGTTTTTCCCTGCAGTTCTAAAACATCCCTATATACTAGTGCCAGAGGGAGTACTGTTTCATTGCCCTATATTGTCATTCCGAAACTAACTTCAGAACAATGTCTCAGAACCCATGGTCCGAGACAGTCGGGAAGGAGAAGAAAGAAGGACTCTTGTTGGGAACTCTGCAAACAGCCCCATGAAAAGCAACCTTATTGTGAGCAGGTTTCAGCCATTTTTCCCCTGGAAAGTGTTTTCAGGTTTGCATATTAAGAAAAAAGCTTGTCACCACCTGGAAATATCTTTTCCATGAGAAGCAAGGTGGGAAGTTGCTTACTGTCAGCTGATTCGTGTTCAGAAAACGAGGGCAGCTGCCAGGCAGTGTATAAAGTGATCCCTCTCCAGAAGCATTTCTGCATGTGCTTCATGCTGTCTTCCTGTGATTGAAACAACCTGTGTGTGCAGAACTGAGCAGTAAGTGTCCTCCAGATCAGAAACTAATGCAGTCATAATGCTACTGAAAAAATTTGAAATAAAGGCCTGGCATGATTGTCCAAGCTTTTGGGGTTCAGTTGTCTTCTACTACAGCCAGCTGTGGCAAATAATTCTCCCAATGGGATCAAGTTCTAACCTGTAAAACATTTGGATTTGTTGCCCCTGGTACGTCACTGGGCTGTGTCCCATCAGCACGTAAAGAGCAACTGAGAGAAATGAAGCTGGAAGGGAATGCTGTATCACAATTTGCATTTTTACTTTTATTGATTTACGTATGTTAAGATTTAAATAGGGTTGTGTAAACAGATAACAATAGCTGACAACAAAACTAGTATTATTAATGCCAGCAGTAATTATTAGACAGCCAATAAATCTATTTTTTTCAGTAACGATAGTGAAATATTGCCAAGATAACAGCAATGGGACATTGTTCAATCTGTGGTTCAAAGCAGCAAGTACATTCTGCCCCAGTATATTCCCACACAATGACTTTTAGAAAAGAAGGGTGGGAATTAAGACAAATAGGGATCACTCTGAAAGGACGAGAAAAAGGGAACAGTAAAAGCTGGTGTAATGTATAAATTGGCTCTTGGTACATGGTGTAGTTGGAGGTGTCTGTGAAGTTAATCAGTGCTAAAGGACAGTGATTTATGTCAGCTATTCTTTTTCTGTCCAAAATATTGGAATATCTGAGGGACAGAGGTTTTGTGTTCCTCTGCATTACCACCTGGAGAATTTTGGATCTCATTTATTCTTACTGTTGTTACAAACAAGAATTCCATTAGCACTGCATGTGTGTTGACTATCAACTTTTTTAAGATAGAATTGAAAAGACTAAAATATATTTTGTTTCAGGAGTAAATCACTCCAGGAACTGTAGCAAGTAATTTGACTCCCTAAGCAATACAGACACAGTCTGAGTTGCACTGTCTTGTGGTAAAAAAAAATCAGAAAATAGTTTCACCTCACTGAAAAGCAGGATTTTGCTCCTGAATTCCTGGGAAGTTCCCACCTAAGCTAAGTGCCTTCTGTTTTCCTGCCTTGCGGTTCTTTTGTCTCTGGAGTTACTCATTAGGAACAGGCTCACTGCCTCTTTTAAAGAACAACAAATGAAGGAGGCAGATCAACATTTCTTTCTTCGTCTTGGTTTACCTGCAGTTTGAGAACGTTTCTGTTAAATTCAGGTTACCCTTCTCCACAGGCAGGTACAAATCGGTATGTGGGTGTCCAGTGTATTTGTAGATGAAGAAAGGAGGGAAAATTGCGCTGATAGAACACATTCTCTTTGCAAGTTAGAAATGTTGGCCTTTTGTATTAGTTTAGGTCAGGCAGCTCCCTTCTCCAAGTGCTGGCTTTTAGAACTTTCATTCCTAGACGCTGAGCAGCTAATTTTAATTGCTTTAATTTTTCTGAGAAACGAAGCCCTTACCTTCTGTATGGACCCTCAGCACCTAACTCACAGTAATAAACTCATGCAGGCAGCAGGATACTTAACCAACAGGAATGGCAAATACTCACCTCCTGTCTTTAAAAGATACCCCAGCCAAACCTTTCTTCCATTTTCTTTTATTCCTACTCCAATTATTCATTCTTCCTGCCCTCCAATCTCTTCGAAAGGATCTGTTTTATTATTAGCTACATTTTTCTAATTTAAGCAGCGGGGTTTGACATGACCCATGGGTAGATGCCAGGAAAAATCATTTCTGCAGGGTACAGAGCTCAAGGAACCAACAGAAGATCTCATCTCCAGTCAGCACGGTAATCCACTGGCACAGGCACGGGAGCCACTGAGATGAAAGGCCCCGCACCCATCTCCTTGAAGTCAGTAGCCATGGTCCAGTCCTCTCAGTGGCAAACATTGGGTGCAGCTCTCCAGGACTTCTTGGAGGAAGCTGGTAGGACTCCAGGATAAAAACAACTCATCCCATGCCACCCTAATGCAGACACAGTCTGCTTCCACTGGAGTCAGTGGTAAAAGTCCTAACTTCTTCTGCAAGTAAGATTTGTCTTTGGTTCTTTGAGTATTCTCTGGACTTGTCAATAACATTCTCCAGAAAATCCACGCTCCTTTATTTTTATATTTTTGATGGCTTCACGAGGGGATAAGAAAGCCAGAGGCTAGGCATTTAAGTTAAGATTATACTGTTCAATCTTTTTACGGTGTGATAAAGTTGTCACGGCCAGCTCTGGGGAGTCATTGCCCTTCTGACCATCAGGGTTCACAGTGGTTTTCAGCTGGCATCGCAGTAATGATTTTTTTCTTTTCTTTATTGGCAAGATGGTATGCGCCTCCAGAGACAGAAAGACCCCTAGATGGGAGATGCAGAGGCCACCAATAGGACCTGTGTGGGAAGGAAGAATATTTGCCAGCCACATTTTATCCCACAGCTTCCCCTTACACTTTCCCCAGCAGTTGTGTGGCTCAGGGCAGGCCAAGCTGCAGAAAAATAGTGAGAAAAAACACACAGTAGCATTACCTTTTTCAGTTAAGGTATAATAAAATCAACAGCATGGAGCAACTTGTCCTGCTCTGAGAAACAAATAAATGGGCTAAGGACAAATAACTCCGGTCCCCAATATTTCATCTTCAGTTGACCCTGGATATTAAATAGGATGGAAAGGTAAACTAGGTATTTTTTTCAGTCATGTACAGCTGACAGACCGTAACATAGATGAAAGTAGACGAGTGTGGTGGAGCCAGATTTCTGTGCTATCATACTGTACATCCAGAGTCATCTACTTCAAATTACTCGCTTTGCAAGATGTACTGAGCTGGGAGAATTCAGACACTCCAGCTGACAAAAAGTGAAGGAGCGGGCTCATTTCTCCCCCAGAGAGAATGTTTATTTCATTCCTCACACTTTGTTCTTTGACACAGTATTTCTTTACAGTTTTTAAACTACACATCTTTGTAAAAGTCACAGCTTCCCACAATGTTACTAATTTCAGTTCGAGAGGACTGAAAGAGCAAGGGCACAATTAATTACACAGTATGAAATAGTTAGATTTAACAGGAAACTCTAAAGCTTTATTTTTTTTAATGTTTCTCAACTCCAGCACTGAGTGAAAGTGTAAAGCAAAAGATGCTGGGTTTTTTAAATGTCAGAGTAATTTTGGCCTATCTCCGGCCTTTCCATTTGCCACATTAAAGCAGCCCTGTTATTCCGTAAACTTCATAGTCTCAGTGGGAATACAACACATTTGCCAGGGCCAGCTTTAAGGGTAGGCAAAGTAGGCAGCTGCCTACCCTAACAAGGAGCTAGATGCAGAAAAAAAAATGCAAATTCACAAATACAAAAAGACATTATTATTTGCCAGCAGTAAGTGTTTACTGTTTGAATTGGCTGGAGAGAGTAATGCAATTCTTCTAGTATTTTTTCAGGAAGTGAAGAAACCCATGGGGGAGGATATGGAAAAGTCTTCCTGACATAAAAGGGGTGAAGGCTGGCACTGTCTCCTGCTGCTCCACTATTTGAGGTGGCCTTTGGCAGCCGATGGCTGGGGAGGTTGATTGGAGCAGATCTGCTAACCCCACAGAGAGCAACACACCTAAACATGCTCGCTGCCATGGGGAGGCCTTGCCTCTACAAGCAAGTATTTTTGGAATAACTTTAGAGGGGTTTTGTTCAAAATAAACTGCCTTCCAGCCATATGCAAAAGTTGGAGGTTGGGGTTTTTTTGTTCTCACTTTTAAACAGCCTGGTGTTTTATTCCACATCACCTGCAAAATGGGCTAAAGCAACTGTTCTGGGTTTTTTAACTGATTTCTTTTATCTTTGCAGTTACTGCACTGGTATTTTAGGTTTCCAGCACCTGAAATTGCAAACTTGCAAGCTGAAGTCTTATAAATTGAAATCAAAAGAGAAATGACCTTGAAAGAATGACTTCTGGGACCAGATATTTAAGGCCCTCAGTTCTGGATCAACCAAGCAAATGAAGGTAAAACCCAGAGGGACAAACGTACTGCACAGATCAGCTTAGGAAGCATCCTTTTATAGAAGCAAACGGGGAAGTAAAAGATGGTGCTTTAAAAGTGCATTAAGTATACTTTATTCCTCAGCTCAGAGTTAATTCAAGCAATAAACTCACAGATTTCACACAACCTAAAGCTTCCTACAAATCTCACAACCAAGTTCCCTACCAAACCTCAGGGGAAGCTTTTATAATGATAACTCGCTTCCCCCACTTCCAAACTGACCTGGAAATGCTTAGAGACTTGTGCTTAGTAAAACTCTTGTCCTAAGACTTTTTATTATTATTGGTATTACCTGTGTTTTTCTCTGAACCAGGTATATAAGAGAGGGGATTTCCCCTTGCACCAGTTAAAACCCAAAT
Organism: Rhynochetos jubatus; assembly: GCA_027574665.1. Taxonomy (NCBI): domain Eukaryota; kingdom Metazoa; phylum Chordata; class Aves; order Eurypygiformes; family Rhynochetidae; genus Rhynochetos; species Rhynochetos jubatus. Next base: position 27,052,224 of record CM050653.1, read on the forward strand.
CTCACCTCTCCTTTCTTCCCACTCAACAAGAAATTAACCCCTGCTGAGCTCTTCCCCCAAGGCATCTATAAAGCCTCACAGGTGAGCTTGCTGCAGCGTAATGAGAATGAATCAGCACTGATCTTCCAACAGATAAACACCAATCTTTTATTCTAGCCACCTGGCTCTGGACTTATCAGACAAGAAAATGGCTATGGTTTGAGTTAGGTGGATTTTCTTCTCTTTTCCAATATTCTTTCTTTTGTATTTTCCTTCCTTTACTCTTTGGAGCAAAGGTGCTTTGGAACATCTTCAAGATAGGATTTTTCTTTCCTAAAATTAATGTTCTGACACTTCTTGTTGGAGGAAATTACCTTGTTTTGTCTGTGCACAGTCACTTAGTCTTTCAGTTATGTCAGGACTGTTTTTTCACAAAGTCCTTGAACTACAGATGAGTTTGTTACACCTGGACAGAATTAATATGGAAATATTTTTATTTCAATAAAGGTTTAATTATAATTAAACCTGGTTGTTATACCTTGGGGAAAATGGAAATATTTGTGTGGTTATATAGGTAAATTTGTCTTGTCTCCCTGTGGTTTTGACCATAAGAATGTAGAGTCAAGAACTGTAATAGTTCACTAAAATATTTTTTGTCCATGTGCATGAATCATGTAATTGTTTGGCTAATGAAGGTCTTAAGAATAACTAGAAGAAATGAAATGCATTAAGGAGTCTAACAGGAGAATGGGCCATAGTGCCAAATTACTTTGAATTTTTATGATTGTTCTCAAGGAGGGAGTAAAGTGGGAGGATGAGAAGACAATTCTCCTGTTCAATTTCTACCTTTTTCACTCATTTCATGTTATAAATGAGTGGTTTATAGGACTGCTTTCAATTTATTCGCTGGTCCTGGCAGACAGATGCTGTTCTGTTGCCTTTAAATTTCCCCTTTCCCTCTTTATCTCATAGACTTTGAGGAGGATATCACCAAATAATGCTGGGTCCTGCTTTCTTAAGTACTTTTAAAATTTATTTCTGAGCAAATACCGTTATTTAAAATTTGTGATATGGATTCTGGGCTCTGCTTCTACCCACAATTATTTTCTAAGCTTATTACAGGGTAAGGAATAAGGAGTCCGTGCTCCGAAACTTTAAAATGTGTGCTGTATGTTTGCTGCATTTTTACTTTGTCCACACTAAAGGGAAGTCTATCTTAAAAAAAAAAAAAAAATCAAAAAAAAACCAAAACATGAAAATGTTTATAATCCGTCTTGTGTGCAGTGGGGTTATCTGTATCAGATAGCAGCACAGATATATTAGCCAGAGTTCATCTTGGGTTAAATTCTGGGAAAGCCACAGGAGAGCAAGCTCTCTATTTAACTGGCATTTGTATCTATCTACAAGGGAAGTTGTATTGCTAAAGCCCAGGTAGGGTGAATATCCATTGTGTTCAGGAGGCTGTAGTATTAACAGATCTGCTGCTGAATTTATAATGGCTGCCAGTGATTTATTGTTTTGTTGTGCCCTTTACCTGTTATGATGCACTTAGGTGCATTTCTATATGTTTTTGGTGAAACCTCAGGAGCTGCATTTTGGGTTCAGTCACTGCCCATGGATTATTCCCGGGAAATGGAATGTTGTGTTAGGGACAATAGCTGCCAATATTTATTTACATAAATAAACATTATTATTTTATGCATAAATCAGTTTTTTGTTAAAGCAATTTTCTTTCTTGTGGATTTGAAGAGAAATATAGTCTCATTTTCCCATTTGGTGACTTAGATAAGAGTCAATAACTTTTCTACACTGCAGTTTGTGCAGAAAGAGAAAGATGGGCAGCAGAATAGGCATGTCATTTATAATAAATGAGAATGAAAGGTAATTAGTGGAGCAGCACAGCTCAGAGGATTGGTAACAGAATCCAAAGCCTTTCCTCTCCCAGGTGTTCAGATGCAGGGTAATGAACATGTCATAAATACCTCCACGGCGAGGTCACCAACTTAAATGACGTTTGAGTGAAGAGTAGCAGGAAAGCACTAATGCATGAGCATCAGTCACCAGGAGAACATATAGCCCTTCTGTCTGTCATAGAGGGGTGAAGGCTGGGTGGTGGTATTTGGGTCCACACCAGCCCCATCACCAAGGGGCCCTCTGCCAGGAGAGGCTGTCACCATATACCCTGGCACGGGCTGCAGCTCTGTGTGGTGGCTGTCCTGGGAGGACCTCACGGACTATAGCACTGTGTGACTTCTGATGGGTTTTCTTTGCCTTATATGGCTATGAACGAATACGATGGCATAAGGTCCCTAATGGGCTTACGTGCTGGAAGCAGCAGATTATGGTTTATTTTATGCGGGAGATGTAAACTAGATGACTGTGCTAACTCTGGCCTAGTGCTATAGTTCTTGCAGTCTGCTTCCATGTAAAGCTCCTTACTTAAAGGCAAAGCCACACTCGCAAACCTCTCTTCCGCTAACCTACTCCTCCTGACCTGTGGAGGAGCAGGGCTGGATGCCAGGTGTGCCTTTTCTCTTTGAAGGCAAAGCTGCTCACAGACTTGCTTAGAACAAAGACTGAAGGTTTGTATTAACATCACTAGAAGCCTAGTTGTTGTTTTGAGCCTTTTCTCTTGAAAGCAGCAAACAACTTGGTCAGAGGGTCACGTTGTTCCAGCACTAAAGAGAATTAATTCCTTTTTTTTAATGTATGGAAAATACGGTCTGTGCAGTTTCTTAGCACTGCTCAGACCTGTGAGGAGAGCTTAATGCTTGGAGCTTAGCTGCATATACCTTTAAGTATTTCTAATTGAAAGGCACAAAGCATTGTTTTCTCTTGGAGAATCAGTTCCCGCTTTGGATTTAGGAAAGAATGCAACACTGAGATAATCTCACTTTTCCCATCATCATCCTTTCATTCTTCTTCACTCCCCCTCCCCAGACACAAGGTGACATATCCAAGTACTTGTCCTTCAACAGATTCTTCAGCAAGCAACAGAGCAGAAAGCCCTAATATCTATTCATTTGTAATCTGTCATTCTTAAAGTATTAAGGACAATTGACTTCACATGTCTCAGGTAATTAGAATAGTCATCCTTTGCTCCAGATTTTTAAAGTAAGTGTCTCAAACTCTTAATCAGTACATTTATTGATGTCTTTCAACATATCTGTTTCTTGTCAAGTGTGTGTTAGATTTGAAAAAAAATCTTGCATACTGAATTGTGCGAAAGAATTATATTAAAAACCTTTTTCTATGGCTTTTGTAATCAAATAAAATATATTAGTGACAACGTGGTATTTTCCACATTCAGAGTAATCAATCTCTTTTTTTAATATGGAAAACTGCTGAAAAGCAAATTAATAAATATAAATGTCAGGAGTTACATTTACACAAATGTTTTAGTACTTGTTTTCCCAAGTTTATATTTCCACATCAAGCAATATTAACTATGATAATAGCTAATACCATTTTACAAGCTCTAAGGGGCTCATAAAAAAGGTTGTTGGATTTCTTCAGCTGTTAGTGATCTTAGTGAGAAAAAGCAGCCATTCCTCACCTCAGAAACCTCAGTCCTAACTTTGGTAACTAATACAAGTTTATGTAATTTTTGTTAGCTGCAGATATGGGAGATATGCGGGGACAGGTACACCTAAATTGAGTGTCCCCAGTGCCCTCTTGAAGCATAAGGACTCCCCACAGATAGCGCTCTCCTGGTCTGTCAGTTCTCTGTTTGTGAGAAAAACAGTCTTTAGGGCTTGCTAGGATATTGCCATTATTCTATCGCTATGACTATAGGGGCTTATCCAAAAATAGGGGTTTGGGGCTCACTGTCACATTGCTCTTTTCAGCTGTCCTATTCAAGACACTCTTTCCTGGCATCTCTTTAGCAAGGAACAGGCAATTCTCCCAATAGCTAGATTGATTCATTTGGTCCCTTGATGCTTTAGAGCAGTGGTTACTCAAGCCATCCTGCAAAGGAGGCTTGGGCTGACTTATGTGCTGGACAGGAGAAATGAAAAAAAAAAAAACAATCTGGAGTGTTTTTTATTGATTTGAAGGCAGCATGGGGAAGCAGCTTGGGCAGTGGGAGATGCATGTCTCTCATTGGTGCCATTTTCTCCTGTTAGCTGCACCACATCAAAAAGCAGGAGACCGTTTCTATAGCAGGGATTCTGCAGGCAGAACTGGGGTGATGAAGTCAGACCATTGCAGAGAGCAAAGCAGGGCCCTTCATCCCTTTGCCACCCCATATGCACCCTTGTGCACCCCATTCTCTAAGACTTTCTGCTTTGCAGGACATGATATATTTGCAGTCCCTATCAGGGACTGGTGTGAACTCTTCATTTAAGAGTCTTATATTTGGGGTTTTTTCAGTATTTGGCAACAAATTATCAACAAATGCTGGAGAGGAATATACTGCTGTAAAACAAAAGCCTAGTGATAACTTGATGTTGATACTATGCCACATAGGGTATTCCCCAGCCTCCCCTGGGGAGTATACACTGTATACAGACTAGGAACCACACATATGCTCCTTAAATGGATGTTGTGAAGTCCTTTTGCATATCCAGCTCCGTGGAAGAAACAAGGCTGAGCTCCAGCAGCTCGCTGTTTCACTGGCACTCTCTCTCCCGTACATCCTCTTCTTCAACTGTGCAGGCTGTACCCACAGCAACAGCAAAAAAGAAACTTGAGCGGGTGGGGTGTAATCCAACCTGAGCCTCAGAGCAGCCCCTGGTCTCCTGGGAAGCCTGCTTGCTCATTATAGGGGAGCTCTTTATACCTAAGGGCTGTGTGCATGATTCACTACAGGGGATGCAAAGGAATATATTTGAGGTGTGCTTATCTGGATTTGTCCCCTTTTCAATGAATTTTTACCCTCTTCACTTAATTTCTCTTTGGGATGAGTGAAAACAGGATTGTGAGGATGTGGAACGAGAGAACTCCTTACTGAGGAAGAGTCTCGTGAGTCTATGGACACTGTGTATGCTAGTACAGGACAGAATACCCTCCAGGCTTCACATGAAACGCCGCATTCAGCAGAGAGTGGAAGACCCGTGGGGTATAAGGCATCTGGCAGTGTCATGAGTGCTGTGAGTTCTTGCTCCTTCAAAACACCTGTGTGTCTTTGAGTCTCTACCCGTTGAGCAGAATAACTCCATTACAGACAGGGTGTTAGGTCTGTCCAGGTAACATAGTGTTGCCTTCTTTTTGTGGTAATGACAGCTGTACAGATCCAAGAAACAAAACTGATGTCTTCATGTGGATGGTTATCTCCATCAGCCAAGGAGATAGATCTCAGTGTGTTGGGTACCAAAGTGATTCTGAATTGTAAACCTCCAATGGCACTTTGGTCATAATGGATGAATTCTCTGCTTTACCTTACTTCTCCTTTCCTAAAAAAATTATTTGGTTCTGCACATACATAAAACTTTCTCCTTTTTGTAATATATTACTCAACATGGAACAATAAGGAATGTAAAGGTTGCACTGAAAAGCAGAAGGAGAATGTTTGCCTCTCACTGAATCATTTTTGTCTCTTTTTAAAGAATTCATTTCCCCATTACTATATTATTTTAAACATAACATTTAACCTTCACCCTCTTTAGTTTACATGCACATTAAATAAGCCTGATAATTAAGGACTGTTGCTGCATTTTGAAAATTTGGGGCCCCATTCTGAAAACCACTACTCTTATGGATTATCTCAGTGGAATAATTGATGTAAAAATAGCTGTGATTTTAAAGACAGATGATTGGATTCGGAATTTTACCTTCATTCAGTTCATTGGAAGGTCCTTACCTGCGTCCGACTGCCTTGAAATTATTTTACATGGGTATCTAAAGATGCACACAATGATGTATCGCTATGTTTATCACTGGATTAGTTCACCGAGAGCCACATCAGCTGAGCTGCAAATTCAAAATCTTCCCAAAGGAGAGGCTAATTGACTTGTGCTTTTGTGGTTTATGGTGTCACCAAACCCCTTGACGCAATTCTAGTGCGGTATTGAATGGATGCCAATCTATTCTTATTCTAACTATTGACTTAATATTGATACAACATCTATCTATACTTCTCTTTCCCAAGAAGACACTTTGTAATTCAGTTATCATGGTAAATATTGTATCAACTTGAGACATTGTGACTCCATGGAAAAGTAAGGTTTTTGTGAAGTTACAGAAACTTTGGCTTTCTAAAGCATATAATACTGTATCAATAGGAAAAATGTTGATACTGGCTTCATTCAAACTTTCATTTCAGGTTTGAGAGAAAAGGAACTTAGTTTCATAAAAGTGTCCAGTGCCATTTTATTGTTTATTAAAAGCCATAAAATATATCTAGATTTGCTGTTACATTATAAATCACAGACTTTTTCAAAACGAAGACTGCATAGTCTGGATCTCTCTTTCTTCAGTTACATAGCCACAAAAATGAGTTATCCCATGCAGTACATTTTGTCAGAGTTCAGAAGGATATTGCTGTGAATCCAAGAACTAGAAATGGGCCAAAGTGGAAGCCAGGGATAGAGTCAGGGCTTAACTTCATCCCAGTCTGACTCTGTTGATTTAAGAATAGCAGCTCAAAGCTTTAGAGTACAAACTCCATCTGAGATGGGACGTTTTCCACATCGAATTTAGGAAGGAGATAGGATGGGAGTTTGAAACTTTCCTTGATTAGGGAACTAAAGGAGTTTGAATCTCCACTCCTGGCCTAGAGGGCTCACGTTCTCCTGAGTGGAACTACTAGGGGTAAGATTTTAGCCCAAGGTGAGGACAAGTGAGGGCCAGTGAGGGCAATTGCTATCCTGACTTCCCTATTTGACCCCTTTCAACCAGTGAGTACATTTGAAGCATGGACTGAAAGATTTTAAAGTTCCCAAAACCTGATTTTTAGGCTAAATTATAGTACTATCCCTCAGGCCAACCACAGGTGGTATGGGAAAAATGAGCAGCGTTATGGCATGTTACCATTCACGTTCTTGCTGGGGCAAATCCAGCTAGGATGTCTAGAAAGCACAAAGCAAACTGGAGCTGCAGCCACAACAAATAACGAGTGGGTTGGTGTGAACATTTTTATCTGCAGGATGTATTAATTGCTCTTTAATTCCTGACAGGAGAAGATGAGTACAGCTGAAAAGAGAGGAATGTTAGGGTATGCCTGGGGAAATGTGGGAAGCTGAAAGGTAAGGCATGGTGCTCTTAATAACCATTATATTAAATTAGCATATGATACAAATAATGCATCAGAAGGAAAAAAAAAAAAGCTGTCTTGTAAAGCAGGACATAATTTTGCGACATGTCTACTGTCTCTAGATAAAGGTTTGAATGGTTTTCCCAAGAAGAAGCTTTATGCAAATGTATACTGTCGTGTGAATCAGATTAAAGGAAGAAAGACTATTTATGCATGAAATCCAAACATGCTTCTGGGGAAAGGAGAGGAGAAATAAACCCTTTCTTTCACCTCAAATACAATATATGTGCAATGACTAAAAAGAAATGAATGTGTCACCTCTATTACTGACACTAAGTGATTTCCCACTAGAAATTAGCATGAATCATAGGCATAAAAATCTGAGATGGAAAAGACCTACTAGAACATCTCGTCCTCTCCCTGTAAATACAGGACTCTCCCTGATGATTTCTATACGAAGCAGTTCACTGCTTGAGAGTTTGTGTGTTCATCAGTGCCACTTCACATGGGCATTTGTTAAGAAGTCTTTTCAAAGACTACCATGTCTGTTCTTCACATAAAAATAGAATTACACCAGTTCTGTTCTTCCAGAACGTTGTCCTGAAGAGACTTTTGGTCCTATGAGTATCTGGAATATAAATAATATGTTGTTGCCTTACAACTTTGAATACAATGGGTTATCTTTGCCTTGCACACCACAGAAGATGGACAAACTGTTCGTGTATTCAGCAGCAGCACAGAAAGCAAGCAAAGGCAAATCTTTGGTTGCACTGTGGTATAATAATCTACTGGAAGCATTTTGAGTAACACCAAGCTGGATATCAGCTAAGTGAGGAAGTTGCATGTGGAGGTGTTTGTGGCTGCCAGGTTTTGGGGCTTTTTCTGTGCCATCTTTACCCCAAAGGTAGTCCAGAACAACCTTAGGGTGGCTCAGACTCCTTCCACCTTGGAACAGCCTCCAAAAGAACTAGTTCCTACTCCCTTTCTTCCCTTCGTGGCCCTTCTCCTGGGCTGTGCGGGAGATGATGGCACGTACCTGGCTGTGCTGGCTGTGCTCCCACCAAGGGTCCCTCCAGCAGAAGGTCAGCAGAGAGTCAGCAGCACGAAGCATCAGGGATGCAGACCACAGTCTGGCTCTTTGTAACCAACAGGCCAAGATCCAACAGGATTTTATGATCAAGTTTGACACTAATCCTTCTTAAAATAATAGAGACATACTGCTAGAAACAGAATTGGCTGGGAATGCTTTTGAAGGTAGAGAGTGTATAAAGTTTACTTGCATATGCAGCTTGACTTGAAGGTTGAGGCAAGTAGGTTTGTTTCACTGCAAGCTTGGCATACCCAGGCTAGCGGCTTATTTACCTGAACCTCTAGCTGTTCACACCAGCGGGATGCTGTCAGCATATTCCCTTGAAAACTGCTTGACCAGATTCCCGCTTGACATCGATTGATGTTTCCCCGCTAATTTGCATAGACAATTTTTCATCCCGAGCATTTTACATGAATCCGAGATGTGAGGCTGAGCATCTGATCACCCTCAGGACGCACATGGCATTAAGGTCAGATTCAGTTCCTACCAAAGTCAGCTGGGAACTTCCCACTAAACGCGAGGGCTGCCATTCAGACCCTGTGGAAGTAAAGGCTGTGTGTGACTGCAGAGATACAGTGCCAAATGCATTTGTGGGAGGTTTGGTTTTTTTTTAAAAAAAGGGAGTGGTCTGGGTGTGTGGTGATTCTGTGTTTGTGGCATCCTCCTACGTCCCTGCAGAGGAGGCAGCAGTCCTGTGCAGGAGCTGCTGCTGTCCCGAGGAGGGAGGGATGCAACAAGTTTTAATTAGATGCTTGTGGCTGAAGAGCATTCATGTGTATGCAGCCTGAAACAAATGTGAAGGCTGATCAGATGATCTCAGGCAGATAAATTTTTAAAGGATATTGTTCCTCTGAAATGTGTCAATTTGCCCCACGTGAGCTAAAATAATCTAGATAAAATTGATCTGCTCATGCTGCCTTTATAACGTAGTTATTTTTATATGGATAAGGTTTTTCTGATTGCTTGTAATGATTTTTCTGAATTATAATAATGTATAAATATTATTTGTAACAGCAGCTGTTACAAAATTTTCAGGCAGAAATCAGATATTCTTTTTATTTCAAACAGATAGTGGGCATTTAAAAATAAGAGTTCCACCAGTCCTGGCACAGACCCAGTCATGGGTGTCCTGATGTGTAACTCAGCACAGAACATTTTAAAAACAAGAAGTTTGCTGAACAAATATAAGCTTCCCACAGCCCAGCATGTCTGTCCCTGTGGACCAATGAACTTCCCTGTGACTCAAGATATTTTTAATTCTGCTCTGGACTTTCTCCAGGAAATCAGTAATAATTACTAATTGTATTTTTGTAAGCTAAATGAAAGGATGCATTCTTTCTTGAAATTCTCCCTTAGCTTTTGCAATTAATTATGTTGCTCTTGTGTGTGATTAATCCTTGTCTTTGTATTACAACGTCGCTTAATCAAATAGTGCTGTGTAGCATGCCAAGAGTTCTTAAGTGTAACATATTTTCTCCTTTTTTCTTGTCACTTCTTTCTTTTCCCTGCTCCTCACATATTTTTCTAAACTTTTAGTAAAGCGACATTTTACTAAAGAACTAAAGAGTTCTAAAATCATCAAGGGAAATTTGCATAACTGTAACTTGGCAAAGCCCCCCCGCCATGTGTGGAGCTACAAACTGATTTTTACCAGCTGAGGATATGTCCTTACATCACCAACACATACTAAGGAAGTTTTCTGTTAAAACTGTTTCAACAGAAGGTTAGTCAAAACCCCTAAATGACCTCAGGTTTTCTTTCTAAACCTTTACTATAAGAAATATATTAAAACAGACTTACCTGACCACCTTAAATTAGATATTAAAATTATCCTCTTGCAATATGCCCACACTGGAAATGTTAGGCAGAAAGGAGCTAGTTTTGAGTGGTTTAGAGAAAGTCTTAAACACTTAGGTTGCTGTGCAATTTTGTGGCAAATCTTACTTCTTCCTTTGCAGCCAGGGAAAGTTTTTTCCGTGGTGGAAGTGGAGCATGTCTGTCATTCCAGCATAGCATGGCTGCAATGTTGCCAGTATTAAATGTTCAAAAGTCAGGAGACCACTTTACACAGAGCAAGGTCCTTACTGTAAAATATATCATTTTCTCTTGCAGTTTCTTATTTTTTAGGGTTCCCGAGGGTCATATTTCCAATCGCCCTTCTGTATCTTAAAATGAATAAAAAAGCAGGCAAAACCAAGTTCAGGAAAGGTAGCAACCTCATTGCTCCAGGACTTAGGGCTGTAAGAGCAAGATCTCACCAGCCTCGCAGTGGAAAAAGCAGAACTGGCTGGAGCTGACAGGGAAATGAAGTCATATTGTCACCATAGAGGTGTCAGTGGGTCAAGGATGAGTCTGAATACCCATAGAAACCCTCTCTCCCTTGAGCATGACAGAGGATGGGCATTGCTCTTTCAAAGAGCCACTGAGGTGAGCTGGGCTGGAGCCCAGGACATTAATTGTTCGTTAGGAAAGCACTGAGGAGGCTGTTTACCTTTCATTATGGAACCACTCTCACAACTTAATAACGAAGTAATAAGTGAAGGCACTAACTGAAATGTTCTGTGCCAGTGTAAATATAAGTGGTTACTGAATAGATAAGATGCTAAAAGACATTGTTAAAATACACAATGCCACCACTGCAGGAGGAGTCAAACTTCTTGCTGGCGAGTGCCACATTGGATTCTTCTGTGAAGCTTTTTACACAGAGTTCCTAATTGCAAGGAGAATGAGCAGACAGAGGAAAAGAGTAAAAAATTAGAATTAGTATCTTTCACTAAGTGTTTAATAAATGCTAAAAAATAGCTTCAAATATTCAGACGACTGACCTGCATCAGCAGAGCATGGAGGTGCATTCTCACTTTAAGCATAGTTGTCATCTCAGGGAAAAAAAACCAGATAAAAAGCATTCTGGGGTTGTATGGCCCTTCTTGCATGAGTAATGCTGGGGATCTGCTTCTTGAACTGGGTCCTTTATGCAAATAATAAGTCACAAATGTGGTAAGGATTTATTTTATGTTCTTTCAAATGAAGATGGGTTGGCTGTATTCAGTATATTAAATCCTTCCTGCTGCTAAGCTTAAAGAAACTGATTCTCTTGTAACATATTTTGATTTGACTACCGTAGCTTCCAAGTGCTATAAAGCACTAGAGTAGTTTGCCTTGGCCTCACACCTAGTTACAGTAGTGCTAACTTTAAAATTGCTGAAGAAACCCACATCTGGAGTCAATCGAGTGAATTTTAACCAGCTTTGGTGGTAATATGCAAGTAATATTTCATTCTCGTGTGTATTTCACTCATCTTATAAAAAAGATGCCTCATTCCAAGACTCCTAGACATATTTCTTTGCTGTCTCATATATCAAGAGTATCAGACTAAGCAGACCGCTTAAAACTGGATATGTCCAAACACTCTCTTATCCTAAACAACGGCAAAAATTTTTGCCAACACTTCCATTTCCTGCAGTGGAAAAAATATATAACCCAAAGCCTTGGCCAGATCCTGCTTTCCTTGAAATGCATGGCAAATTTGTCAACAAAACACTCTCTGGCTCGGTAGTAGGGGGAGAAGTTTAACAGCTGGAATTAACCAGTAGGAATAATGTGAAGCAGGCTGAAGCTTCGGATTAGGTTTAGTCTAATGCTGGGGTTCCAGGCTGAGCTTGCGTTCCGATCTGCCTGTGCCAAAATTACGGAAGCGATATCCAAAACCAGAACCAGAGAGCAGGCCCTTTCAGCTCTGGATCTGGCCCAAAGCCAGACCAGGGCTGCAGGCATCAGTCCAGGAATCCACTGCTGAGACACCCGCAGGCCCCAAACTCAATGGCTTCAAAGTCCAGTTTTCTACTGTCAAAAATATCAGTCTGCTGCAAAGAAAGTGCTTTTATTTACAAAAAAGTTGTAAGTAATTAATTTCCGTTTGCATGGACTCCGTTTCTCTGACTGTGGGATGACCAGTCATATGGGACACAGGCATTAAACTAAACAAGACCCCGGATTGATTTTATTCTTTTTTTTTTTTTTAGTCTGAAGGGACCACCACTGATGAGAGGCTCGTTTCTTGTAGTGCCTCAAAAAGCCATTAAAGGCAATTGTCATGTTGGACAGACTGGGAGTTGAAATCCGGAGGTACCATCCTACTGGTGCTCCCAAAGTTTGCCTCCTCCACCCCTCTCTGACATGAATTTAATGCAGGTGCAGACACAAGCTTAACATAAGGGAGCAATTTTCTGATTCATTCATGTAAGACCCTGAGGGAGAGTAGGAACAAGATGTACAAAGGTAATGTGGCATTGTTAAAACTTTGCTTCCATTTTATGGAGTCATAGTGCTGTGTTGCTTAGTTACATGGATCAGGAATTTAACTGTAAACAAGATATTTCACTAGTCTCTAGGGTTTTCAGCTCCATTTGAAAAGCAGCTAAAAATGTGCATCTTTTGCCATATCCTTGGGTCTCTCCTCGCCATTGCTTGCACCCTTTGTGTCTGCTGCTGCTGTTCCCGCGGCGCTTGGAGATGGAGGCGGTGGTGCCCGTGCTAGCGTGACTGCTGCCGGGCTAGAGCCACACTCCCCTCTGAATGCTGCACTTGTTCGGAGCCGAGACAGACCACTTATGACTTTTGTTTTGGTTCTTGTTTGTACAAATCCTGGCTGCGCGGGTTTTAAGCATCGGGAGTTTGTCAGCCGGACTATGCAGTTATTCAAGCCGTTGGGAGTGGAGAAGGGGTTAATTATGCTGGTATATTATTACATCACTAGTGGAAATTCTGTTTTTGCCCTCAGGATCTCCACTTCTGTGTCTACTCAGAGCTGTTAAATATGACAAGGTCACTCACCCTGCTTTAGTAACAATGTGTGGTAACAAATTTGGGGGTTGCATGCATTGTCATTGCTTAACAGGGTCATCCCTGTAACCACAAGCGTTGCCTATGCCTTGTATCCAGCAAACCTCACAGCAAGTCAGATGTTAGATTACACTGTGTGATGCTGGAATCTGTTTATAAAGATACTGTGACACGCAACTTCCCTGCCTATTTACAGTCTAAACAAGACTGGGCAACTAACAAATACAGAGAAGTTGAGGAGAGGTAAGTGATGAAGAGAGGTTCAAAATACTTTAATTGGTAAGGCAAACTTTCAAAACCTTTTTCTCCTCCCTTTTCCTCCTGGCTCTGTAGATGACTGGAGAGAATTTGACTTTTACAACACCATGTACTGAAGCAACACGTACGTTTGAAGTTTAGTCACCCACTAATTGCTAGTCTTGCATTAACAACACAGAGACACAAATGATGAAGTACTTGCTTATATCCAGTAGCTGCTATTGTTGAGGCTTAAAAAGGAAAAAAATCATTAGCTGCATGCTTGTTGAGCATGCTAAGACTGTTTATGTAAACTCCCTTGCTCTTATTTTGGCTCAGACACATGATTAAGACACTTCAGCTAATATTTCTTATTTTAAAGAGAGGGCTAATTGCCTAAATGTCAGAAGTGCCGAGTATCACTTGTCTTGGAGAGAATGGGAATCTAACGTGGGCGCAGTTCATCCTCAATGTGGGTTGCTATTAGAGTTTTGTTGTCTGACTACTGATTTGTAAGGACAGCATTGTCACAGTTGAGGAAAACCTCTGTTGTGGCCATGGCCACACTGATCTCTCGAATCTCTTGTTATTTAGGAACAGTTTTGCCAAGGGTGCTCTTCAAGGGAATATTTGAAGGCTGAGGCAAACGTTAGTAAGCAATGCACTTGTTTGGTTAAGACTTCAGCCTTGACCTCCATCTTTAAGCTCTTGTTCATTATTAATCACGTGTTTCCTGAATCAAAGAGAATATTTTTGGAGAGGGAAAATTGTTCTGGGACTGGAGCATTATATGCCAAACAGACTTGCCCAGATGACAAATAGCCTTCGCATGATAGCCAAGGTTCATCCAGCTGCTCGGCCCCATACCAAGTGATTGATGGTGTTGATGTTCTAAATAGGCTTAAGATATGCCAAATATCAGGGTTGTAACAAAGTCCTTCAGATATATACTGTAGATAGGCAAGCAGGCATGTTCCCAGCATATGGCAATTCTGAGTGTGGTGTCAGGATTATAAGTAACCTCACAGGGTTTGTCTGGTTTCTTTCGAAGTTAGACAAAAACAGTTTTCTGTGCTGGAATGAGCAGGGTCACGCGAGGTCTGTGTGAAGCTTCCGATTACCACCGATTTTCTCTGTAACTGGACACCCTTCGGAGTTATAACAACATTTGATTTCTTAGCAGAGATCAATAAACTGTTTTTCTACCACAGTTCTGAGGAGGAAAGAAGAATAGGATGTACGCAGAAGTTGCTGTCAGGGCTTTTTTGTGTCTTAAAGGAATGGGAGATTCACACCTGAGTAGTTTTATCTTGGTAACACAACAGTGCCGGTTCTTTCTACTAATCCACAAAGGGCTGTTCATCGATATCCTGCAGGATCAAGGAGCTGCCCTGCAGAAGCAGCAATTTCATTGATCACTCCTTTCCCCCAGAGAAACTTCCTTTATTTTGTATTTTCCTTCTGCTTTGTGCAAATGCAGTTCTCTGGACCAAGCAGGGCTGTGTGCTTGCTAGGTGGGGAGCAGAAGCACAGCCTAGGAAATGCCAGGATACTGGAAGACAAGCTGCCCTACATTCCAGCTACAGGACAGGCAGAGGTTGAGTCAAGGGTGGTAAGGTTTTTCTTTGCTTGGTCATTCAGAGGTGATGCTTAGCCTGCTTTAGACTAACTGCTCCCTGGCAGATGCCAGGGTCTCAGACACCTCGCTAAGGTATGTTCCCTGGTGCAGCCCCCTGCTTGGCTTTTCATGTCTTCATCTGACACAGAGCCCTGGTATCTCCTCGGACAAATGTGTGTTCCTGGCCTACAAGCTCTCCATGCAATGTCATAATCTCACTTTCTAAGAGATTAACCCATCTTGGGTTTGAGCGTGTGTTTGAATGATTTTCTAGGAACGACACTGAGGAAAGTATGTTTTGTGAAAAGGCCTTGATGGTGTAGGCTATTTCCTGGATAAAACTGTTTCCTCGGTAATTGGAAGATGAGTCAGGCTCACGCGTGCAAAACCAATTTCTCTACTGAGTCACTCCAGTTTTGGGCCAGCAGATCTCTACTGGATGCTGCCAATGAGAAGCGGCCAAGACAGCCTCTGCTGTGCACCAGACCGGTAGTGCAAATTGGCCATGAAATAGGATCAAGTGACTGCAGGCCCATCAAATTTAGCCAGATTGTACCAGTAAACTCAGGATCAGTGATGCTCTGAAACACCAGCTGAGCAACAGAGAGTGTAGTTTCATAATAACGAGCTCGCTCTGGGGCCACCACACAAAGCAATTGGCCCATGTTCCTTTTCCACTGGGGTCAGCTGTAACCGGCTTCTTAAGAGATCAGAGATTTCAAAATTCCCCTTTCTGTCATCCCCATGGGCTGGCTGGAATCAGCCGAAATCCCAGAATCCGTGTCTTTATTTATTGCTGACTCACTTCTTGCTGGCAGTTCGCACGTTGTGTCACCTGCCTACCGAGCCAACAGGCTGTCAGTGGTGATTAGCAATTAAATCGTACACCGTTCAGGGCTCTGTGGTGCCTCAAGTGATTTTGTTTGCATCCAGGCCGGAAGCGGAACAACAAGCCAGGTTTTAATTTACGTTGCAATTTAAGCATCAGTCTGCGTGCAGATGTTCTTATGTCTGTGTGCTCCATTTCAATGGAGCTCAAACTCATCCAAAGTCACTCAAGTTAAGTCAAAAGTGAGAGTTCTGAGAATTAATAGAAAATTAATAATCACACAGTTACCTGCAAGTAATTCAGTACATAAATGCAACCAGAACCAGCTTTTCCAGCAGGTTCCTGTTCACAGGTAGCCCTCAATGTGACACATCAAATGTAATGCGAAGAGTAAAGCCGGTCGTTGTCACAGTCCTGTTCTTGCCTTTCATTTCAGCTGCTGTTGGGGATGTTAAGGCCCTAATGGAGCACCATGGATACATGGTCTGACCTGCACAGCACATGTCATCAGACCTTATCTAATAATTTGAGCATTGGGCTCTTAACTTCTGCTTGAATTATAGCCTGCATTTCAGAAAGACAAGCAATCATGACTTAAAGGCTGCAAGTCACTGAGGCTCGACCATGTTCCTATCTGATCTGATGCAGGGGTTAAATACACTCCTTAAAAGAAGTCCTATTTCTGTTCCACAGACTTTTCTCCTAGTTGTGTGTATAACCTTCTGTAAAGATAATGGGGATATTCCTTACTTTTCCTGATTTTCAGTTGTTGGGAAAAAAAATTAGCATCCCTGACTTTGGCTGGGCTGATTCTACTAGCTAATTCCAGCTGGATCTTCCAGTTCATTGAATAATTTCAGTAAAATTACATCTGGGGGCAGGAAAGCTAGATTTGCCAGACAGCCTAAATAGAGGGTGATGATGTTTTTTCCCATTTTAGTCAACAGCCAGGACTCTCTTCCAGGCTGAATTGAACCCAAGTTCAGTTTCTGTGTCTGCCTGAGAGGGTTAGAACCTGCCTGTCCCTGGCATGGCTCTGACATAGTTGGGTTTCCAGGTGGGGTCCCCGGCAGTCCTTTCTGCTGACACTGCTCTTTCTGTGCAGTGCTGATGTACTGTTTAGCCAGAAGGGGTGGGAGTTGGGCATGTGTCCTGAGACTGGTGGGGAGAACACTGATTCCAAAAGTGGAACACCTCAAGTGAAAAATTCAAATATAAGCATAAAAAGTGGAACAGTGCCAAGAAGATAAATTGACAGCTTCCTTTGCCTCGGGATGCTGGATCTTGAGAGATAAGGAGCTCCCCAGCTATGGCTCCTCATAAGAGGCCTATTGAACCCCCTTCTCCTCCACAGTAGGAGCCATTGAATGAAAACTGTTGGGTCCTTCTTCCCCCAAGCAGCTTTAGTCTCACACGCTTCTCTTAGAAGTGACCAAAAGGAATATTTCATACTGAGAAAAGCAAATTTTTTTTCTTTCATATAGAAGAACTGAAGCATTTTAAACTGTCATTCAAATTTTCCTTAGACAGTTGTTCTTTTGGCTCCTAAATCAGAGAACCAAAAATTGGCTAACAATCCTCGATGATGCTGCCTTTCTAAGAATGACTTGTGAATAGGCTGTACACAAGCAATGGTTTATCTAATGACTTGCTTTTCTTATGCTGCCTTTACTGTAACGAAATTACAAGACGTTTTTTGTTCATTATCTTCCTTTCATGTACACTGATGCAGTTGTAGTTATATGGGTGTAAAATTGATGTGACATAAATTCAAATACCATTTCTGCTATAACTTGTATATATCAATATTAACTCATTGATCCTCCTGGAGCCTCCTTCAGCGATGGAAAAGCTGAAGACATGATGGAAATCTAGGCCAGAGCTAGAAAATTAATCAAGCCCTTTGCATTTTGGTCTCATGCCCTGACAACACTTTCTCTTCTTACTCCTTTTAACAGAGTATGTTTTGTACCATTCTTGTTATTGCGACACTTGGGTAATTCAAACCCCGTTACTTGTTCTCCTGGCTTTGTAGATTAATGAGAGTAATTGGTCCCTGCCTTCCTTTCTGTACCTAGAAACATTTTCTTACTCCTCTCAGCTCTTCGCTAGGCTGAACCTCCTCAGTCCCTTAGTCTTTTCCCATGTGGCAGGTTACACAGATGTCTCATTCTTGCTGCTCCCCTGAGCTCTCCCCTGGCCTCAGTCCTTCGGGAAGTTGAGCGCCCATCTCATCCTTCCCTTGCTACGATAGAGAAGCATTTGGGTATGTTCTCACTATGGAGCAGATTTGAACTAGACTTCCAGAAGTCAACAGCTGCGCTGGGACATTGAAATGACAAAGCTGCTTCTGGTTCTTGCAAACTTGCAAAGTTTTAAAACACCTAATGAAAGTTTGGCTTTGGATATCCCCTGCCTGTGAGTATTTGATCTGCTCCGCAGCTTTGAGTCTCCCAGTTATTTACAACTAGCTATTTGTATACTCAATGGGCTCCACTGTGTGAGGAAACTGTTTAAAAATACATTTTAAAGAGATTATTTCACTTCATGTGGTTTTCTGCCAGCAGTGTGGTTTTTAAAAATGTTTTTCAAAAACCTGTGTAGCGCACAACTATGATGTTGTAACTTAAAAGGTGAAGCAGAGCCCTTCACTTGCCGAGCGTGCTCAAGGGAGCTGCTGTTGGAGCACATTGCAAGCCCTGTGCGCTGCTTAAAGGCTTGGTGGGAGTTTTGCTTCCCTGTGTAGGAAAAACAGTGATAAGGTTGTGCAGAAGCAGGCAGGAAAGGTTATTTAAAAATTGCTTCAATATGGCCCTTGCTATAACATTATCTGAATTGGCCTGGGTATTTAAAAGAGAATTAGCCATAATGATCTCACTCTGTCGCTTTTCCTTTTGTTTCTACTTTCACCAGGGGAAAAAAAAGAAAAGGTTTATCGACAATGTTCAGTTGGAATTTCTGCCTAGATCTCCTGTGTCTGACCCATCTCTCTGCCGTGTCCGTGTCTGCCCTGGGATGGAGCGCTAAGGGCACTCATAGCTGTGTCAACAAAATCATTCCCATCTAATCCCACTGTCTTGATTAATGCCTGCTATCTTGAAAGAGGTGAACTCTCTCAGCCAGAGCTGCAAGGGGAGCTGAGCGTGCCAGTTTGCCCTGCTCGTCAGGGGCTTCTCTGTTATGGCAAAGCGGCCTTCGTGGAGATTCTGTGGATCGGGAAAGGAGTGATGCCTCAGATAGGTGGGAGCAGTCTCCCAAAGGATATTTGCCAGACAAAACAGCTCTTCAAGGACGTTGAAAATTCCAGAGCTTCAGACTGCCATCAAGCCCTGTAGATATGTTCACTCATTGCTCACTCTTCAAAGTAGCGAATGTATCACATTCTTAAACAACAGTCAAATCTCATGTTAAAAAAATTTATTTTTGAGGTGTATCAGACTCAAGATTATTTTGATAAAACAACAGACATATTTGCCCATCCTATAAATTAAAAGAAATATTCAGCTTGGGGCAATATTTTTGGTCAAGTCATAAAAGAAAAATAAACCAAGAAAAATGTGTATTTCTTACAGAAATGCAGATAGCAGTTGCTATAATTCTCAGCAGCAGGCTGCTATCTACAAGTTTTATCCATACATTGCATGTACTACAGCAGTAGTTGGTGGCTGAGCCCCTTGTTGTCAAGTGACATGCTAAAAGCAGCTTTCTGGCCACAAGACAAGAAAAGTTTCAGTTATTCAACTTAATTTTGCAAGAAGCCTTCCTACCCTGTCATAAATTCTCTTTGAAAAATGCTGTGCAATTAATTCCTTAAAAGCCAGTACAAGTGGCGTGAAGTTTCTAGGGAGAGTTAATATCTGTTATTTGATGAGCTGATTTATCCAAAAGCCTGTTTGGTTTTTTACAGCCAGATTTCTTTGTTCGAATTTGGTTTGTGTAAAATCTCTAAAACAACATATTCATGATGAATTCAGAGGTTTTCAAATATTCTTCTCAAGCTTCCAGAATTTTTTTAAAATTATAACCCTCAGTGGTTCCTGCTGAATGTTGTGTGCCTCATGTTGAGCAGAATTAGTTTTGTTCTGTTTCCCTATTGACTCCATCCAAACAAAATCTTCCAGTTTTGCATTTGCCGTCCAAAAATCCTTTTAGTCTCCTTCTTCTCTGCCTTAAAATTTCACAAGTATTAAATTCCATAGTGAAAAAAAAATGTCTTCACACACTCATACAATTTGATACCAAAAATGTTTGGAAGGCAAAGCAACATTCCAAATGCTAAAAACCATCTGAAAGGGAACAACCAATTGGGGTACAGAGTTTAATTCCTCCCCTCGCGCCCTCCCCCACCCCCCAAAAAAAAAACAACCCCTCACACACTTCTTAAGCAAAAAAATTGGATAAAAAATAAAGAAGCTAGAAGTGGCTGGAAAAGATCTTCTGAGGAGTGATTATTTTTTTCCCCACTAGCAAAATAGGTATGGAAAATGTAAGTATGCACAGCTGTGTTTATTCCAATGATTAGACATTCTATTTCTCTGTGACCTCTCTGCATTGAGCTGGCAAGACACCTGGGTATGCTTAGAAGTGTCTCATTCATACATTTACATTTATTCAACTCGGACCTTTCTTTCTCCCTCCCATGCCCTTTTCTTCTCTAAAAAGACCACAAAAAACTCCCAGGAGAATCTGATGTACTCCTTCCTCTTTCTACCTTTTTTTCATGTTTGCAAGATGTTGGTTAAGACTCTACCCTGTGCCTTTACACATTTTAAATGAAAGCATCGGCACTATTTTAACAGTGAGCATAAAACCTTCTTTTTCAGGGCTTTTTCAGTCTAAAATAGAGGATAGGGGTGGCTACAGTCTATCATGTAATGTGACTGCACACATGCCATACCGGGAATGCAATAGAAGCTAAGACCCAGTGTCTGCATCTCCCATGCTTCACATATGCACTTGCATTTTGTTTATGCAAAATCTATGTGCATGTATAATCTGGGCTATCCTTGCACTAGTGCTCAACTGCTCTGGTTGATACTGAAGATGCCCAGTTGATATGGAGAGGTTTCCTTACAAAAAAAGAAGGTTGGCACAGAAACTTTGCAGTCCAAGACTGTGTTACTGATGTAGAAGTGTGATAGGGGTGGGTAAAGGGTATCCTCACTGTCACTGAAGATGTTTGGTACAGGCCTAAATTTCTCCCTGGGTCTTCTGAGTCTTAATCCAACACCCTACCTGCTACTTCAGTCTTCCTTTGCCAGTATGCATCGGGTTTGGGGGCAGGTCTTCCTCTATGAGTGTCCAAGCTCCAAAACTTTCCCAGACATATTTGTTTCACTTCTACTATCATTGAAGCCAAAAGTAGAATTTTCAGAATTTCCAGTCACTCAAAGTTGCCAGATCAATTCAAGACTGATTCCCTCAAACTTACTATAGTTTCTCTCCCTGGTTGTTTGGATATCTAGGTATTTCACAGCACCAACTACTGACAGCAAACTGTAGATGCAGTTCTTCTTTTAGTAACTGCATCGTAACATGTTGGTTTCCTTAGAGTTACTATAAATTTAAGCTGAAGAAATATGACTGTATACACACAGAATTAGCGTAAATGAAATGACAATGAGAAGCATCTGTACATAAGGCACTCATTTTCCTTTCCTTTCAAGCTATCTGAATTCATTAGCTGGCCTTCATACAGTGTGCTGTGTACAATACACTGTCTCATGTCTACTCCACTCTGTGAATTTAGCTTTCTTTTTTCCTGCTTCAAAACCATAACTCAAAAGCTCTGAATTGCTATTGGGTATTAGTCAAAAGTTCATTTGATTTGCTGTTTTGATCATTTTTTACAGGAAATATGTAGGAATGGGCGGCTCCATTACATGCATTCATTTACTTCATATGATTAGGATGTGTTTGCATTTGCCATATTGGCCTTCTTTTCTAGGGGTCAGTCTTGACCAGGAATGAGTGTCCAAAGCTTTCCCCTGGGGTCAGAAGAAGTGGTCCATGCTCAGCACCCAGCCGCAGTGCCCTCCTCATGCAGAATCAAGCTTTATGTTCTCAGGATGTATTTAAACACTAATCTAAAGAGCAAATTAATGGGAGATGTTCTGCGCCCTCACTCCACAGAGAGGCTGAAATGTCCCCAGACTCGAACACCAGAATACTCAATATGGTAACCCATCTCTTCATGGACCCCTCAGCTTCATCCTTCAGAGATGGGAAAATGCAGGCACTTTGAAAAGGCTTTACAGCAGAGCAATCCTCCCATTAGGTTTGTAGGGAAGTGTAAAGAAAAGATCCAGCCTGAGATAAATGGGTTTGTCTGTATGGGTTTGCCTGCCTTTGGCTAGTCTGTTAACGCACCAGAATCTATAGAGCCAGATATGTATAGTCTGGTTATAGAAAAGGGAGATAAGGAACTTTGGCAACTCACAGGTTGGAAGAAAATGGAATGGGAGTAAACAAGAATGGAAGTAAGGAATAGAAAGAGGGAGGCTGGAAGGAGAGGGAGGGGAAGCAGTAACGGGATTGCAGCATGAAATATTTTCTTTGCACTGGAACTGGAAGGCTCTTTGGGTGGGATATTTAATAAAAAGCCAGGCAAAGTACTAGCTTGCCTGTGTTACTAACCTTGTCCTTTACTGGAAGGAGCTGGTACTCAAAGGGGTACATGCATGGAGTAGTTTCCTCCAGGGGCAAAGCTGATTTAACAGGTTTCCACCACATTGATTAAAGAATTAGAGCTAAGGAAAATAAATATTTTTTTTTCAGGCCCTGATAGTTTTTAAACTCATTTTAAGATCATCTCACTTGTCCAATTTTTAACGCTGCCATGAAGAACTTGTCCTGCTGAGCATTAACCGAAGCACCCCAGCAGGAACAGCAAGCTGGGGGTGCTGCGGGTGGCAGTGACATGGGGGTATTGGAGAGAAACGTCCCGTGCCCCCAGAGAAACCACGTGCTTTAGGTACCCTCAGCAGGTTTAAAGGGATTTCCCTCTGTGGAGCAGAGGGAGAGGGGATGTCTCTCAGAGTTTGCTGTCCAGAAACACCCAAGCCCCAGTGAAATGTCATGGGCAGGAAGTGCCTGAATCCTTCAAACCCTTTGGGGTCACACCTCAGCAAAGCCCAAGGAGAGCATCCCCCTGATGAGATGAGATGAGATGAGATGAGATGAGATGAGATGAGATGAGATGAGATGAGATGAGATGAGATGAGATGAGATGAGATGAGATGAGATGAGATGAGGCACCCATGACGACAGGAACCCAGCCTCCTTGCAGAGCTGAAGCGGCAGAGGCCACGTTGAGGTGGGGAGACCCCGGGGAGCACCGGGAAAGTGGGTTTATGAGGCTCCTTTGAGCTCAAAGCATTTTGCGAGGGGTGGGAAGGGCTGCCTCCCTAGCTCCCCGTTGAAAGGAGGGCTGGAGGGAAGGGTTGGGAACCGGCAGCCATCCATGCCCTGGCCCCCGGCAGAAAGGTGGTGTGTTTGCCGCCTTCACCCCTCCCACCTTTCAGCCACATTAAAGCCCGATTATTCACGCTTGATGTCAGCGAGGCAGGGCCCCACTACCCGCTGCTCCCAGATCCCTTCCCCGAGGGGCCAGATTACCCCAGCGTGCACTGGCCCATTCGGGGTGGGGTTTGCGGGGACACCTTGGTGGGTCAGGGCCTGGGGTCGGCACCCTCAAACCCACCCAGCACCTGTTTCATCTGTCCCACATCCCATCACGCCATCAGGCTCAGTGATGGCGGTGGTTGTCGAGAAGTGGCTGTCCCTCACCCTGCCATGGGCTGCCATCTCCCTGGGGTGATGGCCATCAGCCAGGCGGGAGCCACAGGCTCACCCATCACACAGGCCATGCTGCTCCCAGCAGGGGCAGCCCTAGGACAAGGAGACAGGAGGGATGGCCAACTGCTCCACCAGCAGCTGGGGCACCAGGGATGATCTGAAAATTCAAGCGGAAAGGGAGAGGGAAGGGAGAGGACTGAATTGACCCTTTTTTCCCCTTACTATTCACATGCTTACAGATTTTTATCAGGCTTTTTAGCTGCAGGGCAAAGTGCTTCTTTATAGTTCCCTCCAAAGCACTGCTGCCAAATCCAGGCTGCGGTTGCAGCAGCTGTAACCCATCCCCCAGGGCCTGCACACCCCTGGTCTGGAGCAGTTTGGTAGGAGTGCTGAAGAGCCCTTGCATAAGCCTGGTGAGGAGATTTCAGTATCCTCTGAGGCCCCTGCATGCACAGGGCTGGGGGCATTTTGTAAGGGCTTTCGCCAGCTTTCACAAAAGCTATTTGCCAAAACACACCAGGGGCTCACCTGGGTGCAGGGTGCAAACATCTCTTCCCAGGACGGGATGTACCAGCCAGTTAATGGGAACCACGAGCCACCGATGCTCGTGCAGTGCCAAGAGGCAAGTGGAGGAGGGTTGGGTGTGAAATCCACGGTGATGGGCACTAGTACACAGCCAGCACTGTTCCCTCCTCCCTGCCAAGCACAGCACGAGTGTCACATCAGTGGCATCCCAGGAAAGGGTCTGTGCAGCACTGATGGGTGGGCAGGGTGCACGGAAAAGCCAGCATTGAGAAGCTCTGCCCTCTCCCAGGGCTGAAGACAAGGGGGTCACGTTCTTGCAAGCAGAATTGCACACTTTTATGGTCGGTCTAGGGCTAGTTTCTCTCTCTCTTCCCCACCCCCCCCCCCCCCCCTCCCCAGCGGAGACTTGTTCGTTTGTAATAGGAAGGTTCATTGTTTTCCCATCTGATATTTCTTTGATTACTTAAAAAGAAATCCCAGAGGCTTGTTTTCACAAAATAGTGATTGCATAATTGATGTGATTATGATGTATTTTGCTGTGTCACTGCAGCTCGGTTGATTATTTTAAGAAGCTCTGAGCACTGTTAATGCTGCCATGTGTTATGCGTGCATGGCCTGCGCTTTCATCCCCCTCCACACGTGTACAATAGCTTTTCAAACACCGTTTCCTCCCATGGTTACTGCACGAGAGCTTCCTCGGCGCAAGGAAAAGGATGCAGACCCACAAATGGCTGATACCAATGAAATGACAGATACCACGGGGTGAGCTGCAAAGCTTTTTCTGATTTAAATAATGACTTGCTGGTGTGAATAATCTCCCTTAAAATCAGATTTATCACATGGGGGAGTACGCAAGTAAAATCGTGGGGCCAAATTCTAGGCCCTTTCCCTGGCTAAAAATATACTGATAAAGCAAACGCAGACCAGCCAGATGCATTGGAAATAAAATTCTTCTGAATACAAAAATGTGCAGCAGATCATTAATGGCAATTATTAATTGTGACCTGAAAATGTATCAGTTAGCCGCAGGTAGGAATATTTAAGAGCTCACCCAGGGAAGCCTGGTGAGAGAGGATCGCCTTCCCTTTTCTTGGCTAGAACTTGTTAATTATTTTCAGCTTGAGGCTAGAGACCATCCTAAGAGTCCTTTCTTTCTCCTGGTGGCATTTTTTTCATTTCTTTTCTGTATTCTCCTTTCTTTTCTTTTTAATTCAGAGATGAAACATTGCCCTCAGTAAAGCTTCTTGGCCAAATTTCCAGATTTCTGAGCCTTTGTTTTTCTCAACATGTGTGCAATTTTCACTATTTTTGTCCAGTGGTGACCTCTGGAATTCCAGAATAATTTTCCCTCCCCTTCCTGGTGCCCTCACGTGACCCAGGAACACAAACATCTGAGAGACCTCTGGGCATCTTCACATCTGCTGGTATATAAGATCAGAGCCATTGTGTGATGTATTTTTAACAGCAGGTGTTGGGCTTGGAGAAGGGTGTGTTGGTTTTTGAGGGGCTGGGCAGAATCTGCACTTAATTCTTAGTTCCCAGGCTATTTAGGAACAGCTTAAAAACACACTTAATCTGTTTGTACAAATTTAACATTGTAAAACCACAATAAGGAATTGCTAATCAAGTGCAAGCCTGGATTTCGTTTCAGCTTTGCATCATTGCTGCCCTAAAAAAAAAACAAAAATACCCACCCAAACCAAAAAAATACCATCAAACTTTAAAGCTGAGTCCAAGACTCTTAGTTTACAACTTATTTTCATGAAATACTATTGATTGATTACTTGAAGCCTGTTAATTATTATTTAGTCACGGTTTTCAACACAAACTCCTTACAGCAGCAAAACAAACAGTGTGGATGTTTTATCTTTTGCCAATTAACACAGTTTGAACATGACTTAAAATAGGCTGTTAGCTCAGGGTCTTATTCACAACTGCATGTCTCCCGTTTGTGCCGCTGTAATTCCATTGATTTCCATGGCATTGCAGGAACCTCAGTGCAAAATAGAGAGAAGAGCTTCTTTTTAATTGACACCTCCCCACCATGTGTGAAGGAGCGCATGGTACACTGAAGCCTCACACATGACTCTCTTCCTTTGTCCATTAGTAGAAATTTAACATCTAAATTAGAGAAATGGTATAAGCAGAGTGTTTTCCCCAAAATATCATTGAAATCCTATTTTCACAGAAATCTCTCTCAATTTTTTTTTATCAGACAAATCTGAAATGGTGCTTAGTGTTCAGTTATCTGCCAGGTATAAATGGCATAAATGGATGATTACTTTAAATACATCTTGTCTGAGAAGGGAGTTATGGGACCTCACAAAAGCATCAAGCTGTGACTACTTTCAGGAAATCACCTGGAAATAAATAAGATGATAAAGGTTGCTTGCAAGTCCTTAGATTCCCATTGCCTTTTTAGGCAGATAATTGAATTCAGTATGAGCTGTAATTCCTTTCTGGTATCACTAAGGAACAAATTATTTATTATTTGGGAGAAGAGACTGAATGACCTGACAGGTCCTTTCAGTCGCAGCATCTGTGATTATAAATTCTCATGGCACCCATTGCGTGGGTATATCCACACTAAAATAAAGAGGGAGATTTTAGCCTTGTTGAAGTTGAGGAGATTTTGTTGATGATGGTTTCACCAGTAACAGGGTTTCACCTGTCCACTTTTCTAGGCCACATTTTAATTTTATCACACAACCTGTTGGGTTGTCTCTGTCTGGAGTCAGAATAGCTATTTCTGAGTAGTTATTTTTAATAACATGCCATGTGGGGGTACCTCTGAAACACAAAGCCTTTACTGTGGATTGGCTCAATCTTCTCTTGATTCATCCCAGATGCTGGGTGTTGAATTTGTATCCTCCTTTATTCCAGATTCTCACATAGAAAGGCACTAAGCAGGTGCGTATGGACTTGACATCCCAGGAGCAACCCAAAATGCCCTGCCTCCTCCCAGCAGCCTCCTACTAGTGCTGACATGCCACTTGCTGTCTCAGAGCCCAGCAAATAGCAGCCAAACATGACTGTATGCAGCCGGGCTGTGACACTGGTCAGGACCCACATGCTGCCCTCTCCCTGCCCTCTTCAGCCCCATCCGGCTTCATCAGGTGAGATATGGGATGCCAGCAGGATTCAGATACTTTACTTAGTTGCAGCAAAATATGCATGGTCAGAGACACAGCTTAGCAGTTTCTTGAAGGATGCCTGCATGTGAAGTTTCTTTTTATTTCTTTTTTTTTTTAATTATCCCTATTCTACAACAGAGGAAATGGTGCTATTGACTGTCCAGCATACATGAAGGTCTCATCCTTTGGGCTGCTGGACTTCATGGTGCTGCAAATGCTGTTTCCATACCTGTGTGCTGCATTCCCAGAATGATACAGGACAACCAGGAAGGTTTCATGGAGCAACCGTGAGAAGGGCTGGAGGAAATAGGACCTCTGAAGGAAGGGCAAAAGCATTGGGGTTTATTAGCCTTAAAAAAAAAAAAAAGCTAAGAGGTGACAAAATGAGTCTATATTGAAGGCTGCTGCAAAGAGGAAAAGTTTGTCCTGCATGCTTGTAGGGGATAAAACGAGGCTTGAGCTTCACTGGGAAGAATTCATAAAGACTAAGGGTAGTAAAGCAGCAGAGAATTTTGCCTGACAAAGCTACAGAGGTCTTTAAGAAGAAATCAGTGAGTACTGACAGTAACAGGTCATTCTGCCTTGGGTTGTGGTATCTCCAGAGTTCCCTATCAGACATATATGTTTTTTGTGATTCTAGGGAGAAAAAGAGTTTTTCCATTCACTTTGATGAATCAAATGATGAAGTAGAATCAGAAACAAAGTAGAGAAGGTGTCTGCCTCAGTAGAGGTGCTACTAATGGTGGTAGAAGATGGGTTTGGGACAACTCTTTGCTAAGGTGCTGAGGCTGAACAGCCCCCACAGTCTGTGCAGCTGTAGCTGCCCTCTTGGTCTTCTCCATCCAGGGCTGTGGAGTGCTCTCTGTGGATCAGGTCCTACATCCTGTAATGGGATACAGCAATGGACATCTTCCCCAAGCATATCAGACACACATCACCATTTTGCAAATGCCACTACCTTTAATGTGTTTGGAAATACTTCCCAAACATTTCTACTCACAGTTAGCTGTGTCCATAGGGCATTATGAAACATTTAGTGATTGTGCAAATTCGTTTTACGCTAATACTCTCTCCAGAACTCATCTGAACTGACTTGGAATAGTTTTTAAGAAATATTAAAATAATTATGACTTGAATTCCAGAGATCTACTCTTGTGCTGCTTGGTCTTTACATCTTTCACAGCACAATAAACCTAACCAATAAAGCAGAGAAGCTGTGGGACAGCTATCCAGTCAAAGTAGTGGGGAAGTCACAACAGGCATACAGGGCCCTTTCATCTGCCCTGTGATGTTTTTAATCTCCTGGAAACTTGCTTCATTCCACTTAGAACACAATTTGGGTTAGCCTTCAGACACTGAGGATGCTTTCAGACAGTACCCAGCAACCTACACGTCTGTCCTGAAGCAACAGAGACAACATGATTTTTTCCCCTTTCATCACCATTCCCAAGAGACTAGAGGCCAACCATATCCTTCTGTCCTCTGCCAGACTTCTGCAGTTGTTAAGCATTGTCTCTCACCCTCCAAGCAAAACAGCCAGGGCTGGTACAGCCGCATTCACCACTGGAAGACCTAAAATATCTCTTCTGGATTTTATTACAAGGATAGGATATGATGACAAGGGAAGGGGCAGCTAAAATCCCAAGTGTTTTTAAGATAGAGTTTGAGAGGAAGATGAAGGGTGGTACCTGCAAAACAACAAGCAGGATTTGGTAACAGCGTATGCCCTTTGTTCCTATGAATAATGCTACGGAAGGTCCACTGATGCTCAATAATCAGGTTGTTGAGACCTGACAAGCCCTACACACGCTGTCCCAACAAGGAAGTATCATGGGAACACACAATCCCATTCTTGGACACTTCAAGCCTGGTTAATGCATTAGCTAAGGTGAGCGAGTGATTTCCAGAGAAGAGTCAAAAGGTCTCAGGTGGCATTGCCTGCTGGAACTCAAGCTCTTTATTGTGTAGTAAGGTGTTTGTGCTGGAAAAAAAGAGCCAACAAAAAATAGCATGCTAAGCAGGCAGGAGGAAATTATGAGAACATAGAAAAGCTTAAGCTTTGTCCTTCAAAAAGAGCTTTCTGCCCTGTCCAAGTTGGTAGACAGCATATCTCTGCCTCTACATCAGCAAGTCCTCTCTCTTACAGTTAGTGCTTACGCTGACCCTTTCAAAGAGGATACAGCCAGAGGAAGAGCATAACTCACATCAGTAAATCCAGCTAGCCTTTTCATCCATGCTGATTGCAGCTGATTCCTCTCCTCCTTTTCTCCCACACTGGCCCAATGATTACCTACTGACTGGCCCATACACTGGGGCATCTTCAAGAGCAGGAGTACCTTCAACCACAGAAATTACTTGAGACTGGAGCCTGTAAGACAGACAGGCTTCCCTTGCTCAGAGGGGATGAACCTCATCTCATACATGCTGTGGGAGTGCTCTGAACCACAGAGATTCACCACCATTTTTCTTACTGAGCTTTGCATGGTGTCTCATCAGGAAGGTGCCCTCTGAGAATGCATGTCAGGTCAGGCCTGGCAAGTCTGGGGGGGTAACACTTTGTTTGCAAACCCTAAAAGGGCTTAGAGGTGATTTAGGTGCTCTGAGGCTCACACTGTTAAAACCTTGGCAAGTCCCAGGCCGATATTTAGGAATTTTTCTGGCAGGGAAATCAACACCTCCAGGCATATGCAGCAGCTCGGTGAGAAAGCCAATGGTGGTGCTGAGAAGCACAGGGGCAGGTAAGTGGTGCTCGATGAGTAAACTCTTTTGTGAATCTAGTCCAAATCCACCGCATGTAAATAAGGATAATATCTGAAATGCTGGAACAGCGTTCTGAAGGAGGTTTAGACTTGAAAAGGAGGAGGCTAATAAAATCAGGAGAGATCTAATGGAAGGGAAAAATTCCATTTAATGAGCTCATCCGGTGAGGGTTATGTAGCAATATTTAATCCTCTGTTAAAAATCAGACCCCCCTGCACTTGTAGCTTACCTTGAGTTAGACAGAAGGGTGGCTAGAACGTGACTGGCAGAATTGATCGTGTCCTGAGGGTGGGATGAAATCTTATACTGTGTTTATGTAAAAACACAAGTGCTTCTTTGCCTCTCTCCAACCTTGATGCATAGAATTGCTTTGAGTTGCAAGCAGGCTAATTAATCTGATCTGTGCCTGCTCGTCAAATCTTTCTTGTGGTAAGAGCATTTCTAGATGTTTTAAGTGAAAATCATTTTATTTGGGAGAAAATTGCCTTGTGTTTCAGATTTGGGGTTATCCAACAGGATTTTGGATAGGAAAAGGCACCCTGCTGCAGCAGTCTGCCCGTTTGAGGGCCAGAAGTGGTGCCACCCACCCTTGTTTGGCACGGGGCCTGCAGATGGATGTAGCATGGCACTCTGTGAGAGCTCAGCCCTGTTCATCTCATCTCTCATGGCATTGTAGATGCTGCTCTATTAATACCTTACGGGCTGGTACAGCCCCGAGAACATGTTGTGTGGCTGCAACCTGCCTTCTCTTCATCCCCTTTGCTGAGGCTTAGGGCAGTCAAGCTAGGCACCCTTGTCAAAGGTCCTTTGAGTTTTGATTCATGCAGACAGCATCTATTTTAAGTCCTGTGGTAGGAATGTTACACTTTATACTTAGAGTTAGCTGAATCTGGGCAAAATATCTTATCCATTACGAATAGCTGAGCCGCCTTTGTTGTTGTTAGCAAAACACGTTTTTCTTCTTGGCCTGTCTTTTCTTTTGTGTGGCATCTACATTTTGATGTGGAGAGGGTCTTTTAGTATGCAAATGTATCTAACCTCAACAGAATAGTTCTTGCTGGATAGAGTATGTTTGCACAGTGGTGTTCTGGAAGAAAGCAGATTTTCCCTATGATGTACAGATCGATTCACCTTAACCCCAAAAATGCATGATATTGTTGTTGCTTTTCTCTGCACACTGTAGAAGAAACACAGGGGAAGAGCAGACATAAAACAGATTTTTTCAAACAAGCTCCAGACAGAACAATGGATGAAATGAGTCTCTTCAAGGTTTCTGTGTCATCAAATGTTATTGTTGACACTCTGAATGTAGCAATAGTTGTTACGCTAATTAGAGTGGTGTAGTTCTAGAAACAGGAACTGTGAAAAGACTGTGTCTAGAAGGTACTAATAATCTTCTGATACCTGTATTTTTGCCATTCTTTATTATTATAATGACAGCATTAATGTGCAGGGGAGAAATCATGTGTGTCCTTAATAAAGAACGAAGCAGCACAGTTGTTATCATCTTGAGTATCATATTCATTTAAAATCAAGTAGGCAACTCAAAGGTTAAGAGGTTTAATGTTCCTGAACTGTACAATTGAAGCACTATAGTCCAGGTTATTGTTAGCAATTATTCAAAGTGCTTGGGGTTTTTTATTAGAAACTTCATTTCAGAAAATTCAAAGTCCCTCACAACTTCAGCCGGCATTGCAGTGTGACCATTTAACAGCCAGACACTTCTGCACAAAGTGCATCACAAGGTGTTGTCATGACATAATTCGCTCCCAGCTATTTATATGCTGTTAGATAACCATCCTCAGTCTTCAACCTCTCTTAAGTTTCTTTGGTATCTTTCCAATGAGAATCAGAAAGTTTAAGAAGCTTTGTATTTAGAGATTAATGTGATACTCCTCATGCATTCCTCTCAGCATGAGGAATATGCCATTTATTTGCAGCTTTTCCAAGCACAACAAACAGATGGGATTTACTACAACAGATGATAGTGTACCAGTAAGCCTGTTGGACTGTGTGATAAAAACAATGAAGCAGAATGAGTATTATGGTGAAGAAATACTGAAAGAAATCAGCTAACTGGAGGGAGGAGAGGAAGCTAAAAGAGGAATTACAGATAGTTTAGGAGTGTGTTAAAGCTGAATTCCACATCTTAAGCACAAGCAACATAAAAGCTAGTTGATATAGTTGATTACAACATAACATCCACCATTAACCTTTAAAAATAGTGTGCCTATAGTAAACGGGGGAGGTGGCCTGCCTGCTGGAAAAGATGTGTATGAGCCTCAATCAGCCCAAGGAACTTGAGAACACTTTTGCAGGAACACTGCAAAACCTAAGAAACACACTAACAGAAAGGTGGCCATTTACCGAAAGGCCAAGATTCAGTCTCTCTTGCCTACTTTAAAATCTTAAAGTCATTAATCCCTCCAGGATATTCTAGAAGCGACAAAACTGCTGGGTGTTCTGTACTACTTCTCTTCCACTTGATCAGTCACAGCTGTGTTATCTTCCTTAATAGAGGCTTATTGGCAAATACATGTACTATGGGATAGGTGTTCCCAGCCAGATTCTTAAACTCACAGCCTTCTACTTTAGTAGCTAATTTACAGCCTGGTGCCTACAAATCAAGACCTTTCAGTTGTGACTGTTTAATCTGCTAGAACAATTTATGGAAGTTACAGCTTAGGCTCCATTTGAGCAGCATCTGTCTCTATCAATCAGCTGTATCTCAGCCAGCTGAGTTTCTTTCTAAACTCCAACAAAACCCAACCAGAGAGTGAATTCATTCCTATTTAGGAAAACACAGAAGGACCACTATGCCAAGCCACATGGGCATAGTTTCTTTGCCTTTACTGATATGCACATCATTCCAGTTTTACTTTATCAGTTCAGAATTTTGAAGTTTCTTTAGCCTTCGCTACGATACATATGTTTGTGTTTAAAGCAGTCTTTTCGTGGTATAGTCCTTCCAGATCCTTTCAAACCCTTGTAAAAAAAAAAGCCACCAGTATCTCCTTGCACACTGTGCCCCATATGGAGAATAAGCAAGCTTTATGACATAATTCGCTGGTCAGCAAATCAATGGTATTGATGAACTGAGACAGAAATTGAGCTCCACAGTACAGTTCCCTCACTTTTCAACAGCACGTCATGGTGTCAGTCAACAGTTGAAGCCTCTTTGCTATTACACGAGGAAGGACACTATCTGATGTGACTGAGATGCAGTTCCTTCAGGAGGGATAAAATAAAGTGCAAAGAAGAAAATGGGGCAGAGCTTAGAAGTGGAATGAAAGACATCACCCTTATCAACATTTTCCCTGATCTGAAGATGCTCTAGTGATGAAGTCGTGTATGAACCCCTTAAAATGAGCTCCTGGCCTATGTGCAGAAGTAACCTAGAAACCAGAGTGGCTCCCCAGGCTCTGACAGTCTCTTGCAAAAAGCTTCTTCAGGGCCCTGCACTGGCCCTGCTGAGTGTGAGGACTGGAGGTGCTGGGCCCCAGCAGTATCACACTGACTAACGCTGGCCCATGATGATGGAGACTGGTGGGGACACCTTCGTCATTCAGTAAGTAAGTGTCACAAATCACCAGCATTACAAAGAAGAAAACCTGAAAGAGAAAATAATCTGTCTGTTCTCCTCTAACTAGCTGGTTCTCCTGACCTCTGGCATGATCCCATCCTTGTGTGATTGACTCATAACCAGTTCTGCTTTGTCCAAGCCACAGCTGCGTCAAGGCACAGCAAAAGCCAATCAACCCTACCAACTTTGTCTGTGTTTCATGACAGTTTAATCACTGAAGACTCTCTCTCTCTGTTGAAATATTTCCCCTTGGGGTTTCGGATAGCAGGATGATATCAAGGCAAACAGAACCAAAAAGTGAAAAAGGCACCTGGCCTCAACCAAATCCTTTGGAGTCAATGCAAAAACACCTTTCCTGTTGCCTTTGCAGAGGGCATGCATATTTGTTGTGAGCCGTCCACCTCGTGTAGTCTTAGTGGCTCACAATTCAGCTGAAGCAGCTGCATTTCACATTCTTCCATTCATTGACGTCAGTGATGACACAAATCAGAGGATGTAGCCTAGAAAGATAGTCAGTCTCACCATCCACGTCATCTGGAATGAAAAAAGGGTACTGGACAGTGTGAACTGATGGCAAACGTATTATTCCCTGGGCCAGATTCACCCTGGTGGCAATCAGGAAGTATTCAGAGTTAGACTACTCTGTAGCCAGGCTGAGTGAGAACAGGATCAGAGGAACAATTTCTATTCCACCAGTGCCTGTTTCAGGTTATAAATCCGAGTGCACAGTGTCGTATTTTCCTCTGCGTCATATTTTTAAACCATCTGATAGTATATGGGTGATGTAACTCAAATTGCTGTGTTGAGATTCACAAAAAAAAAAGAGCAAAATGGAAAGATAATAGAATCAAGTACCCAGCACTGCTAACGTGGGACCTGAGTGCTTTCACCCTTCACTGGAACTACCATCCAGAGATGCTTGTTCACCCTTTTTGTTAAAAATATCTAATCAAACCAATATTATTAATGTGTACAAAAAAATTATCCAGTACACAAGTAACACTGCTGTAAGGAAAACACTTTTTTCAATGATGTTACAAAAATTATAGGTCATTGCACCCACCAAAGTTATTTTAGCAGAGCTGTGCTGTTAGCACTGGAACTAAGCCATGTTTTCATAGTCAAATGATAGGCCTTTTCTAAGGTCGTGCCCACCCAGTACAAAGCCCACTAAGTGCTTCATTGAAAAGGCTAAATGGAATTCACACTTCTCAGGCAATCGTTTTATTATGATCAGTATGAGTAGTCACAATGTAATTTTTAAAATCTTGGAAATAAAACAGGCCAGTATCTAAAAGCAATCATATTATGTGTCACGTTGAAAAGCTTGTGATTTCTGGCTTTCACTTCCAACATATAACACTCCATACAATTAAATTAACATTTGTTACCTTACTCTGGCCTTTCAATCATATGCTTCTGGCTTACAGGGTTGCAGGAAAAAAAATTCCACTTAAAAATAATAGAAATCAAAATTTCACTTTTTCATACTGAGACCTACCAACACTCAAGTAACATTAAGCATTATGTAAGTGGTATGGAGCTTTTTAAAAAAGGACAGCAAAATGTCAGTGCATGAATTTAGGATCTTTCAGAATTCACTGGGTGTTTGGTTTTAGCACCTGGTTTAGGTCAACCTTGACCATAACATGGTGCATGGATCCGTCAAACCAGACTTTCATTATCCATCACAAATGGATCTTGTTAGTCTACTCACCTAATTAATAGATAACCCACAAAAACAGACTTCTGGGTGGTGCTAGGCATATCCTCTGCTCTACCTCAGCATCTAGCTACCATCAGGGGGTCTCTGCAGGTAAAGGCTTTCATGCCAGTGCAATGAACAGCCACTGACACCCTCCATGAGCTTGTCTAAACCTTTTCTGGTTCACACATACCTCCCAGCTCTGTGACAGCCTGGGCAATGCATTCCCCAGCATAGCTACACAGGTACAGAAAGGGCAGGGAGCTGCCAGCAGTCTGCTAAGTTCACATGGTTGTGCAGGGTTGTCTACCTCGACTTCAGTCAGACTTTTGTCACCTTCATGCATGCCATTCTTTTAAACAACCTGTACAGAGAAGTCAGACTCTGTGTTGGGTGTTTGGAGTGTGCTCCTGTACAGAAACGCAGCTGGCTGGGCACCTGCAGTCATCCTTCTGCTCCATGATGCACTAGTCCGGCCTCAGCTGCAAAGATGTGCTTACATTTGGCTACTGTGCATCGGGGAATGCAAGGACCCCTCAGAGACATGCCAGAGGCAAACGATCCAAGGTGTCCTTCGAGGAGGGACTGAGGAAGTATCAGAAGAGTTAGGCTAGGAATTCTGAAGGAGAATCATCTTCAAGTATGTAAAAGGCTATTGCCAGGAAGAGAAACAACTGACCTCTCTTTCCACAGCGTCAAGAAACGGCAACATCAACTGTACCTGGGAAGACTCAGGCTAAGCACCTTAGGAAAAACCTTCCTAACACTACAGATAGTGAAGCGCTGAGGTTCACTGGCTGGCAAAGCAGTGAAGCGTCCATTATAAATCTAATTAATCGACTGGACAAACAACTCTCAGAGTCAGCATGGATATGGTGGGTTGGCCTTCCAAGTCCCTTCCAGCCTTCCCCTTTTCACAGACTCATAGTGTTAGGGGTTGGAAGGGACCTCTAGAGATCATCTGGTCCAACCCCCCTGCCAGAGCAGGATCACCCAGAGCAGGTCACACAGGAACAAGTCCAGGCGGCTTTGGAAAGTCTCCAGCTTGGATGTGCATCATGTCCATGGGGACTTACTTGATGCAGAGTCTTTGCAGGACAGTTTCTCAGACTATCTAGGGAAAACAGCTCCAATAAATAGGCAGCAGTTTTACTCCCAGTATGTCTGACAGGGATGAAAACCAACTCTGAGAGACAGGAATCTTTGGGTTCAGATAGGCTCCTGGTTTGGTTCTTTCTTCAGGCTTAGCCTACCACTGGAATCAAAGGTCAGCTTTTAAAATGGCTTTTGTGGTATCACAATTGAGAAAAAAATACCCTTTGCATTCCCTTTTTCTTTTTTTTAACACTGTGATTCACCCATCCTAGTACCACAGTCCACAGGTTCAAATCACGTTGCACGTATCAGTGCCATCTTCAGATGAAAATGTTTATCATGTAATGACTCAAAACTGTGTTGCAGCAACTGTGCTTGCTTACACCAGTGCATGCTAGGGAAAGCAGGGGCCATCATCTGCAGTGTCTCCATTATTATTTATACAAATCTCAGGTTTCATGACTGGGAGGTATGGAATTTATACAGATCAATGGTAATCAGCCATCACTAAAAGATGTAAACATAGGTCCACAGTCCTTGGCACTCTGCATTAAGTGCCAATAGTACATTAAGTCTGACCCAGGAGGGGAAAGGTGAGGTCTGCCTTCTCAAGAGGGCTTATGATTTTAAAAGAATCTCTCAATCTAAAAAGGATCTTTCCAGCTAGATATGCCATTTTTCATTCTTGGGCACACACAGATCAAGGGAAGGCCATGAGTCCATGGCTCATAAAGCATTTTTTTAAAACTTCTTAATCTCCTTTACTTTGGGAAGTGCTAAGATCTGGTCTCCTTTACTTTGTCCTCTTCTATTTATTTATGAACCCAAAGCCTGGGTTCTTTAGAAAGACAAAAAATTGCTTTGAAGTTAATTTTAGATGTAGAAGCAAACCCTGACCGCAAAAATGCTTTCAAAGGGTCACAGCACGGTCCGGAGATTGAGTTGTCCTGACATTTCCTAATATTGGGGATAAGGCACATTCCTTTCACCTTGATGTGTGTGAGATATTGAACTCAGGTTTTATGGGTTAAAAATTGTATCCTACAAAATCAAACTTTAGGATGACTTTTTTCTCCATTGGTCTCAGCTTTTCTATAGCCAGATCTTCCAAGGATGATTCTGAACTTGTATTCACCACGACTGCAGCTTTGGAGTTGTGGGGTTACAGCACAGACATCATGGAGGTGGTTTTATCATGAGATCCTGTAACCTTTTTCCAAGCAGTTACCTGACTGTAGGACCCGTTGCAGCCTGGACTGTGTTGTCCCACTAACATCTTCCTCCTGCAGTGGTCTCCTCACAGCGGTGACCAGCAGGAACATTTTGGTTGTGCCAGAGCAATGACAGCTCCTCTATTTTGGCACTGTCGGGTAGAGAGCTGGATGTCCTAAAAGCATTGCTTTAAAAAGCAAGGTTAACCATCGCCCCACAGTTCCCCACTCACTCCCAGCCACAAGCTCCCCTCTGCCTGGGTGCACCCTGACTCAGCCACAGCACAGCATCTCCTCCAAGGGTATGGCCCAGAAAATATTTTTTCCTAAATGTGTAATTTATAGAACAATTTAGATTCCCTGGTCAGGCTTCCGCAAGGTTAAAAGGACATTTGGCTGTGTAAGAAGGATGATGAGGAAAAGGACATCCAAGTTGGCTTAGACTGTTGGAGACAGGGAAGCTCTTGGCAGACACTCGCAATGCAAAGACTTTTATATGGATGGATCCTGGGACTGCCTTGAGGTCTCTGAATGATGTAATAAAAAAAGCATCACCGATTCTTCACGGAGAGGATGGTGAGGCACTGGAACAGGTTGCCCAGAGAAGCTGTGGGTGCCCCATCCCTGGCTGTCTTCAAGGCCAGACTGGATGAGGCTTGGAGCAACCTGACCTAGTGGAGGGTGTCCCTGCCCATGGCAGGGGGGTTGGAACTAGATGGTCTTTAAGGTCCCTTCCAACCCAAACCGTTCTGTGATTCTATGATCTAAATGCAATCAGTGGGCTAGAGTGGCAGGACCATGGCAAGTGGGAGGATTGACACCTATTTTGGGGTGAGAAATGCCATGTGATGTGTCAGTGTCCACGCAGAGGCGGGCTGTGGTTTCTGAAGCTTCAGATGAGTACCCAAAGGTGGTGTGACTTACGCCAGGAAAGACTGATGTGTTGTGATTTGGTTGCCTTCGGCATGGAAACCCCTGTTATGGTGGTTCTGTATTTTCATTTGAAGGCATATTAAACCATTTTATTTTAAAGATCTATCAGATAAATGGTAGAGCAAGCCTTTGAGCATGCTGGTAATGCATGCTTTAGGTTACTTTATCTCTGGGAATGGGCCAAAGTGGTTTCTGTCTGTATGCGTGTGCCTGTGTAATTAGCCCACAAATTCAGATGCAAATAAAACTAACTAGGCAGTAAATGCAAATAATCAGGGACACAATACACATCACTCTCAAAATAGGATTCCTGTGCATTGAGAAGACACATGGACTGTAAAAATTAATTAGAGAAACTTCAACTTTCAGTTCAATGACTGGGAAGAGCTGTGGGGAAACACACATATCTGCCTAAAAACTGAAACAGAAAAGCCAGACCAATTTCTGTGCACAAGGAAGTGCCTAGGACAGTAAAATCAACAGCAGAGGGTAGATAACAGTGGAGAAAGGGGGCCATGGTTTGCAGAGGTTTCTGCTTTGGAAGCAGCTTTTTACCCTGGGGCACCTGGAAGGGAGAACGGCTGCTCCAGCCTTCACCCCTCCTCTCCCAGGCTCTGGGAGCTGAGGAAAAACCACTCTCAGGTCACCTGCCTCCAGAGGATATTTTTATATCCCACCTGTCTGGACTGCACAGGTGATAGCCCACACTCAGGCATTTGGCCTCCCCTTCCAAGCACTTTGGGGACAACCTCATGCCATGGGCCAGGCTTCAAGGCTCACACCTCGGGTAGTGCCTGCAACACATGGACATACCTTCCTGCAGCCAGCCAGCCCTGTGCATGCAGAGCAGCCTTCAGGGACCTCCACCCAATGATTTTTTCCTACCCTGCAACACAGGTGCCTCTGCAATGGGGAGCAGGGGGAGGGGACACTTACTTTGGCACTTTGTAAACCGATCTTCAGCCTTCCTGCCCTTGTGTCACCTAACATGAACCAGGACACGCTGCGCTGGTGTGGATTCCCAGTGCCTGTGGTAGCCCTTGTTACTCTCATTGGAGTTGTGCCAGCATTAGTAATGATGGAAAAATTCAAGGAGGAAGCCTGGAGGGCAGTCTCCTGAGACACTTTCTACAGATGCTTTCCCAGAATGAGACTGGTTTCACAATATTCAGTGATCTGTTTCTCGTCCACCCCAATACAGAGGTGGGAGAATTTGTAGGCAGCCACTGCTGGCACACCTGGGGAATGCCACATGCTGCTGAGAGATGCAAGGAAATGAATACACACAGAAATGCGATACCATCAGGGAGAAATATGGCCATAGTATTTATTAGCGCAATTTGTGAAGCAGACAACACCCACCACAAGATGCAAAATAAACCAGATATGTGTGGAAACTGTAAAGCTTTTTCAGGACAACCGGTGTAAACCCTTGTAAAGTTTCATCGCAAAGAAGGACAAATATCACAGAAATATCGAACAACTTTTTTTACTGTTCGTAGCCTTATCTGTTCTTCAAAGAGCAGGTTGGAGCCCACCAAGGGACAGAACACCCTGTGGCGTCCCTAGCTACTTCTCATTCCACTGTTTTCATCCCCATCACCTTATTTCGCACCAGGAGATGACGCTTCTTTTTGGATCCCAAGAGGAAAGGCACTCGCATTTTCAAGACAGATAACTATTAATATGGTCACAGGTGGCAGGGAGTTATGAAACTTGTTGCCCTATCTGACGATGGGGAGCCCATGATGGTGAGATGGGCTCCAGTGAGAGTGCACAGTTCTGTGTTCCCATGTGCTTTAGTAGTGTCCAGCTCATGCTACAGGTTCACTCGTCTCTCAGGGGAAGAGAGAGTGAATCCTGATCAAGCTGGTTTCCCACATATCCCATGTTTCCACAGCAGACTGTTTCCTAGCATCAGGAATGTGACCACACCATCCTGCTGGCTGGAGAAAGTCCCAAGCACAGAGAGGCTGACACAGTCTTTTTGAGTCAATCCTCTCTGTTATCTCCATCCATGATGTGAACCACAGCCCCATGTCCCACTAGGTAGCAGAGGACTCAGTGACCCCAGCAGATCCTGTGGAAGGATGGGGCTATGCGTAGCCCATGAGCTATTCAACGGATAGCCCTATAGCCCTATCATCCCTTCAGCCCTAGCGACTGCAATGGTAACGGCGCTGAAATCCCATTGCATCCTTTGTCTCTAACAACCTGCCTGCATGCCATTTTTCTATAGAAGAATAAATTGATGGGAACAGTCAAAAACAAGCCAGAATTTTGAAACACAGTCAGTTCTAGGCTTTCAAACATGATCATTTTAATCAACAGTTCTCAACTGCAAGACATTGGGTCAGTCCAGTGGTTCTTGAGGTTTACATTGAGCTGTAGTTTTGCTTGAAAACATCACTGATAGCAGAATGGACATCTCCTACTAATTTCTGAAAGGGAGAAAATTACTCTAATGAACACCTCCAAGCACTGAAGTGGAAGGCAGGTTGGTAAAAAGAAATTGGTCATACCATGTGTCCCCCTCCCTCATTTTGCCCCTGTCCTCTCCAATGTTCGTGCTCCTCACAGAATGTGCAAGTGCATCCTGCAGCACTTTTCCACAGTCACCTGCTTCAGGAAGGAGATGTATTTTGAAGTTGTTGTTCAGTGCATTATAATTTAAGTAACAACAAGATCTCACCTACCCATCTTCTAAACACTTTTGAAATAGAAATATTGACAGAAAGCTAACTATTCTCAAATGCCACAAATTTACCCAAAGTATCTGTGTACAGCTTACACTTAATTTCACAGTCAACTGCAAGTTGACTCCAAATCAATGATCTGATTCTTTTTCTACCTGAGTTTGCAGAAGCCATATGAACTAGTGGCTAAAGGAGATAAGGATGTATTAATAAGATTTTCCAAGTCCCCAGTGAGAATTTATTTCAAATGCTGTGTGTCACTTTGATGTTGCTTTTTCATGAAGGAGCCTGAGCTGGTGCCCACAGCCGAGCAGAGTCAGATTCTGTGGCCCTGAAAGTACCTTTCCGGTTATGTTTTCCTGTGTGACATATGAGAATGAGCTGAATTGATTTAATTTTTTGTGACTATTCAAATCATTCCAAAGCACAACCTCACTGAAGCATACAGAACCCCAGATTTAGCTGCAAGTGTAGCATATCTCGTTTGGGCTAACACTACGGATCAGGATGCAGGCAAGGACACAAGCATGCTGCCCCAGAAAGGGCTACTCCTACCCAGGGTGCAGCAAGCTGCCTTCTTCTGGCTGGTCCATGGTAACCCTCCACCCCTGCGCATCAACAGCATCTGTTCCCCCCAGCATGCTGAGAGGTAGCAGCTTTTGCAAGGAAGCTGATGAGAGGCAGCTTGCCAGGAGGTGTGGGAGACACAAGCTCCCGAGGGCCCCCAGAAGCATAGGATCCAAATAACCATCTGACGTCGCTGGGGCCTGTGACTGGCCTTGGCTTTTCTCTTTTGAGGGCTCAGGAGGTGGATGTGTTTGTAGCCCATAACCCAAAGCATCTCAGACAGTGTCTTGGCCATACAAGCAATGACTCTTCCAGTCTACCCACGGTTGGCTGCTGTGGCCAACCATTCTCCAGACAGCTTTCCTTCCCCGGTGCCCATGCAGGAGACCCTGCCTGCCTTGCTTCATCACCCGCGCTGCGTGCCTCGGATTGCGTTACGAATGTACCCACGCACACCCTTCTTCCCTTTCGCCTCTTCCCCTCAGGTCCAAATGCATCCATGAGTCACTATATGAAGAGCACCTGGTGATCTCAAAACTACAGCACCAAACCACAGCACATCACAAGGCAGCCTCACACGAAAGCTGGGGACTGAGGCAGCCAAAGTCTAACTGATCAGATAGCCATATCTAGGGATTTATCCACTTTCACGTTGTTTTCCAAGCAATGGCTGTTCTTTGCTTTATGAGTTTGACAGACATCTGAATTTTGAAGTGGTACATTAAAATTTCCATCTTTGATGTCATGTGATGTGTCTGAGTGAACAAAAAGCAAACAACTGAATTGTGATTAGAGAGAGATGGACAGGTTATTTATAGTTTAAAGGTTGCTTTTAATCTACAGATGTATCTGGCATCGATTGGAATAGAGGACTGTAATATGATCACAGAGCGGGAGCATGAATTTTGTGGTGCTGTTTGTGCACAATTAAA
The DNA here is from genome assembly GCA_027574665.1 of Rhynochetos jubatus. Lineage (NCBI taxonomy): Eukaryota > Metazoa > Chordata > Aves > Eurypygiformes > Rhynochetidae > Rhynochetos > Rhynochetos jubatus. The sequence continues at coordinate 27,094,952 of CM050653.1, forward strand.
CAGGATGGAGAAACTCAGTCATGAAGGAAAAATTTAAATTGTCATAAATACCAACAACATTTCAGTGTCCATGTATGGATGCACGCAGATACATTTAAATACATCTCCATTTACAAGGAATAGCCATAGTGGGCCTCACACATCAGTGAATTTTGTGTGAAGTTTATGTAAGAAACTAGATCCATCTTAACAGCACTGGAAAGGCACCATAAGTCTCACTGTACTCTGGCTTCACATCTCTGTGGTCAGGATTTTCTTCAACGCTTTCTGAGGCAGGAAAAGTATTTCTTTCCATTTGTATACATTTTAAAGTAATTCTAGAAATTATTTTTAATATTACAAATACTACCCTGTATGGGAGCAGAGCTCTCGTGATGCAGTTAAGGGCAGTAAATCCTATTTTCTACCGAGATGAACAGGTTTTGCAGGCTGAACATGCCTGAAGGCAGCTGTACTCTACACACCCCATTTTTTACAAAACACAGCAAGACAGGTTCATGTCTGGTGTAATCCCTTTGCCTCCAGAACATTTCCATCTTGGCAAATTGGCCTTAGAAGAAAGCAGTATGCTGCAGTTTTCCACTCAGGGGCCAGTTTTTCTTCTATTTCCCCTAGACCACATCAGCTTCCTGGGCTTGGCCATTTTCTTCAGACGGGCAGGACACTCTACAGTGCCGACCGCTCAACTTTGAGCAGTCCGAGCAACAAAAATGACACAAATCTTCCTCCAGCGGAGAATTGGTATGAAAATCAGAGATGGGCAGGACATTGTGATACAGACCTCGTTAACAGGCTCTGTATGGAAGTGGTTTTGGCCGGGATCTCACCAAACAGCCCTTTTTCTTGTGGCTTGGAGTTCCCACACCTTTCCACTCATGCAGGCGATCTCTTGTGCACCGCAGGGCGGTGCGAGCCAGACCTGGAGCCTCATACTACTTTCATGTGGTGACCTCAGGTTTGGATTCCATTTGTGATTTGGAGCATTAGTTAGTCTACACAAAAACATGGCCAAGTTCACTAGCGCTTCCCTGTGTCATGGCAGCCCTCGCTCGTGCCTGTGTGTCCACCTCTCTTCTGCTACACCCATGCGAACCGTGCCTTGCTGCAGGAAACGAGCTGATCCAGTGAAAATTCTCCTCTCTCCCTGTCAACACGCAGAAATGAAGACAGAAACTGCTGCCTCCATGTTGCTCAATGCGCCGGGTGTTTGAAAGGGCTTTTAGGTGAACGTGGAGCCGAAGTGTCTGTTTCCACCCACTCTCCTTTTGCCAGAGAGGCAAGGGGGGGGGGGGGGCAAATACATAGATAGATGATAGAGATAGAGATAGAGATAGAGATAGAGATAGAGATAGAGATAGAGATAGAGATAGAGATAGAGATAGAGATAGAGATAGAGATCGAGATCTCCCCTGTCATTGTTCTCTGATCTCAGCAGGTTGCTGGATGTGCGTGCGTGCGTCTAGCAAAGCTTCTGCTATAAAACACCTCCTTGTTTCGGAGGGGAAGAGGTTCTTTTCTGTGTGCACAATTGACTCACAGACTTGTTTGTCCTGCAGGAAGGGTTGCAGGATTAACTTTGACTACCTTGATACTCAGCAATGAAAAAGCTAATGCTGACATGAGGATTTGAGGAGGCTCAGTGTGTCCTTCTTTCTTGCTTTTTATGCACCTAGAAGCTGGGCATGATTGACAGATTGCTACTTTTGTCCTGGAAATAGTCTCTTGAGGCTTAATCCAAAGAGCAACAGAGGTATCGTGAAACCGGGTTCTGCTCTACTGAAAAACCAAGCAGCCGGCTGCAGGTGTGAAATTCAGGGTGCTGAATTAGACGCTGGTGATCAAATTCACAGCTATGAAAGGCTTTGGTGTGGACAGCTGGAGCTGCCAAAGGCTAAGGTACACATAATGCAGTGTCCTTCACCCAGGCAGCGTGCATCTCTCAGGCAGCAGCTCACCCTCCTGTATCGGTGCCTAATCCAGGAATGAGGCAGAGTGACTTGCCTGGTGTACGCACGTCTCTTTTTGATGCCAAGGATGGAAGGCGAAATGCTGATAGCACCAGCCTAGTGCTCATTGAGGAAGAGAAAGACCCAGACACTGGAGCTTGCTGAACCTGGGAAGTTTCAGATTCATAGCTCCAACACGGCATAAGCTCTCCAGGGCATATAAAGCATCTCAGGGGAGTATGACCTGAACACTAATTAAGCTACATAATAGGCTGCATGGTGTGTTAACTTGGATATTATCCCTAACCTCCAGTTTGTAACCCATAAGGACTTAGGTGCGCTTTCTGCCTGCTCTCAGAAGTTACAGATCAAAGCTGTGGTTCTCAGACTGCCCAGCACCAAACCAAAATCTCTTCAGGAGGGATGGCAACAGATGGAGTTGTGACGGGGCAAGGGACACAACAGCATAGGGTGCGTCTTTCACTCAAGAAGTTGATAAAAACATTTGTCTGTAAATCTTCTTCACATCAGCTTTCCTGATACAAGTAAGTTACAATAATTACAGGTAAGATATTTCCTCTTGCAACCACGGAAAGAAACAAACCTAAAAAGCAGCTGTTGCCTGTTGCTATCTGAGTGTGCTACAGAATTTCTTCTCTAACCCTTCCAGCAGGACATCCACATCTCCCCACACCCATGGCATGAAACACCCCTGCATTGCCCCGGTCAAGGATCAGGGGTAGATATGATTCTGTCTTTGAGAGTCTCAGAAGAAAAATACCGCATACCAAACACAGAACTGTGATTTTTACTACTTGTTTACCCTTTTTTAAATTTCAGTAATTCCCTCAGCTTGGCTTTTTTTACATTCAAGAAGTATCTAAGACTCCATCCTTCAGCAGTGCCTTTCTGTTCTTCAAGGCACTGGAGGAAAATAATGCTTTTCCAGCTGCTAAATTCATGGAAAATACAGAACTGACCTATCTCAAAATGAGTTTAATTTCAAAGAAAATAAGCCGTGTAATGCCAAAAAAGAGTGAATCTTCATATTTTCTTGTAAATTACTTACAATAGACCTAGTTAAGAGATTACTGGCATAATTATCTTCAACAAATCAGGTATGCTGCAGCATCTTACATTTCCTGAGTAGACTGGGGTTTGTAACCTGCTGTAAGCTCTCCACAGCCAAAGCATGAGTAGGACCGAGAGTTACAAGTCTAATGCTGCACTGTTGTCCTACCAAGGTCCAGTAACATGAGCAGATCTTTAAGTGTAAGGGGAAACCAGACTGGCTTTAGTTAAACATCAGTGACATCAGCTGATGGTTTTTCTGCTTAATTTTAGAATATGAAACATTTTCAATGAGGTAGCATTGACAGAAACCCATTATTTTAAACTCTGGTTCGAGTTGCATCATTCCCACGGAGTCAATGTAATGTTGGTAGCTCACGGTGCAGGACAGCCCATCCATGGTTTGAGCATAGTGATATTGAGAAGCTTGTCCTGCTGAGAGCTGCGTTCCTCCTGAGGAAAGCTGTGCATTCATCTTCAAAATGCAAATGTTATTGGGAAAGTGAAGGAATGGCATCTGATTTAAGAAATTACGCACTAATTAGTGGATAATATTTTTTCATCGGCATTCTGCTGGACAAAAAATTCAGATTTGTCAACACGGAAACTTTCCAGGAATGTCCCATCTCACCAACTTATTTTCACACACAAAACTGAGGAGAAATTCCCTGAAAATTAAAATCTTTTGTTGTAATATTTTCAAAATTAAGGATCCGGTGTTTCTTTATGAAACAACTTTTTGTTTTCAGATGCTTTTCAACTTTCTTTGAAATGAAATTGAAAACTTTTTTTAAAATCTCAATTTCAAAATAAACCAGTTCATTTGGGGATCAAACAGAATATTTCATTTAAGTGGTCAGAAAAGCTTTTTATTCTTTGGAACTGCCGGTGAATCAGAAAAGTTCTTTCTTTCCACCACTGATATATGCTGTGTTGAAGCTGCTTTGATATTTGATATTTATTACCTTAATCTTATTTGTGCCTTAGCATTAATGGGTATAATGGCTCCATACTTGCCTGCTGTTAGAAGTTTAAACTCTGTGGGCCTGAACAGTGCTGGGATGGAAGCCCACTTAGGGATCACGAATACTCTTGACATAAACCAAGCAATTATGGTAAGGCTGCTGACCTGGTGGATAACAAAAAAAGAATAATCATCTTGGTCACTGATAATAACAAAACATGCACATAAATAGATGATATAATAGCAGTGAATCTTAATTAGATAAGAATATGAATGTAGGAGAAAAATCAGCTCAAAAGAAACGGAGAGATTTTATGGCATTCAGATTAATTTAAATCTATTTAAAATTATATCTGAGAGCTGATGAACAAAATGTCCAAGGTGTCATGATTTCAATGACTAACAAAAGTAGTCTTGAGCCAGAACTGATCCAAATTTATGTATTTGCTTTTAGCAAACAACATATGTTAGTGCTTTGAATAAGCTCACTTGTGACTACAGGAAAGCTGCCCTGGCATCTGCATTTTATGAGTACATCTCTTTTTTTTTTTTTTCTTTTTAATGCAAACAGTAGGGAATGTTGGTCTTTGTGTGGCTGGTTTTCAATGCATTAAGAAAAATACTTTTTTTTTTTGAAAAGAAAAAGAACCTTTTGCCACCAGAAACCCCAAATTATCACATTAGGACCACCCTGGCTGGCTTCTCTGTGGAGTACTAGCTTCAAGAAAGTAGTATGGATACCGAAAATTATGTTTAATCAGAGAAGAATATATGTGTTTGCACTGTAGATTTTGTTTCTCTATTTGGCTTTAAAATAACAGTCGTTATCAAAGTAACTGAGTATCATATAGACTTTATTCTTACTGCTTAGGGAAGTATTATCTCCCATTTTCGGAGAGAAAACAGTTGACTCGAGGAGAGAGCAACTTCCTGAAGTCCAGATGTTAGGAAAGGAGCAAAGGTCTTTGAACCTCCAGTGTGCTGTCATAGCCACAAGCCTGTTCTTCCTGTCAAGGACTGTCACAGGCATCGGAGCTGGAAATGTGCCCTTTTCTCTTGATTTTTGTCTGTGGGCAGGACAAGGGCAGGGCAACCCACGAGAGTGACCAGCCATGAAATTCCTACGCAGTTCTAGGTTTGGATCCTGAAGCTGCCCTCACTAAGCTTCACAATTTGGATTCAAGCATTTATTTCAGGGCTACTTATACCGACACAATGAAATCTGAACACATACCAGCTGATCCTTTGAACTGTATCCCTTCTTCTTAGTGGTCTAGTAATCTTTCCATGGTAAATATGCTAGATGCAGTGGTCACTGTTAGTGGGTTCAGCCAAATCCACATGGAAAATACCTTATGTTGAGATACTGAGAAGTGTAACGCCTAACTTCAGCAGGACAAATTACTGGAAATGGGCTTTAATTCTAGCTACTAGGATAGCATGAGCCTGTGTTTCAAGTGGTACAAATGGTCAGGTCAGGTTCTCGAGCCAGAATTTCAGGATCAGATATCTACATGCTAATTCATACAGGCATCTGAAAACATCCACAAGGTACACAGAGGATATGAAAGAAGGAGAATTTTCTTCAGTTTACTCCTACTTGTGTTTGGTTTCACTACTCAGATGGCTATAGCAACCTTCTCTTCACCTCCTTGTCAGGACCTAAGTTTATGCTCTGGAGTTCTGCCAAAATGCTTTGGTTTGCCATGGAGGGCTCACAAGAGGCTCAGCTCCTTCTGAAGAAAGGGACATATTTCAGATAACCAAATCTCCACACGGCTCCATCTGAGCATGGAAACATCCTGCATTGCTCTATCCATGGGTTAGCTTTCAGCACTGCTACAGCATGCTCAGGTGTGGGTTTCAGAGCGACCAAACACATCAAGGAAAAAGAGCTGGCAGGTCATCTATGCCACCCCCTGCCAAGGCAGGAGTTTTCTCTGATGTGTTGTCCCCGTAGCATAGGCAGCTCTGATCAGGCACTCTGGGCGAATGGAGTCAGATGAAAGATGCCTGACTTGGAAATCTTGTCGAATTCCTCCCCGTTGCTGTGAATACCGCCTGTTTCAAGTTATCTGGTAAATACTTTTGTCATCATGACTAATGACCTGCCAGAAGAAAAGAAAAAAAGACATATAAAATGGAGTTGTATTCAAGGCTAGGTGGCTGTGCCCTGCCCCTCTAATTTCCTCGCAGGCAAACTGCAGTGGTTCTCCTTTGTGAAGAAGCGCTTTCAAACTTCACGTCCAAAATTTGCCATTTTCCTGACAGTATTATGTATACAGTTATCACCTGGAAATGGTATAAAGCTTTACTTGTGCTCCCAAATAATAACCCAGGCTTTATTTTAAAATGCACCTTTTAATCAAGAAGGCAACCGGTACCGTTAGCAGAAAAGCAATTTAGTTGGATGGTAGCAGTTTGAAAACAAAGTTCTGCTCTGAGTTTTTCCAGTACAAAACCACATCATACAAATAGGAGCCTGTACACCTGACAGCTTTCCCATGTAGAGCCTTCAAAGTTCTTACAGAGGATACGACTACTAGTCCCTTTTGCAGCACTAAACACTGAGACACAAAGAGACTCATCCAAGCTGAAAATGAACCTCAGGTCTTCCACGAGCAAGGCCACTGAGCTATCTGCCATCCGTCTCTGCCTCACCTGCAAGCAGGAGGAATGTGAGGAAATAGTTGTTTTCTCTCTGTCACATCCAAGAGTTAAGTTCTGCTCATGCTGATCTATGGACATCCCAACGCATTCATGTCCATGTGGGTCACTGCTTGCCTTCTGCAGGGCTGCATGGCCCATGGTCCTTTTGGAACAGCCCGCTTGCACTGCAGCTTTGTTACTTTTTTTTTTTTTTTTAATCTGTCTCTCTTCTTTTTCCTCTCAGATTTTGCAGCAATAATTGAGCCCCTTTGGTTTGTCTCTGAGAAGGGGAAACTCAATGACTGATAATTACGTTGCATGCCATTTAATGAAATTGAAGGAGCACAGACACATCCATAATCTAACTCTTCTAGCTTGTTAAGCCCTAGTTCTGTGTATTTCCAAGTGTTAATATTCAGACATAAATGGAAAAAGGTTAAAAGGATTCAGTGAATTGGTAACAAACGTGCCCTTTGTATATATGAATTCTGAGTCGTCTCTACTGGACATGTTGTATTGGTTAATCTTGCTATGAATACCAAAATTACCTCCTCGTCAGCAGGACTCATTGCTGTTATTACTGTAGCCCAGTGGAAAGGGCATTGGCTTAGGTGCTAAGAGACTTAGTTTCTCATCACATCACTGCTACTGTCCTACCATTTGTCCTAGGACAAATTTCTGCATCTATTTGTTCCTTTGTTCCTTTCATCTCATGCTGTCTTGTGCATGCAGGGGTAAAGCTCGCTGGGACAGAAGAACCCCTTATACACTCAGTGTCAGGTACCAGGGAGCCTGATTTCAACTGATGTCTTAATGAAGTAGCAACAAATGCCAGCCAGTTAAATGTTAAATGAAAATAAGTTCCATTCAGAATTAATGAATATACTCAAAACTGAGCATACTCTGTGCGAAGTTTAAACCAGCTTTATCAGCTACAGTTTCAGCAGTCTTAGGTTATCTGGTGCAGGAGATGGTACATTCTGCAGCAGCTTCGCCTACATTTTACATATGGAGGCCTTTAATAAATAAACATTGAACAAAAGCCAACACAGCTGATCTCGTGCCTTTTCAGTTTTACCTTCCTTCCAGTCACCCTGCTTTCATCCTGTCGCTTTCCAAGTACAGCAGGTTTTTGCACTGAAAATGAAAAATGAAAACTCAAAGGGAGAAGTTATCATGGGGGAAGACTGAGAGGTGATCAGAGGTTACCTGAAGTGAAGGTATATGAGTTCTGCAGCTCCACCGACAGAGCGAGCGATCAACAAGAAAAAAAAAAAAAAAAAGTGGGGAGCAGAGGAAAAGAGAGGCAGCACTTTATTTATTAAGTGCCATCAATGTTTAAGGCATAAGGCACAAATTCCTGAACCAAGCAATTCATAGTTTAAGTGTTAAATTGCACCTTTAAGTGGAAAAAGCCCACAGTGAGGCCAAGAAACCACTTACTGAGATTTCTCAGAACGTTTTCCAGTGACGCTGGGGTCTGCCTTCCTCCCACCACTCCGGTGGAAAGGGAGGGTGTCTCCATAAATCACATCTCCCTTAGAGGCCAGTGTCACCCACATGGGTACTGTCTGCTCCATCCTGCTGCTTCACCACCGAAGCGGTGTCCCTGTCCCTCCACACTCAGGAAAGAGTCAACAGGCAGAGAAACATGGTGGAGCAAGACACTGCCAACTTAGAGAAGGAGTGAAACCTTGAAACCATACCTCCCTTGTGAAAAGGACCACAGTCAGTGGGTAATGCAACCATAAGGATTATTAAGACATCTCCTCCAGCTGCAGGTAGGCTGTCCTCGCTCCAGCTGGGTCTCTCATGTTGGTGTACACCTTTTCTTCAGAAGATACCCACTGGATTGTGCAGTGTTGATGGTTGACCATTGTTACTTTTGATTGTTTGGGGTTGTTCCATGCTTATGTGCCTGTAGCTGTTGAAGCTGGGTCACTGCTGGCCGCAGCTCAAGTATCTATAGCAAATAAAAACAGGCATCTGTCTTGTCTAATGCAGGGCAATGGTCTTCAGGTCATTTGAACCCTTCATGATCCCATTATAGCATGCCTGGATATTTAAGGGTTTCTCTGAAATATGACAACTCATGTGGTGGGACAAATGTGTAAAAAAGACCTTGTGTTCCTGCCCTGAATCCTGATCCACCTCATGCAGGTAAAGCTTTACCATGAAGGATTTACACACTGCAGGCATCAAGCTGCTCTGTACTAATGCTGCAACATCTACAAAACCAGAAACAAGAACAAATGGGGAAAGAGTCATGGGTAACCCTCACATTAAGGATGTGAGGTGGAAACATGACATGTGAAACCCCCTGAAGGATTTCCAGTGTCATTCATGAGTGTGGAGCCCACGTGAACTACACAACCTTGACCTCTCCCTCCTCAGCACCTTCACGTGCTCTTTGGTATTTTGCCTGTGTTTGTAGTGAAAAAATGACTTTTGTCATCATCTGAAAGCCCTATCATGCATTGGAAACGGGGAGAAAAGAAAACCACCACCCTGTAAGCTGAGAAAGCTGCAGAAAGGTAGTGAGCCCTCCGGACGGAGCTCCTGGAAACCTATTCTCCTACCACAGAAGGCAGATAAAATCTAGCTGAGAACAATCATATTTGGCCTAATATGACCCCTACATTTAGAGTAAGATTCAGAAAGAAATATGTGCCCTTGCAAGCACAGAAAGGTATTAAGGCATCCACCCTAGAAAGGGCCATTAAGCTAAAAAGGCTGCTGATTGGAGGTGTTTGTTTTCTCTGCCCATATTTTTCATACCAGGAAATGTAAGGCTTTTTGTTGCCTTTTCAGAAAATACCAAGGTTATAATGTCTGCCAGGCCAGAGTATGAAACAAAAAGAAAATAGGAATTCGCTTCTGGTTTACAGCTGTTGTCCCAGTATTTGTATATGCACCAATAAAGTCTTACAATGGTCCAGAGAGACTTATTTGCCAAGCCACAAGCATATCACGCTCCAGAAATAAATAAGGGCCAAGAGAAAAAAAAGTCAGCCCTGTTGGAACTATGTTAAAAAGGCCTCCTTAGCTTAGTTTGAAACTAAGTAAGCTATTGCCAACCTTGCGATACTGTAAAATGCTACTCTTCCACCCCAAATCATGAAATTAAACATATATGCACTAGGTATTTTCATTTGCCTTCTACGAGCCCCGAAGGTTCAAATGTACAACCTTCTCCCTGCCATCATGAGGGCCTAGCGCATTTCTTTTTAGACAAAAGATGAGATTATCATGTAATTAAGTGGCTCTAGGCACTGAGCCTTAAAACAATACCCTTTAGAGGATCACTTTCAAACCATGAAAGATAGTAACTGTAGTGAGAGGGCTGACAAAGAAAAGTGTGGCAAGGAGATTGGTGTGACCGCTAAGGTGAGAGTGGCTGAGCAGGGCTGGTGACAGTGTCGGCTAACCCATGGCAAGCAGGGTCTGTCCCAGGGGAAGAGAGAGGCAAATACACAAACCTCCAGCCTTGGCGCTTGGCTGCAGCTCTGCTGCGCTTGCTCTGTAATTCCTCCAGGAAATCCCACTGAGATTTTTGGCCGAGGCTTTGGAACAACTGGAGAGGAAACTTCACCGAGCCCTCCGCCTGTTTGGAGAGCACTTTATAAGTTTATGCTGTGCTGACTGAACACTTCTGCAGTGGAAACACCAGCCGTTAGACTTCTAGTGTATAGGCACGGCAGTCGAGGTTTGCAGAAGGGCTGCCAGTAAAAGACAGTCCGGCGAGCCGGGGCACAAGGCAACTCTTCTTGGCACGAGCTTTTGCGGATCTTATTCTCTCGCTCTGCAGCTACAAGTTGCGGTAGTTCCCCGATGGGTAGATGGAATCTGTTGTTTTCTCTCAGGAGGGTTATTAATCTTTTCAGCTACATATAGACTTATTGTCTGAATAAATTGCCTTAGAAAACTGTTTCTTCCGGAAAAAAAGCTGAAATTTCTTAAAAGGAAAATGTCAGTATATTTTTCATAATTATTCCAGTACTTTTTTCAACCACTGTTTATGGTAAAATCTCAATAGGTAGGATCTATCATATAAACTGACATTATCATACTTGCTTAAGAATCTGAGTTTACCCAATCCCAAATAAAAAATGAGACTTGTGCATCTCAATCTCCCTTGCTCCTCTTCAAATCTCACCTAGAGTTCTTCCCAAATTATTGCCTGACTCCATTTGTTGATTACAAAATTTCTCTTGGATATCAAAGCGCTCTGAAAAGAAAAAGATTATACAGCCCCACCATCAGCATTGCACTTCAGTGCTCCCATCCAGCCCTTCCCAGAAAGATTCCAGTTCAGCAAGATATTTATCCAAATGCTTAATTCTGCACGCAGCAGTCTGCACTGGCTCTGCCCCCTCCAGCATTAAGATGAGGGGTTTGCTCTGGCAGTCAGAGAAATGATGCAGTTTAACAGATATTAAGTGGTCTGAACCCCCCGAAAATGAGGGCAGAAGCCAGAAGAGGGATCTGCTCTGTTTTATACACAGCATTAGGTGTTTGTAATGATATTACTGGAATTAATAATGCAATACTTAATACTAGATAGACTCTTGAATTATTTCTTTTGTAAAAGGAAAAGAAACTATGCTACAGGCACTCTCTAGAGGTAATTTCCAAACAAATCTGCACTGTCATTTCACCAGGAGGCCTGGAAGTGCAAGGCAGACAAGTCCAGAACAGATTTATTGAGATGCCTATGGATGTCTGTCAAACCTGCCTTTTATATTATAATAAAATATTCGGTCAGACAAGAACCCATGCCTAAGCAGAGTGCACTGGAGAAACTGTAGGCAAACATGTACCTTATTATGTATTGTATTATCTGGACTTACACCTGAGGAATAATATGGGCACTTAATGAACACAGTGAACAGATGCGGCTTGGATCTATTCTCGACAGGTATGTTTATTTGTTATCGGAAGGGTAATAACATCCCAACAGCAATTTGCATGGAGAATTCCTACCTCTAGCTGCAGTTATTAAAATCATAACAGCGGAAGAGACTGTAATAATATTTGAGTCTCAGCCTGAAATTACCTGCCCAAGCAGCAGTTTTACATACCAGATCCCATTTACATCCGCGGTGCCAGGAACTTGCACGCGGTTCCGAAGAAGCTCATCTATTTGCAAAACCGCAGCTGGATGTGAACAATTTGGCCAGTCCGTGAGCCTGCTTATGCTGTGGCCCCGACGATTTTGTCACAAGCCTTGGGATAGTTTGTCCCATTGAAATCCCAGTTCCTGGCAGAAACGGTCTGGCAGAAATGGTCTGGCAGAATATCAGCTTTCCTTTGTTTATTTTCTGAAGCCTCAAATCTTCTTGGTTATAGAGCAAAGCTCAGACATATAATCTTCTAGAGGCTTAAAAATCAGAAATCAGATAAAATAAAGTCCTGTTTCCTAGGTGTAAAAAGCTCCTGTTTTTTAAGCCAAGGTCATTATTCCAGGGATATCAGCACTGGGTTTTAAATAATTGGAACAGCGATAACAATTGAGGGGTTCCCGGCACCGTAGATGGCACATCTCTCCAGATTTCCAGTGGCAGCAAGCCTGGCCTCATGTCAGTGATTTCATCATCACAGAGTTCGTCAAAAATACATTTCAGCTGCCTGCAAGAGGCAATAGGAAGAGAAGCAGGTGTTATGTTTTCACTGAGAGGACCATGCCTATTTACTTATAATCTAATGGTTTTACTTTCTAGTTTTAAATTTCACATAAAGCTGTCACAAAGCCATTCAGTACATAACGGAGGCAGGCAGCAGCTGCAATCACAACGGCAGCTTCTGGCCAGAGGCTCCTGTGCAGAGCCCTGCTTCCCTGCGGCTATGGGGACCTGTCAACTTCTCTGCAGCATAAGGAAACCACCAGTGCCCTGCTGAACTAATAAAAGGGAAATGTTGAAAAATAAAGGCCGTGTTTACATTCCCCAGTCAGCATTTCATTGCGGTAGAAGGTGTCTGGGAGGGCCTAGGAGGGGGGTCTGAGCCTCGGCGGTCCTGTGAACACTCACACGCACACCCCGGCTTTCTCCCCGGCTTTGCTAGGCACCCTGAGTGTGGCTGGAGGAGCCTCACACCTTTTCCTTGCCAACGCTGCACCCCAGCACTTTGGTGGCTGCTGGCTTACCGTGCTTTTGCCCCGGCAGAAACATGGGGCTTGCAGGGGGGACACGCTTTCCCAGCGGGTGCAACCCCCAAACAGACACCAGCAGAGAGGCGTTGCAGGGGTATCGTGACCCTCCCATGCTCCTTCTGCATGGTCTCAGCACTTTCTGGGTGTTCCCTCCCGCTCCCGAAAGGAAAAGAAAACTTCTGCCATGATCATGAGTATTTCTTCCTCCTGGGCCAATTATTGCACCTTTTTAGTCAGGGTTTAAGACAGCAAAGTGGCTCCAAGGTGCACGGAGCCTGTGAGAGGAGGGGGCCCCTGTCCCCTTCTCGGGAAGGGCACAGAGGGCAAAAGCAGCAACAACGTCGCAAGATTGAGTCCTCCTGAATTTCTTCCAAAAAAAATACTAGCAGAGAAACTTGGAATTATATATAAGTAAAGTTGCCTTTTGATATTACCACGTAATTTCCACTCCTGGCAAAGAGATTTTTGCCCAGGCTAATTTGGAGACATTTCCCTTCACCACATTGGCACCGCCGTGTCATTTTTGATAGAAGTCTCATTCATCGGGAGAGTCGGGGCAACCCGCTCGCCTCTCGCTCCTGCAAACAGGGCTGTTTGTTGAGTCTCTTGAAAGACTGTGCGAACAGATAAACATGCTACACATGAAGTACATTAGGTGGAGGTGAAATACAGATGATTATATTTAAGGGCTTACAATAGTCGTTAAGAGCTTCTAACCACAGGCCCTGGCAGGGCTGGTCCTCAGCTTGCAGTGCATGTCTTGGCTACATCCTCAACTGACTTTCTGTTTCTACCCCTTGAAACAGGGCCAATCTTGTCAGTCTGGTGGCAGTGAAAAAAAAAAAAAAAAAGGAGGAAAAAAATCAACTCTGTTAATAGGATTATAAGATTTGGGGAATATAATGTTGTTGCAGATCATTTATTTTGAAAGCTGATTTCATTTTAGTGAAAACAAGCTCAGCCCTGCACACTGGGGGTTTGCAGCCATTATGCCAAACACAATCATTGCTGGTTTGAAAGATGTGACTGCTTTTTAATGTGGAAATTTCACAAGGTTACAAAAGAGGAAAAAATTAAACTCCTTTCTTATAACAAAGTCACTCTGGGATATGCACTACAATGCCCTGACAATGTCCAGATACTCTGACCGCATTACACATCAGAAAGGTGGATGAGTGTGATTTACACCATTTCGCAACTGGGTTGGTGGTTTTTTTTTTTATGCAGCTGAAAAAGCCGAAGAGTTTTGAGCAAAAATAAAAACAGCACTTTGTAAAATGCATTCAGAATTGCACAAACACAGCCCAGGGGTCAAGGAAGTAGAGGGTGGATGAGGAAAGAGTCCAGAGGGATAAATGAGGGGATAATGTGATCTCCCCCTCCATGCCTGATAGCCCTGGGCCCACAGTGGCTGCCCACTTGGGGTATTGAAAACGAAGCTCCTCCGCAACGCAGCAGACTGTCTTTATATTTGTTAGACATCCGAATAAAAAAACGATAATCAGCATCCCTGGCCTTTTCAATAGCAACCTCCCAAAGGGCTTAAATATATTCTAGAAATAATGGCTAAGCCCCATTTTCCTGGGTGTTAGAAGATGTTCTGTCACCATCTCAGAAGAACCATTGTTGTGACAAAAGCCTCATGGCACAGCCCGGACGAGGCTGAGCAGGGAAACAGGCACTAGCAGGAACATCCCAGTCAGAGGAATTCATCTGGAGGGACCAAAAGGAATGAATTTTTCCAATTTTCCACCACTCTTTCTTAAAAGAGTGATGAAGGGGGGAACAAGGCTGCTCCTTTCAGGGCTGGGAGGAGGGGGGACAGCGTACAAATTTGTGGGATCTCTTCTCCTTTGTAGTGAAGATGCAGCTTTTGATCTGCAGCACGGGGAGAGCTCTCCCCAAAGGCAGGGGTGAGGGAGGGGGGTAGATCTGGAGGGAGACACAAAGGATGGAGCTGAAGCACTGCCTCGTAGCCGGGGATGGAAATGACATGTGCGCCGAGGAACCTTTTTCTTTTCAAAGCAATTTGCTATCATTATATTGCCCGTGCATTTCCAATACATGTCAGACTGTTCTCTTTTAACTTGGCGGGAGGGGAAGGTGCTTTTATTGCAGGGCTCCTTGCAGAAACTCGCCAGACATTGCTATTATTACATCTGCCGGGCACAGCACAGAATGATGCATGTTCATTAAAGGAATGGGGTTAGAGTAAAGCAAATTTGTTCAGTCCCTGTTAGAGAACACTTGAGTGGGCTTAGAGGTTTTCATGTGCAGAAATATTCCAAATTTTAAAAGTAGGATGGTTTCTAACCCTGTACATTCAGTTCAGCTTCTGTCTGGCATTACCAAAATTTTTTAGCTTTGCTTGCCTGGATCCTGTCAGTGGTGAAAATCCACGAAACTGCTAGAATAACATTTATTAAGGATTTCATAAATTTGTAAATGACAAGACTCCAATTAACTCTGTCTATTAGGATTCCTTCTTTAACTCATGTGCTTCTCTAATGGTTGGGGGACAGTGTGTGGTTATATATCTGCATGTGTGGGAGGAGAAGTGGGGCAAGGTTTGAAACAAAAATTCGGATTTCACTTCTTCAGCCAGCTGCTCTCCCATTCGCGTGCCAAGGGATGGAGCTGATAATCACCCTGTGTGGCACCGTGCCTGGGCTTCACACTGACAGGCAGCACACAGAGGTTAATTTGTCTCTGTTTCTGCATTTCCATCTATTAGTAGATGGAAAACTATGCAGAGCAGAACAATATCATTTTGGTTCCCTCATCTATTTTACCCTGGTGTTGGTTCAACCCCAGACTGCCTGAGAATGAATGAGTCCTTCCTCCAAACTCCTTTTCCTTCTGTTCTTGCATGGGAGGTTGGTAGCTGGAAAGGCCTTTTTGGTGGGAGAACAGCCAAAACCAGCCACCTCTGGCTGCTTAGCTTTGGAGTCAAGATTCCTAATGGTGCAGAAAGGATCTGAAAATTCTTTGTTTTCTTCTGCAGGATAGTGAAGATGACCTCAATTGCTTCCACCAAGAATAGCAAAGACTACAGGAGAGTAGAGCAGAAGTCCCATCCACTCAGACCCAAAACTGGGGACTTTGCATAGAAAATACCTCAAATCATCCTGCAAGACATGGTGAAGGAGTTTCAGAAAGAAGCACCAACAATAGCAGCCACCGATTTATGCCTGCCCTTTCCTCTCTCAGAGCCACTGACAGGGTGCTCGAAGAGGAAGGTGATGCTGCTGGGTGGTGGTGATGCCTGCAATGCCTCTCTCCTTAATGACAGCCTCATAAAGTGCTTTAGGAGGACTTGTGCAGCCGGGCCAAGAGGTAAGCTTGGGAGATGAGGGGACCAGAATTCTCCCTGTTGCTTGTCGTGGTCTCCTGAAGGAGTGTCGAACCGTGAGGAGTCTTTTTCTTGCTCGCTGTCTTTTTTTTTTTTTTTTGCGCAGAAGCCCGACTCACAAAATCAAAAGCGCAGCTTGAAACGAACCCACTGCACACAGGTTTTCTCCTGGCATGACAGGCTATCGCAGCCTTAATGGTAGGCTGCTAGACTAGAAGCAGTCTTTCATTGAGTTTGTCTTACTGAGAGGAAAAACTGCTTTGTGTAATAACTTTATGGTAAATGTTGGCAAAAGATTTGCACTGCATACTGAAAGAGAGACATTTCTGACCACAGCTCATGAACCGCATTTATTTACTCTGGCATTTGTCCATTATTTGTTCATAGGCTTTCTGTCTCTGCTAAATGTGTTCCAATTTTGGGAGCTAAATCATTGCCAGTAGTTTCCAGGACATTCCGCTAGGCTAAGCAAAATTGCCCTAAGCAGTTGTCAGAAACCACTGGAGTAGTATTTTAAATGCAGAGTATTTGAAGAAAATAAAAGATACCAACCGTCCTATCTGTCTGGATCCTGGATCCTGTGCGTTGTAAAAAGTTAGGGAACAGAAGCAGAGGGCTTAAAGTGGTGCCTGTCTTTCCTGAGCCATTTTCCATCACTTAATGAACCAATCTGATTTTAAAATGAGGATAGTAATTAAAAAATATATGTATTTATCAGCAGCTCTCCAGATGGAAAACATGCTCAAACTTCAGTCTGGAAAATCCTAGTTATTTGCTTCTTAATAAAAATTAATCACAAAATACAGGAGGAAAGCCATGGCTGTTAAAAGTGACATCCAATTGCTATCAGATGGCCTTACAAAAAAATGTATATTTATAGCTTAGGCTGCATAATAATATGGGAATTGCTTTACTGGACCAGCTCCCTGATCCATCTGCTAACTGTCCTGTATCTGACAGAGTTCACAATAACCTGATGTATTACCTGCCCTCACCATGGTCTAATGAAGATTGCAGAAGGATCCCTAAGGCTGTCAGTGACTGGCTTGTAGTACGAGTTCCTATATTTTTCTCTAATGCTATTTTTCTTGGCATTAATTGCTGTAATTGCAGATAGCCTTATTGTCCAAAAGAAAGCTCAGTGCTTCTTCGGACTTTGTTGAATTCGTGGCCTGCGTGCTATCCCCTGGCAAAGTGGTCCAGAGTCAGCGCGAGCCCTCAGGGAAGGAAACTTGCCTGCTCGTGCTGTAGAATTAGCTGCCTTTCATTTTCAAGTGTTTTCTTTTTGCTGTCTATGAGAGGGTACACTGATTATTTTCTCTACTTTTATCATGCCTCTTTCTTTTTCTCTCTGTTTCAAAGAGAAACAAACGCCAGCTTTCCAATTTCTCAACCAATGAGTCAGAGTAATTTCTGAGCTCATTTCCAAACACCCTCTCTTTCTGCAGACAGAACAGCCAGTCCCACTGATGCAGTGCCAGTGGAAGTGGAGGTAATCATTTACGTAACAGCATTCTGCTGTCCTGTTTCTTATCCATCCCATTGAATACCATCCAGGGTTTTAATCCACAGCTTCACATTGATGGAGTATCCTCAATGAGCTGCCAACTAGGATTCCCCTCTAAATCAGTGCTTAAATTTAGGGGTCTGTGAAAAAAGGGTTGTTTTTCCTTTCAATAGGTTTATTTAAATATTTTATCCACACTGAATTTCAGCTGTCGTTTTATTACTCATTAGTCTGTCTGTAACCACGTGAACCTCCTCAAAATGCTCTTCTCACATAGTGAGAAAAATAATGCTGTGTCCTCTATTTTTCATCACACTGCCCACTTGTGCAGTAAGCACAGTAGTAATAGTAATATAGTAATAGCAGTATAGTAGGTAATGACACTGATGCTGATAAATGGAGCATCTCAATGGTAAACCTTTTACTTTGACAAAAGCTAGCCATTTAATCCCTATGTGAGTAATGGGTTATTCACTAGGTATAAGGAGTAATTTGCTTCCTATGCTCTAGCTGGTTTTGATAGAGGGAAATATTCAGTTCAACCTGCATGATAATTTAGGGTTTTTTTCCTTTGCTTCCTGTGCGCATTTTGTTAGAATCTTACTGGAAGTCTAGAGGTATGGATGTCTGGTCCACCTCTGTCCACCCTCTGTGGGCATGGGCAAAGATTTGGAGATTAGGGAGGTACAGTTTGGCAAAATCTACACCAAACCTTATCTGCTCACATGTTCCCCTTACTATTTTATTTTTTCTTGCCATTTGATGAATTTAATGGGGGCAGATAAAATTCCCACTGGTCCATGAATCCCAAACTATCCCTGTGTTTTTAAATACTGGTAGTCTAAGCACTATCCTAATTCTTTAAACATTATGTCTTCTACCTCATAGGATTTTTCTTATTCCCACCATTAATCAGGA
The DNA here is from genome assembly GCA_027574665.1 of Rhynochetos jubatus. Lineage (NCBI taxonomy): Eukaryota > Metazoa > Chordata > Aves > Eurypygiformes > Rhynochetidae > Rhynochetos > Rhynochetos jubatus. The sequence continues at coordinate 27,113,510 of CM050653.1, forward strand.
AATGCACATGTTATCCTATCACTTGGCAGTGGTAGATTTATACTGTATGGTAATTCATTTGTGTTTAATTTACCAGTTTGCTTTCCTGACACCTTTGTTTCACGTTCTGTACCATTACTACTACTAGAAAAGAGGAGGCGGAGAACAGAAAACTTGCCAACACCTTATGTCATACAAATCTCTAATTCCTGTGGGCCCAAGCAATGCTGCGATTCCCTTAAAGCCTTCAAGCTTGTGATATGTTCAGATAAAGCATTCTTCTTCTGTTTGAGACATCCATCTACTTCCACCTATAAAAAGCTATCTTGACTTCCTAATTTTCCTCCTGCTTGTTCTCTGCTAAAGGGCGGCCCCGTTATCACGCACTCGTGCATTAGAGTATATTTTCTAACAAAAAAACCCACCCTAGGACTACAGTGGGAAAGCAACGGCATCTGGAAAAATCAAACAATGTGAGTTACTACATTCTTTGTGGCTAGAGGAAGCAATGGAGTCAAGGAAGGCCTTTGGATGTTATGTTTTACAATACCTCTGGAGGCCCGAGCCCCACTGTAGGCTGTTTTCTTCCTGTCTTTGGACAAGCTGAAATTAACTGGTAATAACGCACAATTAAAAGCGCATGTGTGTGTCTGTGAGGGGCGGGGGGTGTCTTTGCTCTAATTCCACTCCTTCTGTGCATTTTAACTTTCAAACTTAGACAGCGGTGAAGAGGAGACAGACAGGTATACATAGCAGCCACATCAAAATCTTGGTGGGGCAGGGGGAACATTTGACACCTCCTTGTTTCAATGCCCCTTGTCTGTTTTTAATTTCACTAAATCGCTCCCGTCTGGGGATTGTATATTTTCAGTGGCCTCTCCCAGCAATGCAGAGGTAGAGCATTAGTGTGCCAAACCCCAGCTATGCTCAAGTGCGGGGCTGCAGCTTTACAGGAGGCAAGAGGGGAGTCAGCTCCCAGGACCAGCTACTCGCTGAGCTTAACTCAGGTCTAAAAGCAACGCCAAGAAATCTCACTTGCCCTTTTACTTTTACAGCCAGCTTACGAGGGGAGAGATGAACAACCTGAGTAACAAATCAGCTAATAGACTTTTTACATCACTGCTTTGAAAGTATCATCAAGGTGTGTGTGTTGGAAGGTCCCTTGTTAGCGAGGAGATACTCTACTGCAGTTGCTACTCAGGACAAGGACTTTGTTGGCTTGGGTAAGAGGTTCCCTTGGTCTTAAGAGGCCAGCGGGATGTGGTCCCGAATACCTGCAGGGAAAGAGATGACTTGGAAGGGCAATTTGAGGAGGATTTCCCTGGACAGCTGTAGGCACAGTGGAACCTGGACTCCCATCCCTTGGCACTGAGGCCAGTGGAGGTTTTGCTCTGGGTTTTGTTGAGAGAAAAGCTCAGACTCAATGCAGAAAGCTTGCATAACCTTCGGAGGTGTTGCCTCATAGCAAGGAAAGTGAGCAACAAGACAAAATTAAATAGGGAAAAAAGAAGTCAGCTGCTCCAAGGCTGAATATCACTGTCATAGGGTATAACCCTGCACCCCTTCTCCCGTGAGCACCTCACTGGAGCAATCCTCTCACGAGCACTGAATAATGAATAACAATTTCAGGCACTTATACCTGAACAGAATCCCTTCTTCACATCTGGAGACATGTCAGGATGTAAAGCAACACCATTCCCCCTGGTATTATTTCACACAACTCCTGGACACCCATCTGCTTGTGCATGGACAGGGGCATAGGACAAGGTCAGCACGTAGCACTAGGCAGACTCCAGGAGTGTGTGGATGCTGGGGGGTGCAGAGTCTTGCCTCTAGGAGGCAGGGGGCTAAAATAACCCTCCAAAAGCCAGCCAAAAGGCTCCATGTATTACTTTGGCCCACTGGAGCTCCTCTTGTGAGGAGTGGGATTTGGCCTCAGTACAGCATGAAAACCGAGGTGGTAAGAGGGTGCTTTGAGAAACTGCCCTGTGCCATTGCACAGCCCTGAGGATGCAATGTCTGATTTACACAATAGGCTAGGGAGACGACGAAACAATAAGATACCTGAGCCTATTTCACTAAAGCTTCGTCACATGAAAACATACTTTTTTGAGATCTGAAGGACTTTTTTTCCTCCCCTGCCCTCACTGAGTTCTCTGTGAATTGAGCATTACAGTGGCTTTGACTGTAACCATTATAATCATTTTCCAGTGCTAATGTTGTGGTTTTAATGAAAGGAAACAGCAAATGGGGTATCGACTCATATACACAAATCTGCACTTCATTTGTGCAAAATAGCTTCTGGATGGCTTTCCTCCATGTTTTTGGTCAACACCACTCTTTTTGAGAAATGATCAATGTCTACAACTGTTTGCTCTTCCACAGATAAAGCAGATGCTATTCATTACTGCCTTCGCCATGCATATATTGCTACTTTCCCCAAAGCAGCCGCAGTGGGTCATGTGTTTATTTTTCTTTAAATCCTTTTGTTCTTAAATCACTCCACTTTTGCTTTCAGGATATGATGAATGATTAATGCTGTAGTAGCAGCATTATTGAATTAGGAAAGTCACTGGTGGCTTCCAAAATCATTGAGACAACCAACAAATAAATACAAACCACTTCTTTAGAGTTAGATACAGCGGAGCAATGTGATGGTGGCAAGATAAGGAGAGGTGATGCTGATGTGGGGGCATTTAAAGCTGTAGGAGAGACGTGCAGTTACTGGCATATAAATCATAGCAGCTTTGATAACAACGCAGCTGTTCTGAACAGTCTTGCATTGAAGAAATATAACTGTGATTGAACCAATGTTAAGGCAAACTCAGAACTGGTGTGGGCATTTGGAGGGAATTCTTTCCTCTAAGAAGTTACATGATCATAAAGAAAAGAATTATTAATGGTTTTACGGTCTGGGTTTATTTAAAGAATAGAGATCTGGAGTCGGATGCTGAAAGGTAGGTGTTGGGCACCTCCCAGGGATTAGAGCCAACAGCATGAGCAACAACTCACCAGGAAAGGCAAGAGAGTGCAGATTTCTGGAGTAACCCTTTGCAGTAACCACTGAAATATCTGTCTGGTTTGCAAGTGGAGTTAGCCTACTGTTTGCAGTGATACTAAAGAATGTAATACGGTAAAATTCCAGTTAAATGGGAGTTTGTATGAAACAGGAAAGCAGGATTAAGTTTGTTTTCCTACATCCCTGCACAAAAGGTTCTCTACTGGCTTCCTAACGAAGCCCATCAGGTTTCTATGTGGCCCTGTCCCTCGTGTTTCATCACAGCAGCGTGGTAGTGAGAAGAGCTAGGAGGGTCAGGCATCTGCTTGCACCACTGAGCCTTTAAAACCCCTTTATGCAGAAGTCAAGGACTGAAAAGGCTATGGCATTGTGAAGAAAATGGCCTAGCATCTCCAGCTCTCTGGGTTTGCAGGAGGAACCTCTGGGGGTATGGCCCTGCATGTTGTTTGACAGCAGCAATAATCGTGGCTTTCCTCACCCAGAACTGTCCCTGAGCACACTGCAGAACTTTCTCCCTGACTAATTCTTCTCCACACGTCTATGTTCAGCATTTCTATAGCTATCAAGAGACTCATAATCATTACTTCAGTGTACTCCTGAAAATAAAGGGCCCCTTTATTGAGTGCTACAGTGCTATATACTTTCCTGGCCTTAAAATCTTTTTTTCATTTTCAACTACTTGTTCTTTATTAGAGCTGGGTAGAAAAAATGGTTTCCCTGCAGAGCGAAAGATCTCACAGTTTCAAGAAGGTCCCAGCTGCTGTCCTACTTCAAGATGCTACCAAGACATTTCAAACAGGGCCTGCTCAGAGCAGTGAACCGCCAGGGATTAAGACTCTCACTTGAGCTGTTGAAGAACTGGGTAAAAACTATTTCTATATAGAGATAAAAATAAAATCTGCTGTATTGCAAGATCAGCTCAGTACGCTGGAGGAGGGTGGGGTGCTTTTGCTCTTTTCCCTGGCTAAAGCTGTTTCACTTTGTACAAGTAATGACATGTCAATCTGGGAAGAGACCTGGACTTCCATCTGCTCCTCCCACCAGGGTGATCTAATTCCTGGACTACCAGCTCAGGTTCTTTCACTATCTTGCCTAATGACTGCCTCATCATCTATGCAAACTGGAGCATCTCCAACAGGAGACATTCCTATTCTGAAGCATTCAGCAGCCCTGAACGCACCCAGGGTGTGGGGTGCTGAGTTTCATGTCTCTGTGTCAACTTAAAGAGACCATAGCCCTACGTGTGGTCTCCTGTCTTGGATCTGAACGTCCTACCCAAGAACTTCTGGCTGCCCTGAGGCAGCAAACAACAGTCTCTTATTTCTACCAGAAACTCAGTGAAGCAGTGAACATCTTTCCATTGACCATTCTGGGTTTGGCAAATCAGCGTTTGAGGATGTTATTTCAGAAAGTTCCCAGCCACCTGTGTTCCCTGTCACCTTTATCTGTAGATCTTCAGTAGGCTCCTCCACCTGTGAGTCTTCGTTTTTCCAAGAAGTTTTCATTAAGTTCATTCAAGGGAAAATATTGGAGACTACTTCATCAGCCTTTCCACAGCACAGGCTCTGCCTTGCTTTTTGATGTGTTTTCAGCCAACTCGTAGCTATGCTCATCCAAGTGCAACCCTAGAGAGAAGTTCTCTCTCTTCATCCCCCACCACCCACAGGAAACAAATAGCTGAAATCCCTGGCAGGTGTTACACATATGTGACACCTCACCATCTGAGCAGGGGTACCTGAGCTACTATGGGGAGAAACTGGGGGTCCCTTCCATCTGCTGAAGTCAATCCTAGATGTGGGCAGAGAGTGAGGACTATCACAGGCAGAGGTGAAGAATGGCCCTGCCCCCTTGAAAACCCCAAAACCCACATGAAAATCAGTCAAAATCTCTCCCCATAACAGACTTGTGTGCCTTTCCTTTATTCCCTCCCTTCACATGGCAAAGCTTGTACTTGGAAATCTCCGCTCTTCCCGTGCTTGCGTCAAGAAGAGGGAGGGCAGGGGATGCTGGAGCAGGCAGAGTTTAACCACGTTTCCCCCCTCCCCGTTCAGGCTCACTGCTGTTTTGATGCTGCAGATAAAGAAAATCTCTGCAGATTTTTTTTGTCCTCGGAATGAAGCTTCCCACTGCTAGCCTTGGGAGACACAGAACATCCCGGCTGGGCGAGAGCTCTTTATGGATATTTCTAGTGCTCAGAGGGAGAATGGGGAAAAAAAAGCAACAAACTACAGCAAGTTTACAGTAATTGCTTTAATGAGGCAAAGCCCTTTAGAATGCAAACACGCTCAACAATACACAAAGAAACAATCAACAAAAAAGGTGTTTTATACAGGCTGTTTTATAAGAAGGTAATAAAAACAATTGTATGGCACACTCAGTTGCATAAACAGGCTCACCATGGAAGGTGTTTGTGTGAGAGCAGGACTGTGAATACTTAATTGCTTCCATTATTCTTATTTTCAGTACAAAATACTGCAATCAAAACTTAATCTGCGGCTTGATTTTTAAATAAAAAGGTTATATTCCAGTTCCATTGTTGTAAATATAATAAAACACAGTCTTTCTGTTAAATGCTATTTCATTTCTTACTGCTTGTAAGGAGGTATAACAGTGATTAATATCTACATCCCTGGAAATTTCAAAACCTTTTTCAAAAGCAGGATCATTATTTCTCTTCACATGGAAGGTAGAAGACCAAAATATTCAAAAGGTCTTCATTAATGATGTGACTAGAAGTGATGTAAGCCTTTGGTGAGATCCTTCTATGACTGCCAGTCCTCTTTGAACCAAGCCCAAAAAGCAAAGCAGAATTCAGGTATACTTTCATTCACACATCTCCTCTGACAAACCCAGTGAGTACAAAGGAACAATGGAAGGAAACATGAACTTGGAGACCTCGATAAGTTGCAGAGTACGAAACTGAAAAAATGCCACTCATTTTCCCATACCTCTTAGGAAGGTAAATTACTCAGACAAAAGGCCCATATGAATTTCAATACAATCTGTTGTGTCTGGAATGTTGTATTCTACATCTAGTGATTATTGTTTTTAAATATATACTGTTACACCTGTGCTTTGGTGGCATCTAAACCCGAGTAATTTCCAAATCCTTAGACATAAGAACCCCTCCTTTTTCTATGATTTTTTGCTTTAGGAAGAGATACAGAACTGTCAAAGACCTGTTGTTCATATAAACCGAGTGATCTGAAAAGATTTGGGGAACAAGACTGTCTTACACAATAAAATTAATATCCAGATGAAAAAAAAATATTCATTAATGGTATGTACGTTACAGGTTGAGCACATTGCTGTAAAATAACATGGCAGAGTAATACCAGAGAGACCAGTCACTCTTGTTGCAAACTAATGTCTTTAGGAAAGCAGTGAAGATTTCTGGTTTCAAACTAATGGCTTTAAACTTCATACTTGTTGCTCATACACATCTTTATATACATATTTAATTGAAAGAATGTTCTGATATAATAGACAGGAAGTAGCAGCTCTTTTTCAGTTCACTAGGCCTACAATAATTTCTAGCCTTGAGATCATTTGACTGTCAGACTTCCTGTTAGTGCTACAGAGCATCAACCAAATAGGAAATGTCATTTTTATTTTCACCTTTGTCATCATTACAGACAGCATAATGCTGTCAGAAGTCAAACAAGTACCATTAAATGGTTCCTACTGGCAAATTCATCATCACATTTTAATACATTGCATCGTTAATGCCCAAAAACTGTTCACATGAAGCAAAAAAAAAAAATTGTAAGATCTCATTCCCCCTATCTCAGGGAAAATAACTAATTTTAACACCTTTTATCTCACCACAATAGACCTACTGCCCAGGAGAACAAAGGATGTGTAAGCTGATGAATATTTTAAACTGCCTATAACTATCATGGAGAGTATAGATCTTCCTATAGCCAAACTCTGATCATCTCGCAAGCGTTATGGCAAGATCAGCCTTTCCAAACACTTATTTTCAGGGTGTCCAGGGGACCAACAACTCCCAAACACTGGCCTTCCAGCAATGAATCTTACTCTCTTCTTAGACGTCAAAACCAGATTGTTTGCTGGCATCTGTCAGTCTTCAACAATTAAAGGCAAGAGCACATATTGAGGAGGAATTTGTGTATATGTTTGTAGATGTAAATATAAGAAGGAATTTTAAATATTTATAAGGAGTAATAATGTACAAATTCTATCCAAATAGTATATATAAGGAATGTGTGTATATTAGGATGAATGCCTACACATATTTTAAGAAAATGTATGCGTGTGTGTGTGTATGTACATCTGCTGGCCAAAACAGCTTTGATGATTTAAAGCAAATATCTTGATATACAAAAGAGCTTCTTTTAAGCCGCAAATTATCATTTCTAACCTTCCTGCATAGTATATCTATCTACTTAAGTACGAACCAATCCCCAAACAAAGATTATAAGCATGTCATGGTCCCACTGCTCTTATTTCTCCTAGCAGACAACTTAACAATGGTATTCAAGACCAAAATTTTTCTTGCAAAATAAATGGGGATCTAGGTTAGAATTACATATTAGGCAGAAAGATCTAGCACATTAATCTGAAATTTTTCAGAAGGAATCCAGACCATGCTTTCTTCTTAGTGTCAAAGTCTTCAAGGTTCCGAAAGCAACTCTGCAATCAGAAATCTAAACACGCCAAGACGATCTATAATATGCTACGAAAGTGGAATTGAAAAGACAAGACATTCAGTCTGATGAGGTAGATGGGTGTCTGGAAGCATGCTGAATGTCATCTGCTAACAACAGCCATCAAGATCAAGGAGTCTAACAGGGGCAGACTGAATTGATTCCAAAGTTACTCACGAGCTAACATCTGCTTACAAGGACATGTGAACAACAGCCAGGAAATAGTAGTGAAGAACTTTCAATAAAAACTAATCAGAGAGGCTTGGTAAGACGTCACCATATGATTATCTGACTGATCCTAAATGCATTGGCTCTAAGGTCCTAAAGTAGAACTTTGCCAATGTATATTTGTTGTCATAAAGAAATTGTCAATTATTCCTCCTCAGTCCCTTGCCAGAGGTCCCTTATTAGAGAAATCAGGTTACAGTGAAGGTAGTCCTAAGTAAACCGTACACTGCTCCTTTGATGCTCTCCTCGTTGAATTTCCCTTGCTCTAAGAGAAAGTTCTCTGTATTTGGAGTTCAGTTGAGTTCCTCCACTGGCCTGTCTACATCTGCGGGATATCCACCTAAGTTACCTAACAACGTTTCGGTATTACCCTGGGGAGGTCTCCATCTCTCCAGGCCAGTGAACACCTTCACAGCGATGCTCACCAGTGGCAGCTCGCTCTGGGACATAGTACTGAAAAAAATGTGTTTGCCACGTGCGACTGTACTGGTCGGGGTACTGACTGCAGGCAGCAGCCTGCAATGATGCTGCATTTTTATTAAGGGCCTCAAAACAGCAAGAAGCAAAATAATGATGCTAGTGTACAGAGTTTGGGCTTGTTTTGTATTACAGATTATGTATGTTAGCTAGGAGATGAAGTATCTCTTTCTGGAAGTGAACTTGCAGTCAGAACTGGATGCCTGATTTGGCCCTATGGGACGTAGCACACTAAAAACTACAGCTCGATCACGTGTAATGACCCTCATCCTTACTCAAAGAGTATGCACACTGACAAGATCCACAGCAAGGGCTTTATGAAGCATAGTGATCCAAGTCTTTGGAAGGTGTAAATGGGCACAGTAGCTACGGTAATTCCTCATTTCCAACAACTCTGCCTCTCTACCTCTGTTTTTATCACACTTGCATTTGTAAGGTTGCTTACTGAAGGAAAAAACGGTTGCTTCCTTACAAGAAATGTTGCCCAAAAGCAGTTTACATCATATGCTATCTGGAAGCTATTCTGCGAAACATCGTAATAATTGCTTTTCCTGGACTGAGACACTTATTAGTAGCAGCTAAAGTTAACAGATTGGAAGACTGCCTGAAGATGATGGATGGGTTTTCTCAGATTGTAGATTTCTGGTCATTTTCCACGGCAGCTGTAAATCTAAAAATAATATAAAGTTAAGCAGTGGTAGAATAGAATTCACAAATATTACACAACTACTGACTCGATCATTAATCATCCTAAATTAATGTTAAAGTGTTACATATGATGAGCCAGGTTTTGCCCTGGGGTGTATACAGAAGTTTCTCATTGATTACAAAAGGGAAATGGCACATGTATGTCAATGCTGAATTTAGCCAACTGCTTGTTTGTTTTGATGGATATTTTTTATTATTATTACTATTTGAGGGAGGTGGAAATGCGTCGTTTTACAAATCCCTTTTCATAGTAGTGATCTGGAAGAAAATTATCAAGACCCGCCTTCTGATTTGTAGTCAATATCCTAAGTTATTGCAACAATATCCCTACTTACTTTCAAAGCTGAAGAGCATCAATGCCCTCCAGAGTTCAGGAGCCATTGGATCTGCCTGCTGTCCGTTTCTGAGGTGACTGCAGTCAAAAAAGGATGTTATTGGACAGAATGAAGATTTTTGTCCACAACTGAAATTCCTTCTAGGCTAAAACACCCTTTTCCTAGACCTTGTCCTAATTTACCCCATTATTTTTTGATGAAGTGTGAGGGTCTTCTTCAGTAACTAGATAGAAGCTGCCAGAGACACACATGAAAAAAAAAAAAAACCAAACCAAAACAATCCTCCTCTCCTTGCCCAGCAAATCAAGTCTGATGCAAGTGAAGTCTTGCACTCAAAGATATGATGATGTTTCCTCACTTTCTCTGCAGCATCTGGAGGTCAGAAAAAGTGTAATAGCTTCAGCAAGGTCATGTAGATACACAGACCTTTGCCTTGTGAACATTTAACTCCTCTCAGCTCATTTTGCACTTACCTAACACTGTTACACTAACTACATATTAGCCAAGCTGCATTTAGGCATATTTATGTTATATATGCTGTTAGTATTAGTACAAATGAGCTACAGGACCAAGTTTTTCATCATTGCTAACTTAGTCCTGTATTTAATGTTTTTGAGACTCTAGGTACAATGCTCTATAGTAGCTGCACTGAAAACAACTTATTTGAATGCCATCTATAGAACACTGTTATCAGCAGGTTTTCTCGAGGCCGATTTACTTCTGTTTATCCACAGGGTTTGGTAATGAATACATGTATTTTGGGGCTCTGGGTACATTAAACATACTGAATAGTCAAAGCTTGTAGAAGCTAATTTCCCTGTCATTGCATTATAGTTAAATTGGTTACGCACGTCTCATTCAATTATGTAACTTCAAGAATACCAACAACACAGGTTCCTGATTTCAATAGTACATATGCTGGTTTTAGCACTTACAATGGATCAGCTTTTAGCATGAGACACTAAACTCATCATGCTTTGAAGTTCGGAGCCACAATTTCAAATGTACGATTGTCTTTGTGTGTGTCATTAATGGCTTTTCTTTTTATACTTTCGGGATGTATAGTATAATATTTTGTTCAAATCAAAGTGAAGACTGGAAGGTAACTCACAATTAGTACCTGCAGTTAAGCATTTACACCATCAGATTCTCTATTGATATCAGTTTAGTCAAGTAGGTACTCAACCAGTAACAAAATGTGCACAACAGTCAAATGAACTATTTGTGTTAAATCCTGATATAAGTGAAAGTGTCAGGTATATTGTGAAGTCTCTTCAATGTGACTTCTTTAATGGTATTCGTTCTATGTGGAAGGCACTCAGCTACTGCAGTAATACAGAAGGAACAAGGAAGAAGAAAGGGTTAAATTAATATCCACGGAAAGTGACATACTATTATGATTTTACCATTGTGCAATAGAAATAAAGCATATATCAAGTGGATTAAAAACAGGCTGACAGATCTCAAAAACGAGGTATCACCGGGGATTTCAGATTGAATGAATGTTCCCAATGTTCCCTTGGGTTCTATGCAAGGCCTAATATTTTTTAGCAATTTCACCAATGGTCATGTAAACATATCCCTAAATACAATCTGTAAATGACAGGATGGTATACAATGATGAAGATTGGTCAGTCAGAAAGAAATTGGGAATGGTACAGGAAAGAACCACAAAATTATTCAAAGGAGAATTACTTGCAGGGGAAAATAAATAAATACATACATACATACATAAAGCATTCCATCTGTTTGGTTTATCAGAAAGAAGATGGGAAGAGGTGAGTTATACACGTAAGTAATTCACAGAGGGGAAAATACCAAGTAAGAAATAAGAAATTACTCTTCCGTCTAGCAGGAGAACCATGGGCTGGAAAGGCAAGCCAGGTAGACTGAAAGTAAGGTACCTTTTTAACAACAAAGATGCTTATCCGTTGGGGAAAAAAACTTCCCAGGGAAATACCAGATACATTTTATGATCTCTTAAGGCCAAAAGGAAGACATGTTTTAGCCAAAACCAGAGGGTTTTGTTTAACATAAGAATAACTGGATATAGTGTAAAGACATATAAGCAGACAAATTGATCATATTCTGTGAGTATGAATGTATGCAGATTTACCAGAGCCAACATTTCCTCATCTGCCTGTGGTATGTCTCATTAAGACAATTGCTTATTAAGAACTGTCTTCTAAGGAGGTGTATTATCATTGTGTAATCTTACCTTAAGGGATATTATGAAAGAAAAAGTTTATCAAACATTTAGAAAGTGTAATACAACAATACAACTTGTCTTGCAACACTATGAGCTGCTGGAGACAACAGCCCTTATTTATGAGATACAAACCTGAGGTAAAACACAGTGATGAAATGGAATTCATCATAGTTTAGCAAATATTAATAGTCTAAACATGAAAATACTGACACCACATATGCTTTGAAGTACTCGGCAAAACTAAAGTGTGTCTCGCTGTTACTTTTAAAATAATTAGAACCACAATACATCTTCAGATACTTTCTGCTTCTATCAAACATAGACATAACAGTAATTAATAACTGTTAGCATCCTCCCCCTCTTCCATTTTATAGCATATTATATCTCCCGGAAACTTGCTGAGCCAGTTACATTAGCAAAACCAGAGAGTAAATCCATTCAAAACAGTGTGAGTAAAAGCAGAATCTGTCTATTTGCTTTTGCATGGTCAGAACAAAAGGTTCCATTGCTGCTTTTACAGCTAAATAGCATTTTATAATGAGCTCTGAAATTTTTGGGCAAGTCAGATTACAAAGTTGGTTTAACATCAGACACTCTATTGTTCAGATGTAGGATCACTGTGATGTCCGGTCTCTGAAAACTAGTTTTTTCTTTTGATATCAAAAAAACCCACTGAAGTAATCCACAAAGAGCTCAGGCCTCAGGAAAGAAGTCTGAAAAACAAACACTGTTAAAGATTGGTCAGACGCAATTATGTGGCTGACAATTACATATGATAACAATTAAAATGATGTTATTCCAACCACATGGCATCTTAATACAGCAGATCTCCAAGCAAATAACGTGTCACATAATAGGTTTTGATTGATGTTGTCAGCAGCCTTTTGAATGTTATAGATACCTTCCCATCAATGCCTCAGAAATCAGTGCAGACTACTGACCTCATCCTAAACTGAAACAATTTGCATGTACCTAAATGCTCTGATTCTAACTGCTCGGTAACCTCAAATTCTTGTTTTACTAGATGATTAGATAAATGCATACATGGTGTCCAGCTGCTTCCTTCCAGTTGTAAATAATTGAGCTAATATATGCATTAGTGGTTTGAGTGAAAACACTAGATGTTTTCTGAGAGGTCTTTCAGTTACCTGCCAGTACAGCTCTGGGAAGATATATCTGATTAGAAGTCAGCTGAAAGACTCCAAACAATTGCTGAAGTCCATGTGTTGGTTGGCATAGGGGACCTAACCAGAGAGCGTAAGGGAGCTGCCAAGGAGCTGCCACTGAGCAGCGTGAGCCTACTCTACTGCTGACTTTAATTTGCGTTACAAAAAATAGGGATGAGTTAATGATTGCTAAACCAACAAATCATCCTCCTATTGGAGGAGCCCCAGAGGACATTCTGTCTCCAGTGGTGATATAACCAGTAAGCAAACACATTGTCACATTGCCTAGAATGGGCATACAAAAAGCAGCAGGGATGTGACCAGGAATTTGGAGTATTTTCATGGTGCCAGTCTCCACACATGTTCTTGGCTTAGCCTCCAGCTCCTTGTTTTCCTCTAGACCAGCATGAGGGACAGCCCAACAACTACTCTTCAGATCTGTGATGCAAGTTTTATTGTTTCCTTCTGTATACTGTTAAGTAAGAAGAGAAACATAACGTCTTAAAAATGAATTGAGGAATAATACCATACATTTGTTAGAAGGACAGTTTTTGCTACCATTGTTGTTTTAAAAAAACAACTATTTCTGCTTTGGCATCTAAATGATGATTGCAACATCACAGCTGGAAAACCAGCTGTCTTTTCTAACCACGGCTGCCATGAACACAGTTCTCCCACTGTAGGCTGTGGAGTCAAGAGCACATTGAGAGTGAAGATTCAGTTGAGATATTCCAACAGTTTTGTCAGCATTGTTAAAGGTGAGCAAAAATCTTGTGTTATTCACATCAGTTTCACAGAGTATGTTATGCAGCCACAATGCAAGATCTCGCCCGTTACAAATATGTGGGGTTTTATAACCAATGCATTGTATTTTTTCCCATTCTTTATAACAGATCCCACTAAAGATCAAGAAAAATATGAGGCAATAAAACTCATGAACAGACAATGCAACTCAGCAGTTATTCTTGACACCTCAGTCATAAATATGTTTCTGTCCTGAGTTAACAGTTCTTTAGTGTATGCCACAGCTTTATCTAAGCTGCCTCTCCAGTAAGCAATGGTCTCTGCACATGGCTGTAATCTTACTGTGAAGGAAATACATTGGTTTTCTAAGAACAATAAAAGAGGATCTCTGCAAGAAAAATTACATTTGTTGTCTTTATGCACCAAAATTGGCTAGCCTCACAGGAGACCATGTTCTCCAGAAGCCTGAAGGACCAGCTCATTGCAGTACACCACACCGGAAGAAAACTCTCCTTATCCATATAGCTCTAAACTTTCAGCACCAATCAGACAGTCACATCCCTTGTCCTGAACTGCAGAGAACTCTCTCCAAATAATCACTTTCATCAGTCAAGTCACATGATACCTGGACTTTACAGCTATGAGATCTCAATGTTGTGCAAGAATACGTTAGACAAGATGTCCAAGTCATTAAAGAGACGTCAGTAGAGTACGTAAACAAGTCACATTATACAAAAACAGGTGTAGCCATGCATCTGCAAAGATGTAGCCACAGCCATATTCTCCGAAGAGCTGAGTGAACAGTATGACAGAGCTAGTTCAGCTGATAACTATTTTCCATCCCTTACATCCAACACTGTTCTCTGTACATTCAGAGGCTACTTCATAAGTTAAATCCTCGTGAGGCTGAAGCATGAGCAGAGGTGATTAGCATGGGATCAGGGCCTCTTGTTTCCTTCATAAAGACTCTAATACAAAGGGACTTTGATCTTTAGGGGGATTTCTACCACAGTGCAAAATAATAGTGATGATAACACAACAGTAATAATAGGTACACATAGCAATGCTGAACCTTGAACACGTATCCATTATAAACACAGAAATACTCAGTTGTCTACTATAAGAGCACAGGTCACAGACTCTTTAGCTTTGTTTCTCTCCTACACAGCCAAAAGTAGGCAGAAAATTTATTGAAATATATTTATTAGCTGGTAAACAGTATCTTTTCCAATTGGCATGTCAGGAATTTGGGGAGTTGAGCTCTTAATGTGTATCTAAGAATTTATATAACTTTAGAAGCAAACAGAATATTTGAGCTGTGGAAGAATCTACAAAAATGACCAAAAGAGCAGAAACTTTCTTTGAAAATTGGACAGGAGATGTTGTGACACACATCTAAATTCCCGGCAGAGTTTTGAAAATCTTATCATGTACCTAGAAATCAACAGGGAGCTCAATTTCTTATTCAATTGATTCTATATATTACTTTTTTTTTTAAAGAATAAAAGAGAAATTACCAACTGGACCAGGTTCCAAAGGCCAGAGTAACTTATCCCACCAATAGCCATACTTTGCTGCCACATCCTCCACTGAGGCTCTCATTTGCAGTGTGGCAATGAATCGCAAGCTGCTAAACTGGCAAAAAAAGGTGGCCAGAAGCTTGATCTTAACACCACCTCTACACCACTACAAACCAGGAATTGCATCCATCCTAACTCAGGCACGGCCCCACCGTATGATGAATGGGTGATCTGAACAGCCCTGTGATAAAAGTATGAGTGAACCTCAGCCCTGAGGCAGGTGCTATTTCAACCTCCTCATCTCTTGCCAAAATGCGCATTTTCTGAAGGAAGCACTTGCATTTGGGGTTTCTAATGGATAAGCCTCTCACCAAGTCAGAGGTTAGAGCATATGAATTCTTCCTTAAAAATGACACAGTCTTCCAGACCAAAGAGCTGCGATTGACACAAGGTATGCAGAGTACTTATTTATGGAGTAAACACAACTATTATTTGTTGCCAGATCTAATGCAGCAGAACTTGGCTTTGGACATACATAGCAGCAGTCTAGCATTTTCCTGAAGTCTTTCTGTCACAGTGATTCATCCATGACAGCGAAAGAATATCTGTATTTCAGATGTATGCAGAAAAACAGCATCGCTGCCTGGGGAAATCAACAGTCCAAGAACAGAGGGGCAAAAAAAGGAGTCCAAAGAGTAAAACATTCAGAAGGTCAACAACAGTGAGATTTTCTGCAGACGTTATAGGAAGGGAATAAGTAGATTGAAAGTGGAGAAGGCAGTGGCCTTGTGAAAGAATTCTGGGATGCTGAATAATATCAGTGGGACTGCATGGAAGAAGCTAAATATCTCTGTTATTTTCTGATCAAAAGAAATCTGTTGAACTCCAGACTCACTGAAACGTGATGAGCTAGTGCTTCAGAAAGGGGTTGAAAATAGGGAGGTGGGGCTGCTTGCATAGTTTTGCTTGGCATAGTTTCATTTTTTGCAGAAATGAAAAGAAAAAGCTCAACTCTTCCCGGGGCAGTTATCAATTATTTTTCCCCCTTGGATTACAACACACACAAACATAAGCAACCCTTTTGGTTATGTTGGCCTGGAGTCCTGTCCAGGCTTTCCACGTTGAGCTCGTGAGGAGCTGTCCCACTCTGGGTGTGTTGAAAGTCTCTCCCCTTGAAAATGCATTTGGGCTGGTGCCTTGAAGTGACATTTGAAACCTGCCCATGCTGCTTTGCTTTTTTTCCCCTTCTTGTTGTCAAGCTCATCATGCTGAGTCATATCTGCAGCTAGATCATAATGATTATCCTGAAATGTCAGCAGCTGCTCTTTTCACCCCCATATGGTGCCAGATTTAGGATGAGGTTTCCCTAATGCATAAACAATGACTATAATTGTGGTTTTTGACAACCAAGGTATCACAGAGATGTTATTCTGTTGTAAAAAAACTGCATTTCCACGGTTGTAATGAAGGGGTGGGTCATACTGACCCATACGTTTCTTTGTATTTCTCCCCAAAGAAAGCCTATGACATAAGTGAATCCCTGTCAGCACGGCTGTTGGACATCGGATGTTGTTTGACAGGGGAAACAGCTAAAAGCTTTAGCAGTTAATATCTTCCTAACTGTGAGAGCATTATTTGCCTAATTCCAGAGATGATTGTTTGATAGACAAAAACCTGGCTTTAACTTCTATTCCCTTAATTTAGATGCAATTTCCTTGCGGTTCTCAGATTGCTCTGTCTTCTCCCTTAGTGCTGCTTAAAGTTACCAGCTCTCTTTAAAAGTCGACTGAATAAAAAGTTGAGGTATCAGAGAAATAAAAAACAAAACAAAACCAAACTAAAACAAAACAAAACAAAAAACTACCAGGAGTTGACGAAAGTAATGAAAAACCAAGGCTCTATCTCTTCTTTCATTTATAGACGTGCACCAAAAGCATCTCCACTATCTAGTATCTGTGGAGATAGAAGATAGTGGAACTGAATCAGTGGGAGGGCAATCTAGCCCCAGAAACTCCATTCTGTATTTTAATGCCAAATAAAGCAATACAGAGATAAATGAAAGATAAGCAAGTAGAAAATTCCATAAGGGCAAAGGCAGGGTGAACATGATGTATTATTATTGAAGATTGGGAGAAGAGTAATTGAAGCTGACGGAAGTAACCACCTCCCTTCATTTGAGATAACAGATCCAAGTAAGTTCTTTGATGAAGCAATACAGGTTTCTGAGACAAGGCAAAAGTACAGTCTACATCTTGAATAATGTGGGCAGAGGGTACTGCTAGTTGATGCTTTGGTAAGGGTGGATTTGTGTGTATGCATGTACAAAAAACCAAGCTAGCTGAGAGCCAGAAATAAGCTCTAAACACAGCAACTAAAAGGAAGCTATCTAGGCATAAATGCCTAAAGGGAGAGCTTATCAGGGGTGCTGAACAAAAAGTGTGATGCTATAAGCAAAGATACTGTCTTTGGTGGTTTGCACCTGCAGTCAGAGCAAGGGGAGTTTGCGTGTTCTTTGTAAATGGGTAGAACTGCATCCAAGAAAGGCCTGGCTCCATCAATGGTTTAGCTTCCTAACTAGAATAAGACCAGATTTGTAGCCACCTCTGCCAAAGGAAGGAGTATTGTAGGTAACAAAACTGACTAAAGAGAAGACTACAGACAAACCTGTCCTGAGAAAGGTAAGGATGTTGTAATTAATTAGATCTTGCTGTAATGAATTAAACTCACTACATTGTAATGAATCAAAAGCCATGTGTACTGAAATTATTGCAAATTACCTCTGCCGTAACCCAAAGTGTACATGTCCTGTGCTTCCCATGACATCAAGCAGTACATGTCACCCTCCTGATTGGCAGTTAATTTGGATCTCTAGTGCTAAAACCATGCTGCGCTTCCACATCCATAACTGAAAAGTAAAATCAGTCTGATTGGAAGCTATTCCAATCCCTCATAAACTAGACACAAAAGAAAACCTGTAAGATGTCAAACACCCAGTCACTGTAGGATTTTTTTACGCATCTTTACTTCCTATATGTAGCTCTTCTCTGGGCATCTTGTTTCAGCCACCTAGATGAGATGCATCTCCTTATATTTAGTTGCCTAAGAGTTGTCTAAGAGATAACTCAGTTGTCTATGCCTCCTTTATAGACATGGAGGTAGATGTTCACTTCCAGAAACATGTCTCCATAGCCTAAAAAGAAATCTAAGTTAGATATCTCTGAAAAATAGTCCAGTCCATCTTTCTTCATTGACTGAAGAGGGGGTCTAGGCAGCTAGTCAGTCTAAACACACTACTTCGGGACAGCAGAATTCAAGTGATACAAACAGTAGTTCTTGCATGTTGGGGCATGGTGCATTTGTTGAACCTTTCTCAAGGGAATCTGTGGTTACTCATGTAACCTTTCTTGTGTGTGTCAAAAATGACACTGTCGAATGGAGTGAGCATCTGAGAATAGAAGATCTGAGAAAAGCTCTGAGAAAAGACAGCCATTGGGCAGGCTGATTGGAACAAACTTCACCTGGCTTCTTTCCATGAAGGAGCACTACCTGTCATTCAGTATTCCTCCCTCATAAACAGTTGTGTGTGGTGGGAAGAAAAAAAAAAAAAAGAGTACTTGTGTCGTCTCCAAAGGGTGTGGCTTGTTTAGGAGGTTAGATTTGAGCACCATGGTTGTCTGAATGAGGAGCAGTAGGAAAAGAGAGCATTTTGATGTGTCTGTCACCCTGTAAGGAGTAATAGGAGGTTGTTTTATTGTTCCTCCAGCATAATGTAAAAGGATGATTTGTAATGAGGCAGAATCTAGGGTAAATAGCTCTTGCTATAATACTTTGCCTTCAGATATCTTAAGAGGTAATCTGCGGTGGGTATGCTTGCTGTAAATCAGAGGCTCTGTCTTTGCATTTGGAAGTCACTATTATTATGTTAAAGGGTGTATGCTTACACAGTTCAAGTATGGCATTTGGAAAGAAGTAATTTCACCTCAGAGTAGAAGTTTCCCTGGGGCGCAAATCTTCAACACTGAAATTTTCTATGTGTACTTTGACAAACGCATGCCCGGTGGGCATGTGCCAAATTATGCCTTTGAAGCCATGGAAGCCTGGCTGTGGGAACCTAGAACCTTGAAGAGTTTCTCAAGGGAGAGGAAGCAGAGCCAGCTGGACTCATTTTCTATAGACAGAATTTAATTGCTAGCTAGTAGCTACTACATTAGAAAAGAAATCATTTCAGAGACCTGGAACATGCTGGTGTTAAGCCCTTGTTAGAGGAGCTGGGTGGCAGCCTGACTCCTGTGACCTGTCCAGGTCCCTCTCTCTGCACATTCTTTTTAACTCCAGTGTTTACCGTCACGGTAAAATGTGATCATAGTTACAAGAAGCAACACATAGTTGTCATTACTCAGCACCTAAGACCAAACAGTAAATAGTCTGCTTTTGAATGCAAGCCAGATGAGGAAAGAACAGTTTCTCCAGAGCTAATGCATATCAGTTCAGAAGACTTACAAACATTACACTAAAACTCTGTAGTAAAATTGATGTACAGCCTCTTCCGTAAGCAGTTTATTCTCACAAGCCAGTGGTGGCTGGGGTCTATCTTCCTTGTTCTCTGAGCTGTAACCTTGCAGCCCCTGAGGGAGAGGCTCCTCTTTGTGGTAGCAGAAGTGTGTTTGCTCCATGAGCTCTTTTTTGACTTCATCCCTCTCCGATGCTCTCAGGTAGGTCCTCCATCATCCTTAACTCACACAGACAAATATACGTGATATTTTGTTTGTTCACTACAAAAGATAGAAGACTGGACTGAAACATTGCCCTAACAGTAGGAAGTGTGTGTGTGTATGAAATAATAATTCACATGTATAGTACTATTAAGATACTGTTTCTCAACCAAAGTCTTTATAAAAATAGCACTTCAGATAATAACAAAATGTCCTACTGAGGGAAATTACCCAGTGGAAGGGGGCTCAGGAAACACCTTTATCACTGCTCTGAGGTCAGAGCTAATTGGCAGACAACAAACCTTACAAACCCAGAAGTTGATTGCTGCCTTCTGCTTTTCTCCACTGACAAATGAGCACACCTCTCCCTTTATTACTCTCGTGGTTTATTTTTACTTGCATGCAGACCTCAGATAAGATCCGTCCATCATTCTGTTGGACTCTGTACAAAAAAGGAGTGAGAGCATCTCCACTCTACAGTTTACAGTCTGGGCAGAGAAGGGAGAAGAGGGAGGTAAAGGTTCCTCCCTTTTTCCATGGGGAGAAAATGCTCTGATCCACAGAGATGTTTAGATGTTTTGCTGATTTGTGCCTAATAGATCAGACTCATAACCACATTAAAATATCGTCAAGCACCAGCTGATCTGCTCTCTCCATGCACATCCTCTTCCTGCACCGTGAGGGTGAAGTAACTAGACCTGTTTCACTACAGGTTAAAACATCACTACCATTGTATGCCCAACATTGCTACCAAAAACCTATTCCTGCAGAGCAACCTGCACTGGCGAACTGGTAAAGATTAAAAACAATCCAGCAAAACCAGAAAACCAAAAAATCCTCCCATATTTTAAACCAGATTAGCTGCCTTCTCATGGCAGCAGAGTTGGTTGCACTGGCTTCATTTGCTCATGTAACTACACTTTGGATCACATCAGCCTGTGTCTGCCCTGGGTAAGAGTGCACACAAGGACAGTTACTGCTGTTCAACTGAGACACAATAGCTTGTTAAATTGTCATAAACTGATCATAAGTCTGAGTCCCAAATGGCTTACCCGAGGTCACCCAGCAGTTTGAGACACACCCAGAGACTGAACATCATCTCCGGAGTCCAGCCTAGTGTCAGATACAATGGCACTTTTCCTCTCTAATTGCAACCAATTGTCACTATCTCCTGGTGGGTGTAACCAGGAGAAAATGGACATGGGAATGAACTCAGACTGTCCAGTGAGCCCTTCCAGTTTCAGCTGAGGCTTGTTGGCAAGGCTCCATCAGGAAAACTCCATGGTTCCACCAAGTCCTGTCTCTCCAAAGACAGCAAACGATTGGATATTGTTGAATAACTCAGAGAGAAGTTCTTGAGAGACGTGTGAGTGTTGCTGCCAGACGGCAAGTTTCAGGCAGAGGGCGAATAAGTTGCAGAAATAAAAAGCATTTTTGACCCTGGAGAAGATTGTTCAGCTCAGTGCCTTCCTTTCCTGCTCATCAGAGTAGCGGAGTGCTACAGTTACTGCACATACTTTATTAGCATTATATTGATCTGAAAAGCAACTAACATGGGAGATGTAAAAATGAAATAGCGGGGCAGAGTGATCCAGTGCTGGAGGAGCGCTGCTTTCCACAAGCCATGTAAACCCTAATTAATAGACAAAGGGCTCTATTCTTCGCCTGCGTTTAACTCCCCCCTTCTTGCTTCTCTTCCCTTTAACCGTACTCCTTTTCACCTTCCAGTCTGCAGCAGCATATACAGGGCCTGACGAAAGCCCACACAAATCAATGGCAACACTCCCATTGACTTCAGCGGGCTTTGTAACTAGCAAAGAGGGAAGAGAATAGGTGATTATTTTTCCTTTCCAAATGACGAGCACACACACACACACACCCCCCCCCCCCCAGTAAAACAATCCATACAGCAGTCATAAGTGCTTTATATTGTGCAGTGCATGGGCATAATTACTCCAACCCTCTAAAGAGCTAGCAGCAGTTGGTCTCTCTAATGCTTGGAAAATTATTTTAAATAGACTTCATATCCACAAAATAGGATTTTTTTAGATTGTAAATACCTAGGGTCAGATCTCAGCAGTTGTTACCAGCGTATCTGCGCTGACTTCAAAAAGGATAGTCAATTCGCACATACAGAAGAACTGGTCCAAACCAGTACTTGCTGCACATTCAAAATTATTTTGATATCTAGGAGCAGTTCTCTCAAAGCCATAAATGCAGGGTCAACCCTGCTCTTGCCCTCCAGCCAATTATCTAGGCATGATCTTGATTAATGACTCACCTGGCTCTTCTTTGCATTCAAGCAGACTATCATTCTGTGTCTCTACAACATCTCCATCTATCTTCCCTACTCTACAACAGAGCACAAAAAGATTCTTCCACCTCTTCCCCTTGATTCATTGATGTAGCGACTTTGCTGTGAAGAGTAAAAATCCCAGGTGTATTTAAAAAGTTATTTTCTTCCGCCTCATGCCTGCCTGCAAGTTTATCTCCTTAACAAAGCGCTGTGATACAGGGGGGGAAAACCTGTCACTAATTTAGTGCCCTGGACATCTAAAACAACTTTGTTCTGAAAAGCTGCATGCTTTTTTGGCAAGGCTTGGACAAAAATGAGCCAACTGTATATGATTTTAGGCCATATGCAAATGCTTTTACCCCAAACGGTGCATGGAATACTATCTTTCTAATCCTTCCACTAAAATATGATTTGTGGCTGTTCTTCAGAACGTCTGCCTGATTAAACATCCTTGAAAAAAACACGCATGGGATTGTAATAAAGAAAAATAAAAAGGTTTCTTTTAATCAGTAATTAAGTAGCAATTAAGCATAATTATTACAATTTGTATCTAATTTATAATATCTGTAGAATGAACAGATGTAATTTATCCTCCAATAGTCAACAGTGTTTGGCTTAAGCAAAGCCACCTTACACTTCCCTTCACATGTGCAACAGCGAAGGACACTGTGGATGGTGAGTGGCAGGGGTGGGAACATTCAGCTGTGGGGTAGGAACTGCTCAGTCATCCGGAAGCATGTGAAAATACCTGTACAGACAACATAAGGTTTTCCTACTGTCTTCAGCAGAGGAATCTTCCCTTTAAGTCAAGTGATAAACATCTCCAGGCTTATAACCTCAAGTATGAGGAGCTCTCACTTTGGTGTAGCTGGTACAGTAACTCTGTTCCATGTTGCAATCGACCTTTGCAAAATGCACCCGTACGCTATTTTTTCTACAAAATATGATTAAAATTGGTCAAGTCATTTTCATGTGGTGGCTAGGGGGAGTTCTTCATTATTAGGCTAGGTAAAATTACTTAGTTTACTGAGTTGCTGAGTAACTCCGAGAGAAAAAGGTTTTAATTACAAACTTTAGGTTAATTTTCTTGACTCCACAGTTTTTAAACACTTAGGAAACACGGGCATGATCTTAGACTGTCTGGAGGCAGCCAATCTGACTACTTTCTGCCATGGACACTTTCAAATAAAAATATTAGGAAATTTTCTCTGTTGTCTGACCTTGTTTCAGGTCTATCTGAGCCATACATGACTTGATGGCAAAAAATCAGTGTTTATAATACAGCTGATATTGCCACAGAGCTGTGTTTGGAAAGTTAGGTGATGGGTGGCTGTAAAAGCACCTTAAAAGTTCTCTGGAATCACTCAGTATAAAACATACACATTTACAAACCAGAAGCTCTAGCATTTGTGCAACAATGGGAAATTCCTACAACACATCTCTTGCAAAGGTGAACTTACGAACCTGGCTCAAGGAGAAGTAAAAAACTGTACATTGGATGGATCCAGAATGTCCTTCAAGCGCACAAGGCTGAACGCGTATGTCCTGCCCTTACCCTGATGCTATGCCAGGCTGAGAGCTGATCCCGCAGGCATTCCCACCGCATTCCCACCGTTTGGGGAAGAAGATGCCCAAAGGGAGCATGCTCCTAAGAAGCTGCAATAAACTAGTGTACTAGTATTAAATCCAACCAGCCTAAGTTCCTAAATTTCCAAGAGTTGCTTGGGACTTGAAAATGAAAAGGAACCTGTTGAGATATTAAAATCTGGCTTGTTACTTTGGAGAACCAGACAGGTCTGTAGTTTTCTCAGTGACAGAAGCCTCACGTAGTTTGTGGGATTGATAAAGATTTCATGGGTTTCTTACCCCTTGCAGGAGCAATGTAAGCCTGCTAAAAAGATTGCTATACAGCAAAAACCTTACTGAAGGCAATAGTTTCCTGACAGAATGGAACGTTAAAACCTAGCCATTTGAAACTTGTAGTAAGGAGAGAGATGCATATTCAAATGTTTATCTCTTTAATTTTCCAACACCTAATCTCTTAAATGAGCATAATCAGAAAAGAGGCATTCTAATTCTGTTGTGGGGAAGAGAAGGCGCCAGAGATCGAGTGATAACCAGGCTGTGTCTCAAGCCATTCTCATGGGACTTTGGCTGTGTTTGAACCCAAATTGGGGAGAAGAGACTTTTTCAGGTACTGCGTCTGCCAGAATTCAAACAGCAGACGCACTTCTGCTCTCATGGCACAAATGCAAACCTTGGACAACCTCAGTTTTACAAAAAAGTCGTGCTTGACTATTTTGCTTTGGTTTACATAAAGATCTTTCTCACACACGTATACCTCGAAGCTAGAAGAACAATAAGATTGTGAAGTTAGTCACCCAACAGGTAGAAAGTGCCAGACATGAGGTTACATATGCAATCCAAATTCAGTTCCTTAGGTGAACTCATGATTAGACATGCTTTAATTACATGGCCACATACACTTTTTCCACAAGACAAAGATAATGTGAGCTTGACTTATTAGAGGAGCAAAGAGTAATACCACGTGCTGTGCTGGACAGTCCTGACGAAAGACAGAACTACCAGGTCTGCATGGCAAGAATGGGGTTGAACAACCAGCTCTACCCCGGATGGTGGAGGCGGGAGGCTGTGAAATGCCCTGCTGCCATTCCAACAGGTTCCTTCCCTCCGCAGTGCCAGTAACCTCCTGCGCAGACATGTGAGGAGAAAGGGAGGTAGCAGGCTAGGGGCTGCAGCAGCGTGGTGTTCTACGCACCACCAAGGGAATCGCAGACAAAAAGGGGCAGACTGCAGCCAAGGTTGCTCCCTAGCCTGTGACCCATTTTGTTTTCCGTGGCAATCTGGTTCACATTACAAGTACAGTACTGACAAAGTTGGGGTGGTTGCTTTTGATTCTTTTTTTCTTTTGGCTGTTCTGGCCTTTGCTGGCAGTTCCGTGGCTTTTGTCACCTCTCCTCTAAATATTTCTTTGTTCAGCCTTGCGCCTTTGAAACTTTATACCCAGGTCTAGCTATCTTTGCTTTCCTAGCCCTCCGAACAAAGTAGTCACAATCTCGTAAGCAAGCGTGGACTCACCCAGGCCTTCAGTTTTCGTAAACGAAAGACCCCCGCATAATTGCTACAGCTCTAATCATCTGCTGCCTGAAAATACACCAGCACCCTCTGAACCACAGTGGGTATTGCAGATATTTGGGTTGACTTCTACAATCACTTCAACGTGCAGGCGTTGGCTTCCTCGAACCCCTGTCAAGTCACCACATTCGGGATGGCAGGGGGCGGAAAGCCCCGGCAGAGGCTCTCATCTCCCAGATATTAGCAGGAGACTGGGCCGGGGCAGCTTTAACCTCGACTCTCGAACCATGATTTATCCCTTTCTGTTGCCAGTGAGGCACCTGGCAAGGAAAGCCCGGGCTCCTCCGAGGGAGCTCCCCAGCCAAGCGTCCGGCCGGGGCCACCCGACCTTTGCTGGGCTCGCCCATCACGGGGGTACGGTAAGCAGGCAGGCTGCAGAGACCTGAGGAGGCTTCAAAGGCGGCCAGCGCCTGCGGGCGAGCCAGCCGGGCCGCAGCGGGCCCCGCACGGCGCGCTGGGGCAGGGCCGAGGCCGGCCGCAGGAGGCTGGGGCGGGGCGGCGCAGCGCGGTCGCCGCGGGCGGGGGAGGCGGCGCTTTTCCCGGCGTGGCGGGGTTCCGCCGCCCGGCAGGCGCCAGGCCCGCGGGCCCCGGGAAGTCCCCCCCTCAGGTGCGCCGCTCCCGGAGTCCTGGCAGCCGCTCCCGCCCGCTCCCCGGCAGCCTGGCGGCGGGGCGAGCGGGCCGGCTCCGCGCCGCCGCCCGCCCCCGGCCGCCGCTCCCCCGCCGGGGGCCTGGCTGCCTGCGGAACGCGGCGGGGGAGGCCGCGGATCCCCGGGGAGCCGCCCGGCCTCGCTCGCTTCTTCCTCCCTGGAGTGCAGCCGCCGCCCCGCGCTGCCCCTGCCCCCGGAGCGGGGCTGCAGCCGGGAGCGGACCGGGGCATCCAGCCCGCGAGGGCGGGAGGGTGCGACCCCCCTACCACCCGGCTCCCGGCCGTCCCGCCCGCGGACAGGTGGCAGCGGCCCCACCGTCGGAGCGGCCGCTGCCCGCCGCGGGTGGAAGGGCTGGACGCGGCCGGACCCTCGGGTCCCCGCGTTTAGCCTAATCTAATAGCAGCAGTGATTAGACTTGATTACTGTTTGCGCGCAGATCTTTGCGGCTGAAGGGAGATTTAAAAATCAATAGTAAAGTCGCACGCCTGACTGCTTGGGCACTTATGGAAAAGCTGTTGGCCAAGGCCAATAAATCAATCCTCTTTTTTTCTTTCGCTGTCCTGTTTGTTTCTTTTCCGCCTCCAGAATTTTCTTCCTTGCAGAAGGGAACCACATCTAACAAGGCGCCACTTGGAAACACATCACGCTCGGAGCCAACGTGCTAATTATAGATTAGGGAGAGGTAAAACTCGGTGTGGAACGACATAGTGGGGAAAAAAAAAAAAAAATCCAAGCTGATCAAATTCAGAATGACATCAAATATATTATGGTCGCTTAAAATCCTATCTTTAAGAGGATGCTGCGTAATTCTCTAAACCCCATGACTCATTGCCACCAGTTTCTGCTCGGAGAAGTTGGAATTCACTGAAAGTTATGCTGTGGTCAGCGGGCTTTCAGACCTCCGAGAGTTTTTACGACCCCAGTCGAGGTACGTCCAGTATTTCCAGCCTGACACGGCAGCAGCCTGCAGACGGAGCAAGTAAATGAAGGGGACGCGTTTAACAGGCTTCACACGTTTCATTTATTTGGGTTTGAACTGAGGAGCCGAGCTGAGCCTTGAATCACCAGCGAAGGAAGAGCATAATTACTTGTCATTATATTAATTCCGATTTATAAATAATGTTTCTGGCTTTATTTTATTCAATGCTTAATTTAAAAATAATGATTAAAAATTAGCCCTTGGGCTACGTGCTGGATTATAGCCAGATGCGTTATTACTTCTCCTCGGGACTCCGGAAATATCTAAATGGACTGGGAGGGAAAATGAAGATTTCCCACTCGGTTGGTTATGATGGCAGGACAGTGCTACGCCTTAAGCATCTCAGATTTTAATTGTCCTGAAAGGACGAGCTATTTCACCAGAATCAACTCGTAAATGTTGGGGAGAATCACGCCTGCTGAAAGGTGCGGTGCGTGCCTTTGATATCCTCCCCGCCTCGCACACGGGGGAAACACGCAGCGCCGCGTTTCTGGGTCTGTCTGTATATACACACACGCGTGAGGGAATCGGAGGGGGCTGCACATCTGCGCACACGCGTAAATTTCTCTAATATGTTTGTATGTTCCGTGTTCCCCGATTTAGAGCACTTCCCAGGTACTGCAAACACTGATGAACCAACAGCCTTAGGTAGCAAATGAATAGTTCCCACACACGTACACACACCCCCCAAAAAAGGGAAAGGGAGAAAAAGAGAGGAAAAAAGAAAGGAGAGGAACGGGGAACTCGATTTGTTCTCATTTGTTTATCTCTACATTCCCCCCCCCTCCCCCCCCCCTTTCTGCAAATTCATTTGAATAGCTTTCAAGCTGCAAAATGGAAATGTGGCTCCTGCCCTCTATTTCAGCAGCAGCGTCCTGGCAACAGAGCAATTTTCTATCATCAAGGATAAATGGCATCGAACAGAACATTCTGATAAAAAAGAAAAAAAAGCTTTAGTCCAAGAAGCCCATGATTGCTGCCCTTCCTGTCTGTCATCCCTTTACAAAATCCTCTCCTCCAAACCTGAGCTGCATGCTGTCAGAGCTAATAATGTCTTCTAAAGAAAAGGGGAAGAAACAGCATTCATGCACAATGTTCCCATTTATTACATAGAGTGCTTATTTAAAAATTGCAAATATCTTTGTTTGGTTCACTGCAAATTAAAACCAAGATGTAGGAAGTTACACGATGCAACAATTATTCATGTCACAGCAGAGCATCAAACCCTCGTATCTTGCTTCTCCATTGGTTAATGTGTGTGTGTGTGCGGGTGCGGGTGCATGCGTTGTGTGTAAGGCAGGGAATATCCCTTGTTGTGAAAATAAAAACCACTTCAGGTAAGTCTGTGTTTTGTTGTTTTAGAGCCGGGGGCGGGGGGAGTCATTACTGACACACAGCAGGAAGATGCTGTGCGTGTGCTGTCCCTGGGGTCCCGCGGGGGGTTGAGCCCCGGCACCCACAAGCCTGTCAGGGAACGGGGTGCTTGGGTGGGGTCGCGGGGTTCTCTCGGTGCACCCAGTGCTCCCGGACCACTGGGCTCCCGCTCCTCGCCCCGGCAGCACCCCCTGCAAACGCAGCCCCAGCGCCGGTTCCTTGAGGCTGGCTGCTCGCCCCGGGGAGCTGATGCTCCAAGGGGCCTCGGTAGTAAACGCAGCTGCGGGAATGGCCCGTCCGAGCCATCCCGAGATGATTCCGGTTGCGGGGGGGGGGGGGTTACACTGAACGGAGCT
Organism: Rhynochetos jubatus; assembly: GCA_027574665.1. Classification (NCBI taxonomy): domain Eukaryota; kingdom Metazoa; phylum Chordata; class Aves; order Eurypygiformes; family Rhynochetidae; genus Rhynochetos; species Rhynochetos jubatus. Next base: position 27,142,085 of record CM050653.1, read on the forward strand.
GTGCCCAGAGGCCGCCTGCCGCGTCCAGGGACCGGGACGGCGAGGCAGTAAGGCGCGCCGTGAGGTGACACAGGCCGGGGAGAGGCGGGGGACGGCAGAACCCCTCACCGCCCGGTGACCCCTCCCGCTTGACCCACGGCCTGGGAGAGGCGGGAGGGAGGGAGCGAGGGCCGCCGCCGCCGCCGGGTACCCGCACCGCCCCCCCGCACCTGCGCCGGGGACAGCCCGGCCGGGAGGGCTAAGAACAGCCCACCGGCCGGGATGACTTCGTAGGGAGCTTTTTCTTAGCGCCCCGGCGGTCGCAGCCCTTGTGCCCGGGCAGCAGCCGCGGGGATCGCCGAGCCGCTTCGCGGCCGCCCCTGGCGCGCGACAGTCGGGGCTGCCCGGGCCGTTGAGGCCCACCGCCGCGCGCATGCCCCGCGCCGCGGTCACGTGCCGCGCGGGCGGCGGTAACGGCGGTGAGGGGAGGTTGGCGGGACCCCCCCACGCACACACTCCGCGCCCAGCCGCGCTGCTGGGAGCGGGCGCAGTGGCAGGCAGGGCCCCCCCAGGGGTCCCGACCCACGGCCCGGCCGCGCTGCCCGGAGCGAAGAGTGGGCAGCCGGCCCCGAGGCGCCCGGTGGCAGCCAGTGGCAGGCGGGTTTGGCCTCCCGAGGGAGGGAACATCCGTCCGGAGCCTTCCGAGGGCGGCTGCGGACACCCCGGGGCTGCCGAGCGGGCCTCCTGTGAGGCTGTCCGCGGGCTCCACGTCCGCGCAGGGACGCGGTGACGGCTCTCCGACCGCCGGAGCTCTGCATCCCTCGGGCAGGCTGCTCGCGGGGGGCTGTCGGCCGGGCACGGCCACGCAGCCCTCCCGAAAGAGACAAAAACCTTCCAGTCACCCATTTAAAAAGCCGGGGCCGGGTCTCGTGCCGGCGGTGGGATTTTCCTCCTTTCCTCGTTCTGGCGCACCTGGGCTGCAACGCCACCGCCTCCCGCCTTGCGCGGCCGAGGAGGCAGCGCGACCCGGTTTAGGGAGAACCTTTGGAGTGTAGATCAGAGTCCCGAAAACTTGTGTAAAACTTATTTTATCCACGGGCCACAGACCACCTGATGACAAAAAAAAAAAAAAAAAAATCCGAAGACCGAAAGCACGAATCATTTTCCTAACTTTTTCTCCGTATAAAATTAAGCGAAGCATTTAAAGTTCGTGTGAAACGCGGCGAAGCCCGTGGCAGGCTTCTTGCCCTGTTGTAGCTGAGGGCTGCAGGCAGACCGCTTGATTTATTTTCATTTTTCAAAGGAATGGTGAAAGTCGTCCGATTAGTAGTGGTATTATTATAATCTCCATTCTTAAACCTTGAAAGACCCTTGTAAACAATCGGCTCCTTCTCCCAGCCCGGTTCCCACCGCTGCTTGGTAATGACTGGAAGATTAATGAGGCTTTTTTTTTTTTTAGCAACACCTGTCTTTTTAAGCTGTCGACACAACCAATTAATACTTTTAATTACCACTACAAGGAAACTAACCAGAACCTTTCTGATTTGATTTGGCCGCTGAATTCTATCCCCTCTGAAACGAAGCAGCCCCAACGCGGGGCAGGGCGGGGGGCGGGGAGGCTGTTTTTGCTGCGGGTTTATTTTGCCTCGGGCTGGATATGGGGGATTATATGTTTTGGGGGAAAATTTGTTTTCTGTTTATTTCGCTTCGCTTTTGCCCTCGCTTTTGGAAGTATTATGCCATCCCTTTCGGGAAGTAGGAAATAAAAGCGTTTGCCGGCAGGAGCCCGGAGCGCCCAAGTCCCCCCGCTGTCCGAAAAGCACCGGCGGCCCCGGGGAGGACGGGGCGGGGGTAGGAGGCTGGGGGGAGCAAATGGCCGCTTAGGCAAAAGTTACCGTAGAGAGAATTAGAGTGCGACCCGACTCGCACCGAATTCAGGGCAGTTTTTACAACTTATTTCAACGAAAGAGCGAGTGCCCCGCCGGCGGAGCCGGGAAGGACCGGGAACAGGCGGCACCCGAGTCCCGCGGACGGCGGGTTGAGCGCCGGGCAGGAGCTCCGGTCTCACACCGGGGCTGGGCCGTTCCCTCCCTGCACCCCTCTTTCCTCGGGGGTCCCTGATCGTCATTTGAGTAATCAAACAGTCGAGCGAGAGATGGGGCAAACACTTGAACGGGAGGTGTGCTTTCCGTTCAGACGGCACGGGAGCGATCAGAAGTTCACAGACGGCCGTGAACGGTGCCCGCGGGGCGCCGTCCCCTCTTTCTCCAGAGATCCCCTTTTATCCCTAGGGTGTGTGGGTCTGCGTGCCCGCTTCCAGACCTGCCCGAAGTGCTAGGAAGTGGGGCTGCCAAGGGACCCCCGACCTGCTCCTGGGAGGATTGCAAAGGACGTGACCAAACCTTGTCCCCACGCACGTGTTTCCCCAGACGACATGAAGTGGGCAGCAGCGTGCGGAACCACGGGGAGCGTGAGCACCCAGCTCGGGATGCTTTAACCCCGGCCCATCCTCGGTGGGCTTTTCCCTCTCCCCCCAGCCCCCAGCTACGGCATGTACATTGCTGAGAGTTCCTCCGATGGGAAGTCGGGAGCTGGGAAGCAGAAAGCGGTGATCTTTAGGTTTACACAGGCACCCCTCCGCCTGGTAAAGCCCCCACCGTGCTGTTCCTTGCCTGCTTTCCTTTGTATTATCTCTCATGCTGCCCAGGCCTCGTAGAGTTATGCCGTAAAGGCGATATCCCACATTAAAACAATATGAATTCGCGGACGGATCCTGAATATGAATGAGGTATGTGGTCGTATGACTGCTTTTAAGCTGTACTTCTCCGAATATGGCTTTAATTAAATGTCTTCCGGCTCTAAAAGATTACATGTTGTGCAAAATATATCCTAGCATGAAATTTACTTCCACGATACGAAATTAGGTTACTTATAAATGTCTTCATTTAAAAAAGAAAATCGCTTCTCCTCGTTCTGGTTTCTGTTTTGTTGAACAGAGAGCTCCAACGAGGAAAGAGGGTTGGGATAATATATTTATAGAGGCACGTGTAACAAAACCTGCCAGAAGCGGAGTGGGTGAGGGCTGCTTGCTCAAATGCAGACAATTCACAAAACAGGCAAGTTAATCCAGACCTGATTTGTTTCAGATCCAGCTGTCAGAACCCCGGGATACCTCCCGCGTTTCATGCGGCAGGTATCTAATGTGCTCTCACCGCCTCCCCCACCCCGTCCTTCCTCCCGCATTTATCCCGTGCGAAGGATGCTCGGGGTATGGGGAAGAGAGGTCAGGGCAAACAGGTGGAGAAAGGGGACGATCCGCACTCGCGGAGAATAAAAATATTCCTTGGCGAGGTGGAGGATACCGTCGTGGTGAAACTGGGACCACTTAATAGAGCAGAGCAGTTTCATTCCGCCCGTGAAATCGCTCTCGGTGTCGAGAGCTTTCCCGCTCCGGACGATGGATGCAGGCGGAATTCACATTGCTGGAGGCGATGCTCTGTTTGCCTGTTTTCTTTTTACGCCCTCAGATACGGTACCTCGCCTAGCTGAGTTTCTATAGAGAGATCAGATAATGGATCCCTCCGGATTACCTTTCTAAATTAACTTTTAGATTTGTTTTTATAGCCCGTTGAGACCCTGACAAAAGAGGCTGTAGCTAGATACAGATACGAGATAAACATATAAAGCAATCTCATTACACGGGAATGAGTGAAGAACTCTCCTTGCAATCTACTCTAGATAACGAGGCTGCCTAAAGAAACAAGTAAAGCCGAGATATTTACTTCTTTCCCTATTAAATAAACCTCAATAACTGCATTGACTTTGCGCAGTGTTTACTACATTTCCATTCAATGCTTGGGTAAATGCATCCCTAAAGGTAGAGTAAATAATTGCACTGATCTCAACAAGGGAAATGTGTAGGCATCTGAAGTGCACTAAAAATAAACGAAGGCGAAACAGACTGAGGAGAGAGGACATCGCGCTCGTTGGCAGCAATTAAAGATTCTCCTTTCGCTCGCCGGAATCCGAGGCTTCCCGAGCGCAGCCGGGGTGACACGTTCCCCACGGGTGTCACCGGGGCAGGACCCGAGTGGCCGTGGGGAGCCGCGGCTCGACCCGACGTGGTTGGGCTCGGGAGGGCTCGGCGCGGCGCCTGGCCCGGGGGAGAGGCTGGCCGCTACCGCAGGAGAAATTGCAGCCTCTCTGCTGACTTAAAAGAGCCTCGAGTTTCCATTCGCCTCTGAGCCCTTCCAAGATGGACACTTAGGAGGGTGGTTGGTTTGTTTTTTTTTTTTTTATTGGATGGCGTCTTCTTCTTCTGCCAGAAGAAGGCTTTTTTTTTTTTTAATTGTTGTTGTTTTTTCTTTCATTTGAAAAGAAAACAAACAACAGAAGTCCCCGCTAAAACCAACACCTCTATTTCAGCAGCACTCGAGCAGGCGGGGACGCCTGCCAAGTGAAAAGCCGCACAGGCGGATGTCTGCAAACCTGCGCCTGCATGCGGGGAGGCCCCCCCTGACCCACGGGAGGGAAGGTGTGTGTCCCCGCCACACCGCTCCCACGGTAAGGCTTCGAGCGGAGGGGCGAGGAGTGCAAACCCACCCGCTCCCACTCTTTACGGGGATCCCTCGTGCCGAGGCCAGGCTGGCTGCGTGGGCAGAGCGGGAGAGACCCGTCCCCGGGGTTTCGGGTTAAGGCGGTGTGGATGCACACCTGGCCAGGTGCGGGGAGAGGCGGGCGGCCAGGCCCTCCGCGGGGGTGCCGGCTCCCCAGCCGGGCAGCCACTCGCGTGAAGCCTAATGCCATTTTAAAGGAGATATCCAAGCCCCCCGCCCATAAACACACCCCCCAACAGGGAAAACAACCAACGACAACAACACGACAAAGCATTAACCAGACAAAAAGCCCCAACCTCCGACCCTCTGCAAAGCCACACATTGAATGAATCTGGCTGTAAGGTTTTAATTACAGCGAAGGCTTCGCTACAAATCTGTACAAGAGACGGTGGCTGGTTCTCTCTGGATCCTTCCCCTTCTGACTCCTATTATTTTGACCCAGGCTACGGTATAGAGAGCGGCGTGTGTGATCCATCTGCGAGGCTGGGCTGGGGTTTACCCCCCCACACACACCCCCTCCGCCTCCCTGCCACTTCCTTCACACTCGCGGTATGGAAAGCCATTGACGCCTGCCTGTCTGTTATAATGTTAGTGGGTTGAAATCCAGAGGAGCCTCCGCTCCGCTCTTGCTCTCGCACTGGCAGCGCTCAAATTCCCCAGTCTCCCCTTAAAATAGCTCGCTTCCAGCTTGAGGAGGTGACCTCCTTTTGCGGGAGCCGTTGCTCACCACTCAGCTGCTATTAAGACGATGGCAATATGACATGCTGGCAGAAAGAAAGGAGGCTATGTGTTTTGGAGTAAAACAGGCTTGAGAGACCGGCGCGGGGGGGGCGGGGGGGAATGCCACCGGCAGATGCAAAGCGAAGTATTTTGCTGGAGCCTCTCCGGGAGATGTAAATAACGGGGGCAGAGCCGCTCTGCCCGGGCAGGACGGCGGCTACCGAGCCGAGCCGTGCCGTGCCGGGCAGCAGCATCCTTGCACACCCGCGTCGTGCGGCCGCGGACACCCGCGGAGCGTCACGGCCGCGCGGGGCGGGGGCGCATGTTTGGCGGCGGCCGAAGCAGCCCTCCAGCCGTGGCGAGCCCCGTGCCTCTGCGGAGGGAGCCTCCCCGCAAAAATGCATCTGGAACGGATCGCCGCCAGCGGGAATATTCTCCGGCTTCTCACTTCTCTCAAGATTTTCTCACCACCGCACTGCAGCAGACCCCCATCCTCTCCCGAGCGCTTTTCGATTGCTTTGTGCATTCCTTCCTGTTGCTAAAATAACAGGGAATCCCGCACTAACCTCTGCCTCTCCCTGCCCCCATCATTTCTCTGCCCCTTTAAAAAATCCTATCGCAAGATCCTCTTCATGGGCTTCCCGCGGAAAAACGCATCATTCCTGAAATAAGCTTCTCTCGGACTTTTCCCAGCCACCCCTGTCGGGATGGGACAGAAAACACTCCCGGACTCCGGTGTGATGTGGGGAGGAGGGATATATGCTCCCAGAGAGCAGCCTTCAGCCCCTGCGCACTCCTTCTGCGGGCAGCACACACACACACACACCCCCCGCAACGAGAGCATCCTGGGGGGAGGGCTCGCCTGATGAACGCCATCAGCTATCACACCTCCTCCCAACAACAACTGAACCAGCAAAGCAACCCGAAAGAGGGACTCCGCTTGCAGAGCCCACCCGTTCAAACACCAGAGCAGGACTTCCCGGGGAAGGAGGGGATAAGAAATGGAACGGGAATGTTTGTTTTCCCCTGTTGTTATTGTTGAAGGCATGAATGAATGAATGAAAGAATGAATGAATGGAACAGAAGGTGCTCGGAGGCATATAGGAAGCCTTTGGCCGCTTATATTAACTTCCTATTATATCCTAAAAATAGAACCCCGTTTCCTGTTGTTCGTCAGCTCCTTCTAACTGTTGTGTCTGTTATGTGACATCTTCCGGCTCCCAAATGTGACTTTAAACCACACACGCACGCTTTGGTCTTTTCAAAGTATTACCCGCAAACATCATTAAAGCCACGCGGTTTAAGGTGACACGGAGGACCGACGACACGAAGTCACCCCGTCCTGGGGCACAGGGAGCGCGGTGCGCGGTGCCACGCTCTCCGCCCGTCAGCGCGGCAACGGAGCGGGGGAGCACCGCGGGGGGGGGGAAGGCCGCGCTGCCCTCGCGGCTCTCAGCCAGTCTGGGGGAGGAGAGGGACTGGCCCTTATCCCACTCGGGGTGCAAAGGCCTCCCTACCCTCCAAGAGAGCGAGGGTGATTCGCGGAGCGCACCGCCCGAAAAGATTAATCCGGGGGGTGAGGCCGGGGATGTGCGGGCAGGACGCGGTGTTCCCGCGGTCCGGAGAGGGCAGGGCGCGGAGCATCGCGCAGGGCGCATCCCTATGGCCCTCGGCCTGGGCTGCAAGTTTCCTCCCCGGGACCTCGGGTTTGACCGCTGAAGGAGCGGAGGAGCCGGGAGAGGGGCCGGGAAACACAGGCGATGAGCTCCGGGGAGGGACGGGTGGTCCCAGGCTCCCGTCCCCTAACTCGCACCTTGCCCCAGCCCACCCGGGGAGCTCGGTCGAGGCCAGGCAGCTCCCCCCGTGAACTCCCGCTCCCCACTCGTGACTGCTGCCTGCTCGCTTGCGGAGGCACTTCAGCACGAGGGGACGAGGAGATGCGGGGTGTCCGACCCCCCTCCCTCCCTTTTCATGAGTCACCCACCCTGGAAACGAGCCCCCCTCCCCGCTCCGGTGCTACCAGGGCTATTGAATCCGGTCTGATTTCCGCATGGAGCAGACCGGTAACGGAGCTCGGCGTCACGCAAGCCGGAGCGGGCGTGAGCCGGGGACCGGCAGCGCGGGCTCCCGGCGGGCAGGAACCTCCCGGTCACCCCGCCCCCCCCCCCCCCCCCCCCCCCCCCGCCCCGCTGCCAGAGCGTGGGTCCGGGCCTGCCCGCCCCGCGGAGCAGATATAGCCCTACGGCTCCGGCCCCTATTACCCCCCCCTCCCGGCCCCCCCAGTGTGGGTAACGGGAGAAGGAGCAGGGCACGGGGGCGAGGGGCAGATCCGTCGGGCAGGCAGCGGAGCCGCCCCGAGCCATGCCAAGCCGTTCCGTGCCGTGCCGAGCCGAACCGAACCGTGCCGCGCAAGCCGGCCCCGCCACCCGCTGTGCCCCGGCCCTGCCGCGCTCCCCCTCCCCGCAGGCGTGCATCCTTCGTGCCAGAGGGCACGGGGAATAGGGGGATGGGCGGGGGGAGGGGGGGAGAGAGAAAAAGAAAAGAAAACAATAAATATTGACAAGCAGCGTGACTCCTTGCAGCCAAGTCATTAACATCGACCAATCACCGGCAGCTCCACACCGAGAGATTTGCCTAATTAAATTGGGGGAAATTATCGGTGTGAGGTTGGATGGAGTCAACTGTCCTGACGGCAGGCGAGGATGTCTGAGCACCGCCGGGTGTCCAGCGCTTCCTTCCCGCCCGCGCCCACCGCCGGCTTGGCGGGGGCCCCGCCGCTCCCCCCGGCCCGCAGCTCCCCCCGGCCCACAGCAGGAGCCGCTGCCTGTCCCGCGGGAGCGCCATCCGCTCGCCCCGCCGCAGCTCGTCCAGCAGCTATGCCGAGCGAGGGATGCGCATGTAACTCCGTCCGCTGCCTATGGAAGGAAGCAGCTTCCGCAGACTCTCCCTTGCCTCCTCTTCTGCTCCTTTTTGTTTCAGGTTGCCTGACTCAGGCGCCTTATTCCCTTCGCTAAGTCGGCATCTGGGTATTTTTTCAAATCGGTCTTCTCTCCTGCCCGACTTTTTTCCCCATTCCCGCGTTAGCATCCATTATGCGGCAGGAATTATTTCGAAATAAGAAAGCAACGTGTTGCAAACACTCCCCAGCCCGTTTTCTGACACCTTTTGTTATGCATGCTCTTGCTGCTGGAGAAAATGCTAGTATGTGCACCTGCGGGAAAAAAAACACCCGCCTTCATGATGTTAACAGCAAGCTGGAGGGTATAAAGCAATAAAGCTGCCAAAATGTACCTGTTCCTAGTGAGCACATTACCTACACCTAGGAATAAAGAGTCCCTGTAGGAATTCTTTCCCTTCTCTTCCCCTTTCTCTATATTTTTATTCACTGTAGGTTTGTAAACGCCTGGATCGGGTTACCTTTTCGCGTGTTAAAGTGGAACTCTTGTTAAAAGCAGGAGAACAAGGCAAGACACTTACAACTCCATTCAGAGTTACTGAACCGACTCCAAGGGCTCAAGAAGTGAAACAACGATGAGAGGGTGGGTAAGGGGGCACAAAACATCCCAGCCGCTCAGGAAAAAAGACACCCATCCCACCCAACCCCCCACCCTGAAATAAGCCAGCTAAACTATAAACGCCGAGAGACTATGGGTTATGCCCTGCCACCGATCTAGCATCGCTTCGCATCCCCCTTCCCTCCCCCAGCCCCATGGCCGGTGCGGTATGCAAACGGGGGCTCGCATCCCCCGGTTTCCCAGAGTCAATGACCGGGCTGTGGAGAAGCAAAACCCAAAGATAAATGAAGAGAAAGGGGGGGTAAAAAAAATCCCAGAAAGAAAAATAAAACCTCTCTAAATATTTCCAAAGGCGAGGCGTTAAAAATAAAAAAAATTAAAAAAAATATTAAAAAAATCTTGCAAAATCTAGAAACCAATCCGCAGGCAATGTCGCACTGAGAGGCAGTGTCGGGACCTGTGCTTGGTCTGGGGGTGTCTCTGGGCTGTGCGGAGTTTTGCAAGCGGCGGGTGCCGGTGCCGGTGTTGGTTTTCAAAGCCCGAAGCCTCCGAGCCCCTTTCCCCACCTAAGAGCAACTTTCGGATCTCTCGAGGCTCAGCGAGTTCTGCCGGGTCCTTCCTACCTCAGTCCTCTCCGGTGGGGTCTGCCTCTGGAGTTCATGCTTAGCTGGACGCGAGGAGGTTTAAGCGAGGGAAAGGGGGGGAAAAAAGAGAGAGGGAGTGAGAGAGAGAGAGGGGAGAGAGAGGAGAGGGAAGAGAGAGAGATCCTCCGCCGTGCTGGATCAAACTTAATGTCTTTCCCCAGTCCATCTTTGAAAGAGAAGTGGTAATACCACCTGGATGTTCGGATATAAATCCCCTTGCAAATAATAAATGGATTAATAATAACAAGGTATGAAGTTCTTTTTATAGAAAAAAAGGAGAGAATTGAAACTAAATGCGGCAGTTAGACAACCATTTTGATAAGAGGATAATTGAGGCGACACTGGTGTATAATTAGAGGATAATTTATGCTATATCCACTTTTATTCCACCTCCCAAAATAAACCCAGTCCATAATCATTACAGGCAAATTGTTCTGAATTTTATAGCAGCAATTTGAACAAAGTACTGCAGTTAATCATGGGAGATTTTTGTGTATTCCTGATTAGAAGTCTAATTGCCTCCTTCCAGAAAGTAAAAATAACTGTAAAACGACTCTATTTTTATCATTAACAATGTTGACAATAAAATAAAATCAACTGGAATTGTAATCTAAAGACAAATTTAGGGCGCAGGCACTTTTTTTTTTTTTCCCTCCTCTCCTTTGGGTCGTTTATATCCTAATCAAGCTTTTGCCAAAACCGCCAACCGCACGTAGCCATTTGCATATATTTGAAAGCGATTACGGGAGCTGCTGCCGCCGCGGCTTTCAACGGGGAAAAAAAAAAAAAAATGCGCTGCGCGTCGCTTCGCCGCAGCGAAAATACCGCGCAAGGCGGGAGCGGGGGTTGTTGGGGGGAAATGGAGGGGGTCGTGTAGTGGGGGGATGCGTGATTTTTTGGGGGGAGAGGGGGGTGAGGGGGGATGGGGGCAGGCGCTCCCCTTTCCCCCACCCGCGCGAGGGGCGCGGAGATCCGCGCCCCTCGCGCGGGTGGGGAAAAGGGGGGGGGGAGGGGGGGACGGGGGGGTAGAGGGGCGGGCCGGCTGGGTGGTGACGTCAGGGGGTTGAATGACCAATGAGGGAGGCGCTGCCCTCCGGAGACGAACCATTCGACTTGTGCGCGTCCCTGCCCTTCAAGTCGAAACGCCGGAGCCCCAACTTTCCCGGCTCCCACCTTAAACCCCCCCCTTCCACCCCCCCACGCCCGGCCTCCCCCCTCCCTTCCCTTTAAGATTAAAAAAAAAAAAAAAAAAAAAGAAAGAAAAAAAAACCCACCCCACGCGCCGGGGGGGGTGAAGAGCGGCGCAAAAAAGCGCCGGGAGTAGCCCGCCCTCCCCCTCCACACACCCCGCACACCGCCCTCCCCTTCCTCCCCTCCCTCAGTGAACGAGGCCCCTCGCACAACGGCTCCTTGGAGAGGAGGGGGGGGGGAAGGAAAAAAAAAAGGCGGAAAAGAAAAAAAAAAAAAGAGAGAGAGAGGGGAAGAAGAAGAAAAAAAAATAGAGGGGGGAAAAAAAAAAAAAGAAAAGAAATTAAATTAAATCACCGCCGCCTCTCCAGCGGTGCCGCGGCGGGTAAGGGGAGCGGCGGTGGCTGGGCAGAGAGGAGGCAGAGCGCGGGGGGCGAGCCGGGGAGCGCCGCGCTCTCCCTCCCAAACTTTGATGATGACCATGACTACGATGGCTGACGGGCTGGACGCGCAAGACTCCTCCAAATCCGCCTTCATGGAGTTCGGGCAGCAGCAGCCGCCACCGCCGCAGCCGCCGCCGCCGCCGCCCCACTCCCAGCAGAGCTCGCCGGCCATGGCCGGCGCCCACTACCCGCTGCACTGCCTGCACTCCGCCGCCGGCTCGCACCCGCACCACCAGCACCACCACCACAGCTCGCCCTACTCCGGCAGCGCCGGCTCCTACAACCACCGCTCGCTGGCCGCCTACCCCTACGTGAGCCACTCGCAGCACAGCCCTTACCTCCAGTCCTACCACAACAGCAGCGCGGCCAGCCAGACGCGGGCGGACGACGCAGGTGAGCCGGCACCGCTTCTCTAACCCGCCGCCAGCCTCTCCCCCCCCATCCCCTCTCCTCCTTCCCTCCATCCCCGGCCCTCTCCCCGGCCGCCCCGGCCATCCGCACAACGACGCCCCGCCGTGCCCACCGCTCCTGCCGAGGGAGATGCCGGCCCTGCGGGGCGGCAGGGAAGAGAAGGTGTGTGTGTGGGGGGGGTGTTTGCTTGTTCCCGCGGGCCTACTGCTCCGCTCCGCTTCCCCCCGCCCCCCACCGCTCCGGCGGCGGCTGCCGGCGGTACCGCGGCGCTGGGCACCGGCGCCTCCCCGGTCGCCGCGCGGCCGGCGGGCAGGGGGCTGCGCCGGGGGCTCCTTTGTTACGGCGGGACCCGCTTTAGGCAAAATTCCTGCTAACACCTGAGGAGTGAAAGTTTCCGGGCGAGCGGGTCGCATTCCGCTCGGGGGCCGTCTGATTTATGTATTATTATTTTTTTTGCAGGGAACCGCTCATTTGTAGGTATTCGGGGGGGGGGGGGGGGGGGGGGGAGAAGACGAGGGGGAGAAAAGCATTGTTAAAAGTCTCGGACTGGTGATTCACTGACCACCAAACTGGCGACGCGAAGTGAATTAGCTGGGTAAAACCTGGTTGCCCCTGGAACCAGGCATCCCTTCAGCATCCCCAGCGCTGCGTTTGGCTTTAATATTATTTGTAATTCCCCCGCCGCCCCGCGGGGGAAAGACAGCGTGCCCACGATGCCCGGGCAGCTGTGTCTCTCGCCGGTAGCTCCCCAGCAAGCAGCGTGGGTCCCGGCGTACTTTCCAGGAGCCGGACCCCGTGTGTACGCAGTGGCGTTGAACCGGCGTCGGGACCGGCTGCTGGGTTTTTAGGAGCCGTGGCAGTCACGATGCCCGCGTGAAATAGCTAAGGAGGGTGATGTTTCAGCTGTGTTGTTTCGCTTGCAGATCAGCAAAAAACCACAGTGATTGAAAACGGTGAAATCAGATTCAATGGAAAAGGGAAAAAGATTCGGAAGCCTCGAACCATTTATTCTAGTCTACAACTCCAGGCTTTGAATCACCGCTTTCAGCAGACTCAGTACCTGGCGCTTCCAGAGAGAGCTGAACTGGCAGCTTCATTAGGACTTACCCAGACACAGGTAATTACTGGGAATCTCAAATCACCGAAATCCTGCGCGAGCAATAAAGGCCAAGCAAAGTACGGTGCTCCCTATACGTTACGGCCCCTGTATGGGCACGGTAGAAAAGGTGACGCACACGGTCCCCCATCTATATGTGATAGGACTTTAATGCACGGCAGAGAGCCTGGTCCACCGCAGAAGGAGCTGAATGCACCCTTCCCTCGGCTGTCTGGTGAGCAAACGCTCCCTTTTGGTGCCACACATAACGTCTTAAAATTGCCTGTATTCTCGGATAATTCCAGCATCGGGATGCAATTGCCCAGCTGTGAAAAGCAGAACAAAGCAAAGGCAAGAAATCGCTGGGCCTGACCTAAAAGCAAAGCGAAGCTGCTTCTTAGCAACCTACAGGGAGAGGGGAAGCAGGAACGCATTAGGAAATACCTGTAAAATCAATAGTTAATTCATCCTGGATGACTAAGGCAAATGCAGTGGTTACCCTTGGGCAAAATGTACAAAAGGTGATAATAGATCTGAAGATCAAAGACAGCCGTGTACAAATTTATAGCAGGTTAAGCCATAGTTAAGTGTGGTTGGAGTAGCTGTGCCATTCTGCTAATTTGAGCTTGAAAGACACATGAGGCATTACAGGCTTCCCAGGCCGGGGTTTGCGGAGAAGTGCATGGATAGATGGGATCAATTCGGGTAAAACGTAATCGTGCGAATTTATGAGCTTAACAAATAACTTCAGGATTTTATCACTGCCGTTGATAACCGCCCCTTCCAGCCAGCGATTTTTAAATACTCAGCAAACATTAATCATGGGAATAGACCTGATGGTTTTACAAATGGGATTTTAGTATCCTTAGCATGCACACTCTGTCTCTATTGCAGTCTCGATTTCTCTCTCGCATGCATAGATTTAGGGGGCCAGATCCTGAGCACGCAGCTAGACAAGAACCCCTGCTTGTGTCCTAACATTACATCTGCCAAGTTTGCAAGGTCAAATACACATAGGGGGGTTGTTTTCTTTGTTTGATTTTAAGGAATATGTGTAGATGGATGCCTTACATGGATATCATGCCTATGATAACCCTGATCTGCCAGTGTGGGCCCGATCCTTGCACACCTCATCAAGTGCGGGCTTCCTCCTCGGCAGTTCTGCTGGACTGGGAGCAGGATGAGACCCAAAGCAATTTTGATAGCCAATTATCCTCCGAGAAAAGAGGATTTTCCTCTCTTTAAAAACAACTTTAAAAATAAAGCCATAATCCTGATTCCATTGTGCCTCCTCCCCTGTCACATCGGTAGGGACCGCTGGATCATGCACGGTTTGGGATGCACGATTTCCTCCTAAGATGCCCTTTGTCTATTGGCTCCTGTCTCCCGGCACAAAATCATATGATTGCCTGTGTTTGACAACAGCTTGCCCAAACGATCAAATGACCTCCAAAATTCTGAATGAGGCATTGAAGCAGGAGAGCTCAGATCCTGTATTCTTGCTTCCCGCTCGATCAGTCTGGCCTGCCCAGGGAAAATAACGTTCCAGGTTAAAACCTGCATCCTTCTAGCTCCCCAGCTCTGCTCTGCCTCTCCTGTTCTCCCCAGCTGCATCCAGAGCCTGAGAGCAGCAGTTGCTATCCCTCCTTCCCCTCTCCCCATCCCCAGCTCCACGTCCGACTGGCGTGGGATCCCAAGACCTTCTCTAGCGCAAACCCACGGGGGTCCCTGGGGTCCTCTCTGCCCTGCCCTGGGTGCTGACGGCTGCATTTTGGTTTTACAGGTGAAGATCTGGTTTCAGAACAAGCGCTCCAAATTCAAGAAGCTGCTGAAGCAGGGCAGCAACCCCCACGAGAGCGACCCTCTGCCCGGCTCCGCCGCCCTCTCCCCTCGCTCTCCGGCTCTGCCTCCAGTCTGGGACGTTTCAGCTTCTGCCAAGGGAGTCAATATGCCTCCCAACAGCTACATGCCTGGCTATTCTCACTGGTATTCTTCTCCACATCAAGACACAATGCAGAGACCACAAATGATGTGAATTGTCCAAGAGAAATAACCTCCCAAGAACGCCTCGTCTCGACATGGCAAAAAGTTCCCCTGCTTTGCCAAGCCGTGCCAGCTAACAGGCTCTGTGTGAACTTGTAGATGCGGCAAAGAGACAGAGTGGCGTTATTTTATTTTATTTTTTTTAAGTAACCTCAGCGATTGATCTTGAACAGAAAGACACAATTTTCATTCTGGCGCACAGAAGACACTTCTCTTTAGGATATTTTCCTTTGGACTCCAAGGCACCAGCCTCTTTCTCTGTGGAGTATACGTCAAAACAAACTTTTTACAGACTTTGCCCACAAGAAGAACCTGAATCTACCATGGCAGCCGTTTTTACTTGTTTAATGAGCTAAAGACATTACATGATGAAAGAGAGACTAGTCAAAGCTCCTTCATTTTTATTCACTAAATCTGAACCGGGGAAAAAAATAAAAGAGAAGGGATTAAAAAATATGAAGAGGGAAAAAAAGGAGAACTGGTTGAAAAATGAAAATATACTGTAAGACTAGAACATTACCACAGAGCAAAACCTGCATGCTTTCTCAAAATGCAATGGGCTGCGGCTCAGAAGAAACCACCATCGCTCCCGCGAAGAGCCCCCTCGCCCGCACCCGCACACACCCGCACACAGCCGGACGGACTCCCGGAGACGAGCAGGAAAGACAGAGCGAGGGACCCGTGGCAGCACCCGCCGCCGCGGGCTGGGGAGGGAAGGTCCAGCGCTACCCGCTGAGCCAGAGGGACCTTTCCCCCGCGCAACCTTTCTGTATATATTGTTGAATTTTAGTTGTACATATACTTTGTATGGTTTTGTCTTCTTTCATATATAGAGTAAAAGCCACAAAACGCCCGCCTGGCTCCTATTTCTCTCCCCTTAGTGGATCCCCACCTCCCCCGACCTGCCCCCCGAGTTCAGCCCGGGCAGCTGGACGCTCTCCCCCCGCTTGCCTGCACGCACAGACACCGCTACCTGAACATGTACCTTGCCAGCAAAGAAGGGGGGGGGGGGGGGGGAGGGAGGGTGTTGGGGGTGTAGCTGGTGATTTGGTTAGTTTTAAGGCTACGACCAAGACAGAAGATACCGAGACCGCAAAGAATAAGCCTAGAAGAAGTTTCTAATCACCCGGTCATTTCTGCTGCGATTTCGCTTCTCAGCTGAGCTGAGCTTTCTCCCCTTTCTACCCAAAGGTTGGAGACTCCAAAATATTAAGAAAGGAGGCGCCCTCCTTTGTTTTTGGTTTGGTTTTTTTGTTGTTGTTGTTGGTTTTTGTTTTTGTTTTGTTTTTTTTTAAGAGCAGACAATGCAAGCTGAGGAATGTTTTGCAAAGCCTTGAGAGGTGCCCAGGCACACAACACGCTGTCCAGCCAGCTCCAGCCTCACCAGCTTGTGGAAAGCACAGCAACTACTGCAAATGAAAAGCCCTTTCCTCATCCAAGCTGGGTGCCCCATACTGCGAGAATTAATGGCTAGAGACCTGGGCATCCTTCAAATTATGAACCTTGAAACCACTGAGCCATTTATCAGAAGTCAATAGAGATCCTCAGAGTGCTCCATATAATGACAGCTACATACAGTCGTGCAAAAGGACAGTCACTATAATTAGACACAAAGCAAAGACTACTTACCAATATACCAGTTTTTTGGGGGGTGTTTTTTGGGGTTTTTTTTGAGCAACTTCCACGCTCAGTCAGTCTTCAGAGTGGTTTAAAACCGATCAGTCTTGTCATTTTCTACCATTCGTATTGTTACATTAGGAAAAATGTTTTCTTTTCTTTTTTTCCCCTTCCCACTGTGAAACTTTGGGTTCAGAGCTCCCCAGGATCAATTCTGAACAAAGCCTCCAGCTGCAGTGCCATCCAATTTGAAGCAGACATTGGGGACAATTTAAGGTTTTTATCCACAAGAAGGTTTTTTTCCATTCTCTTAAATGCAGCCATAATTAGAGTAATTTTTCATGTAGCCCGCTGATTACAGCGTTTTTACCGTCAAAGATAATTACCTGTAATTTTCTTCCACTTTTAATACTAAAAAGCCATCTTTATTTAGATTCAGGAACAGGAAAGGCGAAACAAAAGAGGAAAATTATTCTGTTATTCATACACAAATTGCAGAGACGTAGGGCCTAAAATTGAAAATTAACCAAAATTATAATGCAGAAAAGAATGGAAGAGGCTTCAGAAGTACAGCTGGTAGTGGGGCTCACTGAATTATTCAAATGACACTGGAGAGAAAGCTACCATACATTTAAACCGACTGCATTTGTGTGTGTATGTGTGTGCATCTTTCAGAAAACCCTGCCGTACATCCCCCCCCAACCCCCCGAGGCCGGCCCCTGTGCGGGCTCACCCTCGCCCCCCCCAGAAGGGCGGCGGATACCCCGGGGAGTGAGCCCTGCAGCCCGGGGAGCCCGGCCCAGCCGAGCCGAGCCGAGCCTAGCTGGTCCCGGCCCCCACGGCCCCGCAGCCGCCTTAACCCTTTCGTTGCAGTCCCCGAGTGGG
Source organism: Rhynochetos jubatus (assembly GCA_027574665.1). Classification (NCBI taxonomy): domain Eukaryota; kingdom Metazoa; phylum Chordata; class Aves; order Eurypygiformes; family Rhynochetidae; genus Rhynochetos; species Rhynochetos jubatus. The sequence goes on from CM050653.1 coordinate 27,159,242, forward strand.
GAAGGCGGCTGGCGGTCCCGACGCATCCCGTCTCCCCCTCCCTCCCCCAACACCGGCGGGCCCTGGGGGGTGGAAGAAGCGGGCTCGCTGCTTCCCCCCGGGGCTTTCGGGGGGCTCGTCCTCGCCCGCACGACCCGGCGGTGCCAGCGTGGGTGCCGGCGCGGAAAGCCTCTCGGTGCGTCGCGCCCTCCTCCCCCACGAGTGATTTCTCAGGTAGGCTCAAACAAAGCCCCCCTCACCAAGCCAGCAAGCAAACAAATAAAAGATATTAATAATAACAAAGCCCGCTAGCTTCAGAGTGTGGGAGAAGGCGAGAGGCAGGCCTTCCCGAGAGCGGGGGGGGGGGGGCGAATGGCAGCAGCGGCAGCGCCGGCTCCCACTCGCGCGGCTGCCGCCCCGGGAGACTCTCGTGAAACAGCGTCATCTATGGATGGAGCGGCGGCAGCTCCCCACGCCAGCCGCCAAACCTGCCGCCGCCGCCGGGCTGCCAGCGCCGGCCCGCCCGCCGCCCCGGGGCTGCCGGGCTGGGCGCGGCGGAGAGCCGCGGAAAGCCGCGGAAAGGCGCGCTGCAGCCGCCGCGGGCGGCCGGGGTCGGCCCCGGGGCTGGCACGGTTTCTCTGCCGACCGCCGAGCCCCGCGGCGACCCTCCGGTAGCTCGGCTGGTGCCCTCTCCCCCCGCCGCCCGCCGCCCTCGGCAGCACCGGGAGGGAGAGGGGTCGCGGAGCTGCCGGGGTCCGGCCCGGTGAAGGAATCCACCGGCGCAGGAGTGACCGCGAAAGTGGGGGAACGAGCAAGGACGGAGCGTGCCTCGGAGGGGGAAGGCGCGAAGCCGTCACAAACCGACCCCAAACCCAAGCGATCCCCAAAACTTACCCCCTGTGAAAATCGGCTACGCAAGGATCGGGGTCTAGAAATCTATACTGAACAGAAGCAGTGGAGAATATTTTTCTGAGTCTCAGGGCAGAAGCTCTTTCTCTATATTCGTGGTTGAGTGAGCACATCCAGGTGTGAAATTGTTTGCACACCCCAGCACCTCTTATATTGCCAGCAAAATTAGCTGTTATTACTGTCACTGTTTAGTGATGGTTAGCTTGATAAAAAAAAAAAAAAACTGCTGTAATCAAGACCTGGCGCATCTTTGCAAATTACAGATAATTGTAAACGTCCAGATTATGATAATAGCATCCTAATCCAGCCTGCAATATAATTATTACAGAGTGTTACATCTGAAACTGTCCAGTAGGGCTAATTCAGCCATTATTTAGACCCTATTTTTGCACTGCAAATGGGTTGCTGAGTTGAAAATGTACGATTGTAATTTCACGGGGCACTCAATGAGTAATGGTATAGGGAGAGAAAAATACAAAAGTGAAATGCGAACAGTAGCGATCAAATCAAACTCCGAAGGACAAAAGACTGTTTGATTCATAGGGAATGAGAAGAGCGGGAATTAAGAAAATAGCAAATCAGTGGTCTGCAGCGTTACGTGTCCAAATCTCAGGGAGTGCGAGGCTGATGTGCTGGCAGGGGCTGACGCTCCGGGCTCCCGCCTGCACCAGCCCGCCTCTCGGCTCGGCTTTTCCCGGCGGTCTCTCCCCGGTACCCGAAGGATCCCCGGGCTCCCCACCCATCCCCAAAAGCGGGTTCGCCCTTGTCGTGTGCCTCCTCTCAGGTGACTGAACGTCACTGTCGGGCAAGAAGCATCGGAGCCGGGCGGGGGAGGGTGCGGGGCGCCGGGACCGGGCACCCTCCGCGGGAGGCTGTAGAGCCCGCGGCCTTCTGCGCTCCCGCGCACCCGCTGGACCAGTCGTCAGGGGTCCTTAAGGAAATTATCACAGAACGGACTCAATTGTAATTAATTAGCCCAAAGAGCCCGGCTAACAGGACTACCTGCAGCTAGCGAGGTTAACTCATTGGGCTAATTCGCTTTCGGCTCCTGATTAGCTTTTATTAACCCTGGACGCGAAATACACCGCAAATGCGCTTCCTTTTCAGTAGGCCAAACCATCCAAGCGCGGTTGCTGCCCCGCCGGCAGGTACTGTCAGGAGCCGGCTGCGGGGGGGGCTGCGCCCGGGGCTGGCCCCGTGGGCAGGATGGGTGCCGGCCCCGGCCCTTGCTGGCCTCCCCCGGCCGCAGCCGCTCCTGGCAGCCCGCAGCCTTCCTCTGTGCGCTTTCCTCCACGGGAATGAATACAAATAATGCGAAGAAAGGGAAGGGAAAGCTCAGTGGATACCGCGAGGCGAAAGCCCTATAAACCGCGTGATATGGTGCGTATCGAGGAGACTGTAAAGGTTTCCTGGGATGGAGGGCCAGCTCCGCAGTCAGGCAGACGATGCCGCTGCAGCGCACGGAGCCAGGTCAGGATCCGTCCCGGCGAGGCTCGCTGATCCCTGCTGCAAAGCCCGGGTTGAGGTTTGGGCAACCTCTCCGGCACTGCCGAGGGGCAGGCGGCAGCGGGAGGAGAACGAGCAGCCGTCCCCAGGCTCCTCCTTGCCAAGTGCTGAATCAGCCGCAGCTTCTGGCGGGGCCCGGCTCCCCGGGCCCGCACCTAAAGGGAAATAAGGAGGCGAGGGGGCCTGGGAGGTCGTGTCCGTGGAAGGTGTTCACACAGACACCCGGAGCGTGGGTGCGTGTCGGGATTTATCAGGTCTGTGTTCCTGGCAGATAAACCCACTGCTTATTCTCCCAAATGGCGTGTAAATAGACGCACCGCCGAACAAAGGGCAGAAACATTTAATTGATGTAACACAGGTTCTCCCTAAAAAAGAAAAGAGAGAGACAGGGAGGCTCAATGTAAACTCCGCGGTTCCTATTTTCACGGCTCTTTGCTGACCTATAAAACAGGTTATTGCCTTACTGCAGGCAACGGCTCAAACGACTGAAAGCCAGAAGAGGGGCTTCTGCCTCACTCCCCGCCCCCCCGCCCCGACTTTCCTGAAGCAATAGATCTCCTTTCCGTAATCCACAAACCGAACCACCTAAAGTCTGTCAGTCGCAAAATTGCGTGGTAGAAGCCTCTAATTGATGCCACATGTGCGATGCACGGTTGGGATACCGGGCTGCCGGCGGCGGAGCGGGCAGCGCCCGGGGGCCCGCGCAAGCAGCGCGCCCCGTGGGGGAACGAATGTAGGGGGGGAGACCGAGGGGAGCGATAGAGTTGGCTGACGAGGGGGCTGCCTTGCGCGGTGACAGGTTGGAGGGGGTGTCGTGGGGTTTTTTTTCCCCACGGAGGAGGAGGAAAGAAACGGAATGGCTTGGCGAGGAGGCAGAGTTCTCCCGGGACAGAGGCCGGCCGAGCGATGCGGAGATGCCCGGACAGGGAGCAGCGGGGGGGGGTCTTTGGGGGAACGGGGGAAAGGTGTTCCCCGGTGTCCCTAGGTGGGGGTGGCGAGCAGTCAGCTGTGAGTGTCTGGATGTGGGTGTCGTAGGTGTGCGCCCCACCCGGGAGCGAGAGCAGTGGGGAGGGGTGTGTGTATCTGCCGTGGGTGGGAGAGCCCTCGGGTGCAAGCAGTGCCGGGAGCTCTCGATCTGGGGCAGCTGGGGCTGCAGGCTGCTCTGTGTGTGTGTCTGTGTGTGTCAGGCCCTGTGGCTCAGCCCTGGAGCCGCTCGGCACCCACAGGAATGTGGCTCCTCTCGGCTCCCCGAGCTGCCCCGGCTCCACATGGAAGTGGCCGCCAGGAAAAGAACAGGGAGGGGAAGAGAGGGCGCGGGGGGGGGGGGGGGGGGGGGCGGGGGGGGGAAATGCCCCGAGCCAGCAATCCGCCGAGCCCAAACCCAGCGTCAGACAAAGGACAGTTCATCCCATCCCTTTCCCAGGGAAGCAAAGGGGGAGGCACGGACAAGCCAGGCTCCCTCCGGCCGCCGCCGGAGCCCCGCGGGTGCGCCCGGGCGGGGCGAGGCGCCAGGGTGTGCCTGCTTATGTATAGGGCACAGGAGCATCCCCCTCGGCCCGGGGCTCTCACGAAGGGGAGGGCGGCCGTAGACCCTGGGTGTGCATTGGGGCCGGGGCCACGGCGCAGGGGAGCCCCGGCGAGGGGCATTTCCTAATCACGCCTGGCTACCCTCTGCCGGGAAGAGGTGCCAGGCTCCCCCCGACCTGCTCAACACCACCCCGAGCTGGGAGGAGGAGAAATTAAGCAGGGAGAGCGACAGGCATGGCAACTGAGCTGAGCTGATCCGGCTGGGTAGCAGCGGGGAGCGGTGCCAGAGCCCGGGCTGCCCGGCTCTAGATTCCCATCGCTGCCCGGCATCCTGCCTGGCGGCATCCCGCCTCCCCGGAGCTGTTCCTGCGCTGCCCGCCCGAGCCCTCCCGGCCCCTACACGTTACGGTAACCAAACAGCCGCGCCGCAGCTCCTCAAAGAAAAGGGTGGGTGGACCCACCTGGGAAACAGACTTCCACCTCTTGTCTCCAAGCCTTTCTGCAAAGGGAAGGGAGAATCTGTTATAGCAGGTTGAAAAAAATACTAATACTTGTCTAGAGGGAAACGAGAAGAACGGAAGAAAATTAAAAGGTCAGGGTTCTTTTTTTTTTGCACAGGGTGGAAGTCAGCAGAAGAGACAAAGCCGAGTTTTTCAGCAGCCCCGGACTCCCGGAAAGTCCCTGAATCCCGGCGAGTGAAGCGAGCAGGAGCCGGTCGCAGAGCCGCTGGGCGGACGCGGGGAGCGGCGGGGCAGCGGCGGCAGGGCGGCCCCTGGCCGGCAGCGCCCGCCCGGCAGCGGGCAGGGGTGGGCAGCCGCCGGCGGCCCCCGCCGCTCTGTCTCCGGCACCCACGCACCCGTCCCCGGCGTGCAGGGAGCAGCTTTACCGAACAAACTGGTCTATTGTACTGCAAGCCGTTTACCAACCCCCAAACCTGTTACAAAACAGCAACCCCGGGCTTCTTTCTTTGGGGAGAAAACACGCGCTCACGCACAAAACATGGCAGGCAGGAGCGGAGGGGGAAGAAAGGAGGGGGAGGGCAGCGGGGAAGAAGACAGGTAAGCGTGCCCCAGGGCAGGAGCGTGCCTTTTCAGGCCTCGCCCCCCCAACCCTGCCAGCGCTCTCCCCGCCATCCCCGGGTGGCCGTGGGTAATTCTTTCCCGGGGATCCCACAAGCGACGCCTTTGTCGCATTCGCTGCTGTCTTACCCCCGCAGGGTCGTGAATTCCCGGCGCGGGTCCTTACTACACCCCCAGGCCAGGGAGAGGGGGGGCCGCGGGAACGTGCGTCGCCGTGGGGACCCCGCAGGCCGGTGGCTGCCGGGGAACACCCGGGGGTTGTGCTGGGAGAGGGGCCCGCGCTCGGTGCGCGCCGCCACGCCAGCGCTCCGCGCCCCCGGGCAGAGCTCCGGCCGCCTCCCTGAAGCACCGGGCAGCGCTGGTGATGGCTCCGCTTTTTCCCTAAATCGTGTAGATGGAGATAAAAACAAAAAATAAAAGTACCTCCGCCAAGTCCCTCCTTCAGCCGGAGCCGCTGCAGGCTTTTACCAGGAGCGAGGGGAGCGGGGCCCTCATTTTATCCTTTTCTCATATTTAGTGGCTCCCTTTGACGGAAACGTTAATTTGTGTAATTAGCCGAGCGCACACGGGCGACTGATGGGCTGTGGAGTGTGCAGCTCTCGACGCTAATTGCTCTCAGGAAAGGATTCAGGGCGGCTTAAGGCGAGAGATTTGCTTTCTAGCGTTACGATGGACAGCTTTCCCTTCAGCTTAAATCACTCTGCGGTGCGGCGTACACGGTCCCGCAAAAGCCCCTTTTCCAGCGGGGATGGAGCATCGTCACCTCTTGGCTCGCCCCTGGGGACCTACAAGGGTCAGATCCTGCTGACATGCCCGGTCTGCGGTGGCATGGCGACCAAATGTGAGAGTCCAGGATCGGGCCCCTCAAAAATCCCTCTTTCCTCGCTCGCTCTCTGCAAGCAAATTGGCATTATTAGTATTATTATTTCCCTCCCCTCTCATTAACGGAAGAAGGGGTAATTTGGAAACGTTTCTCGTGGTCGAAATAATTTTATTTTATTCAGAATATACAGTTTAATTCCTCTATCTACAATTATTTACAGGGTTAAAATAACATTGAAAAAAAGTCTCTGGAAAAGTTGAGGTCATAGATTTCAAGGCACCATTGATAGTGTCCACAGCTGAGCCAAAAAATGTCCGTATTGTATAAAAAAGGGGTTTCCTTTGAAATGCAATAAGTTACATGCACAAGCTTTACACATTTTAATCTTTTTGTTTCGCTTCCCTTTTAAAAATCACCCATATGCATTCCATTCGTTATTATTCCTTAACAGCAAAACACAGGAGTCCAAGGAACAACAACAACCAAAAAACCCAAACCACCCTCCAAAAAAAAAGGGGGTCAGGCTCTAATAAATTGTCCCAGAGGCCAGCGCTAACGGGTGCTGTAGGGAGCCGTGGGGTTGGAGGTGGGAATTGATGGAGTTGGCAGCGGGGTACCAGGAAGCGGAGCTCTCCAGGTAGCTGGATGCAGGGGACGGGTTGGAGTTTGGAGGGTGAGCGTGTGCGTGGGCATGGTGGCTGAGGGAGCGGGACGAGCCCTGAGGTTCCCAAACGGCAGGCGACTGTGGAGAGTTGCAGGCCATGGGGTCGCTGGAGCTGGGGCTGTGCTCCGGGGGCATCTCCCCGTTCTTCATGATCTTCTTGATCTTGGATCGTTTATTCTGAAACCAAATTTTCACCTGGGGTGTGGAAAGAGGGGTGGGGGAGGGAAACCGACACCGTTAATGCCCGCCTGGCAAGCCGGCGCTCCGCGGGGCTCCCCGCCGCCCTCCCGGCCCCTCCGCGGGGCCCGATCCGGCCCTTCTCGCCGCGCCGGGGGCGGACCCGGAGCTCTGAGCCCCGCCGGGCCGGGCCGGGCCAGGCCTAGCCGAGCCGAGAGTGGTACCTGTGTCTGCGTGAGCCCCAAGGAGGCGGCCAGCTCGGCCCGCTCGGGCAGGGCGAGGTACTGGGTCTTCTGAAACCTCCTCTGCAACGCCGCCAGCTGAAAGCTGGAATAAATAGTCCGGGGTTTGCGCACTTTCTTTGGTTTGCCGTTCACCATCCTCACCTCGGGCTCCGCCACCTCCTTCTCTGCACGGGCGCAAGGGCAGGAGAGAGACAGAGACGCAGACGTTAAGGCGCGGGTGACGGCTCCGCTCCGCGCCGCCGGCGGCCGCGTCCCGCCCGCGGGCCGGGCCGGGCAGGGCAGGGCAGCGGCGCCGGCCCGACGGGGCCCCGCGGCTGCCCCCGGGGCTCCCTCCGCCGGCTCCCCGCAGCCCATCGGGGGAAGCGGGGGGGGGGGGGGGGGGTGTCCTTCCCTCCGCGCCGGGCCTTGGCCAACCCCGGCCCTCCCCCGCTTCCCGACCAGCGGCCCGGGCATCCTCCGCGGAGGGCGGCGGCGCCGGGCGCGCAGCGCTGCGCGGGCGGGAGAGCGGGGCATGCGCACCCGCCGCGGGAATGAGGATTATTGGTGCCCTGCTGGGAAGAGGCCGGTCCGGCCCGGAGACCCTACCCTAAGCACCGACCGCTTCCCCCCCCACCCCGCGCCTTCCCCCGCCGCCGCTGGTGTGTCCCCAAGCGCCGCCGCAGCCGCATTCGTCCCAGCCAAGCCCCAGCCGCTTGGCTTGGCTACGGATTTGCTTTATTTTTTTTTTCCTGTCTCCTTCTTATTTTTCTTTATTTTTTTCCCAACAACAACTTCCAAAGAAGTAAATGGAAAGCGCGAAAACCCGCGGCGGCGCTTTCTGGTAAAAAGCCCTCCCGGCTCGGCAGCCCCGCCACGGCTGGGCTCCCCCTCCCAGTCTCCTCCCCCGCCCCTCCAGCACAGGGGGAAGGAAACTTTCTTTGCCACCGCGAACCTGAGTTTGAGACACGCAACAAGGCTCGGGTATTTTTCCCCTTCTTCCTGCGGGGGAAGGAGGAGGGAGGCAGCCGAGGGGGGGGGGGGGGGGGGCCTGGGGGCAGCTGACCGACGTTTGCTTCTCTAAAGCGCTAGCCCTAGGATTTGTGGTTTAGACCGTGCGGGCTGGTCAGGAATATTACTCAAGCTTTCCTCCTTTTTGTAAACTTCAGTTTTCTTTTTTTTCCCCTCTTTAGAAAAAAAAACCAACTTCTCCCCACGTTCAGGGAAAGCTGCACCCCCGCGGTCGACCGGAGCAGGGAAAGGGGATCCGCCGGGGCGCGCTCCCCAGCCACACTCTCCCACGGCCGCGGAAGCTCCGCGCACGCCCCCGGCTCTCACCTGGCTGGCTGGCGGAGCTCTGTACGCGGTTGTAAGCCCCGCTGTACTGGTGGTAGGGGCTGGCGTAGCTGTAGTCTGCATAGGCTTTGGCAGGATAGTTCCCAGCAGATCCGTTCATGCCGTGGTACTGATACTGGTAAGGGTTGAGCGCTTTGCCGTAGGAAGCCGAGGTAGGCGAGCAGTAGCCGTGCGGGGCTCCCCCCGCCGGGCTGTAGTAGTCGGAATCCGTAGCCGAGGACTCGGGTAAAGTGGGAGATTCCTGGGACGGGTGGTGCATGGCTGCGGCCGTCTGGAAAGGAGCCTGGAAGTCGCCGGATCTGATGTTGGGGACCCTTCTGTCAAATACTCCTGTCATAGCGCGGAGCCGTCGGCTGGCTGGGGCTGGCGGCTGGGGCTGCTCGGGTCTAAGCAGACATGTCTGGGGGAGGAGGCTGCGGCGCTGTGTCTGTCTCCGGCAGACTGCTGGCTGGGGCGCAGCATAGGCTTGGTTAAATCCTTAATTGCGCTCTTACGCACAGCAGGGTGGATCGGGTTCCATTGGCCAGAGCAATCGGGAGCAGCGACACCCTAACTCGTCCAACTAGTTTAGCACAACAAAGCTTTGGCTTAAAAAAAAAAAAAAAAAAAAGAAAGAGGAAAAAAAAGGGAAAAAAAGAAAAAAGTCCCATTCAAGCTCTTTTAAAGTGAATACCAACAACAATCTCCAAGCAGGAGCGGCGCGACCGGGAGGTTTCCCCCACTCCACCCCTCCCCCGCCGCCGCAACCAGCGAGGGGGTTCGGCCGGCCCCGCCGCCCCGCGGGCTCGCAGCCCGGTGCCCCCGCACCTCCGGCCCGCAGACCCGCCCGGGGTGGGGGGGCCGTTTGGGGGGCGCAGCCACGCCGCTCGGATGTGCCGTCCGGTCCCTCTCGGCTACGTTGATGGCTTGGGAACAACGCGCCGGGCGCTCCGGGTTCCCAACGCGATTTCTCATCTGGTGGCGATAACCATTAGCGGCTGACCGGGGTTGTTTCACCCCAGCTGTCCTCCCTCTCCGGGGGCACGCCGCCCGGGATCTCCGCGTTAAATAAAGTAAATCACATTGCCCCCCCAAAATCTAGAATTTTAGTTACATCATTTCCTGCGTCGAAGACCCTAGCACGGCCCGCAGCCAGGCGGGAGGCTCCCGGCAGGACGCCCCACCGTGGGGGTGTGGGGGAGCAGCTGGGGGCACTGGTGGCACCATACGGCCTAGGGGCATCCTCCCCACGCGGGAGGTTACCTGGCTGTGGCACGATGCCCGTGGGCGGAGAGACCCCGGCCCCCTGCCCTCCCCGCCAACCCCGGCGCCCTTCCAGGTGCGCCCGTGGCCACTCGGCCCCCACGCGTGACCGCTCCTCACCGCCTCGTGGCGATGCTCAGCATCTGGTCCGGCTGCTGCCCAGGGTCAGATGCCCGTCACGGGATGAGATCAAATCACCCTCACGCGTGGGCAGGACCACTGGGACGCCGCGGCGGCGGTTCTTATTCACTTGGAGGCCATCGGAAGAGCCCACTTCCCGCGTGACAGACCCCCAGAAGTGGCTGGCGCTGCGCGGGGGTGTGTGTGTGTGTGTATGTGTCTCCCAGCAGCACTCCGGCCAGCAGCACCCTTCTTCGCCAGCACCCGATTTTCCGCACCCATCTGCGCAGCCAAGTCCCAGACGATGGGCTCTGCGGCCGGGCCGGGGCGAGCCACGGGCTGGTGGTGCCCGTCCCCGGTGATTTTACAGCAGCGTTGCAAAAAAATGGATCAGATTTTACTAGACTCTAAGGAAAACAAATAAAAGGCTGCTTTCAGTCACCTGGAGTTGTAGATTTTTCTGAAGTTGTTTACTCTCCAGATTTAGCCTGTTTGCTCACGAAGATCTCCTAGCCAGCTGGGTAACACTTGTAACACAACCATGCATGTTGTACTTGAACTTATTGTTTGCTTTGGAAATGTCCACAGCTCATATAAAATCACATTAAACAAATCCCTAAGCATTTAATTATACGAATCACTTACTTAAATCCATTGGAATATCCCCCCTTCCCCTTCATTTTTTTTTCTAAGGAGAGGAACCGGAGAGGGATGTATCTGTTTACGACTGGGGAGGGGGAAGTAAGTTTATTAAAGCTCCCAATTTGCATCCAGTTGGAAGGGACGGTAGAGATTTTAAACAGATGAGGAGGGGGAGAGGGTAGGGGGGAAAGCCTATTTGTGTCATAAATTCCAGGGCACTGGAACACGTCCGGGCAGGAAAGTGTCGTTTGAAGGCAGAAAACAGGAGCGGACCCGGGCGCCCGGTATCGCACCCAGCCCCGGCAGAGCCCAGAGCCGCGGCGGGTGCCGGCCAAGACGTCCCGTTTGTGCAGCTCACCGGGGAAATGTGGGTCGGTTTCCTGCAGCAGGGAAAGTTTGCTCTTGTTTTATTCAGAAGCAAGGCAGGGAAAGGAGGGGAAAAAAGAAAGTTTCGATATTAAAAGGAAAAGTAATAGTCAGAAATCTACCAGATACAACCGCAACCCCCTGAGCTGATTGTTTTTGGAGCATCCGCAGCCGCTGCCGTCCGCGCCAGGATTACCGAGCCGAGGGCACACAAATCCGCCTGTTTGCGGGTTTCCTGCCCCCCGTCCTTCCCAGCCCGAACCCGATTTTCTTGCCATTCTGCTGGTTTTTTCCCCCCAGCGGTTTTTATTTAACACATCCGGTGGGAGCGAGCGTTTCGGAGGGAGCCGGAGTCTGTTTTCTATTTCACAATACGGTCATTGTTTACCGGCACATGCCCGTCGCGCCGGCTGAGCGGCTGCCCCGGGCCCCCGCGCCCAGCCGCGGCCCGTTCGGGTCCGGACACCGCTAAGCCCGCGGAGGGGGCACCGGAGAGGGGGCCCGCGGTGGCGGCCGGTCCCGGCGCGCAGGGTGCGGGGGCGCCGCGGCCACGCCGGAGGCGCGCGGCGGCCGTGCCCGTGACAAGAGCGCCACGGCGTGGCCGCGCGGGGCGCAGCGCCGCCGCGCTACCTGCGCGCCGCCGCCATCCCCCCCCCCGCCGCCTCCAACACCCGCCGCCGCCGCCGCCGGGGCCAGACTGAGCGGCGGCGGCGGAGTCGGGCGGCCCCGGCAGCGCTGTCCCCGCAGGGCACGGGGACCGGGGCGCTGGGGCCGCGGCCGGACAACGCGGCGATTGTTCCCGCCCGCCCGCGCCGGGGAGCTGCCGCGGAGGCAGCGCCGGGGCCCCCCGCCCGAGCCCGGCGGCGGGACGGGGCGCTGTGTCCCGGCCGCTGCTCGCCGGCCGCCCCGGCAGGCTCCGGCCCTGGCTCGGGAGCATCCCCGCGGGCCGAGCCCTCCGCGCAAGGCCTGCCCGGAGGTCGGTGGCGGGGGGTGGGGTGGGGGTGGGGGTTGCAGAGGGGTCTCCGCCCGCTCTCCCTCGGCAGTGCTTTGTTTCCAGCCAACGAGCGAAATATTTCGGATGCAGCCTCTCAGACTTTTGGATGAAATATTGCAATTGTTCAGAGAAAATCTTTCACTTTTTGGATAAAATTTTCTCGTTTGGGCACCGAGTTTTTGCTGGAAACTATTTCCATGGAAATTGCTGGCAAAGAATGAAAGGAATTTTTTCCCCTTCAAAAAACACCCAAAAACAACCAACCCGACCCCAAACAGCCTTCCCAACTGGAAACATGGATTAACTCTAGTTTTACAGCATCAGAAAATGGTGATTTCCAAACAACTTCCACAACTGGGGGCTTTCCTGGCGCTCCAGTGCATCCTCTTAGGCTTAGGACTTGTTTACCTAAGGCAGTCGTTTCAGAATGAAGAGGCGAAGGGACTGAAAGTCCTTGTAGTCTCGCCTAAGGCTGGGAAAAAAAAAAAAAAAAAAGACGTCTGCTTCAAAGCAAAAATCTTGTCCTGTTCAGTATGGGCAAAAGCTGGCAGGAATCCAGCGGAGAGAGCTAGTGAACTACCCAGAAGGATGATAAAAGGGAAAAATGCGGGAGAGGATTTTGGAAAAACACCTCAACTGCGAGCAGGGGGGGAGAAATCAACCCGATGGAAAACCCTGGGAAAGAGTCTAGGACTTTTTGCTAAGATTTCAGTAGTTTTTTGGGGAGCCTCTGGTTCGAGGTCCAGCTGGTTCAGGACAGTGGGCGTTTCTCCACCTAGCATGACATGCTCTGCTTTGGAGACCTTATGTCCCTCCAAAAGGAAAAGAGGTTTTGTGTTCCAGTGAAGGTCACCATTCCTGTCGATGGAAGGATACACATGTGACCTTGGGACTGAAGCCTGCCTGATCTCTCAAGCACTGCAGTAGGCGTTGTTTTCGCCCTCCATCCCAAAGCCTTCACTAGGCTCTGGTCGTCCCCCACCTCCGGGACAGCCTTTTCTCTTCCAGTTGCTTGCGTGTCCCCAGGAAACACCGGGCCTCTAGTTAATGAAGCGAACCTGTCACTTCGGCATTTCCACGGCTGATGGACTCACTGCTGGGGTTGGCCGCAGCCTGGGCTCCGCTGGCCTCGCTCGTCTGGCCTGTAAATTGCACTGCGCATAAAAACCATGACGTACAATGTTAAGAATTAGAATTTGCTTTTTAGGGCGAATTGTGGCTGTCTCTTTTACTTGTCAAAGAGCTGACTTGAGGAGCTTGCACTTGCACCTATTTCCTGACATGACTGAAGGGACGAGCCAGGGGTCCCTGTTTGTGTCAGCTGTAGCAGACTGAGCCAAACGTGTGGGACAAGATGATATTGAGAGAGGCCTGGAGTTGCGAGACTCCTGCCTGCAGCCCCCCTTCCCTCCTCTCTTGGGGTGCGCCTGCCAGGGTCACTGAGGGGTTGCTTAGCTGGTTATTGATACATCACAGCCTTCCCAAGACCAGATGTTGCCTGGCAGTCACAGTCCAGCCACTGCCTGCCCTTCCAGAATGGGAAGTACTTGACAAACTCACCCATTCCCTTCCTTTTTGGAGCTCTGTCCACATGAGGCAGATGGGGAGCTTCTGTTGTTCTTCATTTCACGGACTTGGCACAGGCATCACCCATCTTGAGGAGATGGATGATGGATGGATGGATGGATGGATGGATGGATGGATGGATGGATGGATGGATGGGTGAAGGATGACTGTAATGATCTTTTCTCTGGGCTGGGCAGGATGTTAAAGGAAAAACCTCCGCCAGGGCTTTTTCCAGCTTCCAGCCCACGTGTTTCCATCGTGGTGTGACATCTACCTCTTTCTTAGGCCATGGAGGCCGGCAGAGAAACATCATCAGAAAACCCAACGTCTTGTTCTTCTGCCTGCCTTCTCACCAGGTAGCTGGGCATTGTTACGCCAGGAGCTGCAGGTACTTGAGTGATGTGAGGCCCAGTGGTTTCCAAGAAAGGCAAGGCACAAACCAGATGGAGCCACCTTCAGATCAAGAGTCAGGCCAGCAGCAAGCGCTGCAGGAGCATTGCTCCTGGCACAGTTGCTTGAGGTTGCCACGACTGACATTTGAGCACGGGCCTGGAGGCACACGGCAGAACTGCTTGCTGTAGATTCTGCTCTGACACAGAGCATAAGCCAGCACTGCCGGAGTGCCGGGTGTAAAAGCGCTCTTTGCCAGAAACATTCCCAAGAAAATACTTGCACTAGCTGCCCGTGCTGCCCCGCTGCGGTGCCAGGGGTGGGTGCTGCAGGGGTCTGGCATGGCAGTTGGAGCGCTGGTGGTGCTGGCACGTGGGGAAGGGCCTCGGACCAAGAGCAGGGGAGGAAAGGACCTTGGTGGTGGAGGCAGGAGGGGCAAGAGGGAACAACTCCAGGAAATCCAGCATCCTGGATGAGTGGGCAGCTGGGCTGGATGACTGTAATGATCTTTTCAGGTCTTAAAATTTATTACTGTAACTTTTAGCTCTGAGTAGCCAAAGGCAGTTGCTCCTCAAGGAAGAGGGTTGATTCATCTCCAGTACAGCCATTCACTCTGCTTAGTCTCTCCCGTCTGTCACATCTCCTTCAGCCATAACTCACTCCTCAGCCTCTCAGATAGGAGCAGGGCTGCTGCCTCTCTGCGGGACTTCAGATGTGAGATAAATCCCTTTGCATCCCAATGCCGAAGGAATGCTTTCCCAGATCTCTGACCTCCCTGTTAAAAGATGACCAGTCAAAGAATTTGAGGCGTAGCTCTTCTGGCCCTTTGGTGTGTTTTCAGCCGAGCAGGGCAGGGCAGGGCTGCTGGCTGAAGGGCTTGGGAAAGCCTGCCCGTGAGGGCCCTCGTGCAACGTGGATTTTCCCCTACAAACCTTGGGAATTAAGCTTGCAATTTTCCTTTTGCTCTTTTAATAATGATCCAATATGTTGTTGTCCTACAGAGGTCAGCCAAATTTTTCTTATTTAGACCTTGAAGGATTTGCGGATGATGTCAGCCTTAGCAAAAACTCTTGGAAACTCCCGTTGAGCTCACGCTAAGTTTGGTGCGAATTTAGCACGCCTGTGCCATCAGCTCCATCAGGCAGCATTGAACCATACAAATCAATGCAGAAGTGAAACACAGCAATTAGGCTGCTCTTGCAGTGAACAAGAGAAGTGACATTCATCAGGGGGCCAGGACACCTTGCAGGTTAAAGATCAAAACAGCAAAAGCACATCTCTTGTCATATGGTTCGGTCCTTATTACTTATGTTATGTGGTCTGTCTGGCCTTGCCTATTAAGTTTATCACTTTGTACTCACCCACAGTATATATGCCAGCTAACAGTAGATATCTATAAAATCACTTAATGTGTTCAGTTCCTCAGTTACAGCTTAGCTGCCTTATTATTATTTTTAAAATAAATATATGCTAGAGTTTCCCCATGACTGCAATCCCAGGGCTGTATTGTTTTATTTAATCTTCTGCCTTAGCTTTTATGTCCTTTGCTAAAATGTACGCTGCCGTAATCCAAACTTGGTCTCCTAAAACCTTCCTATGCATCACAGGGGAACCTTCTGCTTCATCTTTCACAATCCAGCCTGCAGCTGTGAGCATCCCTGCAGGGAAGCTGGATGTCACTGGCCGCCTTGTCAGTGCTGTCTCTTCAAGGGGCTCTGTAAGGTCACTGCCATATTCATAAGCGTAGAGGAAAAGACTTTTCTTCTATTTTCTGGTCTCCATGTTTGAATTGCATCTTTGTCCTTGAAAGAGGCCCTGCTGCAAGAAGCCTCAAGATGCTCTGCTTTAAGATTCATTTTACATTCCTGTGAAGATCTTAATTTATGGGAAAACTGGAGGTTATTTTCTTCTTCAGCTTGGATTTCTTCATCACGATGTTCTCCAGACAGTGGATGAAAAATAGCTCTTACGGCTGTATCATTTGTGCTTCTTTGAGCCTGTTAGTTCTTTCATTATTAGGAAAACGCCTTGGTTTGGGAATGAGAAATAAGGTGTTTTTCTTAAGAGATTTTGAGGCAGGCATGTATTTTAAGGTAAAGTACCACCTGGGTGAATACCTACGGAAGGAAAAGAGTTTTTACTAAAGATATTTAGCTGAAAATAAATTTGGATGAGAAATAAGATGTTTGAACTTTTTGTTGTTGCTGTTTATTCTTTCAAAAAGGGTAAATTAACCTTTGGAAAAAACCCCAAAGGGTTATGGTGGCCTCTGCATGACATGTACCTTTTCACGAAGATGTCTCCCTTTGCAAGTGAGATCTTTGGATCAAGCAGAGGATGCAAGAATGATGCAGGCATGACCAAATGAGGTTGTGTGGCCAGGAATCAGAGCAAATTATTGCTGTGGTCCCTTCTGTCCTTCAAATCTGTATATTTTCAATAATCTTTTTGTCAATTTTATAAAAAATTCCTTTTTTTTTTCCTCTCACATGCTGCCAAATAAAGTCCTCATGGTTGATGTCTTATCACCCTGATTTCAGAATCCCTCTTTATTAGAAATGGTGGGCGCGTGATGGTGCCTGGGTTTGGATTTGGGACTTTCCATCACGTGAAGGACCAGCAGTTAACCCTGGAGCTCTGTACAGCAAGGTGTGCATGGCTGCCTCTTACTTTTCTCTGATCTCTATGGAGAACCCACCTGATACAAACCCCCAACACAATCCAGGACCCATTAAAAACAATAGAAAGGGTTCCAATTGGCTTCAGTGGGGGTAGACAGATGTTTCATGTGCCCACGCTCCCTCTCCCAATTCAATATGTGGAACCACAGAGCTGTAGCTTCTGCCTTAACCCTCTCATTTTGGTATCCATGCTTTAGAGGCTTTCACCTGCCCCCTTTCTTCTCCATCCCACTTTGCTGGAGGACTCTGCTGTGATGGGTTGGACATGAAATCTTTTATTCCTCTGGCACTTGTTACTGATTGTAAGCAGATCAGAAATCTTCATCATGCTTGCCATTGCTCTTTGCCCCAACATACTTACAGTGGGGAGAAGGTACGGGTGGACTGCAGGGCAGAGAAAGCCATCGCTCCAAAGCCTGCTCTCGGCCTTTTTGCTGTGTTATACAAGAGATCACAATTGTCCTCTCTGGCTTTGGAAAAGAAGCTAGATAAAATGCAGAGATTATGAGGGGAGGCAATCATATTATAACAATTCTGGGCAGGGAAATAATAGCTGTGGACGGAGTGAAAGGGTGGTACAGTGTGATCCAACAGCGTGCTGTTGCCAGTGCAAGTCTTTCCAGCCAGGGTCAAAAGAACTTTATGCAGCCCTTTCTGAGCTTACGCATTGTCATATAAAAGACAATCTTCCATAGACTGAAGTGGCCAGGCCGTCATTAGTGTTATGTTACACAGGATTTCAGGGGAGATGGCTTCGGCTGTTTGCGGGCAGAGCTTGGACTGAGGATCTCTACCAAAACCTGGTTCTTCTTTTGGTGAAATAACAGGTGATGGAGAACCGTTGCAGCTCGAATGGAGCACAGCTCCATATTGAGGGCTTCACAATTAATATTTTCCCACTGGGACTTCAGCAAGTAATAAAGTGTTAAAAAGAAGGTGACAATCACATATTTCTGCACATTTTGTTTTTATAATTGTAATATTATAGTGCTGTTTACTCAACCAATCTAAGCCCAGTGCTCTCAGCAAATACTTACAATGTGTGCACTCCAAATTTATTCTTTGCAAAGCAGACTTTGCACGCCACAGATGAAAACGCTTCAGCCTCATTTAAATAGGAAATAAAAGGGATTGCATTACTTTATTTCTGTGCAAGCTGGAAAAAGAAACCAGGGCATTGTCCTCTTTCAGAGTTCAGATTTCATTTTCTTCAAATGAAGTTGCGGTGGTTAGATTTACAAAACTTCTATTCTTTTTTTTTTTCCACAGATCTGCATATTTCCTATCTCTAAAGTGTTTGCACAGAGTCAAAAACAAAACAATAGAAATACAAATCTTCAAGCCAAAAGTTCCAAGCTGGCATGAAAAAATGGCAAGAACAAGATTTGAACACTTCTTAGTGCCAGTGTAACCACGAGATTACTTTTAAATTCCTTTTCTCTGAAATTCTGTATTTTATTTATCAGGGCAAAACAGAGCGTGAAGTAGAAAAGACATTTCTAAAGGTTTTCTTGGAATGTTTAAAGCTGTATCTGAAGACATATAGACCATAATAGAAACACATAGACCAAATTATTATTGTGTTTTACATTTTGGCATTTTTGCAAACTTCCATAATTATGTCATTTTAGTACATTAAAACAAACAGCAAGGAAATAGAAAATGCTTCATTCACAGCTGTGTTTACTACCTCAAATGTGTTTTTTCTCAACCAGGCAACCAGTCTGAGATAAGAGGTTTCCCTGCTGTGTAACACAGCATAATCAGAAGCACACGCCTCACCCACCTGGAGTATTCCAACGTAGAAGAGTAGTGGAAAATTAAAGCAATAGAATGGAAAAGTCAATAGCTTTTTCCAGCGAGACACATTTGACATAGTAATAGACATACTTTTTAAATATATGAATGTACAGAGGATCTTGGAGGGTTCCTTTGAGTGAAAATCCTGTTTATGCAGGAGAAAAAAGAATATTCAATCTTCCTTGAAGAAATCTAAATTTTAATTGAAAGGCTTTAAAACGTATCCCCATTTTACCATAATGTGAAACATGATTTTCCACTTTCTTTACTACTTTGGGGAGCATATTTTACACAAATGAAAGCCCAATGAGCTATTCCTCATCAAATGAAAACATTTTGTCGAAATTGCAAATGTCCAAAGAAGGTTATGTAGTCAAAATCAGCAGCACCTTCAGGGATCTCCTGAGGAGTTTTAATCTACTTGAATATCTATTTAAAAATGAGATTGAATTTTTTTATACCACCGTTTCTATAGCAGAAATAAGTTGCAAAATCATTGCAGCAAAATATCGTTCCTTGAAATTAGCAGTACTGCTTTCCAATTTTCAGCTGTTGCTGATATGAGGTAACTACTTTTCAAAAAGTCCAGGCATTTTAGCTAAGATTTTATTTAACAAGAAAATCCAAGAGATCTTTAAAAAAATTATTTTGAGCGGTCACTCGATAATTATTCTGAATGTTGTAGAATTCAGAAATTCTGACAAATCTTTCAGGTCATGTAAAAATTGCATTTTTTTCTTGACCCGAAATTAAATATTTTACTTCAGCTTTGAGTGTTTCTTTAAGGTCTTTAGTTCTGTATAAAGGAAATAAATGAAGTTTTGTAATCACAGAATGAAAATGTATTGTAAAACACCAGTGTGGACTTTTTAGACTTCCATACTATTTTTATTTTTTTTCCAGCTGAGGATAAAAACCTCTCAAGTAATGGGATACTTTTGAGTAAATAAATCTACAGTTTTTGTTAAAAGACAACTTTGGCTGAAAAAAAGTAACCAGAACCTACTTTGTTGTTTAAATCAAACACTGGCAAATGTAGTGTAAGAACTTACAGCATATAGGCACTTAGAAAAATTCCTCTCGTCAGCTGAAATTTTAGGCAACCTCTTTTTTCTTGTTTGAAGGGTGTACCCACAAGCCTCGGACACAATCTGGTTGGTAAACTTCATTAACATGGTCTTTTCAGCTTGTTTTATTTTAGCCACCCAAAATCCATGTCTCAGGTCTAGGCCAGCACCCTCAGCTTTCATTGATGAGGTGGAGAATGGTGGATGTGTCTCGAGGAGGGGTCACTTTCTCCTAGGAGAGACATCAGGAAACTGCTGTGTCGCTACGTACCTGATCCATTGCTTCTACCAAGACTACTCTCAAACTCAAATACGTAGGATACTTGTGGATGCTAATATAAGCACTGCAAACTGTATTAATTTGTCAGGAGTACTTTCCAGACGATCTATAATACAGTCCGAGTATTTAGCACTGTGACTGCATATAATCCAGGGATCCACTGAGAAATGACAGATAAAGGCGGTTTTGCTCTGTGAGTGCCTATGCCATGAGTTTAATGTTTAACTCTTCAAACTGCTAGGTAGCCACAGCATCCCCTGGCACGCCTGCCACTCCAAGCTGGCTGTTCAAATACAGGGACAAATGTAGCGTGGTCCCAGATTTTAGCTAGCAGAAGCTGACGTCGGAGTGCTCCAAACAAAAATGGTACCACTCCTTTTTAATAACAAAGGTAATTAAGCCTCAGATACCATAGTGAAAGTCATGGCAAGTTTATTACCGTCAGCAAACTGAGTCAAAAGTATGTGGGAGTCAGGCTGCTCCCATGGGTGCCAGAGGAGGTTTACCATGGGCTTCGCCCAGAAGCAAAGCCGGGTCAGCGCTGAGCCTTTGTCTGTTCTCAGCTTACCGGGATGTGCTCTAGCTTAGTCGTTGAACGGGGCAGGGATAGGAGCCACCAGCTGAAGTTTTGTGTCTGAGCTGCAGCAGAAGAGGCTGGCTCCTTGCCCTCGCAGCATGCTATTTCACCCTTTGCTATATCCTCCGCAGCAGTTGGCTTTAAGGAGGACTTCAGAAGTATTTGGAAATAATTTTGGGTATGAGATAGCTTAGCAAAGCCTATGATGCAGGCTTAATAAAGTAAATGCAAAGTATTACCAAAGCTTGGGAGGGCTGTGTTTTACGTGGCAGTGCTAGCCAATTCACCTCCCTGCTGGGTTGGCCCCAGACAGCAGCTAAGCACCCATGCTGCCACTCACTCCCCCACCCAGTGGGACACTAGGAAAAATAGGAAGAGCAAAAGCAAGAAAACTCAGAGGTCAAGATAAGGGCAGTTTAATAGGTGAAGGAAAGAGAAAAAACCTCCTCGCCACCTCCCACAGGCAGATCGGCGCCCAGCCAGTCGCTGAACGTAGGCCACCTTGGAAGCCAGATCCCCACCCCTCCTTCTTCTTCTGCCTCAGTTTCTGTTGCCGAGCATGATGTGACATGGTAGGGAGGTGAACAGCTGCAACACACAGATCCTTCCTCAAACGATGTGGGAATTTCTAGGCACTTGTAACCTTTACAAAGAAGAAAAATTAGACACAGGGATAGATTTGTCCTACCTGTGATGGTTAGAGTCCTTTCTTTAGGATGATGTGACAGGGATGGGGGTGTGGGTTTCCTCAAGCAGGATAACTGGATGAGAGGTATTTTTCCTTCTCTCTGAAGAGAAATGACCGTTTATTTAAGCAAACAACACAGTGAACCTTCCCATTCCATTTCAGATGAAACCTGGAGTTGTGACTATTTAAAAACCACTTTCTGCAACAGAAAGCACTGTTCCACTCACACAGATATTTATAGAGGAAATTAGCACAACTTCTTGATAAATCTATTGGATTAAAAAGTGATGCGGCTGGCAAACGCACTTTCCCGTTCAAGCTGTTTGAGCATTTCTGTCATAACAAACATTGTCCCCAAATTGTGGCACCCTTTCCTCTCACAAATTTTTGAGCGGTGCTGGAACACACTCTGATATGATTCCCTTTCATTTCTGACACCGTTATGTCATTTTATGGATTTGCGCTGACAGCATTTCATTTCGACATCATTATAGCATCTCAACTGACTTTCCACACTGAGCACACCGAGAGAGTTTTGTGATGATACTATGGTAAGAACAGTTAGAATGCAAAATAACCCTGCTGAAGAGTAATTATTATGCATGAACGTGAGCAGGTTTTCTTGCTTAAATTTTCAGCTGTTGCAAAGTTTTCTTTCTTTTAAAAATAGCCAAGAGATTCAAGGCATAGGTAGAACTACTCCAAGGCTCGAGGACGCACAGCCTGGTGGGTGCACAGCCGGCCGTTATGGCTAGTTAAGTTGGGCACAGAGTCAGGAGTCAGCCCATCATCTTCAGCTCCTTGGAAGCCAAGTGCCTGAGCTGGGCAGCGAGGCGCATCAGAGGCAGCAGAAAGAACCTAAAAGGGTTCGATCCATCAGTGTTAGACCCGTCTCTTAAGAAGTGATATTTTGTTGGGACATGGTGGTCCCAACTGCAGAGGGAGCTTGGAGAAGTGAATTAGTCTCGCTGCCTAACTTTTAAACAATTAAAGTTAGGAGAGCCTAGTTCCACCTGAAGTGGTAAAAAAAGGCAACTGGAGAAAAACACCATGGGCAAATCCACCAAAACTCCCAACACATCTCTTTTTATGCCTCTCCGTGCTAAGTCTTACAGATTTATGGCTGCACAAGCCTGGCTGTGCAGAGGAACCCCAGGTGACAAGTCTAAGCCAGGTGACTCTCAGAGACCTCTGTGAAGAGGTGTAATCAATCCCACTGAGATGCTCTTGCAGAGGCATCCACAGAGGCCACCACACAGGGTGGCTCTGGTTCCCTGAACCCTACTGCAAAACCTCTGATTGCACTTGATGGTTCTCATCTCGCTTTGCTCTAAGCAAGGAAAGATATGCAAGCTCACACACAGTTACATTAAAAATTAAAGGATATTAAGGTATTAAGGCAGCTCCAAATACAGCAAACCTTGGATTTATGAAACTGTACAATATTCAGAAAGTCTTCATTCATCTCTTTTCTGGAGATGTGTTCTAACACAGGCTCTAATTACATCATCATCAACTATTTATTTTTAAATTGGAACATTTGTTTTGTTGAGGATACCCAAAACATGCTTAGGAAGTGAAATAGGTCAGTATTTTTACTGTCATTTTTAAATCAGTGATCCTCTCTCATAGTTACTGCATTTGGTACAAGTAGAGCCAGTCATTTCTTCATGATCTTTTGCAGGGATGGGAGTCCTTCAGTCTCTGTAGTATGTAAGTGCCTTACTAATCTTGATAATATTTTTCCTCAGGTGAAACAAGATAATGAATAGCATTACCTCCCGTGTTTGAGATGGATAATAAGACAGAGGAGACTTGCTGGAGTCAAGACTAAAGTCAGTTCTTTGGGCTCCCACACCCATCCCACCAGTGTACACAGCACTGTCTCCACTTGTGTGGGGATGTTCTCGGGCAGATAGAAAAACAGGGCTTTATTGTCTTCTTTACATTTTTGTGTATGTTTGACAATGTCACACTGTAATGAAGTAGTAGGTTGCCTGAAAATAGTGTGTACCTGAAGGTAGGAAGGTTCATGATGCACTTTTAGTCAGCTGAATCCTCAGTTAAATGTGCCAGCAAGCCCTGGCTGCATGGGACAGGGAGCAGGAGTGTGAGGAATCAGGTGGGGAAGCGGTGAGCTGGGAATACAGCTTTTCAAGTTGACAGCTTATATTTACAGCTCAGTTGGTGTGGATCAAAAAAGTTACCTGAGGGCAATTCTACATTATCTTATTCCAATGAGAAATCCCAGGTAAATGTGAAAGTCTGGAAGCATAGCACTGGTAGCTCAGCAGCCCAAGCCCAGCAAAGTTTCCTCCAAGTGCTTGGGAGAGTAAGCAGCAGTAGGATGTATGACATGAGTATGGCATGTGTGGGACATGGATATGTAACCTATAGCCTGACCCATGAATAATGTCAGGCTTATATTTTGTCACACAATCTTTTTTTCAATAAGGGGTGACATTTAAATTTTATTAAAGTTCTGCACTGCGGATGGCTCCTGTATTTGCAGGAGAGTTTATCTGTAAAGCAGCAGGTGATGCTGCGTGATCCTCAAAGGAAACCACTGCAGTACCTATGGATCCCACTGGGCATCCATCTGCTCGTCCAGTTGAAAGTTTTGGTGGGGTCTCTTTACCTACAGCACATACCTCATATCTGAACTTGCCCCATCATTGGAAGTGTCCAAAGTCAGGTTGGATGGGGTTTTGAGCAACCCGATCTAGTTAAAGATGCCCCTGCTCATAGCAGGGGGTGATGACCTTTAAGGGTATCTTCCAACTCAAACCATTTTGTGGTTCTGTGATTCCTCCCTCTGCAAAAGTCTCCCAGGCCAGAAAGGAGTTTTGACGTTTCCATGAGCAAGCAAGAGGAAGAGCCACTCTCCTCATAGCTTTGGTAGGCATTGCAAGGGAAGAATGTCACTTATCCCAGCACCACCTCAGGTTATTCCTGTGCTAGTAAAGCTTGAGCAGAGAGAGACTCATGAGGTGGAGCTCGTCTTTTCAAATCCAAGCCCGTGTCGTTCAGCTGCCTCACCCCAACACAGATGTGCTGCGTCCAGCCTCCAGAAAACCTGATTCATGGCTTCATCCACAGCCCATTGCCAGCAAGCAAAAGATTTCCATTGACTTCACTCAGTTTTGTACCCAGCCCCTGGGACTCAAAACACATTGCAAAAGGCCAGCTCTCTGCTGAATCTGTCAAGGGTCTCCTGTGTTGTTAGAGCCAGCGAAGCCTTGCTGGTTGCTGGCAGCAAGGAGTTTGGCCCTACGTGCCATTTCCAGTGCGGATGTTGCAAGCTGACTTCACCCTCCGTTCATCTTGTGCTTCTTCAGCTTGGGAAACCAGCTGTGATTGAGAATGTAGATTTTAGATATCAAAGCCTGTAGACATTCATTAGGTTTATGAAACGATGGTTAAAAATAAAACCTGAAATTATGTCTCTTGAGTTTTTGCTGATAAAAAAATATGTCAGACTTTCTGGAAAACCCTACCTCTGGGATTACTTCCAAGCGTTTGCTTCTCTATTGCTACCATATTTTGACCTCAAATGGAACTTTCTAATTACATCACAAATATCATTATATCATGCAAATTAGGAAGCTGTTAACATAGTCCAGGATAAAATAGCTGAAAATAACAGACTACAGCCACTTTTCATTACAGTCCGAAGGTCTAAAAAATTCTGAAGAATAAATCTTCAATCCTGCTTCTTTGAGTACTGAAGAGCGGATTACCTCACAGCAAAGCAAGATGGTTACTTAAAGAAGCTGGCTAATCCATGAGACATTATTTCTGTCCTCTTCTGTTGGCATCTTTTGTAATAGTTTATTAACAATGATTTGTGTCCTGTTGAGTAAGCTGTGTTTGTATAACACCATTGGCACTATATTAGCTGAGACCAAGGGTATTCTGGCTAGTTAGTCACAGCTATCAAATGCTTGGAACTTAATTTTCACTCTTTTCTGGCTGAGCATCTTTAACAAATATTTTGCCGCAGGGTAGAAAAAGTCCTAAATAGTCAACAGCATTGTTTGCAGGACTGGACATGCATTTGCAGCCAGACGAATACGTTTGATGGGCTCTTGCGGTGGAAACACAATGACATCTACTGGCCAATGCAGAGGGCTGTGAGAGCGTTTGCAGGAGGATTATATGCAGAAAACAGCGCAGATTTGACTCTGCGAGAAAAGGGGATGTCATCCTTCTGAGAGGCGGGGTGATAAATCAGGAGATCTGCAGATGTCTCAAAGGAAACTGCAAAACAGAAAATATAAGGTATTTTACTTATGTAACACTTGTTTATTGTTAGTTAAAAACAAACAAACAAGCAAGCAAAACACTGACCAAATCCTCTGATGCTGCAAACTTTGTCTATTGTGTTCAGTAGTGGCTGTCAGATGAGAAAAGGAGTTAAAAGCAACTTACAGTGAGTGCAACCAGCTGAAATCCACAAACAAGATCCAAAATGAGCAAATGATCCTCCTCTGCTCTTGTGTGCTGGTTTTGGTTGGGATTGTTAATTTTCCTCACAGTAGCTAGTATGAGGCTATGTTTTGGTTGTGCTGAAAAAATAGTGATAAGACAGTAATGTTTTTAGTTGTTGCCAAGCAATGTTTACATTAAGTCAAGGAAATTTTCAGTTTCTGATACTGCACCGGTGTTCCCAGCTTCTTCTCTACAAGAAGCTGTGAGGGGACACAGCCAAGACAGCTGACCCAAACTGACTAAAGGGATATTTCATGCCATAAAACACCATGCTCAGTTTGGGGGAGTGGGCCATGAATCTGTCTCTTGCCCTTGGGCTTGGTCTGCCTCTTGGAGGTGTGGGTCTGCTGTCTTGCTGGCTCTTGGGGCTCTTGGGCTTTGGCTCTTGCTGCTCAGGGACTGGCTGGGAGTCAGTTGTTTGGTGTGAGAGGTTCCATAATTTGTTTTCTTTTCCATTATTGTTATGACATATGATTATTAGTAGTGGTAGTATTATTTTCACTACATATTATTAGTAGCAATATCAGTATTATTAGTATTATTGGTATTGTTTGTATTATTAGTATAAATATTTTATGTAATTTATTTTCAATTTTTAAATTG
This sequence comes from Rhynochetos jubatus, assembly GCA_027574665.1. NCBI lineage: Eukaryota > Metazoa > Chordata > Aves > Eurypygiformes > Rhynochetidae > Rhynochetos > Rhynochetos jubatus. Next base: position 27,184,990 of record CM050653.1, read on the forward strand.
TTACCTCAGCCCATGAGTTTTCTTGTCTTTTCCTGATTCTTCTCCCCAACCCACTGGAGGTGGGGGGAGGTAAGCAAATGGCTGTGTGGTGTGTAGTTGCTGGCTGGGGCTAAACCACAACGTCTTGAAAAAGAGGTACAGGTAAGCAGAGGTTTCTGATACCCTAAAATGACACAGTCCTGATTTCTGTAATGCACAGCTATTAGTGCATTTTTCTCTTAACATGATGCAATCTCTATAAGTCTTGTGCAGAAAATTATACCTAATCAACTCCAAACGCACGGTGCTCCAGCAGTAAGGCATTTCTCTTGCAAATAGTGTTATTAAAAATAAATAAAGGAGGCAATCAAAACATGTCTCTTTCTGAAAATGCGAATGCTAACGATAGCAAAAGAGAATAAATTTCCTACCAGCTCACAATTCTTATGTACAAAGTGTATCTTTTTGAAATCCCTTGTCTTCCATCAGCTCTGCTCCTATAATTTTATTTCTGTTTCCTCAACAAGATGATGCAGTTCAAGAGCACCAGCACCTCTGAAAATCATCATACTTGCTTTCTAAAACGAGTAGGCTGTGCCAATTTACTCAGTGAGTGGCACTGTGTTTGAAATGGTACACAGTTACGGGATTGGTGTATCATCCAGAAGAGGAATATACTGTGTGGAAAGGAAGGCTTTGGCTTCGGGTTCGTGGAAACAAATCAATCCAGAGCTGAAGGGTACAACATGGATGAGATCCAGTCCAGGATTGTACAGGCTTCTAGGTGGTGAGAAGAAAATCTAGGCTGTCCAAAAATGGTGAATATTGTGCACAGAAGAAAGAGTAGCAAATATGAGCAATGCGTTGCTATAAAGCTCTTCAGTAAAGGCGGTCACCCTAATCATGGAGACTTGAGTACCGCTACGCATTGGTTTTAGCAGGAGTGAAGAATGTGCTCAAACTGGAGCAGCATCATGTTTAACATAAGCGAGTGGTCCAAAGCTCTGTGCAATTTTGCGTGTTACTCCCTCGCTTAGATTTCATCCCTTACAGAGGGTAAGAGGGAATGTGAGCAAAAGGGTTGACCCTAATGTCACAACCCCACTGCTCAACAATGGGCTTTTCACAGAAGTGCTGTTTGCAAGGATGAAAAGAAGAGGGGAGGGGAGGAGAGGGAGGAGGCAGAAGGAGAAAAGGCAAAACAGAAAAAAAATGTGGTAAGGTGTTACTAGTACAGCCTGTGATTATACAGATCTAAAAATGGTCTTCCTCATTGCAATAAAACAGAAACCTGTGATAAAATGATTTAAAAGTCAAAATATGATGGAAGGTTCTTATCAGATCCCATACAGCAGATGTATCCTTGTGTACATCGGATTTTGCCATCCCCTGCAGGCGCTGCAGGGATGCTAGCAATGGGACAACTGTGGGCTGGATTTCCCTCCTCAAGTAGTTTCAGAGCGTCAGAACTGGCGTTTGATTCCTGACTGGCAGCATTCAGAATGCGGGACAACACAGGAATGTGTGTATCTGCGAAGCTGCTGGTTTGAGTATGACATCCTGGGTTTGGGTTCTGAATGGCTATATTGTATTGACAGAAAGAAAAAATCAAGAGCAAGAAAATGTCTTCCACTTTTTCCAATATGTGTAATATTTTTTTTAAACAGAGCTATTATGGCATGTGAACTTTGATGTTAAACACAGTGGCACCTAATAATGAATAAAAAATAAATCAGATGCAGACTTCTGGGCTGCTGTCCTATGTTACCATGCCATCCATGACTTCTGCAAGCAGTCATGTATGTTAGCGATTTTCTTACTGCAGTAACCAACAGAGATGTGGCCTGAAAACTGTGAGTGTGACACTTGTGTCCCTGTTTAGTGCTAATATAAACCTTCTGCCTTTTGCACTGGCAGGTGGGTGCACATGTGTACGCATCCACGGGTGCATTCCACAATAATTCTGAGTAATAATCAAACACTCCCCGGATTCCCCCTAGTTATTCTCTTCCCTTGTTTGACTTGTACTTACGTTTCCCATGAACACGGTTACATAGGAACTGTTAAGAAAAAATATTTGTTCAGATAATAAAGGGTGGGTTTTTTTTTTCATCCAAACCCCAAAAATCTGCTGAATCTCTCGATCAGCAAGAAGACAGTCAGTGGTAACCTTCGCTCCTCCTTCGAAAAGCATTGCATTGCCTGGGTTATTTGTTTAAAGGGACACTGTGACGTCAAACTGGGACCTAAAGATAGTAATTGTAAACACAGGGTTTTTTAACAAACCGAAGACTTGTGGAGATATTTCTATGTTTATAATTTCCAGTGGATACAGGGGATTTTGGTATAGCTTTATTACAAGTAAACATAATCTACTCAGCCAATGCATCCCAGACAGTGCAGCCTTATGCTCGTGCATGGGAGTCAGGGAGAGAAAACGACGAGAATCTCATTACTTGAACCTGGAATGAGCCAAGCCATTTTGTTCGTCTGAGTTGGGAGAATGGGGAAATACAGAAAGGCAGTTAAATACTTGAAAAATGTTTATAAATTCTCAGAAAATGAAGGTGAGAGGGTTAAGCACCCTAGTTAAAAACACAGATGGAAGAATATTTATCCTCAGGTGTGCCAGATCTGTGACACTGACAGTTAAACAGAATGGGGAAGGGCCTTTTACATCAATTTTTGTTTCCTCGTTTTCAATACTTGCATACGTGGATGCATAAAGATGTGTCTTCTTCACATTCGTGTGCAGAGATGAACCGGAGAGCTTTGCACACACAACACTGCAGCCTCCATCCAGACACATTTCATGAGAAGATGGAATTATTCATCACTGAGCACTCACTCTGGGACATTCTGGAAGAATCTGCTTTTTAGGAGCACACAGCCTGTGCCATCTTTAGATCACTTAATTCAGACACCAGAAGCGATGAGCACTTTGTTTCCAGCCTTACAGCAACTTCTGTCAAGCCCAAAGAAAGAACGTTTCTGGGACATGCAAAACTGGACAGGGGAACTCCTTGGGTGAGGGGTGAAGCCAGGAGAGGGACATGAGGATGCTGAGGCTGCTCTGCTCTTGCTTTGACCTCTTGTTGGCCCTGGGTAAATGCTTTCATTTTCTTTAGCAAGCAGGCAAAAAGGAGACACTTACCCACTGAGGAAGGGATTATTACTAGGTAGTGAATGAGTAAACTGTGGAATGAGTAAACAGCATCGCCATGCTAATTATTCTTGGCAGCTTTTAGCCATCTCCTTTTAAACATGCTTTTTCACCCTGTGGCAATGCTCAGCTGCCGTCCTCTGGTCCTGCAGTGTGTCACAGTGCTGAGATTTGCCTTACTGAGATCTGGAGGTGAGATGGATGGAATACAAAATTTCTTTTTTTGCTAAGTGATGAAACACAAACAGTTGTCTTTGACCCTTTCCCATCCCTCTCTCCCCCTGAAAAGACCGACCAGAAAATGGAATAGGATGCATATGAAGTGTTCTTTAACCTGTCAGCATCTCCCGGTAGGTGCTGTTCAAATTACTTTTGAATGTTTCAGCATATCTTTAGTTCTCTTTGATTCTTCTGAGGTTATATGGGTGGTTACTGGCAGAATTACACAAATACAGTCTTCACAGCTCAGCAATCCTTGGATCCAGATTTGGAGTTCAATGTGGGTGGCATAGGAGTAAATGCCAATAAGAAGGCTAGGACAGGGTTGTTACTTACAGAAACTAAATGACTCGGTGTAGAGCCTTTGCAAGCTGCAATTAAAGAGCCAGAAGAAACTACTGAAGTGTAAGGAGGAAACCTCATTTTTTTGTGATGCTGTTTTATTTCCTCTCTTTAGTGTTCTAATCTTGCCTTAAGACATATTTCTGTTACTCAACGTCAACCAGAGACACGCAGTATCTTTCAAGTATTTTGCTGCCTGGGGTGGGAACTCTTTGCAACTCTGGTGTGGGAACACTTTTCAGTTTACTTTAGGGTTAAGACTTCAAACCTCAATAACTGCATGTTCCCTCTGTCGAGAGAGCCTCTGCAGTGTACCCAGAAAGATTTTACTGAACATCCCACAGACTTGACATTGATTTTGTAGGGATAACTTATCACACAATGACGAGGTATTGTCCAAAATATTTTAAATAAAAGCTGTCGCATTGACACAGTGTGAATTAATAAGAAGTTGTGCAAACATGAAAGACAATATGAGCTATCGGCTAAAGCACTGAATGGAGACCCAGGAATGTCTTAAGTTACTGTCCCATCCCTGCCACTGTTGTACTGACTGCTGGGTTTGCAGGATGTCTCAGTTTCTCAAGTTTCCTATGTCGAATGGAGATGCAGTACTCACAGGCAGTCTCCACGTAGCCGAAGGCACCTTTTGAAATCAAGTATGCAAAGCGATTGCTGAGTGTCAAGTACACGTATGCAAGGTACAGTTCATATTGTGGGAAGTACTGGGATGAGTTACTGGAAAGAAAAAAAAAGTCACCATATTAAAAACCTTAAAAAAATCTGATTACAAAGTAAACCAGAGAAATATGGGTTTGGTACATTACTTCAGACCGCTACAATAAAACAGTTTTGTGTGCACACGTGCATGTGTGTGTGTGGGCATACATATGTGTGCTTGCAGTGGCACGTGGGTGTACGTACATGTATATACATATGTATAAACATAGGTATACGCATATATAGGCACACACTACCATACCATACCATACCATACCATACCATACCATACCATACCATACCATACCATACCATACCATACCATACCATACCATACCATACCATACCATACCATACCATACCATACCATCAGTGTGGCCAAACTGTGGCATATCTATTGTTTTGCTTGTACAACAGTACATGTATCATACAGACAATAGCTGAGCAGGAATCGAAAGCATTTACTGACAGCAAGAAAAATTATTTGTGTTCTAGAATCAGAAAAGCAATTTTCAACTTTGTTTTGCTCTTTTTCTAATCAATTGGTGGTGTTAAATATTTCTAAACTGGCTGTTTACCAAATTTCAGTAACACTGGTTTGGTCAGCTGAAGAGCTGAGGTCAGGATCAGAGTATAACATATACATATTTCATCGGACTCACACCTTCAGATTTCACGGAGTTGTTAATGAAAAAAACAAGAAACAAAAATTGCTTATAAGCATTTCCACCAGGAGGAAGGAATGACCCCAGATCTGCACCATGAGCTGTCCTGCAGTCATTGCCATGACTGAGTTTTCAGGACAATCATCACATCCCAGTGGATTTCAGAGCATATTAAATGCAGTCCTTCCTGGGAAGGTTGAAAGGAAGGGGTATTACCTGAAGACCTGCTAGACCAACTGACTTCAGACCGGCATGGATAATGTTGCCCCTGGCTCTGATGAGGCATAACAATTTTCAAAACATGTTGGAGATGCCTGTGGATTTTAGAGCACTTTGAAATCCAGGTCTTAAAGGAGAAGTTTTGCTCCCAGGGCATAACTTTGAAACCAGAGTGCAGGAAGACAGTAAATGAGTCACAGCAAAGCCCTCTGGAAGCTGTGAAGAACACAGTTTTGATATATGAAACTGAACAACAGAAAGGATACAATTCTTATCCTTTTGAAGAATTTCTGAAGTATTGATCCCCCTCAGGACAGCTCATGGTATGCTTGTGCCCCTCCATGCATAAAAAATGATCCCTTGAATGCAGCAAGACTTGCCAGATATTAATGCTGGGATCTTTTTTAAAGGTGGGCTTCATTTTGAATATCCATTTCTTAAACATCCTGACATTTGAAATACAGGCTGTACCAGAGACCTGGATAGGATTCTCCAGTTTCTCAACATGGTGCAGCAATTGTTTGAATTTTAGAGCTCACAGAAAAATCGACTCTCCTACAGAATGCTATTTTCACCATCAACTCTGGTAGTGCATCATTGCACCATTGCACACTTTGCTTCCAAGACTCATTGTCAAGAGTTTTCAAATACGCATTACTTTTTCTACCCCATTAATTAATATAAAAAGTTATAATTTGTGTATGGTAAAAAAACAACCCCACCCAGAATAGGAGAATAAATGATGCTATGACACTTTGTAGTTGCTATCTCCAATCAGTGGAAAGTCTCCAACATTTTTCTTTTGAAGAGACTCTGACCATCTCACTGTTTAGGCAGAAACAGTCAATCTTTTCCTTTTCTAGAGCTTGCGCTTGCAGTTGGAGGGCTTTGTGCTTTCTATAGCACCTGAAGTTGCTACTGTTTCATAGCATACAAGGACAAATTATTGTTCAACATCTCAGTGTAAAATCAAATCTCAAAGGACTAAAAAGCCAGATGCCACTTTCACAAATCAGCGAGGAGTTTGTGATCGCTAACGTACTTGTTTTTCAGTCTAAACATTAGTCCTGTGGCATCTTGTAAATAACTTTTGTTTTTGTTTAGGAGAAGTGCAAAGCCATAACTCACAAAGCAAACAGCAATAAACTCATTATTAAAATCCTTATTTCACGGATGCAATCATTTCAATACTAAGAAATGCAGCACGTCTTTTGATCACTACCGATCCTGCCTTCAGGTGGTGTGGGAAGGGGGTGGGCGGAGGAACTGATGAACAGTGATAGCGCTGTTGGATGAAACGGGTTCAAGGAACCTTGAGTATTTATGTTAAAGCTACCTTTTTTTAATGTGGTATCCTATAGTTCCATCCTGAATCTCAACCATTAATATGGGATGTTATATCAAGAAACCACAAAGGAAAATCCTGACTACCAAGAAATGTAACCCCAAATATTACCAGATCCAGTGAATAATAAACCCAGGATGAGTAATCATCCAGATACCTCCCAGCCTGCAGTGTGGTGCTGAATTTCAGGGTAGGGAACACAACAGACAGACACAAATAGTTACAGAGCTACACAGTTTCGTGCTGGATTTGTCTTCCTGCTTGATTACAACATCAGAAACAGGACAGAGGAAAGAGAAACCTAACCAGTACTTCACATCAAAGGTGATGCCAGGTGTCTTAATACAGGGTCAGCCAAGTATTCCAGTACTTGGGCAGCATGTTAAATTGTTCTGGATGGACTGGATGCATTCAGAGGGCTCTCGAAGAGCTAGGAAGAACCTGAGATGGAAAATGTGCTCTGCTGATAGCATATTGTTTATGCCAAAATAGCGAATGACACTGAATTACGTGTGCTTCATTTTAAGCAGCAGACAATGATCCAGATTTGTTAAACACTGTTTTATAGCGAAGCCCTGAACCTGAAAACCTGCGGCCTCTGAGGAAATCCAAACTCCTCCAAAAAATGACAAAATTCATGTTTGGCTTCAAATTTTGGAACTCAGCTCCAGTGTCTGCTCTGAAGTGTGCAGCACAGTCTGGGTGCTCGCAGCTGCACCTCCCGTGAGCAGTGCAGGCCACTGCTCTGGTTCTCTCGCAGTGGGAGGGTACGGGCTCTCCCAGCGGTATGACCCACAGATAGGGCTCATGCTTCATCTGTGGCGGGTTGTCTGTCATCTATATATCTTTAAAAAAAGAGAAGGGATTTCCAATTGATCTGAGATTGGTTTACTTGGTGGAGGGAAGGAGAAAGCGTATTCTTCTTCCCAGTCCCCTTTGCCACAGTACTGCTGCCAAAACTGAAGCAGCCACACAGAGAGCTGAGGAAACTTTTAAAACTTAATTAGGGAAGAAAGCAAACAAAATAATACTATAGTGTGTTTACTTAGAGCTGCAATACTGCCAGAGAAACCACACAGCTTGTATTTGTAAGCTATGCTTTTCATATAAAACATATTTAATTAAAATAGGAGACAGGACAACAAGCTTTCTTCTAGATTTGTTTAAACACATGTTTATGTTGTGTTTTAAATTCCCTTTGGGTTAATGTGAAGCTGGGCTAAAAGCTTAAAACTGATGTAGCATAGCTGGTTTTTTAGACTTTGGGCCCAATGGCATGTCATCTGGAGCTCCCAGAACCCACGGATGCTGCTGTTCAGAAGGTGCTCACTTGTGCTCCCCTCCCGATGCTCCGAGGCTGAGCTACTGTTTTGCATTCACACACATATGGCCTTTTCTGCAGCTTTTCAAAATATTAATGCATTTAGTTTGGCCATTTTCTCCCTTGTTCTGTTGCCCCCCTCCATTACGGCCAGCAACATAACGATTTCTGTGTTCTTTTTGTGTCCGTCAGGAAGGAATTTTAATGGATTTGTGGAAGCATCTTTGCATGGCTTTAAGTTTTACAATGACTTACTAAGCAGACCAGGAAAACAAAGCTGTACCCTGGAATGGTGCACACTTTATGTTATACTTGAAATAACAAAACATGCCCTTTCAAACTGTACTTAGGTGTATTAACAGGAGAATATTGCACCTTTTATAGAATTTGAACACGGTTGAACAGAATGGTACATGTGGCAGAGTAACCACGTGGATTAATAGTGTATTTACCAGAAAGATAATTCATAAAAGGAGAAGACACAGAGCGACCCTAAATGTGGACATTTTTATTTTCTGTTTGAATTTTCAAAAGTAGAAAAATTGTTCTGTAATCTAGGCAATCTTTTGGGTGTTTACTTTGAATGTTGAAAACAGTAATAACTTAGGGACAATAAAGATTTCCAGCTTACAGTCTGATTTGGCACCACTACCTATAAATGAAGGTGTAGGATTTTTCCCCTAATAACTGAATTTTAATGCTCTTTAATAATTCCATCAAAAATTTTAATTTTGGATCAGTTCAGAGTTGAATTATTTTAGAAAATTTCAGCTGAATAGTAGATCTTTCTGCAAATGAGATTAGACAAAACCCTCACAGGTTCTTCACAATCCTTCTTTCTTTCACAACCACTTACCTGAGAAGTGCTGGTGCTTCTGTGCTTCAAAATCTGACAGTTGACTAGGGAGGGGAGAGTTGCAGAAAGAAAGGTGTGGAGATAGTGAGCAGGAAGGTCCACATTTGAGCCTGGCACTTGCCTGGCATGAAGCTGCCTACATCTGGCTGGCTGCAAAGCTCTGCTCACACATGTTCAAGTAGAAACTTGATAGAGTTTGGCAGCTAAATTCTCTGAAGTTTTCCAACACTCTTGGCATCTTTCAAGTCTGCAGGGGGCAAGCGGAGCTTCCTCAGCAACTGCTTCTTTTGACTGTCAAAAAAATGTGTGTTGGATGATACAGATGCTTCAAATGAAAGCTCAAGAAATCGTGCAATGAATGAGCAGCTCAAGCATAAGCTGAACCAAAGCAGAACTTCTTTTTAATGTCCAAAAGCTACCAACACGTCAAGCAAGCGACTGAAGTCCAGCAACAGCTGTCCGTCATTCCAAAATTGTCATGCCCTTTATTTATTTCATAAGAAATACTTTCTATTACTTGATTTCATCCTATTATGAAATGCATACATGAGTACCTGAAGCCATCCTGATGAGTTACACCAAACAGCATTTAATATGGCATCTTTTCCTCACTGAAATGGAGCTTTGGACCGAAAGCTGTCTCTGCCCTGCTTTTGCTACCGTGCCTTGCTGACCTGCCTGGGGCACCCCAAGCACAGCTTGTGTGAAGAACGCTGGTTTCACCTGGGCCACACACCCACAGGCAGTTGTCTCTGCAGCCAAAAGCAAGCACGGCTATCTTCATCAGCTTGCATTTCCCGCAGCTGGTCCAGTTTTTAACAGCATCCATGTATAACAGTTTGCATGTTCAACTCTTTTGATGGGTTGTGAAGCAGACCGTCATATGCTAGGACTGATCTTGTTCCTGTTGAACCGAGGACTAAGCTCTACTCCACTTCAACAGAGGCAGAATCATCCAGTGGATTTTTTCTAAGCCTCTACTCCACTTCAACAGAGGCAGAATCATCCTGTGGCTCTCCAATTACATTTTTCTAAGTCATTTATGAAATCGTTCATTTTGCAGTTGTTTCCCACAAAGAAGGGATAATTCCGCATCTTTTTACTTTACAAAGCACGCTGGAAGATGCTGCAGAATATTTAGCAGGCAATTTGTGCCGTCATAACAGATTTTGGCTTGGCTTCTGAATCAGAACAGTCTGCCTTGGTCTGGAATAGTATGCAAAAAGGAACTGTCTTGAAGCTTTTTGAATATTTAGAGGGTGTGTTAAAAACTTCCTAGTTCTGAAGTAAGAGATGCAGTTTTGTTGTGATCTGCACAATGCGAAAATGGGAAACACGGGCCAGGACTATATGTTCTTTTTTTTTTTTTGTTAATACCAGGAAATTAGACTGTAGTTTAACATTCACCTACAGTTTAGAGAAGAAGATTGCAGATTATCCTGTTGTTTTTTTGTTTTGTTTTTTTTTTTTAACAGATGACAATACAATTTAGCTTCATTAGGACTACCAAGAGCTCTGGAAAGGAATATCACATCATTGCATGCCATATTTAATAATTTCTTTTTATTCACTAAAACAACTCCTCTCAGGATGCTCTTGATAATTTAAAAAATTACAGCAATTACAACAGCTCAATAAATACTTCAGCTTCAGCTTCTTTAGTTAACACATTACCGATAAAAGAAAAAAAATAACCATGGAATTGTTCCTCCAGTCTTTCTACATTTGGAGTTAGGACTGTAGCAAAGAACGTGGTCCCTCTGGCAGATTCACAGGGTCAAAATCTGTCTTATACTTTTTATTGATGTGCGGCTAGCTCCGAAGGATGGCTAAGCAACTAGTGCACTTTGTGTCTATGCTTTACCCCAAATTTTTTGTGTATACTCGGGAATAGACTGATGCTGCTCACGGAATCCTAGCCACATAAATAAAGATTTAGTAAGTTGGCTAAGCCACTCTGCCTTGCTTTGTGCTTCCCTGTGGCAAAGCTGATACTGCCTCCCAAAATCCAAAGGTACTACGGGATATGGCACAGAGATACTCTGGTATCTTTGTAGGACCTACTCCAATTGCAGCACAACAAACACTGAGCCTGTGCTCATAAGCCTGGATGGATACAGAAGAATCCTTTATGGGGTATCTAAATCACATATACCCCAGTACACCCTTCTATCAGCCAAAAAGAAGTAGGGATAAATGGCCTCCACTTGCCCAAAAGGTGTGGGGTGAATCCCTTTCCTGAGGTGCCTCTTTCTTTGGTGCAAGCTAAGAAGTGCTCCCAGGCTGTGGAGCACCAGGGAGGGCAGCAGAGATGACCCAGTGCTCCCTGGAAGCGTGGGCAGGTGTCTGCCAGAGGGAAGTGAAGGAGTTGCACGCATGCATGTTAGATAAAATGGTGTCTGGACTCAAGCTGGGGCATAGATATTTTGAGTTCAGATGATTAAGAGGTCATTATATGGAAATAATACATCAAATATCTTGTTATATCTTAATGAGTTCTGACTGTGCGTCCTTTTGTGCCCATGCACACAGGAGAAGGCATCTTCTGCTCCATGGCGAATTTGCTGCAAATTCCTCACTCCTCCTAGGGAACGGATGAGCTGCAGCTGAAGTGGCCCATAGGTGCGCAAATGCTGCTGTAAACCTCCTCTTCTGTCCTCCAGAGGATGGGCAAAATGGCTTTTGGTTTCTGTGGACAGAAAGACAAGGTGTAAAAAACGTTGAAGGTCAAAGATCACGCTGGTTAGTATTTGAGCCACAAAGCAAGCGCCCAGTAGAGGGCTTAAGCAGGCCACTAAAGGAAAAGGACTCCTAAAAATCACACAGGGTGGATGCAGCAAGGAAAAAGCTGTTAATGTGCAACGTAAGTATGGTGGTCATTATGTAAAAAAATATACTCTCTCTAAAAACATTATATAAAAAATTAAACAAATCCTGCAAATGAATGTACCCTGACATGATTCAGTGGAATTGCATCACTGCAAATACGACTTATAAAGCAAAACAGTTTTTTAGCCTCATTTTGTAAAAAATTTAAACATATTGAAGGACACTGGGGTAGAAAAAATGCACTAAGTCCAGAAATCTTTCCTCAAAGAAACATCTGCAGAAAACACAGTTCGAAAATATAGCAAACCCAATCAATTTGAAGATCAGGCCTCCCTGGCCAGGGCCTGTCTTGCCCATCCCAAGAGCATCACAAGGCATGAAGAGAAATGCAAACTGTCAGTGTGAAAAAGTGAAACTACTATGAGTTTCTTTCACATCAGTCTCTTTTCTGTTACTGGGGACTTCCGTTTTCAATTGCCAAAGTACTTGCAGGAATAAACATCGAGAAACATGAGTGAGCAAAACAGTTTTGTTTGCTCTTTGTTGCTCACATATAACGACTTGGGCTCTTGGTGAAACACTACAGTTTTATGACATTTCTCATTATCCTGGGGAAAGCTGAATGTTCCCTGGGCCTGTGGAAATGTTTCCTGTCTGTTTTGAAGAGTGAGGGGTTTGCCTAGCCAGAAGGAGCTTAACAGGCACCGGAGATGAAGCAGGACTTTTGATGCTGCTGCCACTGCCCGATTTTCAGCTTCTTTCAACATACCCGTGACTGTTGACATTTGCAGATTTTACATGTGGGTGGCTCGGATGTGATGTTAAAACAACTGAAAAAAAACCTTTATGGGGAGCTGGGGAGTTGTAGCTCGGGCTGTAAGTGGGAGGTAACATGAGCGGGAGCTCGGGGTAACAACATGGTGGCACAAATCCCGAGCAGCCCCACAGCAGCAGTGAGGTTACTGTTGCTCCCCTCGTCTCTCACCCACGTGTAAAAATGCAAATAAATCAAATTTAAGTTTATGAAACTTGGGTGTAGTGGATGAATGCATTTGTGCCAAATCCTACCCAGGTATGAAGTGCACAGTTCGCTGCTCTGGTGGTGAAAACAGATTGTTTCTGGACACCTAAAGCAGAGCTTTAGTTTCAAGACGCCCAGCAGTCACTGAAATCGCCGAGCCTTACCCTCTCCCGTGCCAGAGGAGCTCCGGCCCGGCCCGGCCCAGCCCGGAGCTCGGCCCCCTCGCTCCGCCCCCGGTGCGGCCGCCTTAGGGCTCCGCTCCGCCGCCGCCATGCCGGGCGGTGCGCGGGGCCTGTACCGGCGGATCCTGCTGCTGCACCGGGCGCTGCCGCCCGCTCTGCAGGCGCTGGGGGACCGCTACGTGAAGGAGGAGTTCAGGAAGCACAAGGCCGCCGGGTCCGCCGAGGCCCAGCGCTTCCTGCGGGAATGGGAGGCAAGTGCCCGCCGCCCCGCGGGGCGCCGACCGAGTGGGGGGTGAGCCGCCTCCCGAGCCGCGGGCCGGTCGGGTGGCCCCGAGCCCCTGCAGCCCGGCCTTCGCTGCCGGCGGGAGCCGCGCAGCCGCCGCCTGCCTCCCCCGGCCGGGAGAGGCGGGGCCCGCCCGGGACGGGAGACCGGCTTCTAGGAAGCTGCCCTTTAGCCGGCGGCCGGACCGTCGCTCGCCGTCTCTGCCAGCCTCGCCGTGACCTGCCTTAGCGGCAGCGGGCTGGGGTGGCGTTAAGGATGCGTGTTATGGAGAGGGAGATAGTGCCCGTGAGTTCCTTCGCTGCTCGCTACCAGTGAGGTGTTGATCGCTGGTTCTGTGCTTAGTGTTTTCCTCTGACACACTCCCCTGAGGGGCAAACCCGTTCTCCTTACGGAGTTATTGGAACTCTGCATCTCTGGGAGGTCATCTGTGCCTGTTTCCTTGCCTTAGCTGTGATATCATAGCTATACACACGGGTATATATACCAGAATCACAACAGTTATACAAGGGACTATATATAATATATATACTCAAAATTATCTGTATAGATTAATACGTTATACAAATAGGTGTGTATATAGATTTATATAAACTACATAGATAGCTAATAGTATAATTAGCTAAGTACATAGGTGTAAATAATTTCCCCATGAACTTGTATTTCATTTTTGAGTGACATTTTTTTCAGAGTGTTGCTTAAGGAAACGAGTCTTAAGTGAGCTTTGCTTCTCTGCTTGCCCCCCACCTCTCCCTCTGAGCTTAGTGGCTGGTTTCACCAAGGACAGAAGAGCAGATCGCCCAAAAGTGAGGAGGATGTGATGAGGTTCAAGAGCAGCAGAGGAGGGAGGCTCACGGTGCTTTCCCCACATGCCTGAACTCCAGGAGATGCTAGCATGTTAACAGACCCCAGAAAATCCACATGACAGGTGAACGTTATAGACACTTCACAAGGAAAACCCCTCAATTACACCAACTGCAAGAGACACATCTGTAGACAAGCTTCCCATTAATTTTCACACTCGTTGAGCTACTGGTTTGGTAGTATTTTTGAATCTTAAAACTCTTTTCCTTTCCATGGATGCAAATTGTGTTCTGCTCTGCCATGGAGGCTGATTAGCATGGGTAGTGTCCAGTGCCTCCCAGTGCACCAGCAGGTGGGTAATGGTGGGAGATCTAACCCATCCCTTCTACCTGCTGTACCTGAAATCTTCGGCAGAAAAGCAGCTCCACTACCCTGTGCTGGGGCATCAGGAGCCGTTAGGGAGAGTGCTGCCAGCTCATCTTTTCAGAGGAAAGGAATCAGTGTATTTTCACTGCCTCTTACCAACTGGTAGAGCCTGAAATCAGGAAAATTTGTATCTACCTCTCAAATGCTTGATGCTATTGTAATTCTCAATTGCCGTTTACGTGCTATATTGCCAAGATATTTCCGCATCACTGATTCCAATTTTAACATGAGCTAAAAAGACAAGTTACAGGTTACTGTTTTCCATGCTAAAATCTTCCTTAAAATAGGTCTAGAAAAGGAAGAAAATGTTTACATAAAAATATCTTTAGCCATTTCTGTGAAGTAAACAAATGGTGAAAATATTTCTCGGTTTTAAAATGTTTTAAAAGTAGATTATAGGGAAAACTGGGGAAAAAGAATAGACTATGAGAAACAGAAGTCAACTTTTGAAACCTGACACTTAGTGCTATTAGCTATGATATGTTCAAGGAAAGGAAGCTAATAACTGGTTTGAGTGTGTGTGTATAAAGAACTTTGCAAATATGTCTGTCTTCTAACAAGGTGCTGGGAGATAGTAGCACAGAGTTGATGTGGCTCTTTATTTTTTGTTTTGTTCTGGGATTTTTTTTTCACCTCCAAATAATAATCTTTTTCAAGGGTGGAATTTAAATCAGACTTTCACATTTATGGCCTCTGGAGCTCTTCACCTTATAATATGCTGGGTTCCCAGCCCCTTGAAGACTTGAACGAGGTAACTGAGGAAGGTGGACTGTAGATGACTTGGATTAGGTAACAGAGAAACACGCTCCAATTCACTTTGGAGTCCTCTTTGCACCCTTCCTGTGCAGCAGAACACTCTTTTAATCAGAAATAGGCTGGAGGCTCTAAACCAGTTTATATTCCGTCTTAAGTTTTAGCCTTTGGTCGGGGGGGGGGGGGGGGGGGGGGGGGGGAGGGAGGGGGGGAGGCGGGGCAGCTCAGACCGACACGACGGAAATGCAAAGTTACAGCTCTGTTGACAGTATTTTGGCATGTTGCGTGCGTCAAGCACTTTTCCTCCTGGTTTGCTTGTTCATTAAAGTACACACACACCTTATGTTGTGCACTTCAGCCATGTCAATATTCAGCTTCCATCTGGAAAAGTTCTTTTCTCGTGTCTTCAACTGCATACAGCGTGGTTTGATGTCTCTCATTACAGAAAAATAGTATTCATAATTTTATATTAAAATAGTATTTCTTGATGTATATTCACCAGAGGGTAAAGATTGTGGCTATGATGATTGGATTGATGTTTCTTGGATATATTAAGGACTTCAGTATGAAGCATAATCTTAAAAAGGCACCCCATATGCTTTTTGAATGAAAATTTCCAAGAATGACTTATTTTAACATGAAACTGTTTGACTTTTGTTAAAACTCTTAAGGATTTTTTTTGGCTAGACCTTCTGTGTGTGCTGGAATACCGAGTTCATAGTCGTGTTTGTGGTATGCTTGCTTGTCCTCCAATTTGATTCGTATTTGCTAATTGTTTACTTAACAGGCCTGGCATTTAAATCACATTAGAGTTTGTGCCAAACGATTTATTTTTTCCCTTTGGTATTTAAATCATGCTGAATCAAGGGATCTGGGCACATTGATTGTTTATCAAAGAAAACGAGCTGAGCAAATTCCCTTTATTTCTTGTGAAACGTGGTGAAAAACCTGTGGGATTTTACTGTTAGAAGCTTCAAAAAGAACTGTTACAAGAATCTTAATTTTACATGGCATTCAAGCAACTGTAGCTTCTAATACTGCCATAGTTCTGTAATACTAGGTTCTGTTCCGTGGCTTTTGGGAAGAACCCAAACCTCAGTGCAGGACCTGAACACTCAGCCTAATTCTCAAACAGGGGTACAGGCGTTTAGAATATCTTTGCAGTTCACAAAAGCACAGGTGGAACACTAAAGGAAGATTTCTAAGATTAACTTGAGGAAAAATTAGGGGTAAAGGCTCCTAGATGATATTGTCTTAGTATGTGAATGATTCCTATTATTTTCATGTAAAGGAGATGAGAAGGGATCCTCTTGTTTGCCATGCACTGGAGGGGATTTAGTGTTAGAACCCAACCTCGTAGATGGCTACTGTCATTTCATGGGAAACCTAAACTGCCCTGCTTATGTTTACAAAACAGGGAAACTATCCTTTGAATATTCTTGGAAGATTTCTTAAGTGTGTAAGACTGATAGAAATAGTCTGCCAGTATGTATGCTTTTATATAAAAGTAGAACAATATAAATTTTGTGTTTTTCCTGTCGTTGGTGTTGGATCGATGGCTTGTGTCTTGAAACCTGCTGGAAAGTATGAAAAGCGTTGTTCAGGAATTACGGTTGTTCAGGTAGATTCAAATTAAGTATATAAATTATTAATATATGTTCCTTTCTATTTTCTAAATATTTAATATTTTAATTAAAATAATTGGTACTTCTTTACAGGAGATGACTGATATAATTAGATTGATAGTGATGATTACCTTGGAATGCTATTGAATTAATGTTGACAGATATGATAAGTGAATTAGTTCAACAGTATTCTGAATCCTATGGTAGCTGATGAGACTGCTTACTTAAGAATAGGCAATATTAAAATAATATTGATTACTTATTCCAGGTTACAAATGATACAATGTAGAATATGTAGCTGAGTAATTTCAGTAATCATTTGTTTGACATCATTTAAGTTAATACTTCTTTTCAGTTTGAAAATGACCATGTTGTACTCAGCTTGTTTAAAAAGTCTGACCCTATAGATGAGAAGGTCTGGATTATCTTGAGATGAGCAGAATAATTCCGCAGAATTATGTGACGTTTTCTCACATCTAATAGATTGAATCAATTGCATTTGGGATGCTTTGGCCACTCTTGACTCTGAAAGCCTATTTATAAGCTTTCAGATGAATGGAGCCTAATTTGGGAGCTGGCATCTGCTGTTGTATACTCAAAACAAAGGTGATGGTTTTTCATTCCTGATAACAAATCCAGGCATTATACAGATAAAATTAAGGCGGAACTGTATCTCTGTCTGGGGCACTGGGGCACCTGGTCACATAGCCTTTTAAGAATGGCTATTTTTTTTGAGTCAGTATGATATCCAGTTTTATGCAAATAATTGTCATTCATCAAATTTGGTTTCAGTTGCCCATGTCACTTGCAGTGTTTGGGATGATTGTGGGATTGTCTCATGACATAGTTGTCCTGATAACGTCTCTCTCTGCTGGTGACTGAGCACACTTCACAATTTTTTGCTTCTTAATTCTTCAGGCTAGTATGATCTTCCCTCCCCCTTCTTGATTTATTTTTAAACTTCTGGCACTCAAAAAACCATTGAGATGTTGAAAGAAGAATTTGAAGAGCAAATATCCAAAGAAAGTTGGACGGGTGAAAGAGGAAGCTGTGGCCAGTACTGAACTCGGACTGGGATGGGAATGGGATGTGTGGGTTGCCCTTTGTACTGTCGTTTGGCAAACATACAGGTTGCGTAAGTCTAAAAATACTGCTGACTTTCTGTATTCTGTTCTCAGTTTCAGCGAGGTACATTATATAAGCGATCTTTTCTTTGCCTGACAAAGAAACACATTTTTTTGGAAGTGAAATATGACTTTTAGGTTTTTGCCATTTTATGACTTTAATGAAAGTTGTGAAATAGGATTTAAGAGTAGTATTTCATTGTAACATTACCGGATACACTGGAATTTGCTTTCAGTGATTTTTATGGCTATCTGGATGAAAACCTTCTTATTAAGAGCAAATTCCTGCTGGGACTTATGTATTTAGCCCTCACTTAGGATGTTCAGTGGGTATTAATTTGTAAGAACTAAATTGGAGACAATTTCCTCTATTTTCTTTGATATTTCTCAAAAGGCAGGAAAGAATTTCTCACTTTTCTGAGAATCACGGATTTGTGGCTGATAACTTGAAGAGCATGTGGGATTAGGGTATGACCAGCTGCAGGAAATCAGCCTGCTGCTCTGACTGGGCATCTGTGGTGGCCTGCTTCAGTGTAAGATTTGAAGTCTACCTCTGTAAGATGGCAATTTACCTTGGTGCACCCATGATTCGGTGAGTTTCCTGAACCAGCATTCATGTGCAATTGTCCTTTTGACCAAAAAAATAAAGGCAAAGGTTGACCACATGGATCTCTACAGCAAAGTTTCATGGTAATAACATCCTTTTCATATTATGGCATCACTTCCACCCTTTCAGTAGTCCTTCAAATTCGGGTTTAGAAGCAGGAGCTGGTGTCCATTCCTCTTCCATGCAGAATCCAGGTGGTCTGGGAGCTTCCTCTTGGGGAGACACTTGGGGTAACCTGGTGGATACCCACTGGCTTGTGTGTGGGAACGCCTGCCATGGGAAGGGGCATTTGGGACTTCTTATCTGGAGAGTGGTCCTATTCTCTTTCACATTCTTCTGGCCACTGCCAAGGCCAGTAATTTCTTGAGTCTTTTTTTTTCTTTCTGTATACATATTTATGTGGGATAGCAGGTGATTAACTTTTTTGTTGAACTTTGTTATGTGAAAATGCTCTGCGTTTGTTTTTTTTTTTCCTATTTAAAAAATGGTGTGGTCTGGGGTTGATGGAAAAGAAGACTTAATGGTAAATGTGAGATTTTTACCTTTAATTTGGAAAAAATACCTTTACTGTATTTTTCCAAGTTCAGAGTTTCATAAGCCATGGCATAAGTCATCTTAATGCTTCTGTTGTGTTGCTATGCCAATTATCTTTCTATTATCATATCTATGATTGCATGTAGCTAGTGAGATGGCTGTCCTGATAACTATGCCTGTCTGCTAGTTGAAGTTTTTATTTACAACTGTTTTGACACAGCAGGAAACAATATAGGAGTTGTTGGGGGTCACATCAGACAGTAACAGTAACATCAGCTGCTTGCCTATGCCAGTCACCTCAGGTGATACATCACACAGCAAATTCCACTGAAGTGATGCAACTTTGTATGAATAAGTGATGTGCAGATAGGTTTATAAATTTCAGATTATTTGATCATTGCGTTTATTTGTAGTCTGTAGTTGATATTTAAAGTGTGGTGTTAATTAAATCCCAACTGAAATTCGTTGGGATTACAGCAATTTTTATTAGTGAGAACTTAAAAGTTTATTAGCTAGAAGTTTAAATTGCTGTAGAAGTGGGGTAAATCTCCAATATGAGTTTATTCCTTGTACTGAGTAGCGCTAGCTTGGGGAAAAGAGCAAGGCATATTTATGTTAATATTTTGGGATTCAAAGACACCAGATAAGTATTGGATACACCAACTTATAGATACTTTCCTAATGAGTACAGGTTTGTGACAGCCAGTGTGTGATTAAATCTCTAAATAAGAATGGTCAGACACGGTAGAAGCAGAATCAGCAATTTACAGAATTGTTGATTTAAAAGATAATTCAGGTTTCCATCTAGTGGCGGTATAAAATTCTGTCCAAGCCGTATGAAACACAGCGTATGCACAACTGCGGTAGCTACCATACTCAGTATTTGTGTGTGTGTTTGAAACTTAGGAAATCGGAAGCCTTTATTATGTATAAATTCTGCACATAATAGCACATGGTTCTCAGGGCCTCCAAATTTAAATTAGAGCTGTAATGATCAGGAATCTGTTATTTTGGTGGTTGTGTGTTCAGATCCCTGAGTACTCTTGGAATCTGTTTATCTCATTTGATGCAAATTAGCCAGATTCTGCTTTTTCAGTGTTCCTCGACAGTAATTTCAAAAAGTTTAACTCTGTAGAGGTTACAGAAAGAAAGTCAGTGTCTTAAAGGGTTGTCTTTAAGCTGTATGTGTGCAAGTATGAGTCTTGTTAGATTTTTCTTTTGTTTCCTCTTACACTTAGGAAAGAGAAGGAGATGGGTATTCTGATGCTTTGCTCCTATGTTGATGTTCCAGCACTGTCTATTATTTAAAGTATTTTACAGGAAAATTTAGAGAACCGTACCAGGTTAGGTTTTTATATGAAGATAATATCAAGGTAACTAATTCACAAATCCTTTGGATCTTGTTGTATTTTAAGACAATGTGGTGGGTGAAACAGACACACTGAATTGGAATTGCAAACTTCTAAGGATTTCTGCTTGTTTGTATTTTATTGACACCTTGTTTCTAGCATTTGTTTGGTACTTGTGAATACTGTCAGCTTGTAGTGTTTTGTAAGCATGGTAGGTTTTACTGTGTTCTCCATGCATTTCCACTATCAACACTATAAACACTGCCAACTTTCCGCAAGTGCTGTCAAGTACCGTATTTTGTAATTACTGCAATAATATTACGAGTGCTGTAATTGCACATACTGTATAGATGTGCTTTTCTATCCTGTGTAGACACAAAATTGCTATTTTCCATGAGTTACAATGCAGTCTGAAGCAGATCTGAATAATTTTTTCAGAACTGGGGTGTTTTTTTTTTCTTCTTTCAGCATAACATGGGGTGTCCGCACAAGTAGCGTTATACAAATTGGAGGATTTTTGAAGGCCCAGATGTGTGTATCTGCATCTGAATATAGAGCTGTACTTAGGATACACTGACGTGTTGGCACCCATTAAGGGATGAAGGCTTTTTTATACAGTTCACTAATATTGAAGTCAGTTAATCAAATATGTTTTTTGCAAGAAGATTTCAACTTCATAATCTTGTACGTAGTAGCATGTTATCTATCTTCATGTTGTTTTAGCTGTCTTTCATAATGCCAAGAGCTTTGGCTGTTTTAACACTGAAGCTGACTATCTACAACCATGCATCTTCTAATCGATATCCTGCTGTTTATGCAGCTCCCTCTTGGGAATGCACCGAGCAGATAATTTCTGCTGAAATATTTTTATTTCAGTGTCCTGAAGCTGCTAATTTCAAATGGCATTTTTTGAAGGATATGATTTGGAAAACTTACATTTTCTCAGGCACTGTGATTAAGTATGAATGTATAGCTTTTAAAATTCATTTCCAGAAGCAATGTTGATGAGATGTTTCTAATCAAATGTTCATTATACTAAAAGTATGTTAGAAGTGATATTACAGTTAGAATGTTGGTTTTTAGGCTTAGTGATATGTGGGGGCTTGAGGCCTGTTAATATGCTCCTTTGTTGTTCTTGTAGAAATATTTGTGGGATACAGAACACACTGAGGTGAAAGAGCGCAGGATGTGCTTTTCCCGCCCTGCACTAACTAACTAAATGTGTAGAATACCTTCTAAATCAACTTTGTGCCATCTTTCATGAATGGCTAGCAACTGATCCTTAAAATGTAGATGCGTATTCCCTTGCTCCGTGGGAATTCCTGAATGCTACAAAATTCATACACTAGTTCTATGCTATTTTTTTTTTCTCCCTGAACTACTCTATTCCATAATTTGGAGGAAATAAACAGAGGGTTAGGTCACTTCAACCTTTCTTATTTTTTTCTGAATCACAACTAGCCTGGTGGATTGGTGAGAACTTAAGAGTTAAGTCCCCATCACCATTGCTTCTTTGGAGATGTCATGACTGAAGGTATTGAATTGTGTTGGTAGTGTTAGTATCTGCGTGGCATGAAACTGGTTTATTTTCTGTAGACCGCCAAATACCATTTAGTTCATAATCAGGTTCTTGCATTTTATGATCGCATAGCAGAAGGCATTAGTCTGTGTAATTGAATTGAGTTTGTATGTCATTTGATGTATAGTATTATCTGCTCTCCAATCTGTATTGAGGGAAGAATTCATATTATGTTAGCAGTCTTTCAATCTTCATCACCTTCTATCTGAAGTCTGTAATGCTCTCATACGTAGTCTGTTAGCTGATTTTGGACATGAAAACTATCCTTCATAAGACTGCAGTTTTTGAAGTGTACACATGATGGCAGCAAATGCTTAAATTGAGAAGGCTTGTTCCTGTACTAAAAGCAAGTAGGATATTGAATTTTGTAATACAAATTACAATTCCCACAGATTCTGTTATAGTTAGATTATTTGTTAAAATACATATTGAGATTTGTTAATATACTTTTGCAGATTTTGAGAAGGCTTAACTTCACTGTGTTTTCCACCTGGTTTAGCCACAGTGATGTCTGGATGTGCTTTCTGGTTTTGATTTGCACTGGGGTAGTTTGCTAATCCAGTAGCGAAACACAGCCACTACCCCAATAGTTTGCAGCGTTTAGCATAGCTGGCCTCTGATACCCTGGCAGAGGAAAGGGCACCTACAGCACTCTATCCCTCTAAGTGTTCCCTTGGTACTTCATGTTCCCCAGTTGTGCCAGAATTTGCTTTTCTGAAGCCCATTATTCTCTCTTTGAGAAATACATCTGATCCCTCTGCAAAAAGATCTCGTATGTTCCTCTTTCACTCTTCTGTTTTGAGTGGCATCTATCATTTTATGATGATTTTTACTCAAATTGCTTTTCACAGTTTGATTTGTAGATGAGTCAAACCCGTGATGGAGAACCAGCCCAAGATAAATACCCTGCACTAGCCTCCACAGTATTAGAAAAATAAAATAAAAAAAATCCTAATCACGTTCTCTGGACTTTATAGACTACCAGTGTATGACTATACTTTTCCCATCAGATACTGATGTGGTAAAAGCCCCTATTTTCTTGCAGTTGGAAAAGTCTGGGACTTCTTCAAAGTGGATTTCTAATTGTCGTATAATAAATGGCCCAACATAGTAGTTTTGCTTCTTTTGTTCCTTTTCAGTCTTTTCTCTGGCACATTTAACAACTTAAATACTTTGTTCTTTCCATACTCCCTCCTAGATATGTATTTTTGAAACAGCATAGAATGTTTTGTTCTTTATTTTTCCTCGTTGCAGTCTTTCTTTCCAAGTTCTTGTCTTGTAATCTAGATCAGTAAAGTAAATTTTCCAGCAAGTGTTCTTGACCTGATGAAAGACCCGTTGTGCCTCCGTTGGTGAATGTGCCTAGGCTATGTCTTGGACTCGGCACTGAGATGAAAATCCACATGCACAGCAGCTCCCTGGCTTCCACCTGTAGGCTCTAGTGTTGTGGGATGGAAGAGAATTGGGACGTGCTGTGACCAGCTCCTCAGTGGAATGACAAGGACATCAGCACTCAGTTGGAGCCTGAGTCTTTCTGTGGGCATGGCTTGTGCTTACCAACAGCAGCCTCCCTTAGTTTCTATGTCTAACCATTGAATGATCGTTGATATTTCAGATCAGCATTGGATAATGGTAGTTGAATAACCAGACACACCTTTGTTTGCTACTGTGGTGTCAGGAGGGATGCTCAATATGCCTATTTTGTTCAGCAAAATAAAAACTTTATTGTTAATAATGCCGTATTTTAGGTGCTGTTAGAAAATATGTTGGTAGTGCATGGTGTTCTTAAGAATAGGAAGTTTTCTTTAAAAAGGAAAATATAATAACAAAAATATTTATTCCTACTTTCCTTCCTGGAAATGACTGAAACATTTTAAACTGAATATTTTTATCTTTTTTTCTGCCCCTTCCAAAATGAATGTGGCATGTGTCAGTCATCCACTATGATATTTTACGCCAAAAAGCTATAGTCTGCCTTGGTTACAGGAGCTGTGGCTTATAAGTATAGCATCATGTGGAAGGCAAACATCAACTTGAGGCTGTGGTACAAGCAAGTTGCTCTAAAATTAAGGATGCTCTGCTTCATGTTGAAATGGCTTGACTTGTTGTGTCTGTGTACTTCATTAAAGGTAGTGTAAGTTTGATTTGATGCTTAAAATTAATTTTAAGGTATACAGCAAGTCCTGATACTCAGTTGTTTTCTAGACCTCTTGATTTTTAAATTCAGTTGATAGTTCTCAGTGAAGCATGTAAGCGAGCTCTTTAACAGCCATTACAGTGAGTCATTCTAAGAATTTATTTGACATCCACGATGTGAAGAGTTTTAATTAAATAACAAACGTGTATTATATCCGTAGTGGTTTATGAGGATGAGATCTTGTATAGCTGTGGGTTTTTTTCCACTGGTTCTGCTGCTGATTGACTAGCGAAAAGAAATTTTGTCTGTGACGCTAGCAATGTCGTTCAGGTTCATGGGCGATTCAGTACCATCACTATAACTGAAAGGAGTTACATTGTTAAGAAAAACATCACCATCCTATCAGTCAAGAAGCAAGCAAAAGTTGCTTCTTGTTTGTGAATAATGTGAACTCAGATTTTCCTTTTTTTAAAATTTTATTGGTGAATCTGATTTTTGCAGAGTGCCTGTCTGCCGGCAGATGCCACCCCTCAGCAGTAGACTAGTTTCCCAAACTTGACTGGATAGAGGAAAAGAGCTGTGGGTAGACCTTTGTTTTCAGAAACGTTGGTGGGAGTTCACAAGTTGTCTTTGTTTTCCTTGTAAGAACTACATATGCTATAAACAATTAAATATTTATCTTTTACCATGGAGCTGTTTAGAGTTTTGTTTCCTGTTGATGTGTTAAACCCCAGGGCTGGAAAAACAGTATGTAGAGTAAGCTGCCTTTATTCTTCAAAATTTTGTGTAGACCAGTATTTTAGTTGGTTAGAGGATGACCTAGAAATCTTTTAGGGTGCGGGAAGCTTCATTATGGAAGGATTTTGGGTGGTGGAAAGGTGTCTGTTTTGGGACTGCTGGAAAACTGTAATGAGGAGTATAACTTAGGAGCCCAGGTCTCAATGACTTGCAGTAGGACAAGTCGTAAAACCTTTAGGCATATTGGGAAACAGCTGGCCAAGTTGTAAGTTTGTCTGCCAAGAAAGAACTAAGAAGTCATGCAGTGAAAATGACGAGGGAATCCTGGGCAAGAGTATTCTGCTGTTTGTCTTTTCTACATTTTTGAAAGACATTATCCTGTGTCTAGCTGTCCTGGGACATGAGTGATGGCCTATTGCTATTTCCAAACTTCAAACAAGATGAACGCACCATCTTTTAACAGCTGATGTTTTGGATGTGGATGGGGCCTGTCTTGGCCCCTGCAGAGATCTGCAGAAGACTATTTTGATAATTGGTAAATATGGTCGGACCAGTGGGTCGGGTCTGAGGTGTTGGATGCCACCTCTCCAGCACTGGCACCTTCCATCTGTGTAGATCCAGGCTGCCGGTAGTGAAAGGTTTCCTGATGTGGCTGATGAGTTGTTGATTTTTCACACACATTCACCTCTGTGTGTTGTTCTAAAGGGTTTAGTTTTATGTCCCTGGTGAGAGAAGACTTGTTAACTGTATTTTATAAATATATAAAACCTGTGATGATCAGGGATGCCATTTGAACCCCAGAGAATTAACTGTGAAGATACCCCATCCCTGGAAGTGTTCAAGGCCAGGCTGGATGAGGCTTGGAGCAACCTGGTCTAGTGGAGGGTGTCCCTGTCCATGGCAGGGGGGTTGGAACTAGGTGGTCTTTAAGGTCCCTTCCAACTCAAACCATTCTATGATTCTGTGAGAAGCCATCTATGCCAGTATCAGTGCATTCCCTCATGTTTCTGGGGAAACATCTCCTTTCTATTGTAGTTTGGGTTCTATGGTTTGTGTTTTGCTGGAAAGGCAGCCCGAGACCCTGAAGGATCAAAGCTGGGCACGTGTCAGAGCAGATACGGCCCTTGCCTGTTCTCTGCTCTTGGGTCCTTGCTGCTGGTTTTACAACATTGGTACCTTCTGGTTTTCTGGAAGAGCATAATTGCAAGATGAAATTGTTTTGGTTTGCTTTGTTTAACTGTCTGTGCCTGAGATGTTTCAAAACTAGGATGTTTTAATTATCATAAGTCTGTGATTTTCCAGTGGTAAAGACTAATTTCTGTGTTAATTTTTATTCAATTTATTCTGAATTGAAAAATATAAAGGGATGCTTAAAAATTGTTTTAGTCCAGTGGAGGTTAGTGAAACAATGAAAATAGAAAGATGAAGTTGGAAGGTCAGCATTGACAACTACAGGTTCTTCTCCTGAGTGTATATTTTCTCATTCCAGATAAATAGACATTAAGCTGTTTTGTAGAAAATGGGAAAATGAGGAAATAGTGTTTCTGAACTATTCTGTGACTAATGTGTTCATCAAGCAGTAGAATCAAAACTTGCATCGTGCAATAGGATTTAACTGGTGAATTGGTCAAAACAGGAATGTCACTGTTAACTTTTAAAAGTTGAATGAATTTATTATCATAGAGTGCCTAGCTTGAAAACCTATTTGAGAATTTATCATCAGCACTTGTTTAATAATTACCAATAACCTGTTTTCTTAAAGGGTAATAAGGAGTTGTTCGGGGTTCTGGACCTTGCTTTTATATTCATCAGTCATTCCTAGAAAATTTTATATTTTGCATTTTGTTTTATTTGCAGCATTTTCATGAAAAAGTTTTTCTGACTTCATTAGATATTGTAATAACCTTGCTTCTTTTCTTAAGGACACTTTCTGTAGCATTGACTAGAATCAACTCTTTGGTCTTAACAAGTGTTTCACAAACTGGATTTTCTAGATGTTAACTACTTCCAACCCTTTAGGACAGGGTTTTTTTTCTGTATACGTGTGTAGCACACTACACATACGTGGTGTATTTAAGGGGCTTGGTGCCATTTACTTCTTTGCATATATAATGGTTATGATCTGTAGCAAAGTATGTTGAAATTGTAAGATGGTTTCAGTGGGTTCTTCTGAAATTGCAGACGTGCCTGGGCAATCTTCTCAATGGTCGGTAGTGATGTCGTGCTGCCTCCTGTATGCATGTGGCTGAGTCATGGCCACCTGGCTGGTAATGTTAGTCACAAAAAATTGGAAGATGTTCCCTTTTTCTCCTGATTTCATGGTGACAGAATTGTCTGTTGAGAACGTTTTAAGTCTTTGAGGTTGGATGGTGGCCAATCCGGTGGTGACGCCAGTATAGAGGCAGGGGGTGAATTTTGAAGGAGCAAAATGAAGTGTAACAAGGTGTTGGATGCCCAGATTATGGGCTAGTTCCCAGAGGAAACAGAGAACAGTCTGAAGAGTTTTAAGTTCATCAGAAGGCAAACAATATTGAAATTGCTGTTCTTTTAGTACAAAGTATGTTGGACAATCAGCTTTCCAACTTGCTGCAGTTTGTAACACTGCTGGCTGAAACAGAGGCCGAAGTCTGTTAAACGCTTTGTAGTTTTCTCGTTGTTTCGTTTTGACTTTGCTAAATTGTTGTACATCAAACTTCCAAACTCTGTTATTGAAGGTCTGCTTGATTTCAGTGACTGGCCTCTCTGCTAGTTGGACTGTTTGGCCCCAGCACTGCTGGGATAAAGCTGTGTCTGTACTGCTGAATGGGATGTGCCTGGGGCTGCTTTGCAGCTGGCAGTGGAACAGCCCGTGTCCATGCCGTTAAACTCTTACCTTCCAGTGCAGGGTGGCCACAGCAGACTGCCTGCTGGGAGTGGTCCCTCTCTGCACCATCTCACTGGCCTGGGAGTTGTTTGGGAGAAAGCTAGTTATCCTTACTCAAAACCTGTGCCGGGGACTGTGGCACCAAGCTTCCAGGGTGGGTGGTTGGGGTCTGGTAGCTTCTCAAATCATTCCCTGGCACAGTTGTTACTGCACACTGAGCTCTGACTCCTCTGCTGTCAGGTACAAGTGCGGTTTTT
Source organism: Rhynochetos jubatus (assembly GCA_027574665.1). Lineage (NCBI taxonomy): Eukaryota > Metazoa > Chordata > Aves > Eurypygiformes > Rhynochetidae > Rhynochetos > Rhynochetos jubatus. The sequence continues at coordinate 27,212,927 of CM050653.1, forward strand.
TTTCCTCGATTCTCTTTCCCTTTTGCATTATGAGATTCTCATCAATTTATCTAACCTCCTCCGAATCGAGAGTTGTCATCTCTGGAACCTGTGTGCAGATCTGAGCCATTTCAAGAAACAAGTTCTGAAGCGTTTAATGTTACTCTGTTTCTGGTCTGGTAAAATAAGAGGAGACTGTCTAGGCCTTTATGAAATAGGATCTCAAAGCTGGGCACTATGTCTGTAGAGCAGCAATTGTGAATGTTCTGCTCTGAAGAGGTGGAAAACACATTCTTGGACGGAAAAGAAAGCAAAAAACCAAACGCTTGCTGTCTTTCTGTCCAGAATACGCTGCCAGCCATGTGTCTTGTTGCTCTGCATCTGAGATCTGTAAAATGTCATTTGAATTATCCTATTTCTTGAAAATTTAATTTCTGCATCAATTCAGTGAGAGATTTTACTTATATTAACCCTTTCAGTGTCCTCTTGAGAAAATACTTTCAGCTGTCATTCATACTTGCCCTTTTGCACTGATAAGCCAAGTAAGCCCACTTGCTTGTTGTTCCCTTGTACTGATACACTTCTGAAATGTCATGGGCCAAGTTCAAGCTTTTATAGGCCGCAGTGGCGGAGACTGACATCGTGAAATTTATTGTGTAGAATGCCTGTAAGAGGGTGTTGTATGTGTGAAGAGCAGCCTGGAGAAGCCCAGTTAAACTTGCTTGGGTAACGATGGGTACAGGGAAACTCCCAAATTCCCTGGAAAAACTAGAGCTACTGTCACCTTATACAGTAATCCAAGGACAAGCAGACAGAAAGTATCCTTTGCTTCTTTTTCGGTAATGCCAATGGATTAGGGCATTTCTAATTAAATCTTTATTGTTGTTTTTGAGTCTGATTAGGTAAACTGTTATCTTTAAGATCTATTGCATGTAAACTTTGTCTGGATATTTTTTGGTTGCTGTTGCATAATGTGTATTTGGTTTCAAGTGGAAAAGAGGTTTTGTTCTTCTTGCATATTGTACAAATAAAATTTTAATGACTGTTCAGTTTAGTAAGGAAAATAATAAATGCAGTCTGTGTTTCTTTTCCGAGGAATAGCTGCCAATGGAGTTTTGTGTTTGTTATGAAAGGATAGGATGGAAACTAGTTTATGCCTGCATTCAGAAAAAGCTCATATTCTTGATACAGTTGGAACAAATCAGCTAAATATTGAATGGAGATAATATTCTGTTACTAATCTGTGAAGGATGTGAACTTGTCTGTCTTTAAGTGAAATTTGTGGTTGGTTTAGTTGCTTTGGTTACGTTTACCTTGGGGTGTGTGTGGAAAGTACCATTTGTTATAGTACAATATATTCAGCATTGGGACATTAAAAAAAAAAATTAAAACCTAGTAATCCTCAAAACATAAGGTCAGATTTTGTCTGTAGCCTGAGGTTTGTATTTTAAACATTTTGTATTTAGGGATAGTCATTAAAATATAACTTGGACTAATCTTCGTTTTTTTTAATGAGTAGAGTAGTAAAGCAGAGGTAGCCTGGAAGAGGTCGGCTGGAAGGGACCTCTGCAGGTCACCTGGTCCAGCCCCCTGCTCAGGCCAGGGCCATCTTAGATCAGGATGCTCTGGACCTCGTACAGCCACAAATCCTTACTATTTTTGCTGTTTGGGGTGGAGGATGTGGAGAAAAGATGTGATGTACAGTATAGTTTTCAAATGTCAGCTGAGAAGATTTCCAGTTTCTGGTGATCAAGCAAAACTAATTACAATGATAAAAGTCAAAGTCATAATTTAAATCAGCATTCACAACTTAATGGTGCTGAACTACAAGTGCTAACTGAGTAATCTGAAAATACGTGATCACTGACACACACTGATATCCTTCATGGTACATCTAATCACTTGTTTTCAATCCAACACGTCCCAAAGAATTGAAAATCGTACTCTCTTGGGTTTTGCCTAATAATTTGTTTTGTTTGTGTAACAATGTAGGTGTGATGTTGGCAACGTGCTTACGTTTCAACAATATGTTTAGTGTGCTTTAGTTTAGGTTATCTGATTTTTATATTGAGACACAAGTCAACCAAATAAATTAATGTATGTGGCTGACATGAGGGTTAATGTGCTAGGCAGCATGAAGCGTAATGGTGATGGAAAGACTTAAGACACTCAGAAAGGGGTTGAAAACCAGCATTATAGTGGGTGTGTATGCTGTCTACACAATTATTAATTTTTATTTTTTAATTATTAATTACCAACTATTAATTATTAATTGTTTTTAATGGATTGTTTGTGCACTTATTTGTACAAATATACACTTTCAATGCACAGTAATACGTATAGGTAGGAATAAATTAAGCTGGCGAGTTTGTGCAGATTTTTCTTTTGACAAATCAATTCTATGGTGTTCAAAAGACGTAGTTCCAGTCTTTCATGGCATTACAATTTTAGGATGTATTAGCTAGATTGATATCTAACACTGCTTCACTTGAATTTATTTAGTAGTCTAGAAGAAAGCATGCAACAGTGTGTAATGGATTTAATTGCAGTGTGAATGAGCACTTTGAATTTGTTTTATTTAGCCTTGTCTCTTTTTTTTCCACCTTCAGGTGTTAAATTCTGTTGTGTGAGATGAAGTTCTCATGACCCGCTATACTATTTAGCATATCCCATTTGTTGATTAAAGCTTTTGGTACAGTGATGCATCTGTCCCTGGCACATGTTATCAAGTTACTTGCCAAAGGTTTCCTTTTTCGCAAATAACGGAACTTTTATTTGTTTTCATTTGTGATTAGATTGCTTGTAGGCAGCATTTTTGAAGGAAGATAGGTTCCTAAAGATATTTCAAATAAGTATGATAATTTTGACAGCAGTAGTGGCAGAACTTTACCAGGGAAATTCTCCGCCCACCTGATGAAATAAAGCATTACTAAGCTGGGTTCTGCAAAGGAAGATGTTTTGCAAAGCTGTTATTTGTAAAATCACTGCTGTAGTGGATATAGCAAGCAGTTCAGCATAGATGAGGAGATCTGTTATATTTTTCTCTTAAATACAGTGAAACACAAATGATCGCATTGCTTCCTTCCCCACTGATGTATGGTCTTGTTTTCAGTGTTTTCCTCTTTTAAGAAGTTAAAAATTCATGTTAAAATGTTACGTTTTGACACAGGGAAGAGAAGTTCTGCTTTTTGCTCTGGTTTTCCAGGGCAGCAGTGAACAGTAAAGGCTAGTCCTGCATTGTGACAGCAGGTGGCCTCTATGGCTGAATTTACTGTAGCGCACATGCCTGCGAGTCAGCGCTCCACAGGGAGCTGGGGTAGGTTGGGGTCAGGACACCAATCAATGCCTGGCTGTGGCTCTGGGACCAGCCTGTGCAGATGCCTTCATTGTCTAGCCCATGGAAACCGTTCAGCGAGCAGCCCACAAATGGGTTTTGCTGTAAACAACTCTTTATTCTGGTCTACCCATCTCTTCTGTGGTAGAAATGGGGCACGTGCTGGGATGGTAGATGAACCCTTGCAATTGGATGCAGTCTGTGCAGGGCTGGTGCTCAGAGCTGGGATGTCTGTATGCTGTGCGCAGCTGCTGCATCTTCATAATACGGGTGAGCGGGAGGAGTTTCCACCACATCACTAAATAGGTTTAGTTTGACTAGTCTAACCTTTCTGCTGGACTGGTGGCTTCATAAACACAATGGGAGTGATGTTACTTGGAGGATTATTATTTTTTTTCCCCATTTAGCAAACATGATTTTTTTTTCAGGGGCACATGAAACATTCTGCAGGATAGCAAAGCAAAGCATGCGAATATTCATCCGCCCCTTAAGACTGAAATAAAATCCTGCTCATGAAGACCCCTCAATTTACTATCAGTGTGATTCAAGGGTAAGCATTGATATATGGTAGGTGATATAAATGGTAGTCAGGATTATTGTGCTGGTGTTTTCAGGCAACTTACTCGAGAGTTTTTTTTCTGTTTACTGACTTGACCTAACTATTAGTGAATCCTGTGACCAAATTAAAAAGCAGAGTAGCTTAATTAGGAGTTTACCTTAAATAGGTAGCTCTAAAAGCCATCTTGTAGAGTGAGAAGCCATCCTTATACTACTGTAACTGCCTACTTGTGGGCAGATGTACACAAGACTTTCTTTTCCACATTTTACTTGGCTAGCAAGCAAAAATAATTAAAACATATAAAAAACTCAAAATTAAGTCAAGCTTTTATTGTTCATACAGCATTGCATTGCTTTAAACAAGTTGAGAGTAATTTTAATGCTTTAAAATATAAGTTGAGAGAATTCCTTAATGTTGAAGAGTCTTGAAACACAAATCAAACCTCTTGAATATTTTTAGTATTCTCTGACTAGCAGAAACCTTAAGGCAACCTGGTTATTCACATCATCAATGGATTGCAGGCAGAGATTTTTCTAGGACTTATTATATAGTCAGTTTGAAAACTCTTCCTGATCATACACACTAGAGAAAAGACTTGTTTCTTAATACACTATAAACAAACAATGCAGCAGTTTGACATTGATGCTGATGATAAAAACATCATTGTATTAGTGTGGAGAGAGCATCAGTGCGGATGCACTGTACCAAGATGATTAAATGATACCACTTAACTCAGAGCAGAGGTAGTTTATCTCAGTTTTTGACATACAACTACAACCAATATGCTATACTTCTTGTTATCTTCGGATTCAGGCAGGCTGCTTCTGCTCCAAATGGTAATACTTTACCTGTGGCTGAAGACTGTGGTGCTCTGCTGTGAAAGCACCTGGGAGGCTGCCAACTAGAGCACAGAGTTAAGCCAACTTTTTGTGTTTCTGAAAGGTTGCTTCAATATTTTCCTGGCTCTGATGTTTTTTCATTCTTCTAAAGATGCTTTCCTTTAAATTATTGAGGTAAATTAACTTCTGTTCCAGTTCAACATGTATTTTTGCTTGGAACTGGTCAGCCTGTGGTTGCACAGAGAAAATAGAGAAGTTCTAGGTGAGTGAGAATTTTTAGGAATCAGCAGGCAGTTGGGATTTTTGCTGTGAAAGCTTACATTTTTGTTAACTGAATGTTCATTTCAAAATGAAGTCCGTACAACTCTGAGCTATTTGACTTAGTTGATTTCCATCCCTTTATTACTCCCCTACCCTGTTTTCACTGTCATTTGCTGTTTCAAAGCAAGCCTCTTTTAACAGTTGGGAAACTTCCTGCAATAGCACAAACAAACAAAAAAAGGAATAGAACAAGATTTAGGTGAGTTAATTTTGAAGTATTTGTTGTATAGGGATTACAGGAAAATGTGTTCAGTTTTGAATTTGATACGTATTTGATCTCCCCCCAAACCAGTACAGAATATTTTATGAGGCTTTTGAGAAGCGCTTTCAAATTAGCCCTCTCTACAGTATTTGACTGAATTTTGAAACTTGTTCAGCAGATCAGTGAATTTTCCCTTTTCCTTTTGCACTTCATCCCTCCAGTCTCCTGTGACAGCCCAGCCCATACTTGCCTTATTGTGACAGATGCTATAAAAATCCTCTTAAATGTCAGAGCCATTGGGTAAAGGGATAAATAGATAATGACTTATAGATGATTACAGAAGTTCTGGGTTTTTTTCAGATTTGGGGGCTCTGACATAGTCAGCAGAGGTGCATGCTCCTTTATAGCAACTCTTGAACATGTTGATGACACATTTGTTTTTTCCAGTTAACTTCTGTGCATATTTCTGAAGTAGTTCAGAGATTGTATAAAAATCTGTGAGTTAACCCCCCTGGTAAGATACATAGATTCACAGGCTTTAGATTTTTTTTGACCCTAAGAAACTGCTAAAAAAAATCAGCACAATTTTACAATTATGTTTAGAATGGAAACTTTTAATTTCTCTGACTTTTTTTTTTTTTTTTACATCAGAGGACTCAGTTCTGGCTGCATATATGTTATATCACAATATTTTAGGAAAATAAAGCAGAATAAGAAACTTTCTGTTGTAATTCTGGGAGCAGTAGAACTAAAGAAGAAAGAATTGCTGTGATTTGTTCACTCAGAGGATATGGAAGACTTTAAACAATTTATATCATTAGCTTCATTTGACAGAGGTGCACTTATGTGTGTACAAAGTGTGTGTCTGCTCTAAAACTTGAACATCATTTAGCATTGTTTGCTGCAGCAACAAGAACTTTTGCACTGGGTCTAGCACAGAGACTAATGAGTTAATCTTTTTTTTGCCTTTATTAAGTACTATGAAATAGGTGCTAATTGCAGGAATAAGCCTTCTTTACCCTAGAATGAGTTTAAAAATATAAACCATTATGTTGTTAGTTGTCTTAGGGGCAATGTCAATTACATCTGTATGCATTCATCTTCATGGAAGTGCCATATTGCTGCTATTTAAAAGCAAGCAGAACTGAATTGTAACCAAATGATTGTGCTCAAATACACTGAGTTATTCCTATAGAGGAGGACTTCTGCAAGTACCAGACTGAACATCACACACATAAGTAACACCCTTCTAAGAAATCACCTGTGTTTCCCAGTAGCAATATTTTTTAAATTTTTGAAATCATATGAGTCCACCTATGTGTGGGCTTTCTTTTATTGATGGCCAGCCTCCGAGGTAGTGCTGTAGGAAGAGCACACCCCAAAATGTTTGTACCATGTTGAAGAACCAGGCAGATAAACTTGTAACAACTTGCTTGTCTGTTTTAAATGCCCTCACAAGCATCCAGGTTGGGCTTGTCTCTCTCCCCTGTTAATAGAGGGGCCGGGGTAAAACTGGCTAAGAAAATCAGCCTTTAACTCACTGTTTTTTGCTGCCAAATTTGCTTTGCTGTTTTAGTACCCCGTGTATTATATTGCAACAGGGAATGTAGAATATGTTCACTTAAAATTGGGGAAGTTTCTCTGTTTGTCCTAAGGAATGGATCTGACTTTTACACTGATGACCTTCTGGTCTGTTTATTAAATATTGCCCATGACTTTTTACTTTATTAATTCAAGCACATTATTTTTCTACAGGACCATTAAAGTAAAAAATTCAGTGCACCCTCAGCAGAAGGGTGATTTGTAGTGTCAGTGAAATCAATGCAAGATGCCTGTTTGCAGATTGAATTTTTGTCTATACTTGAGGTTTTCTTTGTTACTGTATTAGTTTAAGGTTTTAACTCTAATGAGCATATAGGATTATGACTAATGGGGAAACAAGAATGCCAAGTCTCTTTTGGGTATATATATATATGCTTAAAATGCTTCATTGGATATAAATGGAGTAGCAGAACATGCATGGAAAGTCTTTCAAGTGTCATCATCTGGGATATATAATCTTATGCATGTTCTCGGTTAGTATCTAGCAGACTGGAAACTAATGTGGTTGTCTTGGAAACAGGCTTTATTTTCCTTTTGTGAATATCTAGATGTGAAATCATTGTCTTCCTTGGAAATCTGGAAGTGTAGTACTCCTGCAAGAAATAACCACAAATTGTAGATGCTTGTCCTTTATTTAAACAATCGATATGGGAGTCTGTAAGTGATGTTTGCACCATGTGCTTTAATTATAGTTGTGTGATTATGTTGCTAAACCAGCCTGTAGTTTTTAGGTAAAATGTCTGTCCGTAGTGGTGTTATTTGTCTGGGAATTATCTGCAGTGACACACTTTGCCAACATTTCCTAGCTTAATATTTAAATAGAAATATTACAGTATCACTGATACATCGAGGAAGTTAAGTTCCTAAAAACAAACTGATACTATTACTTCCAGTCTTTTCCCTTGCCCTGCTTTAAATTAACAGCATGTGATAAACCCTCAAATTTTCTGTGAAATTGTAGTATAATATTTGCCAGACAAAACATCAGCAGTAGACAAAAGTGCACAGGACAGCTTTTTATTAGCCAGAGAGCTGCTATGCACAGCATAAAATGTCAAAGCAAAATAGAAACTGAGTAAAGAAATAAACATCTTTCAAATTGCTTAGGATTTATTAGGATTTGTTTGAAAAGATGAAATAATGCTCTCAAAAGAAGTTTAACTTTTCTGGTCTGTAGCTTATTTGTCCAGTCACAGCAGTCTTTGAGTTTGTTATTAGTTACAGTATAATTTCATCATAACTTTTACAGATAAAGGTCCAGACTGAATAATTTTCCATGTTTTGCTCTTAAAATATTCACCATATTAAGTTCTAATGGGGGTTTTAATATATTTATCTTCCAAATATTTTTGTCTCCAGTCCCAATTTAAGTCTCTCAAACATTGATATTTACATCACAGAAGAATATTTTTGTTATTTCTTTTTCACAGAAGAATATTTTTGTTACTTCTTTCGTGAAAGAATTCTTTTATTTAGGTGGAGCTCATGCTTGGAATGATACAACCTGTCCAAGGGAACAGGACCATCATAGGATCTTGTTGAGCCATTGGAACCCATTCGTGTGACCATCTCTTCATCCTGCCCCGTTTTTGTGCTGCATCTACATTTCAGATTGATCTCTCTTTTCAGAACTCCGTTGGTCATTTTATTTTTTCTTAAATGTTGTTTTTCCTTCAAGTATGTTCTGATTTTTTTTCCTGTCTTCTTCCCTAGAACGAGCTCAAGCTTTCTATTTAAGGCCTGAGATGAAGCTTATTAACATAAGTGGAGAGGATCTTAAAGACTGTGGTGGTTATCAGATGGTGCAAAAAGCTTTTAGTGACCTAGATTTTGGCCCCGATGTACAATACTGACGTAAGTATTGTGCATCTAGAATGAAATAATTAATCACAGCTTGTTTTTCCACAAATGACAGAAAAGTCAGTGATGTACTGTAATGCCGTGTGCTCCGTTTTATACTTAATGGCATTGATATATGTTTACCTTGATGGTCAGGCCACAAACTTCCCACTTTCACCTCAAATTATGATCTCATAAGTCTTACATGAAAAAAGGATGTTAAAATAACATGTTATTTAAGCTATAAACAAAGCTGAGTTAGTCCTTGAGCTTTTTTCACATTCCTCTAAATAAATGTAATTTCTTCCAGTTTAACAACATTAGTAAACTGTGTTCAGCAAAAGTAGCCCATTTATACCTTCCTGATCACATAATCATTCTCCATGCTGATTGCTAAGTGTTAGATAATTATATTCACTGGCTCCGTTTTAGCTGTACAATTTGTCATTCTTTCCTCCCAAACTGCGAACAAACCAACCTCCAAAAACCAAACCCCTTTTGTGATAACAGTTCTGTACAGTTGCAGCATGTGCATCATTATGTTATGGTGACCACTACCCTGAAATATGGTTGATAATCACATATTCTAGCATCCTTTATAAATCTCCTAGGGAAACATTAAGTTCTCATGGCTTTTCATTTCAGAAGAACTTTTAGAAACTTAATAGTTTTCTGGTTGTTTCCATTCTTTACAATCCAGTGACTTTGTCCTGAAGAAATCTATTTTACCTCTGTGTGTTATAATTAAAATGGTGAAATGGTCTTTCATCCTCAGGAATTAAACTATACATAATTCAAAGTTTTCTAAAGATAAGAAGAAACTACATTTTTTCCCCCATAGCATATCACGTCAAGATGTTGCTGAGTCTGACTTCAGCAGGGTTGCCCAAAGAGAAAACAAACTTCAAGGAGAGATTACAGATTCATTCAAGGAGAAATGGTATTTTTGTTGTCTTTTGTAATTAAAAAAACAGAAAACAAAATTGAGGAACACTTTGCTTTACCATAAGAAAGGAAGGAAGTTGATTGAAGCCAGTCATCTGCAGCCACATCTCTGGAGGACAGTGTATCCAGTCATCACGTCATGTTTAAGACAGAAGTTTCTCTCTGATGCTCAGCACAAAGACATCCTACATCTCTACCTCCACTTAGGCATGTAACATTTAGATGTAGACAATCCCATCGCAAGTCCCTGGGCTTGAAATGGCCTCTACAAATCTCTTCATATAATAATGGACTGAATTCCAAAACGGCTTCTCCAAGCTGCTCTTCACACAATTCTTTTTTAGAGCTCCTCATTAGTAACAATTTGGTACATCTCTGCATTGTTTTTCTTTGGGGGTAGAGATGTATCCCAGACTGAGATGGCTTCCCCACAGTTGTAGTCTTGAAAGGCACGTGAGGACCTCTGGCAAACTGTAATTTTTATACCTTTTGTGTTTTCCATTTATGCTTAAATGGACTCTGTGTGCTGCTCTGCTGTCCCTGCTTTCCCTTCCCTTTGTGGAGTGGCTGCCTCAGCAGAGGGGCAGTGGCTGTGAGTTAGCTACTCTGGTTTAGCCCCAGTTTGGCTTTTTTTCCCTTTGGGGATGCCCTAACTGCTCTGCTCAAGAGGCAGTGATGCACAGGGAAGAAGAGATCTTGTCCTGGGCAGAATACAATTTGCACTCTTGCAGCATTAGAAAAAAAATGCTATAAAAATTTTTGTTCTCTCACAATATGAATTTTTCAAAAATTTGCGTGAAAATATGTTTTTGTTTAATTTCTGAGAAGACCACTGTTGTGGGTTTTTTTTCTTTTTAAATGGAGTGAGTAATGTTTCAACTTTAATAAAAATTAAGTACTCTTCCTGATCCCCTTCTGATTCTTACTTATATGTGCTTAAAGTTTCAACTCAGTTTCCTTATGACTGGTCATGTAAGGTGCTTAATCTGTTTTTTTTAAGTGTTCATGTTTTCATACATAGCAAACCTCTGAATAAAACGTACCTATTAAGCAGAAGAATGCAACATACTAAACGGAACTCTTCTATTATTAACGGAAATATGGCTGAAATTTGAAATGTAGGAGAATTGGCAGGTTTTTTAACTTGTTTAAGGCATCTTATTCTTTGTCTGAGCTGTCAGAAGGTGGTAAACAGATCGCAGAACAGCAGCATTTATAACCAAATTGCCCTTATGAAATACAGATGAATCGTACTACAAAACAGCTAATTACATCTGTGGCCTATAGCATAGTCACTGGTATCCCATCCATTAGCAACCCTGTGGCTTCACTCAAGCCAAAGAGCTTGAGTTTACAGTGTGTTTAATTGGAGTGACAGGGGTTTGTGTGTGAATGCAAGGAGGATTAGAATATGATTTAAGTGCTACTTCACGAGAAGCTGTGGCAAACACAGGACTTGAAGAGCATTTGCTTGCTTACCTCTGTTGCAGCCTTTTCTGGGTGCAGCACCATCTCCAGTCTCTGACTTTGCAGCTATGGCTACCTTAGCCCAAACCACCTTGTTGAAGGGCTGTTGTATGGCTTTCTTTAACATGTCCCTGCTGGGAAAATCTTCCTGGGTTTGAAACCAAAAACCTTAATGTTATTTTGCACAACTCTGCCTCTGTTGGTAGGTATTAAGCAGATATAAAGTCGGATGGTGGATTCTGTGCTATAGCACTGGTAATCGAGGAGATGCTACAACAAGAAAACATGAGGAAAAGCATTGGTTTTGATCATAAATAAGTTTGTGGGGTTTTTTTTGGTATGTACTTGGTAAACTTAAAGCTTAACCATAATTTTATGAAGATCAGTTTGTTTCTAATGGTTTATTTGGAGCACGATGCCGTTTTAGAGGCCTGCCTTGTGCCTCAGAATGCAAGTGTTGGCTGCTGTGCAGGAGCTGGAGCATCTGTGGATGAAACATTCAGCTTTATATCTTCTGTATGTTGATGTTTTCCATGGTCACGTGTAAAGTCCCATAATGTTTTCAGAGAGGTTAGAGAATAATCTTTGAGATTTCCCTCTTGTACTCACACTAGGGTCAATAAAAAATGTTTTGCAAAGCCACTCAGCAGCAACCACTTGCCCTACATTGTTCAGGCTTTGGGCAGGAGCCAAAAGTGTTAAGCCGGTGCTGCCATGTCCACATGAGTTCTTCTCACTAATATATGTCTAACAGCCAACCAGGGGCAACTGATGGCTGCTCAGGTGGTTTGAATTCCAGAAGAGAAAGTTGTTTTTTCACTTTTTGTCAAGACTTGTAGTAGGAGCTGGACATCTTTGTCCCCAGAGATCCTCTGCTGGGGTGGGTACCTCAGGGCAAGATTCTCGTCTTCGTTCTGTTGCTCTTTTCCCAGCAATTACTATTTTAATTTCCATGTAAGAAACTCTGATAATGCCAGCCATATGTCATTACCTGTATCATTCAAGTACCATTTGATGGGTAATTTCAAAAGCGGGAGAAAGGCTTGCTCACTACCCTTTATTATATATTGACAATTTTTTAAAGTGATCATTCTGTCCCCTTTACACAAACAAAAGTGGTTTGAAATTGTCTGATAATACATTTTTCTAGTTAGAGGATGTGTGACTTCGTGTAGCTATTTAGATTAGGTACTTTATTTGTCAGTAATTGTATTATGTACAATTTTTAAAATGCTTATGGGCTATTTTAAGGGGGTTTACAGGATGAAGTGTAGGTTGTTGTGGTTTAGCCATGTACACGAGTATATGAAAATAACCACTGAAATTGTGTATTAAGCTGAACTTCAGTGTGGCAGAATTTTGCTGGGTTTGTTACTACATTTCTAACTATACTTACAGCTTTGGGTAAAATATACGAGATGCTCGGGAATTTCATGAGTTGTATCTCCCATTTAAAAATTACTTCTATAAAGATTTTGTCTTTTGCTGATACTCAGTTTAATAAACAAAACAATTTTGTAGTAAAAAATACCGCAAATCGGTTGCAGAATTCTGTCTGAACGTGCATAAAATAATACATTCAATGTACCTCTGCACAATAATCAGAACAGGTTGTTCCTTGCTGTGCTGTTCGTTCACAGTTGTTTCTTCGTATGACTGTCCTAACAGCATGTGTTTGATTTTGCTCCTTACTAGCAGCAGAAGAATTTGAAATGCTGCAGTTTGAAGTTAACTTCCCGGCAGCGATGAGCGTTGCCTGCCAGGCCATGCTTGTTTTTTTGATGTCACCCCGAGAAAATCTGTTTAAAATAATTTGATAACATTTTTCAGTGCCTGACTGTGCCCTGTTTAACATGTCTCAGAGTAGCAGCTTCTGATCTGTCCCCAATAATGTTGTTATCGTTTGATCAGTGTTATCATTAATTGGACTAGGGATAATATTCTGGAATAGCTGAATACATCGGCTTTATACTTTAACTGCTTGTAACACAGAAGCGATATTAAAATTTTAAACTTTTAAAAGATAAGATCTGGCAACAAAGTGAATCATATAGGTAGTTACTGGAGACAGATATATCCATTCTGACTTTTTCTGTCTAAATGAATGACAGTCTTTTAGAGATTTTTGGGGCAATAGTCTAAAATTTAGCATTCTGCGTGTTAAGTCTACCTTTGAGGAGGACACCAAAGAAAATATAAACAATGATTACCATTTTTCCCAGGAAAAATGGGAAAATGATCTCCTGACCCATTTAATCTTACAATTTAAACAAAAATATCAGCATTTTGTATTCGCGCATGAGATGGTTGTGTCAGCATGCACTGGACAAGGTAGGAGTCTACATATCTGGCAGTTGAGGAATGGGGCTTTTGGTTGTGTGGTTTTTGCATTTATTTTTGTATTTAGTAATTTCTCAGCTTGGAAGACAACAACCCTGACACCCTTTCTGTAATGTGTGGTATTTTAAAACCTCAAATGTCACCCATCCCCTTGCCCTTTTGATGAACTGATGAAGAGGAAATCTATGTATTTGCTTCAGTTAGTGAAGTTAAATAAAAATCCCTGTGGTTATTGATTACAGCAAATACCTTCTGCATTTTTATAGAAATCACTTAGAGGTTTAAGTATTGAATCATGTCATAGGATTTTAAGAGAGCCTAATGGCCAGATTCAGCTTGCATGCTGTAGGCAACAACGTGGGCAGAACCAGCACTGAGGCGTGCATCGGAGCATTCAGGTGAGGTATCTGCCTCTCTGCATTGGTGATAGGAGAATTTCGGGGTGTCTTTGCGGTTGCTCATACTGTTGGCAGTGCGGGGACCTGGCCGGTCTGCACCTCGGACTGTTACCCTCCCTCCAAACTGGGATGGATACTGTGGGGAGCTGGACTCTGTGGGTGTCTGTGATATGGATGGCCAGCGTGCTGGGATTCAATGCTGGATACATTAGCTGTCTTTTGATGGTAAATGCTCAGGAGAGGTTGTCTTAACTTGGGCTTGATTCTGATCCTCTCTGTTCCTGTTGGCAGTCAGATAAAAGGGTCAAGTGCTTTTACTGTTCAGCTGGTGGTTTGGGTTTTCTTTGTTTTTTTCTTTTTTCATGTAGGTAGCCAGAAAGCGTACAGCTGGCATAGGCAGGGGATCGCTGCAGTAGAAGCTACCTACAAAGAACCAACCAACCAACTTAAAAAAAACCCTAAGGTGCAGAGGTTGTCCCTCAGGCCTGCCACACGTGACCATCTGTGAAAGGGAGGAGAGCACCTGTGTGCCTCTGCCATCCTTGGGTATGCATGGACTGGCTTGGCGAGGGTGCATTCTCTGTCTCCTGTCTCGGGTTCTGTGAGCAGAATATGAACAGCGATTGGAATAAGATGCCCTTGAAAAATCTGCCAGGGATTTGTGTCACGATTGACAAAGGAGTTTTGTTATATTTGGAACATGTAGTTACATGTAAAAGAAAGTGAAAGGCAGAAGCAAAGTAATTTTCCTTGTTTGGGAAAGTTAAGCAAGGGTTTGTTTCGGTTCTGCTGGTAGGAACGATGACAGTTGGAAATAGTTAAATTCTGTATCTATTCAGCTGTAATGAAAACTAGAGCATACAAACATGCTGCTCCTCCTTATTGCCTGAGAGAGACTGTGGTCATATTTTCTGACCAAAGGTATATTATTGAAAGAACAAATGTTAGTTTGTATTTTTGGTATTTTATTTTATTATGGTTTTAAATCTATTACTGAACCTTTCAACATATTAAAGCTCCTTGCAGTTAGCAAGATGGCACATTTTCTGTATAGAAGCCAAATCTTTAATTACAGAACTATGTACCAGCAAATTATGTACTACCTTTCCACAAATCACTGATCACATAACAATAGTATGAGTTTCTGAGGGAACAGTAGGGAGTTAAACACTTAAATATCCCAAGCTTTGTTCATTCCTCATCTGGCATCACAGGCAGAGAAAATGAGATACGCCATATATTTGAACTTTTTCCAGCACTTTTGTAAAGGCTGAAACATATTTTCTTTGGTGCATCACTGCCTTTTGGAAAAATGAGGTGAAAAAGTTCCATTTTTTGTCACAAGCCAACCAAACCAGCATTTTTTCCGCGTCCAATTTTGAATTCTTGTTTACATTACAAATCGATGTGAAACCGCAACTATTGAGTCTTTCTGGCATGTACAAAACATTTGTTCAGCTAGAAAATGAGTGGGGGGGAAAGGAGCCAGTGATGACATGTCCAGATGGGACCATGTAGAATGCTACACGGGGAAATACAGTCCATCACTGTGTGTCTGGATACAGGATGTCTGTGAGAGTGGGCATTGCAGCATTGTTGAGGACCATCAGTTCTTTAATGGTGTTGATTTGTGAAATGTGATGATTTGATGCTACATTAAAAAAAAAATTGCAGACACTTTACCAGTAATTAATTTGATATTTTTAGAAAAGTTGATCATAGAATCATGGACGGGTTTGGGTTGGAAGGGACCTTAAAGATCATCTAGTTCCAACACCCCTGCTGGGCAGGGACACCTTCCACTAGACCAGGTTGCTCTTCTAGTCATCAGAATTTGTAAAAACTGTAACCAGTCTTTAAATGAACTTCAGTGATTTCTAGGTGACATAGCCCACGCCTGCAGCAGTAGCCCGGGCTGCTCCCCTGTGGTTGATCATTAGCAGTGGGGATGACTTTTCTCCCACTGTGGAACCTGCAGTGGTAGAACATCGCATGGAGAGAGGTTCTCAGGGTTTCTACATTTAGTCAGGTCTCATGATAAGACGTGGAGAGTTTCACATTGTTTGCTTTCAGTATTGTTTCTGAATTATAGCCTGCGAATGTTGCTGTTTGGTATAATGAGAATTTCTTTCTTTGGAGTCCAGAATCAATACTGATTGGATTGTTCTGTGTCGAAATGTGAAGATACAATGAGGTGGGATGGGGTTGGACTAGATGATCCCTAGAGATCCCTTCTAACCCCTACCACTCTGTGAATCTGTGTAATATTTGGTATGCAACATGTTGGTGTGTTACTGGTCTGCTGTCGGCTTCAGAGATCATGTGTGTCCATCTACCTTGATAAGAAATCCTGTAAATCACAAAGTTGAAGATTTTTAACCCATTATCCCTTTTCCTGTTGTTGTTACTGTTTGTTCAGTCATCAGGAAAAGCTGTGTTTAGTTCCTCCTAAACCTTGGGCCAACTCTACCCTAAGGAGGTATGACTGAGGTGTAGGATTACTGCAGGGATTAATAGTAGTGACACTGTTCTTGGATATGTATTGAATGTAAAAAGGGGAGAGATGATGTGGGGAAGAATCTTGGTATTATGAAACTTGTTATTTTTCTTATTAGGTAACTAATGGAAAGTTCTGCTACAGAACTCTCTAGAAGATATGAGGAATCAGTTTAGTTCAGAGTCTGTATTAATGTAAACTTACTTTTGTTTGCCTGGATCGTTTTATATATCTCTTTAAACAGCCATAAATTAAGCTTTGCAGTGGGACTGGTAGGATCCTGTTGACTTCAGTGTGGCCTAACGTGGTCCATGAACAATGTAGTGTATTTAGGTAAATATTGTCATTTTGAAACTTCATCCTATGCTCATGAATGACATTCTTCCATCTCACCCAGTTCTCTGGAATTACTAGACATACAGCTGAAGTAGTGGCTTTAGTAACTTTGCTGGTTATTGGATTAAAAATTCACTATTCCATAATGAGGCTCCTTCCAGCTGAAAATTTGAAATAAAAACAACGCTTATGTCATTGCCAAAATCCTGTGCTTTTGAATACTCCTGATATTTAATCCTGTATTAAAAAAAAAAAAAAGTGTTACCGTGTAATACAGTCATAATTCTTATTCATTCAGAATATAGGGTTTTTTAGTTCACTTTCCGGTACTATATTCAGAGTTGCGATTGAAACTTTAAGGATACTTTAAAGGACACCTTACTAAAATAGGACAGAAGGCTATGCTTTTTCCAATAAAAATTAATATTTGAAAGAAAATTCTTAATTGTGGAGTTTGTTTTTAAGTTCCTCTTAAGGAAAAGAGAAGTTTACACACCCTTCCCAACCCAGTGTTTAAATGTGGGCTTAACTTCTAAACCTCCGAGTTGATTCACTGATGTCAGTAAGTACACACACCATGAGGCTTTTGACAAATTCACTCCCTACAGCTTCTTTGAGAGCCACTGCAGCGAGGTGGGCGCTGGTCCAGGGGAGCCGGGGAGGGCCCAGAAGCCCCGCCGATGGGCTTTGAACGGAGTGGTGTCAGTGGTAGCACCGCTAGCCGAATTCAATTTGCAAACTGCTGTCCTTGCAAAACCCTTGAGCGTTGTAATTTAGAAAAGTCATAATGGTCAAAGATTGCTCCAAAGCGGTGAGAAGCAATTTTCCAACTGCGCCCACGTTACTGGTGTAACCTGTTGGCCACTTCCATTTCTGCCCTCGAGAAGGTTTTGCTTTCCTAACAGCCCTCAGCCTGGTATTGCTGTAATGCATACTGACCATGTTGCCTGTCCCCTGCCATAAATGCTGTTATTTAAGTCAGCGTGGTCCAAAGGCTTTCCGTTACAATGGGGTTGAAAGTACGTCTGACCATACTTCCATTTAAAACAGTACAGACGAGTGGTTATCTTTTTTTCCTTCAGGGAGTGAGTATGCAACATGGAGATGTCTGTCCTTGAAGCCACTTCTTGTTCTTCCTTAACTATTAATTTTGGTAACTAATTTCTTCCAAAGGTGATGGAGCAACAGAAGCCTCACAGTTGCTGAATTCCTGCCACCTTTGGAGCAGCCCGAGGCTGGGTGCAAATGGCCTTATTAGTTCCCAGAAATAGAGAGTGGTAGGCAGAAAGGCTTTAGGACACTGCCTGATTGTAGGCTGCTTTTGCTAATACATAACTTCAAGAATACTACTTTTCCAGATGTATAAGTTTGCAAAGTGACTCCTGTGGATATCCTGATAGATAGGAAACATGTATTTTAATGGTTGCAACTACATTTGTTTTGTAGTTCAAATTTTGTTCTGTTTTCAGCAGTGGTACATGATATGACAAATTAATCTGTACATATGCATTTTAAACTAGGTACTTAAAATTGGCCGTAGATACTAGAAATGTCTTAACTTTTTCTTTGTTATAATAAAGTGTGTATTTTTTGTCATTTGGTGGTGATCAATAGACTGTTGTAGAAGGTTGAATAAGACTATGTTGTTATGGCAAAATGGTATTAAAAAATCTGACCTGAATCCTGCATTTGTCAGTTTTGTGACCTTTATATTCCTTCTTAATTAGAACTATGCAGCACTGATACAGCAACAAATTAAGGAGGACAAACAGAACTTGAGAGGAAAGACTGTATATGGAATCCAGCTCACAGAAGAAAAACTTAATGACTTCCGTGATGAACAGATTGGGCAGCTGAAGGAACTGATGGATGAGACTACCAAACCTAATAAAAAAATCACCACTTCTAAAGACTTGGAACACAAAACCTAAAAGGGTTTAAAAATTGTTTTAGTGCATACGGAAGCATTTTGAAACTTCATTTTCCAGTTGGACTCAAATGTGGTTTCTGTGGAATAATGGGCACTGCAAATGGCATAACTTGTCTGAAATGAAGGTCTGTGGCTATTTGGCTTGCCATACAAGAATAAATGTTAAAATGGAATAATAAAATTGATGTTATGTTACTTGCAATATTTTTTTTCTCCTAACGGAAGGTGGAGACTTAAAGAATTCCAGTAAAAGTAAATTGATATTTTTAAAATAGTTTTTTTTTTTTTTATCTTAGCACCCATAGGGCAAAACATCTTTCTGTTTGTGTACCATCCTCTGCCTTAATGGAAAAGATGCAATTAGCATTTGTTTTCTGATGTAGATGAGTGGGCTTATTTCAGTGGAAAGAAATGAGCAGTATTAGAAAACCATACTGCCGTTGAAACTGAAAGTTGGTTTTATTCTTAAGCTTTATTGTGACATGTGCTTTAAAATAAACTATGTAGTTCATTATTAAATTGACCTTGAAGGAACCACTGGTTTATGAAGAAAATTGTGCATATTTTTCAAAGTTAGACTCAGATTATTGTTAGTATCTAAAATTAAAATGAAATCATGAGTTGGTTGGCTGTTCAAAGGCTCAGTATCTCATAGTATTTAATATTTTATATACACCAGAATTTGTAAACTCCTCAGTCACAGAAATTATCCTCATGATAATGTAATTTATAGGCAATAGCTTAAGTCTTCATGTATTGTCAACTGGCTGAAGGAAAGAGCTCAGAGTTGTGGTCAATGGGGCAGTCTAGTTGGAGGTCTGTGGCTAGTGGCATCCCCCAGGGGTCAGTGTTGGGTCCAGCACTAGTCAATATATTCATCAGTGACCTGGACGAAGGGACAGAATGTACTCTCAGCAAGTTTGCTGACGATACCAAACTGGGAGGAATGGCTGCCACACCAGAAGGCCGTGCTGCCATCCAGTGTGAGCTGGACAGGCTGGAGAGCTGGGCGGGGAGAAACCTAATGCAATTCAATACGGGCAAGTGTAAAGCGCTGCATCTGGGGAAGAACAGCCCCATGGATCAGTACAGGCTGGGGGCTGATCTCTTGGAGGGCAGCTCTGGGGAAAAGGACCTTGGAGTCCTAGTGGACAGCAGGATGACCATGAGCCAACAGTGTGCCCTCGCGGCCAAGAAGGCCAGTGGCATCCTGGGATGCATTAGGAAGAGCGTGGCCAGCAGGTCAAGGGAGGTTATCCTCCCCCTCTACTCTGCACTGGTGAGGCCTCCCCTGAAGTGCTGTGTCCAGTTCTGGGATCCTCAGCTTGAGAAGGACAAGGAGCTACTGGAGACGGTCCAGCGCAGGGCCACTGAGATGAGTGAGGGCCTGGAGCACCTTCCATATGAGGAAAGGCTGCGAGAGCTGGGTCTGTTTAGCTTGGAGAAGAAGAGGTGGAGGGGGGATCTCATCAATGCTTATAAATATCTAAAGGGTGGGGCCAGGCTCTTCTCAGTGGTGTCCAGTGACAGGACTAGGGCCAATGGCCATAAACTGGAAAACAGAAGGTTCAACCTGAATGTGAGGAAACCCTTCTTCCCTGTGAGGGTGACAGAACACTGGAACAGGCTGCCCAGAGAGGTGGGGGAGTCTCCTTCCCTGGACACTTTCAAAAGCCACGTGGACTTGTTCCTGTGTGATCTGCTCTGGGTGATCCTGCTCTGGCAGGGGGGTTGGACTAGATGATCTCTAGAGGTCCCTTCCAACCCCTAACACTCTGTGTGAATCTGTGTAATACACTATTGTGACTAAAAAAGTAGGACTTTTCTATCTGCTAAGAAAAACCACTCCCTTTCTGTGCAAAAGACAGCTCTCATTTATGTTTCAAACCTGGTCTTATATTATTAGTTGTGTTCTATTTCTCGGACCTTTCCCTGTCTGTTACCCACAGCGTGTTCAAGACAACATTTCTTTCCTCTTGGGGGATAACAGCTTTGACAAGTAAGCACATTTCCATCTGTCTCAAGTTGTAACATCATGCTGTTTGCCAAAGCAATGCTGCTTCTGGATCCTAACTGGGGGCAATTTGACGAGCAGCCTGCTTCTCTCTCCCTTATTTCTTTTCCCCATTCTTTGCTGGGATTTTAAATTGCAGGTTCTTAAGTTCTGTTAAAATATCGATTGCAAGACTCATGTGCAACTTATGGTGGTTTTGCTATGCTGCAACCTCCCCTGCTTGTGCAGCAGAAACATCCTTTAGCCTTAAAATGCTAATCTAAACAGGGATAGAAGAGTGGCGATGACATCCAGGTTCACAAGTCCTGGTTCTTGGTGCTTCAAAGGTATGGCTGGGGAGAGTGGCGGCTCCCTTCTAGCCTGCTGCATAACTAGGTCTTGGCCCAGCATTGAAGTGGGAAGCAGATAGGATGTGCATGCAGGAAGCTTGAAAATTGTCTCCCATACTGGCTTTTGCACATACCTAAGGCTTTTTTCTTTTTCGAAGGCTGTCAAAATGTAATCCAAGTCCAAAGTTTTAGGGCATGAGGATGTATTTTGTTGCACTTCCCTCAGGTGGACAGTAAACACTAATTTTCATCACTAGATCTGCTCAGTTTTAATATCACAACCAGTGTTTGACAACATAGTTTGTTTCCACTCCTTGATTCCTAGTACACGTGTGCTGCCTTTACAGTCAATATCCAAGTTGCTTCCAATTTATTTCAAATACAATTTAGATCACAGTTATTTTTATCAACAAGTTTAATGAAACTTGTTAGTTCAATGAAACTGCTTAGAATACTTGTTTTGTGTCTGTCTACTCATAGGTGTACCTAGGTAATGCATGTTTCTGGAGGCTAGATTAATTTGTAATAAAAAATTGCTATTTGGTATGAAAAATCTAAACTTGCAGTGAGACCTAAAGTGAGTTGGAGGTGAGGATAAACATCTTTATATCTCCGATCCGAGCAGCACTTCAGCGGGTGGCAGGCGTGGGTGGTCCCGCAGAAACTGCGACGCCAACGCTACCAACCATTAGCAAAATTCTTTGATTTACAAGTGTGAATAATGACAGTAGAGCTGAGGATGGCTGGGCATCTCATCCTGTCCACAGAAAGGCTGAGTGATGAAGATAGTTTTTACTTTTTTCTTTTTTTTCTTTTTTAAAGGTATAGGTTACTTTTTTTGGTGGGGAATTTAACGCAAGGTTTGATAAGTAGTGAACAAAGGACATCATCCAGCAAAATTACTTTAAAACTGCAAGAAACTTGCAATTTCAATGGCAAAACAGTTACTTAGAATAAAGATAGTTGTCACCTTATAATGAAAAATAGCTAGGATCACTTTAGAATTGAGAACAAAGTTTTAAGCTGTGTTTTGTGTGTATTGGTATGGGTCGCTGTTATACAACTAAACACTGAGAAGCTCCTACTCCCCTTTAAAGACCTTGTTCCGTTCAGCTTATTCATTAAGAAACATCCTTTGTATTTTGGTGACTGTAAATTCATTTGGCTGTCTGGGACTATAAGTGTGATAAAATTCACTGGTTAATTTGACTAAACCTTATCTGTAGTAAGACCTTATGTGATTGCCTGGAAGCTGGGAGGAGTTGGAGGGAGCTGAAGTTTAGCTATCTGGAAAAGACACGAGCTGAAGTTGTATCAACAAGAAAACAATCTTCAGAAATCTGTCTCATTAAAAATTACCACAGTTTTGATATGCAAAATATGAAATATTTAAGATGAAGAAATGTCTTCATCTTAAAAAGAACACCTAAAAATTTAATTCCTTTGATGTTTTATTATTTCTGTGATGTGGGTTTATGCTTTTTCTGGCTGGACGTCAAGCAAGAGCTATTAGAATGTGATCTTTCTCACTTTAAAATAAATGAAAAACTTAACACATTGAAGGTAGAATTTGTGAAGGAGTTTAATTACTCAGCTATTTGGACTTACTCTTCTTGCATTATTAATGGGCTTTCTAACATGGATGTTGGATCTGTGTTTACGAGAGGCTGGCTATTCACTGATGAGTCAATGGCCAATTTTCATTGACTTCTAGATAGAAATACTGAACAACAGGTGAAGGAGCAATACCATGCCTTGTCCTGCCTCTTACAATCCATTTTAATTTTTACTCTTTATAGCCAAAATAATAACAGAGGGAGGGCTGAACCTCTTAGCAGGCTGATTCGCTGCAAGCATGACCAAAGAGTACCTTTGAGGAAGGATGAAAGCTGAATAACTGCAAAAGGCTTCACCCATTTTAGGGCTGTCCTACTTAACTATTGATTTTCAGACCTCTTGGAAAGGGTTTCAAGGTAAATCCTTCCTGATGGAGGGTATAGAAGCAGCAACTCAGGTTTTGCAGGGCTTGTTTGATGAGATCTGCCTGCCCCGCCTCCTGCTGATTTGTGTCCCTGTGCTGGACCATATTTGTGTGCCTGCCAGTGTTTGGTACCCAAGAGCCTCACAGTGAGGAATGCTGGTACTGGGAAGCCTTCCCCTTGGAACCACATCAAGAAGTTCACGGTGAAGACTGACATAAATCGAATGGCTGATGTTAGAAGTGACAACAGTTATGTCAGTGATCTGCTCTTGTTCATGCTGCAAAACCACTGGCTTTGGTAGCAACATGTTCAGCGGTTTCAGTGGCCACAGCTCTGCCCTGGAAACAGATTTGACAGTGCTGAGTCCTTCCAGCTTTTCCAGTGGTTTGTGTCCACCAATTAAGGCACGTGAAGATCACAGAATTTAATTTTATTTGGATGCAACTATTATGTAAGTATAATACAAAGTATTCTTTGTTCATTGAAACTGAGAGCTAGAAATCAACATATAAATTCAATGTATAAAGGACCAAGAATGGGATGGTTTTGTCACTTGTAGCAGTGTGTGTTACAAGTAAATGTCAGGTGTTTCAACAAGCCCATTTATGTGATACATGATCCTACTCCCTTGTGTCTGGGGAATTCAGTGTTTAATCTGCTCTCTAACAATTTCAAAGCTAGTACTTGAGACTCTAAAACAAGAATCCCATATTTAATCAAGTGACCTTCAATTACTGAATATCTGGCAACTTGTTGTAATGCTGGGGAACATCAAGACAAGTGCGTATTTCTACTCTAAAGCCCTTAATAGGTAGTTTGTTGAAATACTACCATTTGCAACACCATTTCCAGCACAGATGAACCTTCTGTTTTATGCCAGTTACGCTCCTTGAGGGATGAAGTGAAATTTAAATCATCTGTTAAGTGAGCTAACATATTTACCATTATTTCCCAAAAGGTTCCTATTTATGGTTTTGACTGGAAAAACAGCTAGTACAGAATCTAAAATAGTGGTATATGTTTATCTGGAGAAATAAATGGCAAAACCAGTGAAACATGTAGAGGGAAGTAAGCTGGCAGTACTCCATTGGGGATGTACCCAAGGCAGGATATCACATAGCTTTACTGTGATGGAATAATATACAGAATCTATAGCATAGAAGGTCCACCAGAGCTATGGAAACTGGCCATGTTCTTCCCTTGTACAAGAGACCCACATCAGAAATAGGATGGTGCGGTCAGGAATCAGTGAGTAACCCAAGCGGATGATGGACCATGGCAGACCCTTCCAACAGGCTCTGCCAACCAGACCGGGGTGTGAACCATGCGTGGCCAAACCCAAGGCATGCTGTCTGCCAGCATCCAGTCTTAGGTATGTGGCTCTGCTGGGGCTAAGGACTGCTGAAAGAGTCTGAATTTTCCCTTTTTTGGTACTGTAAAGAAGTAGTAAGGAGCTGTGGACCAATTCAGCTGATCCCAGTGCATGTTTCCTACTCCCAGAGGGATTCCCTCTTAGTACATCCCTTCTACTACTACAGGTTGGCAATATTCTGCTTTCATCCATGAAGTCACCTTTGATTATGATCCAGTAAGTTAAAAGAACTTGGATGCCTTAATGACATGTGGCAGGGCAGGCAGGAGCACGGTTCATGCAACAGCACATCCACAGCCCCTGCCCAGGAGGCTGGCAGGCAGGACAGGAAAGAAGATTCACAAAGAACTGGCTTTACAAAACAAACAGAAAGGTCTTCCAAGCAGCCCTTGGTACTTTAAGGTACTTTTCTCTGGAGAGGCCTTTGCCGAGCACTAATCCATCACGCAGAGTGCCAAGCCACGGCAGAGGTCTTGGTGCCAGAGGTTGACTGAGACTGTGGGGTCCAGCATTCCTCAGTCTCAAAGCTCCCCAGTCTGTCCTGGGAAATTCAGTTTGTCCCTCACAGGTTCCTTGAATTTTTCTCCTGAAAAGCATTCAGCAATTTTAGTGTTTGCCGAACACAAAGTGTCAAAACCGCGTAGCTGCGGGAGGTGGCGGTCGGTGATGTCTTGGCTTCCCCGAGCTCGGGGGTGCAGCACTGCCTGGGCGCAGTGCGCACTCTGCATAGCTGCTGTGGGCTCACAGCAGTAACCTGGGGTGAGGCAGATGCTTTGATTTTTGTGCCAATACAGCAGCGCAGCCCCATATCCTCGGGGGAGTTAGTACAGCGTTGCCTTCCTGATCCCACAGTGGTGGGATGGTCAGACTGAGTGGCACTGTATAATGTTATCTTCTCTACCACTTTCTTGGCCGTAGCTGTTACGTGTTACAGGACCGTGCTTTACCACATGCAAGTCCTACAGAGGTAAATAGGCTATTTCCCATCTTCCCAAGACCCTGTCTCCCATCCTGGAGCTCAGGAAAGCTTTTTGGGTCTCACTTGGCCTGTGCTACTCACCTGCCTGCTTTTAAAACTCCGCAGTGAGCAAGTAAGTTAGGAAACGTTTTAACCTCTCACCACTCCCTCAAGCTTGAGGTGAGATTATAGTATTGGAATTGTAAAACTGAGGAAGGAAACACTTTTTGTTGTTGCTATGGAGACTGGAGTTTATGTAGCAATGACTTGTTCTGTTTCCCATCTCCTTGATCTTCTGCCAAAAAAAAAAAAAGGAACACAAAAAATCACTGACAAAACCTCTGGTATATGAGATTACAATGTGAGTGACTTCTCGGCAGTATCGCAGAGGAAAAAAAAGATGACTGGAATAGAGAAAAATAGTCTTTGTGTCAAGACAGTCTCTTTTTGCAGAGAAGGAACTAGGAAGAGGCTAGAGAAGGAACTATAACTGTTATGGACACAAGACCAACCTCCTTTTGCAGGTCCTTTGGAGGAACCAGTGTGCCCCGTCCAGACCCACTGCACCAGCCCCTCAGCTCATGCACTCTGGTCACGATCAGATACTCAGAGAACAGCAGGACACTTTCTAACAGTAACACCTATACACATTTTCTCTATAATCCATGTCTTTGGACAACAGCGATATGATTCTGGTACTTCATCTTCTCCTAAATGGCTGTGGATGAGGTCTTCCCTCGCTAGTCTGCTACCTGAGGCAAAATCTGCTGCAGGCACTACATGGCAGTGTAGTAAGGCACAAACTTGTACCTGTTCCTTGTGGACACGTGGTCAGTACAGGTGTGGTGGCACTGCATGAAGTCTGGACCCAGCTCTACTGCATGTCAGAGCGTGAAGTGTCTGATCACATTGCTGCAGTAAATAGATTATTGCATCGTTTTTTTTAAGCGTAGTTTTGAAAGCAGTTCTGAAACTTCAAAAACTGACACAATTTAAGCATAATAGATTTCCCTTTAAAAAAAATGTACCACATCCACACCAAAAAGTGACACTCTGCCGGACTAAAGCTATTTTCATGTCACAGCGTTTAAGCCCTGGAGCAAGGCATCCCTAACGCAGTGGTCAAACAGGTTTCAGAGCATCACAGAGAAATACCCTTTTTGGTTTATGAGCATTGAAGTCCTGTGCTGAAGGAGCAAAGAAGGTGGCCATGTGGTCCCATCCATAACTGTTCCGATCCATCAGCAGCCTCTTCTGGTTGTCGTGATCCAGGACATACCTGAATCCCTGTGCTTTCCCACAGTGACCTGTGTGTTAGTCCAGAAACAGCAGCCCACCTGGGGAGATGCTCCAGGACAAGTAAATCTGATGGAATTATATTCTCCATTTTCTTATCTTCTCTGTTCACATCACCTTTGCAAAGCCACAGCTGGCTCCCAAAGCAAGAGGTGCTCTCCTGGGTAGTTGTAAACCTCTGCTATAGCCTCCATGCATTAAGCAGCATGGAGCACGGGCAGCACAGACTTCCATGCAGACTGGCAGTGATTTAAAGACTAGCTCATGGCTTTCAGAATAAAAAAACCCAAACAGAAGTGAGATGCCAGGGGACATGTTATAGGAATTTACTGGTTTGATGCCTAATCCTGAACTGTGGTCAGATTTTACTAGATACTGCAATAAAAGCTCACAAAGCTATAGAGTGAGAGAAAGCAAGCAAGGAACATCGACCTGGAATGCCAAGGGGGTGCTTGGAGTTAGAAGCAATCCTGTGAAAGCTATTTAGATGTTATTGACATCCTACGATACGGATAGTTATTTTGAAGCCAATTTTCAGCAAGTTTATAGGCCAAAATATAATTCTTCCCATCTCAAAAACTGTATGAGCTCTAAAACTCCATATAAAAGTCAATCGCAAAGGAAGGGAGAGTAAAGCAGCTCCTGAGAAAACATCTAGAGAACTGGAAGGGGAATCCGGGAGAGGTGCAGGAGGCCCTTCAAACGCCACAGTGTCTTCAGATGCCAAGTGCAAGTTAAGAAATTGATAATACCTTGATTCTACCTTGAAGTCAGTCATTGTTGCCTCTCGCTGTGGCGTGCGATGCTTTTCCCCTGCAGTGCGATCCAGGCAGAACAAATCACACACAGGCTGGAGCTGCTGTCTCTTCTTCGGCTCTTACCTGTGGCAAATCTCTGTAGCTCACAGGTGACCTGGGAGTCAAAGGGGCTTCTGAGAGCAAGTCCCAAACTTTGCACGACAAAAGCTGGTTTGCTAACTTCCTGTGAATTGTGATAGTTAAGCTGTGGCGTGAATTTTCAGGTAAGTAACTTCGTCTTGACCCAGTTTGTTTTCTTGGTTATTCCTATCAAGTTGGGGTGGTGGTTTTGTTTAATTCTTTGAAGCTGAAATTACTTTCTGGTATGGGAATCCAAGATGATCAGCTTTGCTGTTCTTTGTATTTCACTCTGCTTAATGTGGCTCTTTATTACTGTAAGAACCACTTGATGAGTTAAAAATTCTAGCTATTTCTTTTCAAGTTCAGGAATGATTACAAAAACTGATAGCAAGAGTTATTCTTGAGACCACTATAAAAAGTTCCTATGAGTAACTAAGACATTAGAAATCTGAAAGTGCCTGGACTATACCCTAGAAAAAAAGAGAAAGGCTTATAAAATGAATAATATTATTACTTACCCCTGAACATAATGTATGTGATATCTGTACAGCTCTTTGCATGTGTGACATGAACATTACATGTGATTTATAATAATTTCTGGGTCTCATCATTACTACATAACCCCTTCTATTAAAACAAACTAATGTAATTAGTTACAGTGTAGTCATTTGTTAGAGCAAAACTCTGTTCCCTGCCTGAAGGGAGCTGGGGAGAACGATAAACATGAAATATCTGTGCTACCTGTGGGATTAAATTGCTGTTTTCCAATAGCTGTGATGCTTAATGGTGTATTGCTATGGCACGGATGTTTTGGGAACATAAGGGATGATCCGTAGCGGTGATGAAAAGCTAAAGCACACACTCTGGCTTTCATATGGCTTCTTTCTAAATCAGGTATCACTGAATGTCACACCCTTGCAGCATCCTCCTAGGCCCCAAGGAGTTCTTGTTCTGGTGGGAACAAGGATATGGGAAAGGGGGATCCATTCCCAGGGCCATTCTCTGCTCCTGGCACCTCCCCAGGCAGTGTGACCAGCTTCAGGGAGCTCGGGGCAGCCACCTCCACCGTCTGCATGGCACAGAAGGGCACTTCTGGCAGAAAGCCACTGAGGGAAATCCTAACGTTATCCTACAGGGATTTTCCCATTGCCCTCAGAGGGCTGAGGTTCGGACTGCAAGGGGTTCGCTTCTTCCCCGTATAACGTGCCAGCGAAGCATTTCCTGTGTTGGGCCCACAGCTAGCTTTTACCTTTCCCTCAGGGAGGTAAAAACTGGAAGAAACTGAAAATTGCATCAATTAAAATCCAGTCCAAACAGTGTTTGTTCTGACTATGGTTTTTCCAGTCCCAAGGTGGCATTTCTTTACCAGAACTATCTGCTTTTGTGCTGAAAAACATGAAGGACTGGCTTGGGAACAAGACAGTCCTTAGCTCTGCCCCTTTGCAGGTAAACACACCTGCTTAAGGTTTGCCAACCTGGTGAAGATTGTTAAAATTGATGCTGTTTTACAGCAATGACTGAAGCGTCAGGAAATGTGGGACTTGCTGCACTGGGCTCTGCACAGGTGGTCTCCCCTCTCCAAAGGAGCCACTGACATTGCTCTGAGAGATCTGTGTGGCTTTTCTGACATATTTCTGACATGCTGCAGAATGGATTAGAAATGGAACTGTACCATCTGTCCATCCTGGACTGCAAATCGGCCTTTCTGGAAACTACTCGAACTCTTTGATGTGGACAGGCTGCTCAGATGTTGGTTTCCCATGAACTGTTCGTCCATCAGATCAGGACCCAATGTGCTGCTGCTGCCTCTCCTCAGGCATTTACAGATTGGAGATCGAAGCATTCCCAGGTTATTTTTTTCAGCCTCAGGACACTGAAGAAGCCTGTAACACTAACTTTTTAAAGCAAGTGGCCTTCAAATGCCATGTCTTTAAATAATACATAAACTTTTAATTGAACATTGGCAATAAGGCCTGAAACAGGCTGGTTATTTTAATTTTTTTTTTTAGAAACAGTTTTCACTCTCTCTGCCAATGGAAAGATCTGTTACCAATCTCAGCGCAAGTACCAACATCTACTGCATAAGAAGCACAGCTGCTCACAGGGGGAGAGGGGGCAGGTAAAGAGATCGCTCCAGGAGAGCGTGGTAAGGGGAGGGAACCGAGTGGTATAAGAGGCTGCAGAGGGTGTTAAAGGGCTGGGTGATGGCTGGTCCTCCTCCCGTCTCAAGACACAGGTGACCCTGCTGGGTGGGCTCCTGCCCCGATGCCATCTGGGGCTGTGGTGGAACGAGCCTCCTTACTACTCACCTGGGTATCCTGCAGCATGCTCCGCTCTCCTGCCCTGTGCTATCCCCAGCTGGCCTCCTTCAGTATGGAGGAGAAGGCTTCCTGAGCCCGAGGAATGGGGCTCACCGGTTGACTCCTGGTCTCTGCTGTAAATGTGAGTGTTTTTTTCTACTCTTTCTGTGGTGTTCTGCCCAGATGGTGTGCTGTGAAAATTCAGAGCTGTCACACATCTTGGGGGTGGTGTGCTGGTGAATGCCTTGTCCGAGCAAAGTTTTGTCTTTTCTTCCCCTCTCCAACAGATGGGACAGACAGCTCCTCCTTCAAGGCTTTGGACCACAGGCCTTGCAAAGCCTCTGGTGCACACCCTGCTTTGGACCTATTCAGAAATGGCTGTATGAAACAATTTATGGTACTTGGCATCTTTCAGTGAAATATTTATAGGGGTAATATACTCCAGTGAATTATATTGCTGGCTCACACATCTTGGGTGATAAAAATGCCCTTTGTAATCTGCAGAAAAGGAACCCATCAGCACTAGAAATAAGATTTGCAACCAGCATTGTCATCAACTAACAGGAATCTAGGACATGGACAAGCACCATTCCTCCAATAAGTCCCAGTTACAGTGGAGAAGGTGGCAAAGTTCACCTGCACCCATGGAGCCAGGCTGGTACTGCTCATGCCAGGGATGGAGTCGGGTCAGTGCCTTGGCCTGAGAATGAACTTGGACTTCCGGTCAAAGCAGTGACACGTTGCACATTTCTATTTTCTGCTGGTTTTGCACAATTTTTTGTTTCAGGGCAAAAGTGGAGCAAAGGGTTAGATGGGGAGTTGAATGAAGAGAGCTTGGATCAGGGACGGTGTAAGAAAAAAGAGCTGGAAAAACAAGAAGCTGGTAGGTGAAGAGAAAGGAGTGATGAAGAAACACCAGGAAAGCTAGAGGAGAGGCCTGTGAAATGCAAAGGCTAGAGGATATTGGAGGCAGGTAGGAAAATCCTGCGTAAGAAAAATGACCATTGGTAATGCTTGCACACTATGATATTGCTAAGCAGGGACACTGAATGTACATAAATCCTCAGGTGCGCTTTGCCTTGGACTGTGCCAGTAAAGTTGGGGGTGTTGCTAAAATACTGGCTCTGGCACAGTGTGGGGAGGGTGTACCTTCTGCAGGCTTGCGATACCAGCCTCTGTCCTCACTGGTCCGTGACAGCCAGCTTGGAGGCTGGAGGTGCTTGGGAGTCAGCATCTGTATCATCCGTTTTTTCATCTCAAAGCAACATGGATGCAGAAAATAAGCAGAAAAAAAAAAGAATTGCATTTTTCCAGTGTTTAGAAAGTCACTGTATTTTAATGGAAAAAAAAAAAGGACTCTGTAAATCCGAAGTATGTTGTGAGGTGAGCAAATAAGTAGCTTGGCAAAACAAACACCTGTGACAGAGATGCAGTCGCTCACTTATTGCCATGCCCGGGGCACTTGGGACAGCTGGGTTATCAAGCAAGGAGGCTGTTTCTTTTTGCCAGGGTGCAGGAAGGCCACCTCCTGTGGTGCAGTTTTCCTGCTTCAGGGTATAAATTAAGCCTTGGTGAAATCAAATGTGCTCCATGGCTGAACTAGTTTCTTGCACCTTGAACTTGTGTGGTTCTGAGACACTGGAAACCGCCACCGTTTCCCCCTCTCCTGGCTCAGCTGAGTTTTCTCAGCTGCTAGCAGCATGAACTCATAAGTGACTTTTGCTGTAAGAAGGCTTTTTATAAACAGATGTGCAATAATTTCAGGATCATCACACGAATTTGTCTTCAGATCCTTTGGATGCCTAATTCCTCTTTGAATCCCATATAGAAGAACATGGTGATTCATCGTTGAAATAATAATCACTATACTGGCTGCACATGGTTTAATCTTTCAGCAAATAAAGAATTGATTGAAACTTGCTATTATCAAACCAGACCAAGTTTGTTCAGAAGAAAAAGATAATTCTGTTATTTTTGTACAAATTGGTATAATGAGCTGTCTCTGTACTATTATCTCTGAGCACTAACTGGCTCTATTATGCAGGATAATAATCAGAATAATTATTACTTATCCGCATGTACATACATTGAGTAATAAAATAATTAGACCTTTTAAAACAGGGGCTAGAAAAGATTCCATTTACTGTATTTCTGACTTTCTGATTATAGGGTTGGAATAAATAATGTGATATTTTATCAGTGTGTCAAGCCAGTAAATGCTGGATTTATAGATTTTGGTACAAGCTGTGCATAAGGTATGTATTTTGCCAAACTCTAGAATGAGCAGAGATTTACATAAGGATGTGAAGGATCTGGGCTGTTGGAGGTGAATGAAGGCAGCTGAGGACAGCGTGCTCATTCAAAAAACAGTGTGCTCCTGCTGCGTGTGTGTACAGAGAGTGGGATGAGCCCAGCCTCTTACAGTGGTGGAGGCTCATCTCTTCTCTGGGCGAAGGGCTGGTCCCTTTGCTCCTGGCTGGTTGAACTCTTCCTGCAGTGGAATGAGCACGGCCTGCCTGATGGCTCACATCATTGCTTCTCATGCAGGGTCAGCCCCGCTGTTGCATCTCAGAAAAGCTGTCTGGGCTCTTGGACTTTACAGGCACACTAGATTCTCCTGAAATATTGCACTTCTGTGGAAGCTAATTACGTAGGGAGCCCTTGAACTTTGGGTTTGGGCTCTGCCTCCATCTCTCATCTGTATGATGAGGCAGCTGTAGTCTCCTGCTTTGCAGAGTGCTGGGATGACAAAAGTGGTAATAGTGGTAACAATGGTGATACATCACTGTACAGAAAGGCAAAGAGCTCCAGGACTGGTCTCCTGGCAAATCCCCATCCACTGTCTTTCTGATGTGCTCGAAGACATCCCTCTTTGCAGGAGAGGGGTTGGGAGCCTGGATGTGACCCTCGGGGCTGTCAGCTTGAGAACAGGAGCTGTGGGGTGGCACGAGGCAGACCCCTCTGGCCTCAAAAGGCTATTCAGAGCTGGGAACCAAATCACACACAGAAGTTAGGGACTGTCTTTTAACACGATTCCAAAAACAGACAGGCCCTGAGGATCATGGAAGCCTCCTTACTGGACTGGTCCAAAGTGGAATCAGTGGGAGATGGATACTGCAGAGGACAGTATTAAAACGTTGTAGTGAGCAGGTAAGCAGCACTTAGAGCTTCACCTTTTTGGCTGTTGCTCATTATTTTCAAAAATTACATTTCTATATATCATATGCTGACTCTCCTTCACGAGCAGAGCTAGGCTGGTCGTATGTTTATTCTTGGCCTATGATTTTGCTTCATTTGCCATCTCAAGAGCGTGACCTTCCGACTTGCATCTAGGCTGAGGAATGGCAGTGGATGTTATCCATCTCTCGGTGGACAATGATTTTAGGCGGGATTAGTTTTCTTGCCTGTTTTTTGAGGACACCTCAGAAATAACTGAAGAATGTCAGGTAATGAAGAGAAAGCAATTGATCTCATGCTGTTTTGCAAACCCCAGACGCTGGGTTAATCACACAAATGATTAGGAACTCGAAGCAGACTGGTGGAAGATTTTAATTCTGTTTGTTGCGAGCTGTAAACCTAATTGATTTACATTTTTCTCCAATAAGTTAATTTGAGAGAGTGTTCCTATTGTGAATAATGTCAGATCCAAGGCTATGTGGCTTACAAACCTCAATGACTCTGCTGGAGAAAATACAGATCACTCCTTGCTGCAAAAAGATGAAAAGGATAAAGACTAATGACTGGTAAATGTTGGCTTCCTGTAAACAGAAAATTACCAAATCTGACAAATGCTATACATTAGCACTGTAACACAAGAAGCAACATGCTCTCCATTATCCCTGATAAGTTAATGGATCAGTACAGAAAATAACATAATAAATTAAAAAAAAGTCTTATTTGGAAGCAAAGTCTCTAGCTTGATTCAGAATAGTTTTGGATTTAAAAACCTATGTTTCCTAGAAATACTGCAAATAACTGAAGGTAGGGTATATGAATCATTTTCCATTGCAAAATAACGTAGATTGGCTGATGATGACGATTCCTACAGAAGAGCATCCCTTTAGATGAGATCCTTTGTTTTAATTTTGGTGAGTTCAGAGAGAGGGTGGGAGGGAGCCGAGGACTGAAATGCAGCAGACCCAGATTCAAACTCCTGCTGAGGCTGCACATCTCAGTCTTCTCTGGCTTGCCTAAGCTCTCCCTGATGTGTGTATGTGTACTTTTTTCATTCCAGAAAAATCTCTTTGTCATTTCTGCATGGAACCAGTTCAAGTGTGGGGTTTTTTTTCTGTGTGAAATAGAGTTCTTGTTTTCATGAACTTCCTCCTGAGAAAGGCAGGGGAAACATAGATGCTGTGAGAGATCCCTTGCATGCTATTGTTACCTACTGTTTGTATGGCAGGGTGAAATTATTCAGAGACTAGAAGGGCTCAGAATTCCGTTTCATCAAAAAACACTAAAAATTCCACAAGTAGCAAAAAACCCCCGAGCTCCAAAAGACAGCTGGGACAAAAGCACCCTTATCATCATGATACAGACAATTGGGTGAAAAGAGCAAGAGAGAGGGCTGTATTTGTAGTCAAAAGAAGTTTAATTAAATAGAGCTTGAAAGTGTTTCAGCAAATATTAATAATTGCAAACGTGGAAAAAATTTCCTTCTGACACAGCCTAATCACAGTGATAGGCAAAATAATCCCCCTTCCTAATGTGATTAATGCAGGTCAGGGTTTGCCATGTGCTTCTGCAATTAATCACACAGAAGTCACGAATGTCTCTGCCCTGGCCAATGCTGGCATTCACAACTTGCCTCGGCGTCAGCACGACTTCCCTGGCAGCAGCAAGGCAGCCGGACTGGAGCGCTCAGCCTTGGTCACCCGGCCAGGTGCACTCCTTCAGTGGGATCCCAAGCCTGTCTCTTCAGGAAGAAATTTTGTCATTGCTTGCTGGTGAAAACATATGAGGAGGGCTCTTTTCAGCAGCAACATTGGAAGATATGTGTAATTACCTTTGATACTAGCTTCTTGTCAGTACTGCTAAAAAAGCAGCTCACCTTCATAGTACCTTTCAAATATCCCAAGTAATCCTAACCCTCTGGGTGTCCATATTTACATCCAAATCCCTTACATCTTTGCTGGTAACTGAACTGTAAAATGATTTTTTATGCGGTTATTATGAAGGTGCAATTAGCTACCACTGTAAATCTGATTCTTTCTGGACTAAGTCTCTGAAGAAAGGAGAAAATACTAATTTTGAAATGTGTCTAGAAAGTCTGCTGTTTCATTAGAAAAGACAGGCATCCAGTGAATTTTAGGGATGTGGCTGTGGATGCCGCTGTGCTACTCAAATGTGCTGGATGGAAGTCATGTGGATGGAGATGGAGTAGGTGCAAGGATGGTGGGCAGGTGGTCTTAGTTCCTTCTCCTCTGCCAAAGCTGTAATGTGAATCCTTGAGGTTCCCCAAACTTCCATCTTTCCAGACATGGAAAACACTACCTTTTAGCTCAAGGATCCTGTCCAGGACACCCAGAAACATCAGAGTACAGACTGTGATAAGAAGTGGATGAATGTTAAAAATGTTGCCATGAAATGCAATATTATCAATGAAATGTTAACAGTTTGTTAAGTTGTGAAAGAAATAGAAAAGGACCTTGTGCTGTGAAATCATACCAAAAGTCAGTGCTGACTCACTGTTAATCAGCCAGTCACACAGGCTGCAGGTATTATAGTCAAGAACTTGTCCAATATTGCTGGCCTGAGACAGACACAGGCCCTGTCTTTTGCCATTTCCCAGCAATCTCCAGCAATTTCTTTCTAAACTTCACCTTCTCAGAGACATGACAATAATTGCTCAATGCTATTGTAAATTTACAGGGTCCAGTCTGGCTCAGATCAGACAGCGAAGGTTCTCCAAAAGTGCAGGCATCTTTGCAGCTTGAGCAGACTATGTTTCACCCTGTTTTTCTTGCTGTGAGTTGGTTGGCACCTGACCTGTATGAAACATGCCCCACTCTTTAAAAGCATCGTGGTTTTCTTCTTTTCAAAACCTGCTTCACTCATGAAACATATAGCAGTGGCATATATGTTCTGAAGGCATCCCTGGTAACCAGATATCAGCTCTGGCTAAGACAAGGATCATGGATCAGACCCAATTTCCATTGTGAAATCTTGTCATGCCCTTGGAAAACATGATCCTGGTTTTGTCTTGATTAGCTCGTTTAGAAACAGGTTTGCAGCTCTTGCTTCATTTTACAGCCCCTAGCTCCTGATGTTTTTTTCTTACATGAGCAAATTTTTGTTGCACCTGATGACTGATGACTCTTACAGAACACTGCACAGGGAGCTGGTGGCTCAGCTCTTCTGAGGCCGTGCCAGCCGGGGGCTGCTCTGCCTGCTTGTCTGGATCAAAGTGCTTCAGAAGTGCCCCGGGGTCACAGATCGGCTCGTGGAGCCTCATGTTGTGTTCCCTGGAAAAAGGCAGATTCATCTCGCTGCAGAGATGGGTCATATCCTGGGTAACTCATTCATCAGTGCTTTCTGACGGGACAATATTTCATTCACGGAAAAGAAAAACATTTTTAAAACTGTCCTTCACATGATGAGCTGTTGCCCCAGGTTATTCATCATAGTGATTCATTGCAACTTCATTTCTTTTGGGAAGTACTCTGACTGCTGCTCTAGACCAATATGTACCAGTATTTGTCAGGTGGAATGGGTTGGCTTGCTCCATGGGGAACCTGGCGTCGGTAGGATACTGAGATGTATAAAACGTGGATTTATTGATTACTTTCCTCCCCACATTTCAGATGAGTTTTTCCAGACAGATGAATGCGCACAGCGTGCCTTGTTAATCAGTTTATTATAAGTATGCTAGTTTTTCATGGCTGAAAGCACTGTGTTCGCTCATTCTTGGTTCATAGCAGCACTGGAGGATGCTGGCTCTCGTAACACCTCCATTTGCGAGCTATGCCTCAGAAATCCTGGAAATCTAGTATTTAAGTGAGTGCCATATTTGTGCTTTCGATAGCCCTTCAATATCTATCAGCATATGCCCCAATAGGTCTTGCACTGCTTTTTATCCATAGTTTTACGAATCATTTGAGACAGTGAAATACCCGTCCTGTCCTCCCCTCTAGTCTTTCATCATTTGCTTACCCCTTGTAAAGGCAAGTTCGAACTTTAACTAGTGCGGAACAGTGCTGACATTGGCCAAATCCCGATCTGAAGGCATGCCAGCTAAACTGCCAGGAGCACTGGTGTGGGCACCCAGAGCTGGGGAAGAGCTTTTGAGGGAAGAAGCAAGAAGCCCCATCTCCAAGCTCACCACATCACTGCTGCTGTGGCTCAGCTGGCTCTCTGTGCAGTGCCAGAGAGGGGAAGACTCCACAGCTTCTGGACAGCTCTTCCTGTTCTTGACTACCCCCCGGATGAAATATTTTTCCTTGCATGTACTTGGCCTTTCCCTTTCTTCAGCTTGTGACTGCTTTCTCTTTTCCTTTCACTGTGCACCTCAGAGCAGTGTGACTTCTCTATGATTTCCTATCAGGCAGCTGAACAGACCAGCAAGGTCGATTTTTAGCCTTCCCTTTTAAGGTAGAGCAAACCCAAATCTCTCAGTGTCTCCTTATCCATCATGTGCCCCAGGCCACTAATCGTTTTGCTGGCCACCCATAGGTCATAGCACAGAGGGACTGAGAAGGGGGGTTGTAGTCAGTTCTTCACATGCTGTCTCTGCCGCCCCTTCCTCCTCAGGGACAGGACTCCTCTACACTCTGCCTCTGCTCCAGCCTGGGGTCCCTCCCATGGGAGACAGTCCTCCAGGAACTTCTCTGATGTGAGTCCTTTACACAGGCTGCAGTTCTTCATGAACTGCTCCAGCGTGGGTCCATCCCATGGGGTGCAGTCCTTCAGGAACAGTCTACTCCAGCCTGGGTCCTCTGTGGGGTCACAGATCCTGCCAGCAAATCTGCTCCAGACTGGGCTCTTGTCTCCATGGGGCCACAAGTCCTGCCAGAAGCCTGCTCCAGTGCAGGCTTTCCATAGGGTCACAGCTTGCTTTGAGCATCCAGCTGCTCAGGCCTGGGGATCTCTGCTCCACCATGACCCTCCGTGGCTGCAGGGGCACAGCCTGCCCTTTCACCATGGGCTGCTGGGGAATCTCTGGTGCCTGGAGCACCTCCTCCTCCTCCACTGTCCTTGGTGTCTGCAGAGTTGTTGCATTCACATCTTGCTCTCACTCTCTCTGCAAATTCCCTTTCTCAGTTTTACTTTTCCCCTTCTTAAACATGTTATCACAGAGGTGCTACTGCTGTTGCTGATGTGCTTAGGCTTGGACAGTGGCAGGTCCGTCTTAGATCCAGCTGGCATTGGCTCTGTTGGAAATAGAGGAAGCTTCTGTCAGCTGCTCACAGAAGCCACTCCCTTAGCTCCCCCCCTACCAAAGCCTTGCCACACAAACCCAATACACACCTCTGGTGTGCCTCGTCCTCTCCTTGACCTAACACGCCAAGGCTGTGGGCTTGCCACACTGGAATTTATAGCTGAGTATATAAATGAGAGAAAGGGAGAAGTCTACTGGGTGTTCAGACTGACGCAGAGACAATGAGGTGAGAGGCACCGTGGTGTACCTTGGTCTGGATGAAATGGTTATGGTTGCTCTAAAATCAA
Source organism: Rhynochetos jubatus (assembly GCA_027574665.1). Taxonomy (NCBI): domain Eukaryota; kingdom Metazoa; phylum Chordata; class Aves; order Eurypygiformes; family Rhynochetidae; genus Rhynochetos; species Rhynochetos jubatus. The sequence continues at coordinate 27,251,308 of CM050653.1, forward strand.
TAGCATGAAATAAAGCTGCAAGATAAATGTACACAGTGGAACTTGCTCATAGTAAAGTCTGATAGAGAGGCACCTCGTCTGCCATTGATAAATGGCTTCACTACATTTGAGTATTGCAGGAACAGGTGTTTCAGGAAACTTATCACTGGCATAAGAGTGATTTCCCAGTGAGGAAACTGCTTGTAACATTTGCAGGCATGTAATGATTGTTGAAAAATTGGTGTGCAGGGCCAGTCCGATACCTGAAGGCAGCTGATCAAAACCAGCCTTGCTGTGATGTAGAGAGATGAGTTACCTACCGTCTTAAATAATGATCATTTAAGCAATATCTACAAATCCTTACTCAGTTTTTGCTGAAGAAAGACCCCCCACTGATTCACAGTTTCACCCAGGTTTTTGTCAGTCTTGTTTTTTTAATTTTCCTAATAAGACAAGAATAAGAGGCCAAAAATACCAAAGCCCTTGCAATGTGGTAATTTGTGACCAATGCTGAGAGAGGTTCTTCAACAGTTCTAACTATGTTTTTTTACTTGCTTAAAGTCAATAAACAAATTCAAACTGCCATCAGTTTTTAAGGTGATTATCTCTGGGCAGTTGTGTTTTGAAGAACCTGAGATTAGCCATGTTTTCCAGCACAATGACAATGGTTATGTCCTCCGAAAATGTATATATGTATCAATTTTTTTTAAGGATAATTGCATTTCTTGCTAATCATGAGCTGAAGTAACCTGCAGGATACAAGCAATGCTGTATATTTAGTAAAGTCTGAAGGAATAAATAATAAACCTTTTATGAGAGGTTAATCTTGAGTAAAGAACAGATATTAAAATGATTTCTTTATCCAATTTTTGAACAAATGGTAACTACTGAAAATGGAACATATCCTTTTAGCATAATGCATTGTGATACTTCACAAGCAGAAGGGTGTGTTTTCTACTGCCAGACAATGCTATACAATGGACTTAAAAATAACATGATATGAAGGCTTGATTAAAAAAAAATCTTTGAGATAGTGTGGATCTTAGTTATAAAGCCTTTCTAGTATTTTGTTGTTGTTGTTTTGCCTGCAATCAGCCTCTTCCTCTCAAGTTTTCCATGCGAAATGATGGTTTATTCCATCATAAGAAACAATATTATCTTAGTTTTTAACAGACAGCTATCTTTTAGATAGCTCCAGGCAAGATTTACAGACATGGACAGGAGGCTGCTATATATAAGATCCTTAACTGCACATGCTTAAGCTTATATCAATAAGCACTGGATATTAATCATGGAAACTACCAATATCTAACGGTAAGATCTCATTCAGATAAAGACCTATGGAATCAAGTGGGATTAAAATATGCGCTTGACATAAACCATACATTTAGTGATGGATTGCAGCCCATCCTTAGATACGCTCCTTGAGTATGACAGTGGTACTGATGTGTAATTTTGGTTCTTGATGGAAGCAGTTCTCCCAACACTGTTATCCTAATTTACATTTATTTTCATAGTGGGTGATTCCTTGGTATTCGTTAGTCCAGTTTCTGAAACAATCTTTATGCTGTTTCTTCTTATATGGAACAATTAATAGAATTATTACCTTGTATATATGGGGAAAAAGATGATGAGGAAAAGTACCTTAAGTCAGATATGAATTTTGTTGTAAGCTGAGAGTAAAACCAGCATATGCTAAATCTCAGTCATCTGCTTTCACCTTGCCTGTCTCACCCTTGTTTACTTCAAATCTGGTGCCTATTTTGCCAATATCATTGCCATGGATTCAGATCTTCTTCCCCACTCACCCACTCTTTCCTGAGATACCAGCTTTATGTGAGCAAATACAGTGAAAGTAAAACAAGGGAAAAACACCTAAGCAAGAAAAAAACCCCTATCTTTGTGCAGTTTTTAAGAATCAGAGGTGAAAAATGATCCCTTCAATCACGTGTTATATAGATCGAACATCAGCATAATGGCATAATTTAGACCTGTGACCCCATTTGTAAATGTCACGGGAAGTGTGACAACAAAATGTTTTTCACACCAAAGAAGTCAAAGGTGCACTTGGAGAGCCTTTCTCTGGGCTATGAGCTGGTGTATCGCGCCTCTTTCACTGGCCTGGCCAAGCATCTGTTTCACTGGTATGCATGGAGTGAATGGTTCTGAACCAGCAATTTTCCAGATCATTAGACACTGACCAAGCATCAGCTTGAGTCTTTCAGAAGATGTATTTTAAAAGATTTTTCAAAGCAGTCTTTACAACCAGTAAAAGAAACACTTACTTACATTGAAAGCCCGAGTCGACAGTCTGTGGGACTTGCATTGCAAACTTAGAGGTCTGAACAAATTTTGAAGCAGATCTTCATGTGCTTCACTTTTCTCCCCTTACTGGGGCAGGCAGCTTTTATTGTGGTGATGCACAAGAAGGTCCATGAAAACCGGACTGTCTTCAGTAAGAAACCCCTTGTAGATTGGGACTCACGGAAGGATGAGTATCTATAGTTATGACATTGCAAGGTAACAGAGCAGCAGAGAGAAAAAGTCAAACAATAACACTAATGGCATGACAGCAGGTGGTAAGTTCAAACTTTGTATGAATGAGTTCAGTGAGAGCAACAACCTAAAACTCCAGGGTGAATCATCTAGCACTGATGTAACTGGCACTTCAGTGGTGCATGATGAAATAAGTTATATTCAGGTAACAACTATGGCAGTATGAATTACTCGTCTTCTGTTCCTCAATTCAATGCAAAATCATATATTTTTCAAAAAATGAAAAGATGATTTTTTTTTTTTTTGGCTCTATTTTTTTCAAATGAAGTCTTCCATTTCGTTTCTTAACAGGACAAATCAAAAGGGGGCCAGAATAAATTGGAGAAAATTGGTTATAACACTCACCCAATCTTTGGGAGACCAATTTGCTTCTGTATAGACATTTGAATTCACATCTCACGTCATGAAGAAGAGAGCCTTAGCTATTCATGTAAGGCTACCTGAGGGAGTGAGAAATGTATCAGTCTCTGTCCTAACTGTCCTTGTGTGGAGGCAGCATTCACGTATCCAGGGTGAAAACCAGGTGCTCACCTCTTCCAAGTGACTGCCTAAGCCAACAACCTCAAGGGTCATTCTCACTCCATGTCTCAGCGAAGGCTTACTTTACATCATGTAGCCCAAGCTCAAGAGAAAGATTCCTTAGGAAAGCCCTCCTCCACATGAAACAGTGGCTGAAAAGCTATTGCTCCTGTTTAAGTTCCTTGCTTGGGTTAAACAGAGTACCCCTGATCTCCCAATGCTGAAAAAAGTGCCCTCACTGAAACTCCAAAGGACGTCCTGAGAATGTGTCCTTTTGAGTCAGGACAAGGGAAAGGTTCTCCAGGCTGGGCATCATGTTTGGAAGTGTGTGATTTCATGTGTTGTCTCGTTCACCATTCAGATATTTATCCAAAGTCAAAAGTGAAGAGGACGAACTTGGTGCTCCCCATTCCTCCTGCAAACACCCAGGAGCACCCTGAGGGAAGATGCACATCTACATCTATGCAGGCAGAGAACGGGACTGACAAGGAGTATTCTGCCACATGCAAGAGATGCATCTTTCTAAAGCAACATCAGGAATCTAGCTCACATAACAAAATGCAGAGCTGAAACTACTCGGGAGCTGGGCCTTTAATAAACCGTTTGGTGACAAACAAAACTACAAGGGTCGGGGGGAGGAATTTATTATGCTCTACAAACAGATAGCTCATCTGTTCTGTGCTCCCTATAAACTAGTGCTAGGAAACCTTAAGAATGCATAGATTTTGCAAACCACTCATACATTTTTTCACAAAAGTTTTAAGAAAATGGTGTTGGACAAATGCTTTGCTTAAACAGATCAGGTTTCAGCAAAATTCATAACCAGGTTTTCTTTTTCTCAGACAACAGACCCAGCAAAGTGGCACTAAATGTGTATTCTTAAGAGTTGATTAAAAAATAAATGCTGAGAACAAAAAGAGAGAAGGTCCAATACAATCTACATCCTGAATCACAGTATCCATTGCAAATTACAATCTCTCTTTCTCCCAAGCTTCCCCACCCCCAACCCCTATGCCCCCGCCGGTGCAGGCATATGGTAAATGGCTTTCCCCATACACAATGTGGGATCCCTGGAGTGTGAACTTTAAGTGAAATGGTTTAACACAGTTTTTATGAGACTTTTCAAAGAGTTGTCATTTTCATTCCTAGAGAAAAAAAGGGTTTTTTGCCTAAGCTTTTGATTGCATTTCAAAGAAACTGGGAAAAGAAAGTTTTTTTCCAGAAAGCAACAGAACATCATTTGCAAGTTAAACAGCTGTACCTCATTCACAATATTCCTTATTACAATTACCTAGAGAGTGGAGAAGGGAAGATATGGGTACGAAGTGGTTGAGGGAATGTCAGAGTGGGATTCCTGTTGCCTGACTTTGTCATTTAAGTAGGGCATCTAGCATAAATCAGTTATCCCCACTCCTACTGTGGTCTTTGAGAACACACAGGCACCTTCACAAGGCTCCTCCCCAAACATAAGAGGCTAAGATGTGTGGATGTAAGTCTCACTAGAAAAGTTTTCTCTGGGAGATGGGCTCATAAAAAGTCAGGGGATATATTGGTGCTGTGGTAGTAGACAACAGGGAAGTACCAAACACAAACAGGCAAAAATGCCCCATATAGGTAATTTGTGATTGCATGTCAACAGGATAACACTTCCACCTTCTACTGCGCAGCATAGAAAAGTGCTGTATGAATTTGTATGGTTTCACCATAAAATAAGATATTTCTGTAACTGCAAATTGTTTGACTTCTGGTATTTTCCCTGAGTATTCATTAATGCGCTATAGTTTGGCTTCATAAGCAGTTGTGATTACAGCTAAAGAATCATTATATTGTGTGCACACAAATTAGTTTGTTTTCTTACTGCTGTACACTGAAATTATGTAAAGATACCACGTAACAAGTGAACTCCCAATTAATGTAGTTCAATTACTTCTAAGTCACCACTGAAGCATATTAATCGCGAGGCACACAGATTACATCACCAAGTGATGTAATGAGGGTTACTTGAGCATTTCTGTCTACCTAATGGTCTGAGAAAGACACTCTTCCACCTGGTGAATACTGCTTATTTTCTCTAGTGGTGCCACTGGTTTCCATGACATTTTTTTGTTACAGCTCATTGACTTGACCCTGAGAGTCTAACAATCCTTGTCAAACAGACAGAGTCCTGGTGGGTTAAGACAACCTCTGATAACATTTTTCACATGACAGAAATGTCCTTATTCAGTAGGTCAAGAGCTTTTCTCACTGAGGAAATATTTCAGATTTTAAGTCTATGGGATGATTCCTGGTCCTGGCAAGAAACATTTAGAGTGACTATAAGTCAAGACACTCACAAAATCATGATTTTCTGCAGCAAATCTTTATCCAAACTGTCTCAGGATTTTTGGTCCTTCACAATATACTAGAAATCTGGAAACAGCATCTTGCCTTGAAGGATTGCATTATTTCTGGCTTAAACTGGACTCGGAAATTCAGAGATGGAAATATTTTGTAAAGAAAAAAAAAAAGACCCCGGCTCTTTTATAAGTCAGAACAAGCTCAGGCTGAGTTGGGAGTTAGGTTTTGAAGGGTTCTTGCCATATCTCAACTGCTTATTTCCTGCTGAAAAGTAGGATTGTAATTCTCCAGCTTCTACAAGGGTAGCTCCCAACCCACAGTGTTGTAGTAAATGAGTGTGTGGTGGAAGAGAAAGGGAAAACAACTCCCTGAGGTGATGAAGCACCTAAGTAATAATGAAAAGACAGGGTCTTAACTCACCACTTTCTGCTGAACAATACCTAGAAGATGACCATGAAAAAGAGAGTAAGCTGTGTGTTGTAGGAGGCTATAACAGTATGTGTAAAAAGCCAGTAGATCTGGAAGTGCCAGAACATGAGCTTTCTGTGGCAGAGCAGAATTAAGCCCTCTTCCCAACTGTGGGCACCAAAGGTAGAAGTCACAATGATTTCCTCAGGGCAGGCTGGATTTTGGTTCCCATGTATCCTGGAAAGGACTCAGTGCAATATCAGAACACATATACCTTGTGAAAAAGTCATTTCTTATGTTTTAAGCCTTGTAGAAGTCACTCAAAATTAAAAAAACAAACGAAAAAACTTTATGAAAGGCTTCCCACCCCCCCCCCCCCCCGCCGAAAGTCTGGGACAACTACAATAAATTTTATGTCAGGCAAAAAAAAGCTACCATTTGGGAATATAATATGATTTGTTCAGTAATTTGCCATGTCTTCATAGCAGATAACAACTATAAACACCTAGGTTCTGTATTAAGTAAAAAAGTCTCTCGTCAGTCACACAATGAGTCATTATTTTTCTCCTGGTCCTTCTGAAGTTTCTTATATTCCTTAGTGGCAATGAATTAAGACTTCTGTGCCTTCAAAGCTTTGTAGATGAAGCTGTGGCAAGGAAAAGAAAACCTGAGTGGAGATGTCTCCTTTGAAATGTCTTTCCAATCTATTGTTTTTCTCCCCCTGTTAGTCAAAGGTCAGGTTTAATCAAGGAATGTAGATTGTTCTCTATATTTAATGTAAATCTGTTTTGATGGCCTCTCATTTTTCACAATTTAAACGAAGAATAAAACGTTCTGAATTCTCTGAACTATCTTGGAAATGTCTATCATTTCAAAGCCTTTAAAAGTTGGAGACTTTTGCATCTCCTAGAATTAATGTCTTCTGTAAAATACATTTAGCTGCAAAATATCAGTCACTTACCTTCTGTACAATGTTTGTCAACTCACGTCTCAGCTTCTTACCTGTCCTGACGAACATTTAAAATCTAACCATCTACTCCAATCTATTTTCTTGGGAAGAAAGGGGAAGGAAAATGGGGAAAAAACAGAGAGAAAACCAAAGATTGACACTGATCTGTAAAGTTTTTCTTTCCAGGTAATATTTTGAAAGCAGGAAATACTTGGGATGCATTAGCTAGGTTCATGGAACTAGCAAACGTGTTACTGAGTTCCAAATGGAGACAGTCACCGTGTTGATATGAACAGTTTCAGTGAACAGGTACCACCTCTTTGCTGGATTGTCCTCTCCTGAAGTGCTGCACAGCATCTCTGAAAAGCAAAAAGTACAAGCAGTTAGAGTGAGAGTGCATAAACAGCCCTTGATTAGTGGCATGTGTCACTGGCATGACCTGGTTCTCTCAAAGGGAATGGAAGATATGAGACTGTCCATGCCCTTTGCATGATCCTACTGGAAGCCTTGGGAGACTGTGCCTAAGGGATATTTTTTGGGGGGTGCAGAGCAGCTGAGCTCACTGTTTCCACATGGCACGTGGCACAAAGGAGGCTCTTATATTAGGCATGCAATGGAACAAAGCTAGCAGCTAATCTTCAGTGGGTAGGAAAAGTCAATGGGTGAACGAAGAAGTCTGAGTCACCCTGGTATGCTGTCGCTCAAGGTTTTAGTCAACAACTCAATTACTTGTGAGCATGGAAGGTAATAGACATGTGACTCTTGCAACCCATACTGCACAGTAGTCTTGAAATACTCCAACAGGCTGCTAGCGCTCTCTGGGCAAAGAGGTTTTCATTCTGGTGAGAAACCTTACTTACTCCTCTATTTGTTCAGCTGTTGGCCCAGAACAACCCTACACTCCCTTCTCTTGGAGAGTCCTGCTGCAGATGCTGCTTTTCAAAGCCTCTTACAATTATATTCTAAAAATGGTTGCAGGATCCCCAGTGCCACCGAAACCCTACCCTGTGACAGCAGAGAGAGGCATGAGTACTTTAAATTTTGAAATGATCGAACATCTTTTACAGTTACAAGGAGATGAGACACCCACACTAAGAAGGAAATGATCTGAGAATCAAAAGTGCAGAGGCAAAAGGCAGGCTACAGGCTGCTGTTTTGCAGCAGAGAATCACGCAGGTTACATACTGAAGACATTTGTAGCCTTATGGAAATAACTTCGTGTATTTCCAGCATCAAAGTTTATTATGTAGGGTTTGACAACGAGGGAGACAGGAAAGGAAAAGAACTAAAGGAGTCATTAACAGACTCAAATGCTGGTTTATACAGTAACACAAAACTGTTTAAGGTGTTCTTTCCATAGTCAGGTTGACATTTCTGGTGTAGTGTTCTGATGAGCATCACTTGGCTGAGATGAGTCAGTTGGTTCTGCTCTGCACTTCAGTGGCACCAGGGTTTAGCTCGTTTTATCCAGATTTTTCTTTTTTCTTTTTCCTTAATTTTATATGTCTAATATTTTCCCTTCTTTAAAACAGTTTATAACATTCTGCTGAAGCACCTCACTTCCATTGAGAAGATGTTGATGTATTTTAACAAAAAAGCATAAGGCTGCACTAAACTTCCACAAAATGCCATTGAAGGTGGAAATTGCCCCACTACGTGGGTTCCAGAAATTTCATTTATTGGGGAAGTAAATAAATTGATTAATGAAGCTCCAAGAGAACTGAAGCTGTAGAGAACGGGAAAGTTGCTGAACACAGTGGAGATACTCATGGCTTTTCTGCCATTGCTTGTGCCTTGGCACAGTTACTGCAATATAGATTTATGGAAATATATGGGGCTTGCCTAATGAGAACAACTCACTAAGCCACAGGGCAAGCTTGAGGAAAGTCTCCCTTTATAATCCAGTTGCATAAAGATTTTGGAAGGAATGTTGCTGTTGTGGTAGAGTTGTTCCTTTTTTTTAAGTAATAAACCCAGAAACATTCAGATTATTTATTTCTGTTTCCTCATTTTCTGACCAGAATCGATGCTTAAGTACTAAAGTGCAGTCACCAGGTTATAGTACCTCCACAGAAGCAAGCTGTGCACAGGAAGTGTAAAAATCCCAGCTCAGAGGAACAAGGGGAGGAGTCTTGCAGTGACTTTGGTTTCTGTACTCATCTCTTGTGGCTGGGTGAGTGGGGCCTGGAGAAAGGATGCTGGATTCTGGCTGTGATGTATTCTTGATTCAGGGTGGTCCAAACTCACCCAGGGCTGGAGGGATGCCTGTTGTGGAGACTGTGATGTATAGGTTTAAACTTAGGGCTAGGCAGTTTCAGAGGGCTTTTGGGTTTCACCTGCCGCTCTGGCAAATGCTTCTCATCTCCTCAGAGCAAAGGGGTCATCATGGATGGACAACTTCCATGAGCTGGGTGATGCCCACAGCTGGCTTGTGGGACCACCCTGGGTTTTTTTACTTTTTTACTTCCACAAACGTTTCCCAAGTCAGCTGCAGAACAATAAACTTCCTTAGACTTACAATTGCTCCATTTCTACCTCCTGTCCTTCTTCCTTGCAAAGATCCATCAAACTTCCCATCTGAGAAGCACCAACTCAAGTATCCACTATCTGCTACATGCCTGAAGAACCCAGAAATTGCCAGCAGAATAAATTCCCTAAAATGGTGCAGCTGAAAGGGAGGGCGGGTCATTTTATTGACAACAGTCCTCTCTCGCAAGGCACGCCTCCAAACGGAGCCAAGCTAATGGGATCTTAACAAATAGACCTCCACGCAGACATACTATTTCAATTACCACTCTTTTGTGGGTGGTGAAATCTCATCTTTGCAGTTCAGTGCCATCTTCTAATAGCCCGTAACAAAGCTCAGCCGGGAAAATGCTGGGCACAATGAAACCTGTGCAGAATGCTCGTTTGCCGCTATTCTCTTCCACATCAATGAGAGCAGCACAGCCTTATTCTGAGTGCTCTCGAAGGGGGCAGTGGATCATGACTGACCTGATCTGTGAGGATGGTCTGACAGCAGCACTGTGCCCGTTTCAAAGTTACTGCGACTTATTACGTGCGTCAGTGTGATTATTCTGATGCCTTTGGGGAGCTGATGGACTTTAACGTCCACATCAGCACATAGATTTTAAGAAGTTTTGTGGCTGTCAGGTACTTGGGAAGAAGCAGTGGTACAGGCAAGACAGGCAGGATCAGAGGGGTTTAGGTGTTAGCTGGACACTGCATGGGGATCTTAATTATCTTTTGTTCCCCTGTCTGATGCAGGACAATAACATTAACAAGGAGGCTCCCTACAAGTGCCCTCTGGTTTCCTTCTCAGAGAAGAAGGTGTGGTTAAGCATGCAACTCATGCTCTGGGGCTTCCTGCCAAGCTTGAGTATAGAATCATGTACCCAGCCACTACTCATATGTGCTAGTTTTCCAAATAAATAGAGGAAGCTAGTAATTTTTTTGCATATTTATTTTTAATGGATATTTGGGGGAAAAAAATCAGCTTTACCTGACTTCTAGAAAAATTCCTTGTTCTCTTCTTCCACCTTTGAATATTTGTTGAGTTCTCCTCCACACAGGATTGGAAGATACTGAAACCATGGGACCTACTAGAAACTCTGCAGTTCATTTGTCATCGCAAGTCCCCAGAGAAAAAGAAAATAGCCAAGAAAGTCCAGGGGACAAAACTTTTTGCAAATATGGCAGGAAAAAAAGAACATTGTTGAATACAAATTGATTATTTTTGCCTCTAGAAGTTAAAATTTGGCTTTTACAATAGAAACAATGACAAGAGCTAAGAAAGAAGCTAATCTCATTAGCAATGCTACTTACTAACAAAACAGTCCGACTCAATTTGAAGGTACCAGGCATGCCCTGAATAAACTGTAATCTATAGAGAGTACTGTAATATACAATATAGTGAGGGAAAAAAAAGCAGAGAATGCAAAAATTCTAGCCTTACATTCTTTTTTTTAAATTAAATTCACATTATATAAATATAAATGTAGATTAGGAGGATAAGGACTAGATTAGATTCATTAAACTGTCAGGTTTGGGCTGGACAGTCTGGCTTTCTGCTCCCAGTCTCCATTCAAACTGCCACCCTGAGTCTGCTCTGGTTGCACAGGTGCTCTGGTTGCATGGATTGTCACAGCAATTTCTGAACAACACCAGGAAGCGAAACTATCCTAGACAGCAGATCCAACAAGTCTAGACCAGATGCTGAATTATTTTCCTGAAGAGCAAAACTGGAGTGTACCTATTACATTCCCTCTTTCACTGTTACCTCCCTAACACCTGAACATGTATGTGACTTTGTTCACTTTTGCCAACGCACGTTACCTGTGCATTTTAACTGCCTTATTACTGGGAGCCTTTAAAGCATATAATTATTTTTTTTTTACCACATGATGTATTATTTTATTAAAAAGCAGAGATGTCTCAATAACTTGTATACCCAGTATGTGCTTTTGATCCAGGTGAAGGGAACACAGAGGAATTTTCCAAAGGATTTGTCTGTGTCATGTACTGTCATGATTTGTCTTCTTCGTTGCCTCTGGTTTCTCTCAGCAGCAAACGTTTTTCACATTGAAATGGCTCCTGTCTTGAAGTATGATTATTTGCATTTCAGAAGGATATAATCAGCGTCCCTGAAGGAAAAGATGCAAGGCCTAATGGGATCTACTTAATAATATAAGTTAGCAAAAATTCTCACTTATCTCCCAACTTCCTCCTCTCATATAGAGCTTAGTAAATGGATGTCAGCATTGAATTAGAGAACAGCCATTGGCTCAGTTCTTGGCAGTAATAGAGGATTTATCCAGAGACAGTAATATCTTTAAATAAATCCTCAGATAAGCCATTTGGTGTTAAAAAAAAAAAAAAAGTAAAAAGAAGAGAAAAAGGATAGTATAATCAGGTTGCACTGGTCTGATCTGGAGATCTGATCTCAAGTCTACCCTGAAACCTTGGGGGTGGGGGAGCACACTTTGCCTTTAGGCTCTCAGTCTAGCTCACCATTGGTCACAGCAAAAACTCCCACAGAGGTTTAGAGAAAGAATCAGTCTTTGTTCACCAGAACTTGGTCCGGCATGCAGGGCACTGTGACAGTGCTTTTTAGGTCAAGTAAGGGACTGCACATCGTGTCAGAAATATCACTGTCACAGTAGAATGTCTGCTTCACAAATGACTTCTGCTGTTATCACTTTGAGAGACGGGAGCTGAGGGCACGTGGAAGGATTTATGTGCCATTTATCTGCATGTCAGGAAAGCGAGGCAGCCCTCAACTGAAGAATGGATTATGAACCTAAACAGCTGCTTTTCCTGTTATTTCAGTTTGCTCAGGAGTGTGAATCCTTTTTCTTTATTTCAAAGAAGAAATTGTTAATTTGTTTGTGTAGTGTGCTTGTTTGTACTAAGTGGTATAAATCTTTGCAATCTTCACTTTCACAGCCAAATTCTGTTCTTTCATACTTGTCACATATAGAATGAAGCTGTGGTTCATGACTGTCTCTTTTGAAGTGGACGTGGAAATATAATTGCGACCCTGTATCGCCTGGAATGAGTGATAATTATGCTGCGGCATTTGGATGGATCCAGAGCAATCAACAGGGTGAGAGCATACACCCCTCACAGAGGGTGAGGTCCACTGTCTCTGTGGGTAATAGTCACGCTTTGTTCTTTTTGCTTGACAGTTCAAACAGTATTCTAGTAACACAGCAAGAAATAGGCAACAAAAACATGCGAAACACATGTATAATCACTTGGATATGCCAGCATCACGGTTTTATAGTATATTCCAAAGTATCCTCAAAGCTATCAGAGTGCTTTCCCCCCCTTTTTATGAGGAAATCACTTGTTGAGACAATAATTTTTATAGTTGCAGTTGAGTGTTTACTGCCAAGAAGTTTTATTTTGGTGATATATTCTTGTCGTCCAGTGTAATCTGGGAGCAATTCTATCCAGAGATACACAACTACCCACAGCCAGTGGTGAAAGAAAACTGTATTACAATACATTCAGTGATTCTTTGAGATAGTCTCTTGGGGAATACATTGTTAATGAGGTGATCCCACAGTCATTACAAACATAAATTTATTTTCTGGGGTTCATCTGCTTCTGTGGAGGCAGTCGCCCTGGAGTATTATCAGAATATAAAACTACTATTCTTCATACTTTCAAGCTTCTCAAGCAAGGTATTTCATCTGCTGGACTTCTTGCATATCCACATTCAACTTGCTACTGCTTTGTGATTTACATAATTTAACAAGATAAATTTAAGTTTGGTTAATAGAAAAATTATTCCTAGACATGTTTAGATCTTTAATTTTAGGCTATCAAACACCAGGACAAAGGTGAAGATATTTTCCACAGAGGAATTCCTTTCCATACTATATATTCTGGAGTCTTCATAGCTGAAAAGCTTCCAAGTGAATAAGACAGAGCTTGAATTACCAAATTTAAACTCACACAGGACATTTATATTCCACACTGTGTATAGGAATGTGCTTTTATTTTGTAAAATATGCCATGGGTTTAGTAAATAAAGAATAATCCTCTAATAAATAACTCTGTAAGACCTTTACTTTAAAAGTCAGCTTGTGCAGTAATAATATTCTCTTGAAACATAGTGAAAAATTTTACTAAGTGGCAGAAATAATGGTAAATTGTATTCATTGTATATTTGTTAAGTCTGGTTTACTTTCAAAAGGAGACAGTGCCAAGCCCATCTGACTGGAGCATGAATCTTAGACCAGCCATTAAACACTACTGAAGGAGAGCAGAATTCTGTGGTTTCATATCAAATATTTTACATCTACCACCCAGGTCTCTTATGAAATATGTGGTAGAACCACATTGAGGATCCCATCTCATGACAATGGCCTTGATAAGAGTTTGTAGTACAGACAGTTATCCACTCTACCAATTTTCTGACTTTGACTTTTGTTCAAGTATAAAGAGAATTTACATTATTTTCAACCTAAAAGTTATAAACCCACTGCAATTCTTAACATGACATCGACTCTTAATACAGACTGACCCGAAGCATATTGTTTTTATATATCTTACAGCGTATTAAAAAGTAAATGTCTCTTTCCACTAAAAAAGAAGAGTCAGACATTTTTCTCTGTACAAGATGATCAGGTAAATTGTCACTTTTATGCTTACAATTATTTATGCTGTAAAGGGGCAAATCTATCTGGAAGAAACAAGGATTAATATGAGCTTCTAGCCCACCTCACACCCCTGACCTTTGCAGAGAATTACGCTCAGGTAATTCTCTGGGAGACTCGAGGACTCTGAATTCAGGGTTTGAAAATATCTAGGATATTATCAGGAAAGTGGTTTTGGTACTTTTCTTGTAGGACATGCTGGGAAAGTCAATTAGTCCTACGGGTTGATTAGTGGAGTGCCAGCTCGTATGTTTAATTCAGGCAAGTCTTAAGACATATCTCCAGCAGTGCCACTGAAAAGCTTAATCTGTGTTAGAGTTAAATGCAGTAGAAATATCATCCTGAGAGCACAGACAGGCCAAAACAAGGTCTGGAAGAGATACAAGCCGAGGCCAGACTTGCATCCTCAGAGAAGGTCTTGGACTGCATCCACAACTCCAGCAGGCTGGAGGGGCCCACACAGCCCATGTGGTGCCCATAAGGTGGGCCATGCAGCTCCTTCCTCGTGTACCCTGGCCACGGCACCCACAGTGATGCCCAGGAATGGGGCTGTCCTGACTGCCCCACTCCTGGCCATGGTGGTGGGGTGGGCTCTGGAACTCTGGATAGTTCCCATGACTCCTGAGCCCCAGGGAGACCCCCCAGGCCACTTAGCACTGCGACACCTAAATTCCATTCAAATGTGCACATCCGCAGTTTTTCTTGCCTTTAAAAAATTCATTGTTGAGTGGTTATGATTCATGACTAGATATTAATAAATTCATGTGGGTAAATATTTGGTTCCCTTCAGCTCTATGGAGAACAATTAGATGATGAACAGATTGTGACTAAGTACAATTAATAGTGCCAGAGTGTACCTTCACAGGGGAATAAATACAACAATTAGTGTCTTATTTTATCGGCTGTGTAGGATTGTTTCTAACTATAATGGCATTCACAGAGCAGGCTAAGATTGCATACAAAACATCAGCACCTCTCAAATCCCAGGATTGTGTAACTTGGAAAGAATGAAACCTACTTTGAGATCAAAACGTTTTCCAGACCTGTGTAAGCTCAGAGACTATCTTTGCTTTTTAGAAACCCAGAGGATAGTTGATTGAGGAAATTTTTGAGCTCTAAGCTTGAGCTCCAAGCCAGAAATTGTTGACTGTGTGCTCAAGTGACTAGGTTGTGCTGGGAGTCAGGGGTACTTGAAAGAGCATGGTTTTCACACCAGCTCTGACTGTGTCTTTCCCCGCTGTGCCCCAGGATGGATATCATCTTCCCCTGGACTCTCTGTCCAAGTAAGTACTGGGAGTCAGGGACAAGGGGATAGGATGCGGGGAAGCAAAGCTATAGTGTTAGCTGCTACCTAACATGTTCCCTCAGTGAGGTGCAGAGCACCAGCCACCAAAGTAGGAAATACTGACACAACTGCAGTTGGGTCCTGTTTGGCTATGCATTATGTCTAATTTTGAATTACCAAGGTCACACTTCATATGGGATAACTTTTGTCAACCGAAGCGTCTCAACTCTGGTTGAACCTTCTCCTTTTTTTAAGCAAAAGGAGAAGAGTTATCCTTGCCATGTGCAATATCCAGCCAAATCCCTCAGGAGAAGTTGCCTGAATTCTCAGAATGGGCAAACCAGCTCTCATTAGATTACATTTTCATTACAATTTCTCCCCTCCTCCTGACTGTAAAAGCTGTGCAACATTTTAGATGAAATAGTCTGGGTTAGGCTAAAATGCCAATGGCTGAAAGAAGACACTTATGATGGAGGGCATCAAAAGACCTCAAAGGCTAGTTTCCATCTGTGACATCAATAGGGATAGAGAGGAAGATTGGTCAGTAATTGGTCACACATTGGTGAGTAACCTCATATTAGCTCTTGATGCCAGTAAATTTCCTTTTATTTTCAGAAATCAAGGCTCTCTTCCTCTCCTTTTCAGAGACAGAAAACATGATTGTTTCTGTGGTCTCCACACTCCCTGACACTGTCAGCAGCACATGTTGTGTTAGTCTCAAATTGATCCCTGCTTTAATTGCTCTTGCACTTTCCTATGCATTGTTCTAGCACTCAAGAATTACTTCAAAGGTGCTATTGTTTTTCTAAACCATATCTTATTGTCAAAAAGAGAGCTGAGGTGTCCTATGCAAATGCTGCTCTTCAGCTTTTGCTTTTACTGGATTGTTTTGAACAAGGTTAACCAGCAGTTTGCTAACTTAACTACTGCTCACGTGCAGATAAATCAGAGGTTAACGGTACGGGGTGTGCTTTCAGCTATTGACTGTTGCTACAAACAAACCCGCAGCTGCAAGGACAGCGTCCCTGCCATGCATCCCTGCTAGCTCCAGCTGTGTTGGGATGGTGTTGTGAGGAAAGAAAATGCCATCGGCAGATGAATGCGGGTGGTGTTCCTCTCTCTGAACCCTCTCAGCTTGTTAACAGCTGGAGTGGGCAAAGGCCCCTGTTCTTGTGCTGAAACCAGCCTTGCATGGGATACGGAGCAAACCCCAGGCAGAATCACATGAGCCTGACCCCCTCCATCAGCCACCCTCTCGCTCTGGGTGGTGATTCACTTCTTAGACGTTGAACGTTGAAGGAGCACAGCAGTAGAAAAATATCAGGTGTGATGTGAGTCAACAATAGAAAACACAATTTAAACAACAAGAAAAGAAAGTTCCAGGACTACCAACAGCAGCAGAAAGAATAGACGTGTATATATTTACGTATATTTTCTATATACTGTCATGATTTATTCTGCAAGATCCTGTAATCGCTTAAGCTAGTTCTCCACCCCACAAAAAATACCCCCTTGCATTGTATAAAAGTCTGTTGTACCAAAGATGATACTCGAGACTGAAAACTGTTGTTCAACCAGAAAGGACCTTCTGTAATTCAAATTAGTCTGACTATGATTGAAGAAGCATATATTTTACAAAGACTGGGCTTGGATTCTTTTCTTAAAGGCGCACAAAACTTCAGCTGATTTAGTTTAAGAAATGCAGGTTTTTTCTAAGGCTAATTTTCATGGAGGCAGTCTTCTACAGCCCTCTTTCCTCCTCCAAATAAGCTTTTACATATCTTCAAAATGGTTACTTTCAGCTGCGTTTTCTGAAGTCATTACACGTTTTCTTTTCCTTATGAACAATTACAGAAGATTCAAAGCAGTGCAGATCTTGAAATTAAATTGATAGAAGTTTTTACATTTTAGGTGAAATTTTAATAAAAGGTAAAATTCTTTTATTTTCTACAATAAAAGCATTTTCTGCTGCTTTCTTGAGGCTGTATGCATACCGCTAATGCTCTAGTCTTAAATTTTTTGACTATATCAACCTGGAAAAGAACTTTGCATTTGGCTGCAGCTCTCATTTACCAGAACATTTTTTTATGTCCTTGTATTGGGTCTGTGTGGTGGGGTTTTGGTAGTGGGGAAGGGGCTACAGGGGTGGCTCTTGTGAGAAGCTACTGGAAGCTTTGCTGGCTCCAAGTCATACCTGCCGCTGGCCATGGCTGAGACCATCAGTGATGGTAGTAGGGCATCTGGGAAAACACATTTAAGAAGAGAGAAAAAACTGCTGGGGAACCTGCAGCAGGGAGAGGAGTGGGATGTGGGAGAGACAACCGGACAGACACCCAGGTCAGTGCAGAAAGGTGGAGAGGAGGTGGCTGGAGCAGAGGTTCCCCTGCAGCCCACAGTGAGAGGGCAGCTGTGCCCCTGCAGCCATGGAGGGTCACAGGGGAACAGAGACCCTCTTGCAGCCCGGGAAGGACCCCATGCTGGAGCAGACAGCTGTGCTGGAAGGAGCCTGTGACTCTGTGGGAAGCCCACGCTGGAGCAGGCTGCTCCTGAAGGACTGCACCCCATGGGAAGGACCCATGCTGGAGCAGTTCATGGAGGACTGTCTCCTGTGGGAGGGTCCCCACGCTGGAGCAGGGGCAGAGTGTGAGGAGTCCTGGCTCTGAGGAAGAAGGAGCGGCAGAGGCAGCCTGTGATAGACTGACCACAACCCCCATTCCCTGTTGCCCTGTGCTGCCTAGGGTGGGTGTGGGATGGGGGAAGGTAGAGGAATTGAGAGTGAAGTTAAGCCCAGGAAGAAAGGGGGCAGGTGGGAAAGTGTTCTTAAGATCTGGTTTTATTTCACATTATCCTACTCTGATTTGGTTGGTCACAAATCAAATTTATTCTTTCTTCCCCAAGTCGCGTCTGTTTTGCCCATGGCATGATATTGGCCTATGAAATTGGTGAGTGATTGCTCCCTGTCCTTATCTTGACCCACTAGCCTTTCATTGTATTTTCTCCTCCCCACCCCACCAGGAGAAAGAGTGGCCACGTGGTGATGTGTTTCTGGCTGGGCCTAAACCACGAAACTCCTTAAATTGTCTTTCCTCTTGTTGATTGTAGTGTGTTGGTTCTATTTATAATGATGATGAGAGCGTAGACTAAGACCAGATTTATTCTTTGTAGAAAACTCAAAGAAATCCTGAAACGTATCACATGCATTACATCTCTCCTGTTGACAGCCCCCTAAAAATAAAACACGTAATCCTTCAGATCATATTAAGCAAAGCAAGTCATAGTCAGCAAGCAGATTCTTTATCAAACTTCACACACAAAATGGAACCAGTCCCCAGAGTCTTCTCTTTCTGGTCTCCTTAAAGACCACTGTGGTGGTCTCAGTTGTATGTTGCATTTAGATATTTTTATTGGCTCAGGAAGGAGCTAATTCACACTAGTACAGACATAAAAATGAAAATAAAAGACAGATGAATTCTAGATTGTTTCCCAAGCCTTTCTTTATTACTGTAACCCTACACCAAACACCCTAAAAGCTTTGCCCAGTTATGATAGCAATTCCCATCACCACCCAGCGAACAAGTCTTTCTCCTGCCAGAAGTGATTTTGTGCTGTTGACCCAATGTAGGTAAGTATGAAAACTTGAATTGCAGAGGTATTCTGCCTTCCCAGGGATTATAGAAGTAAACACTATAAAATCATTAGCTTCTGCTGAGCTGCTCTTCTCTATTGTCAAACAGCCTTGGGCAGCCAAGATTTATTCTGCTCCCCCAGGAACGACTATTATGCCAGCATAAATTCATTTGACTTTGGTGAAGTTGCTCTTCACTTACACAGCACAGAGAGATCAGACTGGACCACTTGTCTTCAGAAATGTTTTTCTTTGTTGTTGGATAGATAGCCTATCCAAGGTTTAATTTAATAAAATCAGCGTCTCTAGGATAAACCAGACGGAGTGAGGTTTGTTGACAAAATGGATAGGTTATTTTCAAGGACGCTGATTCATGGCCTTCCAATGAAAAACAGCATTTAACAGATTTATTGTTGTTGAATAAGCAGCAGAGAAGGTGGGTAAGGTCAATTTACCTAATGTTGTTTTTATAATTTTAAAAGTCTTTTGCTGGGTATCAGAATACATTAGGCAAAAAGTAAACCTTTAATTTTGTGGTTTTTAGAATCACAGAAGCATGTAGGCTGTAAGGGAGGCCATCTTCTCCAAGCCCCTGCTCTAAGCAAGGTCAAGGTTGCTCAGGCTGTGGCCAGTCTGTCTTTGGATGTCTTCAACGATGGAGAATCCACAAATTCTGGACAGCTCTTCCTGTTCTTGACAATCCTCAGGGTGAAATATTTTTTCTTGCACGTAGTTGGCCTTTCCCTTTTTTCAGCTTGTGACTGCTTTTTCTTTTCCTTTCACTGTGCAATTCAGAGCAGTATGACTTCTCTATGATTACCCATCAGGCAGCTGAACAGACCAGCAAGATCAATTTTTAGCCTTCCCTTTTAAGGCAAAGCAAACCCAAATCTCTCAGTGTCTCCTTATCCATCATGTGTCGCAGGCCACTAATCGTTTTGCTGGCCACCCATAGGACTCTCTCCAGTATGTCAATGTCTTCTGAGGAGCACCAAGCTGCATACTTGTTTCATAAAATTTTCCCTTGTTTTCCCTTTTTTCTCCCACAAAGTTCATGTTTCCAAAGGTTATTAATTCATAAGTGCTGGATTTCTAAACCTCTTCCAGCTGCTAGCTACAGGCAGCCATTCCTTCACTGGAAATGAGATGATGCTTCTGAAACTTTAGGACCTCTGAATCTAGATACCCTTTATGTATCTAAACTCACCAAGATGGTGGTGGTGGGTGAAGCCAACCATTTTTGAAAGATCTAGATGGGCATGTACTGTACAATACACAGAAGACACTAGAAAGGGAGATGAAGGCTGTCAAGACAGTCTTCCAGAGGTAATGGGAGCTGAGAAGAAAGAAATCTTGGGGTTGCTGTGGTGGGTTGACCCTGGCTGGAGGCCAGGTGCCCACCAAAGCTGTCCTATCACTCCCCTCCTCAGCTGGGCAGGAGAGAGAAAATATAATAAAAGGCTCATGGGTTGAGGTAAGGACAGGGAGAGATCACTCAGCAACAGATGAGTGATCATGGGCAAAACAGACTCGACTTGGGGAAGAAAGAATGAATTTGATTTGTTACCAATCATATCAGAGAAGGATAATGAGAAATAAAACCAGATCTTAAGAACACTTTCCCACCTGCCCCACTTCTTCCCAGGCTCAGCTTCACTCCCAAATTCTCTACCCCTCAGGCAGCACAGGGGGATAGGGAATGTGGGTTGGGATCAGTTCATTACACGTCATCTCTGCCACTCCTTCCTCCTCAGGGGGAGGCCTCCTCACACTGTCGCTGCTCCAGCCTGGGGTCCCTCCCACGGGAGACAGTCCTCCAGGAACTTCTCCAATGTGAGTCCTTTCCACAGGCTGCCATTCTTCATGAACTGCTCCAGCGGGGGTCCCTCCTGTGAGGTGCAGTCATTCAGGAGCAGCCTGCTCCAGCCTGGGTCCTCTGTGCTATCACAAGTCCTGCCAGCAAACCTGCTCCAGACTAGGCTCTTGTCTCCATGGGGCCACAGGTCCTTCCAGCAACTTGTTCCAGCGTGAGCTTCCCATGGGCTTACAGCTTCATTTAGGCATCCAGCTGCTCTGGCATGGAGTCCCTCCTGGGCTGCAGGTGGGCCTCTGCTCCCCCATGATCATCCATGGATGCAGAGTTACAGCTGGCCTCACCATGGTCTGCACCACAGGCTGCCGAGGAATCTCTACTCCAGCACCTGGAGGACTTCCTCCCACTCCTCCACTAAACTTGGTGTCTGCAGAGTTTTTTCTCTCACATATTCTCACTGCTCTCTCTGGCCCCTTTTTAAACGTGTTATCCCAGAGACTCTACCACTGTTGCTGATGGGCTTGGCCTTGTCCAGTGGCAGGTCCATCTTGGAGCCAGCTTTCATGGGCTCTGTCAGACATTGGAGAAGCTTCTAGCAGCTTCTCACTGAAGCCACACCTGTAGCCCTCCCCAGTACCAAAACCTTGCCACTCAAATGCAATACAGTTGCCTATAAAAAGCAAGGTTGCAGTTCTAAGCAGCTGTTTTGACTGAGATTGCTTTTTATTTCCTTAAGCCAGGGCAGCCAAACTGCTGGGACTTCTTACCAAGGACATTTTTCTCAGAGAATAGCAGAGGGGTCCAAGATGAGAGTGAACTATGTTTCCGCTGTGGTGGTATCTTCACAGTTTTGTTTTGATGTTTCTTTAACAAACAAAAAATCCTAAATAAAACTCAGATTGAAATCCCTTGTAGAAGAAAATTATGGAAAAATATAGTTTAGGTCAGTCAAAAAATTTCCTCTGAAAAACTCGGTTGAGTTCCTTTAGAAGCTTTAACAGTGTTCCCAGCTTGTGTGTGTTAGAATGAAATGGTACCACTTCAGCAGCAGTGTTGATTTTTGTCAAAAGATGGGTCAGGAGAGGTAACTGAAGTACTCCAATTTGTTATGAGAGAAAAATCAGGAGAAATAGCTGTTCTTCTCCCTCCCTGGGAGATGCAGGAGGATGTCCCTAGTCCACGAAGCTGAAGGGTGTTTTGTTCTGCTGCTCAGTGGTGCGTCATCTCTCCAGGGTGCTTGGCCAGTCTCTCAGGGGCTAGGACTCGGCTTACTCATTTTGGTTTTCTTTTAGGAATCCTCTTAGGATTGTCTTTGGGCATTACACAGCTCTCTGCTGCTGTGTGAATCTGCACAGATACTTGAGTTGTGGCAATACCATCTGGGGTAGTCTAGAAGAGAGGATGGAATGCTGTGGGGCACCCCAGCTATAGCCCACATCGCTTTGGCTGATGAGCCTGGCTCTGAGCAGGCACATCTCTGACAATTTAGGGAGATCTTCCCACAGCACCTGACACAGTGTCATGAGTCAGGTGCTGCGTGGATGGTATTCTGCTCCCTTTCTGCTATTAATATTCATGTTGCTTTTCAAATCTGATATTGATTAGACCTTCATAGGTAAACAAGCAAATAAAATGGTGACTTTAAAGTAAATCTTGATGTTCTTGAGAAAGGCAGGACATTAGCAACTGTCTGCTGTTTTCCTCTGTTTGAATACGATCTCTGAGCACTGACAATATTATCTGAATTTAATATTCAGACAATTTCAGCAGTTGTGATATTCTAGTTTCATCTATCTAGAAGACAGGCACTTCAAAGTACTCCATTTGGTGGGTTGGCAAAACTTCACCTCTACAGAATAAGAAGCAGGTAGATGTGAAATATAACATTGAAATATTTCTTTCCTTTTCTCTGTGGAGGTAATTCCAGCCCTTGCATCTCAACGTTGTGGAAGTGCACAAAGCTCGGGCCCTGGATGAACAGAAATTATTTCCACCATGAATAACACTGCACCTATCAGGGAACTAGTGCATTTGCACAAGTATTTTTCATCTCTCACCATTTTGTCATTTTTTTCTAGCAAAGTGCCCAATCCTGCTTGCATCACTTGGCATCACTGGGCTTCTGCCACGAGAAACCAAAGAAAGACAAGCCAATGTAAAATGGTGGTGGCAATAATCGCAACACGAAAGTAAATAATATGTTCTGCTTTCCTCAGTATTAGTTCAGCCACAGCAGGTAGTCCCGTGGTCCTGATTCCTTCTTCTTTATCTCCCTCTTTGGAAGATAAGAAAGGAAGCTCTATTGATGTTGTGAAGTGAAATCTTGAACTCCATCTGCACAAACCTACAGGGCAAGATACTAATAAAGTGAGAGGGCAAAATGCCTGCCATGGGGGAGTGTTACATTTTATGTCAACGTGATCAAAAACAAACTCCTCCTCTAAAACATGTAATAATTATTAAAATATCATTTAATTACTTATGAAAGGGCTTTAAAGGGCTTTTGTGAAGCAAAACCTGACAGAGAAGTGTCAGTTTTTAGAAGCACTTAGTACTCTTGAAAACCCACGCACTGCATAAATGCCTTCAACACGTATACACATATATATTAATAGAGCTTTGAAAACCTTTCCCACTCTAAGATTCTCACTATAACAATTTCCAGCATTTTGCCCACAAAACACTCAGACATTATAGAGACAATGCTGCAAAAAAGGTTTGGGCAGACAGACAAGTTAACAGTTTTGCAGCAGTGGCTCAAGCCCCTGCCCAAGCATCCTCTCCAGAGCAGAGCAGCAAGGCAGGTCCGCATCCAGTGGAGCACTGCATCGGGAGGGATGAGGGCTGCAAGCCAGGAAGCACAGCTGGCTTTTCCACAAAATGCGGTCTACACTACCATGAGCTGTACGCAGCGGAGCTGAAGGCAGCAGTGTTTGCAGAAAAAGTGTTGTGCTCAGGTAACTAAAAGTTATATCATGATGTGTCCAAATGAGTATGGCTTTAAGTTACATTGGCATCCTTCCCTGGCATTCTCTCGTTTCTGTGTGCTTTGCTGTGTAACTGGAGTGGCATAGTCCTGTTGGGGTAGATTTTATGGAGCTGACCTTAATACTTGATCCAAAAGTTCTCCTAGGGATGTTTCAGAAAGCAGAGCAGAAATCCTGGCCCAAAGTACCTTGAAGAGGCAGTTGTATCAGCGCCTCCTCCATGAGAATTATCAAGAAGGCATGACTAAACAGTCATGTACATTTAGGTTTTGAAATAAAACTAAAATTAATATAGGAAAGAGGTCACAGACAATCCTTTCTGACAGAGTAGGGTGCTTTTTTGGTTTGTTTTCCTTGAGCACCTTGTTGACTAAAAATGGAAATTCAGATAGGTTAAATTGCAAATTTAGCTGGTATTTCTCATGTTGTTCCATGCAGAAAGAAAGCACTGAAAGAAAAGTAGGAAAAGACAAAGCATTTTATATTATGTTTTAAAAAAATGAAGTTGTTTACTTTTTGCTTAAGGAAGCAATCACTGGAAAAGAAAAAGCTTTTCTGGCTGATGTCCCAGCTGGGATTCTTGCAAGTGGCATTCTCCCTCTGCAACCCTGCTGTTGTTGTAGACCTACATCTTCGATGAACACAAAACTACACCTTTTATAAAGGAAGATACCATCTCTATGCTGGTAACATATTCTGTCCTGGACTGTATAACCTTCCCCTATAGTTAATACCGAAAATGGATTCAGATTACTTATATTAGGTCAAAATGTGTTTCCTTTCAGTGTACACGGTAATGCTTTCATCTGCACTGTGCAAACCCTTTATAGGGACTCCTCTGTGGTGGGGCACATAGTCTTCAGCACCTTTTGGAGCAAATATAAATATATATCGTTGTACCATATGATAAAATACTGTTTTTTGCTGGGTCATTTGTATCAGGTATGCTGGTACTCACAAAGGGACATACAGTAATGCTGAAAGTGGGAGCAGAGTTTTGGAAAAATATTTTCTTCACAAGTCAGTAAAAATTTCTATTTCAGAACTATTTAAGTTTCAGAAATATTCCTGAATTAATATCAAATTAACATTAAAATATGAACAGCAGTACTATAAAAGTTGGAGCATTTATTTCATCATTTTCAAACACCTCAGTTTGATTTTTTTGGTTCCTGAGGTATCTACATTTATTTTTAAAATTCCACCTCAAAATTGAAAAAAAAATCATTCCATTTGCGACTGAACAAATTGTTTCTTCAACCTTGACAAGCAGTGTAGAGACCGTGAGGAGGCTGCCTTTTACAAGACATAAAAATAAATTATTCATACAGCTTAAATACGATGTATCTATTATTTAGTATTGCCCTGGTGTTTCAGTTTCACATTAGGTAGACAGCAAAAATGGAGAAAAAAAAAAGACGGCAGTTCTGTGAAGGATAATACAGCTTCATCACATTTGATATCACAATAAATGATATTTGTCTAATAACGTAGTGTGCCACAGATCTATAAAGGAAAGTACAAGTAATTAGCAACACTGGATGAGTAAACAGGAGGGTTCTGCCTTGCAGTCCCGGAGAAGGAGCGCTTTAGACTTTGTGAAGCTGACAGCTGCTCTCATTGGTACTCCTGCTGTCAGTCCAAGGCAACTCTGTTGGCAGGTGCCATTGATTTTTCTGAAATGCCAGCAAGCTGACTCCTGACTGCTTCAGCGCTGTTCTCTCACAAAATGCAAGCTGCAGAAAAGGAGAGGAGAAGGTATCCCAAAACAGAGGAATTTAATGTGCTCGAAGGGACTTTGGCTTAAGGGAACATTCCCCAAAGCTGTCCTTCGGGGGAAAAACTTAAAAAATGAAAGTATGAACTGTTTGTATTCTGATTTCTATAATGAGTCAAAAGAAAGAGAAATTTTAATTAATGTGCTGAGATTAGCTCTCCTCTGATTTTTAGATTAGAGAAAACCTGTATCCTCCTCAGAGCTCGGTTCCCAGTGGAAATATATACCAACAGAAGAGGAACTGCTGCTTGGATTCCCTGACAATCTCTGTCTTTAATCCATAGATGTTTTATTATTTCTCTCGCTTCTCTTTCCAAGGTTGCATCAATTCTCCACAAGTACTTTCATGCCAGGAAGCTAGGCATACACAGAACAGAAATGCCTCCTTGCATATTTTATGAGGGTCCTTAACCACACGCATAGAAAATGTTTATTTTATAAGTGCAGAATTGTCCCCTGGGGATGTTTTGCTTCACAAATGAGCCTAATGAGCATCAGAAGAGCAGTTTTGTTCAGGGAAGTGGTAGACTTTTTTCATCCTTAATTTTTTAATTACAGGCCCCGACCTGAAGGACTAGCACGAAACTCTAAACAGATCAGGATTACAAGCAACATGGTTTTTCCATCAGTGCCACCACCAAAGGGGATACACCAGTGCGTATCCCTCATGCTGCGCACGGGTGATGCAGGGTGAACTCCTGGTCTGCTGAGTGTCAGCTGAGGCCTTGCCGCTGAACCCTGGCAGCCCCCCTCCCCTTTGCCTTTTGCCAGGGACCTGCCAGAGCTCACGAGTGTCTCCCCAATGCAAGGCCTGTGCAGTATCGGCACTGGAACGGTGCATGTGTAAGTGGATGGATGTTGCCTCCCTGGGGAAGGGAGCATCGTGCACACCATGCAACTCATGGTTTTCTCACCAGGCAAGACTTAGGGTCAGTTGTGCTGGTTTTGGCTGGGATAGAGTTACTTTTTTCACAGTAGCTAGTATGAGGTTATGTTTTTGATTTGTGTCGAGAGGAATGTTGATAACACCCTGATGTTTTTAGTGTGAGGCTATGTTTTGAATGTGTGCTGAGAAGAACGTTGACAACATACTGATGCTTTTAGTTGTTGTCAAGCAGCTAAAGTCCTTAAACTAAGGACTTTTCAGCTTCTCATACTGCTGTTGTCCTCCCAGCTTCTTGTAATGCTGGACACCCCGGAGAACAGACCAAAGTGACCAAAAGGGCATTTCATACCATCAAATGTCATACTTGTTATGTAAGTTGGGGCAGTTGGCTGGGAGGGGCAATCGCTGCTCGGGGTCTGGCTGTCAATGTGCTGGTTGTCAGCTGGTGGTGAGCAGCTGTATACATTTCTTTTCTTTCTTTTTTCATTACATATCATTATTATTATTACTATTACTACAATTATGATAACAATTTTTTTTCCATTACTCATAATTCTTTTTTTCATTCATTTTAAATTATTAAACTGGTCTTAACTCACAACATCTCTTATCTTTTTCCTCTGATTCTCTCCCCCTTCCCACTGGGGGAGGGGGTAGGTGAGTGAGCGGCTATGTGGTGCTTAATTGCTGACCAGAACTAAAACGTGGCAGTTGTAAACACAGATCTGCAGAGGTTGGAAAAGATAAAACAGCAAAATGTGTCCTTAAGGTTATACTTAACAAGGGAAACTCATCTCAGCTGTCTAGTGGGCTGTGCCCATTGTCAAAGGTGGTCTCTTGTTCTCCCCTAGCCCAGTATGGAAGGAAACCTTCCTTCCTCTCCCTATTTTCCTTCTTTTGGTTCCCTCTGACAGAACACAGAACAATAGCTTATTTTACCATGGCCGATTGTAGAATTTTGTCCTCTTCCTTAAGGTTATTTGATTAACATGCCTGTAGTGTACTATAAATAGAATTTTCCCAGCAATACAGGGAATTGATCAGCATGGAGAGAACAACTGACTTTTTATCCTCAGATGTAGTGGTAATCATAGCCCTGGGGTACCGTCAGGGTGACCCTCCTTCTGAACCATCCCCAAACCACCTTGCAGGTGCCAGCACTGGCAGCTTGGCTCCTTTGGCCAGGTACCACTGTCTTTTTCAAATAGAAACGGAGATTGCAGAGCAAATGTCATGCTGCTTTTCAACACCACTCTTCTTTAAAAACACAGTGGCTTTCTCTTGCCACTCCCAATCATGCCGTGAGTGTGTCAGCAATAGCCACGCCGTTATATATCTATATATAGATACATAAATATAGATAGAGAGATCTGTATCTATATCTAGATATCTAGATACCTAGATATCTCTATTATCTTGGTATATATGCCTGTATCTGGGTGTATCTATTTTCATAATTGGTATTTATTTTAAGTCATGTGGATTGTCAGGCCATTGTGCTGGTCTCTTTACATATCTATGTTTTTATGTGCATTATTAAACACCTACAAAAATAGCTGATATTACCAAAGAGTCAAGGCAAAAATAAAGCAAGAACACTTATTTGGAAACTGTTCTTTCATGTTAAATTTATTGCACTAGAAATGTACACAGTGAACCTGATGTACAACGAACAGAGACTCAAAAAACCTCTGGTCACATACATATGTAAATATCTATGTGTATCTCTATTTTGAACACACACACACACAGGGCTAGGATCATCTGCATCTGTAGCTGATGTTCTCCTTGTGTGTTTTTTTATGGTAGAGATGTGGAACTGCTGAGACAAAAGTGAAGTGGGTGTGTTCAGGTGGGGACCAGAGGCCTGGCTTTCTAAAAGATTGAAGCTCTTTTGTTAGTAATAGCATGGAACCCATAAGACCCCATGCCAGAAAACAAGTGTGCATGCCCTGCACAGTCATTATCGAGGTAACATCTGATTTCTGCAGTATAAATACATAAAAAGGCATTTTGAAAATGGAAAGCTGGATCCAAATACAATTGCAATTTTGCTGTGCCATGAGAGTCCCTTATACTGTGTATTTATGAAAACAGCCCAATTTATTCTAGCAGGAGAGTGTGTTGCCCTGTGCTGACTTTGCTCAGTGTTGTTTGCAGAATAGATGCCTTTTTGTTTGGCACCCCCTGAGTATACAGAACACGGAGAATGGTTTAATTTGAACCAGCTGTTAGCAGCACCACGGTAATGTATCTGTTGCTTACCCTAGCAGAAAACCCCCCCGAACCCTCAGTGGTTCGAAGTGTTCCTATTTTCTCTTCTACTTCTGTCCCATTCACTTTTATGATCAAAACATCGTAAGTTAGATGTCACAGATGAGGGAAAAAAAAAAAAAAAAAAGTCTGATTTCTGCAGCAAAAATCTTTGTTTTGCCAGCTAAATAAACTTTGCCTAAGACCATGAAAGGGTGGTTGCTTGGTCACTGAATCTACATACACAACCCCTTTCCAAAAGGGCAGCTTATGCTGTGTCCATACCATTTTTGTAGTATTTATCTTCTTAACTAATATCAAGTGGGAAAGCAAATGTTGTTACTGAGAAAAAAAGGAAGCTACTTTCCACAACATGTTCCTTTCTTTGCTTAGAGGCTTGAAACAGCTCAATTACTGCGCTGTTCTCCAGCACATAGGTCATGCTGGACCCCCGTATGAAGGAAGAAGGCAACTCTTAAATATCAGAGATGTTATATTTGAAATAATATAGGCTATTACACATGAAGAAAGAAGAGCAGATAGTTTCTTAAAGAACATTTGTTCCCTCATCTCAGTGGTAATTTTTGTATTTTTTTTTCTTATAGGTGAAAATCCTCATTAAAAGGGTCAGGTATTAACAGTACCACGTCTTAAGTGCCTGTTATCTTGCTTATACTTAAGAGATGGCAGGAACTTTCATTATTTCAAAGACCTCCCCTGCTGTGCAGCAGTTAATTTTGACATTGTCAAAGAGGTGACAACCCCTTTGAACAAAGAAAGACTTTTGATTCAGTGAAGCGGTGGCATTACTTCGCAACATAGCACCAAAGTGTGAATCTCAGGGTGAGACACATTTAACGCAGCAGGAGGTCTTGATGGGATATTGGTTGGAAAAACTGTTTGCATTGTTTGGAGAAGAAAGGGTTTTGGGGAAGAAAAAGTGTGGAACCAGCCAGGATACCTTCTTACCTTCTGATCTCCTTGACTCTGTTGATCCTGAGACCATGAGGGACAGAGTTAGTGAAGTATCTTAAATACATTTTTATGCCATCTGTAATTTTCTTCCTACAGTGCTAAAATCACAGTCACATTTTACAAACCTGGTTTCCTCAGCATTTTTTTTTTACTTTATCTCCAGAACGTGACTTAAGAGTGTGGCAAATGCACACTTGGTCTGTAAATCTGTTAATTATAGTGTGTTTTGAGATGAAATATTATGAAAATGCCTTTTGAAGATTAAAAATTTGAAACAGGCTTGGTTCCTCCTAGTCAGTTATACAAGTAGTTTTCTACCCAGACATTTACAAGGTTTGTGTTTTTCACAGGCTAGAATGGACAACACTTTTTGTTGTAGATCAGGTGTCCTTGGAAACAGAGATGGAAACTCCCTCTACCATCTAGTTAAGAATAATAGTATACCTGTCAAATATAGCATGCATAGCATGACATTAACCTGTCAAGCATGTATTTTATATAGTGATCTATGATTTGTTGCCTGAACCTATGCTGAACTCTAATCAATATTTGTGTCCTGAACTAGCCTTAGGTGTTTTTAATGTTAAAAATTACACCCCTTTATGAACAATGAGTATGCTAATGAAGAAAACCTCCACAGATGTTTAAAACATGAACATATGTAATTGCGGGTGGTGAGGAAAGGTGTGAGGGACTCTGTATTTCTAAAAGCTGTGCTGGCTCTGTTAGATGCCTAACACCCGCTTCTGCAGAATCGAAATAAACCCAAATAACTTTCTTCACAGTGGCTGGTATGAAGCTGTGTTCCTGGATTTATCCTGAGAAAAGTACTGATAAGGTGTCTTTTTAGCTGGTGCTGGGGAGTGCTTGCCCCAAGTTCAAGGTCTTTCTTAGCTTCTGATACTGCAGCTGCGTTCCCAGCTCTCTCGTTACAGGCAGTGTGAGGACACGCACAGTTCAGACAGCTGACCCAAACTGACTGAAGGGGTATTTCATTCCATAGTACAGTCATGCTTGGTACAGAAGTGGAGGGTGGGCTCGGGGGCCATTACACTTTCACTCTTTGCACTTTCTAACACTCTTTCCACTCTTTCGCTGGCTCCTTAACTCTTCTGTTAACTGCTTTGCTAACTCTTTTGCTGGCTTGTTCGTTAGTGAGTTGGTAGGTCTGTTAGTTTTCCCAGTCATGCCATCACTGACAGGGCTCACTCCAACTTTGCTGCAGTAGTTCTCGGGCTGCGGCTCTTGGGTTCCAGCTTTCAGCCTCTCTGGCGTGGACTCACTTCTCAGGACCTGGTTGTGCATCAGTCGTTGTCATATGTTTTATTTTCTATTATTTCAATGACTTGTTATTAGTAGTATTTGCATATATACATTTGTACATATATTATTGATTTGTATTAAATTGGTAAATAGTTCTTATCTCAATTTTACAAGCTTCCTTGTCTTTTTCTTCCAATTCTCTCCATCCACTGCAGGAAGAGGGCGGGGAGGTGTGAGAGTGGCTTTGTGGTATTTTGCTGGCTGGAGTTACACCACAACACTAGCTGTGTGCTAATTCAGTGTTTTCACTGAAACAGATTAAAGGGCATTCAGAATAATATCTGTACTTTGAATTTATACTTTCAGTTTTATAGAATTTTTGCAGTTTTGCAGACTGTTGCCAGGTGAAACTATTGAAATCTTGAAAGATTTCCAGAAATCTGAAAAAATATCCCATTTAGGAGTTAGCTACGCATAGACTCCCAGGCAGTGATAGCAGAAAAAAATATCTGCTAGAGACACATTGCTTGCTTATCAACAGACCATATCCAAATACCACACTTTCATGTTTTGTTCCATATAGGTTCAAAAGCCACAGTGGACACTGCTCTGTGGTGAAAAGGAAGTCACTGAGGATATTTCCATAGCCAACTGTTCCTTTCGTAAGTTCAGTCAAAGTGTTTTCTGCTCCCAGAATGCTGTTAGGACAAAAAGCTCTTTGCAGCATTGATTCAAAACTTTTTGTGCCTTCTGACACTAGGCTGGCAATGAAAATTAATTACTTAACCAGTTAAAGTCCACAAGGTAAAGCTTCATCTCAAATTAAGTGATGAACAGAAGTTAGAATGTCAGGATTTCAGCTAGACATTCAATTCTGCTCTCATTATATTTTAAAACCATGATAAAGGCCACCTGTTGCAATGTGTTAGAGGAGGCAAAGTCTTTGGAAAAAATAAAGTAGCTTACCTAGCACAGAGATTACACTAGCTCCACTTCAAAGTTCACTAATTAATTTTCACTTCTGAAGACATCAGCCTGAAATACATCCTTGTTGGATCCTCGTTTGATATTCAGTAAAAAGAAACCTTTGGAAGAAAGGAAAGTCAAGAATTTGATGTATCAAGAAATTATTTCCTTATAGGTGGGGTTTTTATTTATTTCCCTTAAAATGTCTTCTGAAAGTCTGCCCTTTGAGGTATTTGATTGGAAAAAATAGAGACTGAATTGTTTATTGTTATCCTAAAAGGTCATCACCTGCAGAAGGGAGATATGTTCATTACAGGTTAGCACTGGCAGACAAAAGTGAGGATATCCTGCTCACCTCATGATACCCACTCCCGTGGTGACAAAGAGCATCGTATCTCCTGAAAAACAGCTCTGTTGAAATGTTCCTGCTCTGAGGTAGTCATCTCAGGGAGCTGCCTGCAGCTCAGCCCTGGGCTTCAGCTACTGCACACTTGCATACATAGCTCTTCCTTCTGTCAGTCTGTATCCTTTCTGAACTATTGATACTTGAAAATAGATTTTCAGATGAGAATAAATTGGTTTAAGGCATGCCCTGGTAGAGGGATGAGACTATGGAGGATCAGCAGCAGGGAGACTACTGGGAGAGGAGCCTGGCAGGGGGGCTGCAGCAGCTCTGCAGTGAGTTTCCCCAAGCATTAACTGCATGGGTCTAACCAGAAGTACTGCAGAGAGACCTTTTCTGTCCATAAAGAGCTTGTGAACATATGCATGGAAATGCATTCCTCCTCCTTTCCGCTGCTCCTGAATACAACGTGCAAGCCAAAACTCACATGCAGTCTGGAGGTCTCACAAGCTTCACAAGGTTTCATGTCTCTTCCTTACCACTCTATCACAGTTCCAGTGATCGTTTCCACAGCAAGAAAAATAGTATGTCTGACTGATTGAATTTTGTGCTCTTTTTAGCCAATGAACATCTGGGTACAATGAATGGGAGTGATTCTTTTGAGGTTTCAGGTCTAAAAAGAAATACAGAAAAGATACTTCAAAGGTAAACGATCCCCCAGTGATTTGTTGACTGACTTCCACTGTCCTGATCCTGGTGACATAAGTCTGTAGAAAGAGGATAGCAACGTGACCATGAAAAAACAGAAGCTGTGTTTGCCAAACTTTCTCAGGCCTCAGAGTTTTAATTTAGCTTCCGGCTTTGGGTGGCAGGCAAGGAAGGACAGCCAGTTAGCACCCAGGCAGGCAGAAGGAAAGAGAAGAAGAATTAGCCTCCAGGGACTAAACACACCCACACACTTTTTTTTTCCTACCCTCTGTTTCAGCACTGAGATGTAAATCCATGGATGCAGCTGGTCATAGCAGCTTCTCAGCACATTAAGAAATCAAGGTTGCTGAAGAGTCTCATCTCTAAGCTCTTTGTACATTTTTGTGTAAGAGAGAGGATCGCATGAGATAGGAGTGCATTTTGTCCCATTGTCCCCTTGCCCTTCTTAGTCTACTTCTCAGTCATCTCCCTTTACTCTGTTACAAATGTTAACAACTTTTACTTTTTAAAAATACAAGCACGATTTCTGTTTATTCTTCCAGGTATGGAAGTCCATGAATGCACTGAAGGGAGAACACATGGAGTCAAACAAGTGCTCCTGGGGACAATAAGCAGCTTGCCCTCTCCAATGCATGTCGTGATAAAGTGCCTTCTACACTTGCTGACTGTGGACAAATCTAGCCTTTCTAGATTTGATCCCATTGCTGTGTTGACCCCGTTGGTTCCTCATGCCTGACACCTTACTTGTCATCAGCTGGGTTTCCCAGTACAGACAGAGCCTCCCGATCCCTAAGGCAAATGAATAGGGAAGAGTTTACACAACACTGTGACTAGGATGCATCTTCTCCTTAACATTGAGCTTCAGGAGATTTAAACATAGTGTGAAACAAACAGACTGATACAGCATAATGATGACACACTGTAAGGATTAGTATTCAGTCAGATCTGTTTCTGGATTTCTGAGCATATTCTGAAACACAAATATACAGTTACTGTTGTTACACCAATTTTGTTTGCTATTATTATTTCCATCTTAAAATGGAAAGCCTTGTCCTACTGCATCTTTGAGTAGATGACTGAGCATCAGTCCTGCTACGCTGAAGACTTCTGCAGAAAGAGCAGATCTTTAACAAGTCAAGGACATGGATTGAGCTTAATAAGCTGCTTTTCTGCTTAATAAGCTGCTTAACCTGCTTTTCATGTTGTGCTTCCCTGATAACCTATTCCATGCCTTCAAAGGCACCCTTCTGTCTGTATCTGCTTGTCAGGCCTCCCCCTTATTTTATTTTTCAGCTGTTGTATTTAAAGACTTTGGAGCAGGTCCCGCAGGATGCTAGGCACTGCAACATGCTTCGCTAGTGAACAGCAAGGCACTTTACTGAACACTTGAATACAACTCTGGGCAAAACCAATGTGATTTACGGCTGTTTGGGCATTTTGGCTCTAAGATATGTATTTCATAAAAAGCTGCACAGATTGGAGTTTATTTCCTTTCCATTATTCATGTGCACTAGAGGCATGCTGCCTGAAGAAGGCTTATTGGACAAAACTGATCCCCCCCTGATGTGCACAGCACAGGAACTGTCTCCTGAGTGACAGAGGAATATACAAATAAAGGCTTGGCATTAAGCTCAATTTTCCTTGTTTGTTCACACTAAAATAAAATGTTATGGGCTAAGGTGCTTTGGTTTTCTAAACAATGGTTTTAGAGCATTCTGGTATAACTACTTTTTCTAGTTTATTTTTCTTATACTCTTTGTTGTTGTTGGTTTGTTTTCTTGTTTCGCAGTGGAGACACAGGTCTCATTGACTTGGGAACCAAGGAAGCCAGATAGATTTATGACTGGACAAACTAACCCAAAGTAGTGAAAATACATGTTACTACACCAGTTTCACAAAAGTAAATTGCAGTGGCCTGCCCAGGGCTGTGCAGGGTGACCTGAGGCAGGAGCAGCTCTTGGAGTTAGGTTTCAGACAAGTTCTTGCAAGGTTATTGTCAGTCTGATGGGGCACATCGTCATCTGGGACTCTCTCCTAAACATCAGGGAGTACTTCAGGAGAAAAGCTTGCAAACCCTGTTGTCAATGAGGATTACCAAGGTGTCTCTCTAGTTACCTCTTCTCCTGCCTTTGTTCATGGACAAGATGCGTGTTTGTTTCAAAGACCACAGTGCACTTCGTGCTTATGCACCCAGGAGGCACAGAAGAGGTATGAAACAAAGCTGGGTTCAGTGTTTCCTTAACAATCTCTGACAAACTAGAAAGGAGGCTTTACAGTACAGTGAACCATGGCTGTTTCAAGACATGAAGCATCCCTTTTCTCTTGCACAGCACATGGAGTCTGTCTCTAGCTACAGACGGCACTGTCTCGGGGACACGGGTTTGCTAGATCATTTGTTGTTTTTCAACCCAAATCTCTGAATCATATTATTAAAGATACAGCACATAGTTGCTCTATTATGTTATTAAGAGTTACAAACTATTTTTACATTTCTAAATAATTTCAAAACTTCCATAAACCTCAAACCAGAGAGGTCTCATTTCCTGCAGCTCCCATTAATTTTTTTTCAAAGTGTTTACATTCAGCAGGTCTGAAATCCAGGCCACTTTTAATTAGAAGTCAATTGAGGAGCCTAAGTTTAGGCGTTCACTTCAATTTCATATAATAAAAAAGACAAATCTCTGCCTTGAAACCCCCTGGTTTATAGTCAGATGAATCCTGTCTCACTAAAGTAATTTTCTTCTACATAGTGTTAGAAAAGGTCCTCCTTTTCTGACTAGCATTCTATACAAAAGGCAAGCTCAAATGTAAAGCATTCCTTTCTCTACCTCAAAGTAAATGTGACAAAAGAAGCTATCATTCGTCAAAATTCCAGGTAAAAGATTTTCTTTCCTAATTTGATCATGGGCATCTTCAAATCTCTGGCAGAAATTCCATATTATATATTATATTTTCTGCATATATGACTATATGAATAAGTACTAAAAGTGATTTAGAAAAACGTTTGCTAGCAAGTCAGTAGGAGCTGTTATTCAACATGATCGTGTCTGAGTTGCATGCACGTAAGGTTTTAGCTTCTTCTCAGCTTCTGGGCCTCAAAACCCTGTACAGGTGGTAATCTCCTCATCAATATTTCCAACAATATTATGTGCACAGTACATTAGTACAGCTTCCTCTTACTGTGAAACACTTATGTAAGGAAATACCATGTTTTAGTCTTGCCTGTTAAAGATTTTGGGAACAACAAACAACATGTTCTTACAAATTACTGATCTATTGTGCTGGTTTTGGTTGGGACAGGGTTGATTTTCTTCACAGTAGCTAGTATGAGGTTATGTTTTGGGTTTGTGCTGAGAAGAATATTGATAACAGTAATGTTTTCTGTTGTTGACAAGGAATATTTATACCAAGTCAAGAACTTTTTCAGTTTCTGATACTGCACTTGTGTTTCCAACTTTTTTGCTACAAGAAGCTGGGAGGGGACATCTCTCCAGAGATCCCTCTCAGAGACCATTCTGTGATTTTTGAATACAGCAGTTTATCCTTCAGGTGTGCAGACATGCAACACTGCACACACCCTGAGACAG
This sequence comes from Rhynochetos jubatus, assembly GCA_027574665.1. Lineage (NCBI taxonomy): Eukaryota > Metazoa > Chordata > Aves > Eurypygiformes > Rhynochetidae > Rhynochetos > Rhynochetos jubatus. The sequence continues at coordinate 27,287,690 of CM050653.1, forward strand.
TCACATGTCTTACTGAGGTGGTGTGCATGGATCAGTACTTTACAGACTCACACATTTATTATGGGCTCATCTATCTATCTATATATATGCATAAAAATATACGTATATCTATAAGCATGTTGAGAGACTTCACCAAACAGCCTTTCATCACTTCTCTGTGCTGAAACTCCTCTGATTGCATAACCAAAACAGGGGGGAAACTACTAGTTATTGGCACACATATTTTCCTGATAGTAAAATCCAAATTGACTGCCATGTTCTTAAGCATAAAATATGTCAGCACTCTTCTGACACTCTCATAAGTATAAATCACTGTTTCTTGACCATGCTAGACAGGGGCAGGAGGTATTCCGATTGCTGAGATTACTAAATGAGAGAGGGCAAGAGTCCTTATGTGTTCTCTGCTTATTCTCTCCTTGTTCTTTATTCCCAGAGGGCAGATGTTTATGATTCATAGTAAGCCACAGCAAAGCTACAACTCCTAGACAATAGATCGTTACTCTTAGCTTGTGAATACAGGATGATATTGTCTCTGAAGGCACGAAGCTGCTGAGGTCTCTGCCATCATGGTTTTGCTGTGATCTTTTTGATAATAGCTACACAAACCTTTTGCAAGCAGGAATAATATTTGCAGAAATCTCCAACTTTTTTTCTCTCACTGAGGTGTTTGTATCAACTGTCTAATAAACTGCTACTTGAGAGTGTGTTAGAGAATAAAATCCATGGGTTTTTTTTGCTTGATCACCAATGACAACATTAAACCTGATGTGCTCCCTCCTTCTCTGTATCACACTCATGGAATTGGTGACCCATAGCAGCGCAGGTGACCAGCTGAAAGCATCCATGCAAAATTAATGGGATAATTCATTTGTGCTGTTGAATATTCACAGGAAGGCCCTTGCAGCTTGCTGCTCTTTACATCACTTTCAGTAGCATAATCATTTACTTAGTGTAAGGACAGTACAACAGCAGAATAGATTGCGAGAGAAGATCTAACCTGTTTACAGAAATGGTTTGATCTAAATTAGTGACAATTGTCTAAATGTGCAGAGAAATGGGGCATTCTGTCCAGTCGATCATCTGTATTTGCTTCTAATTTTATCCATCTTTGTTCAATTCTTTGGCTCTTCTGCCTGGTGTCCCCCTAATGCAGCCCTGTCTGCACAGCTGATATATTTTCAAGATAGGAAAAAACCCATACAAAACTTCATTTGCAAACGCCTAAAATTCATCATATAAATGATTTTGCTATCTTTACCCTATGAGATATACCAAAAGGCATGGTATTTGGAACTTAGAACCTATGGAAATACAGGTTGAGAGGAACCTCTGGGGATTTTCTTTTCTCTTATGAGGCAACATTTGTGTTTGCTGCATTTAATGTTATCACTCAGGAGAATTTGTTATTGATCTCAAATAGAAAAAGTGTTAGGCAGGTTTACGGCTACTAAGAGAAATATTCCCCGTGGTGGTTACTACATCTTTCTTATATTCTGGAGGTTAAATGAATTGTGAGCTCATGAGGGAATTTTCCCTTGGATAGGGCTAGGGAATCACTGGGGCATTTCTGTGTTCCCATTTTGGTAGTAGAAATGGCCATTTTACCAACAAAATTCCCTTCTGTTCCCAGCAGTGATCCCAGAAGCTGCAAGCAGGCAGGCTTGCATGAGGGTGCATCCTCGCTGATCAAGTCAGCTCCCTAGTACCATGGGGTGCCCTAATGGGAGATGATTTCCCGCATTCTGCCTTCCTTGTCTTGACCTGAAGACGAAATTAAAGTTATGGAGGCCAGGAGCAGCCCCGCATCCTTCTGCCAACACGCATGGCATTTAGTCTTCCAAGGGGAAGAACTTAAATTAGTGGAAATCTGCTGTAATTAAATTTTCTTTCAATCTGGCTACATTTTTAAAACAGCAAGCCACATGCCCTTTCATTACTCCAGTGGGCAGCCCCTGACTAATGCTCCTGGAATATATCAGAGCCCAGAGAGGTTCAGCAGCAGAGAGCAAATATTTAGTGTGCAGCAGCTCTTCCTTGTGCATCTGGTAAATATGCAGTAGGTTCAGGGTCCGTCCGGTAAGCAGGCATGCCTTGGCCTTTTGATGCCATATACTTTGGGAACAGGAGGGGAGCAGCAACAAAAGCAGGGCTGTAGCAGAGATTTCTTCCTTACTCATTCTCTTCTAGGGGGAGTAATGCCCAGGGAGGGCTGGAGGGGCAAAGCCAAATTGGAGCTGCCCAGCCAAGCATGAAAGCTGAGGAGGGGGACGCAGAGGCCTGGCAGAGGCAGAGTGGGAGAGCAGGCAGTGAAGAAGGCAGCAGGCAGCAGGGAGGGCAGCCTGGCGCCTGGCCTGGATTTCAGCAGCTGGTGTACACGGACTGGGCAAAGCTGCCTCCAGAACAGCCCTGCAGATAGTCAGAGCAGCTCACACCTACTGCATAATGCATGCACCCTACCCCAAATGGGTTGTCACAATTATACAGTCACAGTGATTTTAATTATTTTGGGCTATTTATTAGTATCATTTGAAATAAAAAAGAAAAAGAAGTTTTTTTGGTCTTCAAAAACATCTCAGAAGTCTGCAGGGCTGAGAACGCCTACTGCTGAAAAACAATTGTGGCCATTTTCCATGGCCTTTTGGGTGAATCTGCGTGAGTTGCTTGTCCTTTCCTTCCTCTCATTCTCTGTATGTTTAGACTCTGCGCTCTTTCTACCAGGGGTTTGTCTGACTGTTGTGAAGTTACCACTCTAGCCCTACAGAGCATCTTATTGCAAGAAAAATTCTCCTCCTCTTCCCCCTTACTGCCAAGATGTACGAGTCCTGTGGCACTGGGAGTCTGGAGAGCTGGTGGCTAGTTTCAGTCTGCCACTGGTGACAAGGGTGATTTTGGCTTGTGCCAAACACATGCAGACCCTTAGGAGATATTTCTATCTCCATGCCTGGTGCAGAACAGAACAAATACTGGTGAAGGCAGGAGTACGTTAGGTGGAAACATTTCGGTGTATATGGGGGTACATTACTGGGGTCTGAAGACAAGTCACCCCATGGAAGCAATCAGGTGATGTGGGGGGGTGGTAGCCATTTGCGGTGAAGAAAAATAACTCCTGTAAGAGCCTGGACGGATATAGCGTCTTGAGGTAGAAACAGTCCCCTGGCATGCTCCTGTGGAAGGCAGATAAAACCGTAATAGCAAGACCTATTTGGGGGACACAGGAGGAGAGTGGGGAAATTGTGCTCTTGGTTTGGGATGCTAGATAAAGTGGTAAAATAACAGGGAATATATGAATTACTAGAGGAGATGGAGGGATAAAGTTTCTGGCAGATGCTTCCTCCTCTTCCTGCCATGGAATTAATTATTAATACTTAGAGCCTTTCTGTTTAATTAAACAGTAGCTAGAGCTTGAGGCTCACTACCTCCTGAGCACGCACGCAGAGCAGCCTTACACAGGGCTAGAGAGCAAGGCTGCTGCTGAGGGTAGTGCCACAGCAAGCAGAGATGCTTTAAGGACTAACGCAGCCTGATCTCTTTGAAAACAGCATCCAGACTGACTGGAATTGATGTCAGCATAGTAGATGCTCTTACCCCTAAGATAATTAAAATGGAGGAATCTGTGCATAATTTTCTAGGGAAATCGCCAGTTTTCCAGGACATGACATTATAAAGTCCTTATGAGTGCACTGAATCAAGAAGGCACACTTCTGCAAAGGAATTGTACTTTTAGAAAACAATTCCTGCATTAAAAATTAACTAAATTGGGATGACCAAATGATGGATTGCTGTGGCATGTTCTGATGCAGCTATCACAACACAGCTGCCACGCTGAACGAGTGAACATATGTAGACCCATGACCTTCTCTGTGGCTAATGCCACCACCCCTCTACATCTGGAAATAAGTGACTCAGAGGGAAATAGAGGTTTTGGGACAGTGGAGGTCACATTTTTCCTCCCCCACAGCACTCCCATGCTCTGTGCCTGGCTCTGCTGAGGGAAGCCCAGACAGTGAGCCCTGCTCAGCCAGGGTTCCTTGTGTTTGACAACATCCTTGTGTTCTTTTTGGAGATAAGGCCTGGATGGATTTTACCTGCCCTGTGGCATGCTGCAGATCAGGCAGTGATGACAGCCCAGCTTCCCTCTGCCTTGCATGCCTGCGTTTCCCAAGGGAACTAAGGTGTTTTCCAAGGGCCTTCTGGCCATTTATGTCACTTGAAAGTCACAGATGTTAAATCTGTCACTTCTGAAACAAGACACCGCATGCAACCTGGCTGTAGGGAACAGTCCCAGGATTGTTCTGGCTCCCAAACCATCCTGGAAGGCAAGTGACTGGTAACTGTGCAGCACTGGAGGTGGGACGTTCCCGTGTCCTGGGAATGTCACCAGTGTGGCCACACTCCAAGTGCCAATGCCTTGCTCCAGCATGATGTTGGGAGGTACCGGGGCACACACTCCAGTCTGGATGTCCAGCAGTCATTATTGTGCTGCCCTGGAATCAGGGTTAAGCTGAGGGATAGAGTGGACATGGTAGTTTAGCCTCAGCTGGCAACTAAGCACCACACAGCTTCTGTCTCCTTCCTCCCCCATGAGATGGGACAGGGGAGAGAATCAAAATAAAATCTAGTGGGTTGAGGTAAAAAAAAATTAATAGGACAGCAAAAGGAGAGGTTATAATAATAACAACAACAACAATAATGATAATGCTGCTTCTGATGATAAAGGAATATACAAAAATAAGTAATGCACAATGCAACAATTGCTTACCACCTGGTGATCTATAGCCCGTCCCTGAACAGTGATTCTCCCTGGCCAATTTCCCCAACTTATATACCAAGCATGACATCTGATGGCATGAAATGTCCCTTTGGTGAGTTTGGGTCAGCTGTCCTGGCTGTGTCTCCTCCCAGCTTCTGGTAGAGAAGCAGCTAACACCGGTGCAGTATCAGAAACTGAAAAAGTCCTTGACGTAATGTAAACATTGCTTAGCAACAACTAAAAACACGGTGTTGCTGACATTCTTCTCAGCAGAAATCCAAAACATAGCCTCATACTAGCTACTATGAAGAAAAATCTCAGCCAAAACCATCACAGGGAAGCTTCACAGACTTTGCCAAGCCGTAATGTACCACCAGTGATTCAAATGATCTTCTCCCCAGCACATCAGCAAATCCCAGCTGACTCATACATGGAAACGTTTCTTAATACTATAAAGAGTAACCTGGAAATGATAAATTTTGTGTGGCTTCAGGGTACCCAGTATTTATCTCAACCATGATAGGCAGGCAGGCATAAGAGGACACGATCTGTGATTCAGATTTGTAACTGTTAGCACAAAACAGAGGCTTCCAGGAAAGTTGGAAATCATTGCCAACTTTTGTAAGAGATTCTGAGAGATGGAAATGTGGTTGCTGGAAGGAGACAAGCTCCCCCACCTCACTGATTCTGGAGCTGTGGCTGCTGCAAGGAAAGGAAAGTAGTTATGGAATGGGGATAGTCAGGTGAAACAGGATGGATAGTCCTGACTCTCAGTGCTTAGGGAACTGTGTCTCTAAGCATCAACTTCTCACCAGCTGGCCTCTGCTGTAAGAGGTGGTGGTGCTTCCAGGCTGAGGATGGAGGCAGCATGGATTCTGGCTACAGCTGCTGTGAGACAGGATGACCTCAACACAACCACTGCTGCACCTCTGGCCCTGTCCTATGGCTGCCATTCCTCATCTCCATCCCAGGTTGTTCTGTGAAACAGTCAAGTTTTCACTTAAGTATCTCGCCAACCAGTGCCAGGTTTTTTTACAAGGAGATGCTTTATACTGGGGATGTCTAAAAGCCTAGATCCTATTGCTGAAGTATGTTTGAAAGGCTGGCTAATAGGATTTGAAGCAGCTGGGTCCAGTGACTGACCCTTGACAAAAGGCAATGAAGGCACATGAGGTGCCTGAAATAGAAACAATTTCTTTCTGATGAAAATACTTATTTGTATGTAAAAAGAAGGATGAACATTGACATTTATAATGCATAAGCACATTTCACTACTCAGAAAAGAAGAAGGATCAATATCTAGGAATAATGTACACAGATTATATGAAGTATTAAAAACATAGTGGAAATACAGAAAAGCCCCAAGGGTTGCATGGGGTTAAGGGTGACTATGTAGGAGAACATAAAAGCCATGTAAAATAATAGATAGAAGGATCTGTGCAGAGAATCAAAATGCTAAAGAAAAGAGGAAAGAAGTATTTTCTTCTGCTTTATTTAACTTTGATTCAGAAACTCAAGGGTTTGCAGAGATACATCCATAATTCACAACTCATGAGTATTGTTCAGCAAAGTTTTTCCTCTCCTCCTTGAGCAGGAATTGTGATGATGCCAGTATGGGTTTAGAAATAAGCTGATCAGAACCAATGCCTGACTTTCAGTCCATCTCACATGGACACAGCTTTTCCAAACTCTCTAAACAATATTGACTCTATGGAGAGATACTGTTCTGCATTTTGTGTTCCACTCAAAGCAATTCTTGAATGAATAGTTTAAAGAAGCAGTACAGAATGGCTGCTTAGAAAAAGCCCTTGAACATGTATTTCCTATTTACTTTTGCTATTGTCAGGTTTGATCGTCTTTAATTTTTCCAATACCCCTTATTTTTACTATGCTTGCACAAAATATCTTTAGTATCAGCTGCCACTAACATTTTGATCTGGGCTGCCTGAATGATCAGTGGAGTGGATCCAAAGCGGGATGTTGCTTTCTGAAAACACCTGTCTCCCTCGCCAGGCCAGAGGAGAGGACTGCCTTTCCCTGAGCAATGGCTGGGTGCGATGGGTCCCAGCTGGCAGAAGCAGCTCTGTCAGTGCTGGTGGAGGCAGGATCACCCAGTGCCGCTGTGCTCAGCACCAGCCCCTGCCCTTGGGACGTAGCCTTGTCACCCCCATGGGACAGCTGTCACAGGGTCATTTGCAGGTACCCTGCCACTGTCCTCATGATGGGATTAGGTGCCTGCTTGGGTAGAAGTTCAAGGAACCAGTGATTCAGACAACTTGCTAGGCAGAGCTGCCACACTTCCCCATACAATAGCCTTAGGTGCTAAACAAAAGCATCATCAAAAGAAACCTCACAGCATTAGATTTCAGACTAGACTTCATTGCGTCTGTCAAGGGATAGTCTGCTCACCACGACAGCATCATCAAACAAAATGCTTCTCTATTTCTAGTTGATATACAGGATACTTCATGGCATATAGGGTTATACACTATTATTTTGATGACATTCTCCGTGTTATTGGCTGTCAGATTACACAGGGTACAATTAAAGTTTCTCTAGGTTTATTTTGACCTTTCACTCACCAGCCACTTTTGAAAGATCACAGGTTCTCTTTGGCATGTGATCAGACACAACCTGCTTTGTTACTTGTATCAAAACTTCCTTCTCCTAGGGGGACACAATAAACAATATATGGGAATTAGGCTTTCCAGCTGTTTATATCCATGTTCACAAACATATCTCTTCAGCTTGGTGAAGAGGGTACCAAGGTTTGAGTTTGTCATCACCACAGGGAGAGCTGCAAAGAACTACACCCCTACCTGCCCCCATATTTATCTTAGGTATCTACTTTTACCTATGCATAGTCAAGGAAATTCCTAATTCTTATTTGATTGCATAAAAGTTTCTCATTCTTGTATCCAATCCCTTACACGTATGCAAACCTTGCATGACGCTCCAAGAAAGCACTTTAACATCTCTCATACTCTATGCCCTGACTAAGCAGCGCTGGTAAAAGGGTTCTGCCCATAATTCTGTCACTTAAACCAAAAAACTCTAAAATAAACAGACTTTACAGGGCTTTACTTTCCTATGCCTGCATTTATTCAATGTTAACCGTTGCTTGATAACACCAGAGATATGTATCTATGAACTAAAAAAATGTGCAGTGTTGCACAGGGACTTAACCAAAGAACATATAGCTAACCAGTTTATGAAAAGACTATGCCCTGAGGTCTTTGCTCAGGTAGCACATTCTGATACATCCAGGCACATGAGGTAGCACGTGTCTGACATGGGTAGGCAAGGATATTTGGAAGAAGATTACTCAGATTTCAACCAGACAAAGATACAGAGCTGCCACCTCACAAATAGCTACACTTTTCCACTGCCAGCTTCATTCTGATGTGAGCATTTACTCTCCAGGTTTCCCGTGCCCACTTCTTGGTTAAATGTCTTAATTTACATAATCACCTTTCCAGCTCCAAAGACATTTTGACTACTCAAATATTTTTATGACTGACAACTTATTTTTGAAGTCTATTTTCAACAGACAGTCGGTAGATAATGTAATTGCCTTATTTTTGTGACATTCAGTGTTTCATTTCAGATTTAGATAGTGCATGTATTGGATACCTTTTTTTCAAATATATGTACATTAAACAATTTATTTTGATGCCTTCAAGCACCTTCTAAAATATATGCTTCAGAATGTTGCATTTAATCTCTAAACAATCCACACCTACATGACCCAGAATTCTGTCTTGCTTAAAAAAAAAATGGAAAAGGAAAAAATGGAAACAGCACTGTAAAAAGCATAGAAAATGCCATTATGTTTTAATGATGCAATGCTAATCAATGCTATAGAGAAGAAAAGCAAAAATGAACATGCGTAATACTTTTTCTGCCTACAATTCATTTGAACTGGGCAGATATGAAAAATCAATCTTGGCAGAAACACCAAAGGTCAAAGGTTCCTAAATTTAAAGGCAGACATTACGTGACTGAGGAATGTATTCCAGCTTTTGTCTATGTAAATGCTACTTCTGCTTTCCTTAAGCTAAATGGAAACTAGGTAAATGAACATCATTTTGAGGGACTAATGCTACCTCAGAGAGGACATAATTTCTTAATGAAATAGTTCACCATTTCTCACTAGTAAAATCCTTAAGTCTTAATCAGAGACATACATATCCAATAGTCTAATAAATTTTTCAGTGTGCACGATGCAAAGAACTACTGCAGAGACATAGAAAAATACAAAAAACTAATGTCTTGACTGTAGTTTCACATTGAAAACACAGAGTATTTTTGAATATATTAATTTTGTTTTATTTTATTTCTTTACTTTTAATGCAAAATTTAACCCTGAAGTTGATATTTGGCCTAGCATATTATTAACCTCTTTGTTCATCAAACACAAATAATGTGGGGTTTCATGAGACTCTTTTGCCTAGTCTAACTGAAATATATCAGGCAAATATATGTAGGTCCACATTCTTGGGAAGAGATTGTTCAGACAGTTTTCCCACCTTGATTCAACTCTTCCCTAGTAACAAAACTAGCTTCTAGAATTACAGTTTTTCTGGGAGGCAAAATCCTTTCCAATCAGAGTGGTGCGTAGATTACACAATAAAACCTTCACTACCTATTCCACAGTTCCTTGGTTTCCTTCTGTGGCAACCTGCAAAGATACCCCAAGACACAACATTCTGGGTAAACACTTTTTTTTGGTTTTGCTTTTTCTTCTGTGGTTTTTTTTTTTTTGTTTGTTTGTTTTTTGTTTTGGTTTGGGTTTTTTTTGTGGGTTTTTGTGGGGTTTTTTTTTGGTTTTTTTTGGTTTGGTTTTGGTTTGGTTTGGGTTTTTTTTTTGAAGGTGAATCTCCTTCTGGCTGACCATGATCCAGCAGTGGTGCCTTGCAGCAAAAATCCCACCAGCATCCTCACCTGTGTTAGGTGGAGGATTGCCAGTAGGTTGAGAGAGGTGATTCTTCCCCACTACTCAGCACTGGTGAGACATCTGGAGTGGTGGTTCCAGTGCTGGGCTCCTGTACAAGAGAGACATAGGCATGCTGGAGTGAGTCCAGCGAAGGGCCATGGAGATGGTTAAGGCACTGGTGCATCTGTCATAGGCTCAGGGGGCTGGGAAGTGGATCTTATCAGTGTGTATAAATACCTGATAAGAGGGTGTAAGGAATATGGAGCCATGCTCTTCTTGGTGGTGCCCAGTGACAGGCCAAGAGACAATGAGGACAAACTGAAATACAGGAAATCCCATTTAAAGCTGAGGAAAAATCTTTTTCACTCTAAAGGTGATGAGTGAAGTTCTCCATCCTTGGAGGTAGCCAAAACCCCACTGGACATGGCTCTGAGCAATCTGCTGCAGCCAGCACTGCTTTGACTTAAACTTCTTAGGATGACATTGAAAAACCTTGCAATGATATGGAACGGAAAAACAAACCAAAACAAAATCCCCACCTCAAATCTCAGTCTTCATTGCCTTTAGAAAGAGCAGTCTGTTTTCCAGACTTTGCCAGAGATGAGTGGCTGCACTAACAGGCCTAAGGTCTAGTTAACCCAGAGTCAAACACTGGCCAAAAGGATGTGCGAAGAACAGTTTAACAGCAGAACAAGTGTACAGCACATCTACTACCTACTGAAGTACATCTACTTTCCCAAAATAGCAGCTTCCAACAATGGCTGCTCAGTGACTTCCTGTTCTGTATTTAATAGAAGTTCATAGATTTGTTTTCCGCTAACTTCTCTAGTTGTGACTCAGCATTTTTTGTCCCTTCTTTTGCTTTCCTTAGCTAATGGATTTATTCCGAAAATGACCTCAGGTTTAGAGGTCTCCCATGGAATGGGAACTTTGCTATAGTAACAAGTTGTATTAGCAAGAACTTATTTACAAATAAGAGGATATTAGGACAAAGTTAAAAATGATGATCATATAGTTACTTGTTATTGCTACCACACAATTTTTTGTAAACCATGTTAATCTCTGTCTAACAAATACATCTGTCTATCTTCAGCTGACGTTCATCCTGGCTCTCCTTCAGTGTGTACCAGTGACTTGGTACTGCCTCTCAAGTAGTCAGCCTGACATAATACTGCATGTCAGCCTTTCACTTTGTGTCTCTTTGAATGCATATCCTAGAAACCAGATTGATGCAATTGGAATAAAAAGTATCCTGGAGTAGACAACAAAACCAGTGACCGTCTGACTGTCAATATCATTACAAAATTTAACATGCACAGTACTATCAAGGTTTCATTAGCTTATTGAAACTCCTCATTTCTACAGATCAAAATTGTCAGAAATAACCCCACAGACATGTGCCTGCTGTTGTGATATTCTAGTCAGAAAAGTTATAACTGATGAGTTTGCTGAAGATTTCCATTAAAATAATGAGAAACATTATTCAAACCCCACCAGCCGCCGTGGGAGAAAGGGTTCTATGGGACCTGAATGGTTTATGGCAAGCAGCTCAGCTATTTTCTTTTTGGTTCTTTGTGGCAATTATATACACGTACTAAGGCTCATACTTTTGAGATATCTTTACACAGGTAGACAATATGATGATTTTAAATGTTATAGACAACCTAACTATTTCAGTGAGATTTGGTCAGACAGGCAAAATAATCCAGGAACTCAACCTTTGCTTAGAGTTTCATGACAGGCCTTCAACGTTCAGAGGATCCAGAGTCGGGGGTGTGGGGCTGGGGAGGAAAGCACCTCCAAACCCAGGAGCATGGGGGTCTCCAACAACAGGGACTTGAAATTATGTGAAATCAGGCCACATCAGACAAAGGCATTTCTCATAATTGATTTTTGGCCCTAAAATATGAGGCTCATATAAAATCAATGCAGACCAAAATGCACTCCACAGGGTTGTGCAAGATCCCAGCCTGGGGCCCTGCCCTTGACCCCTCATGGAGAGAACTTTCTGTCCTTCAGGAAGGGCTGCTGTGTTGCTGGCTACCCACCTGGGCTACACTTCCTTTCAACGTACTCTTCCCAAATCCACCCCACTCCCACCTGAGACCCTGCCATTCTCACCTTTCTCTGTAGAGATGAAAAGGCTGAGCCAGATGTGATTGTGAGACTACTGAGGCTAAAATCAAAGTAACCACTTCCATGAACTGAAATGATGACATTGCATTTTTCACCTCAATTTTCTGTTATTTGACTTCTGTTTGTATGTGTGGCTAAGCAGCTCACCTTCAGTTCAAGAGACATGGTTTTTCTTCGAAGCTCATATCCACTGATGAAGTTGCCAGCTCTGGCTTACTTGACAGAGCCTGTAATGGCTTGTGAAAGTATCAGGCGCCAGTGAGTAAAATCTGCGGAAACGTAGCAAAACTTTGCAGTTGCAGCCTGGAAGGAAAAACATACTGTTTTGGAAAGATGGGGGAATCAAAACGGCAGCAGTTCCAGTGGGTGTAATGAAACACCACCCCAGGGGATTATCCGTATGACTTGACACCTAGAGGAAATGCTGGATAATTGCCACCCACAATTTTGAAACGATGGATGACTAACAAACTCAACTGCCAGTCAAGGAGACAGTTTAGTGGGAAGGATGATTCATATGAGAACAGTATCACTTTTTTGCCTTCTTTTTTATTTTTTTTGGCCTACCAACGAGTGCGGTAAAAACCAGGAAAAATAGTGACCAGTAGATGAAACAACCATGAGTTATAAAAGGTCATTCCAGTTTTTCTTGGTGGCTGCTGGTTGTTTACACTCTTACTGGAAAGCGTAGAATCTTTGTGAGTCCTGAGGTGAGAATAACAGAAGTAGAGTGCTAATACAGTGTGTGCTGTGACTCCCTGGTGTCTGATATTTTGCTTGGTTTGGTAAGGACCCACACAACTTTAGGACGACCACGTACTTCCCACCATGTATCTTTACCTCACATGGTGGAGTCTGCCCAGCTCACAACTCCTTGTCGTGTCTATCCAGGATGATGCCCTGTTGTTTTAAAGAACCCACTTTTGTGGTAAGTATGCAACAGCTACACCAACCACTGCAGCTAAAACTGGAGTAAACTACTTCTTCTGGTTTTGAATAGCCTTCAAACTGCATGCAAGAGTGCTCAGGAAAGGACCACAGGTGTGGCGTGTCCATGCGGGCAGCCCCCAGCCTAATCTTTTCCAGGAATAGTGTTGATTCACGTTGTTGACATGAAGAAACTCCCCCCAGGCTCCTGATGTAAAAACTTTGAAGTTTCATGCCTGTGGCATGAACTGTTTCATTCAATGTCAGCCTTGCCAACATTTCTAAACACTGGGGTCACAAGCTGGAAACCTATGTCCATGCTGAGATGTTGCAGTAAATTACAGTCTCCGCTGCTGAAAGGAGTTTCACTCAAAAAAATCAAGCCATTCTTAGGAGGTAAGAAAAATTCCCCCAACTTGGGCAATCTGTGTGTGAGGTGTCTAAGCAAAGCTAATTGTCCAGGTGGGAGGAGTTGGCTCTCAAAGTGGCCGTTTCTGTCTTGACTATAAAGAGAATTTGCCTGAGAAATTACATTAACCACCTAACCTGTAGTAGAGAGAAAACCCACTCACTTTATCTGCCTTATAGCCATGGGGATGCTCGAGGGATAAGTTTTAAAGTGTTCACTGCTGCATTCAGTTGCTGCTAGGCAATAATGGACAAAAACATGTTTTAACCCATTCACAGTAATGTATCATGTTGAAGCAACAATATTCCCTCTGGTTTGTGGTCACAGCCACAAGATGAGCTGCATCTTTGACTGCTGCTGAAATCTCATTTGAAGTATTATTTTCAGGTGAGGAGCCCTTACCTGCCCTTCTAACTATGTGGGGTCAAAAACTGCTCCTGTGTTAGCACACACAGACAAGTCTGATGCTCATAAGAGACTTTGTTTTAGGATCCATGGTCAATAAAAATGCTGTAAGACCTAATACAAGGAGTATATTCAGAAGGGTTTAAGAGCCATCAAAGCATGTTAAAATGGAAAAGGGCCTCCACAACCCTTTTTTTAAAATAACTCATAATATGTCCTTAAGATTTATGCAGGTCCTACTTTTTCCAAGTATTGTCAGTCATAGGACACAGGGTTCTGCCTGTTTTCTTGCAGATTCTCTGTCCACCATCTGCTGGTCTCCAGGTAAAAGGTTTTCTTTTTATCTGTGGCATTGTTATGTTTATGGCTGGACTTGATGCTCTTAAGGGTGTTTTCCGACCCAAATGATTCTATGATTCCATGTTTCTATCCTCACACTTTGACCCATTCATCAGAAGAAAGATTATACCCATGTTAAAGGCAATATTACAGTGGCCCTGACACTTGTGAGCTCAGCTAAGCATCAGATTCCTGAGTATTCTTAAAATTATGTAAGACTGACTTAACTCTTAAATGTCCTTTAGTGCACAGCAGATTAAGAGGAAAAAAACCCATCATATGATGTAACTGTTACTGAGATCTCCTATAGTTTTATTATATTTTTTGCTAGTTTCTGATCCCAAATTTCTGTATTTACTACCCTTCCACCAAGTGAAATATGCAATCATCTCATAATTCAATGAGAAGATGTGATTAGAATGGGAGCCTGAGAAATTAATTTCTACTGAGTTTCAATTATCTCTGGTACACAACCAGATGCACACAACCCCCTATTGAATATAAACACTCAATTTCCCTTTGACAAAATTATTTGCATCACACTCAGAAACAAGAAATCATCTTTTCAAATAGAAAAATGCCTCTCCTAAATACATGTTTTACTTTTCATTTTGATCAAAAGCACTGAAGAACTACAAGAAGTGAAACAGCACTATAAGATATAAAGGACCTTATTCAGAAGTTTCTATATTTTTAGTAAAACAGAGAAGAGTTTTCATTAAAGTCAATCTGCATAAATTCCTTGCTGAGCAATTCCTCATGACTGACTGTGGAAATAAAGATTCTCCACAATTAAAGTATTCTGTTGCCAGCTCAGTAAAACCATTAAGTATACAGTTAAACCCATGTTTGCAGGTTATATCCATGTAAAGAATGAACTAAGAAAATGTTTTCAGCGTTTAAGCATGAAGTAAATGCTACATTGATTCAAAGCTTGGAATTAGTATTTTAAAAAAAATCCCGGTTTTGAAGCTAGTTATAGTTAAAGCTTTATTAATATTTCTTACTCCCAGTGCGTTTAAGCTTGTTTATGTGAGCCTTAAACCGTAACATTTCATTCTTGTATGCCTTTTATTTTAATCTATTTGTTCCTCATTACACACTTGCAATAACCATTCAAATATACGGATAAATTTGGAGCTAGCCCCTGTCTATTTCAAGTATGACATACGCCAATCCCACCTACCTGTTTGGCAGTGCAAGCTGTTTGGTAAATTCAGGGTGATGTGATACGGCAATTGCATAACAAGGAGTCAAGCTAGCACTACTGTCAGGACTGGGAGAGATGAGGGAGGAATGACAGAGTTACAAATAACTGTCCTCAGTGTGGGGTTTTGGTTGTTTCAGTCTATTTTAAATCTTTCAAGCCTGAAGTGCAGTGAAGAAAAAAGGCGACAGAGCTAAGATAAGAAAGCCGCTTTTAACTCTACTGTATCGAAGTTTGAAAGGTCCCTGGCATTCAGAGTCGAGTGCTCTTGAAGGAAATTGCAACTCAAGGAAAATTTGAGTGTTTATCTTGTTGAAGTTTAATTCCATTAGTGCAAGTCATATACTTTTCTTAAAGTGGCACAGAAAATATTTTGGGATCTAACTGAGGGTATTTTCTAATGCCAATTTTTTTTTCAGTGCTTGAAGTAAGATTATCAGCTGAAGGGATCATTTATCAGGCCCTTTCTGCAGTAATGTTTTCATTCTTAAGAAGAAGTGGAAGGAACTGTACTGTTTCCGGCATCTACAGACCGATGAAAGTAATGGACTGACAGGAAAAAAAGAGATCAGTGTTTTGGCTCCAAAGCAGGACACTTTCACTAAGAAGGCACCTTCAACAAGCCTGCATTTGCCTATTAAAATCAGATGGTTCCTCAAACTGTCCTTGCTGTCTTTGGTTGCCACAAAACCTTCTGCTTTAATCAAGGTGCACTTGATGCCTAATGCAGACACCATTAACCCTGCTGCTGCCTGCAGCATACCCCAGACAGCAACAGCAGGGGGAAAAGCAGCTTTGTGGCCTAACCTTATAAATTGCTTAAATCAGCACCTCACAGTTGCCTGCTGTAGAAGGGGCATGCCTATGGATTGTGGAAGGTCAGGCATGTTTGAACTCTTCCGTCAAGTGCTGGGTGAGATCTGGTGTTTCAGGGTAACAGGTCACCTTGGGTACCCTGTGGGACTTTCCAGATACTCCAGAGATAACAAGTTCTGGGCCATTTTCTCAGGTGACTACAGATCTCTTCCCTTCCCCTTGTCCCTAGGTCCTGATGATGCTGAAACCATTAGAAATGTGCATGTAAAACAGGGATATATGGTTGCACGGTACAGGCTTCAGGAAGTAGTTTGGCTTCTCTTGAAGCTGAATAAAAGTGAACAGGAAGAATGCAGTCTCTACCCCTGGTAGCCATAACTCCCCTTTTTCCTCCTTTGGGATGTATCCAGCAATATTAGCTGATACTAACCTGCTGGGCTGAATCTCTCCCAAAGCTACAGTCCAGAAGTATACATTTGTTACAGTAGAAACAGAACAGAACAATTATGAGAAACTAGTTTTTAAAAAAAAAGGAATCAGAGAAACCACAGGGAGCACAAAAGAAAACTTGTTTTTTTTCCAGCTGCAATGCCACTCTGAAGTGTGGTGGACCGATGGGGAACCTATTCCCACCCAGGAAAAAAGCCGTGGGCCTCAGAGTGACGAGTGGCTTTGACGAGGACGGTTGTTTGGTGTAGCCCATGGAGGTGCTGCTGATAGGCTAGTGCAATGACTTTCCTTGGTGAAGCCCCCTCCTCATTTGGGATGCAAATAGCCCTAAAGTACAATCGAGGCCAAGTTCCTTTCCTATCCCAGGCTATGAAGGGCACTGGCATGGGCAGCTTGGACTGAAATTAGCTCCCCCTTTACATGGGGGATCGAATCATGGAACCACTTTATTTTCAATATGAAAACCAGGCAGAGCTCTGGGAGAAGTCAGTGCTATAGCGTGTACTGTTTGCATTTGTGGTCTGATGATAATACAGCTGTTTCCTTGTTGCACTGTTCAGAACAGCTTCTTAGAGAGTATCTTCAGTGCACTGGGAGCCAGCTGGCTGATGATTTGTAACGGCATGGCATAGATGGAAGTACTCATATGGAACCAGTTACATTGTGATGTGCAAGGATGCATCTGAATGCACTCTGTATGGAACAGGAATGTGGTTGTCTAGAAAAAGACACCATCAGACAGAAATATTTTGCAGATATAATTTGGGAGAGTTTAAGGATCTATCCATTTACTTCAAACTCTGACCATAGAATGCCCTGGGTGATTTTATATCTTTCCTAAATTTCTTTCAGGCCCTTTCCCTGATAGTTATTGTATTTCCCAGACTGAATTATATTATACTGATCACTGATTACTTGGGGACTTTCCCCCCCTAAGGGAGAATCATTGTTTGAGCAATTTCAACACACAGAAATGAAAGTGTAGTTAAATGGTATCTCTTTTATTAGAAGATAGCTGTATGCTCTTTAAAAAAAAAACCAAAAAAAACCCAAAAGAAACCAACCATGGATCATGTTAAAATAGATAGGTGACTTCCAGAACTCTTATCAAGTGAAAGATGATGCAGATCTGTGTGATTTTTAAATTTCATTCAGGGCTTTAGGTTTTGCCAAGATGTGGTTAAAGTTTGTGAACTTTTGATTGGTAAAAGTTTCAGTCAAAATTCTCAGTTCTGATTTTTTTTGACAAGTCTTTTGTCATCCAAAAGATAGGAAAATATGGGGATCACACACTTCCATTTAGTATTTTAATTGCTGAGTCTACATTTGGCGGTGTCTCCACCTTAATGGAACTTAATGGCACTGTAATTGCTCGGTGGTGTCACCTCAGATCGATTCCTGATTATGTTCAGGAATAGCACTTTCATGTCTCAACTGAATTCAAACACAGAGACATTCCTGCCAGTGGAGAAATATGGCACAAAACACCTCTTCATCATTCCTGATGATAAACAGGAACACTAATGTCCTGATAATAACTTTCTTTTTTTTTCACAACAGATGTTTTCTTTATTTTTTAGCACATTTGATTAAACTGCTCTCTGGGGCCGGAGAAGCAATTGTACATTTCTATTACAGTAATTAGCCTACATATAGTATTAAAAATTATGTACACTTGAGAAATGCTTATCTTTATTATAGCGTGCGTAAATCATGCTTTACACTTATTTTCTTTTAACCAGAGTGATTGCTAATGAAACTAACTGTTCTAAATCAGAGTTGTTCTTTCTGAATGAGTTGTCCCACAGAAAATACAGAGATCTGTTCCACAACCAAGGAGGGCAGCGAATGTTAAAGTTCACAGCTATGAAGAGGAGACCTCTGATTAAGAGAAGCTCTGAAGTGTGTACACATAGAGTCACACATTTGGTGGCTTGCCTGGAGGCATTGTGCTGAATAAAAACATCCTCAAGTGCAGGCAGGAAAGAATTCAAGCATCTGAAAGCAGCCTGAAATATGAACCATGTAGCATTAATGATGCCCTTGGTGTTGGTTGTAAATCAGCCTCACTGGTTGCTGAGACATGCAGGTTCACAGAGGGGTCCCTAAGACAGTAATCACAGAATGGTTTGGGTTGGAAGGGACCTTGAAGACCATCTAGTTCCAACCCCCCTGCCATGGGCAGGGACACCCTCCACTAGACCAGGTTGCTCAAAGCCTTGTCCAGCCTGGCCTTGAACACTTCCAGGGGTGGAAGGAGGGAGTCTCAGCAAAATCTGGTGTCCAGGGGCAGCTGGTTGGAGCCTGGACGCCTTCTGGTCCTTGGGTCTGTGAGAGCCATGAGCTTGGACTCTCCACTTCTCTACAGTTACTGCTCATATCAGAGAAAAGAAATCAACCTTTGAAATTAGAGGTCAAAAGGGGAAAAAAATAGGTAGAAGTCTAGTTTTCTTTCCTTTTTACATGCCAGGAACCAGACCTCTGTAGGCCAGGTCAGTTCTTTATGAGTGAAGTTGTCCTTGGACAATTTCAGTGCTCTTGCAAGCAGCTGAAATCCTGAAAGTACTTTTAAAAGGCAAGGCAAAGCAAAGCTGGTGTTGCAAGTGTCACAATACGAAGTGCAGTTCTGACAAGCTTTTTCTTAGTGTCTTGTCTCCAGAAAGCAGAGATAAAAGATGGAAAAGAACATGAAATCATATGCACAATGCTTCATGCCCCCTCTCCTGTGGTGATCTAAGGATTTGTTTGTTCACTTTGATAACCTTAGTAACTGAACTCCAGTGTCTCACATTTTGAGCTTGAGCTGATCAAATACTCCAAGCTGAAATTGTCACTTCTCATGAAGCCAGCTGACAAAGTCCTGTTGTGGTGTGATGATCTGGGAGTCTTTTAGCAATCCCTGTTGGAAGCCTGCTGTTTGACTTCTTGTTGAAATACCTTTATTGTCTTATCTTTTCAAAATGCAGCCTTTTGTTCTCTCATGGGATGTTATCTGTCAATCATCCAAACTCCATGCTGCTTTGGTGATTAGCTGTTTTGTGATCAGAAACCAGGAAATAAAAAGGTGAACCCTGCTGTTAACTGAAAAGAGAAAGCTGAAGTGAAATTACTGAAGAGCATTGGAGACCCAAATTTCATCTGCGCATGAGGGGTCCAGCTTCAATACTAATGCACATTTTCAGCCTATGCTGGCCAAGAAGCTGGTCCCTAAGCTGGGGCAGAAAATATGGTTGGAAATACATGAGAGCTAATGTTTTCCCTGGGTTAAGGAACAATATAGACCAGCATTCAGACAATCTCAGAAAAGATCTGGAAGATCTATGTGTCTTTGCAGAATTCATATTTTGGCTCTCTAACTTGAAAATTGTCTTCTGCCTCTGTGTCTTGTCACTGACATCATTCCTACTGTGCCTCAGGATGTGTAATCCTGTTGCAGCCCAGGGGTCAGAACTGCAGCCCAGCATCTGCCCCATCAGGCTTGACTTTGCTCAAAACAGGGGAGGATCTTCATACAAATGAGGTAAATGGGATTAGTCCTATTGAGTGAATTGCAAACACTTTGATCTAAGCCTTAGACTTTCAATTGCATATTTAACTGTGTCACTGAGAAACTGGTGTCTCTAGATCCACAGGAGTCTAGGGGTTATTTTCTTGTGCCAATAGTTTATGTAATTTCAAGGGCTAAATTTAGTCTTTGCCCAAATGGACATAATTGAAGTTACTTCAAAAAATGAAGGAAGAACATTTCATTTAAAATCAGGTTTTTAGATGGCAGAAGACAATTAAGATAGATTAATTCTGGTTCTTATACCGTGCAGTATTCAAAGCATTTTCATTTATCATGATTTCAGATTGTCAAGTATTCCAGATGAGCAGCAAAAAAACCCCAGAGCTGCTGATAAATTATATTCTCTAATTCATTCATATCTAATGTGTGCATCTACAGAAGCATTTGAATATGCTTATTCTGCTTATTAGTTACAAGTATTAATACAAAACCTCATGATAAACTGTACATTTATTCTGAACCTACCATCCACATTTGGATGGAGAAGGAACTTCTTCCCTGTAAAATCCCCCAGGGACTGAGCAATTGGATAAACTCCAGACCACCCACCTGGAATCAAATCTGGGAGATGCAATTACTTTGCAGATGGTGATTCAGAGTGACAGTCATGGCCTTTTTCATTACTTTTATGGTATGTAATGAGAAAAAGAAGACTGAGAGACTGTTGGTCCAGTAGGATCCTCCTGCCTTGTTTTCTCTTTCATAAGGCAGTGTGGAAAGCCCTTCCACTATCTCATATCACATTTCTAGTGTGTGGGTTTTTTTTTTATTTTATTTTTTTTATTTTTTTTTTTTAAGTGGAGGAAAATTCATTGTTACATCCTTGGACCACAATGCATTTATTGTGGAAACTATCTTTCCCTCTTCTTACAGTAGAACCATATCTTGTAAGAGTCGATTAAAGCCCCTGAAGCATATCCTTTTATTCACAGATCACAGTTGCTCCTCACAGTAGTCCTGTTGTGGAACTATTCCTGCAGCAGCTATTATTGGAGAAAAGGACAGCGTACACTGGCTGCCTCTCTGCTTTACTTTGCTCTGCTCTGCTGTAGTCTATGCTACTCTACTACTTAACCCCTTGATGCACTTCAGCCATCGTCTAATCTGAACATATTCTCATCATGAGACATGTGCCAGATCTACTTCTCTCTTTGTTTGTTTGTTTGGGACTTTTTTTGCCCTTTTTCATAGTTTATGCTGTCCATGTGAATCTAAGAATGAAAACAGTGATGAAGCATTTCCTTGTTATACATATATAAGCTTTATATATATTTCTTACCATTGGAAAGAAAGTGAACATTTGCAAACACATCTGGAGGTGATCTGTCAGTTTGGTTCATAGCCAGCAGGCAAGGGTTAGTGTAATCCTTTCTACAGGCCTTGTAAGTCTTTGGAAGAGTACACTGCAAAGGATCTGAGTTGTCAAGACAAGAATAGCCTCCGTTCCTGCTTTTTTATGATCTCAGATGAATATGGGATGCTTGAGAAAGAAATAGGGTGTTGTATATAGTGCAAAGCTTCTCCTCTTTCTACAGAAACCATATTAATTGAATAAGTAGACCACTGCCTGCAATAATTTTGTTACAAAGAGCTGTCAGTGTGCGGGGAATACCCCTGTGTGGCTGTCTGTTGTCATTTATCAGAGGTACATTTTAAACATTTTAAAGATTCAGGAAATGTTTGGGTGTTTTTTTTGTTTGTTTTCTTTTTTTCTCTCCCGCATCTGTATCGTTACAAGCAGTGGAAATTTTCTTGGAATCAGTGAGTAAACTCAGAAAAGTAATGTGATTCCTTTCTGTGGCTTTGGTCAATTCTGATAATTTAACAAGTTGATGTACTGTTTTGCAATTACTGTTGAGTAGAGATTCTAAGTCTGGACCTACATTTTAATCACTAAAAAATTCAGAAGCACACATATATTTTATTTGAACTTGTGTATCAAATAGCTTCAGTAGTGAATATTTGTTAAACAAAGGTGGTTGTCCTTACAACTTGAACCATTTGGAGATAGCTTCTGTCTAAAAAGAATTTCAGTTAATATATCCTCTACAATGAATGTTGCTAAGCATTCATTTTTATAAAAGTTCCTTGATGTTACTCTTGAGAACAGATCAAAAAGAGCAAATCTACTATAAAAGAAGATGGTATGTCAGTACTTTCTCAAATGTATGGTGTTGATTACGAACTGCAGCTGTACAATTCATGGACAACCCATCAAATATACATTTATGAACCCATCTCCTTGGATTTGGCCGTAATAGAAGACGATTCAGTTGTTGCCTAACTTTAAGTATATGCAAAAGCCCCTCCAGCCCCAAATCAGCAGTGCTTTCACCTTGACTGGACAAAATGCCTACAGGTACATAGTTGGATTTTCTCTGTATGGATTGTTTAGTTCGACTCCTGGTATAACAATTGGTATTGCAAGTCCAAAACTAAAGCTGGGTGGAAATCTGATCATTCATTTCATAATGATCCCATGTTTTGGAATGTTTCCATTCTGAAAAGCAATTTAGAAAAGAAATGTTCACCAGTGAAATGAAGTGCTGAACAAACAGTAGCAGGGGCTAACCCAAATCCTTTCCTTGAAAGGATGAAAATGATTCATACCAAGTTTGATTTATATCCTGCACTATAAAATAGTAGAATCTGAAGGTATAAAATTCCTGCAAGGAAAAATATTCACAAAGATCTTGCTGTATTTGTTTGCCAGAATGAGAAATACACCCCACACTTCGGTTTAATTGGTCTCAGAACATGCATTTTCTGTTGAGAAACAACAAAATAATGTATATTTGATTTAAGAATTAATAAACTGTGTGAGATGAGGAAAAAAATTAAAGTCTTTCATCAATAACAATGGAAATTAATGAATCAAGCCTAGCTTTGGTGCATGCAAGTGTTCTGTTATCATTAGGAGAAATAATCTGTTATAAACATACACCTTTGCTGCATTTGGCTTTTAATTCCATAAAGCCATCTCATTTTTTCAGGCACCCTGAGCAGGCTTAGGAAAAGCTGTGCCACTGCACATGTTTTTCAGGAGCTTAATGATAAAAAAAAAAAAAAGAAGAAAAGAGGAAAAGTTCTGCTTTTAGCATTCAGCACAGAAAGAGATTGTGAAGAGGCAAAAACCTGATAGCCATTTGGTGCAGGAATGGTATCCCTTGTTCTGGGTTCCTGGTGGGATAAGAAAATGCAGCAGAGGTGATCTGGTCCCCTTGCTGAGTCACTGCCTAGCCTTGGCTGGAGCTGAGACACCACCGAGCTCTGTTGTAAGTCACCAGGCAGGAATGAGCCGAGGTGATTTGTAAGGCTGTGGTGCAGGACAGGGCTTGGGAACCATCAAGGGTCTGCAATGCACCATGTGGGGACAGTAGGCATATGCTTCTCTTGCCTGAGGGCCAAGAGGTTTGAAATATCCATTTAACTACTCATAAAGACATGCAAGACTGAAGTGTCACCACTTTTCAGGGACTAACAATGTTAAAAGTATTAAAATGCCTGTAGAGTGCCTCACACCACTTCTGCAGCTCTCCAGAACATGCACAATCCTGGCCACCATCCTGCTATGCTGACGCCGTTCACAGAAGAGTTGGCTGGGGAAACCCCTAGCAGATAGTCAGTCGAGGACAGAGGGATTTTCTGACAACCAAGAAGCAGGGGCTGAGAGGAAGACTGCTAACCTTTTGAGCAGTTTTCTGATATCTCTCAGAATTTATTTACTAGGTTTTAACTGTTACCTCACAGCGTTCAGCTGGAACTAATGTCCATAAGTCTTGGAAACTCAAATTCTTGAAATAACAAAGTAAATAGAAAAAGGGCTTTTCTGAGAACATCTTTGATGAAGTTTTAATTCCTTAATGTGTTAGAATTATGTAGAAAGTTTAACCATCGGTAAGACACCAAAATCAAACAATTTCAGTCCTGAAGAGCGAGAGACAGAATCTGGAAGGATGTATAATACCAGCAGTAGCAAGGGAGTTAATCTCCAGGTAACATCTTCCTTCTTGTCCTCATTTATCTTCATTGCCTATGTCACCAGTATATTTAGCCCATTGTATAACACCCTGTTATCCATATTATTATGGTCTGACACATACTGTAAGACTAGCACCAGAGAAGGAAGTTCACAAGCCTTATGCCTGGTTTTTGACATTGATGTTTAGGATATTTTAAAACACACACAGCACATACCACTTCTTCCTCTGTGATTCAGCTCCTTCCTCCCCAGCTATGACCTTCCCCATCATGTACAATCTGTAACAACTTTTTTCCGTCTTCAGTCTTGCTTCAGCATCAGAAAGACCTTTCCACGACCATCTCCTCTCTGCACGGTCCAGATGGAAACTCACAGTGATTTGTAGGAAGGAAAGAGAATGACAAAGGTGATGCAGAGTGAGGTTGTGAAAGCACAAGCGGACAAGAGGTCTTGCTGAAAGCCATATCTCATGAGCACCTTGACTATCCTTTGGCACCAGAAACATGGACAGATGCCCTCTGGACCTTCAGAAATTATTTACCCAGGTCTTGTCATGAGGACTGTCATGTCCCCAGAGTGCTGAAAAATTACGGCTAGTGGGAGACATGACCCCTGAGTCTTGCTCTCTAAACATGGTGGTGTTGTCATGACATTTCCTCCTACTCAATTTGAGTCCTTGATGGTCAGAGCCATGCCACCTGACCACCATCTTCCCACTTTATTGTCATTAATTACTTATTTTCCTTTTAAGTCCAAATCTTCTATTTCATCTCCCACAATTCTTCTTGTCTGTGAGTTTTAGTCTGTACTTTTGAAAAGAATAAATCCATGAACAGCTTTATTTCACCTGTCAGAGATTTCATTGCAAAATATAAATAAAATGTTCCATAAGAGCACATTTTTACTTCTTATAATGTGAGACAAAGCTGGAGTGAAACAGATCTCACCCACTGGAAGGCAAAGCCCACACACTCATAATGATTCATTAAATCATCTGTCGTACTTTCCTGAGAGTCCACGAGAAGTTACACAAAACACCTTGAAATTGGCATTTCCACCACACTTGAGAAGTCACAGCCTGGCCAGATGTCCCTGCTGCCTGCCCTTCTGCCAGCCCATGTCTTGCTGGCTACTCCCAGCTCCCCTCAAATTTAGCTGTCAACCAAAACACATCACCTGCCTGCCGGCCATCCAAACATGTATCCACCTCTCACATGCTTGGGAACTAAATATCTCCTTCATAGATTCATGGAGTAATTTGGGCTGGAAGGGACCCCCGAGGTCACCTGGGTCAACCCTTGCTCTGTGGCCCAAAGAGGGGCAAGAAGCAGAGGATCATAAGGCCTCCTGAAGCAACAGGGGACTGTCAACACCACTGGTGATCATATCTACTGTGGGAGCAAGTTGCACTCTTGTCATTGAATGGAAGAGACACAAAGGCAGTACCAAAGAAAATACATTAAGAAAGAACTACAGTGGGAAGCCAAATTGCAGGAAACAGTGTTTTTCCTCTGTATTCAAATGCAACAAACCCAGGATCCTTCAAGCTATCCTGCCTCCTGGCTTTCCTATTGCCAACTACATCATCATCTCTGTATGCAGCTGTCGCCTACTCCCAGCATCTCAGGGGTTGTCCACAAAAAAAAGTGCTCATTTCTCCTGAGGAGCTTACTGACTTCACTGAGGGCTGAGTGCCTCATTAAGACCCAGGATGGGACATTTGCTTGGGTCTTCACAGAGAGCTCTGAGAGGGCTAAAGCTGGTAGATTCAATGATGTCAGCTGGTGCAAGCTGGTGCAGGTCCAGCTGAGAATCCAACCTGTAAGAGAAAATTAAACACACAGGCAGGGGGACATTGTTTAGAAACCCAGTGCAGGTGAAAAGACAGATTACAAAAACCAGGCAGACCAAGGGGACAAAAAGTCTTTAAAGCTTACAATACAGCAAAACAAATACTTATTCAGTATTTGCTCCAGCAATCATGTGAGCCACAAACTTCACACCTTTAAAAACAGCCTGAGCATTAATTGTCACTATATAGTTTCACAGATACAATCCTTATGCTGACACCTCTTTAATTTTCTTTTACAAGACCACAATTAAAGTCCATGTCTTTCTGAGCTGGACAGCATTCAGGGGTCTTGCAAGAAGTACAGGGAAAGGCATAGGAAAATTGATGGGGTTCCTCATTCATATCCATGCTCTTCCTCCATACCAGCTAATTTGAATGCAACTTTATGCAGTAGATAATGTCACTGGCAGAATTACAGTCTGCTTTGCTTTAAATGTCATGTTGGTACCAAATAAAACCACAGCCTTCTTGCCCTGGGCTTTGAAGCTCATAAAGATGTTGTCTATGCAGCTGAAACTCGCAGAGACCATGTCAGTGTTTCAGCAGCAAAGCTATTTTAGGAGAATGATACAGTGCTTCCAGTCAGGTTGCACAGATTTTGTATAGCCATGCAGTAGATATCCCCATACAGTGCTGAGGGCTCCTGCAGTAGCAGAGTCTGTAGGACAGATCTCTGCTGATAAGCAATTCCAGCACCAACCCCAACATGATCAACAGAGGATGTTTGAGAGCTTGCTGATGGCAGTGAGTGGTACCCAGGTTAGCTCGCACAAAAAGATTTTGTTTGACAGAAACCACGGTGCTGACACTCCTTGTGTGAATGACTCCTCTGAAACCTATGGGTCAACTCACCCTCTGATAGCTCTCTCGATGCTGATGTTTACTTCTGCTTCAGGATTATGTCTCTGGGATCCACAGACTCTTCTCTTTAGTCAACAGGCAGACTGTCTCCCTGTTTCTTTTACGTAAGGAGTGCAAGTGGCTTTTTAAGCAGTATTTTAGGTGCAAAATCACAACCAGGAGCAGGCTTGGCTTTTACAGAGAGATGTCACGCAACTAAGTGGTTAAACTGGCTGGCTGGAATACAGTAATAGTGGATGGAGGAAACAATTTCTCAAAATCTTATTTTCCAAAGCTGCTCACCAAAACATTGTGCAGAAGAGGCTGTGCCCCTCCACCACAGTTGGAGCTGGGGTCCTGGGAGGACCCCCGACAGCCCTTGATGCCTCTTGTTACCCCCATCTTCCTGACACCTGCCTGGAGAATGGAGGGACATGTCCCGGGGCAGAGACCAGCTGGCAGTGGCAGTGCAGACCTTGGACAAACCTGGTGTCTCAATCCTGCCCTCTGTTATCAACAGCAACAGAGGGAAAAATGTGTGGGGACAGGGAGGAGAGAACAACCTGATTTTTCCAAAGAGCATCCCCTTCTGCCTTTATTGTTATTGAAAGATGAGGAACATTAATGGAAAACTCCTTTAAAAAAAAAAACACAAAAAAACAACCACTACACTTTTAAAATTCAATGTTCTGACCAGTTCTCCAAGATGGATTATGTTAATTTGTGGCATTTTGAGGCACATTAAAGGAAATGAGAGACGTCTGAGTGGATTCTTCTGATTTCTCATCCTTCTATGTGCTTTTGTGCTAACCCTGGCAATGTACCGAGCATGGACGGGAAAAGCATTAGAACAGCTTTTGCAAAAGTCATGTTGTCCCATGGGAGTGAAGATCAGGAGCACGACAAAGAGAAAAAGGAAAGAAAGGTAATGCACAGATCAATTTAAATTCAGAATCTGACCTGAGACCCAATTAAAATTGAAGCTCAAATGTTAAGCAGAAATTACTCAATTTTCTTTCAAGTATCCCACCAAAACAGCACAGGATGGAAATGCTGGAAATAAGAAGAAAACTACCTGCAGGCTTTAAATACAGTGAAATATTTACAACAGCACATCACTTGTGAATGATGACACAAAAATACTCTGGAAAGATGGCTGTCAGAGAGAAAAATTCAGAAAGCTGGAGTCACAGGCAGTGCCACGAAGCCTGAGTATTGCAGGACTGGTGTGTACAGTCCATACCTGAGAAAGTGAGGCATATTCGTACTGAGCATGTGGACAGGTTTGTGGGTGGATGCTCTTAGAGGTGTTTGTGCCTTTGTGGAAGACGTTCCTAACCTCAGCAGGCGAGGAAGTTACCAAACACTGATTGGGACTCAAGTTACTGGAGAAAGCAGGCAAAACCAGATCTGACTGCGGGAGGAGAGGAAGGAAGGGACTGGGGAGAAAAAGTGGATGCTGTTTGCCAGTTGAGGATGGACAACAACCTCCTGGGCTTCCAGGGAGAGCACTAGCACACAAGGAAGAAAGGCAGCTGGGTTGACTAGGGTGCTGTGGCTGCAGAGGCTGGAGATTGGGTGGTGTGGATTTGCCCTGAAGGTGGTGGGATTATGGCTGTGTGAACAGCTCATGGGTTGAGTTGCCTGTGTAGTGCTATTTCAGCACACCTTTTACCAAGAGTCGTTAGTGGTATTTTTAATAAGTGCCTGAGAACTGCTGATAGATCTATTTTTCACATTTTAGCATCATGGGGGAAAGAAAAGACAGAAAATGTATCTTTATTTTTGCTACTCTGAAATAATATTTTCCATGAAATTGACTTTTGGAGTAAAGCATGAACTGTTTTCTGTTTCAATTGATCTATGCAGCTCCAGACATACCCACCTAACAACATTATGTATGCATCTCTCATCAGGACACTTAATGTACAGTGTACCTGGAAGAATTATAATAGAGTGATATAAACAGTGAGGTAAGGTAACTCTACCACTGGTAAAAATAGTTTCTATTTAAGGAAGAAACTGGTATTTACAGAGTTTTACTGACTTTTGAAGGAAGAATTAATTCAGAGCAGAAATATCCCAGAGGACATGTCTCTTATCCATGCTATCCAGTTACCCCAGCCCTCCCTGGTGCATGGGGTACCTGGCTCTGGTATCGGTGTTGCAAGGTGTTCCTGAGCTAGGCACCAAGGCTGCCCAGGCTCCTCATTTTCAGAAAAAGATCTCATTTTGACTAAAGAAGTCACCAGTGGATTGCTACTCCCCGAGGAAATCACTGCAAAGGCGAGTTATCCTCACTGATAAAAAACACATTTAGTTTCACTTCTCCTAGCTGTCAGCTTCTACATCTTTGCTGGCTATTTTGAAACATTGAGGAAAATGCTTTCCTTAGCCAATGCTACAGAAACTGTAAATAAGACCACTTTCAATCTTGTAATTTTTCCTGGGTCCTTTCATTCATTTCTCTCCTGTTTATCAGTACATTTCTTAAATGGGGGATACTGAAATTAATTCAGCCTCAATACTTAGTTTCTACAAGCAGTTTTTCAGGAGTGCGCATGGACACCATTTCCTGGGAGAGCGACGGGGAGAGATATCACCATCAGTTCCTTAACTGTTCGATGGATATTAGAGAGTCCAGTATCACGCATTTTTGATTCTGCCTCATCATTTAAAATTTCCTCATTCTCAGAAGAGCTATCTGTGTGTAGAGAAGCTTTCTGTTCTGCTTTCTCACTCTATTATAAATAATATTTGGCTTTTATATAAACTGATTTTTTTATTTAATTTTATTTCTTCACAATTTTCTTACAAACACTCTCCTATGAAGGAAAATATTTACCTTGTGTATGTTTGTAACATATCAGATGAAGGGCAGAATTATTTGGGACTTATATATCAGGAGACCTGTCACATAAAAGAATACGTTTTCTATTTTTACTGCTAGCAAAACATTATGATTTTTAACCAGTCTCAGAGCATCATGAGCTTTCATTCATAGATTTAGGTGAGGTTTGGTTTTTTGTGTGTGTGTTTTTATTTTTTTTCCTCTGCAATAAAAACCCAAAGTAAATAAAAGCCAAGGCTCCAAGGGTAACCCACCTCCCCTACAGAAGTTGCCCTGTTCCATCCACAGCTCAGTCGGACACCAAAGGCTGCTCTTGCTGCAGGATCGTATTTTATTAGTTCCACTAGGCAAAGGTATTCTGAAATGATAAAAAGAACAGTGCTATGCTGCACTGAAGGAAAGAGAAAAAAAAGCACAGTCATTGTGTTAGCAGACATTACAAAATCTGTGTAAAAAGTAAAAAGCAGATTAATTCTGAGTCGTGGCTCAAATTATTACACTTTTTCTTAAGAAAGCTCACACCACAAGGTTGTAAAATGTATACTAAATTCTAGAAATATTATATAGATTTAAGACAGAGAGAGTAATTTCAATTTCATGTGTGATTTAGTTGTACTACTTTAGTTTAGGTTCTGATTCTTAATATTGCTGGATTTCCAGCTTCACCTTTATACATAAGCTTTCTGCTTAATTTAAATAAGTACAGACATAGCAGCTCAGAGAGCAATGCTGCTTTCAAAATAATTAAACAAAGGAACCAGGAATGCAATTTTTTTTTCATTTGAATTGAGTCTGGCCTTGTTGCACTCCCTGACAAGTGTGATTTTACAAAAGCTGCCTTGAGTTGTGCTACCACTGACTGGACATCTTGGCCCTGAGAGCTCCTTGCCGCACTGTCTGTCCTCTTTTTTTTGTCCACTGCAGTTACAAGGAAGGTTCTTTCTGTACTTGGCCTAACAGATAAATAATAAAAGTTGTAAGAGGATTTTGGTGAAATGCTTTTAGCATTTGGATTTTTCTCTTAACTTTTTATTCCTTTTGTTTGTTTGTTTTTATGTCCAGATTCTCATTCATTCCATACTCTTAGGTATCATACAGTCAGAACTTTCTGGGGAATTTTGGTGTCTGCTCACAGACAATTGTTTCAGGACAAAAAGAAATTCCATTTGGTTTATGCTTGCAATTATTTCACATTTGAATTTTGGTATTGCTTAAGCAGGCAGGCCATAATAATCCTTGTGCCTATAGAAAATCCAATCTTAGCATAATTATGTGTTACAAATAAATTTAAAATAGCATATCTGGACACAAAAAGTCAAAATTTGCACTCTGTGATTTAAATTAAAGATTTACATTTGTTCCTTTTCCCTAATGCCTTACTGTAATAAGATTTGGTCTGACAAAGTACATAATATATTTTATCAGAGCAGACCTCACATTTAAAACTGATCTTACGCTAGATTGCTTTGCTGGCTTCTGAATCATATTAAAATAAGCCCCAAATAATATTGCAATGCTTTATCTTATCTTTCCTCTATGCTTAACATGATTATTATAGGCATATATTTTTCATATTAAGAAATTAAGATTCAGGACCAAAGTTATATCTTCTGCCTTGTTCTAAGCCACAGAGGACTGAGAAATCATTCCAAGTCTTAATCTGCAGTTGGCACTTTATGATAGAAAAAAATCTGAACACATGTTCTAGGCAAAAAATGACCCCACTAACTGTTTCCTGTTTCTTCAACATGCATTTTTACCAAAGGCAAAAATACTGCGTAAGTGTTGCAATGTATGTAACACAGCAGGAGGCAGAACATTTAGACAGATAAATAACAGCTGGGGTATAATTTTGAGTATTTGTACCAACTTTTTTCCCTTAAACAACTGTGGTTATAGGTATTTCTACCTCTTTTCTGGGAAGGATATTCCAGAACGGAGAAGTTTCCCTGTAAGAAAATCATTCTTTCTTGCCAGCTTGCACGGTTATTTCATTCATTTCCCACCTGTTTTGCCCCCACGCCCCCAGCACAGCTTGCCTGCTCAGCACTGACAAGCCCTGCTTGCTTGACCCAAGAGCTCACACCCATGAGGGGACTTAAGCGACTGGGACTCCTAAATCTCTTGGGCACTTCTGACATTTTCCTGCAGGTCTCTGTGACAGAGGCTGGACGCAGGTCGGTCTGTGAACAGCAAACTCAGTGCTTTTGCTGTGGCTGTGATGTACTGCCTGTGCAGAGCAGATGTATTCAGTGCATCAAGATCTCCATCTAATTGGATCTGGTTTTCCAGAACATCAGTTTGCCTATTGATCTTGGTAGTCCTCATTGTCATAACATTTTAACATCACCTTTTAATACATATTAGCAATCAAATTTCCTGTACAAATAATCCGAACAGAGCCCATTCATTCTTCCACTGCTGGGGAAGGCAGCACAGTCCTCTCTGATTATATTTTCCTGATGGAAATGCAGAGATGCTCGCTTTGAGGAAGATGCGACTTGACTCAGCATGGGGTTTTGCTGTAGATCTGTACAGGGTATCAGTGGAATAGTCTGTGGAACATTGTTCATTGATTTTTTTTTTTTTTTTTTAATAGGACACAAAACCTTCTCAGCTGTTTTATTGAAAGAAAAGGAGTCAGTTCAAGCAAATAGAAGAATGGGTTTGTTTTGAAATCTTTCAATCTCTGATTAGCTCAGGCAGCACCACACAGCCTACTGGTCCCTCTGGAAGCTGGGTCTTGCGTGTGGCACAGCAGACAGGGCCAATGCAGGCAGGGTAAGCAGCTCCCTCCGCTGTACACAGTTACCATCACTTATAGCAGACTGCTATGTATCACATCTACTGGGAGAGACAAAACTGTGGCCATGATGCTCCCCTTAGTTTCATCCAAGGCAGGTGTTCACATCTAAAGCTACAACACACCGAAATACATTGCCTTCAGGCATATATCTCACCAAATGTTCGTGGTTGTTTCTGAGGGCTCCATACTTTGCAGAACCAAGTCCTAGAGCGTTAAGACTTCATATAAGAAAAAAGTTATAAATCCAGGAAATCTATTTTACATTGTGATATCCTCCAAGCTGAGCCCAGCCAGACTGCAGCACTGAGATCTACAGGTATTCCCTCTTGGCTTCACCCTTGTTTCTGGTGCCCAGAATACCTCCTATCACCAGCAAGGAAAGAGAAACAAAACATCCGAATTTCCCTGTAACTCACAATCTTTAAACAGTGATAGATATCTAAACCTACTGCTGAGAACTTTGTATTTCCCAATAGATGTCAATGAAGGGAGGCATTAGGAAAATATCAAAGACAGATGGTCAAGTCCTTTGTAAGATGCACAGAAAATTACTGCTGGTCTTCAAATTTCACATTGTAATAGTCACCAAAAAATACTACTTTTTTGGAACAGGAAGTGCTCTATGTTCATAGAAAAGTGTCAACACAAAAAGTGAAGAAGACATCTGAAATAATTTGTCACTTTGGAAAATTTAGAATTAAGTATTTATGTCCTTAAAGAAGGCTGCAGTATGAAGAAATCTGAATTATATGCATCTTTTAAGAACTTTTTTTGTTTTGTTTCTTTGTTTATATGTGAGTTCTTTTTGTTTGTAACAACGAATATAGGAAGCTATTAAGATATATCAAAGATGTCTGATAGTCATTCAGGAAACCACAGCAACATTAGATTTATAATAAACTCAGTGCACAGTACAGCTTAGCAAACAGGCAGCAGACCTTTAGGAGCACAATAATTGCATGGATTCTAATTAATTTATTAAAATAAAATTGAATAGAAGAATCCTTTATGAACAGATCCTTCTTCTTCAGTCACGTGCCGTTCTGACAGTATTTAACTTCTGCAAAACATATTTGTTTTAGCAGCACCATTAAATAACCTTCTGAAATTAATTCCAGCACTCAAACCAGCATAAAACACTTGTCTGAAGGTAGGCTGTAACCTTCCAGTAGGCTTAATTCATGCTTGATTTCATTAAAAGTAATAGACACATCAATCCGTTTACAGGTTAGGTACCTTATGCTGTTTACATTTTTAATCTCAGAAATATTTGACTGAAACGTCTAATAATCTTTTGTGTGTGATGTGCTTCAGGAAAGGCATAAATCACATGCTTGAAGTCTCTCTATTTCTTAGAGTTAAGCAGAAAAAATCACGATAAACCCTACATTAACTAAGCAATGATGATACACCTTGCTGTAGCAGCGCTCGCTTTCTCAAGGTATGTGGGAAAATTCTGCAAAATTTTCCAGAAAAACCCCAAGAGGATTTGAATGAGGGATGTTGCCCATCACCCCAGTGTGTGTGTGACCAGGGCAGCCCCAGTGACTTGCACGGGAGCTGCATTGACACATGCCCTACGTGCTGAGCTGCAGCCCCAGCAGTCTTGGCACCAACCAGGCAAACACGGAAGGAAAGGCTCAATCCATGGGAGTTTTACTCTGAGCTTTGGAGAAGGTGGGTTCCCCTCAAAAATAAATGAATAATCCATGCAATAGGGTTTTAGTTTCTAAAGTAGGGACTAATGTTTGATATCAAAGAGCTCAGAATACAGATGGTGTTGCGTATTTTTATTAGATTCTGTACTATTTTTGGTCTGGAGAGACTTTTTTTCCTTGACTTAAATATAAATGAATGACCTAATATTGTTGGACTGTAGGAATTTTAAATATGGTCAAACCTGAATGCATTCAAGGTGCTCACTGATAAAATTATAAATTTTTAATTTTAGTCTTTTCTTTTCTTACATGACAACTAATAAAGGATATGTGCAGTTCTTTCCCCTCCCAAATATTAGTATTTTTAATACGTTTATTAAAGACCTGCATTTTTAAACCATTCTTTTATTTAGAACTCATCTTTTATATTCTGCCTCAGCCTCAAAACACAGCTTTTGACCTTCCTGTGGCCTGCAGCAGTTGTTTCCACACCAGCCATAGAGGGACAGGCTTAGATGGGAAAGCGGGCACTGGATGAGGACTTTGGGGAATTTGAACTCAGGTGTATGTGTGGTTATAGAGGAACAAAGGTGAAATAGTCATTCCAGCCAGCAAGCAGAACAAATTACACTGGGAAATATGTGCTGTAGATACATATTGGCTGTGGAGACAAGTTTCCATGTATGCTGTCAAAACTACCAATTATTGGAGGAAGGCTGTGCCCTCTGCCTACTGGCTTAAATACCTCAGATGCACAGCAGAAGAATGTGTAACACTTACGATGCAAACATAAGGATGGCACAGGGTCATACAAAAGTTTGATGTTGAGTAAAGCAATCCACGGGTCCTCTCAGCTTAGAAGGATTCTCTCCTTCTCCTGTGAGAGAAAGGGAGCTGACACTTGGCTTGTCTGGTTTTGCTTTGGGTTTTTAGTGACTCCCTTCTTGATTTCTGTATGTTTTGCTTAGAAAATTTAGGGAGAAGAAAAACTGCTCCACATTTAGCCTAATCACAAAAAAAGTCTATGATCTGAAAAGCATTTTGCTAATGCAGTGTCTCCAACATGGATCCAGCCGGGGCTCTTCCATGTGGCAATTGTGTTGATACTGAAACCTTCCTCTGTCAGAAACGGGAAGAAAATCTTCACTTGGATCACATGTGTTTTTACAGAGATGATCCTGATGATTACTCCTGACCTTAGGTAACATCCTGCAATCTCCTGTTCTCTGGTTAATGCAGTTTAACTCCAGTCATTCTTATTCACACACGTTGTGTATTTATGAGTAGACTGATTAACACAACAATTTCACCTGATGGATTGTCACTTTGTGGAAAGTAGTTTTCTATCAAAAGGAAATAATTATATTCTTGATGCCCTATAATAAGTACAAGTTTCAAGAAGTTGATAATAGGGATTGCAGTAATTAAATCACAAACATAAACAAATGAGAAATTAAACCCAATCATTTCCGCAACAGCTGTGCTCTACCTATAAGCTTATCTCCAAAAACAAATTTACTTGTCATTGTACAAAAGCAGACTGTGCAAATTCTGCTTAGCACTGCAGATTTGTCTCAGAGACACGTCTTTATAGGAAATAAGGAAGACTCTCAAGCACAGGTTTCCTGGGGATCTCAAAAAAACCAAAGACCACTTTCTCTCTCCTCCACCCTAAATCTTGCCCAGTTCAGCACATGTTCTGTGTCATCTGACGCAGGAAAATTTGGGAAAACATCGTGCAGCTCCCTCCCCTCTCCATCTCCCTCTGACTACACCTAATACATTTCTGCAGGACAGAGCAGACACACACTAACTTGGGTAATGGCCCGAGCACCAATGTCAGTATGGAGTTACATAACAGAGCTGACGTTACACCATCACTTGTTTACATGCCCAGGCTGGCTGTATCTGTGTTAAAGCTACATATACCATGCAGGCTGGATGCAGCTGCACTGAGGGAAGGGAAGGGACAGGTTATATGATCCAGTACACACATTTTGCCCCTGCGGGGGAATTAGCCTCACCTACTTTAGATTCATCCCCTGCACAGCTACCCAGTTTTGTCATAAAACCACCCTTTCAACAGTTATGCTGCTCTAAAAATTTCCATAACCACAGGCCATACCACTGGTGGGACCAGACAGGGTCTCAAAACCCTCTCCCACATTTTCTAGCCATGCCTGTAGCTGACACCACATCCTACATAACTGTGCGGTCCTTTATCTCTAGTCAGCAAAGCTTCTGTTGCAGATTGCTCAAGCAAGGGATTTCAGGACTGTGTGATCCCGCTGGGAAGTTGCCATTGCTCAGCACTCCAGCGGTTGTACACAAGCTCTTTATGCACCCACACAAGCTCTTTATGCACCCACACAAGCCTGGGAGAAAGACTTCTTCACCTGACACTTCCCGAAACATGACACAACCTTGGCCCTTGCCACCGCCAGTGAGGATGCTTCACTGTGTGACTCTGAGGAGTTTGTAGGGGGATATTGCAGTGCCAGAAAAGACACTGTATGCTTGCTCCTAAGGGGAGAAATGGGAGAAACTTGGGGAATTTAGAGGAAGATGAGCACACCCATATTTCCAGAACAGCTGATAAAAAAAAATTTCTGACTTTTGCTTTAGTGGTGTGTTGGTATTTGAGCTAGTAGTAGAGAGTATAGAAAAGCCTTTTAATTAATAATGGCAAGGATACAAGACTTGCATCAAAACTTTAAACACCTTAAAATTGTTTGTGTTCTCTTCAGATGTTTGCTGTGAGGTATCATTAAGCAAATATGAAAGAATCAGCTGGAAACAGATTATTTGATTCTGTCAGGAAAAATTTCTACAGAGCTCCTTAATTCCTATTCTGCCTCAGAGTAAGTGTTGCTGTAGGAAACAAAATTTTCTGTTAAAGATGGGAGATGTCACCTGGGTGAGTTGGATGGGGTATGAAGTGTTACCATATTACCTGATCTCTAAACACTTCTGTGCCGAAACCACTGTTATCTTTGAAAAAGAATGAACCACTTCTTATGTTCTGATATAGAAAAAATACTCAACCAAGTGCAAAGGCAGGTGGCATTAGCTGCCATGTAAAACCCTTGAAATTAGGGTGAGAGCCAGTGCTGTGTTTGGCTTGCTGTTGTACTGGAAAAGGGAAGCTAAATGCAGCCCCTTGGAACTGAAAAGGGAAGTAGGTGAAAAGATCCCACAAAAAGCTTTGAATGTGTCAGGAGAGGTGAGGTCTGACACCCGAATTACCCCATAAAGACAGGATCAGCAGTGGTAGTGGTCTGCTTGTAGCGAGTGCAGCAGGACCAGCTGCATCGCTGCTCCTGCTTTGCCCAGCATCAGGACAAATAAACAGCTCTTCGGTGGGGAGCACACAGCTTCAATTCCTTATGCTCCCTGGAGCTGATGAGCTCTCCCTCTCTGTGCTGGAGTTACCAAGCACCTTGCTGGAGTACAGGCGCCTCTGCCTTGGGCCTGGCAGGGGGCTGCAGGACCTCAGCCCACCCAGACCCTGCTTACAGATGTCAGCCCCAGGCACAGGAATGCATTCTCTGCATTGAGAAATAAATACAAACACAAGAACTCATCATGTGTAGGCAAGCTTAGGAGTCTCAAGTCAAGCCTCTTAGAAAAAGTTCACTAGCAGCAATACTTTTTTTTGTTTTGATGTGTGTGAAGTGTTTAATCGAAACACTGTCTTTTAAGCAGAATATGTACAGCGTCATTAAATGCTTTATAATACTATTCAATCAATGGAAATAATTCATACAGCTTGAAATTTCATTTAGTATTTTTTCTTGTAGGGCAAGAAACAGGAAAACACAATTTTTTGTTCTAGACCTGAAACAAAGATTGTAATCTCTTTTTCCTAGACTGGAAAGCCCATTTCATGACTATGTTTTTCTAACATTGGAACAGACCTGTACTGCTGCTCGTTAGTACACATCTCATCTTTAGCTTTCTACAGCAATTCAAAGATACTTAAAGGTAGAAAATAACATGAAGGGAACCTCATGAATGGCTACATCTTAGTCAAGTTTCTGCGTGTACCAATACAAATATCTGGCTAAGCCTGTTTAACTACTGGTCTCATCCATCTTGCAGCATAAGTAGCTTCCTCACTGCTAAAATATTACAAGAAAACCCAGGAAAAGCTCCAGAAAACCCCACTAGAGTAATCTTGCAGCTCCAGGAAACCAATGACTTCTATGATGTGTAGGGGGTTGGTGTGAACCAGCAGCTAAGCACCCACAAGCTGATTGCTCACTTCCCCTTTAGTGTGGTGGGGGAGAGAATGAGAAGAACAAGTGCAAGAGCAACTCATGGGTCAAATAAAGACAGTTTAATAAGTGGAGGAAAGAGAAAAAACTCAACTAAATGGTGCAAAGGCAATCACTCACCACCTCCCACCAGCAGACAGCCCATCCAAGCAATAATTACTTTGGAAAGACCAAACCCACAGTTTTACTGCTGACCATCACATTAGATGGTATGCAATACCCCTTACAGGGTATGGAATATCACTTTGGGCAGCTGGGGTCCATTGTCCCAGCTGTGTCCCCTCCTAACCACTTGCCCACCCTCAGCGCACTCACTGTGGGGGCAGAGGAAGAAACAGAAAGCCTTGACCCTGTGCAAGCACTGCTCAGCAATGGCTAAGACGCTGGTGTGTTAACAAATCTTCAGTTACAAATCTGAAATATGGCACCATAGGGGCTTCTTAGAAGAAAGTTAACTACATCCCAGCACAAATTACACTGCAGTTACCCCACTGGTTTCTCATGCTAGCTTGCTTTGTACATATACTTGTTCTACCCCAGCACTGTAGGAAGTCCTGTAAGGACTAGTTGCACTCCCTGTAGAAACACCTGACCCAGATGCCAGGGGCAACCTGAAAAGTGCTGTATAAAATTCCTCCCTTGCTCCCAGGTGGAGCTGGTGTCCTGGGAAAGCTATGTCAGCTCCCATGGGAACAATCCGATTTTGGTTATAGCTGGTAGAAAAGTTGTGTGGGAGAAAGCTTTTGATTACTAAAGAATTTTTTTATGTCTGTGATGTAGAAGAGCTGCTGTTCTGATGGCTAAGAATAAATGTTAGGAGAATTTTCAGGGCTCAGATTGGTATATAGGCCCTATTAATCTGAGCATTTGGGCAGAATACTCAGCCCTACCCTTGGAGGTATCTAAAGATCTGTTCAGCATTGCCCAACCAAAATATTTCTCCCTAGAAATAAACAAGTCAATCTTGAACCAAACAGTGTTTACACAGAAGTGTCCAGCCCCTGCTTCTAACAGGCTTAGTGACAGGCCGCTGAGAGGAGAATGGGGGGATAGGAAGGACAATTATAATTTTAGCTAGAGATGAGACAATACAGTGGCTTTAGTTGTGTCCCCCCTCTCTGGCTGACAGACTTGCCTTCCTCCACCGCCCATTAATACCTTGTTCCTGGGTACGTTAGAGGTCTCTGTGCCCTGCACAGATCTTTGCTGAAACATCGTTCTGTCCTCTCTGGAAGTCCAGGTTTCATGGAGCTGCTGGCTGCCTAGGGATTACATTTTGCTCTTCTCTTCTTTGAATATCTATATGAAAGGATGCAGCACAGCCTGCAGAGGAAGAGAGTGAAACAAACATCTTTTGTGCAATGATAAAAGTGAAAATGAGAAAGAGTCTGAGAGCAGCTTGACAGCTGCAATTGCTCACAAAATAGATTTTTTTCCTATTTATTTTTTTTTTCTCTAATATATTCCTAGCACAGGCTATTGCTATTCAATAGTAAGAAGGCCAGACTGACTCATTAAATGGAGCCACTGCTCATTTTGGATTCTCTGAGCTATGAGAAACCACTTCTTGCCCAAGCAAGAACATGCATGGCTAATTTTCCCCTCTCTGTGCAGCACAAGGCAAATCCAATGAAAGGCAAACCCCTAAGCCAGTATACTCCA
Organism: Rhynochetos jubatus; assembly: GCA_027574665.1. NCBI lineage: Eukaryota > Metazoa > Chordata > Aves > Eurypygiformes > Rhynochetidae > Rhynochetos > Rhynochetos jubatus. Next base: position 27,327,561 of record CM050653.1, read on the forward strand.
CCATCCTCTTAAGTCTGTGCTCCTGCAATTTTTTTGGTGTATTGGATAATCGATCAGGCAGCTAACAATTGGTAGTTGGTTTGCAAGCTGAGAGCTGACAGGTGGTTGTATTATTACCCTCCCTTCAGGTTATGATGCTTTCGTGTAGAAGATGCACATAAAGATAAAAAGAGGTGGTGTTTAAATTTCTGGATAATAATTTCTGTGAGTCTGCCTGTGCTGTCCTGCAGAGACATGGTCACCCTGTTTTAAAGTACCAACAGCAGTGCCGTACAGTGCTCAGCTGGACTGGGCTGGTTGACCAAAACCTTAATGTCCGGTGTATCTCTTACTATTTGACATGAGTGTGTCCCCACAAGGAGGGCCTCAAGTGAACATCCCTCTGCTGCAGAGAGACTCTGTCAGTAAGCAGAAAGCAGGGACCAGGACTGTTCTCCTTCCCTCCTATGCGAACTAGCAGCATATCCACTGTAGAGCCGTGTGAATGCAAAGGTTTGGTAACTTTGGCTGCACTCTCCAACTTAGGTGCAACTCTGCTGAAGCAAGGCCAGGAGGCTTCATTCAGATTAAATCAGGCTGATGATTGATGAAAATCATCTCTGTTGGCCTTGAGGACAATTAATCCATTCCGGACCACAGTTTCTTCCTTACAGTTATTGTCTCTGCTCTGTTTGAAATTGAGGTAAAATTGCAACTTAACAAAAGAAGTTAAAAAAGCCCTTGTTCTGCAGCATGTATTTTCATATTTCCAGAAAGACTCAGGTAGAGAAAAACAGCTTTTTCTGTCTTTGCCCTCATGCCCTCAAATGCAGAAATTTTGGTACCATTTCTCCCATTTGTAAGAAGGAACACAGGCTGATGCACATTCTTTGTGAAGGTATATGATCATAGATACTTAATAGATGAAGCACAGAAAAAGTTACCAAAGATCACTGTGCTACACACCCTTTTTACTTTTTTTTCATCTAATAGCCACATGGTTTGTATTTGGTGGCCCCAAGGTGAATGCTGGCATGCTTTTTAGTGACTACGCTGGAGATGAAAATATGGGGGCTAGATGGCTGACCAATGTCAGAAAGCCCCAATGAAGAGGTTTGCTCTAGTTTCTTCCCTGAGACACTGAGGGGCAGTTGTGTCCCTGTCACAGACAGTGCTGCAGACCTGGGTTCTTCCCACTTTTCTTCCTACTATTCCAATGAACAAGTACCCACCACATCAGAATATAATTGACTACTTTTTTTTTCAAAGTTCTACTGTTTTCTGAATGTAAAATAAGACAAATTATTTAGTATATTACAAGTCTTTACTATACAGAGAGGTTGTTAGTGCTTTCAGAAAATAGATGTTTTATATAATTTTGTAAATTTTCTAAGACTAATGATGAAAATAACATAAAACATTAATAAGTTCTATTTAAATCACATTATTATAGCAATATTAATTTTATTGTATGGATTAAACTTGCAATAAATTTGTTGCTTTGTACATAATACTTGACATCACTTGGTTTTCCCATAGGGCCTTTAATTAACTGCATGGTTTAGCAACTGTGTATCGAAGACAGTTAAAGCAAAGACTTTCTGTAATCTTTGGTGTAGTTTTATGTATTTTTGAGCTGTCCATAGCAGCCTTTTTTTCCCAGCTCAAGTACAGCTGATTTCCACCACCGGTTACCCCTGCTCTAGCTTCTGCCTCGATGAACCTGTAAGAAGCAGTGCGAATTCTGGTGAAACCAAGAGGACTACTCCCGTCTTACAGTGGCCAGACACTGAAGCTTACTTGCCCTTTTGTGTTTAAACAGGCATGAAAGAGGTGATGCACCTCAGGTCTAGTAAGTGCAGAGAGGAGTCTGAATTCAGAGTACGAAACAGTCTGCCAAATTGGATCAGACCAGGGGATCACCTATTGCAATGTCTGAGAATAGGTGGCATTAGACAGAGAAACCAGATGTTGCCCACTGTGCTCCCCATCCCCAGGGTCCAGCCTCACCGTGTCTCTGCAGTATTATGGGGCAGCTGTGAGGGGTTCAACATGGAGACACAAAATAGCTTTGTGCACAGGCCTGTCCGTGGAAGAGCCCAGTGCAGTTTCGAGCTTTGCCCACATCTTACAAGAACAAGATGAAATCTGTCTGAAGGTAAAGAATCCTCATTTGTGAGTTTCCTCCTCTGCCTCCCACCCCCTGTCTAGGCCCATCACAGCCTGAATCTATAATGTTGCGAGGGTTAATGTCGGTTATGAAATGTAATGTACCCACAATTTCTCCTAAAACTGCAAAGAAGTAGGCAGACTTGCAAGTCTAAAGCATTGTCTATATATCCTCTGCTGCTGAAGTATGATGGGAAGAAGTAATTTGAATTTTTCCAAAGTATTACTGTTTTCTTTGACTGTCCATAAAATATGTCACTGCTGCTCCCTGACATGTCTTGCATATAGTGGAATTACCTTCAGCCGCCTTTCATAAGTTTTTCTAAATCTGATTATTACAGAACAAAGACTATCAGAAAAAACAGCTAAGGGTCAACTTTTAACCCACAATCCATCTCTGACATTGGGAAGATGCTTTACCCTTGTTACAGCCAGTCATTGCTCTTACTTTCACTTAGCATAAAAGGCAATTCTTAAAAGCATTCATTTTGATTCCCCAAATTTAAAATGTGGAACCTGCCATGTTTCTTATAGTGCAGATAGCATTAAAATATAAAAATTGCCCTGTGATCCTTGAATCATTTTCTCTTGAAAAATTTTCTCTTGGTTGGTGTTTCTTCTAAAAGGCTTGCAAAGCTTGGAAAAAGGAAACAGAAAGAGCTAATTGTATGCCAAGAAAGCTTCATAATCACTTATTCCAGCCAATAAAATAATTGATTCTTCTTGGCAAGAGTTTCATACTCTAAATTAGCACCCAAAGTGAGTGATTAAGTGCTGTGCTTTCCCCTAGGCACACTGATTTCCAGCTATAGCCAGCAAAATGAGCTGTGCGAGCTAGTTAGTTCCTAATTCCCTCTGCTCAAGAGGGCTATATATTATGGTGCTGGTGACAGCACTGCCTGGAGAAATGGGAGTCAAGGGTACTGGAGAGGTGATGCTGGCTGTGCCACTAACCGAGAGTTGCTCAGCCCTGGGGTGGGAATTGCAGGACGGGTTTAGAGGCTTTGGTTGCACTGGGAAGTCACAACACAAGGCGTGACTCCACTGCCATCTCCCAGCCTACGCACCAGGTGCAGCCATTGCATGGGCATTTTAAAAAGTCCTGGACAAGACAGTCCGGTTAGAAGCCTGTGGGCGAAACTCATTCCCTCTGGCGTCTGTGCTGGTTGCTGCTTTCTCCTGGAGGACGAGAGAGGAGGTCACCAAGGCTGCAAAAATGCTCAGCCCCTGCTTCCTCTGTGGCTGGCAGCCCTCTCCTTGGTAAAAACTGTTGTGTTTGGGACCAGGAATATGAACAACCCTTGGCCAACTGCACTTAGCCCAAGAGCAAAGTGAAAGAGGGAGGTTTCCAGAAACAGGTTCCTGTAAAATACATCCTGGAGCAGGGTCCTCCCTTGCAACACCAACCAAGCCTGCAGGACTGGGACTAGGGCTGTCTCCAGACCCTGACTGCTCTGTCTGCAGAGGGTTGGGGCTGGTCAGGGGTGATGGATCTGATGCGTGGGCTTGCTGCAGCCCAGGCAGAGCTCTAGCAGTCTGCAAGGGGGCACAACAGGGGCTTCTCATGTGAAACACCACACTTCTGCTGCACCTGACTGGGCAGAAACAAACCAAAAAGGCACATCTCACATATAAGATCTGAATTTAGCATTGAACAGCTCTGTGGAGCACTAAGCTAATTTAAGTCTAGTTTTGTAATATTTTCAAAGTACCTCTGTGCATAGTTTCAAGAGGCTTACAAAAGCCTGTGCTATGATACACAAGCACCCAAACAAGGTTTGTTAGGCCAGTGGAAATACAGTTTCTTAATCTCCCATTAACAAAATTAAAGCCAGAACCATATTTCTTTCTGGTCAAGAAGCAAACAGTCAGTAACTACCATGGGTGTTAGCTTCCATTAGCTATATTTGTGCTATTTCGAAGGCAGCAATGATACTCCTTTCCCTTTAGGTGCACCAGTGCTGGTGATGCAAAATGACTTTATTAGCCCTGGTAAATTATTCCTTCTCAGTAATGAAGCTAGAGATATGGAAAGGGAAAAGATGAGAAAAGCAGGAAGCAATGCAGCCCCCCGCCCCGTGTTGCAATTCGAGAGAGAAGAGACTCACAGCCTCTCTGCTGAGGGCACTGGAGTTATGCCTACTTGCACCAGCCAGACACTGGGCCACCAGATTATTATTGTTGGGGTTTTTTTAGGCAATTAATTGTGTTTTGGAGCCTACTTTGTTTTGTCTTCTGCCTCCTAATAAAAACAGGCCTGAAGCTGGTAAAGATTTAGCACAGATCTCGGCAGCAATCTGACAACATAGTGATTTGATACATGATAGGCCCAACATAAGGGCTTGCATTTTTGGTGGTGTAGCATGGCTAGTATAGATAAAGAGCACGTCCACTGCCCTGGGTTCAGACTGTCCATTTCTAGAAACCCTCCTGCCTTCCTACTCTCTCCCTAGCAGTCAATATTTAAACTGCACATGCAATACGGAGGAAAAGCAATGCCACAGGTGCTCCATGGTTGATCCTCTGCCTTCTTTCCTGACTGATGCTGGGAAAGGAGAAATGTAAATCTTCCTCTCCAATAAGTATCAGGGCTTGGAAGAAGGGTGGAGGTTTCCCCACAGCAAGGTAAAATACTGTCTTCCTGTTACGGCTGCAGCAATTCAATCTGGGCTTGAAGGTAATGAAAGACCTTCATTCATTTAAATCAGATATTGATTGATTGCTGTAATATACTATGTCAACAATTCCTGCAAGGGAACAAGGGCTGGCTGAAATAAATCAGATTCCAGCCGACTCAGTTAGAAGTAAAAATTATGTCAATATTCTAGATGTTTGATTCTGGTGCCGTGCCAGAGTTGTCCATCATTAATTTTCAGTTCTGTTATTTTATTTATCAAATCCAGTACTGTGCATTTGCAAGAGGCAGCAGCATTCTGCTCCCATATCGTAATCTTTCATACTTAAAAGCCTTTAAGATTTCTTTGTTTTTCATGCTCATTACAGAGCACAAGACCTGGAACACAAACTTTTTTCTTTTGAGAGTAAAATTTGACAGCATGTTTCAGTTGTATTCAAATAATCTGAGATCAGTTCTTGGCTCTGCCATAGCTTTTGGGGGCAGATCTATTTCCATCTATACCTTCTGTTAGCTACTGATCAAGTGTGTGTAACTACAGTCACCCTTTTTCTCACCTTGTGCCTATCTACTTTATGAACTTTCTGCATGAAGCCGTACATATAAACACATCTAACACTATGCAGATTCAATCCTTGTTGCAGGATAGATGGCTATAAATGATAGTATATTGGGGGTTTGGAACGCAAATTTAATGGGAAATGAAGCAAATAGTAACATCAATCTAGTAACATCATCCAATTTGTTGTGGAACAAATTATTTTAAAAAAAGGTTACATTTTTTTAGATACTTGCTGAAATAATTAAACATAAACTTAGTGAAAGCATTAAAAGATGTGCCTATCCACTCATTTTTGAGTTTATTAAAGACTAACCTATCTATTTCTCAAAATACATTTCTTTTAAATAGTGTGGTTTTTTTAAGAGGTAAGCTTTTATAAATAAGTAGAAGTAACCCTTTCAGTTCTATGAACTTAAAATTATTTTCTAAAATTTCCCCATTGAGATATCAGATGTGAAACTTCAGTATTGCTTTCTAACTCTTGGATGTGTTTGTCTTGCACTTAAGCCAATACAGCTGTGGGTTGGAGCAAGCAAAACTCCTTTCCCTGAGTTTAGTGAATCAAACTGCATGAGAATCTCAGAGGATGAGATTAGCCACAAAATCAGCCTCAACGTGACACAAAAATATTCTTAATAAGCACAGATTTCTACATTTGAAAATACCTCAACTTTCTATGAACTAGGCTAAGGTGGTATCCTGAAAATTTTAATTCTCACATTACGCGCACAATTGTTTTGATTTCATTATCATTCTGCAGTTGTGAAGATCTAAGAGGAAAGTATCAACTAGATGTCAACAGCCAATTCTGCTGATTTCTTCTGTGTAAAAATGTAAGGAGTGTAAAAAATGGTGTGTGGTTGTTTTATTTAATTACCTACCTGATAAAGTGGGCCCTAGGAAGCACAGTCACAGTCCTGAATGTCAGCAGTTTGACTTCCTGTGGCTGCCTCTGTCTGAAAATTAACCCTACTTTTTCTGCAGTTTGCACCTCTGTGGATGGGTGCAACCGAAATGTCATTGGCCTTGCCTTATCCTGGGAAGGGACCACAAGAAATGGGAACTCCTTCCTCTCCAGCTTTCAAGGAGCAAAGATGTCAGAAGATACTGTGCCAGAACAAAGAGATATAAAAAATATTATCAGCTTCAAAAACCTATTAGTATTGTCTTGACTGACTAATATTCCTATATTGTGGTGTTAGATATCATGGTCCAACTCTGCTAGGTAGACCAGATAATTGTAAAAAGACAGTAGAGGAAATTTCTTTATGCAAGGGTATGCGAACAAGAAAATGTCATTGAGAGCAATTATTTGGAAGCTATCAGTGATACAGAACTTAATATCTGAAGTCACGAAAGAGCTTTCCTAATGCAGAGTGAGATGAATTAATTCCTCACAATATTCTGCTGACCATACCAGGTGTCTTTCCAATGCAAATAGGATCTAGGTCTGACATACCCCGAATATTAAATAAAGTGTAAAGAGAATCAATATGCTGCTTAAATGCTCAATGTGACAAATGTGCTTTGAGTTATGTATCTTGCAGCGTTCATTTGGCTGGGTTTGAGAGTTTCCCCAAGATCTGAGGTACTGCCTTTTATTTTCAGGAGAGTTCTCAAGGAGGAAGGACCTCCTTGTATTCCCATTGCTCTGACAACATGTTACCTATATAGATTAACTACTATAGGTTTTAAAGGCTCAGTTGCAATGTAGGTTGTATGGGAAATGGACATGGAAAAATGGTACCCAAGTGCTTATATGAACACCCTGACAGGATTCATGGAATTCTCCTCTCAGAGGTGGTTGGCTATTCTATCCAGATCCAGTGTTTCAGCCACCTGTATCTCAACACATACTTGTCAGCAAAAGCCAGCAACACAAATGTCTATGTCTGTGGCCTTCCAGGTCTTTACCACTCTAAATATCACCCTGGTACCATTGTCTTTGTGCAGTGCTTGGGCAGATTTGGGGTAGGACCGGTGCTCTGTCAATAGCAGCAAGCCCTGGGTTAGTGCAAGGCAGTTGTGTGCTTAGGGAGCAGCACATTGTGTTAACAACACAAGGCTCACAGCAGGGCAGCTACAGGAGGGTTGCAGCAGCAATGCTACAGGATAGTTGGGATATTGGCTGGGTTTTCTGTTTTGTTTGGGGTGGTTTTAGTGCTTTTAAGACATAATATACCTTTGCACTATTTGAGGAGACTTTGAATTTTCCATTTTTTCCCCCCAAACATCTCCCTGTGAACAGAAAAGTGTCGGTCTGTATGATCTTGTTATCATAACTATGAGAGAGATTCAGGTTTGCACAGTGTCCTGAGTGATCTAATTCCCAGTGATTATGCAAATCAGGATAAACATGAGGCCATGGTAAAGAATGATCTATTCTTAAACTCAAAAAAATGTAAATAAAAAAAATCACTTTTTTAACAAAATAAAATTACAGTTGTTGAGTGGGAGCGGATTGCATGCATTATTAATCCTCATCCATATCAGAGACCGAAGAAAGAAATTTCAGTCAGTAGGAGAGGCCCTCAAAAATCAATATTTGTTTGACTGCCAAAGAAAAGAAAATAACAGCAGCCAAAGGGGATGCATCTCTTGAATTACAGCACTTTTCATTAGCTAATCCCCAGGAGGGTTCCTCTGGATGTGCAGAAATGCTGTGATCACATGAGAGCAGGGAACCAGAGAGAATAGAGTCACAAGAAAATGTCGACTCCTGGATAACCAAACAGATGACATACCTTTGTTCCCTTTCAGATGAGAGTGCTGTTTCCAAATCAGAGAGGAACTAATGTATGATGGTGCTCAAGATCTTCCCTTGAACAATAATTGATTCATCTCTGCAATACATTATTTATAAAACCAGAACACTGTTTTTGTCATCTACTGTCTGTGACTTACCATGTTAATTTTACTTTTATTGGAGCTGTAGGTGGTTCTTTGTGGACTCACTATTACCTGTTAGAGAGGAAAACGATGCCTCCTGTGAAAGCATATATAGAAGGTACAAGCCTCTGCACTGCATGCTATGTGCAAAGTATGTCAGAGTGAAATGGAACATGATGTTGAACATGCTGAACCTGTCAACGGGCATGATGCTAAATTGTTAGGATGAGGTAATTATTGATAATCCAGTTATTGGCAGTCTTCCCTGGTCCCCAGTGACTATAATTTGGCAGAAGTGAGGCTTGAGGAGGAGTTTGAAAAAGAAAAATGCACTATTTCCAAATACTACAGTGAAATCCTGAAGTTGTAAGGAAGGGGTGATGTGAGGCAACGATTCAGGCAGAGAAACAGAGATGTCGCTGCTCAGAGAAAAGGCGAATGAATGCAGATAGGAAGGAATATTGTAGTGGACTTCAGAGAAGAACATGAATGGCCAGTTTCATCAAATCAATTTGTATGTCAAGAGACTACATGATTTAGGACGTCCCTTTGTTTACGTTCTTCCTTACGTTTCTTTGGTTTTGGCTGTAACACCAATTTGGACATTAGTGATTCAGTGCTTCTTCAAATACAACTTGCATCTTTTCTCTGATGAAAGTATTACTATCCATGCATATTTAACTTAAACCAGTGATTTGCAACTTATGCTTTGCTCCAGAATAAGAAAACGTGGTTCTTTGCCTCTCACAAACCCAGTTATTTTACTGACTCATTTTCAGGGAATATTTGTAATGTTCTTTGGGAGCAATCCTACTTTGTGGATGTGGTTAACAGAATGCTCATTGGCTCAATCGATTCATGTTTCCAAGAGTTGTCTTGCACTTCAACATGGCAATTTTGTGCTTGTACTTCTTCTGTTTGTGGTATTAAATAATCATTATAATGTCTCAAAGGATAAGCAAATATTATGTTGCAAATTGCAAATTCAAAACATATGGCATTATAAACAAGGAAATAAATTTTTGAAAAACAAGATATGAACCTTACAGTTTTTTGAAATGCTAAGTAATCCTTAACCAAAGTAGAAACTAATTGTAGTGAATGTTAGTAATTTAAAGCATGTAAATGACATATTGGGTATCTGAATCACTTTCCTGGGAAAGAAACATAAAGCAAGCTGTTTCCAATAGAAATTACACCTCAGATTATATACTGGTGCAAAGTCATAGCTGGTAAGGCTGGTACATGTATCATCTGACTCTTCTGGTCACCTTTTCATCCTAGCAGGATATTAGGTAGTCTAAACAGGTGCAAATCCCATGTTACGAAGTTGGAAAAAGATGTCATTTTAAAAGGCAAGTATGCCATTTCACAGTGTTGATCAGGTTTTGCTGTTCTTGCTGTTTATTATTCTAATTGCTTGGTTTTACAAAAAAAAAAGACAGAGGGACCCTGTACTGATTAATTGCTTCTGTTTATTTTCTAAGCATATCTTCAGTTCTCAGAAATGCCCATTATACAATGTACGAAAGGAATGATAAGAAATTCCCTGCGATATTCAAGGCACCAAGCACTTCAGCAGGAGTTATGATTTATTGGCATCATCGAACCACAGGAGCATTATTAAGCATGGAGACAGGGAGCAAAGTTTCTGTCGCCTCCTTAGTTGAGATGTATGTGCCAAGAATAGTATTCCACAGACACTCCCTGACTTATGATCACTTTTTCAAAGCTTTCAGACCCTTATTTTAATAAAATATGGAATGGTTCTATCAGGTACTGTATGCACAAGAGTTCTCTTTTCCTTTTGCAAATAATGACCAAGGTATGCATTTTCAGGACAGGAACTTGATAAATTAGAATAAAATTAATTACATATATATTAGAAATCACCCACTCAATATAGCACATATTGTTTTTTCTAGTTATTATCTTTTGATTAGCTGTATACCAGTATTCTCTTTTACCAGTAATAGCATTTAACAAAACAAGTTCCCTACATCTTCTGAATGAAATTCAGATTGTTTTTCTAAATCATGTACAAAGAAAACACCCAAGAATTATTAGAATTGTTGCCTGCCTTATTATTGAAGAGAACAACCTCCAGGATGACTTTTGTTGTATGAGTGCATCTGCATGTGTGCTTTAACACACAAATCAGGGAATTTGCCTCAGGGATTCTCAGCTGGTAGATGGTAACTTCTTGAAGTGTGGCAATTCAACTGCTTCCACTCATCTAGGTAAAATCTTCATGAAGCAAGCCATTGCTGGGCATCTTCAGAGTGTTTCTGAAATAAAACTGAAAAAGAACAAGAAAAAGAAATCCAAACAAGATATAAATCAAATGTTTGCTCCCGCACAGGCAGAGGCGAGCAGCTTATGTGTGTGTGTGTGTGGGGGGAATAATTCGGAGGATAGCATGTTTGAATAGTATACGAGAGGTGAATTCATCTTGTTTTAAAGACATTTGAAATGATTCATTTTGCTGGGAAGATTTTATTGACATATTACATTGTGACATTTCATTTCATTGTGCGTCTTTTCTTAGGAGCCGGTGGTTTCAGAACATTATAGTAAAAGCAACACTGACTAAGACTACATTAAATCTATTCTTTCTCAACCACTATTTGTATTTGTTTAATAAGTTTCTGGGGTGAACAGACAGTGGGATGAAATCTGTCATGCTTCATTGTTGGATTGTTTTTTTAAAAACTATCAGCTGAAAACCTTTCTGCTTTCTGGGATGACTAAATAGTTTTTTTTTCTATCCATGAATTCTGCCAATTTTTAATAACTTAAATTACAAAAACAAGCGAAAACCCCAAACCCCTCAGGGTTTAAAGCTGGAATTTGGCATATAGGTGCATTATATAGAAGAACTGGAGAAAATAACAGCTGTGCAAAAAACCCAGCATGACTGAGAGATGTTCCCAGCCCACAGGCCAAGAGCCAGCAGCAATGAATAGAGCTGAAATCCCAACAAGGAGCTAGAGCTTATCTGTGGCAGCAATGGAGAGAGGCTGTGTTGTGCACACACCGCCCCCCCCCCCCCCCCCCCCCCCTTTCAGCAAAACATATTTAACACTCAGCTTTCTCACTGACCTTCTCATCTTCCAGTACCTTCCTTAGCCATCATGCCTAGATCCAAGCTATTCATAATCCATGCTCACCTTTTAAATTTGTGTATTTATTTCTAATTCTGTGTTTATTCATGATTCTGTTGCATAAGAAAAAGTCTAAATACATAAAATATTATCCACATGTATGTCTGCCAGAAAAACATGTTTTCTTGGTTTGCTTATATCCAGCTAAATATTAGTCCTGGCACAGCCTGCTGCAAGGAGAGAGGTGGTCCATGAGCACTCTTTCACAACACAAAATGAGCTCATCTACCAGGACGAGCAATACTGTAGGAGACATCAGCTCTTACTCTCCCTGAATTACCTGCCAAAACCCATGGAAGACCCAAGGGTGAGCTCACACTAAGCAGGAATGCTACTGCGAAAGGATCAGACAAGCGAACACTTCACCCTAAATAACAAGATAGGAAATGATGAAAGATGGGCTTTCTCTGCAGGACTAGAACTCAGTTTGGGGAATTGAGTGAATCACTGGAAATTAGCCTATTCTGGGAAAGTTCTGGCTGAAAGGCATTTAGAATCCACCTTGAAGCCAAACTAGAGCATGAAATACCTAAAAGTCTCTCTGCTTCCATACATAATAACAGATTAATTAAACTTGACAGTTTTAGTGGAAATTAGGAGTCGTTTTACTTGCACGTTGAAGTGTGGTTCATCCTCTTTGTCCTCAGTGCTTTTTTTCCTGAGGCTTAATCATGTTTCATCTGTATTCCTGGCCAGACTTTTGATATTATGCCTCTCTCTCCAGAAAGCATGGAGCAGTTCCCTGGTCCAAGTCCCCACATTTGCATATGTCTGTGTCATTATAACAGTCCCATTTCTGTCCACTTTTTGGTGCCAGCTCTTGATCAAAAACATCTTCATTTTGGCCAGCCGTATTCTGCACCTGCACATGGGTGCTAGCTAACATCAATACCAATTTCCATCCCTCGTTAATTATACTGAACGATGTGGGAATGCTACATCTCCAACAGTATCACATTCAATATTTTCCTAAGAAATTCTTTTGTGAGAAGAAAGCTATTTCTCTACTTCTGCCAGCAACAGCTGCAAACCATCCATTTACAATGATTGTTTTAAGTGTCTTCTATCCCCTTTTACTTGTGACCACAGTCCTGATCCCTGGCTAGCTGATCACCAAAGCATGGTAAGACTGTCCCTGGATGTGGGTGAACATGACAATGGCTTTCACTTAGCATGACATCTACCTTTTTTAGCATGAACCAACCTTTCTCTCACTGGACACACAGAGGAAAACAAACAGAAGGCAATTTTCATAACTCACAGTGGTGTCTAGCTTCCCTTTCAGAACTTGAGTTTCTTTGCTATGTTATTCCAGGAGCTCACTTTACATTTTGCCTGATCACATTTACAATCCAATGTTAGTCCCAATGATTTCAACAGCAGTGAGTCATATTCCATACCAAATCATGTTAAATTATTATATCGTGACTCAGAGATGAAAGGGAGTCACTTACATTTCAGTGGGGTACTGATTTTTCAGACAGTAATTGAGTTGAAAGAGGTCTGTTACTAACTTCTCTTCAACTTTGGTTAAAGTATTAGCATATGTAAAAACTTCTGGCACTAGAATGAATTGGGCATTTCAGTAGATGTTTGTATAGGTGTAAACAGATTCCTATTACTCCTTGAAGTAATCCCTCTTTTTATCTTAAACCCTAGTTTTAGTACAATTGTGTTTACAGTAGGTTGAAACAAAAATAAGCCACACTACGTGACAATGTTTTACCATGCTGCATTTGAGGCACTGTACCTGCAGTGAGATACTGTATCTGTATTACTGGGGTACTCACAAATATGGCCTCAACAACCACAGTCGTTTCAAATCCACCTTTCTTATGCTAAATATGATTAATCTCCTGATCAATGTATGCCTTTCCTGGATAGAACAGAACTTTGGGGGAATAAAAGTTCAACAACAGGTATTGGGCTGAGCTGTTTGCATAGCTTATAAAGATGGCATAGCAAAGATACAGGCCTGAAAAGCCTCATCTTTTAAGAGTCCATTCCTGTGCTTTTGCCAGATGAACTTATTGCCGTATTTCAGACTGTGTGTGAAGTTCAATCACAAAGCAATTTAACTTCACTGTGACTTTGTCCTTTATTGATGAACAGGGTCCTCTCTGCTTAGGACAAAAAAAACTACCTATGAGTTTCAAGAAAAAAGTGACATATTAGGGCATCCTAAATATCATTAATCATTCAGAAAGTAGGAAAAGCCAGGCATTGGAAATGTGATCTTAGATCTGCTCCTCTCCCTGTGCATGTTCTGTGTCACTAACTGCGTAGTCACATACTTTTCTTAATACAGCACAGTAATTTAATTGAGCTCCCCTGATTACTAGGTATGTGGGGATATGGTACCAATTACTATTTACTGTATGGCACATCTCTCCTGGAAGGCTATATATTACTCTGGAAATCTGGACATTTTCTGCAGGCCTTCCTGGGCAGCTCCTGCCTGTGCAATTTTGGTTGTGTTTAATAGGAGTCCCTACACTTGAAGAAACATGACAACAGAAAGAGAAATGGGCAAGGGATGGGACAGAGAAGGATATAATCTCAATCTTCTCTTTGGTCATCTTTCCAGTGGCATGGATGAATTTGCCCCTAAAGGAGACACTTGACCTCTGGGTTGCACCTACAGCTCTTTGTGGGTTTGCAGCCATCTTTCTTTGTAAGAGCAGCCTTGTCCATCTTAACCATTTAGTGTGGCAAGACCAGCACAAGGGCAGGGCGACAGGAAGCTCATGAAGACAGGTGTACTGACAGACTCAAAACATTTGCTCTTCATGTCTACCATTACAGGAAAGCAGGTGGGGAAATGTCTCGCTCATACAGCTCACAAAAGTTGAACGGGGCAGCTAGAGAACAACCAGTCTGAAATCCTGACTCTGACACCACCTTATCTCAGTGTGACTCTGCTCTATAGAGGAAAGGACAAAGCTTTGTTTTTAGGTCCCAGGTGGAGAGTATTGTCCAGTCACAGTTTGCTGCCAGCACTGTGTAAAAGCACTCTGTGCCTCCTGCTTGTGCAGATTCTGTGGGGATCAGGGTGTGGGATCCATGCACAGGAGGACGGGTTGGACAGAATTTGTCTCATGAATTGGAATTAATGTTTTGCTCCTTTGATGGTTGTACTGCTTCTCTGCTAACATGCTTGGTTGCATTTAAATATTGTTTTGAGTAATGAAGGTTAAAGTATGTCCTCTTAATGGAGAGAACAGTCTTATGAACTCTCAACTTTTGAAAGAACCTGTCAATCCTGTTATCAGCAGTAACTTGACCTGGTATTTTCCTATCAGAAAATAAGTGGCCAATCTGTAAAGCACTGGCACACTTTGAGGACTAAATTCAGACTTTTCAGCATGTAGTTTCACAAGAGACAAAAGTGTCTTCTGGAACACCCTCCCCCCCCCCCGCCAAGCAAAGAGAAATCCAACTTGAGAAATCCAACTTAAGAAACCCAGCAAAGACAACATTTTCCTATCAAACCCTGCAGGTCTGCCCATGGCATCTAACAGGCTTTGTGTCAAGGTTCTCTCTTGTCATGTCCTCTCCCATCTCCATTGCGGTTCCCTGGGCTCAGATCACATCCCCCCGTGTACAACCCTCCTGAGTTTGCTCCCTTCCCTCTTTCTGCTTGAGATAGGTTTCCTATGCTGTGGTGTGTTGAATTCTTTTCAGTGTAAATAACTAATGAAAGCATCATTTCTACTTTAGACTCTTACTGTGTCACTGCTATATTCAAATGGGAATAATAAAAGATCTGGAATAGGGGTTGATTTCCTAGTAATGATGAAACTGTGCAAACATTAGAAGTGATTGAAAAACTAGCATAATTATATGAATATACATGCACATGAGCTTTGGGTTTTGGTTGTTTCATAATAATGATTAACAATAATGGCATATCAACATTCTCAATAGTAATTGTATCTTTGTGATTGTAAACAACTGCCAGAATCTTCTGTGTGATGAAAGTAGCAGGGCAAATTGTATAAACTATTTTTTTTTTAAAATTATGTCTGTTCCTAGGAGTGTTGTATTAAGGGTACTGTACTCAATACAAATGGTGTTGACCATGCAAACAGAAGTGAAAGCTACAACATATGCAATTGCTACTAGATGGTTGTAATTTTATTGTTGGTTATTCTCACCTGAATTCAGAATCTCCTTATGCTTTATCCTGCTCTCCTGAGTGTCCTTCTTTGCATTCTTACAAGATAAAATGTCTGTATCATTACTGAACTTATTTTTTTCCAAATTATTAGTAGTTACACTGTAATGTTTTCTTATAAACAATACTGGACTTTACCTGTTAGCCTGACCCTATTGAGTAGGTTCTATGCATGTAAGCCTTTGGCAGCCTTTGACAAGACTGATTTTTTTTAGTTATGTTACTGTGAAAGCCCTTGTTGAAGATAGCAATTGGCTAATCAGTGAAATTTTCCATAAGACTCAGAACTAAATAGCCACATCGCTCTTGCAGGATACCTCTCCACTGTGGTAGACAGGCTACAGAAGCTAGTTCAGGCAAAAAGCAGTCTGGACGGCCAGGGCCTCCTTCAGCTGAATCCTCCCTAGCTCCTCCATCTGATATCCACTGTGTAGCAATGGTGGTTTTCTGTACAAGATGCTTGAAATACATCATCCACGATTACTGTCTATATACTGGTGAAACCAGTGGTGAATAAGCAAGTCTTTGTCTTCTACTGGGAAATGAAGCTGCTAAAGAAAAACAGCACCTTGTCTCTTGCCTTCAAGGTAGAGAGATGGACAGTGAAACTATGGACAGCAGTAAGTGACCTGTGTGTCAAAGGCTAAATCATCAGCATGTAAAGACCTAAGCGGTGAATCATGCAGACTCAGGGGAGCCTGTAGGATCACCACAAGGCTCAGCTAGGTTCTGGAAGATAACCCTGCCAGGGATTCATGGAGTTCCAGGTTTAACTGTTTCCTTTTTTATGTTTCATCTGCCAGTTACCATCAGAAGCAATATCAAAAGAAAATGAGAACGTACATGTATCAAAAGATCTCCTTTTTGGTTTATATTTACCAAGAAATTCTCTCTGTGAACCTCTCTTTAAAGAAACCCTGGAATAATTTTCACACTCATTTCCCTCCCTCTTTATGTAAGAAGTACTTTTACTGTGTTCCTCACTGGAATATTTTGTGGTACCTTCAACAAATCTGGTTATCTTCTGTAATGTCCTTGTTTTCACCTCTCCTCCTCAGGGAGAGAAGTGTGTTCATTGGAGCAATTTGTCTGAAATGTTTTTGTGACATAATGTCACAGAAGTGAATGAGTATATTTGTACATCTGTAAATTTCTGCTAAACAACAAGGTCAAAAATACACACATTGCACATAACAAGTGGGAGGCTGTGAGGCTCAAGGGAAGGTGAGATTGTGAAAGGATGGATGCCAAGGAAGAGTATCAAATTTTGACTCAAACATTAAAATACAATCTTAAATGTTGAGTGTTCTCAATACACAGTCCCTGCGATCAGTTAACAATACTTTCAGTAACTAGCTGTAATTTACTTTCCAAAGTCATTGACCATAAAGATTTGCAGCTGATGGTGAGGCAATCTAAGATATAATGTGTATTTGAAACATGAATAATTTCACAGATATAGTTAATTTGTAGTTTAGAAAGTTAAAAACCCACATATGATACATTTTCCTAAATGGCCTAGAGAAACAATATTGCAGAAACATGATTTATGTTTTGTGTGGGACATTACTGTGGGAGGGTAGGAAATGCTCACAATTTAGAAAAGTGTAAACGTAGGGGTTAATTGAAAGAGTGACATCCTGCCAACAGACAGACCATCAGCACTGATGCAGCCAACTGCCAGCTGACTTAGAGACACAGGAAGCAGAGGAGCTTTTGATTTTTAGTTCTCTTTGTTGCGGGCTTATTCTCATGTCTGTCTTTGAAGCCATGACTTCTTGGACCACAGTCTGGAGTGACTTGGCGGAGGCTTTCTAATGAGAAATCCTTAAGTACAGGTCATTCTGGAAAAGGTCTTGCACCATACAAGTATCTTCCTGCACAGTGAAAGTGGTATTGCAGGAAAAAAAGAAAAAAAGTTTATTCAGGATTTACATTGCTTTGCTTTTCCGTTGTTAATCAGGAACAAACCATTCAGGCTCTCCTCTCCAAGAGGTGAGCAGAGTGGCACAGTTAGCAAGGCTTCTCTGGGTGACAGGAACAGCCCTGGCCCTCGCTACCCAGCTCCCTCTCTTTGCCTCCCTGCAGCTGGAAAAGAGGATGAACTCTGGACAACGATACAACATTAGTATGTCGACCAGCATTGTTACTTAACCGCATGCTGCAATTGGCCCTGCTTAGACCAAAGGGTTGTTTAACAATGGTTTGGGAGGAGAGAAGCTTAATTATGTATGCTGCTTTTTGTATTTCTCCAGTTGTAATTACTGGATTTTTTGCATATTGTGAGCTGTACTGTGTAGAGAGGGAAAAAAACGCAACTGGAGATGATTGCCTGAAGAGGTCCTTATTGATGCTCTGCCAAGGAAGCCTATCATGTAATCCTTCCTAAGAACTGAATAAATTCACTCTTTTCACCTGCTGCCACCCATCATTCTTCCTAAGATCAACTGCTCTGTTGACTAGAATGTGCTGCTAATTGCCAGCCTAACTTTATCAGTTAGCAGTATATTATTATTAAGGAAAAACTTTCATAAATTATATTAAATGATTCTCCATGCATTCTCTATTATAGCTTCAAAGTCAAATATCTCTGCATCTGGATTAGAAGTCTCAAATTTTTGAAGCTATTTTGTTGCCTTGAACAAGAGACGGAGGCTTCCTGGGATTTTTGAAAAGCACTGAGGAACTGAAACCCTTTTGCAAATCTCTAGTAGTCCTCTACTTGCTGTTTCTGAAACCAAAATGAACTTTCAAATCTGTCTTTAATGCTGTGTACCACCCTGGGGAAACAGGACAACTAGTGGGCACAAAGTTTCATCTTCATTCCAGAGAAGCACAAGTTGTTGAAGCATTTTAAACCTGCTTGATGCAGAACTGAATGTGTTCCTTTTGTGCCTGCAAAAGCAAGTTTACAGGCTGTGACACTTAAAGAGACATGATGGTAAGTTGACCCAGTGCACGAAGGAAAAGCTATAACAAAACTACACAAGGTACAAAAGCTTATCACGGACTGAGAAGGTACTTAGTTTCTCAGTCATTATACTTCTCCTGAAGGTCCGTATGTTTAAATGGCTGAGTGTTTTTTAAAACATTAATGCTTTGATATTAATATGAATTTCGAAAAGGGGAACCTTGGCTGAGCGATATTTGACTTCAGTCTCATTAAAGATGTTTTGGAACTGAGGAGCCTGAGGTCACTCGAAGTTTCACTGCATCAGCTCTTCAGAGAAGTTGCACAGGGAGCTATTGCAAATGGTGAAAATATGGCCAAAATGGGGATATAGTCAGTTCTTAAGAAAACAACAAAACCGCACTGAGAGGTAAAAAGAAGCTTCATGACCTCAGACAACTTCCTAATTTTTTAACTGACGTCAGTGCAGAAAGAGCAGTTGATCCCTTACCACTTCAATTTAATGACTTCAAGGAGCAAGGTCTTCGCTTGGCCTCTGTGGTTGTCCCCAGTAGTACAGTGTCTCCCTGAGATCCATGTGGCGGATAATGGCTCCCTGCAGTGGCATCATTCTCCATGCCAAGATCAGTAGAGTTGGAAAGTTTTTCCCAATTTCATTAAAAGAAAAAACAGAATCCAACTCCAGTCACAAACTGCAATAGTATTTCTGTGCTGGTTAGGACCAGGGGCCAAAAGGCTAATGCCAGTAGAGAATCACTAATTATGGTCCTGGTTCCATGCTAAGAAACCATTGAGAATATTTCAAGGAATTGCAAAATTTCCAAATTAGTCTTCCAGACTTGTGAAATTTGACACTGAGATTTGAATAAGCACCTGGACAACTGTAGGAACCTCCATACCTACAAAATTCAGCTATCACCAGGGTTATTGATCTTCCTCCACTTTCATTTTCTAAGCTACAAATGCAAAAATTTAAACACAACAAAATTTATTAAATTCATTGGTTAAGAGGACAGTAAATGTCTTTTTCTCCTAGTCAACATTATTCTATCCTACGTTTGTTCACATTCAATCTACCATAAAACACACTTGCAATAGATTAGTGTGGTGGTTCATTTCTTCCCCTCTTAACTCCTGGAAAGTTTTATGGCCTTGGAGATTCCTGTCAAACCCTGGCCATTGTGCAGGGAGTTTGGTGGTTGAGCGCCCCTTATCATATCAAAACACTCTTGCACTGCCAAAGTGGGGAATGGCCATACTAGGAGTCAGTTGCCAGGTTACAGTGTGGGATGAGAGTGAAATCATCCCCTGCCAGGCTTGAATCTTATCACAGTCTGGGTAGATCAGTACCAGCT
Organism: Rhynochetos jubatus; assembly: GCA_027574665.1. Classification (NCBI taxonomy): domain Eukaryota; kingdom Metazoa; phylum Chordata; class Aves; order Eurypygiformes; family Rhynochetidae; genus Rhynochetos; species Rhynochetos jubatus. The sequence continues at coordinate 27,347,402 of CM050653.1, forward strand.
GTGAATTCCAATGACCAGCTGCCCCAGTTAAGGTCAGGTTGTAAAATTTATGGTTAAAGTCAATTATCTCTCGACCCTATAAATAGCAGTTCCAAGGATGACCCTTTGAGCTTTCCTGGACTGCAGTGGGTTGTGCTCAGTAGCTCCTGCTGAGTGGGATGCCTTGCAGAGTTCACAAACTCTCAAGTTTGTGAAATCAGAGAACAGTTGACACAAACTGGTCTGGAAAACCCTCCTTGAGGCTCAACTCTTTGCCTGTTGAGAGAGGCACAGACGTCTGATGTGAATATTTTCACTGAACTCAAGGGGAAATTTTAACAGGTACCCTCATACAAATATGCATATATCTATCTCTATTTCTATATCTGTCTGTGTGAGTGTATGCATGCAACTTTATGTTGATAACTTTGTTAAGTCTTTGATTAAGTTACTGTACCGATTTGTTGAAAGTTAAGTCCTGCTGAGTAATTGTATGATCTAATTGTATGACATATCTGAATAGTGTTAAGGAAATTTGAATTATTGCTGCCCCACATACTTGCTATCCCCAAGTTTCACACCAAGCACAAAACTTCACATACTCTGATCATTTCCCTGATTCCTTAGGCATAAACTGTTGACCAGGTCTGGGACTAGGGGTGGATTCAGCCGTACCTAGACTTCTCTTTCAAGGAGTTTAGAAAGCAAGAGGGTTCACTCTGAACCTCATGACTGAACAGGAGAAAATTCCTTGCCGATTTTCCCTAGTCCATATCACAACAATCCAATCCTGCCTTGATTTCCCTGAATCTGTAAATAATTTTTTTAATTAATGTACAAACTATTTTAATCCATTGCTAATTTGATTTTTGCCTTTATGCTTTTCCATGTCAAATAAGTAGTAGAGGGGACCTTGCCATCGAATTCTGTTAAGTCATGTTTCTCACATATTCATATTAAAAATATTAGCTTTTCCCCTAACATTTGTGATGCTAATCTTAAGTGGCCTAAACCACTCAGCATAGTTCTCCTTCTGTAACAATTATTACATGGCAGTTTTATTAGTTTCATTTGACTTGTGTTACCAGAGTAGGTAGTTGTTGATACCTCATCTTGGATTTGGGTTTTTTTCTTAACTGCAAAATATTGTCTTAAATTTTTTTTTTTCAAAAGGAATTTTAGATCATGTGAAGACTACATCACAATAGGTTTTTTTCTTTGTTTTTACTTTCCTTCTCCATCTTCACTGTATAATGTAGTTTAAATAGTGCTTGCTGCATTTATACCTTTATACAAAAGTAATACGTATTTATTTGTTGGTACCATAGATACCAGAAGTATCTATGGTACCAACTTGTACTTCATGAGCTGCATCTTGTTGAAGTACCCTAAAATAAAAGGGAAAATTGTATGTTACTTATTTCACCTGTAGGTTCGACAAAGACGATTAAACTTCCAGTGTAAGTGCAGTGTGTGTTAATACACATTTCACGTGCATTAATGCAGAAAATTCTGCCAAGTCCTTTTAATTCATTTAAATTCCTCTTTCTTAAGAGGAATTGAAAAATTTTTCATCTGACAGGAATTTGTCATTTCCTAAGCTAATAGTCACATCACTTTGGGTTAAAAATGCCTAAATTAAATGGACTGAAATATAAAAAAAGCAAAATTTAGTGATGGCTAAATATCAGAAAAGCAGAAAGACCTAAAGTGCGATGGCTTTTGCTTCCCAAGGAAGAATGTAAGACGAGAAAATATTTTAAAAGACATGGCTGACATGATAACACCATTTCTAGGCTTTGATTGCACCACTCAGTAAGGTTTAGAGGTCTCACTACGCTAATATAAAGCAAGGGAGTCTGGAAGATACTAGGTAACAGAATTAAGGCCATCTTGAAAGAGATTTCAGCCTGAATTTACTGGATCACTGTGTAGCTCTTCTAGAATGAGCAGCAGAATCTGCATCACACCTGAGACTTGCAATCAGTGGGACAAGGAGGTCCATGTCCCCTCTCTGGGAACATCCCCAGCCTGGTGGCTCATGGCATGGCCAGATTCCAGTGCTGCTTTTCCCTGAGTGTATACTTCTGAGAGCTCATGTTGACAACAGCAAACAGCATGACTTTCCACTCCTCCTACTACACACCTTGATCCAGGGAGAAAAAATACTTCATCTAGCTTTTCACCTATTACTTTCCCAAAATCAAGCCTGCAGCAGCTGCACACTTTCCATCTATTCATCCAATAAAATATTTACTGTTGTCCCTATGTTTGCATGAAGACCAAGCAGCAACATTACCTTATGACAAGCACATTATAACCACTGCTGCTTTCCCATGCAGTTCTAAATATATATGTGTCCAGGAAAAGCAGATGCCTTCTTGTCTGAGCTTCCCTCATTAAAAAACATAAGAAACACTTGGGTAAATCCCCATGTTCCAGTTTGAAAGCTGAGGGGACCAACTTGGAAAAGAAAATAAGGAGCTTGAATGTTTGCCTGCAGCTTTTCTTAGGCTGAAGCTGTACTTGTCTGGCTGCCAGAGAGCAGGCGGCAATAAGGTGGATGCTGCCCTGACTCCCATATGTCCACTGTTCAAAATTAAATCCCAACTCTGTCAGGTTAAGACTGAGAGGTGAGAAATCCTGTTTGTCACAGTCCTCACTTTCATGCCCTGCAGCTCCCTCCTTGGGAGCACCGTGCCTGCCATATAACTGTGGGAGAAACAGGACTGCTGCCTGGTGCCCTGTCATGCTCAAAGACATTCAGCTGCAGCACCCACCCAATGGCACCATTTGCACCCAAAACTGGGGTGCAAGAAAGAGTCCTGTGAGAGCAGGTGAAGAGCAAAGGATCTCTCCCTTGAAATACACCTGATCTGGGCTTGTGTGCTCTGTCTTGGTTCCGGGATCAGAGTTTCTCCTTACCTCTTTGAACAAAAAACATTGAACAGAACATAAAAAAAGAGCAATTTGGGAGACTTAGGACATGTTTGATGGCTGTACAGATTCCTGATAGAGCAACAGCATTGGTTGCTTAAGAGAGTACTTTATACCGACCCCCAACATGCTGGCCTCCAGAGACCCATCAGCTAATAATAAAATTGCTAACTATAATCAGACAGCAAGAGGAAGGGAATTATTTTCTTTCACAAATTGTTTTGCAATATTAAAAATATTCATTTGTTCAAAGGCTCCTTCCTGCAGGGAGTAGCCTCTATACAGACATTTGAAAGAGAAAGCAAGCCTATGTTTGCTGCTGGAGTAGGCAAGGACAGTGTTTCTTGCAAATACCAGGACCTTCAGGAAAAGTAGGAGAGTATAAGCTGGGAAGGTTCAAATAGGTTAAAATCAAGTCCCTCTGATGGCATTTTTACGAGACAACTCCCCAGATGAAGTGATTTGAACTTCTGTTGCTATCATTAAAATGTGAGAATATTTTTTTCTCTTTCACTTCAAATACCCTTCACTGGCTGTGTAAATGCTGTAAATGTTGTCTTTACGAAACAAATTTTTGACAGCCTTTTAATTATAATAATTACAAACTGTTTACAAAGTCAGACAAAAAGAAGGTTGAGCTACATCAGCCTATGACTTCCCCTGCATAAAGGTTCCTGGTGACAGAGCTGGTAATAGTTTTTTGACTGTGAGAGTCTTACCTCTACAGCAACAACAGTCACAGCCTGATGAGTGGTTTGTGTCTGCAGAAAATTCCGACGTATTATATTGTCATACCCGTGATAGTATAAATGACCTCAGGCTTTGCATAAAATACAGTAGCTGATGTATCTGTTTAAATGATTAAGCAATGAGCTAGGGACAAATCTCCCCTGTCATTTCTGTGTCTGCCTGCTGTGCCAAGTACACAAAGAAAACACAAAGACATCAGTATGAGATGCATTTTCAGTCTGGGAGCTTTTAGGGAAATTACAGGGTTCTGCAGAATTTCATTCCCCATTAGGACTGACTAGTGTTAAAGTGGAAAAGGAAAGATCCCCTGTACCTTTTCCCCCTCTGTGAATCTGCACGCTATGTTTAGGCAGAATGTTTTATCTAATTGAGAATAATTACTCTATAAAACCAAGCCTGCCATTTCCTTCTTGTGGCAATCCAGTTTTAGTCTACCACTAACATGTGCAAAGTAGAGTGTCGCTGTGACATTTTCTGGATAGTTTAAAACACTGAGAGGATGCCCCTTGTTCTGACCCACAGAACCGTAATAAACAAATGAACAGTTTCTACTTGGCAAAGCCTTCATCCCTAAGGCTAAGCTGCATCCCTAAGCAGCTTTTCTTTGCCAAAATATGTCACTGATGGGATCAGAATCTGTTTCGGTAGGGTCCACCTGCTCTGACAGCTGACGTTGGACTGAACATAATTTTTTTGTAGGGGCATTTGAGACACCTGGTTATAACCGTTGTGGAATATTTGTGAATGAAAAAAAAAACCAACAAATGTATTTTAACACCTTGCATTTTCTTGTCTATCCCTTCAAGCTGCTCTACGTACGTTGACTTTCATAGGCCAGAGAAGACAAAATTTTTTGGGTGAGCATTTCCCAAGTGTCTAGAGAGGCTCACTGGCCACTGAAAGGTGCCTCAGCAGAAACCGTGCCAATTGGATGGGGAAAATCAGCACAGCTGACCCAAAGAAAAGTTTAGATAACAAAATCCTCATCACTACCCTGTCAACATATACTTTTTGCTGCATTAGGACTTTAACTTTTGAGCATTTGAGAATAAATTTTTAAAATATAACCAAAGAAAACACAGAGGGGAATTGTGTGGTCTATCAATTACAAGTAATGTGCACTGGTAATTCTCATATGATCAGAAAAACGTTCTAGTAGTAGTGTCCTATTCTTATTTTTATGTCTTCCCTTCTTTCTGTTACTGGTTCCGCCCCAAACACAGCTGTGAAAATCTCCGTAAAAGCACTCTGTCATTTACTATTTCTAAACTCTTTATTACCTTCCAAACTCCTACAGCCAGTTGTACTGAAAAGCATATCTGTAGCAGGAGCTCGCCCATACAAACTACCTCTCTTCTAAGGCTTCCACCCAGCAACTGGTTCTGAGCAGAGGATTTGAGGATTTGCTTTTTCAGTATAACTTTCAAAGCTGAATTTGGAGCAAGCCTCTGTCATGGTCAAAGGATGCGTTGCTCCCCCCACAGCCAACCTACCACAGGGTACCATGAATCCAGATGATTGCCATCACACGTGAAAACTCTGTCTCCCTATCAGTATACGGCTTACATGCACAATGGATGTATTGAGAAAATAAGGAATGGCCACAAAGATGATACCAGTAACCTTGTGCCTCCTACAGAAAGGCATTCTCAACCATTAGTACTTTTCACCAGCCCAAGGAATCCCTTATTTTAAAGTCTGTCCCTGAAAGCAGGATAGGGGTGAGGTAGATGGTATCGAACTTAACATGTCACCGTGTGCCAGCTGACTTGTAGCCCACGTATAGGAACCAATTGACTGAGGCATAACATTACAAATGTGGTCTGCTCCTATTATTCAGGCTGAGTGTTAGCATCCTCCTCTCAGCGGTGTGGTGCTGTGATCTACTCTGTGCATCAGTATGCAGTGTGAATACAACATGTGGAGTATGGTCCAAATGCGATTTTCAAACTTATTGAGAAAAATCAGAGTCCTTGAGGATGAAAATCTTCAGCTTAGTGCAGAATGTTGTTGTGTTCTATGTATAGACCTCACTAGTATTTCCATACAGTTCTGTTTCCTTAGATTTCAATGGACGATAAAGTCTTTTCAGGGGTTATTTTTCTTATGCTCACCAATCCTGAACTTCAACACTTGTTCAAAGGCTGTATTTTTGCCCCTCACCTGGGTAAACCCCTTCCAACAAAGAAAGGCACAGCCAGTGAGGGCTCACAGACTTCAGCACATCTGTGGTCTGTAGCTGGATGTGTGAGGTCAGGCATCTGCTGTGTGCAGAAACACCATGTACACAGTACATAGCATTTGCCTCCTCTTATAAATATAATCCTACTCACTCCCTGCTGACTGAAAAGTATTTAGCTCTTAGTGAGAAGCCTCCTGAGTATTGGTTTCACTATCCTGCAGGAGAGGCCTGCAGGAGGTATTTTGGAAGGATCAAGGGATACTCGCCTAGCTCCTGCACACCAAAGGGATTCTTCTTCAAACTTTTAATTGGAACTCTATTTCCAAAAATAAAAAACTAAGCCTAGACTGTTTCCCAAAAGCAAAATGGGCTAAAAAAAGCTTCTCCAATGGGAAGAATTTGCACTCTGCATGACAGCTTGACTAATCTTGACTGATGCATCTATTAGCTGCCAAACTAATGGTACTACAGACAGACAAAGAGGAAGGGAGATTTTATCAAGGCCCATGGCTTTGAAGTCAGATTTCAGACCAGCAGTTGCCGACACTTTCCTTGATGGAGGAAGGTATAATAATTTTATCATTTCTGACTGAAAAAAAAATCCCAGGAGCTCTTTCTCTCTCCATTGTAAAGTCCTCATAAAGCTCTGGGGTGTCCCCTAGCTCCAGCAAGCTGTGTCTCCTGCATGCTAAAAACCTCTTCCAAGAAAACCCCCCAGTTAAATCAATGAAAGTGTTGCCTGAATGAGTATCTGGCCCTGTGGATATTAAGCTGAGTGGAAAGATCCTTACATGATTGATTTTTCAAGCCTCTCAGCAGCAGAGTATCCTGTTCCTGAATCCTCTGTTCAGGGCCTGAGCCAGAAGGCAATTATGTGCAATCTCATCAGCACTGAATGGGAGGAAATAACTCCCTCCTGGTGCAACGTGTGATGATGATCACTCAGGGTATGTGCCTTGTCCACTGCTGTTGTACCAGGCGGATATTTATGGGTTTCTGCATTGTTCTTCAGCAATGCTGTTGTTCAGCAAATACTTTCCCACCTTGTATGAAGGCTTTTGATGTTTGTCTTCAAATTGGATGATCCTAAACTTCATTATATTAACCCCAGGTGCACATAATATTTAATATTTTGCTTTGGTTTTTGCTAGTTACTCTGCCTTGTGGAGTTGGAGGGCCACTCACAGATATCCCCTGGCAAACAGGTTCCACAGAAACATCAGTTTCCCTCCTTTGCAAAGATTGCATCAAAAGGATGGTGGAGAGTAAACTGAACAAGACAGCTGTGAGGAATTAGCAACTGGAACCCATTGTGCTGCTGCAAATGCATTTCTTTGCTCCCATCCATGCAGCAAAGGCTGCCTCAGTTTGAGCAGCTCTCCAGAGAATCTTTGTAATGATGGCCACCTGAATCCATGTGCTGGTTTTTTACGTGAGGAAGCAGGTACAAACAAAATATTTAGAGGGGCAGAGGAACACAGAAAGGTTCTTTCACAGCTGGCCCAGATCACTGTGATTGATTCAGTAAACATTTTCACCTCTCTCTAAGGAGACTTTTATTGCTAGAACCACAGAGGACCTCCTGGTTTGCTTCCCACCAGTGTTTCCAGAGGTGCCTGTCAGGGATGTTTTCTGCTCCTGATTGCTGCTCCACAGCAGAAAAGAAGATATCAGGGATGCTCCAGACTGCTCTGTCCAGGTAAACCCAGGCATTGCAGAGCTGCTGGGAGAGACGTACTTGCCCTCTCCCCAAAGTGATGAATTTTTCCTCCCTTACTGGTACATGACCCCCCACTGCCAGGGAAAACCTGCTCACACTCACAAAATACGAGACTTTTTTTTTTTTTTCCCCAAATGGCTCCTAGAGAAGTTCTATTTCCCGTGGGATTTTCCTTCTGCAAATGAAGATCACAGGACACTTGTCTGTCATTGTTGCTGTCGTTGGAGGGCTGTAGTGTCAGCAAGAGCCATTCAAAGGGGCTAACATGTGACAGTGAATATAGCAGTTATTTCCAGGAGCATTGCAGCAGCAAGTGGTGGTTGGAAGACCAACAGAGGCAAGAGGAAGGGGCAAAGTGCAAGTTGAAGGAGGAGAGAGCAGTGACTTGTCAAGAGAATTTTTCTATCACCATTAGCTCTTTTCTGAGGAAGCCCACACTGCCTGGCCTCTGGCTTGGTAAAACTCACTGGATTTTTCTACCTCCTGGAAGGTTTGCTTTGATGTAATTGGGGTGGCATTTCTCGGTGTTCATCAGCACAGGGCAAAGGCACATGTGAACCACTTCTCTCTCTGCAGAGTCAAATATATTGTTGATACCAGGCTTTCTTCAAAACATGAAATGGCTTTGAAAGCAATGACAGCAAAGAAAAACTTCTAAGCTTTATAAAATTCATCTCTACCTTGACTGTGAAAGGTCACTTGAGGCTGCTTTTTGTTAGGACAAGAGGAAGGCTTTGCATTGCCAGGACCTTTTTCTTCAGCACTGTAGTCCTGCTGCAAACAGATGCCAACAAGAGTGCAGGCAGAAACACCAACCATCTCTGCCTGCTCCATGCCACTGACCAAGCTCAGAAATGTCCTTCTTGCTTAGATCCTGTCTTTTGGAAGTTATCCACAGTTGTTCCAAAGCAACAACTGCCCTCCCTCATGACATGAACAAAGTCTGAATTAATTATTCAGTGCATCTCAAGACATTTTAATAATTGAGCATGAAAGCCTAGGAAAAAAAAAGCTTATGCTGTTGGTACCTTTCCCAACAATCAGGCTTGCCAAACAGAGGAGTTCTGTGGAGGGAAGATGATTCCTCTTCTACTTGCACAGCAGAAGTTGTCAGAGCAGCTGTGTATGGGTCTTGTAACCAACCCAGTTCTGCCAAGCTTCTGCTACACCCCACACAGCTTTCAGGGAAAGAAATCAAAGTCTCCCTGTTTCCAATAGTCTCCAAAAGGCAGATCTACCCACCCTCTCAAGATGAGTGTAAGCTCAGACACAGTCCTGGTGTAGATCAGCATCTCTCTGTCACAGACACGTGCTTTGAACTGGGTTCATATGCTTCCAATCCTGATTTACTGGGCTAAAGGTGTAGCCTGCAGCACAGGTTTTTTTTGAACACCAGTTCCCAAGGAGCCTTCTACAGTCTGGATGTTCTGGTAGTTTTCTTGTGTCCTCCTACAGTTTCTTAGGCCTGCACTTCTCATCCCTGTATCTCCTCAATTCCTACATGTTGCTGTGGAAGTAAAGGAGGAACACCCACCCTCAGCTCCATGTCTCCATAGACAGACTGTCTTGCTTGACGTGTCGGTTCCCATTGCCCAGAGTGTGTTTTACTTTACCAACAAGTTATACATTTGGCTGATGCAGTACAGCTGGGGATGTCTGTAAGTGGTTTTCAGTAAACCCTGTTCTTGTAATGTTAATGTTATTTCAATTGCTAATACTTTGGCATGGTTTCCAAAGCATTGTCATGAGAGGAAGAAAAGCCAGATAGTTGATATTTATACTACAGCTGAGCACTACATCCCATTTCCTCGTCACTGTGCTCTGTTTTCCAAGTAGGACAATAAATAGAGTACATGCTTGTTCCTTGTTTCCTTTTTATACCTAGACTTGGGCCTCATGGTTAGAGATGCATTTGCTGCTACTATACAAATTTCACACGTCGCAGCTCGTGTAAGTCACTCCTCATCCTGCCAAGTGCACTTCAGGGAAGAGTCTGGCTCCCTCCACTGTGTCTCCTCCAAGTAGGTAACTGTAGAGAGCGGTAAGCTTCCATCATTGCCAGCTCTTACAGCAGCTGGAGCTTCCCTACTTCTCCTTATCCTTCACGTGCTGCAGCACCCGCCTATCCTAGTGCTCTCCCCTGGACTTGCTCCAGGGTGGCAATGTCTTTTTCATGCTGGGGAGCCCTAAACTGGACCCAGTGCACCAAGTGTGGTCTCAATGGGTGAAAGATAAAGGAAGAATCACTTCCCTGGACCTACAGTGCTGAGAGGCTTGCGTTAGAAAACTGAGTGCTTGGCTCACCAAACCCAGTCATGTCACCTCTGCCAACCCTGCACTGCAAACTGTGTTAGTCTCAACATGAAAGTCTCCTGTTATCCTCAACACATCCTTCTGTTTTATCACTACCCTCAACCTGGCAGCCAAATTAAAGAGAGACTATTTGCCATTGAAACTGTTGATATTGCAATAAGGTGCCAGCTTAATTCAGAGATGGGTTTGAACAAGGGCCATATCCAGCAAGACCCCAGAGGCAAAGGTACCTGGAACCACACTGCATCCTCATGCTCACCACAGGAAAGCTGTGGAGTCCACACCTTGAAGCCTCTCTGTACCTACAGTACTGTCTGAAATCATGATACCGCATCTCAGCCCTGCTCAAGCCTAAGAGCTAAATGACTATGTCGGTTACAGCTGTCCCAGGTGCAAAACCTATCATTCTTCCTTATGTGCATATGATACATGACCTGTGATTATTATATACACACTCTAAACTGCCACATTGCAAACTGTGGCCAATCTGACTGTCTAACATAATAAATGACAGTTTAACTCCACACATTACAGGCACTGTCATAGCTGCTTCAGTGTCAAATTGTGATTTGTGCTGCTTGATGGTCTTTTTTTCCCCTTAACTCTCCTGTCTTTTTCTGCTTGAAGGGGTCCTTCATTTTGGATAGTAAAAGTGTGATCAGATAATTGAATGACAGACCACTGCAATCAGCTTGGTGGAAACTTACTTACATCCAACTATTCACTCACTGATGTATTCAGTCCTCAACAACTCTATTATTAGTTTCATTGAGGTTATTTAAATGCAGATGTGAGTTAGAGCAAGAGCATGAAAGACAATAATTTCCCAAAATAAAAGGAGTGTGAGTTATGCAAACCTCATAAATCCAATAAAGACTTACTGAACCAAAGCAAAGGCTTGTGCATCATCTGTTGCCAGAATGGGATAAGAAGTCATGGCGTCATCTCAAGCAGCTGAATCTCTGTGACACAGCACATTGGTTTCGGTCATTGCTTGACTGCAAAGTGTGGCCATCATCACAAGGGCTGCAGTGTGCCCATTGGCACTGCTAATCAAGCCTATGTGTGGTCATAGCTTATATGTTTCAGAGGTATTCAGGTTTTATGGTCTGGCTCTAGTTGCAATATTTCACAAAAAAAAGAGAGATGAAGAAATTAGTTTTAAAAACTGTGTTTGTTGAAACAATTAAGACCAGTGTGTTTCCTTTTTATCTTTCAATTTCATGGATGAAATGGCAAGGAAAGCTTGAGACTGATAAAGCTCTCTTTTGGTCCATTTTACTCCTTTTCCAATCTGTTTCTTCCTGAGGCATAATTTCCATGCTCCGATTGCTCTGTCAGGATCAAGAGATACTTTCTGAGATGCGTTCAAAAGTTTTCTCCTTGGTATTAGAGTAGGTGAGAGACTCCTTGGTTGCAGTTGTGATCATGTTTTGGCATAATGCAAAATGTTCCAGTTTGCTGACAGCATCATGGTCTCTGGTAATCACCCTATTTTTCGTATCTCCCTGAGTCATAGAATAAACAGAGTAAGTGGTAAGTGAGGATTTACGGTCAGGCCAGTGTTATGTTGCCTTTTTTCTGACCAATCCTGTTGAGCTATGAAGGACATACAAGTCCTTGGCAGAAATAGCTATAAATCTGCTCAATGGGCAGCTGCTTGGTTGCCTTTATCTGCTTCTTTTATCCTTTGGTAATCAATGACAGATTTTAGCCTTGATCTGACTGTTAGTAAGAAAAAAAATTGACACTGTCCCCCAAGTAAAATCACAACTTCAAATTGCAACTGATTTAAAAATGTGAAAGGTTCTAAGGTAAACCAAGCTCTTCAGGGTTGAAGACAGTCCTCTCTTACCCAGCTCATGACTTTAAACTGAAGTATGCCATTTAAAAAAAGTCTGAGCATGATAAAAAGCAATGCATGAATGAATTTAGTTTTATTCTTTGATGTGGAGTTGTCTTAATAAAACTGAAGCCAAAGAAATGCTGGTGACATTGAGAGTCAGTGAGAAGTTTCTATGTCTGTAGTACATCTGTGTTTACCAGCTCCCAGCCTTTGCTGAGCTCAGTTTTGCTTTAGCAAAGGTCAGCTGCTGTTCCAAGTTTGGAAAATGAAAATGTCTGCTGTTGAAGGTATTAGCTAGTTGTAAGAGAGTTTATCTGACTGGAAATTAACTTTTAAAGTTCATTGTGAAGTCTCTTATCTGCATGTTGAAAAATGCTAAAAGGACTTCAAGTGTTATTTCTACTAATGGTTCCATCAGTGACTAATGGGTCTGTTTGGATCCTGTTACAAACTCCTCACAATGCTAATAGGAAAACACTGCTTAATGACATTGTGCCCTTCATTTATTACTTTTCTGATATATGTGTTGTTTGTATGAACAAACTTCTTTCACCAAAATTACCTGGGAGGTCATTTTATAACATTTACAGTTTGTGTAGTCGGGATAAAAGTTATTTAATAGAGGCATCATTTGTGTCCAGCACACTAGTCTCAGAAATGTCCCTTCTCTCTGTCAGCACTACACAAAACTCAGAAATCTACATGGGGACAGTGCACCATTCCTTCACCTCGTCAATTAAATGTCAATAACGTTACACGATGTTGATTTTTTCCCTTTCTCTTATTTGGAAAGAAGGCTGGATTCACTATGTGAGAGGACTAGACAGGGACAGCAGTCAGCTTTAACCACAATGTGTTTTCTACAATTTAGTGCCCCTGGGAATTTCAAAGGCTTTATTTGGCATTTGAGACAGGTAAATATTAGTGCAAGGTGGCAACCATAATTTTCATTTCATAGGAAATTTCATTAGATTGTTTTCATTCTGAAGCAGAACAAAATGCCACACACATTTTCATGAAACAAATATTCGAGGAAAAGGCTGAGGAGGGGGGGGGGGGGGGGGGGGAGGTAGGTGAGGCAAAAGGTTTTACTTCACTTTTTCTTCCTTTTCCCTTCTTCCTAATATAAGATTCAACATATTTAGAAATTAAAAAGTAATTTCAAAAAGAAAGAAAAAGACTAAACATTCCCCAAAAAAATAAATTGAGTTTAAGTCATCTCATTAATAAAATTAAATTCTTCACTACACGAATGTTCAGCTCTGCCTAAAGTGTATTTTAGAATGAGAGGATATTACACCAGGGAAAATTATCTACTTTTCTATGACGCAGTACAACAGGATGCTCTGCTGCAGGGACATTATGTGCTAAAGGAGAATGGGAGAGGATGGGACTCTCCTCAGCGTTTTTGCTGTCTTTGGATGCTGCCTCTCTTTTTGCAGATCTTGTGTACCTTGAGAACAGCCTGGTGCAGTGTACTGGTCCCTGGCAGAGCATGGCCAACAGCACCGTTCTGCTGAGGAATCCATGGGGAGAAATTACAGCTGGTGGCCAGGCAGAAGGGCTAGGTAGAGGAAAGACTCCAGAATTTGTAAAAGAGAAAGCAGTGAAAGAAGGATTTGGTGGTTTAAAAAAAAAAAAAAAAAAGCTTATTTACTTGAGGCTGCAAAAAATTTTTTTGGTTGTTTGTTGTTTTTTTTTTTTCCCTGTAAAATTTGTTAATGTGTTGGATATAAACCAGACTACTGTTCCTCTAAAGTGTGAGTCTGGCTTATTTTAAATGTGATCTGATCAGTTGCTTAATGCCCTTGTACAAACAAAGTATCAAGGAGAGAAAGGTCAGATTTTCAAAGGTCACCATCGTTTTCTGTTCCCACTGAATTCTGGTAAGTGTGGCGAAGGATCACTGTCTCACAAACCATGCTAAAAATTTCTGATTTTCCTCATTTTTTGCTGACAAATAGAAATAACAGCTAACAGCTGTATAACAGCTTTTGTATAAGCATAATACACTAAAGTCAAACAGAAGAACCTGGAGGAAAATAAAATGGAGATTACATAGGGATTGTATCTTTGGATGGGAATGAAGAGACTAGCCATCATTTGTGTTCACCTTTTCCAAAACCTTTAGATGTAGGCTCAGTGTTGCCACTGAAAGGGAGGCTTGAATACTGGGAGCAGAGACACAAGCGGGCACAAATGTGCACAAGATATGGGAAATGCAATATCAAGCTGGACAGAAGTGGTTTTTCAAGGCCATATGTCTTTCTGTAACCAATATTGTTTGGCTGTCCTTTTTAAGGGGTTTATAGTTCATTACTGTTCCCAGAATATGTCACCAAAGTCTGACTAGCCAGATTTCCAGCCAATTTAAGCTGCTGTAGTCCTTTGAAGTCCACAAGGAAACACCAGTTTATAGCCGCCGTGGGCCTGGCCCAGGTTTCTAAATAAGAATAGACATACTAATGACATATGGAAACAGCCACCAATTCCAGATTGCATTGAGAGCCAAAGGTTATAATTTAATTGTAGTTTTCCACTGCTCATGACAGTCTATGACATCAGCAGATTATTTAATTACAGCTTTATTTCTCAGCCCAGGATTATATGTTATTGCTCTCTGGAAAAATAAATGAAATTAATTAAGAAATAAGGTGTTAGACATTATCTTGAGATGAATAGGCACATCTGAGAAAGTACTGAAATATTGCTGAATATCTATCAAAAAAATCTCATGAAATCACAAAGGCATGGAGATGATGAATGAGCCTGGGTTTGTCCAAAGTGGGAAGATTGTTTGCATAGTGCCCCATTTATTTTCAGTCTACCCTTACAGCTCACTTCCTCATGAAAGACCTGAGAGGGTACACAAAGTCCAGCCAATTTTTAATAAGACTTTTCCTGTTCACCCTGCGGCAAACCTATGGTTTTGCTAAGACATTGGACTTAAGTGAACGCGTGCATCTCTGGCTGCTCAGTTACAGACCCATGCAAAGCCTTAAACAGAAAGATGTTGGTATTTCACATCAAGAAACACAACCACACCATGATAATGCAATGGTCACCCTACTTAAATAGTAGCACTGTATAATTCTGGAGTGTCTATCCCAAGCAAACTATTTTCTTTTCTCCAGATCAAAGTTAATGCCAGTTTCCCACCACCTTGGCAAGTGCATCCCTGCCACTTACAAAGCATAGCCAAAAACTTTAAAAGCTGCTAGCTGAGTAAAAGCATTGCTGCACACTGGAGCGAAAGGTTACATTAAAGAAAACATCGCTTCATGCAATATTTACTAGGAAGAAAATAAGGCCTTTTTTTAGCACCCTTTTGTTCTTCTCCTCATAGGGGAACAGTTGTCTTGCAGGTTTTGTTCCCATTTACAGGCCTCAGAGAACAGAACATTTCTGCTTTCAAGCCTCTCAGCAGATGTTTGACAAGTTCAAACTAAAGACCGTGCTCCACCCTGGAGCACAATGTTGGTGGTGAGCACCGGCTGCTGGCAGGTGGGACGTTGCCTAACACCACAGAAGGCTTCTAGCAACGATCAAAAGGAGCCATCTGTGTTAAGCAAAAAGGAAAGGGGTGGCAAGTGGTGAAGAATCCATCAACCTTCAAAAAAATTGTCTGAATGAGGCACTTTCATCTGAGCTGGGGGCCTTCGTAATTCCCAAACTGCCTGCTTTGATAATCTGTCATCCTAGCTCCCTGTACTCCATGTGTTTTCTCCAAACTGGTGATGTCTGTAGAGAGGCAATAGTGTAGTCTTGCATTTTAAGTAATTTCTAAATGGTCTTTTTTCCTATATCAGCACTGTATGTCTGGTATATATAAAGAATCCAATAAAAGGATTCTGGTAAAGCAGTGTGGTGGGTTGATGTTGGCTGGCTGCCAGATGTCCACCCAGCTGCTCTCACTCCCCCTCCTCAATCAGATAGTGGAAAAACATCAGAAAAACAGACTCAATTTGGGGAAAAATATATTTAATTTATTGCCAATTGAAATAGAGTAGGATGGTGAGAAAGACACACAAAATAGAACACCTCTTCCCCATCCCCTTTCCCTCCCTTTTTCCCAGGCTTGTCTTCACTCCTATATTCCCAACTCCTCTACTTCCTCCACCACCTGAGCAGTGCAGGGGGATGGAGATGGGTGGTGGTGGTCAGTCCACAACAGCTCCTCTCTGCCGCTTCTTTCCCTCGGCAAAGCATGGGTCCTTTTCATCAGGTGCAGTCCTTCGGAATAAACCTGCTTCACCATGATCTTCTGCACAGGCTGCAGGGGAATCTGCTCTGTTGCCTGGACCACCTACCTCCTCTCCTTCTTCTTGGTGTTTGCAGGGCCATTTCTCACTTTTTTTTTTTCCCCCTTCATTCCTCACTGCAATGTGGTGTTTTGCCATTTCTTAAATATGTTTTCCCAGAGATGGCAGCAGCCTCACTGATGGGCTCAAGCTGTGCCTTGTGGTGGGTCCGTTAGAGCCACCTGTAACTGGCTGTGTCCAGCATGGGACAACCACCCTGCTACCTACACCCAATACTAGGAGGAAGAGCAAGCATTTTCCTAGCAGTTGCTGGGCCTAGGCATCACATTTTGCTGGGTAAAGACTCTGCAACAACTTGTGGGACAGCAAGAAGCACTGATCCAGGCCACTGGACCGACACTTCGTTGTGTCCCCAGAAGGTCTGACATGTCTGTACAATGCTGGCCTCTTCCGCAGTGCTGATTTGCCAGGAAATTTGGGCAATCACCAGTAGAAGCAATAGGGGAGTTGATCTGGCAGGTCTGAAATAGCACAGCAGTTGCTGTATTGACCTCACTTCAGGTTGTTAAGTAGGACAGAGAGATCATGGTTTTCACCTAATTCTTCCTTCCTGCCAGTCCAACCCTTTGAGCATTCAGGAATTCCCAACAGGTTTTTGAGATTCAAAAGCACCATGGGAAGGAAATTGGGCTGCTCCTGTGAACAACAGAAAATCTCCCATCCACAGCAAGTGTCTGATGCTGATGATTACTCCAGCAGGTACTCCAGGGTTAGAAGAGAAAAAGCTAACGTCATCAGATACAGGGTATATATTTTCATGCCATCCTGCATGTAGCAGGGTTTCCAAACCCTGTGGTGTTCCCAGAGATGTATTATCCTATCTAAATAAGAGAATTAAGAGCTCCAAAAAGCTACATGTTGTCCTGGAGAAAAGCTTTTTGCTGCGACAAGTACCTTGTGGCTAAGGATGATAGTCTTCCCTTAAAGAAAGACTACCTTCAGGGCAGAGCCACATTGGGACTGACATGGGAAATCTAGCCTGAGGAGACATTTTTTAAAAGTCTGAATTGCTGTCCTTGATAGGTTGGAAACAGGGAAGCAGACAAGAAAATAGAAGTTGATTATTTTTCATTTCTTGAATTTTTTTTGTTCCAATCTTGTTTTGAGAAGGAGCTTCCTCAGACCCATCAAATTCTGTCTGATCTGACAGACTTCCCCTTCACCACAGCATCCTAAAATAATATTAAGTATTGAAAAAATTGGGAAACTCTTTTAGCAAAATTAAAACATTGATGGGCTTCCAAATTGTCTTAACTGCTTTATTTCTCCCTTTTCTCTTGCATACATACATCTCATGGGCATCTTTTGGCATGCTAGAGCATCATACCTGTTTCTGTTATTTGATTTTGGCTCTGAGCTTGTCTTTTGTGTGAGGCCGTTGACAGGCATTGCCAGCTTTGTAGAGATTCTGCTATAAAGTACCACTGTTTAATCGGAAGTTTAACTACGAAAAAGGCAGTGGGAACTGCAAGGATGGGGTCGTGCTGGCTTTGGGGCTGAATGCAGCAGCACCACCACCATGCTGGATTCAAGAATGCCATTAAAATCTCAAAAGAAGCCTGTCAACCTGAAGAGATGCAAGTTTAATTAAAAGCATTTTATCACCCAAAATTCTTCAAATAACGTTTGGCAAAGAAAAGCTGTAATTGCTGGATTGGCTCTTATCCTTCGTTAAAGGAAAAAAACCTTTCTGTTCTTCAATACCTATCTAGAGGTCATGAGGCATCAGCGTCATGCTCTGATTCACATAGCACCAGAGGAAATTGGTGAAAGTAGGACTGTCTCGGCGGCATTGCAAATGGAACAGGCTTACTCTCCAAGACCTGTTCACAAAGCACCTTCTGCAAGTTAAATAGTTGATGACATAATAATGCTAATGAATATATACTCCCATACAACTTCATGTGTTGTATTGTGCATGTCAGACATTGACCCTCACCCAGGTCTACCTTGGCACACTCTCTGGGATCTCATCTGCGGGTCTAATTCTTCTTTACATTGTGAAAATATTTTCTAATAGTAACTCTAGATCTTCACAGGGCAAAACACAAGGTCATCTCTCAGTGCTATTTGCTTCATTTTTTAAAGTGGCTGTACTGCTTGGTGAACTCCACTCTTGCAGTGCACAAAAAGCACTCATAGAAGGGCCTGTTTCAGGCTCAGAAGTACTTGTTTAGGTTACTAACCCAGTATTTGATGGAATATTCCTTTGGGTAAATTCAACAGTTATCTTGAAGTTGAGTATAGATGACTAGGGTTTAATTTATGAAGTAATCCATTCTACCAAAAATCCGAGTGATGCAGAACCACCACATCTTTCCATGAGCTTTGGCCAACTCCTCATCATGCTGTAAGTTTAGACTCTGAGACATTAAGATGCTTCTCTACTATCTCTTGGAAGAACCTGTGTGGCATAGTTACCGAGATAAAAGAATCGCCTTCCGTGAAAGTGTTTCTAAGAAGTCCTTCAGAGTAAGTCTAGAAATTAGATTTGTTAATGGCTTTTCATATTAAAGCAGGTTTTATCTTGCTTACAGTCTGTTACTGTGCAGCCTTGTGCTCAACATGCACCCTATTTTTCTGGAACACACACTATTGTAAACTCCTGGCATCAGTCAGCATTTTCCCTCTCAATACTCTTTTCCATCTAAAGGTTTTTTCCACATCATATCCATAAATGTTGTTGCTTTTAAAATAATGTATTAAAATATTCCTAACTACTAACCAAGTACAAAAATAATTTTAAATAGTCATTGCTCAACAGAGTAATATCTGGTGTTATAACTAAAGCAAAGAGATTCTTCCTGTTTCCCAGCATGTAATAGACTCTACAATTTAGAAGACCTTCATGCAATGTATTACAGCCCAGTGGCCATTATGTTTGTATTTTGGGGGGAAAATAAACTGCATGTTATAGAAAAATAGTATACATAATACAAAGTAAAAATAAATAACTCTGCAGAGAGACTGACTTCTCTAAATAAGGTCTCTGTGGTGAAGGTCTTCTGTAGATAAAAAACCCAAACCCTTCTATAAAGGACATTGCCTCTGGGTATATATGTCACAAGTAGTAAGTGGTGACAATGAAAATGATTGTAGAAAATTATTCTACACAAAGGACTGGATCTGACATGGAATATAAACTCTCCTAGATACAGTTATATAGGACCCAGCCTCCGTCTTCCTACAGAAGTCATAGCTGTGACTGAAGTATTGTCCTTGCTCCATACAGCAAACACAGGTTTGTGGCAATGAAAAGTCAGGACCTTGAGCTTGGAATCATCTCAGCTAGCTGATGGGAAATGTCCATGAGGATGTCTGTGAGGCTTATCTCTTTCCAAAACAAAGGCACCTCACATGGAGCAGTAGAGTGGCATCTCATGCTCCTGAGCAACCAGGACCTCAGATCAGGCTGTCCTCACAAAAGAGGTGTCAGGCACTCTGTCCTGCTCAACATCAACACTTGTCTGGTGTTCCTTCTCCTTCAGATATTGCTTAGCCATTGAGAGTCAGGTTCGTTCCCTCGGGGACATACAGATCCCCACATCTTTTAGTGGAGACAAGAGGGTACTCTGAGCTAGGCTCAGTGGGATGCACACTGATGCTTCATTGAGGCACCTGAAGTCAGGTCAATAGTGAAGTTTCCTTGAGGATCTAGACCCATATGTCAACTAGCGAAAAAATAAAACAGGGCACTTCTCTAGTCTAGAGAAACCCACACACATTGACCCATTGGACAGCTAATGCAAGACATAGTTGCAGAGCTCACAGCTAAATTGGAGCTTCTTACAGTTCCAGTTGGATTCAACCAACTAGCTTTTAAAACTTCCCTGCTTCTCCATTGCACAAGTCCTGTAAGTGTGCCACTAAAGATGGGTAAGTTACTCATGTGTTACCACATTAATGCTTGTCACAGTGAAAAAGTGCATGTTGTTATAGGTTTCAAAACAATTTAACTCTTGGAGAACATGTTCAACATTTTGCAATACGGCAGACTTCTGTCTTTCAAACTGTTTAAATACTTTTGCTTTCAGCTTTCTACATTAAAATGAATAAAAGAAGCTTTCCTGTTGCTCTACCATGTAACGAACTACAGCACTTCATTGCACAATACTGAAGTCATGCTATTTAGGGCATCATCATTCCTTTCAGAATAGACATATAATGCCAAACAAAATCTCTCCAGAAACCCTTAAAATCATTATTTGAATGGAGCACTGAGTTATTCAAGCCCATTTGTCTTGAGGAGTTTCTTTTTAATTCACTATCTCAAGTGCAGCTCTAATCCAAATATTCTCAATTCGATTTGCTGTTTAACAGAACTAGTTGATGAAATTTATACATTTAAAGTAAATTTAAAGATCTGATTGTCTCTTCAGACAGCTGAGGTAAGTATTTTAGTCAAGTTGATAAGAGTTGTGCAAATGTGAATTGACACAGATTAGAGACAATACCTGGTTTTCTTTGTTTGTAAAGATTCGTTTAGCCAGTTTTATCACACGGGTTCATTCTAGCACTGAAGTATTCAAGAGGCTTCACTAATCTAAAATCTGGGACATTTAAATTATAAAACTAAAACCTCTGAGAATTTCAGCTGACAAACTTGCATTCATTTTCCAAAACTCATTTCATCTGTGTTTGATTATGAGTTGAAAAAATTAAAATGAAAATCCTTTTCCAGCAATGTCAGCCTTCCTGTTTTCTTTGTCAAGCAGCTCAGTAGCAGCTTTTCTTTCAGGGTGCTCTCTCATTTGGGACCATAATGTTTTGTTGGCAACAGTGCAAAAAATTGTCTTTCAAAAGATGAAAACCAAAATATTTTTGCCTCAATTTAGTAATATCACCTCCAGAATGAGTAAGGGAAGTTCTTAGCTACCCCAGTGTATGATAAGAGTCTACTCTGACCTTCCCCATCATGAAACCAGTTTTCATAGAATGAGAAAGAACATTTTTAAAAAGCTCTCAGATAAAGTCGTTGCAATCCTCCAAGCTCCTCTTCTTCTTCCCCAGTGGACAAATGAAGAAAGAAGGCTTCATTATGCCAATGTTTACTGAATACATCTTCTTTCCAGAACAATGTATACTGCATAGACTACAGTAATTACAGAGATACTGAGGAGTCTGTGTATCCTTAAAAAGGGGTGTGAAGACATCCAAGTGGAATGGAAAGCACACAGCGAAGACGTGCTTCTTCTTGTAAACAAGATCATGCAAGTCAGCCATGTAAGTCTTCTTCCCATGTCTTCGGGGCCCCAAGGATCAAAGTTATGTTACAGGATTAGTCCAAGCCCCCATGCAGAACACTGACAGAAAGGAACTAGAATCTCACACTCACCTACCATTAACAAGACCACTAAGACAGCACTATTATAGAGTGTAATGGTAGCCTCCATATCATGGGTGCCAACCTCTTCAAGCCCACAGTCGATGCTTTTCAAGGTGGAAGCTGCACCTCACTCCTGTGTCCCTCTCTCACACCTCCCCTGAGCAGTACCATAGGGGAGTTCTGCCAAGGCTTTCTGTGATCCCAGAGGTCAGTAAGGAAAGCAGCAAAAGTCCTCTGGCCACCAGTCTCAGAAGGACAACCTGGTTGAGTACTTAACCGATTATACTGCCAGAAAGACAAACTTCTCCTGCCAGCCCTGAAAACTGGTCACCAGCCATCCGATGACAACCATGTCCCTAGGAGGTGTGTGGCAAATAACTCTGAGGAACAAGACACTGAGACCATGCTGCAATGGAGAAGAGTGGCTTCCCAGCGATTCAGCTAGATGTCCCAAAGCTGGAGCTCTCCTTTCAACAATGGAAAGAGAAACAGGTAAAACCATTATGGGTTCTGGCCTGAACATGCCGGAAGCAGTTGCTGTGCTGTACAGATGCTCATGTAAATCTGTACTGATCAGGACAGACTCAGACCAAAACCAAAACCAGCTTTTGTCAAACGACTTGGCTCTGAATAGCTGCATAAAACAAAGTTTAATAGTAATACCTTAGCTGACATTCATTCCTTTTCCTGCCATGGATGTAACCAGACCAATCACAGTTTTGTCTCCAGCCATATCCCCAGTCTACCCCCTCTGCAGAGACTGGTTCTGGCAGGATTTCTGTCACAACTAGTGCTTTGTCACCCCTCCTCTCTATTCTGACGTGGCAATCTTTTCCGTTTCAGCAAAAAACAAGCTACAAGGCAGATAACATTGTCTCATCTAACGTAAAGATTTCTTGAAAGTAGCTCTAAATTGCGCAGCTAACAAGTAGTGAGTCAAGGAGTCTGAGAGTAGGACCACTTCAGGGAAGAGGTTTTAGTTGTGAGGGTTTCTGTATTTGCTACGCATGCTGAGTCCCCACACTGTCCATTTTCTTGTTTTAGTTCCTAAAACCGTAGTAGGGCCAGCTTCACTCTCTCCAGCTGTTTTCTGAAGTGCAACCTTTGTTCCTGTTGCTGCAGGTCTGCTTCTCTCTCTACTGGAAAGAGGAAGCCAAATTAGGTCTGAAGACAATTTCTTCACACAAGGGCACTAGCTCATCTATTGGTGAGTCATTCGAGGGCACATCCAGGGGCTTTTACCCATGAGGATCTGCCTCTCAATCCATGTGTCTCATCTTGAGAGGGAGACTCATGCTGCATTTGTTCCTTTTATGCTCATAGTACATACAAGGACAAGTTTGGAAATATTTGCCCTATTTTGCTTCAAATAGCATATCATGAAACTATCTGATGTTAGTCCCTAGAAGTTCTGTACCAGTATTAGTGTCAGGGACTGGGGTGGTACAATGAAAACTGAAGGAAAATTGCAAGTCCATGCTGCAAACCTATTCTCAGAGCTACAACAAATTTATTCATAAAACTGATGGGTTCTTCCATTCAAACAGTACTTCTGCCTCCTTGCTGCCTGCCCCTTGTTTTACAGTGGACAAAACTTTCTTTTTACTTTACAGGAAGGAAGGAAATTCTCTGTGTAAGCCCAAGGAACTGGGCTGACAACGGTCAGCAGCTGAAGATCCCAAGCTATGGTAAATTACTGCTGGTAGAACAGAAAGCATCTTAAGATGCTTAGGAGGTATGTGGTAGCTATAGTGGAGGAGCTTCCCTTGCAGATACACACAGGCAGCTACTGATGCTTACTAAATCCTTCCGTGCAGGAGTTGCCTCCTGCATGGCTTATATCACAGGGTGGGGTGGGGGTTGGGTTGTCCTAGCAGAATATCCACTGCAAAGATCCTGCCAATGCTGGGACCTATGTTTCCAGCTCAGGACATGGGGCCAGACCCATGGGGGCAGAGTACAGACATGTGGGCTTGCTTTAGGTGTCTGTAAGGACAGTTCTCAGGCTCCGAGTGTGGGCTAGTGGGGTACAGCTGGAGGACATACATTGGCCTGAGGTTCTAAGACTGTGATTTTGCTTTATTGAGATGGGTGAACAGAAAGAGATAGGGATCGTGCCTGCTTGGGAAACAACACTGGGGAATAAGACCAAGATTATTAGATCTTTTGGGCAATGACTTTTGTTTACTTGATGCCTGTACTGTTTCTTCCACATCCTTGATCTTTTATTGATGATTTCCTGCTAACTTTTAGTAAGAGTAAAGAACAGTAATAACAGTACATGGTTTAGTCTAATTATATATTTTGTTCTATTTTATTTATTTTCCCAGTTGATCAGCTAACTTCTTCCTCGGATGAATCATATGTTGTTAGAAAGCCATAGAAATTTTATCTGCTCTGAAGCAATACAATGATCCAACAGTTTCTCCTAATGTATCACAACAGGAAGCTGACTGAAATCATAGTTCATTATTAAACATAGAGAACAGAGCTAAAGGATTGCATAAAGTTGTAGAACAGGATAATTCACAGGATTATGCAGATAGGGAATTACATGATTTTTTGGTAATATCGTAACTAATGTTGCATTTTGGGCATTGTTATTCTCTAAGATGGGGTGTATAGACTATCCATCCACTGAAAAAGCTTTATTGTACTTACCAATGTCACAGGTTTGGATGAGAAATCTGCACTTTGACTAGAAATCTTATTAAGAAACTCTTAATTTTTTTGGGTCAATGCACATCATCGGCAAGCAACAGAAGTTCTTTTTAAATGGACTGAATTTTCTATATGGTTCTTTCTGGAAAGTTTGCAGTTTTGTGATCAATTATTCCTGGATTCAGCATATCCTAGGAGATATTATTTTTATTACAGTGAATTACATGTATAATTTTGAACTCTGAAAATCACCAACACCAGCAGATATTCTAAAACATTGATTACATCTGAGGATCAGCTTAGTGAACACCCTTATTCCACCTGTTCAAAAACATTTCTGTGATCCCCAGAATCGTTGCAATGTGCATGTGGAAATTGTAAGCAAAGTGGTGCTGGTCTGACTTCAGTGTCCATGACCAGACTTGAGGATGCAGTGGGATTCATCAGTGTGTGTCTGACCTGTTCTTGGTAGCTAAACCCAGTTTAACTACCAGGCAGTATGTGAATGACTTGTATACTCATCAGTACACAGTTTGATTAAATTTTGCTTTTTGAATAAGTCATCTGCAGAACTGCATTCCTCCTTGTGGTTTTTTGGTTGTTTTGGTTTGGTTGTTTTTTTTTTTTTTTTTTTTTGTGAACTGCATCTGATTTCTGGTGTTTCACCAAGTTCTAGCTTAGAGGCCATTTGTGTAGTAGTCACTGCTTAGTATTTTATTTATTTTAAGCAAATTATCTCAATTACTTGCTGCGATCATCTGGTTTTGCTCTCCAAATGGATGTTTTCTTAAAGGCAAATCTGAAGTGAGACATGACTCTAAGTACAGTTCTGGAGGACAGGGAGATACGCATGCTAATATTTGTGAAACACCCAGGAGTTGCAACTGTTTGTATGAATAAAGCAGCAAGTTATTAAAGCACTCCCAAAATATAATAATATGTTACCAATAGTAGCTACACGACTTTAGTGTGAATATTCATAAAGCTATTAGTGCTTTATTTTTTATACTGTTCCATTAATACCAAATTAAACTATACCACAAACATGTTCCTTCGTAATCACATATATACATCTTGGAGACACTGAGAGTTATTGAGCAACTAGTAAGACCAATGTGTAAAATGTACTAGGACTGTACTCTCTGGACCTGGTCAACTGCCAAATACACCAAAGAATTCAAACATAAAAGACAATTATTTTCATCCTATGGCTGAACACAAATAACTGCCTCTACCTTCAGCATTATGACACTGTTGGTTTGCACTAAGGATAAATCATTTGTATGACATATTTCCTATACATCTATAATGCTGTGGACTACTTTGAATGAGAGAGTAAGGAAATTTTCTTTCATTTCCACAGAATTCAAGTCTTCCTGTTCACTTTTCTTCGATCTGCTTATGACCTTGGATTTCAGTAGTATCAGCGGCTGGCAAACAAGGGTTTGACTGTCAACAGAGACATGTAAACAGAGTCTTAATTATTCAGTACTCCTGGTCTCCCAGGAGGTTGTTGTCCACTTCTGTGTGGTGATTAACTGTCTTCTGAAGAACCGTAACTGGAGACTGTGCTTCTCCACATAGCAAAACTGTGCTCCAAGTCACTGAAACATTCCTCCCTGTTGACATAATGAGAAGAAGCCCCACTTAGTAATGCAGAAATACTTGAGCTAGGGTGGGATTGTAGTACAGAAGTACCCAGAGGGAATTGCCCTGGGGCAATCCGCTCACAGTGGTGGGCCAGCCTCTGCCCCTGGGAAACCCAAAATCTAGTATTCTCTGTACAATGATATTTTAAGCATAGTTGGAAAATAGGTGGTAGGCATCACATTCACCCTCACCTACTCACAAACTGATGATAGGGCTAACAGCTAGAAATAGAGTGCTACTTGAAAAAATCACAGCAAATTAATGATTCAGACCTATGAGGAAGTGAATAAATTACATCTGCTTAAAAGCCATGCTAATGAGCGCATTGCCTTTTCTTCTACACTGTTGGTTTTTCAGTGAGCATATATATTACATGTTTATCTCGCTTTGCTATTCAAGAGTTATATATACATCTGCTACACATAGCCAGGGGATATCTGCAGAAAAGAGATTAAAAAAATTGTGAGAAACTGTAGAAAATACTACTGTTGTTTGAATCCCACAAGTTATTATTGCAGGTATTGATTTATCCTGCAGAAAAATACTGTTATCAGGATAGAACTAGCTTTAATGTACCTGCATTGCCAAAAATGATGGAAGAGGGGCTATCTGATCCCAGAAAAACATTTTGTGCAGTCAATGATTTAAGCCACATTGGCTTCATTAGAAGAGATGAAACAAAGTGAAGAGTCAAATTAATATTTTGTCTGGAGCAAACAAATTTCAGTTTCCTGCTCCCAAGATACAGTAGCGAAGGACAGAGTTTTCAGTGCAATGATCTTAGAGAAGGCAAAAAGTGCCAGATCATTAATTAAAAAGTAAATAAGGAAAATTAAGTGATGTGCTGAAAATGAAGGCAAAAGTGACGAGAGGCATTAACTGAGGGACAAGTAGGAGAAAAGCAATTAAGATACCATTTGGAAGTAAACAGGAGAGGTGACAGAGGATAAATCTCCCTCCAAGAAAACCTCTCCAGCTCAATAAATACTTCAGAATTATTTATTAAGAGCAGTTCCCCCTTCTCCTTCCCAAGTTTTGTGCTATGAGCTCACAGCACTTGGAGTAGTAAAAGGACTCCAAGCCCCGACATGCTGGCCAGCTTTCCTCTGGCCACAGGGCCTGGTGACATGCTGAAGTACTAGTCCACTACTACACTTTTCTAGTTGATGGTATGCCCACCACCACTCTCATTCTCCAGCCCCAAACCCACACAGACACTTACTTTACTTTCTGACAGGTTTTTTGCAGTTTTATATCTTCAGTGACTTTACCCTATGAAGTGCAAGGCCAAACAGTAACTGTAGGGAAATCCTGGCATCATTAGGAGTGTGGTGTTTGTGTTAGAAGAGCCAACATCCCAGTTACGCACCTCTCAAACCACTGCTCTACTGTCGCAACCTCCCCCAGGCGGGTTGCATGATGGACAGAGGCAACGCAACGCTAAGGCCAAGCTGAGGATCAAGCCATTCAAAGGGCTTTGTTGGAGCATGGGCCTCCCATTCAGAGACTCATTCCACAGCTGCAGCACAACATCAGGGCTTTGCTCTCACTCCTGACATTTCCCCTCATAACCACGTGGGCCACTGCAATAAAGAGACCGCAGTGCACGCACTGAGTGGTGGTGCGAGATAAGACCTAAGTGCATGAGGCGGCATGGGTGTGCTGATGCCTCATTTAATGGATACAATTCCCCCAGCACTTAGAAGAGTTAGAATTAATCATTAAATCCAAGACCCTTCCTCTCATGATATCCAGGGATGCATTCTGCTTTAAGCAAACTGTTTGCTCTTAGACTGAATAATAATTCTTACCTTTTGTCTCCAGTGCTGTGTGCTGCCAATGGGCAGAGCCATTTAGCTGGTGTGGCCAGAAATGTTAACTGTCCTCCACTTCTCCCTCCATTAATTTCCTATTTTCACTGACACTTGTAGCTGATGGTACTTGCCTTGGTAGAGTCTTCAAACATTTGAAAAAGCTCCTTTCTCCCCACTTTTACTCCAGACTGAGAATATGCTCCATTACTCTTAAAGATCTGCCCCTGTATAAAAGGTAAAGACTAGCTAAACCAGTCAAAACAGAGTTTAGGATAGATCCTCAGGCCAAGCAGCACCTCAAAGAGAGATTGAAGTTGTCTCAGCAGATGGTTAGAGCTTCTTTGAATGTAAACATTAATTTATGGAACCGGGCCACATAATTCTGAACATTCACTTGTGGTTTACGAACGTGTTTTACACGTCTCTGTCTAAAGACTGGGGTAGGGATGAAGTACACACACAGCTGGATACCATAGCACTCCCACCACACTGAACTGCAGGTCAGGTCCTACTGAACCCTCTGGCCAAGTGAGTAGAAAGCAGCCCTGAGCTGAGAAACTTCATTTGTTCCTCACATTTAAACCTTTAGAGTTATTTGTCTACTTCTTCTATCTCAGTCCTTCTGTTTCCCCAGTTAAGTACTAGGGATTTGGAACAATACTTGTTCTACTCTAAGGTTAGCTAGTGCCCCAGGACTCCCTTTTTAGAGAAGGAAATTGGTTTCTAAACCTAAGGAGAAGGGTAGGTGGGAGAGTGGATTCTGCTATATTATGTTTGACAGCAAAAATGTATGAAAGGATGAACACTAGTAGGTTCTGCATCATTAGCTAATTTTATGTGTACTACTATATCAGCACCATAAAGTGCTTGGTAGCTTAAACACCATTATACTACTGCAAGATTTGACAACTTATATCACATACCTCAGAGGGCACTTGGGCAGATTTTGGGAGTGTGCATGGCTAGGAGATGAGCACTGAAGTAAGCAAGGAGGACCAGCTGCACAACAAATCTTTGTCTCCCTGCAGGGAAAGGGGCATAATTGGTCTATTGGATGCATTTTGCTTTAACAGCATCTCCGACATTTGCTGAGCTTGAGCCGGCACACTTCAGCTCTAATTTCAAAAAGGAATCCTGTCTGGCCACACCACCCTAAAAAGGCTGCAGATCTCTGTGGTAGGAAATGAGGATTTAGACACTTGAACTGATTCTTAAAAGTGGCAGCTTCATTGCTATGGCTTTATACATGCAGTAGGGCAATCAGTATCACTACAAAGGTTTTGTGCATGTAATTAATAGCTAAAATTGAAAGCTTGACTCCTAGTTGGTTGTTCCTTACAAAGAAAGAGCTCAAATGCAAAAACAGATGGCAAAGTACTACACTGGAGCCAAACTGGAATCGTATTTTCTAAACAATATAAAGAGGAAATATCTCCACTCCTGAAAGCAGAAGCACTATTGGTGATATTAAGGCACAGTACTAAAATCTGATGCTTAGAGCAAGAGAGATTGCACCAACAAGATATTGTTTTTTCCTGTTAGGTTTCTTCTGTGCTCCATAGCTTGTTTTAAAGTATATGGAAAATAGTGAAAGTTTTTTGGGTTTCTGTCTATGTCTTTCAAAAGATTAAAACATGGGGAATAAGAATCCTTTACACCAAGTTACAGGTTTTTAGGGCCTAAAAAATATTTTGAAATTATTTTAAATTCTTGGGGATCATGACCCAAATCTGCCTGTATGCAGTCTGAAAAGAAATTTTTTGGATGCAATGTAGAGGCTGTGAATATGACGTTGAGCTCCATCTCTCACTTCATTAGTCTGAAACAATTAAGAAGACATCTGCTTATTATCACATTGGTCTATGTGTAAAAGACAGTTGTGAACCACTTTTAGGGAGACCAGAAATACATATAGGCAAACATACAGTAGATAAAGAAACCTACTTTGCCCTCCCATGGATCATGGCTGTCACCAGGTCTGCATTCCGCATCCCACACAGTCATCATTACAGCTCACTCACACAGTTTGGAAAGGGACCCTTTACTTTTTGACAAGGGAATTAGACAGTGTCTGGATAGAGGGCATGAATCGTCCTCTGGAGGTTCTGGATTATCCCCACTGAGTGTGGAGGGAATCTGGGGAGTAGTTTAGACTAAATATCTGACTGTTAAATAAAGATACATGGGAAGACCTCTAGTAGGTCACTAAAGTTTGTATCAAATATTAATTAATCATAAGAATAATTTATCACCCTATTATACCAAGAGAATCAGGTCTGTAACGTCTCCCCAGTATGCCTGGGACTCATAATGAAAATGGTGAGGATTTCTGGAAAAAGCCTCGCTACCTTAGCAGGCCACAGACATTACTTTTTTTTCAATTTTACTTTGCAAAGAGTCTTTATGCTGCAAACGAAAAATTTTTTTTCAATACAAGCTGAATTACAAGGCTAAACACTATGAGAATGCAAGTTATTGGAGATATAGTAACATTAATTCATATCCAAGCTTTTAAGATCCTACTTAGCCTGAAAGGCCACAGTGTAAGTTAACTTTAGTACCATGATTTACGACTATGAACTTATATAAGTAAGCTAAATCACCTATAGAGCCGTAAATATTAATGAAGTAGTGGGAATAGGCACCAGTTCTGAGCTGTGTTACTTGGCTTGCCGCTCTGAATATTAATGAAGACTGGTAAGCAGTTGCTTTGGTTGTGAGTGGTGCTACTAGGTGCAAATCTATAAATATTGTGGAAAAGACAGTCTATTTGTTTGTGACTTGTGCTCTTTACTGAGCAAGTATATATATTTTGCCCTTCGGTGTTTTGGTGGGGGTTTAAGCAACAGCCTCAGCCTCCGTTGCTACTACAATAAAACAGTATTTTGACAAACATGTCCATCCAAAATGCACGAGGTGGTTCCATTTCTGAGTTTTGAGCACAGCTCTGTTTGCCAAAGGCTGTCGCAGTCCCACCGTCAGTGCTGCACCTCTGAGCTTTTAGAGAAGAATGTATCTGTTGAACTTTTGGCAGCCCCAGAAGTACATCTTGTACTTTATGCTACAAGCAGTGCAGATGGCAGCACTTACGTTTAACTTTTCCTGCTAATTCCCATTGTAAAACTTTGCTTTCAGTTATTCTAAAATTTCCCAGAGTTTTCTGATGTGTCTGCCCCCAGCTCAGGTTTCCCATTTATCTGTTTCTTACTAGTGCTGCAGAGAAGGTGAGGACATGGGGCCTTCCTCCATGCCAAAGGGAGGGCAGCATCCTCTTCTCATTCCCCTCGAAAGCCTGAGATGTGCCTGAACAGCCCTGATGCTGCTCCACCAAACCTGTCCTGGCAAATCTGTGCGATCACTGCCGTAAATCAGGGCAGAGGCCTTTACCGTGCAGCTTTTGTGAAGGGCGAGTGCAGTGCTAGAGTAGGGTGCAGCCTGGAAACCCACCTAACTGTGAGAAAGGTAGTGCTCCTGTGACCAACCTCCTGCCCGACTGTTTAGTGTGTGTTAACATTTACTAAAGATCCTCAACCCGATACACGTTGTTGCTCTATCTATGCACATTCCAATGCTGCTCAGTTAGACCCAGACACGATGATTTCCAAGAAAAAATGTTGCTAGGGTCACTGAGGCAAGGAGTTGGAAATAAAAATATTCAAAAGAGGGCTACTATTACAAGAAGTTAATCAGGACTGGCTAATACTTCAAGGCAACTGAATTTCCCTTAGCTTGTACATTTCCCAGTGGATTTCTACCAGATGGGACACAGGGGCTTCCAAAATTTCTGGAAGAGGGCAGAAAATGCTCATTTTCACACTTGTTAGGGGTTTTTTTTTGTTGTTGTTTGGGGTTTTTTTAAGCAGGAACAAGTATTTAAGTCTGCCAGGAAAAATCGTTTTGGGGAAGAGATCTGGATTAGGGAGGAGGAGTTGTAGGACATTAAAAGGCGTACAGGAGCTGCAAACACTCACCTTTGTCAGAAATGAGAAACCAGTTCTTTGAGATTTCATTTCCCTCTTTAGATTTTCGTTTGGGAAGTTAGGTCAACACACTTAATTTCCAGATCTCCAGTAATGAATATTAATGAAATGACATTTTCTTATAATTGTTCGTGACTTCTTGACATAGCTCATATCTTTATTTCAGTCTCAGCAA
The DNA here is from genome assembly GCA_027574665.1 of Rhynochetos jubatus. Taxonomy (NCBI): domain Eukaryota; kingdom Metazoa; phylum Chordata; class Aves; order Eurypygiformes; family Rhynochetidae; genus Rhynochetos; species Rhynochetos jubatus. The sequence goes on from CM050653.1 coordinate 27,379,057, forward strand.
AGCCTACATTTTCTGCAAGAGACAATCACAAAACTACACTGAAAAGGTCTTTTCCTTGCCTTTCTTTCCTTTTTAAGTTTATGGAAATTTTTCAGAGTTTTTCTGTTATTAAAGAAATGGCTTCAGACAATGACTATATTCCAAACGGAGTTTGGAATTATAGTACCAACAACATAACGCTTCAACAGAATAAAAGGATCATGAAAAAAATGCAAGAAAAAGTCATTACTGGACTTTCTTCCTTCTTTCCTCCAGGGATACAAAGCACTGTTGCAATAGATTTGTCACTTTTCTGGAGTCTGTTAATAAAATGAACATTTTTGAGGGTTTGTCTTTAAAATACAGGTATGAAATTGTGAGTCTCTTGTTTCAAGACTCTGGGGAAACCAGGCTGTAATAGTATCTTGATGTTGCTTGGGAAGAGCCAGTTTAGCAAGACTAATCTTTCTGAAAAAAATTTTGAATCCTAGCAGGAAAATTTCTTAGGTTGCCTGATATTGTATAAACTGGGGTTTCTAAACCAGATAAAGCCTATTGGTTTCTAAATTAGTTTCTGTCTCTGTTAAAGCATGGAATATCCTTTAGATGCTATCTGCTTAGCATCCAAAAGTTCATGACTTATGGCTCCCCATGCCTGCTCCAGATATTACTGTCTAGACCTTAACTTCAGTATGTAGGATATAGATTAAATAATTGCACAGTATTGATATGTTTTAGATACTTTTTATGGTGATCTAATTGTCTATCATCTGTCAACAATTTTTGTTAGTTTGCCACATTCATCAACAGTATCACCATCATTTGTGTGAGTGTGTGTGTGTATGTGTATGGGAGGGAAAAACTGACAATCTAGGCACTGCTCTTTGATATAGTCTCATGATTAGTGTATTACCTTAAACTCAAAAAATCTGCACCTGTTTATCTTTACATAATGTTACTATACAGAATCTCATTCCTAAAATACCATGTAATTCTCATTTGCTCTTCCATCCAGGTTCAGTTGCTACTCAGCCTTTTGGGTTACAATGTCTTTCCTCTTCAAATATTAGTAGACTTGTTTGTCCAATCCTTTTGCTCATTTGTGATCAGCTCCACACCAGTAAGTTCATTCTCAGAGTGGCCTCACAAACACATTTGCTTGCTCCACTCCCTGCTGCCCAGCAATAGCTTTCAGGGGAAAATCTCTCAAAGCGGGCTCTCCTTCATCATGTTTAGAGTTACATTGCATTGGATAAACCTGTGTTCAACAGGCATTAACATTCTTCATATAGCTTCACTTTCAAGGGTTGAAAAAATGCTTCTAGATTTTTATTTAACCTTTATTTGACTGCCTAATATGATTATGACTAACACAGCTCTCCACATACTATGACCATTAATCATTATTTGCACACAGCTCATTTCTGTGGAGGCACAATTTTCTGTATGAGAGAAGTAAAAGACAAAAGTAGTTGTATTTTTAATGTTCATTTGCCAAAGAAAATGTTTTTTCTCTACCTGACTAGCCCAATAACCCATTTAGCTAGTATGCTTAAGAGTTTCCTACTGCTAACATAATTAGGCTAATTCAATTAGGATGAAACCGGACCTAGGGTATGTTTTCATCGTTTTATCTGGATGATAAACATTGCAAGTTTTTCAGGCTAGATGCAGAAGACCCATCCCCAGTGATTCCCTGGGATCAAAAGCTGCCGCCCAGATGCAGCAATGGGGATGGGTTCCACAACTAGTACTCTGTGTCCAGATCACAAAATCCGAACACAAAACCTGAAGACCAGCCACACTCATTTAGACCAAAGATACGTGCATCCTGATACTGTTTCTTCAATACTTAGCCAGCAGGGAAGGAGGATAGCCTAGTCAGGAAAGTGGTTTTCCCAGGATAAGGCTCATCCCTTGCTGGTGGCAAAGGCTCTGTGTATGTTTTGGTTGTACATATCAATAAGGGGGAGTCTGGGGTCCAAAACCAAAATATGGATAGCTTCAAGTAGACAATCTGTTGAGTGAGCAAACACATGAATTTGATTTCTTTAGGCTCTACCCTATTTTAGCTTTCTGCAGCCATATCCTGTGACCTTCGCTCCAATGTCGAGCAGTAGTTTCAGCCCTGTTGTTCCAAGAAGCACTTTGTTTTCCTGAAACTGGAGGAAAATATGTTAGAATTCAATAATTTTACCAGATTTGGTTGAAATAGTGCCTATCATGTTGAAAAATATTCATAGTGGGCTGAAGGACTGATGAAGAAAGACAGACCTCATGATGATCTAAGCCTATATCCTAGCAAGCTGAAATAAAGCCTACATTGAACTAATAAATTATTACTCATTCTAAATCACATTTTTCATATGAGCTATTCTTTTATGAGCAGAAAGGAATATTAGGCACATAAATCCTTCATTCATTGACAAGATAACAGACCTGCTAACATAAAAGCATTTTCATTTTACATATGAAAATTAAGCCTTTTAACCAATTTAATAAGAAAGCGTATATCTTCTTTCTTCTATTGTTTTAGCAATTCAAAAGCTGAGATATCTTGAATTAATTACAGGATGAGTTAGTTAATAAATTAATTATTCTGCATATTATTTTACTTTGAAATATCAATGGTGATCCAAAACTGGCATGGAGAATGAAATTCTACAGATAAAATGTTAATATGGAGGGAATAATTTAATCAAAGCAAAAGACTGATTGTTTGGTAGTGGTAGAGGTGGAGGAAGAGTGCTAAAGACCTGATTGACCTCAAATTTAAATCCTCTGATTCATTCTAAATGAAATTGCATCCACCCTTTATAAAGCAACCCTATGCTACATACTGGTACATTTGGCATGTTGTAGATTATCACAACAGCATAACATCACTCTGCATTCCCATTTCCAAATACGATTCGATGGCTTCAATCCAAAATTGCTTGCTTAATGCCTTTCTGCATCTTCTTTATTATGCAGATACTCTCAACAAGTTTGCAATGAGTTGCCATATCCTTCCTGTATTTCAGACACGGCAAAGCAGCTCAGGTGCTGTTGGGTCAGTATGGAAGCTGTCCATTTTTCTTGTGTCATGGCATCATTTCTCTTGAGCAGCTCCTGATCTTGGCTGCAATATATGGTCTTGAATGATTTATTTGAGAGTGATGTTTTTCCCTCTTTGCTCTAAAATACTGAACAGTGATTGCAGTTAGTTGAGACATGCTGATGACATTGACAACTTAGACATTGTGCATGGCTCATTACCGAGAGGAAGAAACTGGAACATGTTTTAGGAATTGCAAATGCAGCTTTGAAGATCAGTTAACTTTCTTCACAAAGAGAGATTGTTTAAGTGGAAAAATCCCTTCGATATATTTGTGCTTCTATTGTATCATTTTATAATGTCCTACCACAGCACATAAAACAATGTACAATTTACCTAACATGGCAAGCTGCTTAAGAGTTGTCTTTTTTTCCTCCCTTTTTTACCTAGTCTGTTCAAATAAAGCCTTTGCAGTAAGAATATCTGCCAGATCCTGCTCCTATGAATGATCAGGAAGATGGTCTATGTCAGCACTTCAGAGTAATGTATAAAAACATCTCTAGTGAGAGTGTCACAGGTAAGGTTATTTCACAAGACACATTCTTCTTAGCTCAAAACCACTGTTTCTGACACAGTGCTGTAAAATATAAATGTACTGGAAAGCACTACTTGCTGCCAAAACCAAATGGAATGTATGATGGATAATGATAGCACAGCTAACAAGATCAAATCCTTACCATTCCTGTTTACTCTGATTTAAATATAATTCTGAGCTTGCTTTGCCTTCCAGAAACCTGAAAAATCCTATTTTACAGCCCTAAGGGCAAATCGGCCAGGCATCAGAGCATTCAGTGAAAGTGGGAATTTGTAATTCTCTTACTTTCAAAACTGAAGATGCAGTCACTTTCCAGTGTTTGAATGCCATAGGTAACATGATCTTGATTAAGATTCCAATAGCACCCTTGGGATAGGATTAAAGCTGTGTAACTGTATCCATATAATATTCCATTGTGTTAAAATACCTCCATGTAGGCAGTGTCTATATTACTGGGCTTGGGATGCTGATAGATTCCTGAGTTCAGGTCCATAACTTAGCCACATACCAACCCTGTCTCACAGCAAAACTTAGGTGCCCACCACCAAGATGTGTGAGAGAAATCACAGAATGATGCAAGTAAGTGCCTGCTGTGGGTAACTGGTGGCGGTCCTGTGGCACATCCCAGTGTGCGTTAGAAGGCGACTCAAAACACAAACTCTGGGCTCCTGAGGAAGGCAACTCATCCTTCCTGTCACAGGACAAATCTCACCCTGGAGTGTCCCCTAAGCAAAAATAGTTCTAAATGCTCAGCTGAAAAACATAGTCACTCAGAAGAAGAGGATGAGAACAGAGCAGGAAATTTGTATAATGGATCTTGAAGAAACTAGGAAAGTACTATTGCTCTATGCAATTATAAATATAATAGCTCCTTTTTGGAAAGGAAGGAAAAAAATCATGAAACTGTTATTTTTATATTAACATACTGCTATATTATGTTATATTCAGACCATCTACAACTTGAATGGAATTACTGTTTACTAGACAGTGAACTATCCAGATCATCTGTTTTCCTTCTGTAAGTAGAAAGGAATAGGCACCATAACTCTTTATCTCTCTTGATTGTAGTAGCAGCCCTGGACAAGTAATAGTTCTTTCCTCTTGAGTAAATATACCACAGCAGTCCTGATCACTAGTGGCAAATTTACATGGCCTAAGTCACGAATCCAAAGTGCAAAAATACTGTTGTGGTTTAATCCTGGCTATCAACTAAGCACCACACAGCTACTCACTCACCCTCACCCCCCCGCCCTGGTAGGATGGAGGAGAGAATCAAAAGGGTAAAAGTAAGAAAACTCATGGGTTGAGATAAAGACAGTTTAAAGCAGAAGTTGCACACAAGCAAAGCAAAACAAGAAATTCACTCACCACTTTCCATCAGCAAGCAAATGTTCAGCCATCTCCAGGAAGGCAAGGCTCCATCATGTGTAACAGTTACTTGGGAAGATAAAATGCCACAACTCTGAACGTTCTCCCTTCCTTCTTCCCCCAGTTTTATATGCTCAGCATGACATCATATGGTCTGGAATATCCCTTTGGTGAGTTGGGGTCAGCTGTCCCAGCCATATCCCCTCCCAACTTCTTGTGCACCCCTAGTCTACTCACTGGAGGGGTGGTGTGAGGAGCAGAACAGTCCTTAAACCTGTGTAAGTGCTGCTCAGCAATTACAAAAACATCCCTGTATCATCAACACCATTTCCAGCACAAATCCAAAACATAGTCCCATACTAACTACTATGAAGAAAACCACAACCAGAACAAACACTCACTGCCCCCCACCTCTCCCTATGCTCAGGAAGCACAGCACTATCTTTCTTGAGCTCTTTACATGTCCACCCTTCATATATCATCTTTTGCTTTATCCCAAACAAAAATAGCTCCATTAAGGAGGAGTTTCTTGTATCTGAATCTGTTAAAAACACTGATTATATGCTGATGTGCTAGAGAATTAAGCAAAAATCAAGCAGCAGACCTTTACCACCTCCAACTACAGCACCAGTTCTGCCCTGGCCTTGCATCAGACGGGCCCTTTGGCCAGACCATGGCACTGACTCGGGAGATCATACAGCTTGAAAACAGCACGTTCTTCACTTGGTACTCACCATGCTGATTGGGACATGTGGGACAATGGTTGCAGGTGATTAGTGAGTAAAGAGGGAGTTAAAGACACACTTCCAAAACCAACAGCCGCCTGTGCCACCAGTTGTGCCATTCATCACCAAGTATATCTCTCTCCACCACAGAAGAACTTAGGTTGGGAGATAGTTCTGGTGGTCACCCAGTCTAGCCCTTCTGAATGTCAGATAACTTCAAAGCTAGATCAGGGGACAGTAAGGATGCTCTGCACTTCTTAGCCATGGATAGACTGAGAGAACATGGTCTTGTGCTTCTCAAGCACTTGTTTGTGTAGCATTACATGGGAGGGAATCATCTTCCACCCCAGAGATGTCACCCAAGAGGCTGACTGGGACACTGTAGTTTCCAGTCATGGAATCAAACTGAAGCAGCTCTCAAAACTTTTATCCAAGTCCCAAACTCTCCTGTTTTCCACCAAGAAAGTTTCACCTCCCACATGCAAGCCTGAGCTGCAGCCCTGCCTTTAACTTTTAACCTGTACTTGTTTCCTCCTTAGCTTTTAACCAGTGCTTGTTTTCTCCCTTTCCCCAATGCCTTTCAGATTCTTGAAGGATGTGATTCCCTCTCCCATCATGAAATCAATCTAATACAAGTCCTAGTCTTCAGGACTGGCCATATGATAGAAGGTAACCTGAAGAAGCGGCCTCATGCATATGTGTATTTTGACATTTTGGTGACCTCTTGCCAGCATCTTCCCTTCTTCAAGAAGCCAACAAAACTTCCTTCAGAATCTTTATCCAGGATGCACAAGATATTGTCTGTACACAGAGCTGCATGCAGCTACTTCATGAGGATCTTCATGCTGTAATTCTGTTGTAACTCCCTGCTCCTTAAGCACCGATGTCACCTCTTTTTCCACAGATCTTGGGAGCACATGCAGAGCATGGCATTTGGTGAAGGTCCCTGGTGCAGACAGGACCCAGAATTGCTTGCAGTATCACAGCCTCTCTTCTCCATGCGCAGCTGCAGCAAAAAATTACAAACTCAACTCTGTTTAAAAGAAAGCACCAGATAATTTTATGCATGTTTTGACATCAAGGGGATAAAGTGGTGCTTATGTATGCTCTGGACTGGGGATGCTCTCCTAATCACTGCTTTACTTCTATGAAAAGTCACACCAAAATAATTTATTTTCTAAAAAAGTTATAGAAGAGAGAAAATGCCTTTAAAGTAGAAGTAATAACGATAGTGATGGCAAAATTAGTCTAGCCCTTAGCTGAGATGTTTATTGCCACGTTTAAGAGAAAAGGCTTTGTTCACCTGATGTTTGTTTTCCATGTCGTGCACTTGACTATGTGTGTAGAGCTCTGCTGCACGTTAGCAAAAGAATTGTAATCAAATCACTATCTGCCAGAGACAAACCTCTGCTTTCTAAAGTTTGTATAAAAAATACAGTACAGAGTTTCACTCAGAAAGCAAATGCTGCCATGTTCCATCTTTCTTAAGCAAAATATCAAGGGAAAAATATAAAAAGTGGAGAAAACTACTAATGTTTAATGAAATACTTGAGAACATATGAAAAACAGAATACATAATGTGTCCTGGGGTAATAGACCTCAGATCTATGAGTAATATTCTTATCTTTGATGTGTCCAAATATATTTAACATGTTTCTCTCCATTTGCTGCACAAAACTTGGTGTAAGCTACTCAAACTTAAAAATATAATAAATGGTATTTTTATGAATTATATATCAACACGTTCATGTGGAAAGATGTGAACATTTTCTGAGCACAAACTATGTTCACTCTAAGATGGAGAGGAAACTGTCCATCACTCTTAGCTTTCATCTGGAACATGTTAACTTGACATACATCCTTACAGTAGACATACTTAGTCTGGGGTAAATATTATATTAGCCCAATATTATTAATGAAGAATTTTGCTTAAATATGGATTAGAAATGCTGCAGTGAAGGTATGGACACTTCTGCAAAGCTTACCAGCACTGCTAAGAACAACATCACCCTTCAGTCTAGTTTCACTGGTCAGAGCTCTACCTGAAGATTAGTGCCTTCATCCTACTTTTCTAAACCTAATGTTAACTAACTCATCAATCTGCGTTGCCTTTTATGACTTGCCCAGTGACTGCACACCAGTTAAGGCAGATCCACATGTAATCTACTTCTCAGATTAGGTAAAATGAGTGGCATCATTCCTGTCATTTTAAATCACCACAGCAGTTCCCCTCAGCACTATGGCAGAGTGGTTGTGGATACTCAATTTCAGGGAAGAGCAAACAGCTGATGAAATGTCTAACCATTTCTCTGAACGGGAAACCATTCAGGGTGCTCTTTCATAATCAATACGAACTACCAAAAATATTTGCATACACATTCTGCAATGCATCTGGGAGGGTGTTGGCACTGAGGCCGAGCACAGGCCTTAATGGTCAGTGTGAGATAAGTTCTCATGCATTGCTTGATTAGGTAAAATATGACAATTTTGCCTTAACTGGAGAATGCTGCGAACTTAGATGAGACCCACCTCTTATTGCAGGAAATGAGCAGAAAAGGGAGGAATTCAGCAGAAAGGGAGATGCCTGCTTATGGGTGTGCACCCCTTTGTAAGCACAGCTGCCTGGTGAGCAGAAGCAGGTCTTAAATTTGGGAATGACAGTCCTCCACTGTGTGAAGCCTTGAAGTGATGAAAGCTTTTGTTTTCAGACAAGTGATGACCCAGTGACACTTTCTCATAGGTATACCTAAAAGACTCGATTTTGTCACCTTCTTAATTTGAGTACTTCTTATTTTAAACCTCAAAAAGAATTGATTTCCTCTTTAGAACTGGCTGAACTGCTAATTGGGTTGCAGTAATCTGGTTTACTGCCGGTCCAGTAATCTCATTTCAGGCGAACGCAAGCCCAGTAGAAGTGAGGATTCTCTCAAAAGCACGGGTGCTTCCAAGTTAAAATTCAGTTCATTGGTCTCCATCGACCAGAGGGAGAATCTGGGAGTGAAGTCATTATAGAGGGTGAGATGTGCATGTACGGAGAGGGAGGGAGATGAAGAGAGACTTTCAGGACACCACAGGGCACAGCAGGTAGGGCCCGAACACTCAACAGGGAGTCCCTTCTCCTTAGCCCAACCCAAGGCTGTGTGATGCTCCCGCTCTGTCCTCCAGCCCTTTGCAAATGCTCTCGAGTCTTTCATCATGCACATCAAAAGGAATCCTAGAAGAAACAGATGCAAATAATCTAAACATAAATCCCACCATATCGAGGACTTTGCATCAAGCAGTGGGGGCTGCAGGGAGACAGAAGGCTTCTTTGATTTCCTCGGGCATGAACGTGGCCCCCCAAGGCTTGCTGTGAGAAGGTGTCCCCCTTTCTTTCTGCTGATGAAGGCAGGGCTTGTGGCTTGTTAAAGAATTTGCGTCAGACGTGGCAAGGTTTTAAAATTGCTCAGAAGTCAGCACGGAGTGAGTGGGAAAGGATGACAGCGAGACAACAAAACCAAACAGATAAAATAGCCTCACATGCAATGTGATGAAAAAGTCTCGGGTTTCCATAGCATCCACCAGCAACTCTGTCACCTTCCTCCGTAGGACGCACGTTTGAATTTTAGCACAAATAGCCCTTCTTTGGTTAGGCAGCTACTTTTGTAAAACTTCTGTGTAATAAACAATCCCCATAAATTCATTTCACACTTTTTTTAATCTTTCCAGCTGAACAACTTGGCAGGAAGTGACCTACTTAAAAATTAACTTGTCACAGACATGAGTTTAGAACTTCAGAGTTTAAAAAAATGAATATATTATAAGACTCAAAACTGGAAGAGAGGACAGCTAAGCCATAGAAAGATATTTTACTTCAAGTGATTATCAAAGCAGCACAAAGGACTGTCCTTGCTATTTTCTCCCCTTCTTTACTTTTTTTCTGCTTTATTTGTACTCCTGAACTCCTTAGATCTCCCACTGATTTCGTTCTCCAGCAATTTCTTTTTCTTTCCATCACTTTTATCTCACCGTACACAATGCTATATCCAAGACTAAGTTAATGGATGTTTGTTACAGAAATGCCGACTTGCTTTTGCAAGTTGTTGCACAGGATTTCATATATGGATTAAGGATTTAGAATGAAGTCTACTAAAACTTGTGGAGTAAAAAACAAGGCAGAGAAGTCATAAGCAAAATATTTGAAGGCTTAAAGACTTCTGGAGATGTTGTGAATTTCTGTCAAAGATACATGAAGAAGGAGAAAGATAAACTGAAATGCAACAAGTGCAAATAATGAAGTGTCGTTATAGATTTGTAAAAGCTGTTTAACGTAACTACTAACAAAATGGCAGTTGTAGTAATATTAGAATTAATTTAAATTTTGCTGAAACTATACCTTTTTATCTTGCTGATTTTTGAATCTATTTTTCAAATGTGCTGTTTTACTGAGAAAAATATTAATATTCAATGACGATACAGCCATATAAATTATCTAGTTTCTAAAACAGAGTGAAAAAGAGAATGATTCACCAGTGTTTGATCCCAAGTTAAGAAACTGTTTCAATTAAGCACACATCGTAGCAGCCATGAGCAGCATTAATCCCTTTCTGCTGTTGCAATGAACAGCAGGAAGCTGTGGGGGATCGGCAGAAGGATCCACAGCAAAATAAGTCTCATTCTCCCTGTAGAAGAAGGTCTGGAAGTTGGGGCGGGAGGCAACGCTACCCAGACTCGTGCCCAGGAGCTAAGGGCTGCTGTTGCACTTGCAACAGGGATTATAAAAAGGGAGAAAAAAGAGTAAGTGGAAAAGTTATGTGTCCATTGCTTTCCCAGATAACCAAGAAGTGCTGCTGTGTATTCCCATGGCAGGGGACCAGGGTTGTTCCTCCTCCTGGGCACTCAGTCTAGCATGACCAACCTCCTCCACTGCTAACATCTGAGACAGGAGCCAGCCGATGCTCCAGGCAATGAAGAGAGGTCTGGTGGCAGGATTAGATAGACACTTGGGAGTTGAAAACTGCCCAAGGGCCTGGTTTTGGTGATCCATCTGCAACATTTAATAATGCCAAGGCCAGTCTTTGAGGAAACTCTGAGAAAAGATTGTCCTTCCTATAGAAAAGCTTGTGTGCTAGGGCTATATTAAATGTCAGCTTTTTGCCTTCGCATTCAGCAGGTCGAGGAAGGTGATTCTTCCCCTCTACTCTGCTTTCATGAAACTCCACCTGCGGTGCTGCATCCAGCTCTGGAGCCCCCAACATAAGAAGGATATTGACTGGTTGGAGAGAGTCCAGAGGATCTGGACAAAGACGATCAGAGGGCTGGAGCACCTCTCCTATGGGGACAGGCTGAGAGAATTGGACTTGTTCAGTCTGGAGAAGACTCCAGGGAGACCTTGTAGCATCTTCCAGTACCTGAAGGGGCTACAAGGAAGCTGGGGGGGCAACTTTTTACAAGGGCGTGTAGTGACAGGACAAGGGGCGATGGCTTTAAGATGAAAGTGGGTAGATTTATATTACATGTAAGGAAGAAGTTCTTCCCAGAGAGAGTGGTGAGGCACTGGAACAGGTTGCCCAGAGAAGCTGTGGGTGCCCCATCCCTGGAAGTGTTCAAGGCCAGGCTGGATGAGGCTTTGAGCAACCTGGCCTAGTGGAGGGTGTCCCTGCAGGGGACACCTGTTCTGGCAGCGTGGGTGGAACTAGATGACCTTTAAGGCCCCTTCCAACCCAAACCATTCTATGATTCTATGATGAAGTAAGTTTAAACCTTCCCTTTACCCTCAGAGGTTACTGTGGGGTAGCTTTCAACTAAGCTGGGACAACTGAAGCAAAAAGCTTTAGAGAATGAGCTCCAGACTCAGAAGGTGCAGTTTGAAATAAAACAACTGATTATAAATATATTTGTAACCTAATAAGTATTCAGGAGACATATAAGGTCTCTGTTTACATCAGAACAAAGCAATGTCAGCAATTTTCTTTCAAGAGTGATGAACTTGGTTAATTTGAAGCATCTGCTCCTTGACTGCTCTGAGTCCTCTGCAATGGAGTAGAGTTCACACTGCAGTTCTTTCTGGTCAAGCTCAGACCAGTGATGCTCACAATCTGCTTCTGGAAATACTTTGTGCCACATTTTGAGGTTGCCCCTGGTCATTCTGTTGGTGATGGCAGATGTGGAAAAAAAATGGGTTCATGGTTAAAAGAAACAGACTCTGTCTCTGTGAGCTGAATACTGTTCTGTATTTGCTATTAAAATGTGGTGTTGGAATGTCATTCGTTGTTGGGTTTTTTGAACAAAATTGAGGAAATATTACATCTTCTGTGTTCCTTGTGAAACCTATTTGGAAAGTTATGGCAAGGCATCCCTCAGTAGCTGCAGGTCCAGCTCTTCTCACTTTTGCTTTGAATGAGCACAGATGTAGAGGCTTTGGTAGCTGCTGAGCCCCTGCAATCAGAAGAGAATCCTTGGGCAGACAGCCAGCCATCTACCCTCCTTTTCCTCACCAGCTCCTCCAAAGCTCTTGCAGCTGTAGAAGTGGTTCTGAACAGTTTTGCTTCTTTCTCTCTGAGGCATCAAAACAATTAAGAGGAATGCTTTTTCTCCACCAAGAACATGCTCTCTGGAGTAGCTCGAGAGGCTTGTCAGGACTGCATTTATTCCCCTTGCAGCTGATTGCCTATAGAGCTACTAGATTGGAAGGATAGCCTTGACAGCAGTATTTACATTATATGTTTACATTCAGTATCTTAATACCCTGTCATTTATTTTCATTTCAGCTGTTCCTACATCCCACCTGTATGCCTAACTCAGTATGGACAAAAATGGCCCTCAGATCGGGGTTAAAGAAGCTCACTTTAGGTAAGATGCAAGTGATACTAGCAGCTTGGTGGGATGGAGAACAGCAATGGGAGTGCAAATGTGACAGGGGTCAGAAGTTAATGGGGAAACCCATTAACTTTTCTTTTCAAAATAAAAACCAAGGACCAACATTGCATTTTCAGCTCTTACCAGATGATGGGGTAAGTGAGAGATCAGCCTTGCTTCTGCCTGTAGCTGCCCAGGAAAGGGCATTCCGGTGGCATGCAGTTCTGGCTGCTTCCCTTCTTGCCTGCCTGTGAGCACAGTATAATTTGAACCTATAACATCTGATTTCGCAAGCAGAAGAATAATCTCTCATTCTTTATGGATTGGGGGGGAGGGGGAGGGAGAAGAGGGGGAGAGATGCATAATTATCACATATGCTTCATATGCATTCATATGTACAAGCATATGCTCTGAAAATGTAAGCCTTAATTAAAGGAAAAATTAAAGATGACAAACTTGTTATATAAAATATAAAATACAGGTGAGAGAGTAATTCACTAAACTGACCACATTTAATTAGAAAATCAGGATGCTGTTGTGAGTTCTGCTAATATTTCCGATGCCACCAGGATGCTTTGCCAATAAATAATCTTAGTGTCAAAATCGATCACTGTGTTACAAAGACTCCTCATCTGTGATTGAAATCATCCTATTTCCCCTGGAGATACATACGTATGAAAAATTTAAGAGATCATCAATCATGGTCTCTCTTTCCAGTGTTTATAAAGTTGTATCTTTGGATAAGAACGTTTCCAGTGTTCTTGTCGTGATAGAAATTGGAGTTGAGGTCTGGTATGTTTACAGACAGGATCACTGTACTTTGGTAGACTGCATCTCATGCCTAATATTTTGAAGTTATATAAAATAACTGTTCTGGGGCTGTCTGTTATTTGTAGATTCCTGGTAAAGGGAGGAAAAGAGATCTCAATATATATGAGAGTTAGGCTCCAGGTTTAAGCATATAGCGTATAATTACATAGCATAAGGCCATTGTAGAACAATTCTAGGTGCATTCATTTAATGTCAAGTGTTCTGAAATTGTGTGTACTCAAACAACTCAGATTTGCATTCTGCACAAATTCTTACATAGTCACCTATAATTTTCTATTTTCCCAGAGCACGTTAGGTCTTTGTTGATGGTATAAGAATCACTTAGTAACAGTCAACGTGTCTTATCATTAAACTCTTGTACTTTTTACTGGAAAACAAAACATTATCATAAAATTCAAATAAACATTTCACAAGGATCATCACGCAGGATGTATCATATTAAACCCATCAAAAAAGCAGTTCTCTGAGGTGTGTTTCATAGGCAATTGCTTCTCAAATAGTTTTCCATTAGTGTTGAGGTGCAAGCCACAACAAGTGACTTTAATCAGGTCCCAAAGCCTGATTAGGGAAATGTCAGGATAAGAACTCCAAAAGTGCCTTTCCCTGTTACTTCCACCGGAAATGTCAACCCTTATTTGGGTTACCTTGGGTTGAATGATCTCTTGACTCATGAAGAAAAATCTTCACGTTAGTTAGAAATCACATTGCCTAACTGTAACAGGGATCTGTGCCCTGGGTTTGGATCAAGCAGGGATATTCAACATAGACACCTTCTACCTGCATGCTCTCTCACAATCTTATGCATAAAGTAACTCACAGATACAAAGACACTATGTCTGAGGCAGAGGCAGGTTTTGGCAAAACTGAGGGGTTTTTGGCTGTGCACAAAGGACATTTTACCATGCCCTGGTGCATCCCTAGGGCAGGGACTGGGCAGCACGAAGGCAGGAGTTTCAGCTGCTCCCAGGTCAGGGTGTAGCTCTTGGTCCCTTATTTGAGCCTTCTATCTCCTCTCCATGTGAAAAAAATGAACTCGGAGAGTCTTCCTAGGAATCTGTTTTGCCCATTAGCCAGGAAAATTGCTCACTTCCTGAAAAGTCCACAGGGTAATGTCTGGGTATTGCAGGTCAAAGTAAGATTAAGCAGTCCATTTATTTTAGAAACTGAGAAAAAGAAAAGCGAGCTTGACCTATTAGTAATTTTTCATTTCCACCCAGACCATTAGTTAAGTCTGAAATAAAGTACTTGTATTCATTAAAATTTCTGAAGAATAGAAAGGATGGCTTCTTAAATTTCCATCTCTTGCTCTCTTAAAAAAGAGAATCCCTGTAATTTCATAGGTCAAGCTATGATTACATCCATTTTGATAAAATGCTGAATTACAGAACAGATAGGACTTTTCAGTTCAAACTTGTCATACTTATCATACCTATCATGGACCCTTGGGTGATAAAATCGACTTCAGGGGAAGTTGGGAGTTCTCGACATTTCTGTAAAACATGAGCTTCACCAGCACTCGTAGGATTGGCATGCCTGGTTTGATGTATCTGACCTTTCGGTCTGTTGTCGTTGCAGTAAACAGAAACAACGTAATGAAAGAACAAAAGAAAACAATTTTCCTTCAAGGATCTTCAAAGTTCACACATCAAAGAGAATGCTGCAAAGCTGCAGCACGATAATCTGATGGTTTGGGTTCCCAGAGTTGCTAAACAATGTCATTTCTGCTACCTAGTTGACGGGTGGAATGAGGAACGTTCACGCCGCCCACCCTCAAGGTCTCAGCAGCGGTGCCCGCAGAAGGTGCCTGGGCTGCGTGAAGTCCCTTGGTGGACTCCTCCAAACCATGCTTTTTCTCAAACGCCCTCTCAAGCAACCCGTGTTGACTTCAGAGGGACACTCAGGTCGTTTGCCCACAATCTGTCTCATTTATGTGCTGAGTCCCGTAGGCAAAGTGTAGACACCCCCAGAAGTCAGGAAGAGGCTCGTGCCTGACTGTGCTTTGGGGAATAGTCTGGGGCATTTTCATTTAACAGGAAGGCCTGGAATTAGTTAGCCCTTAGTCAGCAAACAAGGTGCTGAGTCCCCTTTGGAACTCCAGTTATATGCCAATGAAGGGTCCTTGGAGAGGAAATTCACCACTCTCATCAAGGCTGCCTTACTGACAGCATCCCAGAGCAAGCAGAGGGGTGCTACCAGGGAGCCTATCCCAGCTCCTGAGCAAACCCTTATTTCTGAAAAGAAACACTATTAGCTCCTGCTAAACTCCTCACAGAGTGCCTGATAGAGGCTGTGGTACCGTGCGCTCTGACAACACTGGTGTTGAGGGACCACCAAGGTTAACTGAGAGGCCTCACATACAACCAAGCTTGGCGAAATAAGATGGGACAGCTGTGAAATGGGAGATAAACAGCCACCTGAGCCCAATACCAGCAGCAAGGAAAAGCTGTCACAGGGGACAGATGAAGGCAGGGATATGCTGCTGGAGAGACTGGCTCATTTCCAGCGAAGGCATTCGCCCTCCAGCCCATCGTGCCTGCCTGCTGCCCTGCCCCAGCTGCTCCGGCAGCCCCGCCGCAGGCACACACGCCGGCCCCGGGGGTCCCGGCTCCCCGGGCGCTGCATCCACCGGGTGATTCCCTCCTCGGCTCCCTGCGTCCCTCACTCCTGCTCCGGGCCGAGGCAGGCAGGGCGGACCTGGGGAGGGATGGAGCTCGCCCAGGCACGGGAGGCGGCCCCGCTGCCGTGCCGGCCGCTGCTGGCTCCCCGCTTCCCCCGGCCTCTGGCCGCTGCTCGACCCCCGGGCGGTGCAGCTCGCTGAGGAAAGCAGCTCTTCCCTCGGGGCGGGAGCCGGCGGGGAGAACCGAAACGCGGCATCTGCATCCTTAAATCCGCATCCTCAGCCTATACCGACACCCCGCATCCGGGCGGGGAGCGGGATCTGGGGGTTCGGGAGGAGCTGCCCGTCCGCTCCGCGCTCCCCGGCCCCGGGCATCTCCGGGAGGCGCCGAGGGAGGGGGGGGCGGGGGCTGCTCGCCGGGGCGGGGGCTGTCACGGGGCTGCGACGATAAAACCGGGGGTAATTGCATTTAGGCAAATGAGGCTGCCTCGGCCCTCCCCGTCTCCAGGTATATAAAGTGGGGAGCGCTCCCGCGGACGGCCAATGCGCACAGAGAGCAGTGCCCGCCCTCCCCGGTGCAGACGGTGCGTGCGGGAGCGCGGCTGGCTGGCTGGCTGTCCGTCCGTCCGCGTGCTCCTGTATGCGTGAGCGTGCGCTTGTCTATGTCTGTGAGGGTGTGTGAGTCTGTACTTCTGTGTCTGCCTATATGCGTGTGCGGGGGGGGGGGGGGATATCTGTATGTGTGTGCGTCTATGGGGGGGACGACAACACGCTACCCATGCTTGTGTGTCCGCACGTGTATGTGCAAGGATGGTTTAGTGCCTATGCCGATGTGTGTATCTGGATGCGCGAAGGGATGCCTGTGCACTTCTAGACACGTGTGCGTGCAGGTACGCAGGTGTGTACATCTGAGGTGTGCAGCTGTCCCTGTCAGGGGCTGAGAGTTTATAACTAGATGTGTCTGGATCAGCTGTATCTGGACCGGTGCGTACATGTGTGAAGGTGTGAATATCCAGATGTGCATCTACCTGTGAGGGGGTGTGTGTGTATAACTCTGGATGTCCGTGTGTGGAGGGGTACCGGTGTGTGTCTATCGGTGTGCGGATGCCTACTAGCTGCATACGTGTCCGTGGGACGTGTGTATATCCAGAGGTGTACATAGCTATGGGGAAGGGGGTTGGGGATGTTACTAGTTGCGTGCATGTCTGTATGTGCGAGGGAGTATGCATCCAGGTGTGCACCGGTGTGTGTGCGGGGCTGTCTGCGTGGGCGCCTCCGGGCGCGGGTGCCCGCGGCTGCCCGTCCCGCCGGGGCTGCGGGCACCGGTGCTTCATCCTGTGCCCGCCGCAGGACGCCGAGGCGGCGATGAGACTCTCGCTGGCTTTCGCCGTGCTCCTCCTGGCCTCGGCGCAGACGCTGGCCGAAGAGATGGGCGCCACCGACGACCTCAGCTACTGGTCCGACTGGTCCGACGGCGACCAGGTGAAGGTGAGCCCGGGCGGCGGCGGCTCCGCTCGCCACCCCCGCGGGAGGGTGTGCGGGAGCGGGGCGGGGGGCCGTGCCGGGCGCTGTTCCCCGAGGGCGGGCTGGGGTCCGCGCTGAGCGCCGCCCGATGTCGCCCCGCAGGAGGAGCTGCCGCTGCCCCTGGAGCACTTCCTGCAGAGGATGGCCCGGAGACCCCGGCCCCAGCAATTCTTCGGCCTCATGGGCAAGCGGGATGCTGGTGAGCGGGGCGGAGGGCTCGGGCCCCGCACGCCTCTCTGCATGCCTCTCCTCCCCGTGCCTCGACCAACTTCGCAGCAGTCGTCACTCGGGTTTCACAACTAAAAATCTTTCTCAGAAGTTGCGATGTGGGGTGTTTGCCTTCGTCTTTTGGGGTTTGTTGTTGTTGTTGTTGCAAGTTTAATACCAGCTAAACTCACTGGTCGGAAAAGAGCGGGCTTCTCACTGAAGTGCTCAGTGCACGCCAATTACAGCATGTTAATACCAAAAAAATTGTGTCACGATAATTCACAGGTTGGCACGTGTGCCACTGAATTGCCCAAGCATGGAAATTGGTTACGTTTACAATCACTGCCGTGTTTTCTGTGTGTTTACCCAGCCAAGAATTGGTGTAAGCGATTTGGAGTGAAGGAAGTCTGAATTGTGTGGGTTTAGCTGAAACAGGATTTTGTAGCCTGATTGAGAAGAAACACGGTTGTAAATGATCGCCTTAATTCTCCTTAAGTGGAGTATGCGTAGGGTAGTTTCTGTATTTGATTCTTTGAAGTGTTGTAGTAGCATCATGTGTATATGCCAATCCTCTCTGAACAACACTTTTTCCTTTTTTTCTCTTCCTTTTCCTCTTCCAATCAGGATATGGCCAGATCTCTCACAAAAGTAAGTTTTTAAAAAAGCAAATATTGTAAGTAATTATTAGATGTTCCAAGGGGGACTAGCGTATTTGGGGGGATCAGTGGGAAGGTGACTGAGTTCAGCTAAGGACTGGCAGCACCGGTGGTGGGGGAAGGTTTGGTTAAAGGATTGAACCCACCCCCCCTCAGTGAAGCCTTGAGCCTGTACCTCATCTGAGCTGCCACAAGCCTTGAGATTTCAATCCCCATTAACGTGTGGATGTTGCAGCTCTCTCTTATTTCCCAGGGGGGGGATTCTGTAAGCCTTTCTCATAGGCGAGGCAGGCTTACTGCCAGACTTGGAGAAGAGCAATTAAGACAGCAAGATCTGGTAAATTAGAATAGTGAATTCCCAAATCCCTGAGAATGATTCCACAGGAGAGCCCACGCTATCACATGTGAGATACAGTATCTGTGTTCTCGGCATTGTCTGGATGGGAATCAGCAGGTGCTGATTGATGGGCTGCTGCCATATAAACAGGCATATCTGGCCCCATTAATAAGCATGCCTTGCCTCGCTTCTGTGTAACACCAAGCGGGAGATGGCATCAGCAGTAGGGTGTTGCCTTGTTCTGCGCAGCGACAGTTGTATTCTCTGAATTTATCTGAAGATGCTTAGACTGGAGCCGGGAGACTTTTAATACGTAAAAATGATGTATTCTGCGAGACCGCCTCTGTCCACAGAGGTGAATAACTGTGCTGGTGTTCTGTTAGCCACAAGATTTTATCACTGGGGTTATGTATTGGAAGACCAATTAAAGAGCCTGATATAAAGGTCATGCCAAATAACCTGCTGACTAAAGTGAAAAAGTACAGCTTTCTGAAATTGTTTCAGCTTGAATTAATACCTGTGAGTTCTGGGGATAATTTGTCTTGGTTTGTAGATGAATTAGCTAAGCAAAATTTTTTCCAAAGAGAAATTTTCATGTTTCCCTCAAAAGTTAGCTCAGAGAAAGAAAAATGTCTCCTTTTCAGTCCTTACCTGAAACTATAGCTACCACTGTATCTATCTGACAAGTGCCATAGGCCAAACCTTGGAGTAATTTATCCTCTACACATCCAGTGCCTTGAGGAGTTCCAATGGGACAGGAAAGTAATATCTGAACTCATAAATATTCCAAAAATAGAGCCAGACTGTCTAGCTCAGACGTGTCCAGACGAAGAGTCCCATTGGCTTCTGCTCCAGTAAGGTCTCTGCTTGACCTGTCAGGAAGATTTTTTTCCACATTACAGGAAAAAAACCACCATCAGGTAGAATAGATACATCACTCAGATGCGAGCTGTGCCAAGGTACTGCTGCCTTGTGTATTTGCTCAAATCAATAGGAATTGTACTGGGAGAGGAATAAGAATCAGTTATTGGCCATTGGTTTTCCACTAAAAACCCCACAAAGCAACATAAAAGGTCGATCTGAGCTAATGAGATGTTCACCAACTGGGCTTTGCCTTGTCCTAGCCTGTTTCATCTGCTTAGTCAGACTGATATTTGTTCTCCATTATCTGAGAGTGGTGTGGACAACCAGAATGTGAGAGGAACAGTTCCTTCCTCGCGAGAACGTATTTTCTTAAAAGCCTGCCTATTGAAAATGTATTAAAACACACCCCAAATACATTCTTTTTTCAGGGCATAAAACAGACTCCTTTGTTGGACTTATGGGCAAAAGATCTTTAAATTCTGGTATGTATATGACTCAATCTGGTACTTGGTGATAGACAGCCTCTTCATTCTGTTGCCTCTTCGTTCTCTTGCAGCGAAGGAATACCAGTCTTTATGTAGGATAGACCTAGAGTTCTCTGGAACATGACCAGGATTTTTTTTATTGACCTAGATACTTCAGGTTCCACTTCACTCTAATGCTTGAGATGATCAGGCTGGTCTGAGCAGCCATAGTGCAGGCCAGGACAGGTAGAAGTCCCCAGGGCACTTTCCTTACTGCCCCTGTCCTTGCCAGCAGCATTTTGTGTTGGTCCCCAAAGTGCTATTACAAGGAAAAAAAAAAAAAGGAAATTTTACTGACAGATCAGGAAAAAAATCAGAGAGGAAAATGTAAAGCTTATTTAAACTTGTGGTCCAAATCTCCCCAGACAAAGGGATACCCTCATTGTCTGGGCATTCCTCAAACTTGAGCAGGAGGTGAAAGAGCAGAGATCTGACATTAACACCACCTCATTCTGCAGGTCAAGCTGTTAAACATTCCCAGTCTACTCCAGCATTTCATTTTACCTTAAAAAAAAAAAAACAACAACAAAAAACCCAAAAAACCCATTTTAAGACTGCAACTGATACTGTGACAACATAACATCCATATAGGGCAGTATCCTCCTCCCTCATGCACAGTCTCTGTGGCTAACTGCAGACAGCCAGTAGCTCTATCTTCCCTGTGCTATAGAGCTGTAATGAGAAAATACCTCACTGTGAACCATAAAGTGCCAGTTAATTCCCCAGAATAGGAATTAAAAAATAAAAAAACCCTAAGGTGCATTTCATGCCTCTGAAATAGTTCTCACTGTTTGTTAAATGGATGATAAAAGTTAAATTACTAGCTGACATCTTTATATTATGTGGATACACACTGTGATCTATATTCTGCAATTATGGTTGTCAGTAACTTTTATTTTCAATTAAACCCAGTTCAGACTAGTAATATCGCTCTCTGCATCATTTTGCAAATTGCTATGTATCCTGAATAATTTTGTACAATTTTATCTGTGGTGGCAATAGCTATTAAATGCATAATACCTGTAAATATATCTGCTATCACAAAAGTAAATAGCCTGGAAGTAATAAATTGGGTTTGGTTTCCATTGGGATTACATTTACATTAATATGAGAATGTAAAATACAGCAAATGTTTAAAAAAGGAAAGATTTGAATGCCCTAATTTCAAAATTGCTGGTATAGTTAGGATACTGTTGTGTGGTTTTTGTAACAAAGGGGAATAATGAAGTTTTACCCTGTCAAGCTATGTGATACCTGCCTGACGGGTAAAACTAGAATTCACTGCTTTTCTGCTCAATTCCCCAAGAGGAAAATGGCAAGAAGTTGCTCCTGCTTCTCTGTGGGAAAAGATAGGTTCTAAGTAGTGTGTAATCAAAGCAAGATCAGGAGTGTGTGCTAGGACTGTCCTTACTTCCCCCTGCTGAAAGATCTTTAACTGGGCAGGAGCTTTTCTTGGTGCTGTGGTTTTCTCCTTCTGCAGAAAGCCCCTGCTGCAGTGTGTAGGAGCTTACACCACTGCTGGATGTGAGAGCAGTGCTGATTTAAAGCCTCGTGTGACATCATTGTGTACTGGGATGCTGGTGTGTCAATCCCTGGTTTGATATAACGGGGTCTGACACTGACTGCCTCCCAAGCTGTGCGGTCTGTCGGATGAACGCTCCAGGTGGAAGCTAGAACACGGTCACACATAAAGATACTGCAATAATCCATAATGAAAAGGAAAGCTCAACTCATTTTGTATTTAGCCTGGTGAAAATTGAAGTCTTATTAATTCAGGCGTTCACTGATCCAAAATGCCAGCTCTCTGCAGGGTGCAGAGCTGACAGCCCTGCACGCCCCTTTTACCCCCACTAGCTGTGCATTGCATGTCATAGCCAGGCATGCATATGCTCCCTGAAAGCAATCCTCCCTTTGGGGTCAGAGCAAAGGTGACTCTGGCGATCAACTACATCACCCTGTGGTCAGGCTGTGCCCAAGAAGGGCTCTCTGGGTTTCCCTCTCATCTTAAAAGAGCAGGAAGGGGGGAATCTACTGCTACTAAATATTAAAGATGTTGCTGAAAACTATTTTAGGCCATGGTTGGTCCACAGGATAGTCTGGGGTTTGCTTAGCTCCTGGTGCAGATTTTATTAAAACGTATGGCTTGTGGACAGGGAGGGTTTAAACCTGGCAAAGAGCTGACTCTGCCAGACAGGAGGTGGCAATGTCGAAGCAGAAAGTCTACCCACAAATTGATCTGAGTGCTCAGATCCCATCAGTTAGATGGATTGCTGGAACATAAAAATGCTTTGAGTTAATGGTGCTTCAAGCACCTCAATAGACGAGGAGCAGAAAGCAGCTCGATAGACCTTCAACCCTCTGGAGGGTAGTGTAGTCTGAGGGGTAAAGCCAAATCAAAGCAGCTCAGGGCTGTGCCAGGATGCCTCATCTTGGGTCCAAATGCTCTGACGGTGTCCAGCAGTGACTCAGCAGGTCTCTGCCATTCCCTTGTGCCTGGTGGGGTTTACACGAGGCTGCACCACATGCTTCATTCTGCTTTGTTTCTTGCAGGGTCCTCTGAAAGCAGCGTAGCACAGAATTACGAACGGAGGCGTAAATGAGACATTCCTGTGCACTATTTATTAAACTTCATTTGTTCCAATGGCCAATGCAGTGTAATATAAACTAACCACTGTACGGATTAATTATTTATTTAATAATAACTGGGGGTTTTTGTTTGGTTTTTGAGTTGTACATTCAATAAAATTATTATTTTTCACATTGTGGCAACGATACATGTTGTGTAGGTGCGTTGTGGTTCTGAAAGGACCAGCAACCCTGGTGACGTCTCACAACAAAGCACATTGTTTGATATGACCTGTAAAGTTATGTTCACTAAACAAAGAAAATATTCTTTTGTTCATTGAAAGCGAGTCTATCAGCTTCACGGCCAGTGCAGAACAGAGCTGATGTACAGTCTAGTGCCTCGATTGGTTTTCATGGTTTATAATGTACTGTAATTTCCATATCAAAAAATATATTTGTATCATTGCAGCATGTTTTATGTTTTGTGACTACGTATCTATATATTTTTAAAAAGGGGGGGTGGGTAAGGCCTGAATGGGAATCTGAGGTCTTCATTTCATAGTCTGGAATTTTATGATAGTAACATTTTAAATAAAAACTACTCTGGGGATTTTGCAACATAATTTCTTTGGTGATAGTGATGGAGTTATTTCCTGCATTGGTCTGGAATGAGACTCAGATCCAAGCAACAGTAGTCTGAGCCTGGGAAGAAATATTAAATTAATGCCTTCCTCTTGCAGTGAGGCTGTGAGCCTCTTAGTGCGGTTTGGTGAGTGTTCGGGGGATTTGTCACTGGAGATAGGCATTCCTGGGATTGCTCGAGGTCATACAAGGTGCCATCCATCCTAAACATGATGGAAATCATGAAGTGTGTTAACTGCATAAAAAGGGCCCGATGTATCCCCAGCTCCAAGTGGAATTCATCCACTACTGCAGGTTTATGATTTGAAAACCAAGCTTTTAATAAATTTTAGCCCTCAGATTCACAATAAAAGCATCTGTTGGCTTGAATCCATGCAATATAAGAGAAAAAATGTGAATGTAATCATATTTTTAATTAAAATGTCTGGTTACTGTATTTCCAGGACAGCCCCAAAATGCTACATACATCTCACCAGATGCCAAAGCATCTGGAGGTCTATATTCTTTCCACCAGCTAAAGGCTACAGTTCTTTGGTGCTATCATACAAGCTTTCATCACAGATGAATCAGCAGTGAAAACAGCCAGCATATACAACCCGAATTTCAAAATAAATCATACGGAGTGATTAACTGGTGGTTGTTTTCCATTTTGGAAGTGAACTTGGCAACCTCGATTTGGAAGTTTATCTGGGACATCCCCACAACTGCACCCATGAAGAGCAGGTGGGCGTAGGACCTTCCTCCTGTAAGGTAAGGAACAGCACCTAAGCCTGCCCATGCCTCAAATAGACCCAACTTCCAATTAAGTAGGAGCCTGGTCTAGGGAGGTGGAGGGCTAGACCGTGGGAAAACGGAGGCAGGCTAGTGAACGGGACCAGGCTTGTATGAGACACAGTGGCTGTACTGGTGCTCTGTCAGCTCTTCATCTTGCCAGGGCTAATTTTCAGACTAATAAACTTCTGTATCAGCTCCTACTGAGCTCAACGAGGGGGAAGCTGATTGCTGGGCTAACAGCATGGCAAAAGGACTGTGGAAATGCATGGTGAATAATGCTTAGTGAAGGGTAACAAGAAAGAAAAAGCTCTAAAATGCTGTTCCCCGAGCCTGGAGGCTGACAGTGCTCCCAGAGCTCACAGCCAGTGTACACTGAATTGTGAGCCAGAGAGAGGAAAGAAAAAGCCCCACTGCTCGCTCCCTGCAGCCTGTGCATCTCACAAACCTCCCCGCAGAAGCAACCTCTGCAAACATATTTGCATCCAAAGAAAGCCACACAAGACAGAGTGGGCTTTAAGTGTTTGGAGGACAGCACAGGTATTAGTTAACAGGATCCAGCAAAGGGCTGGGACTGAATTGGGTTGGAAGGTACCTCTAGTCCAACCGTCTGCCATGGGCAGGAGCATCTTGCAGTAGATCAGGTTTTTCAAAGCTCCATCCAGCCTGATCTTGAACACTCCATGGATGGGGCATCCAAAACGTCTCTGTGCAACCTGTTCCAGGATCTCACCACCCCCATTGTAAAGGATTCCTTCCTTATATCCAATCCAAATCTACCCTCTTTCTGTTCAAAACCAGTGCCCTTTTCCTGTCTCTGCAGGCTCTGGTAAAAAGTCTCAGTCAATTTTACAAACAGCCTTTAATACTGAAAGGGTGCGATAAGGTCTCCCCTGAGTCTTCTCCCAGCTGAACAAGCCCAGCCCTCTCAGCCTTTCTTTATAGGTGCTCCAGCTCTCTGATAATTTTCGTGGCCTCCTCTGTACTCACTCCAACCGGTCAATATCCTTCTTATGTTGGGGGCTCCACATCTGGATGCAGTACTGCAGGTGGGGTCTCACGAGAGCAGAGTAGAGGGGGAGAATCACCTCCCTTGACCTGCTGGCCACGATTCCCTTGATGCAGACCAGGATACTGTTGGCTTTCTGGGCTGTCAGCACACACTGCCAGCTGATATCCATTTTTTCGTTCACCACTACCCCCAAGTCCTTCTCCTCAGGGCTGCTCTCAATCCCTTCATCTCCTAACCTGTGTTGATACTGGGGGTTGCCCTGATCCAGGTGCAGGACCTTTCAATTGGCTTTGCTGAACTTCATCAGGTTCACATGGGCCTACTCCTCAAGCCTGTCAAGGTCCCGCTGGATGGCATCCCTTCCCTCCAGTGTATCATCAACTGCCCCACCACCATTTCCTCTAGAAGGAAAGGCTGACCCTCCAGCATCAAAATATTCTCCTGCTAGTGGCTGTCTGAAGAACATTTTTCATCCGGCATTTGAAACAACTCATTTCAATTTCTGGTGGCAAAATAACGTCAGGTTTGCACTAATTTAGGTTTTGAACAATAAGAGTAAAATTGGTATTTATTTAAATGTTTGCAAAGACATATATTCCAAGCTAGAAATAAACCAAACACACACCAGAAGTCGCTGCCTGAAATGTTTCAACTAATTCTACCAATCACACACACCCCCATCACATTTCAGCACTGGGGACCATTCGGCCCAGCCATGCCACAGTGGAGCTGTGGGACCGAGCCTGCCCAGCAGACCTGGAGCAGACCTGGAGCAGACCTAGAGACCACACACATCTGCAGGCATCCATCCCAGTAGCTGCCCATCCCCACTGCAGGCTCGCTCCTGCCATCCTCCTAGCACAGACACTTGTCCTCCCAGGCATCCTGGTGTCCTGGAGTCTCAAACAGGAATTCTTATTCTCCTAACTTTTTTCAGTCTTTAGTAGTAAGCGATACCGTCTTTACGTTATTCAGTACTTCAAAGGGACTTTTTAATAATTTCTGCGGTCTTTAATCTCTGCTTTGAGGCTCCTTCAGCTTTTAAACCCTTCTATGTGTTGGACAGCATTGCTCGCAGTCCCGAGCCACTTGCGCCTTGGATCGCCGGGCGATGCCAGCTCCACTGCAGGCTTTGGAGAAGCTTTCACTAAATCCCCTGCCACCTCTGCAACTGCTGGCCACGACCGTGACATAGCCTTAGCTCTGTTTTCATGGCTACAGTCTTCATCCCTCAGGCTGCGTAAGCTAATCGATAGCGCTGCAGCAAGGGCATCAGCCAGTGAAATGCAAGCGAGTTTTAAAGAGATAACTTTCTAGGAAATCAACACAGGGAGTAAACCCAGGGTGATGCTGGTGATTGTCCCCACCGGGGAGGTGCTACATGCAGTTTGACACCACAGCCCACCTTCAACATGTTCTGCCCCCTTTTTGCTTCCCTTCTCCCACAGACATATATCATCATTCACCTGCATCACTGCAGGCAGCTGCCCTACTGGTAGGTCCTGTCTCCATTGCACACACAGGCACTCCCCTTCCCTCAGACACGGGATGCTGAAGTCAGGCTGGCAGCACCCTGCCTGGCCCAGGCGTGACCCCGAGGACCATCAGCTCCATCCATCGCCTCCATCTCCCTGCTGTTGCATGGATGCTGGTCCCGCATCGCACAGATGCAGCCAAACTTACCCTGGGGAGCCAGAGTCACGGTGTACCCCATGGACCAGGGAGCTGGGAAGGGCGTCTGGGCCTCCTGTTGCATCTTGCCAGCTTGGGCTCTGCAGTACTTGCCTACTCGGCTGCCAGGAGTGAGCCCTTTGCTGTGTTCACGTCAGGAGGCTGGTATTATTTTAGCATGGTCATAAACAAAAGGAAAGGAAGAATCTGGAAATGTCTGGGCGCAGAGATCTTTGCAGGGAACCCAGCCCCCAGCCATCATTAGCCAGAGCAGAATAACACCAGGAGGTTTTTTTTAATTATTAAAATGATTCTTAAAAATGCTGTTTATTCAGAGTACGCCAATAACAGCTCCTTCAGAGATACCAAGAGCCATTATTTAAATACTTAGTCCCTGTATCGTCTTAAATTACAGCTTATATAACTCCTTTAGCATAAAGAGGTACCAAGCAAGTCCCAGTGCAAACTTTGGTAATGACCAAATTTTTTTCATGGTGAGCCTAAACAGTTCCCTTAGCTGTAGTATCACAGACTGTGTTAAATAATGTCTCCCAGAGTGCCAGGATGAGAGCACACAGTGGCTTCTTCCCTGGAGTTGTACTGTGTCAGGATGCAGCCACCTGCGATTCTGGGTGCAGCTCTGTGTCCTCACAATACCTCCAAACCGGCTCGCTTTCCTTTACAGAAAATAGTCATTACTGGAAGAGTAGGGATTTTTTTTTTCTCTTAGCAAGTGTACTAATGTCCTTAAACCTATCCACATATTCCAGGGAAGACAAACAGACTCTTTGCATTATTCTCTTAATGTTTTTGAAAGAGCATAGACTGAGGCATTTGTCAACAGGAGGGGCATCTGGGCTGTGTGAAATTCATGATGATATTCATTAAAAAATTATCGCTGCTCCATCTCTGATAGATATCTGGTTTCTGTCAGAATAAACCAGCAACTCATCAGCTCAGAAACTCTTTAAAAAGGAGAGGTATGCAGAGCGTGTGCAACAAATCTCACCTCCTTTTCTATCAAACTTTGATCTATCAATATCACCACTTACCGCATAGAGAGGAAATGAAACGTGAACAGGCTGTTAAAAAATGAAATCCTTTGTCTGTCACGGTGCTTCACACTCTCCCAGAAGCTTGGAGGGAGGAAGCCCAGCAAGGTGAAGAGGCTTGGCCGGAGGTAACAACAGTGGTTGAGCCAGAAACACAATGCATACCATGTACCTCACCGGCCACTTCTGCAAGGTGCTACCTAAGTGCAAAGAAACTTAGGAAATGATAAAGGATAAGGTTGAATGTTAGGTATATCTCTGGAAAAAAAAACACAAACAAACAAAAAAACCCCCAAACCAAAACAGAAAACCAACAAGCCTTTTATTTTCTACCTAAAACATTTCTTACATTGCTGTTTCAGAAGCATGGCTGTAAGAGAGTTAAAAGACACACCTGCACCAACATATGTCAATATAATTCTCATGTTGTTTTCTACATGAACTAGTTTGTATCAAAAACACTTAACTGAGCAACAGAAGAACACCTTTAATGACAGACATTCAATTTGAGCACCTAGAAATGCTTTTTATTTTCATTGTTATAATACTCAGAAAAAAATAGGCACATTGTAATTCTGTGTACGAAAGCATTAAAATTCAAGCAATACCCTCTGGAAGCAAATCTTGCTTGGAAAAGATACACATTAATTACTGAAGACACGTATACATAGAGTGTGGCTACACCCAGGCTGCATTTAAAATCAAAAGTTAAAAGTAAAATCCTGTTGGTAAGGAATTAAACAATGCTGACAGATTTTCTGCTAATCTATGTGAAAAATAGGCTGTATTTGTGTCTGTTAAGTTATATGATGGGTACAAGTGAGAAATGAAGTTTCAGTGTGCTAGAAAAGAGGCATTTTAAGAGGTATTTTGCATATACCTGCAGTTATCTGTTTGCAGAAGAAAAATTTTGCATATGCATACAGCTGGATCTTTTTGATATTTCTCATATGATGTACCTATACGCTTGAGTTTATTTTAATAGACGCATACCACATAGCTGAAGAAATAATGTTGCATGCTGTTTCATTTTCTAAAAATATTTTATTTTTGAGGTATCACCTTGTTGTGGATTATGGGGCACTGGGACTACACCCAGAAATAGAGATGCTTCATCTAGTTACAAATAAGACCCCTGGGGCAGCCCAGCAAAACTGACCCTGTTTCAGCGCAGCTCTGTGCTGTCTGGCACGGAGAGGAGGAGTGCTGGACTGAGTTTGGCAGCATGGGGACGGGGGGGCCAGACAGCCTTTTGCAGCGGTGCTGTGCGACCGTGCTAACACCCATGGTTTGGTCCCACCTGCAGCTCAAGGAGCTCTGGACCATGGCACCTGCTGCTCTGCACACAGGTTTGTTGCCGTGCTGGCTGCTGGTTTGAGTGACCTTGCTTTCTGAGCATCATCAGCAAAGGTAGGAATACACAAAATAATATTTTCCTCACACAGTTACTGGCAGAGTCACAGGGCATTAGCTGCCCAAACAGACAGGATCTGGCTCGTCTGCACCTGTGGCAGACAGGAATGTTCCTCTAGGCACTCTGCAGCTCCCTTAAAGTGAGCCCTTCACCATCCATTGGGGAAACTCACCCCAAGCTGCAACCTTCGACTGTCAAGGAGCAGGAGCTGAGTTTCTAGCAGAGAAGCAGATCCCTCTGTCCCATGCACCTGGCACCCATAACCAGCAGAAGTTATACACCCCTCTTCTTTCCATGGAGTCAGCCACCGCGGTAACTGCATTAAAGATACGAAGAGCTTAGTTTTAAAGCATCTGCCCCTCTTCAGAACTGAGCCCGAGAAGAGTTTATTCACTAATCTTTGCAAATGTTTTCTAAAGAAACATTTGTTTTGCCTTCGCTGTTGGTATTGTTGCATGCAAGGCATACAGCCACCTGCGTTGCAGAGGAGGGGATTTATTGCACTGACTATGCAAAGCAAATCTCATCCAGCCTTTACCATTACAATGCAGAATGGATTTAGGCTGGAGGACTTTTCAGCTCAGACAACTTACATCTATTAACAAAAAAAAAAAAAAAAAAAAAGAAGATGAATTTACTTTGCCTCCCATCAGGAGGTTTGTGCTGAACATAAACCAGTGAGCCCACTATGTATTACACATCAGGGGAAGTGCTATGGCTCAAGCAGACTTTCTTCAGCATTGGTATGATATTATTAGTACATTTCAAAGATATTTATAGTAGATTTTATAGGTGAACTACATAGCCAAATGGAACTTCTTATTCTGTTTCCTTGGCCAAGCAAAAGAATTGTTTTATAATTCTTAATGGTAGTTCTTCCAAAAATTTATTCAAGAGACTTCTTGAGAAAGATGACCAGCACCAGGGTGCTGCTGCCACATCTCTCTTCCTCTGATGTTTTCCCCAGGTGTCATGGCCTAGATTATCACCTATAATCGTGTGATTATACGAGAGCCTCACATTTTATGCTGAAAAAGAAATAAATTTTCCAGGCAATAGGTTAAGAGGAAAAGTTTGAAGTGATTCAGAAAGGAGAAGGAAAAGAGAAATTCCAAGTACAGTCTTTTATAAAACTTTATGGGTTTAATATATGCCTTTAAAAACCACACCAAATAAACGAGTCCCTGGCACTGTCAGCACTCCATATGTTTGTACAGTTGAACTCAATCACAGATTCGCAAAACCATCAAAATACTGTTCCCGGGGGGAAAAGTGTCACCTTGTGTTAGTTACTCCCTTTCTCTGCAACTTTACAGAGCACTGAAACTTTATTCTGTAGAATGATTTCTGCACTGCAGAAGACACCCCTTACCATGGAAACCCAGAGGAGAGCTGGTATTATGCCCTTTTGGGGATTTGCATTGCCACCTTGTTATTCTGTCAGTGGCTTCATTATCATCACCACAAGATACTGACAGTCCCCAGCCAGAAGGTATGCACACAGTTTTGGTTTGGTCTAACAAGCTCAAGAGCATGGCCAAAGACCAGGAGGAACTCCATTTTGTCAGAGGTGTAGGATCTGAGTGCACAAAGAGAGGTCCCAACTTCAGGAAAAATACATTTCATATGAAAATTGTTAAAAGGAATTCTTTACTCACCAGAAAGGATGTTTTCAAGGCCAGGCTGGATGAGGCTTTAAGCAACCTGGTCTAGTGGAGGGTGTCCCTGCCCATGGCAGGGGGGTTGGAACTAGATGGTCTTTAAGGTCCCTTCCAACCCAAACCATTCTGTGATTCTATGATTTTTCTAATTATTTTCTCAGTGCATCTCAGGAGGACTTCTGCTTTGAACTTTCAAGTGTCCTGTCAACTATTAGAATTGTAAAGACAGAGTTTTCACCTTCCTGACACAGAACAAGAGTGCAGTAACTGTCACGGAGTATTGTTTCTTTCATCTCTATTAGCTTTTTGGTTTTAATTCACATGATGATGTTAAGGAATAGACCCTGTAGGAAATAAATGAGAGATGTTATTTCTGTTTGTACTGGAGATGAGCAACTTTGTCTGAATGTGATATTTCTGTGATCTGAGATTCAGAGCAACCAAGCCACACATTCTTTGGTTATCAAAAAAAATGAAGGCAAATTAAAAAAAAAGTGTAAGTGGTTACATTATATCATTATATCATTTTCTTGAGAGTTACCCAAGTTCTTTCTTAAAGGAAACTGTTAGGAGGGAACTCCAGCACTGTCCAGCAGCTGTAGTCCCCTCTCAACCAGATTTCACTAAGAAAACCATGGTTGGAAACACAAGCTACTGTAGAGAAACAGTATGCTTAGCGATACAGAACAGCAGTCTGACTGTATTCCTCTCGTATCGTTGCACCTTTTAAACACACCTTAGAAGATAGAATAACCTGCTTTAAGCATTTGATCCTGCTGAGGCAGCTGTTGTAGCATTTAAGGGTGATTATGGCAAATTTCCAATACTCAATATTTCTTCAAAGTCTTGCTCTACCGAAACTCTCATTAAACTTTCTTTTTTTATCTCCAAAGAGAAAAAGAGATCCAAAAATTGAAACAAAAAAGGCTTCTGGGTGGTTGCAACATTGGTTTAAGGTAGCTCAATTTAAAATCACGATTGGCACCTCCTACGCTTTTGTTTTTTGATATTGATTCCTTCAGACTCATCTAAAATAGATACAAATAGATAAACAACAGCCAAAAAAAGATTCAGGGTAAAGATAAGCCTTGAGTAGAAGGACACATTTTACAGAGTACGCTGGATGGAGCCTTCCATTTCTGTTTGCTGAGAAATGTTATCACCTCAGATAAAATTAAATATGTTAGTTATCTATCACCTTTTATCAGGTTGAAAAAAAAATCTCAAACTTCTGTCTTGCTCCACTTTTTGGCTTAGTATTGCATGCAAAGACACCTCCTTGTACGCTGAAACACAGGACTACAGGGAGCAGAACTCCCCTTCCCCAGCTCCCCGAGTCACTAAGGACAAAACCGCTCCACTCCCAGCCCCTTCATTGCTCTGCAGTGAATATCCCCTCTGAGATGGCTTTGTGAATCCCAGGATTTAGCGGACATCAGCCGGTACTTTAAAGGCAGAAGCTAAATAATATTCTGTTGTCAGCACCATAACGATAAACATATTTATCTGTCACTTGTGCTGGGTGCCACCCGTTTCTTACCCAGTTCTTAGAAAGTGCTGATGTTCCTGTGTAACACCAATTGTCTACAAAGCCCTAACACTCCAGGCTTTTTCTGTCAAGCTGGCTAAGGTGAAGACCTACTAGGCGTGCCTATATTAAAGCAACAGCTCTGCCAACCAGCGAAACCTGCAAGTTTTGCACCAGGCTGACAGCAGACTTTGTGCTGCGCAGATTGCCGGCTGCTCCAGCAGTGCTCTCCATTACACCCTGACAGAAAGCATCACCCTCAGCCCTGCCCTTCCCCCAGCAGCTGGCTAGGCAGACTCCTGTGCAAAAATCGACAAGCTTTTTTCCTACCGCCAGTCCTCAGCATGCCTGTCCACACAGAAATAAAACCAGTATGTGTTAAGGATGGGAAGGGATGAACTCTGCACGACGTTTTCACAGCCCACACCCACTACAAACTCGATGTGTGCCTTACCTGCTCTTCAGCACTGCAAAATTAGCAGTGAGGAATTATCAACGAGTCAGAGGGCTGCAAATATTGCTGTGCTGGGGCAACTTTTAGTCACAGGAATAATGTAGGCACCTCTCATTCCCTCCTAGGAACTTCGATAGAGCCGGGCCATCACTGAAAAATATTTGCATATTTAAACTGTATCATTATCTCATAAACGCCTCTAATCTTTGCATGCTAAGAGAGGAAGAATGGTAACAAGAGTGAAGACTTGTAGGAAATTAATGCAAATACCTCTTCACAATCTCATGGAGCAGAAGATTTCCAAAAGAAGTGTATTTATGAAGAAAAAAATGAACACAATTATAAAAAGTCCATTTTGGCCATGATGATTAAGACAATTACACAATTATAGTAAGCTTCGACAATAGACTATTTCAATAAAACATTTGTGTAGAGGACACAGGTTTCTACAGGGGCTACTTACTGCATTTACCTTTTTTATTTCAAGCAGGGGCAGTAAGCCATGCTTAATTTTAAACACAACAGGAGAATTGTCTGACAGCTCCAGCTGCTTTAGCTGTGTTCTGCACTAGAGCAAAAATATCTGAACAAAACTCTAGATTAATCACCCTGAGCTATATTGAAACCAGTTAATTCTTTGGCAGTAAAGGAGGTGTGATTTAAAATTAAATAAATTATGCTGAGGTGTCTGTACAAAATTCCTGTAACTTAGCATCCTCCACAAGTGCTATTTAGAAGACACAGGGAGACCAAGAGACCTCTAGATCATCATACATATTTTATGTTGTTTCTATCAATATGGAGCAACTTTACATGTGATTCAACGCCCTCAGGGTGTTTTACTGTCTTTACCGTAGAGCACTGAAAGACAATGCTCATAATCCACCACAGTTAAACCCGAAAAAAGAAAACCTTGTCATGTGGACATTCCCTAAAGCATGACAACAGCAATGGGAATCTTGCAGTGATTTCAGCTGGCTCTCGGCAAGGTCTCAAAAGCAAAACTCTTTGCTCCTGTGCCCATGGACAGGCAAACTCTGCCTAGCAGCATGCCAGGTAGCTGAACTTTTTTCCTGCTACCAAACCTGAGGCATTCCATAAAAATCGGTGTTCAACCTAATACAATACGCATCCATATTAACTAGTTAGTTAGTTCATTGTGACATCAGTTCCTTTTTCCCCACACAGACCCTGCCTGGTACATGATGGGTCTGTCTGGAGTTCTGCTCTGTGGACATTGCTGAGTCCCTTCTTCAAGGTTCTCAGCACCATCAGAAATTGCTGAGATCAGACACTGTGAAAGGGGAGTGGAAAGGCAGAAAGCACTGATTTTCAGTCACTAGGCTGGTCCAAAAAGACCATTTTCAGTTGTCTCAATGAAGGGGGGACTTACTTCTTACTTCTGTTATTCTTTCATTAGACTTGGGTATAATTTTAGGACAGACGACTTTCCAAAGATAAACCACACGTGTTTTATTGCAGATCATGGCAAAACTAATTTTTTTAGTTTTCTTTTGAATTAAATGATTTTTCTAGAAAACAATTTTGTGACACAGACCAAGTCTGACAATGCTGTGCTAGAATGGACAGGTTGACCAACAGGAATGTTTGCCTGGATCTTGTCAGCATGTGGCTAATTTGAGCCATCATACCCTAAACATACTTAAGGAGAAAATAATTTCTCTACCAGACTAAGCACACAAAATTGTGGTAGACTCCTTGCATAGTTAAAATTTCTCTAAACTAATCCTATGTGCTTCTGAAATAATCATAAAAATACCAAGCAAACTCACTGTCCACCCAGCTGTTGCTTTCTGGTAACTATTAGCTTGATTTGCCAAAAAGATTAGCCATGGGAGAGAAGTTCCTCTGCACCAATTTAGGTATTAAACTTATTTTCCTGGGGCTGCAGAATAAGGAGAGACATGAAAAAATCCTTCCAGACACTAGATCCAGAGCACCATGAGTTACATACTCAGTTGCCACTGTCCCCCACTGAAATTCCAGCACATAGGAATGCCAAGGACTAATAAAAGGAAAGTTACTTTCTCTCATCCCAGTCTTGCACAAACTTGATGTTACAGGTTTATGACATTTAAAGAGTCCCTATGAAATTAACAGGGCAATAGAAAAGCCAAATGGCATGACTGTAGGGTGAGGGCTTCAGCCTGGCAGTCTTCAGCAGCTCCCAGCATGCTCTGCTGGGAGCACTGTTTCCATAAGCTCATGGTCTGCCCGCAGAAGGGCTTTGCAAAAGTGCTGGCAAGGAGGAGGGAAGGAGTCGGAAGGTCTCACATAAAAGGCATGTCTACACATCAGCTACTAGGTGAAATATGTGTAACAACCCGTGCCAGCCACACCAAGTCCAATTTAGGCATGAGTTGCAGTCTCGATGGAGACTGCAAGCTCAGGGTGTGTAGAGTCTTCTTCAGGGATGGGTAGGTCAGATCCCATCACTGGGGAGAGTAAGATGACCTGTCTTTTCTGTGTTGCTTCCCCAGGCACTTTGGGCCCATGGAGTTCACATCCTGCTGAGCCACATCCTCCTGGAGTACACGGTGCTGTAATCGAGGACGTGAGTGGTGCATCTCTAAGCCTTGGCACTGCTTGACTCCCTAAACAAAAACCTGTTTGACTCAGCGGTGCATTGGAGGAGTACTGAAGGCACACCAAGCACGGGGTCCGCTTGCCTCCAGAGCCCTCCGAAGCATTGCTTTTCTCCTAGACACATCACCTGCTCAGCAGAGCTGCGACTTTCAAACCCCAAAGAACGTCATGGCATTTCTCAGTCCTCCACTCACAAGCTTGTTGTAAAAGATGCCTCGTTTAAAGGGAGATGGCCTAATACAGCTAGATATTGCAAAACACACTTCTTATACTCACCCAGCCTGTAGCGCATTGATTTGGTTTGCGTTTTTATAGCTCAGAGAATCAGGCAAGTTTGTCTCCAAACCTGCTTGGAGATGAAGCAGGTGTATTTAAACAAAAACAAGGGGGGGCAGAGGGCATGGGCAGGGAGCAAGATTAACAGATTGTCCTTGACCTCATATTTTGGAAACGCCCCATTCATTTGTTGATATACCCTACCAGGGGGGATTCCAAATTAATTTTCTTAGATACCACCACGAGTAGTGGCATGCCTGCGTGAGGCTGTAGGCTTCTGCGAGAACAGGTATGGCTCCATCCCCTCCCTCACCTCACATCTACCCAAACAACATCCAGACTTTTGCCCTCATGATACCCACCTCGTAACCGTACACTCCCAACCTATACTCAGATCAGCTTTCATCTTCCTCTTCCTCCCAAACTGGGACTTACATGCCCTCACTCACCTGATAAACACGGTAGCAGTGTGTTTTTTCCCCTGGGTTCCCCAGTCCAGCGAGATCCCAAGCTGGAAGCCCTGGTTGGGTTCCCACAGGCACTGACACAGTGCTCTCGGCCAGATGAGTTTGGTGACACCCACATGCAGAGCAGCTTAAGTGCTGTCCTCCTGCTCACTCCAGAAGTTTTCACTGGAGTCAGGAGTAGAGCCCAAGTTTTCAATTCTCTTCGAAAACTAAAGGCAGCTTGAGAGCTGTGCTGGGAGTGGCATTTCACTGTGCTTCCCTGGTAGGACATAAAATGTGTTACCTCAGAAAACAGAGCTGGTGTCAGAGTACACTACACATATCCTCGTTCCTAATGACCTTTCAGTTGTTAACTTATGTTTTCCACGAATAACTTACCTACTGCAAAGAGCAGGCTGTCCTGCCAGGTTTCTTGGTACACCACACTGGAGCGTGGTAGTAGCAATGGGGAAGAGGCTGTATGACGTGATGACAGACACAGCTGAGAAGTGAGACTAGATAGGGAGTTTGAGGCTACACATGGATGCCCTACACCACTTCCTTGACCTCGGTATGATTCCTAACCCTGGCATTATTGCTACTGTTTCTGTGGAGGAGGAGGCAAGAAGGATTTTCCAGAGTGCAGAACCACATACAGCGTAAGCTCCCGGTTGCTAAGAAAATAGGAATCGCAGCAAGAGAGTAACTAGCAGAGGTGTAACAGCCTGTCATCCAGGAGAGCACGGCAGGGGTGTCACAACAGCTGTCTCACCTTAACCTAGGAGGCTGTCTCCTGCGTTTTGAAAGTAACCGAATACACCCAGCATACGGACCTCTGCTACACAATGCAGATGCTGCCGAGGGACAGCAACCCTCTGACGGGCACCTCTGCCATCTCCTACATGAAAAATTTGTACTGACTTCAGATCCATAAAGCTTGAAATTCCCAGACAATGACTCTGTGTAGAGTCACCCCGCAGTGCAAGCTTTTTGGCTACCGGCAGTGAAAAGTTTTATAATTTGGTGAATTTTAAGGCAATGATTTTTTTATAATTCACAGAAGACATCATAGCTCTTTTGTGAGACCTGAGCATTTGCAGCTTGGATTCCCGTGACGCCAGCTCAGCCCGGGCAAAGCCTGTGCCTTATGGGCATGAGCAGGATGAGCCCAGGGCACCGGCAAACCTCACCAAAACCGTACATGAGCAGAAGACAGCACTTCAGAATATGTGCTTGAAACAGAACATAACGAGTTCTGATGTCCGCAGATGGCAGCCTGTTTATCCACAGCACATCTTCCTCACACTTCCTTACCAACCTGATTTCAGCTTGAGGAAACAATCAAACCTTCCTGCCCTGCCCTCCCAGGCTGCCAAAGGAGTTCCAATTAGCGTCAATTGGGATAATAGCTCTATTTGCATTTTTAAGCTATTATTAGCAAGTTGTCAGTCAGCCAGTAATTTGTATCACTTTGGTATAATGAGTATTTAAATATTTAAAAAGAGAACGTTCCTTTCTACCACCCCCTTCCTTTTTGTGCTAAAATAATAATGGTTTTAATCAAAAGTAATTTGTATTAATATACATTTTGCCCCAGGTGTTAAGAGCAGTCTTCAGGAGCACTGGTGAGAGATGTTAAGCAATACAGTTTATTAATATAGACAAGTACTTCTATCCTCGATAGCAGCAGAATCGGAGGCTGCTTTTGCCACCAGCTCATTCTGACTCTCCTCTTGGCCTCTGCAAGCTGATTATAGTGTAGGAATTGGGGTCAGTTCCAATAATTCTGTGTACCTGGGGTTATAATTCTCTAAGGGACTATTTTGGACCCAATTACTCTATCTTCTCCTTAGTGAAAATTCCTCAATTAAGCACCCTATACCACAAAAAAAAAAAAAAAAAAAAAAAAAAAAAAAAAAAAAAAAAAAAAAAAAGGCAGAAGACCTCTCTCCAGAGTGAGCCTGGAGCAGGTGAAAGGTCGTGTTTGTCACATCAGCCAGACAGCTGTATGCTGCCATTGTACTGCCGATGGTTGCTGCAGGATGTTTCCTGATGGAGTTCGAGTCTAGCTGCTCAGGTATATGCAGTCTGCTGCTGTACATCATCACACAGAGCTCATAAAACAACGGGATTGGCCATTTACATAAATGGGAATCTTCCCAAATTTATATGATGTACTGCATTTTATAATGCGTGTATGTATATATATATATTTTAAAATCATTCTTTTGAGAGAAGCAGCAGAGGAGCAGCCCTAAGCCTTTCTGGTACACATCTGTAAAACTTCCTAGTAGTCATACAAAGAGAAAACTGTGAGTACTATCTGAAATCCTGCAATCCACGGAGTAATGACAAAAATAGTAAAAAAAAAAATCCCTAACAACTCCAGAGGTGAAATTAACATTCCCTCTTTCCCAGCCCTGTATTATCTTCCATATTCCCTACAATTGCTGTTTTATCTCTAACTTACATTTCTAATTTTTAATATAACAACTTTTTTAATTACTTTCACATTGACTACTGAGTGCCTTCAGTACTCATGCATTCGACTCCTAGCTCCCTTCTCACCTGCAGCACGAGCATGAGAAGCTCTGCACAGTATCTTGTGAGGTGTTTTCTTGCTCTACATTCTTCAACATTTTTCTTTTCTGCTTGGCTTTATCCCTGTTCTGATCTAATACTTGTTAAATTCCCTTCCATGAAGCTGACGCACAAATGCCACCGACAAGCATGTGAAGGAACAGGCAAAATGCTCAGGGAGAGCAGGATGGAGAGCCGTCTTCCTCAG
The DNA here is from genome assembly GCA_027574665.1 of Rhynochetos jubatus. NCBI lineage: Eukaryota > Metazoa > Chordata > Aves > Eurypygiformes > Rhynochetidae > Rhynochetos > Rhynochetos jubatus. The sequence goes on from CM050653.1 coordinate 27,418,045, forward strand.
GGATGAAGAGCTCGTTTGTGCAGACACGTTAATAGCAGCTGCCATCTGCTGGCTAGGAAAAAAATACTGAGATTAAAAATTCATCCCGTCAATCCGAATTCAAAATTTGACGTACCCTTTCAGGCCCGCTGGAGGAAACGCGTCTGCCTGTTGGCTTCCTCGGACGCAGAGCAAGGGTGAAGCTGTGAGGCTGCAGAGCGGTGCCCACCCTGACCCGTCTCATGTGGGAGAAACAGGAGCATTGGGTGGACTCCAGGGTACCATCGGCATCTTTTGTTGTAGCCCATTGGACACTTGAAAGATCCAAACCTGAGCATACAGTGCGGGGAGAAACTAGCTGCCCAGCTAGTTTTCTCTTCACTGGAAGAGTTTCCAGGCAACTAAAAGACGGGAAGTGGCAACTAGAGAGAAGTGGGTGAAATGCCACAAACAGTTCTTGGAAAGCAGCATGCACAAACCTTGCTTACATATCACCTCCCCTAGCTACTACCCCTACCAACTTGCAAGATACCACAGCAGCAGCAACTACCTCCCTCCTTCCTCCTCTGTCCCTTCTCTCCTTCCTCAAGCTTTGTAAATAAAAAAATTAAATTTACTAATTTAAATTACTAAATTTAAATACAAATAAATTAAAAAGGTGTATTACCCTGAGGCATGCTCATTCTAAACTTTCTTAGACTTTTCCTACTCACAGCCTTTACATCAACTATGTCTACACAGATGTGTAAATCTCTGATATGTAAACAAAACCCAAAAGGCTCCACAATTCCAAAATTAGAAGCTGTGACAGGCATGGTGCAGGCATGCAGGTGACGTAGATGCTTTGGCTCTCCTGAGGAAAGCTGCAGAGGAACACAGCTTACCTCTCTACAGAAATAAGCTGTCTCTCCCATATTTCAGCCCCACTTTCCTCTGGGGAGACTGTTCAATGGCCAGCTCAAACACAGGCCCAGCTTGTGTTAAATCCTCCTTCAACAACTCCTCCCTCTTATTTACTAGCAGGAATCACACATTAGGTCTGTCCCAGAACAAAATAATAAGCCCACCACTCCAGAGATTCAGTGTAATTTTTTGATATTTTACTTTTAACAATTTACCGTATTTTACTTCAGTTCTGAGCGGAAAAATGCAACAATTTTGGCCGATACTAACTCTGAATGATATTTTAACACTTGCTGAGGAATTAGCTTCCACAGCAGAGCAAACGCTGGTTCCTACAACTTCGCTTTCCAGAAGGTTTTTTTTCTTCTTGGTGAAGACCATTAAATATGCATCACCTCGTTCATCAAATGACCATGGCCCTTCACAGAGACTCTCCATATTCTCCTACATAAAACAGGCTGCTTTTACGCTTCACTGCGATATTAAACGCAGTTTCAAACATTTGGCACCATTTCAAGCCATCCCACACAGAAATCTCTGCCCAACGGACCAAGGGTCCCCAGAGTCCTGCCAAGTGTTCCTCGGCTCTGACACGCTGGTTTGTACTGGGGAGCTTCTCTATAGAGGCCCTGTCAGGGACACCGGGATGCGGACACCGGCAATGAAGCTCCACACAAGCCATGACCTGGAGGTTAAGAGAGCAGGCAGGCTTTATTAAAAAGATGAAGGCCATGGGTGACACTGAGCTTTGATTCCCCACTCCCACCTCTGACACACTACTCAAACCAACCTACTCGAGCCGTCCTAACAGTCCTGTGTAGAAGGAGACAATCACAGTGTTGCACATTGGACCTGCATCCCATTCCTTCCTCTGACAAGCTACAAACGTGTCTGCAGCTAGCAGGTGATCCAGAGTAGCTGTTGTCGTGAAAGCAAAGAGAATGCACAGTGTCACGGAAGCCAGAAAGGCTGTAGAATTCAAGTCTATACATGGAGGAATGCACAGGTTTTCAGTCTTGAGACCCTTTACCTTTAACAAGAACAAGACAGCAAAGGCTGTGTTTTTCCCCTGCACATCAGTAAAAAGCTAAAATAATTAGGATCACCAGTCTAGGATCTCAACTCACTAAATGCTCAATGTATTAGGAATGTAAAAAATTAAGGTGGATTTCCTTGAATACCTGACAATGTTATAGCAGAAAGTGCACTCCAGTAATGACCGCAAAATGTGTTGAGCCTATTTTTACTCCAGGCAAATGTTTTCTTATCATCTCAGCCTTGAGAAGTTTACAGTGAGCAGCAGATCTTATCTTTACACATCAGTACCTAACCAACATACTCTATACTCCTCTTCCAAGTCAAAACATACTTTACTGCTTCACAGAACTCCAAAAAACCAAGCACATAACTCTTAAGCAAAGAAGGCTGCAGGAACGTATTATCTTACTCATCACATATTCATAGACAACTAGTATGTACAAATTTATGCCAAAATAAGGCCAGTACTGGCCACAGCCGGACAGTTCATGGGCTCCATGGTACCACCAAGAGGTTTCAGTAAGGTTTCTGGAATAGATTCAAACACAGGAGGGAGTAATAAATAGACAGTCAGCCATTTTATGAAGATTTTAAACCACAACTGCTTATATTTTTATCTTTTAAATAACAATTCACTTTGGTCTCCGAGTCAAGAGGAACAATAAACTAGATTTCTGTCTTAACAAAGAGCACGATGCTAATCAAGTCAATCTGCAGCACACGTATATTTCTTGACCCCACTTATGTTTAAGTTACTTTTAAAAAAACAGTCCCCGTGCCTAAGTAGTCAATAAAAAGTTGTCCTGGGTAAAAAGTCATGTGTTTTTCAGTAGGTATCAGAAGTTCTTGTGGCTTCTGAAGAGGCTTTTTTCCATTTTTCCAAGCAAGGTGTCCAATCCGATTGCCTTCAGTGACGCTTTTTCTGACTAAAACCTGTGGTTAACAGGGTTGGTTCACCACACAGTTGGCTACAGGCAGTTGAGCAGCAACACAGTCTACCTTTTGATCATACAGGTGGAAGAACTCCCACAAAAAGCGAAGCATTTCTTAAAATACTTAGTTAGGCAACTTCCATCAGACTGATACAAATCACCCAGTTAACACTCTCTCAGAAAGAATAATAAATACATTTAAAAATTGAACCCCTTGAGTTAAAAACAAGACATAACTCAGCTTCTCTTGTCTGTTGTGCTCTTTGATAACAGTCACAGTATCTTTAGACTGCTGCTATATCTACCAGATTCAAACCAGCCAACTGGTGGCTTTACAGTAACGAAAAACATTCCTATTGTTTTAAGTAACACCCAACACCACCACTACTATAAACTCTAGTAAGCATCTCTGCATAGCTATGAATACCTAAATACCTTTTGAAAACCAGACCAAGGTTCTCAGGAATGCTTAGAAAGACATTCAGAATAGAGTAATATAGACAAATATTCCAAATCTCACAGCCAGGAACACATATCACTGAATAGTTCAGGTCAAATTCCCCTTTGCTCAGAGGGCCTGCAGCGGTTTGCATTGCTTAGCCTTATTCAAGTCCTCAAAAGAGTTTACATTAAAAATCTGTTAAATGGCTGTGAGGCAAAATAATACAAATCAAGGTCACATAAAGAACAGAGCTGCCAAATAAGGTAGGTCCTTGTCCATGAACTATTTTCCCATGAATTACAAAGTTTTGGTACAGCAGGGTGAATTTTTAATAGTACACTAACCACTGAAAGCTCTTATTTTCAACAGCATTGTCAAAATGCATCTTAAAGACCATTTAAGCTTTAGGTTTGCATAATTTGGTTTTATTAAAGCATAGTGCATGCAAATTGCTTGCAGCACTTCTATTTGGGGGCTTATTTCAACAGCCTATTCTTGGGTAGCCGACTTGTAATGTTTCAGCGTGCGAGCAGAAGGATCAGTTGCTTTAACCCATCTTGGCATCCAGTAGTGGGGCAGCCAGTTGCTTTGCCCTGAGTAGTGCTTTTCAAAGATCTGGCGGTAGTAGTAACTTTCTTTTGTTTTAGGAGGGTTGAAAGGATATTTCTCTGCCGCCTTTTCCAGCAGAAGGTCATCAACCTATAGACATAAACAGAACTCTCAAGTTAAACTGCAAATACATTTAACTTTTACAAGGCTATTTGCTGCAAGTTAAAGACATACCAAGATTCACCATCCACTGAATCCCCATAGGTTTAAAAAACAAGTCTAGTCTAGAGGCAGACGTTTGACAGGTGAATTTGTCATAGGCTCCCTTGACCTTTATGAATTCATAACTCTCTTTCCAGTGCTGTTAATATTTCTCTCTGCATTACATGTGAAGCCCATTTCTCTTTTGGGTTGCAATCACCTTTGTTAGTAAGCTCACAAGAACTTCTTTCCTGTCCTTCTCTTTGCTGTGAATCGACTGGAACAACTTAGAGCAGTCTTTTTGCCACATAAACGGCTTCCTGGTGGTTTTTTTCTAGCTCAGAGAGGTCTTGACTCTGCTTGTATAGCCAAGCTCTTAGCAACACAAGACCTGGGATGCAGAGGCAAAGACACCTGCAGTTGCTAAGCTGGCAGAGAAAGGGGGGTTGAATAGTTACACCAGCTGAGGCAAGTTCTAAATCAGCTAGCTTCCACTGCCAACATGCTGTCCAACTCCTCACAGCCATGAAATAAATTTGTCCTTACTACACCAACATAGGCTCAGGAGAGGCACCACAGCACAACACTCTTGCCTGACCCAACTACTTTCTCACCTCTGGATATAAAGAAAAAAAAGAAAGGGAAACAAGCAGTTGGTGACAGGACAGACAAGCCCCCATCCACAGGCCAGACTACACATGTTTCTGTAGAACAGGGCTCTGGGGTAAATTGGGTGTTATTCCTTCCTCTCGATGGTTAAACTACCTCTGTACACCAGAAGTGATTATCCTTTGTCCAAAGACAAAATGCTGTGATTCTCCGTTGGTTAGCAATGCAAACAGAGGCTTTAGAATGCAAAAGGGCTTAGCTAGGAATGGCTGGGAAAAACAAATTACATAGACAAGACAGGACATTATAAAGTCATTATGCTGTTACTCAGCTGCAGAGCAAGTTCATTGAAGTGCCTTCAACTGAAGCAGTTGCTTTGCATATAAACCCTGAAATTGTGTTTGCTGAGACACAATCTAATTTTGCAATCCAGATACTTAAATAACATTTGTTTCCTTACACAGTCATTTCTGTCAGGCTCTAGCATTTCTTTGTATATAGGATTTCAAATGCCTTTAACCAACTCAGATAGCTAGACGACCTTGATTAAAGTTTATCTTGCTTGGCCACCATGAAGTCCAAGTTACTGTCATACCCAGATTTATTCACCCCACTAAGCACACGAGCTGCCTCCCCTTGGCAGCCGTATCTAATATGCCTAAATGCGAAAGACAAAAAAAAAACCCTGGTATTTTACCTGTTGATCAATATAGTCCTGAAGAATAGAAAACCAGGATTTCTTTATGGATGCTATACCATCACTGAAAGCTTCTTTGGGTCTCCAGAGTATTTCTTTGGGAAGCAAGTTGGAATCTTCAAACGACTGTCTTAAAAGGTATTTTTCAATTCCATTCTGTTTGCAGAACAAACAATGTTGTTAGTCTCGGGAACTGCAGTTAAAGATCTGGCTTTAAACACTTAAATGGTTTCCTTTCAGAAGAGCTGGTCAGGAAAGGGTTCCCAGTAGTCCAACAATCTAGCAAAGTATTTAAAAGCATGCCTGACTTTGGGTAGAGGACTTCGCCACTGAATTCAAAAATTTGGTCATGCTTAGAACACACATCAGTGAACTGTAAGCTTACGCTTGGGTCCAAGACTAATTTTACATACCTTTGGGATTCGCAGTTCTGCTGGTAGAGATAAATAATAAGAAGTAAACCGATGATCCAAAAATGGGACTCTCAGTTCAAGACTAAATAGGGAAAATAAGCAGAAAAGATACCGAATAAATCCAACAAGCCACCTACTTACAAATTCCCTAACAGTTAAGCTTTCCCTGACTTTCACATGAACACAAGGTTTTCTGCTTTTACTTAGAAGAAATTTCACTTGCATATTCACGACTATCTGCATTTAGTTCATCAGTTTGGGAAGTTAAATACATGGTCACCACGGGCTAAATAAAGACCATGTCGATTTAAGATGCCATCTGCTGGACAGCTTTACCTTTGACAAAAAGCTTCAACTACTTCAGGTAATACCCGTCTTATAACAAAAAAAAAAAAAAGCATCATCATTCAGCAATCAAGTACTGAGGCTCAGTTTCCACATATATTGACAAGATTTGCACTGCAAGTTTTTCCATACAGGTTTTTTTTTTTTTTTACCTGATAAAGGTACTTTGGTCCTTTCTCCCATCATTTCCTCTCTACTCAATTCTTCTCCCTTTTCTCCTTAAGTCTGAACACCTTAAATGCAGCTCTAGTTTATTAATACAAGGGTTCTTTCTTCCTAACAGTGCTGTGAAGCTGACCCCAGCTTCTCTTCAACAAATGGCAACTCTCCAAAGAATAGTGGCCAGTGTGAGATATTAAACAGCCTTGAATACACAGCCAAACTTTTCAGGAGAAAACAAATTATAAGGCAAATGGCAGGTCTCCTGCACTCTGTCCAGCTTTTATATGGGAAAAAGTAAAATAAGGTTATAAAAAGCTGCGCAAGTTATTTTGTGGCAGGATCAACATACAATCCAAGTTTCTTGATCGGTAAGTTGTTTGCTTTGCCAAAGGTATCATCTTTTTCTCATCTGTAGCCAGCTTCCTAACAATATTCTTTTAATTCATATATTTCTTCGGCAAAATAATGCTATTTCTGCAGTGTACAATTTGGTGACCCTCTAAGGTATCAGTCACACAGACCATATCCTAATATCTCTGTGATTACAGTCAGCTACCTGAGTCAATGCACACACTTTCTCAGTATGTTTTTTAATTCTTCATATGCAGGCTGATTATCACATTCAAGATTCCTTTTTTCTAAATCTCAAAAACTCCAGACTCTGCTTACCTTCCTTAACTCTACCTATTTATATTTCTAATTCACTGCTTTTGTAAAAGACCAGCACAATCCCAAACAAAAGAGATTTCCTGCATCAGCTGGCAACACAACACAGCGGGCTCCACAATCACAGAAGACCAAATTAAATTTTGTAGTGTGGTTTGCTGTTGCTCAAATTCCTTCAGGCTACAATTTCAATTTTAAAATCATAGAATCTTTTAGGTTGGAAAAGACCTTTAAGATCACCAAGTCCAACCATTAACCCAGCACTGCCAAGTCCACCACCAAACCATGTCCCTGAGCACCACATCCATAGTCTTTTAAACACCTCCAGGGATGGTGACTCAACCACCTCCCTGGGCAGCCTGTTTCAGTGCCTGACAACCCTTTCAGCAAAGAAATTTTTCCTAATATCCAATCCAAACTTCCCCTGGCACAACTTGAGGCTGTTTCCCTTCATTCTATCGCTTGTTACTTAGGAAAATAGATGACACCCACCTCCCTACAACCTCCTTTCAGGTAGCTGTAGAGAGCGATGAAGTCTCCCATCAGTCTCCTCCAGGCTAAACACCCCCAGCTCCCTCAGCCACTCCTCACAGGACTTGTGCTCCAGACCCTTCCCCAGCTCCATTGCCCTTCTCTGGACATGCTCCAGCATGTCTGTGTCTGTCTTGTAGTGAGGGGCCCAAAACTGAACACAGGATTCGAGGTGTGGCCTCACCAGTGCCCAGTACAGGGGGACAATCACTACCCTAGTCCTGCCAGCCACACTATTTCTGGCACAGTCAACATGGAGTCACAAAGAGAAAGCCCTGTTTAACTCATGTGATATCCTTTGATGATAAGGTCACCTGCCTAGTGGAGGAACAGAAGGCAGTGGATGTAGTTTTTCTGGATTTCAGTAAGACTTTTGATACTGTCCCTCACAGCATTCTTTTGTACAAGTTGTCCAACTGTGGGATGAGCAGGCTGACGGTACACTAGGTGAAGAACTGGCTGAATGGCAGAGCTCAAAGGGTTGTAGTGAATGGGGCTACACGTTCCTCACTGTTCAATTCTAGGACCAGTTCTGTTCAATATATTTATTAACCATCTGAACGTGGAAGTTCAATGCACCATTAGCAAGCCTACAATGATACCAAACTCGGAGGTGCTGTTGACTCTCTTGAGGAACAAGATGCCTTGCAGAGGGATCCAGATAGATTGGAGCATTGGGCTATGATTAATAGGATGAAATTTAACAAGTCCAAATGCTGGATTCTGCACCCAGGATGGAGTAACACTGGGCACAATTATAAACTGGGAGAGTAACGGCTGGCAGGCACCCTGCAGAAAGGGATCTGGGTGTGCTGGTCAGCAGCAGGCTCAGCATGAGTCAGCAGTGTGCCCTGGCAGCCAAGAGGGCAAACTGCATCCTGGGGTGCATCGCACACAGCACGACCAGCCGGTCAGAAGGGGGGATTATCCCACTGTATTCAGCACTGGCATGGCCTCACCTTGAATGCTGTGTGCAGTTCTGGGCCTCACAATTTAAGAAGGGTGTTCAGGTCCTTGAATACGTGCAGAGGACAGCAACAAAGCTGGCAAAAGGGCTGGAATGCATGCCTTGTGAGGACCAGCTGAGGACTCTGGGGTTTCCTAGTTTGGAGAGAAGGAGGTTGAAGGGCGAACTCATTGCTCTCCACAGCTTCCTGAGGAGGGGACGTGGAGAGGGAGGTGCCGACCTCTTCTCCCTGGTATTCAGTGACAGGACATGTGGGAATGGCTCAAAGCTGTGCCACAGGAGGTTTAGGCTGGATATTAGGAAACATTTCTTTACCAAGAGGGTGGTCAAATGCTGGAACAGGCTCCACAGAGAGGTGATCAATGCCCCAAGCCTGTCAGTGTTTAAAAGGCACTTGGACAATGCCATTAATACAACAGTAACTTGATCAGCCCTGAATTGGTCAGGCAATTGTAGACTAGATGATCATTGTAGGTCTCTCCCAACGGAAACAGTGTATTTTATCTGGATACAAGCCAGGATGCCATTGGCCTTCTTGGCCACCTGGGCACACTGCTGGCATATATTCAGCTGGCTGTTGACCAACACCCCCAGATGCTTTTCCTCTGGGCAGTTTTCCAGCCACTCTTCCCCAAGCCTGTAGTGTGGCAGGGGGTTGTGGTGACCCAAGTGCTGGACCCAGCACTTGGCCTTGTTGAACCTTAGTTGGCCTCAGCCCATCAATCCAGCTGTCCAGATCCCTCTGCAGAGCCTTCCTAAGCTCAGGCAGATCAGAACTCCTACACAACTTGGCATTGTCTGCAAACTTAAGTGAGGGAGCACTGGATCCTCTCATCCAGATCTTTGATAAATATATGAAACACCACCTGAACACCTTTTAAATCACACAAGTCCTCAGCATCCAAAAGACTGTGTTTTACCCGTGTGCTGCAGTAGTTCTGTCTGCACGAAGTACATCAAACAGGTAGAGCTCCTTCAGAAGCCTCTCGCTCTCTTCCGCAGCTTCTTCGGGAGACGGCGCCTGTAATGAGACATATGTAGGTAGCACAGACACATAATACAGCGAGGAAACCATTACTTGCTGTCTGGTGTTGAGTTGCAACAATCACTGAGTGATCTCAGAACTAGCAAAGACCACATACAAGAAATAATAGGAATTTTCAAGTTCAAAAAAAAGTTATTTCTCAAGTGATTAAATTGAATCCCTTGGATTTTATGCTACCTCAGGAGAAATTCTCAGCAAATATACAGCCGTGACAACTCTCAGACTTCACATCTTGAAATTTCAGTAGAGTTGTTCTGTTGAAGGGGAGAACAAGCAGCTCAAGTGCTTTCTGTATAGTGAATATATTCACCTTATGGAAATATATATATCCTTGTGTCAGCTCATCTGAGCCTTCTCCTGAAAAAATGACCACACTGTCTGTTTTCTTCCGTATGTATTTGGAGACAAGATACATACCTTAAAAAAAAAAAAGTATAAAGTTATTAAAATACAGCTACATGTATGATGCTATATACAGACAGTACAGTTTACATTTCACATTACGGAGGTTTCTCTCCTACACAGCTTTCTTCTGTAGCCAACAACTGCACTATACTAAAGTATCTCGTTGTTATTCAAACCCATCGACAGCCACCCCAACTACCCGCTGCAAATACATCTAAACTGAGTACTTACACTTTGCCCTCAAAATACGAGAAAGATGTGTGTGTCTGGGATCCTGGGAATGCTGGCAGATTCCCGTGGGAACACATACAGGAGTTCCTCTGACTCAGTTTGAAATTAAGCACGTGATTAATCCCAGCAGAGACCTGAACAAACCTTCTAGCTTTGGAGAACAAAACAATCGTCAGAAGTTGCTGACGAACTCTCTGCCACTGTGGGTTGAACTAGATGAAGCCCCCACCTTTTTTTTTTTTTTTTAGAATTATTTAATAGTCAGAATTATGCCTTCCCCTCATTGCATCTTTCCAAACAATATGTTTTTATAACAAAAGTATCAGAGATCTAACAGAAAGGATCTACTTCATTACTTCTCACACTAAGCTGCAATCACAAAAGTGACAGATGAAAAGTTGGCTTTATTTTTTTAAAGAAACACTTCCAGTATTTCACAAAGTCCTATCTTCACGTACCAAATTCCCCGCAGGGACCAGGGTTTTCAAAACTGTTGCCTATCTGGCTTATTAACTTTTCTTACAGTGTTTTAGCCTGACACAAGACTAGCTGGGTAAAATGTCATAGCTGGCATTACACGGAAGGTCACATTAGATTTGGGTTTTTCATTCTTGTCAAGCTGTCAATCCTCTGAAAGAAGCTGCTGATGACTTCCTTCATTTCTCAGAATCAATCATAACAAGTCTACCTGGCTTGAGTGCACATGTTACTAGAGGGTGACAAGAAACACTTCACTTTAATACTAAAATTACACAAGGAATAGGGTAATCAAAATCGTATTGCTATCATAACATTCAGTACCTCAGATAACCTGTAAATTTACCCCCTTCCTCCACGGTTCATATTTCTCAGAGCAGGAGACCTAGACTTACAGATCTAACTTTTCTTCTTCATATAACATGTGTTTTTCACTCCCAAGTTTCAGGAACAGCTCTTGACAACTGTTTTGTACAGTCGGAGACTTTGAAACTAGTAAGTATTTTTGCCTCAGTGTGGTACCACAGGCAAGACTGGTGAGCAGAACTTGGGCGTCCCGGTTCCCCAGTTCTGTGACAGCTAAAGGATGTACTAGATGACTACAGGATTTTGCATAAAATTTTATTTGGGAGACATAAAGCAAAGATTGCTATTAAAAAAATCTTACCAATTGAAGCTCTTATTGTTGTTATGTCATAGGTTTCCAAGGAGAAGATAACCTCCTCTATTGCCTGAATTCCCTCTTCAGAATTAAATATTACTTCATGATGTTCACTGCCTATATGTGCTGCCACCTGTTTGTAAAAGCTCACATTAGTGTACTGCTTTTCATTTAGAACACTTTTTAAACACACATTATGTTTAAAACACACACACTGAGTGAAAGCAACTGCTCACTTCTGCCACAGTGAGAATTATATTATGTTAGGCCAAGGAAAGATGATGCTGTAGCAGCCCCTCTGACTTGCTATGTTCACCAGAGGGAACAGAGTCTTTCTAATTAGTGTTCAATCCTGATTCCAACAGACCATCCAGCCATTTGCCCAAAGTTTAACACAATCTGTAGAGGCTCCAGACACCCTGGATATTTTCCCTGAGGAGAAAAAGCAGCTCAAAAGCCATGACAGCCTTGATACTTAAAGGGTACCCCCCAGTTGCCAAACATTTTGTACAAGGCTCTGAAATCACTAAACTGACTATTAACTTACAACATTTAACATCTATACAAATGCCGTAACATAGGAACCATAGCATGGAAATTTAGCCTAAAACTGGGAGGCAGAATTGACACAACTCCAAAGTACTGTCCTTTTGGCAGCAATGCAATAGGAGTCTGTCATAAAAGTCTTCCAAATGCAACAAAAAGCAGGTAAGGCTCAGTTATCTGTTTCGCAAGATTTAACTAAGCGGCAAATGTCGTACTAAATGAACTGCTGCAAACTGATATACATCACAGCAATACATGAATATTCAGTATTACTATTAATACCATATGATGAAGTTGGCACCAGTAAAAGGCACTGTACAGCATTCAACAGCTCAGAACAAACCAAATGCAACGCTTACTGTACCTTTCTGGCAGCCAGTAAGTCAGGGCTGTTTTCCATTCCAATTGCAAAGGTTTGTAATGGATAATTGATGTTGATTTCTTTCATCAGTTTCAGAAGAACAGCTGCAACCAAACTGGAATCTAAGCCCCCTGGCAACAGAACAAATTATTTGGTTAGGTCTTTGACTGGGTTTTTGTTTCCCTTTACGAACACTGAATCTAGACAGTGGAGTCTCATGAGTGGGCTTCGTTTTCAAGCCATGTGAATCCAAAGTACTTCTTGTACAAGTGTACATTTACCTCTGGTTAACAAGGGAATCGGGCAACTTCAGTGGAACACCTTCTGTAACAGATGTTAGTACGTTTGGTGTCTGATGCATCAGTGAAAGTCTTTCTTTACGATACACAGAAAGCGTTTTGTAGTGCTATAACATTGTCAGAACATGCCCCTTTCCCAACTCTGCTATAAGGAGATTTACTCTCCATTTCAGGACTGCTTTCTATCCTCTTCTTACCTACATATTTGACACTCTGACAGAACAGTGTAATATTTTTTTTGGTTTGCTGTTTGAATAGAATGAATTAAGTAAAAGAACAGAACATTCAGCTACGGATTTTTCATTTTCAATCATTTTTCAATCAATCATTTTTCAAGTTTATTTCACACATTTTTCAGTGGAATTAATTTTTTAAACAACACTTCAAAGTGAAAAAAAAAGCATGTCACCAGTGAACCTTTTATTCCCTCCTCCCCCTCCTTTCTCAATAGAAGACAGTGGAAAGATTTGAACAGTTTGGAAGACAAATGAAAAATAAAACCAGGAGATGCACAAGGTACCCCGATGTACTCTAGGGCTCTACCTTCTTATTCTTGTGAGATAGTTCTGCTAATCCTTGGCTAGTTCTACTTGCTGCTCTCCTCTGAAGTACCGAGCAAAACTCAGTACCTGTTCTCCCGCACCTGCCTGCAGTTCTGACAAGCATAAGGCAAAATCCTCTTCTCTGTTTCCCACAGCCTGCATGTGGTTTTTCAGCCAAGTGCATTAGCATCCAGTCCCACCTTCATCCCCTTTGTGGGCATGCTACCTTGGAAAAACAAAAGCCTCTCCCTCTGTAGAAATGACATGCAGAGTCTGAGAAAAGGAGAGCACAGAAATCAAACTGAGTGCTTAGGATGTGGAAATCTAGTAAATCAAACCCTGAGTTTTCACTGTGAGGTTGCAAAACTCCCTCCATGACTAAAAAGAAAAGCACTTCTCCAACGGTGATGCTCCAAGCATACTCAAAATGGTGAAGCACGGAGATACACTCGTATTATATCAGCACATGCGCTTACTTTTGCTACTAATACATTCTGCATGTGCGACTGAGAAGCTGCCGACAGCCTTCTAATTTGATACCTGAATTTTGGGGTTTGAATGGGCTTTTTACTGAGACTGGGATCTTCCAAATCTGCATATCTCCCTATTTCATTTATTTCTCTCCTACTTTTCATGATGCCACAGTAAGGAAATGGTCCAACAGTATCTCCTCGTGTCATGGTTTAATCCCAGCCAGCAATTAAGTACCACACAGCCGCTCACTCACCTCACTGTCCGGGAATCTAACCTTGGTCTCCTGCATGACAGGCAGGGATAGTTACCACTATTAACTCCAGCCCAACTAAGATGAGTAGTTTCTCTTTCATTCAAATGCACATTTAATAGGGTTCATAATAAATCACTGTCATTACCAATGTTCAAAGCCAACCTGGGCTCTGTCAAAAGAAGTGTGACCAGCAAGTCAAGGGATGCGATTTTCCCTCTCTGCTCTGCTCTTGTGAGACCCCATCTGGAGAGCTGCGTCCAGCTCCGGGGCCCTCAACATAAGAAGGACATGGACGTGTTGGAGTTAGACCAGAGGCGGCCACAAAGATGCTCAGAGGGCTGGAGCACCTCTCCTGTGGGGACAGGCCAAAATAATTGGGCTTGTTCAGCGTGGAGAAGAGAAGGCTCCACAGAGACCTTACTGCAGCCCTTCAATACTTAAAGGGGGCTTACAGGAAAGATAGAGACAGACTTTTTAGTAAGGCCTGTTGAAACAGGATGAGGGGTAAAGGTTTTAAAATAAAAAAGGGCAGATTTAGACTAGATAGAAGTCAGAAAGTTTTTACCATGAAGGTTGTGAAGTACTGGCACAGGTTGCCCAGAGAGGTGGTAGATGCCCCATCCATGGACACATTCAAGGTCAGGCTGGACAGGGCTCTGAGCAACCTGGTCTAGTTGAAGATGTCCCTGCTCATTGCAGGGGAGTGGACTAGATGACCTTTAAAGGTCCCTTCCGACCCAAGCCATTCTACAGTATCAGAACTCTAGCTACAAGTGCAAAGTGCTACAAAACCACAGTAAATAAGATATCAGTCCCATGGCTATAAAGCCTTACTTCTGTAAAGCACCTCTGTAACACTCATCTGGTAACAGTCAACTCTGTGAACAACTTCTTGTACCAAAAGCTATCACTTCACCTGAAAAAAAGAGTGTAGCAAGTCTAGATTTTGGTTCAAATGCTCCCCTGTAATTTCATGAATCAAGGGCAGTCTAGGACTGAGGCTAAAGCAAAGAAGCTGACCAGTAAGAACTTTAGTTCCTCCTGCTCACTGAACATGCCAAAGCCTTTTTCCGTGTTCACTCAGTGTACAGTGAATGCAATAATTACATTTTCTTTTTAGACACCGATGTAAGCATAAATGTTACAATGTTTAAGAGTATATTGGGTGATTTTTAGGTAACAATATAGATTTCTTAGTCAAAAAATGGTGTCTCAACAAGCCAACAGCCCACCCCAGAGTAAACTTTAAAACTTTAAGTCTTGTACACTAGAAAACTTTATCACAAACAATTTCCAACTAAGAAGCTAATGAAGATTCAGATCACTTCAAGCAGGTCACAGCAGAACAGCCACCATACCTTCCTCTAACTGGTAGGTTATGGGTGAAAGACAGAAAAGACAAACCTTGTGATTCTTGCTACTTACCTGACAGAAGACAACCAATCCTTCTGTGAGCCATCAAGCGTTTTCTGACAGCATTTTCAAACAGAATACGGATGTTGCTTTTCACTGTTTCAAGATCAAAGCCTGTCCAGAAAAGAAGGGGAAAAAAAAAAGAACCCACATAAGAAGTGCTACTTAGACTTTGCTGCATTATGTGATTAGGAAAAAGATATTTGTCTGAATCTCCTTTGATAACAAGAGCATGCAAGTTCAAACATTTTTGTACATGACTGCCTACAAAAACAATTCTCAAGTTTCTACATTATAAATGTAGAAGTTGTGGTGCTTTTTTTTTAATAGCACTTTTTAAAAAACAATCAGTAGGAATTTTATATTCCAAGATTATATTTTTTTCACTTTTTAATCAGAATAAGTAGCAAATGCTTTGCTGTACTACCTGAAGGCAGATTTTCCACTGTATCACACGCAGCATGGAGAGGTTCATCTTTATAGCTATGAAATTTTACTAATTCCACTGACACAACCTTGCCAGAGGGCTTTAAATCCAACACTTCATAATGGCCCGGGAGAAATGGTTCCACTTTAGGACATAAGGATGTTGAATGCTTTAAGTTGATAAGTCCTACGGATAAAATGTGGGGGGAAAAACATAACAATCCTAGGTTAAAAAATTATTAAGTTATACCTCACTCAACAGCCTCTGTACTAAAACTAGACACAAATATTTTCTCCAGATCCTAAATTTGATATTAAAAAGTATCATTTTGAGTCTGAGTCTGCCCTGGCTGGAGTGTGATTCTGCTTCTGGCAGGTTGCACACACAGATCTAAGCCATCTCAGCCTGAGGCAGGTAACAGAGAAAGGAAGCCAGCAAGTTTTACTACTTGGTAAGTAAGAATTTATTCCTGTGAGCACTAAGAAGGGCACATTTATAACTGACTACATGGTATCCAGGTCAAGGTGTAATATGCTTATGAGAATCCAAGTGACAGTTAATAACTGATTTTGTGTTTAAAATAAGTGTAGTCAAGCTAACAAAGGGTTTGTAATAAAACTACATCACTGAAGTGATTGCTTAATTGACACTGATTTAGTGATTTCATAGCTCATCAGTTCCAGACTGATCTACATCACTCCTAATAAACGCTAAGAATCAGACTTGTAGCCAAACCGCATTTCCATTTCTCTTGTGAAGGAGGATGTTTTACACCAGCTGGTCACCTGGACACCCCCTGAGTAACTCCATGGAAGAGATATTGAATTGCTGCTAGAGAGGGACTGGTAATTCACTGTGATGGATAGAGGACACAGTCCCTACAATATTCACTTCCCTTCTCCCTTCCCAAGAAGCAGAAATGGTACAACTCTTAGTACTAGTAATTAGTACTACCATTAGAGGAGTCAACCTACATTGGAGCCTGACATAAAACTGATGGGAAAGTAAATGAGAAAGATGCAAGTAACAGTGAAAGTCTATTTTAGGCAATAAACTCCCTTTTGGCACTGTTTGGATTTGTTTATGCAAGTGTCAAGCCTAGAAATAACTGCTTAGAAAGAACAGATGTGTCATCTCAAAGGAAAAAAATCATCACTAGAAAAAAAAAGTCACTAGAAAATTACCCAATGCTGCAGGAAAATTCAGCAGGGTTTTAAAATTCCTGCCTGTTAGAGATTAGCAGTTCTCGTGGCATTATTTCCCAGTTCAACATAGAACACCAGGAACAAATTCTAATATAATTTCTCTTAGCATAAATCTAGCCTAACTCCATAGACTACATTTAACTTTGGGGTAACATAAAACATCTTGGGCTCAAGATTCCCTTTGAGTTCACTTTCCCTTCACACTTAGAAGAACAGCCTGACAAAGAAGTTTGTCTCTGACAACAGTACCTAAGATTATTTAGGCACCAAGCACAACTGGTTTTACCTTTTGCCTCAGAACAGACACCCAAAAATCCATCATCAGTCAGCACCTTAAAAAGCGGTCTGACTCCATACGTATCTCTTGCCAGAAACACTTTTCTGTTTGCAGTGTCCAGAAGGATGAAAGCAAATACACCATCGAGCATGGATGCTGTTTGTTCTATTCCTCCTCTGTTGTAAAGATGAAGGATAACCTCACCATCCACTAATGTTTGATATTCAAATCCAAACTGCTTCTGCAACTAAGAAAAAATATAGAGAAAAACATGCATAAGCATTTGCAAACATTGATTGTGAAAAAACACCACCATTCATGTACATTGTTTAATAAAACCAAGTTTTTTTTGTAAAAAACCACACAGTTCAAGCTACAGAAACATCTCCATTGAAGAAGAAAGTTACACTTTTGTGTTCAAAACATTATCCAGGGTCATCGCTCAGACAATGCAGATTGACTCTGCAGTCTTAAGCAAGTCACATTATGGCAAGTTTTCAGGGATACATTTCTATTTGAGGATGTCAAACCGCAAAGCCATGACCCTGGTCTTTAGAAGCACTAGCCTTCCCCTCTCCCACAGACAAACAGCAGAAGCAGGCAGCCGCTGTTTCTGAAAATCCAACTCAAAATAGGACCAGAAACAAAGACATTGGGGTTTTTGTAGTCTTAAGTCACCCGGTGCCACTTTCTTACCAGATGAATAACAACATTTATGTAAGGCCTCACCCCAAAACAGACAGACACTGGTAACATCTCTGCACAGTCAAGTACTTCAGAAATAAAGTTTGGTTTACTTATGCAGTCACTGCAATTCCTCATTTTTTATGCACTGAGAATTTGCCTCTCTCTAATCTTCCTCCATTCCTCAAACTAACCTTTTCACTCTGCCTGTGCAGATGGAGTGGGGGAGGAAGAAATTAGCTGTCAGACATAAGTCAGACCAAATATTCTTCATGTTCTTGTGGTGCTGCTCTAAAAGTCCTCCCAGCATCTACCAGACAGGGGGGGAAGCGGAGGTTTCAGTAAGACACTAAAAAGCCAAGAAACCCCACAAAACCAATGCTTTAGCATTTTATCTTAAGTTCTTTAGCTTTAGTTGTTATTTATGGGGCAAAGTCTAGTATCGAGTCAATATTAAAAGAACTAAGTCATCGCCCTGAACAAGACGCCTGTTTCACAAATGATCCTTTCCTAGGTAGGTTTCAGCCACAAGCCTG
Organism: Rhynochetos jubatus; assembly: GCA_027574665.1. Lineage (NCBI taxonomy): Eukaryota > Metazoa > Chordata > Aves > Eurypygiformes > Rhynochetidae > Rhynochetos > Rhynochetos jubatus. The sequence continues at coordinate 27,436,315 of CM050653.1, forward strand.
AAAGAAAAATCTCATTATAGAGGATACATATTGTAGTGAGAACAACCGAACAAACTCCTGCTGATGGCAATGCAATCTTTGCATAATTAAATTCCCCTCAGGATTGTGTGTGTAACATGACTGAGAGCAATTCTTACTGCTTTCAACAACAGAAAAACCACAATGCAAGACATGGCAAGTATTACAGACTGTTGGTACAATTCACTTCACATGGACTGCAGGGCAAAACATTTCATGTTTCAAACAGTCAGATGCTCAAAAGACCAAGGAAAAAAAACATCTAAATCTTCTGCCTATTCAGTCAAATTCTCAATGATGTTACTGATGTCAGTGACATCAGCCCAGCTGTGACTTCAAAAACGTGATGTTAGAAGTACTAAGACATCCCAGATTATTCTTATATTTCTGATACTACCCCGCTCAGTTTATGATTCAGTTTAAGCATGATTCAGAAACTGTCAGAATTGTAAGCTGTCCTATGTGCCAAATTTGGATAACCTGAATCACTTTGCTTTACAAGTAACACAGGCGGCATGGACATCTCAGCACAGGGGCTGAGACACAGACGATGTTCAGCAGCAGTATCATTCACCATCAGGGACATTCAGACACTTCAGGATGCAAATACAGAGTTGCTGCTTGTTTTGTGTTCAAGAGACTTGCTTAGGTGGCTCTCAAAAACCCCAGAAAGCATCTGCCTTAAGCTGCAGACACCTAAGATGTCACACTGCAAACATCTCCCTAGTGCTTGTTGCGTTTACATAAATACATATGCATGCTATATAATTAATATAAGGGACATATCCCATCTAGATTAATATGCAGAAATAAAAATGCAACACCCAACAGCTTGGAGAAGGACCCAAATTAACTGAAGAGCAAGAAAGTCTAAAAGTATTTGCATTATAAAGAGAGAAGAAGTGGAGAAAGGCTTGGAATTCACCTACCCAAGAGATAACAGAGAATGCATCTTTATTTTAAACTGATCAAACCTGAAGATACAAATACTTATTGCCCTTCTTGTTAACTAAACAATTTTTCAGTATTAAAGTATGTTCCTATCTAAACTACTACAGATTCACAGCTCATCTAGATTATTTAATTCCCTTTAAACACGAGTCATTTGAAAACTTTTTACAATTTTTCTGATATTCTAGTCCACCGTGCTTTAAATGCTTCCCAAATATCCACTGGTTTTGAAACTAAAAAAAAAAGAAAAAAGAAAGAAAATGCCATATGATCCATGAAACACTTACTTGTTTGAAATTGTAGATTTCTCCATTGTAACACAGCCACAGATATGGGAATTTCTTCACCCGGATAGGCTGCATGCCATATAACTGATCAACAACCGCAAGGCGGTGGAAACCAAAACAACAGTTGGTGAAGCCATTGACGTTCTCAAAACGAAACGCATCAGGACCTCTGTGCGCAATCTTCATGGCACTTAGACACTGGACAGAAAGGCACTCATCACTCCCAAACAGGGCCCAGATACCGCACATGGTGAGGCTGTTGATCTATCTGTAAGTGGAGAACCTGTTCAACAGAGACATGAACATTGTAAGCAAGTGCTGACACGGTGAAAACACAGAAAACAAATGTAGACTATTAACCACTTAACTGGCAAGAGGACTTATTAAGAGAGCAGCAGACTGTACTAACACGAGCTGAAACTCAGTTTGCCAAGAATGATAAGCAAACTTTGCCCAGCAAGAAATTAGGCTTAAGTTTACCTTTAGGTACACCAAGGTGTTTGTTGTTTTTTTTTTTACAGATCACAAATAGAAGAAATTGTTACAGGGCATCAGATATGATCTGATGAAGTAACACCATCTCAGCAGAAACATTGTTTGCAGCCTTTCCGTATAAAAAAAGGGGCTTACAAGAAAGATGCAGAGAGGCTTTTAACCGTGGCCTGTAGTGACAGAACAGGGGACAATGATTTCAAACTGGAAAAGGGCAGGTTTAGATTTCCCCAGCACCACGGGTAGCCCAGATTAGAAAGTCATGGCAGGAGCAATGCTGGTCCAATGCCCTGCGCCCCTTGGCATGCCTATTCCAGCCCCGGTGTCCCTGGAGCTTTGAGGCTCTCTGAACCCTAACTAATGGTAGAGGTGGGCTGAGGCTGGGGACCGACAGGTCAAGTGATGGCACGGGGGAACCTCAGCCCCAACCTGCCATTAGGGTTAGGGTTCAGAGAGCCCCAAAGCCCACAGCTCCAGGGACCCTGGGGCTGGAGAAGGCATGGCAAGGGCAGCACGGCACTGCACCAACACGCCTTTCTAATCTGGCCAAGCGATGGCGCCGGGGAGCTCAGCCTCAGCACATGGCGCTGGGCTTGCCCTCCGGTAAGGGCGGCTTCCGAGTGCCCCACGGTTTCTGGGACTCTTATCAGGCGACCGCAAGCACCCGTGGCAGGTTCCTTCAGCGCCCGTCCGCTGTCCCCCCCCGGGCTCCCCCACACACGGCCGCTCCTTCCTCCGCCGGCTGCAGCAGGGCAAGGGGGCCAGGCGGAGCGGCGGAAGGCCGGCTCCTGCCGGGGGCTGGCGTTGGAGGCCGCCCGACACGGCTGAGCTCGGCCCGTCAGCCGCCGGCGGCGCCCCCCAGCCGGCCCTACCCAGCGCAGCCCCGCGGCCCAGAAGCCGCCACCCGTCCGGATGCCTTACCCCGTCGCGGCCGCCGGCGCACGGAAAACCGCCGTCCTCGCCTCGGCGTGTGATGAAGAAGGCGGCTCCCGCCGGTGCCGGCTCCTCCCCCGCCGCCTGCTGCTGGTGAAACCCGCCGCGAAGTTTCATCATGCGCCTCCCCTCCCCGCCGGCAGGGCCCGAGGGGTCGGGACGGGGCCTGGCCTTACTCGCCAGGTGGGACCTGGCCTGCACCGTGCCCTTTCCCTTCGGCCCCGGCTCGGGGGGCCCCAGGGCTGGGCAGGAGCCAAGTCGCTGGTCGAGAATTGCGGGGTGTGCGGTCTCCCCTGCACTGCTGTGAGGAGGAGCGTGCACCACTGGGCACTGCTGGGCTCACTGGGGTTATGAGGGCAACCTGCATCCCGCAAAAATCCTGTCCCTGCAGATCTGCCCTGAATTAAACCTGGTATTGGGTAAAGAGCTCAGACACCTGTGTGTGGTTGGGGAGAGAGGGTGGTTGCAAAGCTTACACCTTTGGAAGCATTTGCTGAGGACATGAGATTTTCCTGTGCATAACTCAATTTTTAATAAGAGATACTATGAGTAAAAAGGGATTTTAATGTTTACCTGAACTTCATTACTGGACAGTTTTGCCTTTTTGCCTTTGAGAGTGCTCAAGTAAATGAAATTCAACCCCGAGGACAAGGATGTGAAATGCTAAACGTTAATTCTCCACACCTTCAAGAGAGCCATTAGTAGTAATTTGCGTGCAGTGCACTTTCATAAGGTGACTTCAGTGGGCTTAGTGTACGACCGCAGTGCTGTGCGTCAAGTTCTTCAGGTAATGCAGACCGTCAGCAGGAAGCGTGGAATTTTACAAGGACCTTCAAGAAGCTGTTAAAAGGATATTTTGGGGCTTCAGAAAGAAGAACATGTTGAAGCGTGCTATGCATGACGAGTAGACCCTAGTGCTGATCAGGAATAGATGTAGGAGCGTGTGTGTGTTCAGCACACCTTCACCTGAGCAGAGGTGAAGGCTTTGGGCAGCCTGCAGATGCCATGTGTCAGTCCTCAGAGCTGTGCACTGCCTGGAAGAGCAGAGTGAAAGTGCGGGCAGTGGCACACTGAGTCACCGCTGACGGAAGAGCAGTGGTTGTGCTGGGGAACACTGTGTATCTTGGTTTTTTTCCAGAGATCTAAATGTCACAAACTCTGCATTTTGAAAACCTGTAAAAAAATAACAGACAAATGTTGTATTGACCCAGGTTGGGTTTTGTGGAGTTTTTTTCTTTTTTCTTTGTCACAGACTTTTGTAAACAGCTGTTACTTACTTTTTTACTTCTTTTTTCTGCCCCAAAAAAAGATATTTGGGTGATGCTTAGGCATAAGTTGTTGTCTGGGCATTTTAATTTTATGAGCGCTTCCTGGTTCATACCTAGCTCTCACACAGTGCTTTACGATAGTAAGTCGCACACCGTTACGTAAAATAAGAATCTTTTCATGGAGAAACTGAAGCAGGGCAGGTGAGAAGCAACTTGCAGAAAGCAGCCCAGTAAGGTTGGGCAAGCACAGCCAGGGAAGAGTCACACTTCCAAATTCCTCTTTAATGTCTCCACCCTTGGGGCACACTGGGTAACAGTTACATATTTATGCTCCCCTTTACCACCCACTTTTAAAAACTGGGGATGACTGCTGCATTTTACTATGTCTTGCATGTTTAATCCTCTATTTTAATGGAGTTGATGGTGTTATATATGGGACTAATGTCAGGAATACCACACACAACCTATTTTTAAATGTTGATGATGTTAGTGTTTGGTGGTTACAATAATGAAGGTGATAACGGATATGCCCCTGTACTTCTCTAGCCTTTTTTCTATTATTACCATATAGCCCATCACACAGAATCACAGAATGGTTTGGGTTGGAAGGGACCTTAAAGACCATCTAGTTCCAACCCCCCTGCCATGGGCAGGGACACCCTCCACCAGACCAGGTTGCTCAAAGCCTCATCCAGCCTGGCCTTGAACACTTCCAGGGGTGGGGCATCCACAGCTTCTCTGGGTAACCTGTTTCAGTGCCTCAGGACCCTCTCTGGGAAGAATTTCTTCCTGCTATCTATCTAATCTAGATCTCTCTGCTTTCAATTTGAACCCATTACACCTTGTCCTGTCACTACAGGCCCTTGTAAAAAGTCCCCCCCCCGCCCCCCCCCAGCTTCTTTGTAGCCCCTTCAGGTACTGGATTACAGTGCCTTTACATGAAGTGTCATTCTTCAATGTCCAAGCTTTTCTTTCAGCCTCTCTGCAGACAGCACTAGATGTAATTACACCCCAGTCTCACAGCTCTGTTCTCCATCACCTTCCCTCTCAGTTTTCTCCTTCCTGCAGACATTACCACGTGTAAGTTTCTCCAAAGCAATCCCTCCATATTTATTGAGAGGAATTCAAATTGATGCTAGTTGGGTGAAGAGAACATGAACGTAAATATAGGGTCCCATGAGTCTCTGTACTTTGTTGTATCATCTGTTTAGTACCTGAGAGTAACCACCTGGCTACAGGCTAAAATCATTTACGAATGTCTGAAAAACACTGTTAAGAAAGCTCCTGATTAATTAATTAACAAATACTTGGATTAGTTTTGTTTCTAATCACTTGCAATGAAAGGCTAAGAGGTTTCCCTGAAGGCAACAGGTAAATGCGTAAACTGAAAGGTGCAGGTGAACAGGTAAGAAGTACCATGTAGAACCAACTGTTGCAGCTGCATGGCTTACACTGAGCTGGTCCCTGTCAGCTCCACTGTCAGTTGAGTATTGCTCTTAGCTGAAGTCTGTGCTCCTCATTTGCTCCCACTGAAGATGAATACCTCTGCAGCATCCATTGGATGTGGTGCCACCAGCATGCCTGGAAGACTGGAAACGGGTGAATTCTACAGGATCCATGTAATCTGCCTGGAGAGGAGGCAGAACAGAGGGGAAAGTGGAAAAGTCAGAAGCTGTGATTGAGAGACATGCAGTGAAGGTCTTTAGCTTTCACAGCAATGACTAACAAGTTAACAGCCTGTAATGCCTGGGGGTTTTACAGGGAGTAGCCTCCTGAAGGTATCCCTCATAATTTCTGGCTTTTTGCATGAGAGAACATGATTCAGCTCATTTTGTGATGGTGGCTCTCCCAGCTCTCTGTTCTGAAAGCCAACCGTACCCTGAGCTGTATCAGGAGAAGTGTGGCCAGCAGGCTGAGGGAGGGGATTCTCCCCCTCTACTCTGCTCTCATGAGACCCCACCTGCAGTGCTGCATCCAGATGTGGAGCCCCCAGCATAAGAAGGATATCGACTGGTTGAAGAGAGTCCAGAGGAGGCTGCAAAGATGCTCAGAGGGCTGGAGCACCTCTGCTATGGGGACAGGATGAGAGAGTTGGGCTTGTTCAGCCTGGAGAAGGCTCCAGGGAGATGTTTGAGCACCTTCCAGTACCTGAAGAGGCTACAAGAAAGCTGGGGGAGGGGGGGTGGCTTTTTACAAGGGCCTGTAGTGACAGGACAAGGGGTAATGGGTTTAAATTGAAAGAGGGGAGATTTAGATTGGGTATGAGGAAGAAATTCTTCCCGGAGAGGGTGGTGAGGCACTGGAACAGGTTGCTCAGAGAAGCTGTGGATGCCCCATCCCTGGAAGTGTTCAAGGCCAGGCTGGATGAGGCTTGGAGCAACCTGGTCTGGTGGAGGGTGTCCCTGCCCATGGCAGGGGGATTGGAACTAGATGGTCTTTAAGGTCCCTTCCAACCCAAACCATTCTGTGATTCTGTAACTCTCATCCTTTGCTCTCACTGGAGCTGTCCAAGAAAAGACCTGAAGTAGAAAACAACGGCCAGATTCAAATATTAGAGAAAGACTTGCCCTCTTCTGTCAGCATCAAATGCACATATTCTGCAGTTTCTCAGGCAGGAAATAAACACCCTTTGTTGGTGGTGGAGGTTGCCACCAGTGGACCATTAAAGACACTTCATCACCCACAGTTTGACAGGTCGTAAGGAAAATGCCGAAACACTCTATTTTTGAAAAATAGGAGATTTTGGCTGTAGAAAGGAGAGGGTTGCATCTTGTCTACTCTCTCATTACTCTCTTTGCATCCAATATCCATTTTTAGTTTGGGCCAAGTACTCTCCATCTGGCCTTGAACACATCCTGAATTGCAATAGCAATACGTTTTTGTTCCTTCTCCAATCCTAACTTTTGTAGTAATGGAGTCATGGGAATAGGAGGCTTCAAGTTTCCAGATGCCTCAAAATATCCTTTTCTCAACTCCCAGTGACTCATGGTCATGGTTCATGATGTAAGCCGGGCACAGATCACCAGGAATCCTGTGTTTTCCAGCTTGACTTTTTTCCTTGATGTATTTGCTGCATGGAATTTTGCCACACGTTGTCACAGGCCCAGCTGAATGGGATATGCTACTGATGACTTGTGTTTGCCAGCATCTACAGATTACTTTGGTGTTGAAATCCGTGTACTATCCTTTACGCGTTTAAATCTTCTGTTCCTGAATGCACACTAACAAGAATCTAATGCTGTTCTTGGGGCAGGGAGTTAGTGTATGGCTTCATTTCTGCTGGGAAATGCCAACTTTAGAAAGACACCGTGCCATTGTAGCAATGACAGAAAATCAAGTGGCAAATGGAAAATGTTCTTTCTGGAAGCAGCCGAGTAGATTTTCCGGGACAGGGACTGAGCTTGAAAGCAGAGGGTTGTTTTTCCTAATGGAGCTGCACAGAAACATCCTGTACCATGGTGACACTGGCAGACCTTTATACACTGGAAGAGATCAGTGGCGGGCAGGATGCGGGGAAAGGTGGAGATCAGTTCCTCCTCCCCAGTCACATGGGTTGACATAAATAACGTATCTCTTCCCTGGCTATCTTTACAAATGTAAAGGCACGTTGGGCACACGAACATGTACCAGGCAATAGTTGTAGTGCCAGGTGTTCCAGTAACACGTCTTACATCTGAAACATACGGTTGTATGTCAGGGATACGTGTATGCAGGGAGCAAAGGCCTTTTCCTATTTTGGTTTTCCTTCTCCAGGAGAACAGTGACACGACGTGCTGTTAAAGTCTGAGTGCTTGCTCTCAAGATCTCACGCAGAACCCTTTTAATCCCCATAGCTGAGTGGGGGATGTGGGGGTGAGGGAAGCGAAAAGAGAAACTGTTAGATTCAGAAGCTGGCTGGAGATCCGTCGCTTGCGGCAAGGTAGGCTCCCGTTTGTATCACTTGGTCTGCCTTTTACCCCGTGAGGCTGCACCACGTGCCAGTGAGCTTGGAGCTTGCAGATTTTAAAGAACTTATTGACCTAACAGAGCTGTTTGTTTCTATAATTTTGATATATTTATTTTTCTTCTTTTCCTTTCTGTTCTCTACTGTTGCTTTGGAAGACGTTTAAAGGACATGCAGACCACTTGTCTCTCCTCCAGACAAAATCCTCTCTCTCACGGTATAAAAAGTAGTTGTTTCTCCCACTGGGAGTTCCTATTGCTATAGTCTGTCTTATTTAATCCTTTTTCTTTTCTTTCTGCTTAATTATGTTAAGCTTCAAAACAAATAAGACTTGCCCAGACCTCGGAGTTAGAGGTCACAGCACTGGAGTGTTGAAAGAAAACCTTTTCTAGAGCCTGGGCATTCAGAACTTCAGTAAAGTAGGAGGGAGGCATGCCTGGCGCAGCAGAGGGAGAGCACGGAGCAAGGTGATTTGTTACTGCCTCACAAAAGACTATGCATTTTGCACTACTGCCACATCCTTTGGGGTTTTTTAACATCCCAGCCCTGCCATTATCCCCCGTGTTTCTTAGCACAGACAAGAAAGGGCTGTTGAAAGAGCTGTCGGCCATACAGTGCGGAGCGCAGGCACGGCATATGGCATCGCAATGGCTCCATTGTCAGTGGGCCCGAGACCACAGAGGAATGGAACATTGCTGACTTTAACTGAATAGTGGGCTTGGCTAATGAGAAGGAATCCAGTGTAATTGATTCTCTTCCTGGGAAGGGGGAGAGGGAAGCAAACCACAAACTCAAAGAACTATTACATCTGCTTTTTTTAACCACTTGCAGAATAAGATAGAAAAATTAGCTGCCTGATATTGATTCTACAACATGAAGTGTAATACTTCTCTAGAGTTTGCAAAGCCTTAATGGTAGAACTAAGTTAAATTCTAGTTCTTTTTCATACAGTAAGGAAGATTAGGTGTCAGCTGAATTAGCATTTAAACTAACCGTTGCAGTCAATCTAGCAGGATTAACTGCAAATTACAATCTTCAGTTCACTTTTTCATTGTAATTCACCCATTGTGAGATTTTTCCCAGTTCAACAGATGTTTTGTATAATACAAACAAGATCCTTTTCATCTAGAATACAGCTAAATTCTGCTTTAACAGACATGGTTAGCTGGTATAAAGCTGTAACAGCTAAATCCATGCTTGAACATATATAACAGAGACTTAAAATACATTGGACTGTATTTTTCAGCTGGAATAACTGGACATAATTCTAATAAAGTTATTTTCACACAAATCAGTTGAGCTGCTTTAGCCTTTAAAGCACTGCATTTACTTTTGTCCTTTGTATCTGAAAGACATTGGAAGTGTCCAGCAAGTGTGCTTAAATGCACATACATACATGCTCTCCTAAATACACTTAAGAACAGAGGAAAAATAACAATTATTGAACACTGCCTTAGGATTTTTTTTTTTTAAAGAAATTGAAATGGTCTTTGGTTTATGAAAGACAGAAACTGTTCTAAAATATGTGACTGCAGCCCCTCTTTCCCATCACTAGGTCGAGCTATTGCCTCAAAATGAGAAACCGTCACCCTGCTAGTATTTAACCAGAAAGCGGTGTAAAACAAATACAACAAAGGTCTGCAATGGCATAACTAGGCTGACCAACGTAACACTTTGCAGTGTGGAAAATAAACAACTGCACGATCACATACATTGAGCCAATTATTTTCTGTAAAAGAAAAAAATTTAATAGTGAAAGTAATTTTTTTGCCATGCTCTCACAGAAGTATACACTGAAATAGACTCCACAGGATGTATTGGTCTTACTAATTCTGTTAAATCAAGCAGTACTGAACGCTTCGAATGGTCACCTTGTTTCTTAATTATAGCTACTTTGCTTTTCTACTAGGAATTAATTCTCAATTCTGTACAGAGGTAAACTTCTGTTGCTGTTACAGCTATCATATAAACTGTAAAATGGCACATCTCTTCTCCCTATCCTTCCCTAGCTAAAAACTCAACAGACTTTGCGAAAAATAGCTTTGTTTCTTTATATATAAAGAGAAGAAAGAGAAGTCTTTCTAATTAGAAAAAGGGAAGAAAATCAGAGAGAGACAAAAACCTAAAGGGAAGAAAACCTATTCTGAAGGAACTCAAAATGCAGTATCAATTCAAAAGGATCGAAAGAATTAAACAATTAATGATTGCAGAGTAGAGGAAGAGTTAGTTCTGCATTCTAATTCTTACTGAACAATACCTCATCTCTTATCACGGATGCCAGATAATAATGTGGGTATTATTTCTACTAATTTAACAGGATAATTTCCAATATTAATTTCAATATTTTTATTAACCTTCTTGTTATTACCAAAGAAAAGTAATTGAAATTGCAGAAATACAGTTATACAAGAATGATACTTTATATCGGCATTACACTGAATCTCATTTTACCTGGCAACTATCTGCTGAACCTCTTTGCTTTTACCAGGAACAGGTACGAGAAAGGCAAACAAAAGAATGTATCCGCAAGTGTTGGCTACACCTCAGGCTGTTATGAAACGCATCTCTTTTATTAGAGATTTTATTATTTGAGAATTTATTATTAATTATTTTGTTATTACTGTAGGACTTGACAGAGAAAATATTTGCACTTGCTCAGGCTAACTTTTAAGGTGCATACATGTGTAAAATAAACAGAAATATACTTATCTGTACAGATACATATCAGGAACAAGAATAATAGAGATGTATTTTCCTCAAGTGCTTAAGTAGGTTTTGCAAGGCCATTTCTATAAATAAATCACGGCCAGAAAGTACATTCAGATACGGAAGGCTAATTGTTAGCACTCTCATCAGCGTGATTTACGTCCATGCCAAATAGCATTCCTGGAGGAAATCTGGGCATGGTTTACAGAGCAACACTTGCCAAGAGCTGTTTCTAAAGAGTGGTATGGACAAGACTGAGGGTTCCCCCCATCCACCACGCAGCCCTCCAAGGGAACGCCAGCAGACTTCCTAGCCCGTCAGTGCTCCTGCACGCCTTCCCATCAAATCCCACAGCGCTGAAAGTGAGTGTCATTTCCTCAGTTTTGTGATAGCATAATCTCACTCTGGTGGGCTGCAACACTGCCCTCAACTTACTTCAGACTGAAAAACTGTAAAACAATTATGTCAAGGAATGGTCCCTGGCGCTGTTTCATCCACAGAAATATGGGTGTTGTCCAGAGCATTCCAAAGCAGGCTTTGGGGCAGGCCTGTAAGCAGGACAGAAATACTGTGGGAAGCCCTTTTCTTGTAGAATTTCCAGAATGATAGCTTACTACATTTTGTCTGATATTTCCAAAGAAAATACAAAGATATATAATACTCTCTAATCTTGGTAATGAGCAAACCCCCTTTACTTCAAATTGTTTTGAAGTGTTCTTTAAAATATAACATTTTTAGCAAGAGCCCGTGATTAATTTCTTATTTTGCCACTCCAAATGTATCATTCAAGTTTTTGGCACACGCTGAATACTAAAGTTGACAATGGCTTGGTTTAAGGCGATTATTTGTTGCAAGTAGATCTTATGGACACAAAGAGCAGGGTAGAGATTGTACATTGTTTAAACGCAGAGAGTACTTCTAACTTCACAGGTCAGTAATGTGTATTGCTACATGGCAATTCCCCTATTGTTTGTGCAAGAAATACAGTGAGTAAAGATCCGTATCGTAACAGGATGTCAGACTTTCACCCAACTGGTGTTCTTGCCTGTAAAAAGAAGGTGTGGTGGTACACTTCAGCATAGAGAACCCTCTGACTCTTTTATTACATTATAATCTGTTCATCTGATGCAGTAAGTAAGGTAAATTAGTTTTACAGCTCTCTACATAAATTAGATTTACAGCTCTGTATATGACTCTGACTGTTCCAGGGCACCAGCACCAAACTAGTGTGCCCTGTCCCAAGTCAAGTGGGCAAAGGTGCAGTGGTAAATTCAAACTCTGATCACTTTCCTAAAGGGCTTGTGCTGCTCTAGGAATTAGGGTAGGCATGGGTAACACTCGTACTTGACCTGGCCTAGTGTGCCTGCAACTGCAATTTGTGGGTTCACAGGCTGATACAGAATGGGTAACAGGTTCTTTAGAGGAGAAAGGTCTCACTGAATCTGAACAGTCAAGTTAGTGGTATTTTTTATAAATAATATTAAACAAATAAGGCATTACACTTTATCTGGTTGGCTGTTTGACCAAATAGGAATGAACAGAGAACACAAAAGTACCTTTCAGCCCACATACATGGAAATTACTCATTAATATATATTTAATATATACATTTTCATGGTCTTGCTGAGGGTCCATAAAAGTAATGGCATAACAGGAGACAAGGCCGTTTATAATTGAACAAAACATTGAGAAAACAAGAGAGTTATGAATGGAAGAATGCAGAATTTGATCTGGTAAAGCTGGTTCCACATCAGCCATTAGCAGGTAGAAAGCTGCTTACAGAAGGAAACCACAGTTTCACCGCAGTTATTTATTAGCTATACAATTAAATATTTAAATGTTACATGTGTAGTGACTTGCCAAATGGCACAGCCTCCCAACAGCTGTAGCATTTTACCTTCCACCTTAACTTTGTGTCAGCTTTCTTGTTTAGAAACCTGTATTCTCAGACTCCTGCACACAGAAATGAAAAGAGTTGAGAGCAGTAGCTGACCTGTGACTGGGTTTTTATGGCAGGTATGTACTCTGCTCTCCAGAGGACTTAGGGGTGAAGATGCCCAGCCAGGTAGCCCACGGAGACCCACCCAGGGATGAGTAAAGAGATTAAAGGTTTGCTACCCTGCTTTTGCCCTGCACCTTTTGGAAGCACACAGGAAACAGTCTTTATGTTGAATATGGCTAGCCCTCCTAGGCGGGGAAAGATCTTATTCTTTTGTATATGCTGACATGAAGACCAAAGTGATTTATTTTCTTTTAAATTAAATTACTCAAAATTTAATTTCCCTCTCATTTTTTCCCAGCCACACGTGCCAGAAGGTAAGTGATAATCTCACCGCTGTATTACCATGGTGCCAGCGTGTCCCCCATCACTGCTGGGCTTTCTCAGCAGTAGAGGAGAGTCTCCCGTAGAAGCAGCGCATTCATACAGGAAGGGACTGTGGTCAAGCAGCTCTGCAGGCAAAAGAGAGCACCAGGCCTGCTCCCCGCTCCTGGCCCAAGGCAGAAGAACCGCTTTTCCCTCTACACAACCCTTAAGCAGTTTGTTATGCAAAGCAGCGCTGCCCAGCAGAAGGTGTGGATGTGTATGCTACCCTCCCACCCGCTGGGCAGCCCCTTGGCGGGGCACGATCCCTCACTGGGAACTGCCAGAGATTTCTCACCTGTCTCTGAGTGAAAAAACCACAACCCTGCTTGTATGTGTGGTATGTAAATGTCTCCATAAAATGTTCAACAGCCATTGTAATCTGGCCAAACCAGTCACGTTTGTTAAAGAAAGCACTGTGTACACCAGTGTTCATAGGTGAGCCGTGCCTGACTTCTGTTAAATTACAGTACCTTCCGCCTTTTCCCACTCCGAAATTTTCCTTTCAAACTAGCCTAGCGATGAGCGGAAGGGCTCAGAGAACATGTCAGCATGAAAAGGTGTAGTACCTCATGTATGTACACGAATGTAATATACACGGACCACAGTCCTCGAGAGGAGAACTCCCGCCATGCAAGACCAGGCTATAGGGTTTGCCAAGCAAAATGAAGTCTTGCATTCACTCGATCATACTGCGTTATCTGTAATGTGAGACTGTTTGAAAATTGCATTTAATCGATTTCAGAATTTTAAGGCATGCCCCGGACAGAAATCCCATCAACATTTGGTGTGAGGGAAAAAAAAAAGGAAGTAAGACAGAGACCTCTATTTTTGCAGCACCCTTTGCAATTTTCATTGTCTTTGTTATTGTTTATAGTTGAATTTAATGCCAAACACCCAAACTTACCCCCTACAAGTGTGCTCACCTCACTTCTGCCCTTTCTTCTGTGATTAAACTAGCTCAGGGAGATACCACTCACCAAGTTGCTTGTAGTTTTTATTTTAAGGGGACAGAAAACTGTGGGATGGGACAGGAAGGAGAAACTATGACCTGGAACCATGAGGGACACTGGAGCTTTGTAAACCAGTACAAAAGCCAGCATTTCCTGAATTACCGATCGTCCAGAGAAAAAGGGCACACCCCCGAGGGGGTAAGTGTTTTGGAGAGAGAAGCGGCAGAAAGCGAGCACACAGCCGTGCAGAGGCAAAGCTGCGGTTGGGACTGAACCCCTGGGCAGGCTGGAGGACGGACTGAGACCCTGGGGAGGGAGGAGACATGGCGAGATGTGAAGAGCAGTGCGTGCGGTGACCTCCGTTTACAGAGCCGCGAGTGTCCCTCGGCATGGGGCAGTTCTTGTTCGCACACCCCCGCACCCCAGCCCTCTAAGGAAAACCCCGAACTCCCAGCTCTACCTATTAACTGCAAAGGTGCATGAACTACCGCTGTTTGCAAAATGCTCTCCGCCGGTTACACTGCCGTGTAAAACACCTTTTAAATCTGTAATCCCTCTTCATATTTAACAGATTTTTTTTCCTAAGGAAAGAGAGCACGAGAGAAGCGCCGCAGATGTTAAAAAGGTAGGCAGCATTAGCACGGGGAGATACGGGATCATTTCAGCGGGTTCCGTTACCTAGCAACGTCCCTCGCAGTTGCCTCACGGTATTTTGGAAGTGCGGCGGCTCCAGACGGGCTCGAGTGAAGGGAATGAGAGGCTGGGAAGCAGCGGAGCTCCGCAGCCCGGGCCGAGCACACGGCAGCTGCTCCCAGGCAAGGCCAGGCAGCCGAGAGCAAGGTAACGCGGTGCCGGGGCAGAGGGACAGCCGTTTCTTCCCTAAACGTGTCTGAAGGGGCAGAGGAGGCGCCGCCGGAACCCCTCACCGCGCACAACCCTCCCAGCGGTCAAACGGCGGCGACGCTCCCCGCTCTCCCGTCTCTCCGCTGCCCTCGCACGCTCTCCCCTTTCCGCCCCGTCCCATTTCATCACCCACACGCCTCGGAGCCCTGACCGAGCCCCCACGCGCGGCGGGCGAGCTGGCCCCCGCCGCCACGCCGCGGTCCCGGCGGCCTCCCCACGCGGGAGGCGCGGGCCCTGCTCGCGGCCCGGCCCGCCGACGTGGCCACGCTCCCGGCGGACGGGAAGCAGGGACAGACTCACGTCCCCACGCGCGATTCCCGGAAACGGGGTGGGGGGGCGGGGGGGGGGGGTGGAGGAAGAGCGATGGGGGAACCCGTGGCCCTCCCGCGCCCCCTACCGTGAGAACGCGGGGCTATGCGCGAGCTGCCGCGCGGCGGCAAGGGTTAACTGCGGGTGCGGCAGAGGCCACGCCCCCCTCCCTCGCCACCCAATGAGCAGGCGGCAGGGCGGGGCCGCCTTCCGCCACTCCCTCCCTATCGCTGCGGGGGTACGCGGCGTGGGGCGGCGGGATGGTGGCGGCGGCGTGGGGCCGCGGCCTCCCCTGTGCGCGGCCGACGGCTGCCTGCGGGCCGCGCGGCTGAGCCCGCCGGCCGACGAGGTGAGAGGGCGGCCGGGCCGGGCCTCTGAGGCGAGCGGCGCTGGGAGGGCGGCGGGCCCCGGGGTCGTCTGTGAGGAGGAGGGCGGGCGGGCGGGCGGGCGGCGGGCCCCGGGGTCGTCTGTGAGGGGGAGGGCGGGCGGCGGGCAGGCCCCTGAAGGCAAGCGCCCCGTCTGGGGAAAGCGGCTTGAAGGAAGGTGCCTCCCTGCTCTGACGGGGCGGGAGGAGGTGGCCGGGGCGGTACGAGAAGGGTGCCGCGGCTGCGGGGACGGCAGGTGCCTGGCTGCCCGCCTGGCAGGCACCGAAGAGGAGGGCTTTTTGAAGGACAGCGGGTCCCTCGGAGCCCAGCGGAGGGAGCAAGGTGCCTTGGGGTGGGAGAGGGGCCCGGGAATTGCTCGCAGGTCCCGGCCCGTGCCTTGTGCTCCTTGTACCGGGCACTTCCTGGACTGACGTCGCGGTTCCCTTCAGAACTGGGTTAGCAGAGGGCTGGAAAGCCATGCTTTGGACTCGGTAATCTGTTGCTAAAAGAAGGTGTCAGATTTTGGAATGAGGAAGGGGATAACCGAAATCGGTCTTCGCTCTCACCTGTGCTGTGGGTTGTTACACGTCTCGTTTTAATGCTGGTTTTGCCCACCCGTACCGAACCGCCTTGGCTTTTGTTGTCTGTATTGTATTGAACAACCAAGAGTTTTTGATGAAAGAAGTTCCTCTCCAAAAAAATGCTTACAACATTAGATTTTTGTATTCTTTTAAAAAGAACAATATTAGTGGAAAATACGATCTGTGCTTAGTTGGTAGAAAAGTGCAGCAGTTCACAGTAATCCTTGATGCTGGCGACATTAGCAAATCTGCCCGTTCTGCATAAAGCTTCATTTTGAAGCATATGAGTGTGTGTGTATAAAGCTTCTAGAAGTGCTGGGACGCAGTGAGCAGAAGAGCTTTCCTGGGCATTGCACAGCTGACTGTGTTTTCTACATTTTATCTTTAATTAACGTGTTGCTTGACTGCTGAGGGAACAGTGAAGATCAATTTCATTGCTAATTATGCAGTCCTCGGAGGACACTTCCATTCTGTTTCATGCCCGGGCCTCAGAGCTTCCCCCTCACTTTGTCAGTAAGGTGTACGAGGAAAGGCCAGCTGTATGTGTAGGCTAACCATATTTCTCATTAAGAGAGGTCATGTCCCATAAAGTGATTATGGAATGATGCTGAGATGAAACATGTACAAAAGTACCTAGAGTTCTGCCCTGTAAATTTCAAAATCCCAGGTTTGTTTGGGGTTTTTCTGTTGTTTTTGTTGTTGTTGAATGTGTCTCCTCTTGAAACAAATTCAAAAAGTTACATGGTCAGTTTGCTTAAAAGTATTAATTTTAAAGGTGTTTTGTTTGTTTTTTTGAGACAGGTGGGGCAGGCTCCCATATCAGGTATTCCTGTTGCACGGGGATTCCCTAAGTTTGCTTTGGCTTAGGAAGGTGACCTTAACCCTTGTTGGAACAGCTAGCAGAGCAGATAGACATCTGTGTTTTAGATTCATGTGATAAAAGGCACAGTGGGATGGGGGGGTCCTGTTAATCTCGTCAGCCCAGGTTCTGTCACTGGAGAGCTCTCACCCCCATTGCTCAGGTGTGACACACATCAAGATAAATCAACAGAAGGATTCTCTAGCACAGCTTACAAGATTGAGAGAGGTAGCTGCCTGCAGAATATGGGACATATTATGGGATGTGGGCAAAAGGCATTTTAGGATCATGGAATCTTTTAGGTTGGAAAAGACCATTAAGATCATCAAGTCCAGCCATTAACCCAGTGTTGCCAAGTCCACCACCAAACCATGTCCCTAAGTATGACATCTATATGTCTCTTAAATACCCGCAGGCATGGTGACTCAACCTCCTCCACGGGCAGCCAGTTCCAATGCCTGACAACTCTTTTGGTGAAGAAATGTTTCCTGATATCCAGTCTAAACCTCCCCTGGCACAACTCGAGACCATTTCCTCTTGTCCCATTGCTTGTCACTTGAGAGAAGAGATGGACACGCACCTCTCTGCAACCTCCTTTCAGGTAGCTGTAGAGAGCCATCAGGTCTCCCCTCAGCCTCCTCCAGGCTAAACAACCCCAGCTCCCTCAGCTGCTCTTATGTACAATTTTGTGATTGTACAAAACCTACTATGGGATGCTCAGTGGAGCGAGAAAAGGGAGGGAACAAGGGAAGGAACAAGTATGGGAAAATAGAAGGATAGGGGGCTAGAAGGGCCTTGTGAATAAATGGCTAATCAATATGGTTGGCCATGCCCTGTGCCAGATAACCCACAGCCAGTCCTCTTCTCTCATTAAGCTCCATTTCTAACTGCCCTCTGGATGAGGGAACTCTGCTATATCCATGTGTGCATACTGAGGTCTAAATGCTAGCAACTGGGCTGGCACCATAAGTTATAGGCGCCTGTGTGTCGAGCATGCCAGCAACTGGAGAAACTGGAGCAAGTGGGGGTTTAAATGCCAGTAACTGGAGCGGAGACTGTAAGTCATCGGTTGTCTGGAGTGCCAGCAACTGGGGAGTCCACAGTGCATGTATATTGCCTTGGCAAGTATGCCAGCGTGTGGTTGCTAGCGAATGCCGTGCAGGACTAGGCCTTGAGTAGGACAAGAGGCTTGGGAGCCAGGTTCTGAGGCAGCTGTAAATGTGGGACAGGTACTAGTGAGATCAGAGGGTATTCAGTTTGGCAATAGGAGAGTCCACGAGGTCCAAGCCAGCTCCTGGAGGGGCTGTAAAATCTGGCAGTCCTTTTGGAGCCTCGTTTGCATGTGTGTGTCTGAGCGGGGACAACTGTAGACAAAAGGATACAGGAATGTCTGAGGCCATTTATTGGGGATCACTGTATGCTTGTGGGGAGCTCTGTGTGTGTGTGTATCTGGGTGACGAGGTCTGTGCCAGCAACTGGAGCGGGGCTCTGGCAAGGCTGAGGATTCAGGCTTGGTTCCCGGATAGATTGAGTGCCTGAGGCCAGCTACCAGAGGGGTGCACGTTGTATGTACTTGTATATTCCCTACTAATGGACTTTTGCCCTGGTCAGCTAGGGAGAGGGAGCAGCATAAGGCCAGACCATGGTTGTGTTTGCATGAACACTGTTTTAGCTGTGTTGATCTGTATGGTCAGCCGCGTGCATACTCATGGGAATGCATCCTCAGCCTCGTCACTGGCTGGATCTGGGGACATGGGGTTGCAGCAGCCTTGCCTCTGTTAGACTGCCAGGCTCAGCAACCCCTAACACAGAGAAAATATTTTCTGATAATTTGAAGATGCAGAAATCATTGACTTTTTATAATAGTGTCTGTTTTTTAGCTCGAGAGAAGTAAAATTAGAAGTGGGAATAAAAATGGGCATCTTTTAGTGACCTGGTAGGTTTTCCACTTACCTCTTCTCTCTCTGTATGTCACAAAATCATAGCATCACAGAATGGTTCGAGTTGGAAGAGACCTCTGAAGATCACTGCATCCAGTCCCCGTGCCATGGGCAGGGACTTCTTTCACTAGGTCAGGTGGCTCAAACCTGGTCCAACCTCACCTTGACCACTTAGATGGTTTGCGTGTCTTGCCCCTGAAGGAATCCCTGCTTAAAAAAAATGTCAACAACATTTCACAGTGGGGATGCTTAACATGATAAGAACTGACCTTCCTTTTAGACATTTTCTGGTTCTAGTCTACTGCTAGAGCATTCAGTTATTTTTGCTGGCAAGTTAAAAGACACTACTTAGGTCAAATATGAAGATAATATAAAAAAAGATTATTTGTCCTGTTTACTTCGGGAGTTTATAAGCATGTGGATACAGATGCATGTATATAGTGGTCCAGTCTGTTGATATAAAATTGACAGAATGATGAGATTATTTTAGACTGAAAGGTGTAACTAGAGGCATTCCATATCAAATATGATGTGTAGCTTCAGCATCTGGCCCTACCTGCTCCCAGAAATCCTCTTTGCTTGTGGAATACTGCCAAATCAACTTGTGATTTCTAAATGTGATGAACGCACTTCTTTCTCTTTGAACATTTCCAATAGAAGTTTTCTTCCTAGAGAATCTAATTTAACATAATTTCATAGTTTAATAAGCAGCAGTGATTTTTTTTTTCCTCTACAAGCAAGAGTAATTCTAACAGCTGTTAGAGCAGATAACTGAAATTGTACAGCAGAGAGACACCTAATACTGAGAAGTGGAACAATGAAGACTCTTTCTTCTAGAAAGTGCTGTAGCTATGCTGCGTGTGTGCATGCATGGATTTTTATTTTTTCCCCTTTTAATATGCTGAAGGCAGGCATTGTTTTATTCTGACCTTCTCCCTTTGTGTGCTGCAAATTTTGAGGGAGCTGTGGGGATAGATGGGGAAAGAGAAAACAATAAATGGTTTTAATGCAGTGGATAATTCTCAGTGTCATAGGCTGCTTATGTATCCAGGCCTTTCCTTTATTCCCCCCCCCCCCCCCCCATGTTTTCTTCCCAAGTTATTGACATAAAAACAACAGAAATAAAGCTGGAGACCAAGTGATTTTTTTTCAAGGCCTGGGTCACAAATGATAATGTATTATACTGAAGATGTGATGTCTAAAGGTGATTGTTAGTCTCCACCAGGATGTAGTACTGAATAGAGGGAAGACGACATATGATTAAAAATTTGTATAATGTGCTTTTCTTGTATTAAAACTGCGGTTATGTGAATTTGATAATGACCTTTAAGTTTCTTTATTTTTATTTTGTGCTTCAAGTTGTGTTTCCAGTTCTCTTTCATTTTTCTGGCAGTGTGGGAAGAAAAGCATACCGCATATATAGAGCTGCTTTGCTCTCAGATGATCTGGATGAGCATGTGTGCAGTAAATCTGATGAGTTCTGAAAGTGCCAGCCTAACAGTATGCAGACCTGCCTTCTGTCCTCTCCACTTTCCGTTCAGGGGAGTGCTTAGAGAGACAGAAAGCTGGTATTCAGGGTGCATGTTGCTGCAAACTGGTTCATGCTGCTTGCTTGGGGACCGTCTTTTTTCCAGTAGACTTTGCACAGCCAATGAGGAATGGATGCAGGCTAAATGTGTTGTTTTGGTGGCTGAAGCTCTCTTCTGATCGATGTTTTTCATCGATGCTCCGTACATTACATAGTTTATTTTTTTGGCTCCCTAACTATCTAAATTGGGTTCTGCCCATTGACATCAAGACTGATCCTAACGGAGGGAACATTGTCAACATGTTTGTAAGGCTCTGGCTTGAATCCAGCCCATGTTTACCAGTCAGTGTTTTTGTAGATTAGTCATGAATTTTCAGAAAATAGCCCTTTGCAAAGATGAAAAGGCCTCAATAGCCTGAAATTGGTTGGCAAATGTGTAACAAAAATTCACACTTGGTTCAAATGTCTAAAGCTCACTTTATGCAGGCATAGATGCTGGCTTTGTTTAATTTTACAAAACTGGTCAGCCAAGTCCTTTCATTTTTGAGGAGCAAGGGTGTGGCAGGAGTGAAGGGTTTCTTTATTACTGGAATACGTTTTAGATGTGTAGACGAGGCCTTTGAGGCTGATGCATTTTCTTCTCCTTTTCCTCCAGATGCCTTTTCATACAGAAACACTCATTTTTAAAATTCAGATGTTGTCTTACTCTCTCTTTTGAAAATCTACCTTCAGTACTTCCTAAAAAGTGGAAGTAAAACTGCCCTACTTTGAGAGTAGATTTGCTTTTATAACTCTTCAAAACCTGCTTGTGTTTGACATCTGTTAAAGAATTCCTGCAATGTACTTACTCCTGGAGTTTAAGTACATCTCATGATCATATCGTATCTTGACCTGTAGGCTGCCTTTGATCATCATCCTTTGGCTTCGTAACAGACTTGAGCATTACATTTTAAAGCGTGATGAAGAAAATAAAGAAATGAACCTATATTGCATGTTAAATGTATATGTTCTTGTAGAAATGTTGTATAAACCCAATGAATTTTTTTTGTATGTACAGTCCTTGTTGTGATTGACTGACCTTTATAATTTTAAGTGAAAGAACGTATGGTAAGCCTTTCATATGAATTGTACAGTTTTATGTGAATATTTGCATTGTTCTTGTACTTAAACTTTCATGTAAGGCCAGGGGAGCTGAATCTGGGCTAGAACCAAGATTTCTGTTTCCACATATTTAGCCCTTGATTTCTTCCTGTAGTTTTTGATTCAATTTCTGGGTTAAGCAGCTTTAAGCTTAATGTATTTTTCATTTGTTTTTGACAGTGTGTTACCTTCAGGAGATGGCCTCTTCTAAGTCTGTGATGAACATTCTAACCTTCACTTTTGGATCAGCAATAGGATTTTTCATATGCTATCTTCTGCTTAGCATTATCCTAGAAGAACAGGTTAAGATCCAGCCTCATATCCTTCACAATGATCCGCATGGTCAGCACTCAGCAGACACCGATAACAATCAGCTGCAAGGACAAATGAATTTCAATGCAGACTCGGGACAGCATAAAGGTATTTTGTTACGCCTGACTAATTGTATAATGTGCCCCCTTTTCATGTGTTGCAAAATGTTGCTTTCTTCGCTGCCAAGAACTTGTATGAATCCTTTTCTTTTACTTTCCGCATGTTTAGGTTACGTCTAAATAACTGATCTCCTGAGGTCTACTGAATGGTGGTTTTCTTTGTTTACATTTTTATTAGTGATTTTTTTTCCTTAGACCCCAACTGTTTGTCCAGCTTCTGTATCCAGATGTGTTTGGAGCAAGAACTTCTCCCTGAACTGAATGATTGACATCAAATGGTGGTTTTGCTAAGCAGACACGTTTGCTGGTGCTGTAGATGTGGCCAAATTGCTTTTTAGCTTTAAGAAGCTAATTTTGGGCCTCTTGTAACTTTTGATCCAGCCTCTCAGATAAAGCTGAAAGAAAAAAGAAATGCTTTTTGACACGATTAGTAAAACTTGGGATTGGTGGGGTAGGGGGTAGGAGAAGGGGCAGAAGCGGTTCCTGTGGGCATTGTTTGCCAGGTTGGTCATGCAGCAATCCAAACAGATTGCTGTTCACAGAACCAGAGAAATTCTGTTGCCCTCCAATTCCACCTCACTTCCCCCCCCCTCAAGAAGACCCTTCTCCCATTTCAGGTGTACCTTTACATTTGACACATCTCATTAAATGAGTTAGTTCTAGACCCTAAGTACAGGTAGTGTCCGAGTTGGGACAGTTTGGATGAGGAAAAAATGCACTATGATGCATTTGCTGAAGATGATGTTAATGAGTAATTTGCTATTTAAACTGAAAACTTTGTAAGCCAAGTTTGTGCGTTTCAAGTGTAATTGTAGAAAATTGTTACAAAGAAATCTGATCGGTACGTAAAGTGTAAGCAGGAATATTTTACGATCAGTTATGCAGATCTCGCTGTCAATGGAGTGTACTTTTACATGAGTTAAAAATCATGCTGTGAAAAGGTTTCTTCGAGGGAAATGGATGCTTTGACAGCCTGGAAAACATTACACACCTTGAATAACCGTCTATTTATTCTGTTGGATTGTCTGCAAATAAAAACATTTTAGCACAACGATAGTACTAGTTTCGTATTGCCTTAACTCATTTAATCTGATTTTTTACAAATAAGATCTAATTTGATTTGGTGATAAATTCTGTCTCTGGCTTGCCATCTGCTTTTTTTGTTCAAACATGTGTTGCTGTTTTCATAGAATCACAGAATGGTTTGGGTTGGAAGGGACCTTAAAGACCATCTAGTTCCAACGCCCCTGCCATGGGCAGGGACACCCTCCACTAGACCAGATTGCTCCAAGCCTCATCCAGCCTGGCCTTGAACACTTCCAGGGGTGGGGCACCCACAGCTTCTCTGGGCAACCTGTTCCAGTGCCTCACCACCCTCTCCCTGAAGCATTTCTTCCTGATATCCAATCTAAATCTCTCCGCTTTCAATTTAAACCTGTTACCCCTTGTCCTGTCACTACAGGCCCTTGTAAAAAGTCCCCCCCAGCTTCCTTGTAGGCCCCTTTTAGAAATATTTATCAGGTTTTGTTAGTTAACATGAATGTATATATATAACACAGCAATGTTTTATATTTATATTGCAGAACAGTATTTTTGACCTTTCTGTGCTGTAATCGTGTTCATTCATGATTACAAAATATTCAGCTTTTTAGTTTTTGTTAGTCCTCTGACTCCGTAAAGAGGTTGCCCCTGACAGTTTTGATGTACAAATCAAGGTTTTCTAAAGCCACACTTCCCTGAACAGACACCCATTTTGATATGGCTCTTATGCTCTCCTTTATCCTGTGAAGTTGAAGTGGGTTTAAGAATTTTGGTTTGTTGGTTTTGGGAGTCTTGTTAGATTTAGGAAGAAAATAAACGTTAATTTCACGAACGGATACATCTGGAAGCAAATGCCTCTTCTCTCTCTGCATGTCTCTTCTGATCTAGAAACAGAATGTCTGGGGGGAGGTTGCCTTTGTGTTTGTTTTGCAGTCAAGTCTAATACTGGTTTGGAACTTTGCTCTGTTTTTTAGATGAGAACAAAAATATTGCAGAGGGGCTGTATCAGAAGGTGAAAATACTGTGTTGGGTCATGACTGGACCTCAAAATCTAGAAAAGAAAACCAAGCATGTTAAGGCCACTTGGGCCCAGCGTTGCAATAAAATACTTTTTATGAGCTCTGAGGAAAATAAAGACTTCCCAACTGTGGGCCTAGAAACCAAAGAAGGCAGGGACCAGCTGTACTGGAAGACCATTAAAGCTTTTCAATATGTATATGACCATTATTTTGATGAAGCTGATTGGTTTATGAAAGCAGATGATGATACGTATGTTATCTTGGACAATTTGAGATGGCTTCTTTCAAAATACAGTCCTGAACAACCAATATACTTTGGAAGAAGGTTTAAGCCTTATGTGAAACAGGGCTACATGAGTGGGGGAGCAGGATACGTTCTAAGCAAAGAAGCTCTGAAGAGATTTGTTACAGCATTTAAAACGAACAAATGCTCTCACAGTTCCTCTATTGAAGACCTAGCACTAGGAAAATGCATGGAGATCATTAATGTGGAAGCAGGAGACTCTAGGGATACAAGTGGCAGAGAAACCTTCCATCCCTTTGTTCCAGAACATCACTTAATCAAAGGATACCTGCCAAAAACATTCTGGTACTGGAATTATAATTATTATCCTGCTGTAGAGGTAAGTCCTGAGCAACCTGGTACCCATTTTATGAAGTAAATCTTACGATGTGTGTGGATGTGTATGATGCGTGAATTAGCAGTTTAATAGCAGCTCAATACATTCAAGAAAAGAAGGTTTTGTTGTGATCCTGCAATACACCTGTGTAGGTGTGTCAGACACACGAGTCATCAACTGAAAGCTGATGCTAAGAACTTAACGTTCCAGAGAGCTTGTGAAGCTCAACACCTTCTTTGCTGTTTTGCTGTGCTCTGTGGACAGCAAAAAACGCTGAAACCTTTTTGAGATGTTTTTCTGGTGTCACCACTGCTACCTTCCTTGCAAAGTTCATGTTCTGTTTTCTTCCCTCCGATCTCACCGTGTCCCTAACTTCTCCTCCAGCCACCCAGTTCCCAGTGTGCAGTGAGAAGCGACACTGGCGTGGCTCATCCCAAGCTGCGTGTGCTGACTGTAGCAGTACGAACAGTATGGCTTAGTTACACTACAGCCTGCTGAAAGGGAAGGTGGCACCGATACACCTTCATCCTCCAGCCAGCTGCAAACTTTACATAAACCCTGTAAAAACAGAACTAATTTTGAGACTTGCTCATGTTTGTAGTTGGTTAGGATTGGCTGAGAGATTCCCAAGTTACTGACGGGGCTGGTGGGTAATGGAATGCCTGGTTGTACCGCCTGCCCCTCACACGAGATGTGCTGCAGTACACCTCCACTGTCAGTTACCTGGCTTGAACGTGAGCAGCTGCCCTGCCCTCCCTTTCATACTGACGGTTGTTAAAGTGTGATGTAAGTGAATTCCATTGAAAAGATTACAGAAGAATGAACATTGCCTAGAACTGAAATAAAAGCATGACCCAAACCAGGAAATATGATTAGATTTCCTTCTGTAGTTGTATTGGACGCTTGTCTACCTTCCGTAGAACTGGAGGCGAGCATGAGAGCTGGCAAAGCTGCTTTAATAAAAATTCTTTTGTTGTAGCAACAAAAAAAGCGTTTACAGGCTGAAACATTCTTACTGCGAGGATTTCAGATTGTCCCTCTTGTTCCACATCTGAAATCTCCGGTTTAAACAAAGAGTAAAAAGGGGTGCGGCAGAGAGCAGGGTGCCACTTGAAATTAAAGTGATCTGAAGGTATTCTGCATTGCAAACCTTGATGATTGTATAATCTGGGATTTGGCTTCTTTTTTAGGATTATCATCTCTCTTTTAAAAGTATTAGTTTTCAACAAGTTTTGAGATGAGCATGTGGCCAAAATCAAGGATAGGGTGTGGCATTTAACACCGTAAAGCTGCGGGGGGAAAAAGTCTAGCTCTTCAGTAGACTCTTTTCACTGTAAAGCTTCTATTTTTGTATTTGTATGCAGTGGCTAGAGCACCTCTGTAGCTTAAAATGGTTACGGTACCATGTTCAGTGTGTCAGGAGGCAGCAGCTTCAGCTGCGGTTGCAGTGCAGGGGTGGCTGAGCTGTGGACTGTGGCATCTGTAACTGATGCAGTGGTGGTGGGGATCCATAATGGAAGTCATGTGTTTGAGCCTGTCCTGTCACATTTGTGTCTGGGTAGAGACTGCTTCTTCTGGTATCAAAACCAAGGTATGTAGTTCAGTATTGAAGGAATAGTACTTACGTAACAATTGTTTGCTTCAGTGGCTTTACATATTTCATCTGAGTTCCAGTTAAGGTTGGATATTAGCAGCTCTGCAATCAAATCTTATTAAACACCCCCCCCCCCCCCCCCAACCGTCTTCCAGGAAAGCATTCTCAGAGTTGAATTTGAGTTGTAACAAATGTGTTAACAATCATATTTCAGCTCTTAAAATTTTTAACGACGTCAATGAAAATAATAAAGTTTTAAAAAAGGTTCTAAAATGATTCCTTACAGCTTTCTGTACGTAGGAGGTTAGATCCTGACCATTTTGCCAAACTCTAGTGTGCCAACAGACCCAGCGGTGCGTGCGCACACGCGTTTGGTTTACATGCTTTGGATGAATGCTCTTATTAGCAACAAGAATGTGTTGCTTCATACGCAAATGCAATGCATTTGGACCTGCTGGCTGCTTCTTGGCTTTGTTTAAACACCAATATAAAAAAGTATGGAAAAGCAAAAAAACCTCTGACACTAATGAGGGCAGCTAATTTTTTCACTGCCTTGATTACAGAAGCAAGAGGCTTTGTCCAACTTCGTTTTGGAAAGATGCTTTGGCAGATTTGTCTGATACATTAAGTTTTGAGGGATATGAATGATGGATGATAGTGAATTTCTCACCATGAAGTCAAGTATGTGTTTGAATTCTTCCTGGATCTTTAATCCAGGGCATGCTTTGCAATTCCTGCTGATGATTTTGACTTGTTTTGTATTTTAGGGTCCTGGATGCTGCTCTGATCTAGCAGTTTCATTCCACTATGTTGACTCTGTGACTATGTATCATTTGGAATATTTGATTTATCATCTCCGTCCATATGGGTATTTATATCGATACAATCCTGATTCCGCTAAGAATCCAGAAGAGCAGAGCAAAAATGACGCACTGGAAGATAATCAACAGCTAAAGCAAAAAATCTCTGAGAATTAATTGGACTTTGAAGAAAACTAAAAGAAACCAGTACAGTGAATAAGAGTCTCCTCAAACTCCTGCATGAAGCTTGTGGACTTAAATTACTCGTGGTGATTCTTATTTCAAAAATCTTGTTGGCAGCACTTCCTGTCACTGCCTGCGTACAGCAGAGTCCGGTGCTGGCTCTGACTGCTTGGGATGGTGTGACCTTACAGCCCTGCTCATGAAGATCTGGGGCCCTAAAGCTGTGAAATAAGAGGTTGTTCTGGTATGCCAATATCTGGAAGAAATTGTATAAAAAATAGTGGACGGGTTCAAAGATAATCATACAGTATTTGTTGTCTGTTTCCCTCCAGATGTTCTGTTAGGTCAGTTCTAGTATCAGAAATTGGGTGCTGCGGTGTCGAATACTTCATGATGGCTTTCCCTAGTATTCAGTATCTTGAAGTCACTTTGCGTCCCTCACCCTGCAAGGAAGGGAGAGACGTGAAAATAGTCTCAAGTCTGCTTTGCCTTAACGACAGACTGGTGGTTATGAGTAGGCAGAGTTTAATCTGAATTGCTTCAGGAATGGAATTCACTGCTATGAATGATTAAAAAAATTCTAAAGTCTCTGTTGTACAAAGCAGTATGATGCTGGATCAATATGGTTGTAGGGAGAAACCCAGTGCTGGTGTTTAAATTGCTGAGGTGATGCAAGCTGCTTACATACTTGCCTGTGGCTTTCTTTTTTTATGTACTAACTTATCCTATTGGTTGAAGGGATATAAAAATTCATCTTGGAATTTCTCAGTGTAAGATAAGGTAGATGCTTTATGAAACATCACACCTTCCCTGTAAACCAGAAAGAACAGTATCGTGGCAAGGTTAACAACGGTGTTTTAACAACTTGGTTTCAGCCAGTGTTATCATTAGTTTCCATTTAATTCTCACATCGCTGTACTTTGAGATGGTGGAGTTACCTTATTCATGAAAATTTTACAGATATGAAGTCCTGTTTTAAAACTGCAGCAAAGCTGATTTGACTGCTTCCCTACACATCCACTTTATTTGGCTAAAGTACTTAATTTCACCTTTTTGAACATGTAAAGTTTCTTCTGTACCTGCTGCTGGTGACTCTTTTCAGAACAAAGTGTTTAAATGATCCTTATTTCACTCTTTTTGAAGCTGAAGTATATAGTTACTCAGGTAATTCGGCCTGAACCCTGAACGCAGGAATCTCTCCAACTTTCTGCACTACTTCATGAGTATCTCTGCCTACTCGCTAAAAACACTTTGGTGTGGGACAAAATAAGGTGTTTTAGTTACTGAAAAACGTTCAGAGGCCAAGCCTACTTTTGATGTAGTTAAAACTTTCTGGTTCTCTTTGTTTCGGTTTGAGTGAGTAGCCGTATGGGGGATGGGGTTAAGCTTGATGTGATGTGTCTTGGTTCCGAACTTGAACAAAAGTTTCTTCATCTTCTTATCACTTTTCACCTTCATCATATTGATGAATTTGGACATAACCTAATTACCTCCAGTCATTGCTTTGGAAAGGGCACATACTGGTAGCAGACAGCCTTATTTACTACTGCTGTCCTTCAGGATGTTCCTGGAAGAGGATGTTACCACAAAGTACTGGAATTTTTTTTTTTTTCCAAAGATAGTTCTTGTACGGATTGGGGTTATATCTGTTGTCTGACAGTAGAGTCATGACTTCCTTTCTGGCCATTGCTCTGCAGCATGACAGCAGTGCTGAAGTATCTCAAGGGGTGGAATACTGCAGACATCATCTCTGCCTGAATATAGGCTGGGTTCGTACGTCAGTCAGGCGTTAGGTAAACCAACAGTTCCTGCAGGGTTAAATCTGTTGGTCTTGTATGATCAAGATTGCCTCTGGAGTACCGAAAGGGACACGGGCTTTATTTTGTGTTAATGGCTGTAAGTAGGAGACTATAACTCTGTTTGTTTCAGAAAGGAAAAATTCCCCCGTTGGCTCTAGTCAGAGGGATCCTTGTCCAGAGGAGAATGGACAGTGCCATGCCGAGAGGGGCATCCTTCTGTGAGCTGTCACACGTGCAGCTCAAACCAACGTTGTTGTGAAACCCGTAAGGTATTGATAATTCCAGCGGCGTTGTGCAAACCTGGAATTGAAGTTTTCTGGAATACTTACGGAAGCCATAAAATGAAATAAAGATCCCAACTTAATCTTTCTGTAAATTCAGCCCGTGTAGAAGATGTACTAACTGCTGGTCTGTTCTTTTATCACTGCTTCCTTCCTCCGTTCATCCGTGGGGATTTAAAGATTTTCTTCCACGGCAGGCAAAACTAACCTTGCATATTTTCTGCAGATTTGCGTCCTGTGTTTGCTCTGGGCTGCAACATCATTTCTTCTTCATGTTTCGCACTACCCTGTCTCTGGGTTTTCAGTTTCATCGTGCTTTAAGCCTCCGGTGGACGAGAGGAAGCAGGTAGTGAGATAGGAGCTCCACGCAGGCTGCTTGCTGAGCTGGCAAGTCAGACCAGCCACTGCTGTGCTCGCGGGGAAGCCTTTTCTCAGCCGCAGTTCCAATTCTTGTCTGCCTGTGGGTTTAGCCGTGAGGGTCTGGTACGTCCCTCGCCACAAAACGTGCAGGATCTCAGAGGGAATGGAGAAATAAAGCAACAAATTCCACTTCTTGAGGGAATAAGACGAAGAACATACTACCTTGTGATAAATAGGTGGCCTGTCTGGAGAAATAAGAGTAGCCTTTTCTTCAACCATCTGTTCCTGCTTTGTTTTCAAGTGTCCTTGCTTTTACGCCTCTGGATCTATTTCTTTTGCTTTTCTGACAGCACTGCAAAGAATTTATTTCTTTTCCTTCCAGACAAGCTAGAAAAAGATCGGGTTTTACATTCAGTGACTGTAACAGAGGACTGTTGTTCTGTTGAGCTGTATTGCCATAACAATGAGCTGATCCCTCTGAAATAATTGATTTGTATCTCCCTTCAAAAGTTTCAGCAGACAAGGTTGGAATGTGAACAGTGTAACTTTCATGTACAATGTTACACTACTATTAGTAGTTTGTTATTTTACTCTCAGGTCTTTGTGCTTTGAGAAAGTATTTACTGAGTTTGAGTATTTCTGCAGCGCAAAGAGGCTACTGGGTTTCAGGTGGATGGGCCTTTCTGAAGCACAGCGACACGGGCTCTTCGGCTGTGCCAGTTACTGCTCTGTGGTTTTGTTCTGGGTTTGGTGGGGTTTTTTTTTTCCTCTTCTAAAAGAGGTTTCTTAATTGTATAAAATCTAGAAGCTTCCATTGGCACTGCAGTGATTTAAATGAACCATCTAAAAATTTTGAACTAGTTTTCTTGTAATTGCTCGGCAGCAGCTGTTTGCACTCGGATGTGGGAATGTCATTGAACGTTACAGAGTACCGGTTTAACCTTGTGTTAAGTGTGTTTTAGTTGCGAAGGGATGAGAATGCCAAGAAGTCACAGTCTGATTACTGCTCTTAACCAGAAGACAGTATTAATCTTTAAAAAAAAAAAAAACCCAACCAATTTTAATCTTCTTTCATTCCCAGTGATTTTTTTGCAGTCTACATTGGTGTTAGAGGTTAAGTGCTGGCAACGTTAGCACTGTCTCTCATCTTGTGGAAGCTCTTTTCCCAGAGCAAACACGTTGTTTGCTTTGGTGAGGCTATGTATTAAAAATCACTTTTTCTTTATGTGATGCCATTTGTTCTGTTATACTTCCAGAAGTACAAATTGTAACGAGTAGCTGACAGACCTCTTACAAACAGCTTGCCATCAGAGCAGGGTGTTTTATCTTTGTAGGACAGCAAAGTGTGGGCTGCTTCTCTGATGCACCTGCTGCTGATGTTGATAGTGCACGCACAGGTGAAGGTAGATCCCTCACTACAGGACCACTTGGAAAGGCAATTTTGTCCTTTTTTTCTGTCAAAAAAACCTTCTGTGGGATTCCGAAAGTGTCATTTGCCTTGGTTTACCATACTGTATTTAAAATATTCCACAAATGTTATTAATGCTCTAAAATAGTTGAATATTGCTGCTGGACGGTGTGTTCCACTTCAAACCTGTGAATGTTTCACTTTGCAATTAGAGGTAGTTGTGTCCCTGATGGCAGGTGTGAGTTGGTGACTTGTCTGGAATGACCACCGTAAGGATTTGTTTCTTAAATACCTTCTTTGAAGTGCCTTTGACTGATTTTTAGGATCAAAATTAAGTTGAGAATTGAATAAATAAAATAATTTATCTCCTACGCAGTGCATGTCTATCGTCATTTACCCCTGCGATCCGCGCGTAGCGTAGCAGCACGACTGCGTGGAACGCGGGTTTTTCGTGGGTGTGTACATGGAAGTCAAAAGGCTTCTCACGCTTGTTTTCTGTTATTGTATTTATGCTATTAACAAATAGCAAAGACAGTATTTTTTTTAAGTGTAAAATTAATCGTAAGTGCTAGTACCAGATTCATAGAAGCAGACTCTGGTTTCTGCATCGTCCTGATTTTTCAGTGTCTCCATGTTATTACGGAGTCCTTGGCGAACTGGCTCTAGCTGATACCTCAAAGATAAAGCAAAACTGTTCAAAATCAAGCACTTTTTTAAAAAAGATTTATCCTTCCAGTGAATCTCTTTTACTTCTGAAAAAAAAACAGTCAAACAACAAAAACCTTAAATTTTGTGCTTCCTAACCTAGCTTTCTGCTCCTCCTGCACTAATATTCAGCACTAAAGATGCCCCTTGGGCAGGTGGGAAGTGTCTTTACGTATGACGTGGTAGGCACAAGCGTGGCATAGTTGTGTTTCACCACCTTAAGTACTGCAACAACCGCCGCTAGGACTATTAACCTGGATCAGCTGTTTCATTCCTTTCGACTGGAGCGCAGACGCGTCTGCGAAGCGCAGGAAATGTGTGACACCCAGCGTAACTGGGCTCAAAAGCGACGCTACTGCAGAGGAACGATACAAGTTCCTCTCTGAAGTGTCAGGTATAGGCTAAGTTTTTATGTGATGCTACTACACCTTTCAACTCTCGGGTTCAAACTAGATTTGGCAAAGAACAGTGATGCAAGTGGAACAAGAACCACAGCTACTACTCTGGAGAAAACTGTTTCCTAAGTGTGGGTTTGCTTCTTTGCTTATTTTGTATGTAGCAGGCTCTGCGTGTTTGATTACCAGAAGCTGTAGACCAAGTGGAATGCCGTTTAATAAAGGTAAGCTCGCGTAACCTGCTGATGGGCTCACAGGCATTTTCCTAGGGTTCTCTGTACTACTGTGAACTAAAATGGAATTTAAGTATCTTACACCCAGGTGCTGCTAAGTTTGGTCTCAATTGTGGGCAAGGTAAGCCTGTGTGTTGGTGGTTCCAGCTCAGGCTGAAAAACATTGAGCAGTCTGTTCTCCTTTTTGATGATGTTTCACCTTAACGAGGCCCTTCCAGAAATTTGGTCGCGAGGGACTTATTCCTCATAGCAGTTGTCAGAGTAAGTGAGAAAATCAGAGCCCTGCAGCGAACGTTTTTGTTGTTCCACATCTAAAGCACATGCTTCCTGCATAGACGCAGGAAAACAGCTGGGTCGTGGGATCACGCTTCTAGGTGTTAGTGGGGTTCAAAGTGAAGTACTGGGGAAAGTGGCTATTGAATTCAGAAATGCAGCCGGAGCGCTCTGTTTTCTTCACCTTTTTCTCGTACGTGTTCCTGCAAGACTCTTGAAATGCCAACGAAAACGCAACGTAGGGATGCCCTCGATGCCCATTAGTCTGCACAGCGTGGCAGGGAGGCTACTTCCAAGAATGCTTTTCTTAGCCCTAGTGTTGAGCTGTGATGTGGGTTTGAGCTGTGACCAGCACGTTTTCATTTTAACTCTTCTTTCCAGGCTCCCTCAGCTCCCTTCTTCCCCTGTGTGCACCACTCCTCCTTTGTGGTGAAACTGAGGCATGAAGATCCTTCCTCCCCCCAGATGCCTTTCCGTAAGCTGTGTTTTATTTAGGGTAGGTCGAAGCGTCGGGTGCTGGAGCCTGCAGCGGTACTGACCGCAGCTTCCTACCCCCGCCTCCCAGTTCTCTGACTTCTTACACAGCTCTTGGGATGAGAAGGTGTGAATTCTTTTTCATGTTCAAGGCGTTACCTTCTTTGGAGATGCAATTTGTCTTTTAAACGCATTCCATTCTTCCCTCTTTTTCTTCCACCCTTTTCCTGTCAATAGTTTCACCCTCTGCTCCACAAAGTGCTTTTTGAGGGGTGCGTGGTCCCTGGTGGATCGCCGTTGTTTTCACTCTCCCGGGGGGGCTGCGGCTCGCCTCTGGTCTGTATGTGAAACGCTACGCTGCCTTCGGTAAAGCTGTACTGACTTACCGTGTTTTAAAACCGGCCTCTACGAGTTGCTATCCAAACAAGAGTTGGAACTGTGTCTTATCATTTGGTGTCCAAAATCCTTCCCAGTTTGGTGGCACAGACAGGTGGTCTGGCTCCAAACTGGGGGACCCAGCTGCACGTACTAAATGTCTGTGGAAACTTTTCCTGAGAGAAGAGGGAATTCTTTGTACAACATTCTTAGAAGAAACATGAGTTTTCCAATTGTCCGTTAAATGTTGCTACACTCACTAATTTTTCGCTTTTGCACAAAGACTTGCTAACAGCTTTTTGTAAAGCGGAGTGGCAACAGTTCCATATTAAGTAGATCTGAACACAGGTGGGAGTTTCTGAGGGGCGTGTGTTAAATGGAAAGTTGATGTGGACAGATTGCTGTTTTCATCTGAACCCCAAAACTTGGCAGGGTACTGTTCTTCAGTTGTACAAAAGCAAACTACAGCATGTGTGAACCCATCGCTTCGGCATCTTGAAGTCAGAAAGGCCAGTTTACTTCTTTGAATCTCCTTGACCTCTCCTGATTGCTTGCCCTCCTAGGATAAAATCCGAACCCGCTGCAAGGAAAGGAGCTCTGTCAGCAACTTCAGCTTCACCTGAGGAAGCTGATCCGGTGGTTCCTGCTGCTGCTACTTCCCTGTTCTGTCCTGAGCTTTCAGTGTTGCCCAGCAGCTCTGGATCCAGTGTGGTTTCAGGGAGTCAAGGTCTGGACTCTCCCTCCTCTGTCTACAAACTGATCAAAACAACTTGAAATTAATGCACGTTAGGACCCTGCATCTTTAAAACCTTGGACTAGATACCAGGAAGAAGTTCTTCCCGGAGAGGGTCCTGAGGCACTGGAACAGGTTGCCCAGAGAAGCTGTGGATGCCCCATCCCTGGCAGTGTCCAAGGCCAGGCTGGATGAGGCTTTCAGCAGCCTGGTCTGGTGGAGGGTGTCCCTGCCCATGGCAGGGGGTTGGAACTGGATGGTCTTTAAGGTCCCTTCCAACCCAAACCATTCTGTGATTCTATGACTATGATTCCCTCACCTTTATCCCACATGAATCCTTAACTAGGAATCACCCAAATGTGCTGTTAACTCGTCTTCCTGCTCCCTGCCTCTGCAGATGGAGAGCATAACGTTTAAGACAAATGTTAATTTAGGGCTAAATCCTGTGTACTTGCTAAAAGTCACAACAAACAGTCACCTCTGTAATTTTTGTCAATGAGTTTTGTCTCCAAACTCCTAGTTCTACTTAATTTGGGAGTATGACAACATTGTTACATGTCTGTTCTCTGGCTCTTGCGGTGCAAGTGGAGGAGGTGGCTGTAGACTGCAGCCCGTATCCTTCCTCGACGCGTACCCCAGGTGAGCGCCCTGCAGGGACTAAGCATGGATTGTATGGAAATCCCACCTGAGGGTCTGAAATTTTCCAGGCACACGAGTGCTTCACCAGCACCAGTAGCTTGAGCATTTACTTCTGAAAATGGCAGTTCCACTTTTTCTGCTGTGGATTCTGGTGAAATCGTAGTTGAATGATGATCAGTGTCTCAAGGACGGGTAGGGTAATCATGTCTAAAACCAATTTTCAAACACTGTTTAGAAAAGCAAACTCCTGTTCAGAAGCTGGCAGCACTTCAGGGCGCACAACGAACCTTTGTCCCTATTTGTCCCTGTTAGGCTGGTTTTTAGCAGACAATAGGCGGTGTCTGTTTACCCTGATTAGAACAGCGTTTGCCAGGCTAACTAAGAGCATCCTGCTTTTAAAGTATTTCCCTGTCAGCTAGCTTGGGCTTTATGAACCTTATCTTTGTCAGCTTCCAGAGCTGCAGTTTGTGCATCTTGTCCAGACTCAAGTACATGTTATTCAAAAGGCACTGGACATCTTCGTTTTAGCTAAGTTTCACGATCTCTCAGTGCAGAAGTGAACATCCAGGTCTACGTTTGGTAAGACAAGGAATTCACAGCAAGTCCAGGAGGAGTCTCCTGCATCAGCAGGATCTCCTTGCTTTAAAGCCGTCGATACAGAAGTAGCATTTGGGTTTTACTAATCGTGCACAACTACTAATACTTTCTCCAGAGGAATGAGGTAGATTCACAGACCTTTCATTATTTTATATAATCCTGTTGTAACTGCAGAAGAGTCCCACTGTAAATGCAGTTATGCCTGGCCACGCTTTGGCCAGCACCACTTGTTCAGGGAGCTCTCAGCCGTGCTGACTGGAAACCAACCCCTCCCGCACGTGCGGGGCTCTCTGGTTTGGTCTGGCCTTTGCCATACTTGCCAGTCCTGCAGCAAAGAGTTCCAGTATTGCTGAGTGGGGTTTTTGGGGAGTCAGAGTTGTGGATTTCCTGTATATTTTTGTGGTTAATGCACAATGGGGTTTGTGGGTGTAAAGGTTCCCTTCTCCCTCTGTTCCACTGCAATAGTTGTGCCTGCTGCTTGCTGAATGCGCAGATCGCGTTTCCTCAGTGTGCAGAGCAGAAGGTTAACTCTGGTATTGGCACAGTTCCTTTGTCTGCTACAAAAGCCTCTAATCTGATAGCTGGCAGGGAGCTGCTATTAAATATGCCATAAAAATGATTACAGGTGGTGTGAGAACAGGATCCAAAATGGTTTTTTCCCATGTGAGAAGTGATAAAGTGTCTTCACAGGTGCCTGTGCTGCCTGCAGCACCTTGCTTAAGCCCTATGCTTACTTCTATTTGCTTTTCAGGAATTAGAACATAAAGAACAGGAAACAAATACAAGGCAGGAAACACCTTCCCTTGATGTTCGGTACTACGCTGATACAGAGCGTTGCACTGCTGTTACGCAAATACATCTGTTCCGCGTTAGAGGAGGAAGGAAGCTGGTTAAAGGGAACACAGTTAAAGAAACATGGGCAGCATCCAAAAACTACACCATGAGCTGTTGGACGTGGCAAAAAAAACGCTTGCCACCCTACGATAACCAGCTGGCAAGCAGAGGACAGGTGGAGGCCACGGTGCGTTACTACCGTGTTGTGTGAAAGGTCAGCACACGCCTGAGAGAGAGTGATCCTGATGCGATGGAACAAGTTTTATATCACAAATAACTTCTAGATCCGATGTTGGCGCTGCCCTCTCCCATTGCTGCTCTGATTAGTACATGCTGCTCTTTCCAAAGCTGGAAGGGGCCCTCGTTACAGAACAGGATGTACAGAGCACAGTAAGTAAAACTATTTCTATGTGCAAATTAAACCAAGTAAAATAAAAAATGATGTTCCCAGAATGAAGCCGCTTTCTCAGAGCTGTAAGGTAAGGCGGCTTTACAGAGAACCGGGGTGTTGGGGCAGTGCTGGTTGGAGCCGGCTGGAGGGGTAGGAAGGTAGTTCAGCTTGTATCCCAGCTAGTACCCAAGAGGGGTCATGCTGGGCGCATCGAGGCACTATCCAAAAGCAGAGACTGAAGTCCTTACTCCTGTCTCGGACCTCCTCCACCTCCCTGCACAGCAGCTCAGGAGCCCTTGAGCCCTTAACCTTGGATCACCAGGTGACTGATACGGCAGAGAGCACAGGCTGCTACTGTGCAACAGCTGCATTTCCAGCGTGACATGTTCTCCACCTGGATTTGGACTGGAGATGTTGCCTGGGGCCAGGGACTCTCATTCACTGCCACTGCTGTTACACTGAGCCCCGACTCCGCTGCGTGCTTGGGTTTCCAGAAAGCGCTCCTCGGCTTGACGTGTATTGCTTAGATGTACGTTGGCTAAATTCAGCAGTATTGCAATGGTTATAGGTGAAGTGGGGTGCTGCAAGGGAGTTCACAATGTGATGACAGGGTACGTTGCTCTTTGGCTTTTGTACGAGGGTATAGTGTGCGTAAGGGCCCTTTTATAGCTGTGTTCCTGCTCCAGTGTAAATACCTCATCCCTGCAAAGCTCAGTACCTGGTTTGCTGAACATGCCTTTTACACAACATCCGGTTTAAGCATCAGTCCTAAGGCAACTGAGAAATTTGTCAGAGAGGCTGAGGAGCATGAGGTAGCTACAGTGCCAAGCAGAACATGTAATTTTGTGAGATTAATCAAGAGGTGATTCAAAAGTCCTCAACCAGCTGCTGCTGCAGAGCTGAGTTTTGGAAGTTGTTGCTTCACTATGGTTTGTAAAAAACAAACAAAAAAACCCCCCAACAAAACCCTGCTGATATCTTGCTGTTTGTTTTATAGAGGCATTTTGTTGTTTTCCTGCTGGTGGCACTGTAGGATAAAGCTGGGACCCTGTACTGCAGCTGCATCACTTAAGATGCTGGGATTTCTTTTCGCTGACATGACAAGTTCTGTAATGCTTGACTTGGGGACCAGTACAACGTCCTTACTACACGTTAACCTAAATTACTGATGTGGACTTTCAACTTACTGAAGGGAACTTTTGTTAGGGGATTTTTCTTCTCTTTCAAGCTGGTTGAACCTTCCCTTTTTGAACTGAGAACAAATCTAACACATCACTGAGCACGTCAAAAAGCCTGTCGCATGACTACTAAATCCTCAAGGATCTTGCTCAAAGAGTGGTTTTGACTCTCAAGTTCACATACCTTCTCTACAGTATCCATTGGTTACTGTGACTTTTGGTTGACTATATTGTATGGTTCATCCAGAACAAAAATGAAAGGTTTGATGCGATATTCCCTTTGGGAAGAGCAGAGTCCTGCCTCCAGCACCACCCCAATCAGTCTGCTTTCTGCTTCTTATGGTGACTTGTGTGTTTTGGCAGCCTGTGCTGCAAGTAACTTATGATCTGCAGAGTTATGCGGCCTGACGGACTCCTTGTCTAGTTCTCTGAGGGTGACTGCAATGAAAATATTTTTAAAACCATATTTTATACATGAATCTCATTATGCTTGAATTAATTGGGAAATACAGCCTTTCTGGTCAGCAGAAACATATTCTACCTATTGACAGTGTAGTTAAAACTGATAGCTGCTATCCTTTGAGAAAACATGCTGCACTAGGGAGTTGCACTGAATGAAACAAGAAGTAGATGCAATTGCCAATTATGTCATGATGGTGATTCAGAAGAATCACTGGCTATTTGCTTTCCATGGAAAAATCACTAATGACTGTCCAGAGCCTCCGGTCCTGCCCCGCTCTCCACACCCGCGCCTGTGTGCTGAGCGAGCCTGGGCTGCCCCAGTCACCAACCAGACCACGAACCCCCTGACATCCTTCTCCAAAGTGATGCTTTCCATGCAG
Organism: Rhynochetos jubatus; assembly: GCA_027574665.1. Taxonomy (NCBI): domain Eukaryota; kingdom Metazoa; phylum Chordata; class Aves; order Eurypygiformes; family Rhynochetidae; genus Rhynochetos; species Rhynochetos jubatus. The sequence continues at coordinate 27,475,058 of CM050653.1, forward strand.
CCATCCTCCCCAGCCTGGCTGTTGAAGGGGAAGTACCCAGGCATGGCCTGGGCCTGGGGGCTGTTTGGAATTGTTGCTCATTATTTCCCACTCTGGCAGGATTGTTTTAAGTCTCCCAAAAGCTTTAACCTGCTGAGGGAGCAGCAGCAGTCCAAACACTTCCAGCAGCACTTGGGATTAGCTATGTTTGCAGCAATTCTAAAGATGATCCAAATCTCTTCTGGGGGAGTTTACTCACATGTTTAGCCTTCTGGTTGCCAGATTTATTCTTGTCAAAACACTTATCTATTATTCTTTTTATTGTAAAAAGTTTTCTTTGTGTCCCAGGTTTAACGGAGCCACATGTTGGAGAGATCCCTTTTGCCATGCCAATAAAATGCGATCATCTCCCTTCTCCCTCCCTGTCTGCACGTAGGGAGGTTACAGCTGCTGAAAGCAGAGACTGAGGCAAGGAGAGCTGACGTTTCTTCCTTTCATCATACAAATTGTTCCAAAATAGGCCTTATGTGCTGTTAGGAAGCCAAAATAGGTGGTCTTTATGGGTGATGTTTTAGAACCTTACCTGTTTGGCTGAATTTCTACATATTGCTGGTTAGGAGAAAAAAAAAGCTAAGTTTAAGTAGAATTTGGCTCAAAATTCAGGTTTTGAAGCTTAGACCAGGTTTTCTCTCTACTAAAAGATGTGATAAAACTGTCCTGTCGGGACAGGCTAGCACAGAGACGCAAGTATAAACTAGAATTCTGCTGTAGCTATGATGGTTTTTGCCAGTCTGTAAAGGGAGGTGGTTATATTTTGGATGCAAACATGAAAATAATCAATACAGGCATAGGATGTCTTCCGTAAATGGAGCTGTGTGTACAGGAGCGACATGTCTTCGTGAGGCTGTACTTCGAATTTCAGAATGGATTTTGCCTTTTGTGTAAGTAAAACACACCAGCAAAATCGTAAGGATCTGCCCAAAGCTTTCAGTTACCTCTCCAGCTAAACAGCGCGAGGTGAACGCAAGGGTGCGTGACCCACCTACCAAGCATGAGATGAGATGAGCTGTCTGCGTACGTTGGCAATTTCGAAACCTTCATCTGCTGCGGATTCAGCCTCAGCAGCAGGACAGGAAAAGCATGGGGCTGAGGAGACTGAACAGATTATACAGGAGATTTGATAAGAAGCTGCAGGAGGAGTAACAGTAGACAATGAGGGCATCAGAGATCTCTGTGCAGGAGCTACTGTATCTCAGGTGTCAGCAGATCTTACTAAAGTGACTCTACTTGCGGGCACAGCTGAGCTTTCCCTGCCCATGAAGAATTTCACTGGGAGATGGAAGAAAAAATCCACCTTTATTTGGTTTGTTTTTAATAAAAGATCTTAAAATCATCAAGTGAGAACTATGGGAGCTGGATGCCTTTGCAAGCCTGGTGGCAGGTGTGCTGTACATACAGATGGCAGAGCCAAGAAAGCAGCTGAGCAAGGAAAGAGCAGGAATGCTGCAATAAAACTATACTGCCTGCAACATTTTTCTTTAAAAAAAGTGGATGCTGCTCTCAGCCATGCTATGAGCAAACTCTTTTTCTTTCCCCCTCCACCCAAGGAATGTCTTTGGAAGTTGCTGTCAAACAAGGAAACGTGGTAATCAGTTTTCCAAGGGTGTTGGAAGCAGCCGTGCAGGAAACGTGTATCTTCCGTCAACTTAGGGTAACAGGAAATTTGAGGATGTAGAAGGATCGGAGGAGTGCAGACAGCAGGATGGTCAATGAGCACGCCGTGCTATTAAACCCTCTGAATGGGCCCCAGGGACAAGCGGTGACTGAACCTGGTTAAGGCAAACGATTACTTCAATTTGATAGTTGTTAGCAAGAGACTGGTAGGTCTTATCAAAGTGAAAAGCTGCTGCTGTTCTACAATGAGCAGATGGGGTACTATTTTCTTGTTAATATTCCAAGTCTTTAGACTTGACCTGTTAGAAGCAAGGATGTTGGGGGTAAAAAAAAATTCACCTTATAAGGATCAGTTCTGTAGAAAAGCCTCTGTTATTCTCAACCATTTTTCGCTTTTCTGGTTTACAGCATTTGGCCTGCTCTAGCAGAAGATTTAAGGATTTTGTGATTAAACAATTCTTGCTTTTAAAATTCACCTGTGATGTAAATAGAGTTTGGCAGTGGAAACTGTAATGTTTTCAGTTAGTTAATAATGTTTTATGATTTTATACAACTCGAGAGTAAAGCAAGAGGTGCCCTCTCCTGCTTTAGCGACCCAAGACACCCTGAGGCTGCAGAGCTGGGTGAGGGGACACAGGAGCCAGCGCTGATACAGATTTAGAGAAGAGTTATCTTTCCGGCAGGGACTTACGTGGTTTTTCATGGTTTACTAAATATCAGAGCACACATTCAGAGTTTGCAGTCGGGATTCACAGAAAGACCTGAATAGAAAAGGATGCTTATTTCAAGAGAATCTGATTTTAACCGCATACAATTTTTATAACCCTTAACAGCCTTTGCTTTTGCTTCGTCGCTACAAAAGGTTTAGTTCACATGAAAGTGGAAAAGAAAAGTGACCTTCTGGATCGTACTGGTTTGACTGCATTAAGAAGATTCCTTGCGTACACATTAAAAAGTAACTGATGCTTTCATATAGGATTATGGCTAAAAATAGAAAGGATGTAAGTAAACATTTATATACATCTTCCAGTGCTTTTTCCTTTTTTAATTTAATAGCATATATTAGAGTGAAGTAACTTTTTATTTAACACAGAGGCCCTGAGAAACAGAAGTGTACTGCCTAGCCTAAAGGACACGAAGAATCCTGGTTTTAATGTAATTCTGAATGAAAGTCTTAGCTTTATAATTGAACAGATTATATTGATATTAATCCAATTGTGCTTTCATGGGGAGGGTTAACCTCTAATTACATATAGCTGTGGTATTTATATTTCAAAGAAGTACTCTAATTAATGGAAATCTTAATTTATGCCTCTAAATGCTGTATTAAGAGTGCTAATTTCAGGAACCACTTACTCTTGTTTAAAACTAGATCATATTTTATTCCTCCAAGAGAATCAGAGACCTCTGTCACTAAATGCTAACTGTGAACACTTTTGACACCTTAACCCTAAAACCAGAATTTCATCACTGCTACATGTAGTACTAACAAGTTAATATAAATGTGGAGGGAAAGGGTATGTTGCTCTGTGTGTGCATGTGTGGTTTTAAGTTATTGCTGTAGTGGTGCAGATAACATGAATATATCACTACCACTCTCTACTGCTTTCGCCACCATGGTGTTCACATTAACTAGATTCCTGTGTAACATATGTTAACACATAATTTTGGATTCTTCTCAGTCATTTCTTCCTCAATACACATGAACTTCCAGCTTTGAAAGATCCAAACAGCAGTCACTCCTAAAAGAAATAAGGAATTGATTAATTTTCCTGAAATGTTTAAAAAACCAACATGCTGCAGTTCAATAGAATTTTCCTGTATGGAAAGATGCAATGAAGTATCTAATGCAATGTACTGGCAATGAGCTATATGGCTTCTGTCAAGGAAGTCACGCACTACTGATAAGCAAGCTCTCTGAAGTCCGCACCTCACTGAGCACGTGGACCTAAGGCAGTTAATATTGCCTGCTTCGATTTCCAAAAGGTAAGGTCCCTCCCTCCCCAAAGGAAAGTTACATCGGTTTGAGAGGGACAGCCTTCTAATTTGTAAGTGGTGAAAAGAAGACAACAAAGGAAAGGGAACAATGTTCAGTGAAGTCACTGGAGGATCTGGATCAGTGAAGTCACTACAGTCTGTCCTACTCAGTGTAGTCATAAGTGATCTAGAGAAGGGAGTAAAAAGTGAAGTGACAAAGTTTGTGGCAATACTGTTACTCTGACGTAGTAAAGAAAAGGGGTGACTGCAAGAAATTGCAGAAGGACACTGACTGCGTAGGCTGTGAGTGGCAAAGAAAAGCTGAGTTTTTATGAATATGAAATAATACATGAGAAAAATGATTCTAAATTCACATATAATATGATGGGATCTCAGTTTATCCTATAGGTGAGGTCTTGGGATTATGATCTCTGAAAAAAATCACCTCCAACCTCAATAATGGTCAAAATATCAAATACAGTGTTAGAAATTGTAAGGTAAGGAGTAGAGGACAAAGTGGAAAACCTCACTGGGTGACTGTATAAATCCATAACCACCAAGTGCACTTCTGGTCCCACCATCTCATAAAAGGGTCAGAGAAATGTATCAGGGTTGATCAAAGGTATAAAAGACAATACAACGGGTATGTATAGAATGGGACACACTTAAATAAACTCAGGGTTTTTTTGCCTGGAAAAGAGGTGATTGAAAGAGGACACAATGGAAGCAACTTACTTATTCACCAATCAACGCAGGTTTTTTGACATTCTTGTTCTGTTTCAAATCTATTGTTGGTACCACCACAACCTCCATACCAGAACTGGCCACAAGAATTGCTGTTCTTGTCATAATACCATTTCACCACATAGTTCCGACAATCCCCTTGTTTGAGAGGCTCCAAACACCTTGGATCTGAAGGTATAGCAGTAAAAGTTAGCTTGGAATCTGGGGATAAGTTACATTCTAGAAGTGCCTCCTTCAGTAAGAAAAGCACCTCATTTTTCTTTCTTGCAGTGCCTGTGAGCCTAGATGCTGTTCTCAGATTTGTAGATAAATTCCATCTCTATTAAGGAACAGGTCTAAATTACAGAATGAGTTTGAAACAAGGCTACCTAAATCCTGATTTAAGAACCCAACTTATATTTAAATACCTAAGCACACAATTGGGATACAAGGGTTGTCATCTAGGTTTGAAACTCTGACTTCTGCTGTGTATGGTGTCTGAAGCCAGAGCATGCAGGAAAACAAAATCCCATAAAATCCAGTAACTATATGGGGGAAGGGACTGGGGTTTGCTGATTGACGGTTTTTGGTGCAGACTTGCTATTACTTATTACTTACCCTTCTGAGTTGTTGCTACTGGTGGTTGCAGCACGGTTGGGTGGTGATCTTGAGCAGCAGTTACATTGAACAAAGGAGTGGTAACTGGATTCTGAGGTCTGGTTTCAGGTATCTCATGAGGCGGGGGAAATTTTGATTCCCTCTGAGAAGAGGTGGTTGCAGTGTGACCCTGAGCAGGTGACAGCAGCTCTGTATATCCGTTCTGTGGTGGACTAAGCTGCAAAAGGAGTCAAGATCTTATAATTTAAAATTCTGTCTTATAATTTATAACATATTTTATAACTTAAAATCTTATAACAAAAGTTAAAAATTAAATTAAAAAAAAAAGATGTTGAGTAAGGTTTGAGAGTATGTAGGAAACTGCTGGTGCTTTTCACACGTGTTATTTAGCAATAATGACAGGTGGCTTTGGGCATCCTTCTTGTGATTACTCTGTAGGTGACCATAATTGCAACAAATGCGTTTTGTGATGCTGAGAGCTGAATGAATAGGCGAAGTAATGCCTTTTCATTTAGTCACTAAACTGAATTAATTCCATTGAAGCAAAAACTTGGGCACCACTTAGTCTGTAATGTAAACAAAACAAAAACCCAAAACACTCTGGGGTAAATCAGTGCTTCTTAACATCTGTTCTACACTCCTTGGGAATGATCCAGTTACTAATTATTAGAATTTTAGAGTTTACCTCAATAAAAGTGCTAATAAACACAGCTCTTCAGATTAAGATTACTGCATAAAAATTTGCCACTCTAGTGTTTTAGTACATTCAAGATTATTTCCAAGGATCTTAGGATAGTGTAGTGTACAACATAGTACAAATGACTGCATTAATCCACACATGGATAACCTATTGAGAATAGGAAGAAATTTTACACTGTGCTGCATCTTCCCATTTACAGTTCACTACTCACACAGTCAGTCAGTTTAAGGAAAGTTTTCAGTCACTGGTACCCTGAAACTCAAAATCTAGCTGACATGTAAATGTGCCGCAGTTATCCAATCCTCTGCATATTGCATTTCTCTGCAGGTCTACAAAAAGGCGGAGTTTGTTTCTGACAGTAATTCAATAATTTTGAAGATTTAACTATAGCACAGCTAGCCAGATCCAAGCATGTGAGTATCTAATCCTTTAGAACTAATTGTATTTGTGATCCTTGCACAAGCTTTATAAATGTCAGCATCTATAAATCCAGGTTTACGTTAATTTTTCTTAATAATACAGAATGTCAGAAATGACCCTTGGTGTCTTACAAACCTGGCTGGAGGTATTGCAAGCCCCAAACCTACATCAATCACACCTACTGAAATTAAACTGAATTTTTAGAGTGAGTTTTAATTACTAATGATATTTACATAGCCAATGTTAATCCTTTGGATTATTGTTTAATCCACTGACTCCTCCACAGGAAGACCATAATATTTAATTAGCTCCAATCTGCATTAAATTCACTTGATGTTTAAATTCCAGTATCGTGGTCCACTATATCCATTCCATGCACCTATGGACTTTTATACTTCAAATATTTCAATAGTTTATTCAACAGGTTACAGGGGCAAGCAACACTCAGTTTTTATTATCAGCTATGATGATAAACCGATAATTGTCACTGTGAAGGTGACAAATACCCTGGCTGAAAATACCAAACACCTAATAGGAGAACTGAGGTCATAAATAGCTGCAGAACACATTTATCTGTTGCAGTAAAACTCCACTCATCCTGTCTATCTGTGCAGCAGCACCATACTGGAGGGCAGAACCCCGATGCAGGGCAAGAGGAATTTAAAGCTGGAGAACAAAGAGTAACATGAATGAGGAGTCCTGAAACAACAACCCAACTTGAAGAGCAAAACAATACTGAAGGCTTAATAACACTTAGAGAGTTCGTGACCACAAGAAGCATTGTACTTGCAATCAGTTTGCACACAAACGTCTTACACACTGTGTATCTGCCTGAAGAGAGATACAGCTGTAAGATTTCCAACTGACTTTTAAGATGGATCAGAATTACAAAGAATGTGACGACTGTTGAAATTTACTGCAACGAAGATACAGTATTACCCTCTTTCTTCTGTAATCTCCTGTTTTAAACAAGTAAGTTCACGCTAGCTTTAAAAGTTTTGTTCAAATATTTTGGTCGAGCCAAATGACACATTATTTGCATATGAAAAGACTGGTGAATGGTGAAATAAAGAGCATTTCAATTCAAATAAAGACACTTGATAACTGTTACTGCTTTACTTACTGAGTAAGCTTCTGTAGGGAGCACATAAATCTTCGAAGGAGCCATTTCAGGTAACTGGCTATTAGTAACTTCACTTGCAGTATCAGATTTTAGATGTGGAGATGGAGATAAAACATTTTCTTTTCTGGTGTAAACTTCGGACACATTCTCACAGATTTTCATTACCAATTTATTTTCAAGAGCTGAAAAGATTAACAAAATGCTAAAATGTATTAAGAGTATTATTGTGACTTTTCTTAATACATTTATGATTCACCACAATTTTTTAGTGCAGCATTAACCCTAGATCTTTAATGCTAGTGACTTGTGGAATATCATCTTCTAAAGTTAAGTCAAAACGGAAAGGAGAAGTAATAAAATAACACACCCCCTGACTTATTTGATTTTAAGGCCCTTTTGTTCTCTTAAGAAGAAACAGATAAAAATACCAAGTCCCTTTTTTAAGCAGAAGTCATAGCTCAACAGTGAAGAATAAAAAACAGAGGGAAGAAAAGAAAGTGTTTATGTGTAAGAAGGAAGAATTAAAACTGCTGACACATTCTACTTACTTGCACAAAAAATTCAGTGACAGGGAATAATTTTCTGTTAAATGCTGGAGCCTGAGTCTGAGCCCTAAATTTAACCCTGTCTGGGACCAGAACTTTAACAGTGAGAACAGAGTCCAAGCTAATGCATTAAATCCAGACTTCATCTGCAGGCTCAACATAGGAAAATGAGTTCATGTTCAGGAAAAATGTATTTTATAGGGCCAGTCCATGGTTAGTCTAGACCAATGTACTTTTTTTCATGGGTTATTACAGGTTTCCTCTGGATTTTTTACTGATTTCAGGTGTGGCCACAGATTTTTCAAGCCACAGTTCGAAATACACAATGTACCATCAGACCCCATTCCCTTCTACGGTGCTCCACCACTCTTCCCCTGGAGTCTGGATAAAAGCATAGGTTTCCCTACGACTTTCAGAAAAAAATCTGAAAGAGTGCTTGTAAGAGGTGGTGAAGGGACTCCAAGACTGCCAAGAGCCATATGAAAGAGAGACATAGATGTGTCAAGGTGGAAGGAAATCTGCACCTCTCTGGGATGAGATGGTGGCCAAGCACAAAAGGAGTGCGAGGGGAGTGCAAGGTGTCACGAAAGAGGAGTGCCCCAAAGAAGGCCTCGGCTTGAAAACTGCTGTTTGTTGTGTTTTATTGTTTCTGCAAGAGGTAAAAGCTTGGCAAAGGTTTCATTTGGCCAAAGAAGAAAAGAAACAGAAGAGCTGCACCCAAAAGGGAAACATAAGCTGCCATTCAGTGGGCTGTCTTGCCTTCCTCCAGGAAAGGCCAAACTCCCTAATATGCTTATTTCGAGTTTCCTCTTATTAAAATAGTTTCTTTTACCTGAAAGTGTCATGAACTCATCTATCTGGTAGACATGTTCTTCATCAGGGTCTGTTGCAATGAGTTGCATTTCTTTCACAAAATCATGATAATGAGGATCAGTCCTTTGAACACTCCCAATGACAAATATCTCAATATTCATAGCGTGGGCCTCCCTTACTACAGTGTCCAGTTGTATTTTATCACGAGTGTCTGCTTGTCCATCTGTTAGTACAACAGCCACTTTCCTTACTCCTGAGCGTACTGACTGAAATAACTGAATGGCTTCTTGGATAGCAGAACCTGTGTATGTGCCTTCTCCTAAGTAGGGCATTTTATCAACAGCTGATTTCAGGTATTCTTTACTTGTGTACTGCTTCAGAGAAGACACCAACTCCACTTTATGGCTGAAGTTGATAATGCCAATACGGGTTGTAGCGTGGTCGGTCAATATCTTGTCAATGACTGATTTCATAAAAGTTTTGGTAATATCGAAGTTATCTGGTCCCACACTTTCCGAACTGTCAATGACAAATACTAGTTCCAGTGGTGTTACTCTGCATTTGAGTCCACAACCTAGAAAAATAACCGTTTCAGACATTTTGGGAAAAACCACCTTCATAAACCCGAACAGAACATATATCAGATTTATAGTCAGTTAAAGCTCAATTAATGAATTCATTTATAGTTACTGATACTGCTAAACAGAAACAGAGCTGGACAAAATTATTTCCAGTAGAGCTCTAACAACATAGTGAGCATTGTTTTCACACAAATGATATCCTTACACACCCCAACATGCAGAGGACAAATCCATCCAATCAATATAAATTAAGTATGTTTTAGTAGAACTATTTTTTCCCATACTGGAATGCTTACCACATATTTCATTGATAAGTCTGATAACTTCTTCTCTCTGAAAAAGATCATTAATTTGCTGTGTTTTCTAGTTTTAAGAATGCTGAAATCTATTTATTTACAAAAATGCAGGCAATGCAGTGCCCCATAAACAAACCTGTGTAACATCACATAACATTTAAATAGTCTCCCAAAATAAGCTCCTATCTTTAAAATTCATTCATGTACATACTTACCGAAAGACCAGGTTCACCTTTTCTTCCCCAAATGCCCTGAAAATGTATGTGTAGAGTGAGACAATTAACAAAGGACACATGTATCTATTTTCTATTGTGTAAAATTACGTAATAAGAAAATGTATTTTACCTTTGGTCCTGGAGGTCCTGGGTCTCCAATCTCTCCTTTGGCACCTTTGATCCCTGGATCACCTTTATCTCCATAGTCTCCCTAGTTTAAAACAACTGTGTTAAACACATTCAGTAACTCCAGTTTTGTTGATCATCAGAGCTGGAGTTATATGGTTTAATGAGCTCTTAAAATTAATTTTATGTTTGGTTTTTTTTTGTGTACGTGTGGCTGCTTTATCTTGTATGTAGTATGAAGAGAACACCTGAAAGCAGGATCTCAGAAAAAGATGAGCACTAGAAACATCCTTAAGAAATTTCTATTAAAAATTACCTTAATTCAGGTGGGAGGGGTAAAGACATCTTTACACAAATGTCGAGAATATATAAATTTTTACTCTTCTTTGAATTTCTTGAGCTCTAAAGCAATGCTTATACTGGACCTATGTTAATTCAGACCTACAGAGAGACATAACTGCTGCAGATCAGACAATGTACTAAAACTCACACCAGCTTTATACCGAATCCACATGAAAAACCAGGGGCTTGTAAAGAACACAGGAAAAGGCATGCTTGGACTGTTAGATCCATTGGAAAAAGACATAGTTTCACATTTAGAAGAAATTCTGCTCTTTTTTCCTCAAGTGACTAGACTTTTTGGTTCCCAAAAAAAGAAAGGGTTCAATATTATGGTATCTCAAGTGGCAGTTTTCAGATAATGCAAGTATGTAATATGCTATCAAAAGATTCAGGTTCTAAATTAGACTTTTCTTCAGAAATGAGATTGTGCAGGACAGTTCTTTACTTCTCTCTGGAAGTTACTGATCAGTTTAATCTCTCTTGAAACTTTAAACCTTAGAAATTTATCTAAAATACTGTCTATTTTGATATTATACCTTGATATTACTCAGCCAATGGAATCACACAGATACCTCCTGTGTTTCAGTGCTCACCATGGTGATTGCTATCAGTTTTAAGGAACCCTTTTGACTCTTTCTGTCTGATTGTGACTGTACTCGAACTGGTATATACCTGAAAATTATGAATAGATCCTCCACAGCATGAAGAAAACCAGTCTCCACTAATTAAGCTCTTGGAAGACAGTTTCTATTCTATTTCCACAAAATCATAATAACCAGCAAAGGATATTATTTTACATTACTTGTCCATGAATGGAATCTAACATCAAAGTTAATGTCAGCATAAGGGAGACCAAATATGACCTACTGACTGCGGTGCTGCTGCCACTCTCCTACACATAAATATACTAAAATCTCATCTCTTTGGTATTTGGCACTTATATGAAATTCCTACTGAACTAAACCATTCCTTTTCATGTGTGACAAGTCTGCTATATTTACAGAAAACAGAAAAATTGTGAGTATTTGGAGAGATTTACACTGGGTCACGAAGATTAGTCAAGATACAAGATGAAGCACAATGAAAATATTGCAATTATTATTATAGTATGTAGCATTTGGCTTCTGAAAGAAATTAGACTTAGGAAGCAGAAAGTTGAAACTGTGTGAAAGAGCTTGATAAACGCTCTGTTGCATAAATGCTCCAGACTGTAGCAGCTTGAATAATACAGAAGTCTGAGAAAGTACTATATGACGTAAGCCAGTGTAGACCATAGTACCAGGAACATCATGAGTGCAAGCAACACATGACTCTGAATGGGTACTGCCTGCCCTCAGGTGACTATAGAGGGGACTGAGCTCTTATTGGGGTAAATTCTTAAAGTTAGGGAGTCTGATCATCTCCACTCTCTCATGAAGATTGCCATAAGTTTTTTTTTCCTCAGGCTTTCCAGACAGCCTTCACAAGAAATTCAGTATTTCAGCTATGTTGTAATTATTGCAGAGGGGCTTCCCAGCTGTCCCAGGCATACGCCCTGAATTAAAGGTGGTATACTGCATCATGCATTTACATCAACGCTCATTCCTCCTGGGCACACTGATCTCACTTGTGTATGTACACAGTTGGTTTGCACATCCATGTTGGCCATGAGCCTTGGTTTCCTTTGGCCAGGCTGCTCCCATGAGATGCTGCACATCTGAAAATCACTAATAAATGGCCAAGGTATTTAAATTCTCTTTGCACAAAAATTGTTAGATGGGAATAGGTACCTGTAGGAAATTCTTACCATTTTTATGTCAACCAAGAAGTTGTTCAATTCAAGGTTGGGCTTCATGCGTTGTAAAAAAAAATGAGTCAAATAAAACAAAGCCCTTAAAAGATATTAGTCAAAAAGCAATTCTTTTTTTATTAAAGCCTGGCAAATAAAAGGACATTTTGTAATACCTGAAAAATGTCTAAGATAACTGAATACATAAATTGACTAAAATTATTCTCCTGCTAACAGGTATGACCTCAGGTAGATCCTACTTCAGAGTCTGGTCCTTAATGACAATTAGAATCTTCACAGACTCCAAAACTGACAATAAGTAGTAGACACCTTGCTAGCTATGCAAGGCAATGTTTTTGCGTTCTATTTATCTTCAAAGTCCTGTCACACCAAATAATCAATAAAGGAAGAAAAAAATACCTTTTTTTTCTCCTTATTGCAAGCCTAGGATTTACCTTTGGTCCAGGAAAACCCATTCCTACTGATCCCTTTGGTCCAGGAAAGCCTTGATTTCCTTTTTCTCCCTGAACAGAATATGGAAAGTAAGTTTAACTAAAAATTAAAGTAAAAACGATGCTGTATCTATTCACTTTATAACATTCTGCATCATAGAGAAAGCCAGATATTTTTATTAGGCAATGAAGCACGTAATTTTCAAGGCAGAAGAGGTCTGAAGTTGGAAGAAATAAGCAATTGGGTATGATTCAGAACACACATGAAGTCTTTATAAAGTATATAATGAAGAATTTATTCCTGATTAATTAAATGAAATATTGTCATGTGACTGAAACAGATGAAAGACAAAAGTGACCTCACAAAGGCTCAGGCAGTTATTCACCCAGTCCACAAGCATTAAAACGAGGTCCAATATAAAGGTTCTCTAGAAATACACACCCAGAATCTCTTCAAGGTTGACTTAGTTTTTCTTATCTTAAGTAAATAGAGACATCTGTGCTTTTCACAGTGTGGAGAGCAGAACATCTTTCTGATGATTGTTCAAAAGACAGTATCAGTCCAGCTACAAAGTTCAAATTCGTTTATAATGATTGTTACACAGGCCCTGCTGTATGCTGTTCTCAAATACGTACCAAAAATCCTTCACAGCATCTGGTTTCCAGAAACTTTCCTGCTTTCTTTAACAGGGTAACACCAATTTTTTTTCAGATCAGCTGCTCTGTATATTTTAAATACAGCTAGAAGTTACTACGTTCCCTGGTACATAAATGCTTCATAGTTCATGTTACATATGTTATTTGCTTAACAGCAGTGCCCAGTGCAGGTAGCAAAACCAGCTCCAGAGAATGTAAATGAGACCAGGAGCTGTCATCACTTGTACCAAACCGAGCCTATGAGATGCAGGTAGAAAGTCAGTTGGTTGTATTTTTCCATCAAGAGCTCTAAGACTGTCTCACTAAAGCACCTTAGTTACTAATACTTGTATAGCTGCTCACAAATGGGCCTAAGTAATGGATTTACTGAGACGCTGCCGAGATGGGAGCTTCTGCTTGCACACGGGTGTGTTGTGGTCTTGCCTGGTGCTAGCTGAAGGCACCCACTGCACTCCACCGCTCACATCTCCACTGGAGCACTGCCTTTACAGCCGTGCCCTGTGGGAGCCTCTTGGTCCATTAGCCCCAAGTCGGGGAGCTGAACCTCTCTGCTCATCACTGGGGCTACCTACCACTGACCTGCTAACCACCAACCTCTTGCCTCTGTAAGCAGAACTTCCCCACTCCCCTCTCCCCAGTTTCTTAGATCAGCAAAAATTCAGACACTATTATGTAAACTCTGGAGAATGGAAAAGAAACTGTGATGCAGCAAATTACAGAGCTGATTCACTAGAGGGGAACAAAAAAAAAAAAAGGAATTTCCTGCAAATAGGAAATACTCCTAAGGTAATGAGATGCACAAGGCTGTTTATTTCCTGAGTAGGGTCATCACACAACTTACTGACTAACACCTTTGCAGATCTGCAGAGCACATACATATGAACAGGACTTAGGATATGCTGTGTATTCCAGTGGTCCTTCACTAATAATACATGTCAGATCCAACAGAACTATAGAGTTATTGCTGCCGTTTGTTAAAACCCCCTTGACATTGTTAGGATGGTGTTCAGGCAATGAAAGCTGAATGAGACCTACTGTACCAAAAAACTTCGTACCTGTACAGCTGCCATTTCTCACAGGCTTACATGTTTTATCCTTGAAAATATCAATTGCAGAACCAAATACTTGTGCAATCAACCATCAACATAAGAAGGCTTTATCATAGATACCATAACTGAACATTTAGTAAACCCCAAGAAGTATGCTATATTAATTTAAAAATATTTATTGCTTTGCCAGTTCAATCCACGTACATAATTAAATTCAAACTTGACCATCAGTCTTACCATAAAACCCAAAGTGGTATGAATGTAAAAATGCAAAGCCTTGTATTCTTGACCCTAATATCCTGCCAGATCACTGATCAATAAGCAGATTTTTATTTAAAAATGTCATTCTTGGAACTGAGTGCAGATCTAAGAATGTCTAGACTGTGGTTTTTTAAAGGAAACCAATCATAAAATAAGATGACCTGTGAATGTAGCTATCAACATAAAGTTACTCGAAAACCATCTCATTTTTTACATTCTGTTCTTACCATATGCACACTAAGCTCTATATATATAAAAAATACTTGGAGTGATACTGATTACTCAAATCCAGGAGTACAGTAGCTGTAAGCTGGTGAAGAGTGGCCAAAAAGAATGAAGCTTGGCATGGGTGTGAAGAGACAGAAGGTTAGAAGAGACAGATAGAAGCTCAACCAGCATCAGCATGTGGAGAAACTGGTACTAAAAAGAGTAGGACAGTTGTCAAAGTTGTTCAGAAAAGTTGTTCCTAAGAATTATATAAAAATAATAATAAATTTTAAAACGCAGTTGTTAAGGGTAGAAAATTCAAGTGATGAGACTTTACCTACACAGCTTTTGGAACGCTACAGAAAGAACACCAGCTGAATTTGATCCACCACACCATCACAGCTTTGGTTAAACCCAAAGACAAAGACGTTCCATAGCCAGAGCACAGGTGCTTTCCTACATCCCACATCCTAAATTTCACATCCTTGCATTACAAAAATGTCTGCCTGAGAGTGTGTTGTCAGTGGACTGTGTTCTTCAACTGGAAATCTTCCATGATGAAACGGAGCTCTCTACACTTCTAAAATATTCTTTAGATATGGCATTATAGCAGTGCCAACATAACATCCAAAACTTTGTGTGTATCTATACAGAGATAGATAGACAGACAGACAGATGTATATGTACACACTAAGCATATTTTGACTAACCTTTACCCTTCTTCAGGAACAGAAAAAACATTATATAAACTGTATATTTTTTCATGTATCACCAGATGCATTTGATTGCTGAAACATTTCTGTACAGAATGGCAATCACACTTTTATAACTAACCTTACATACCCACAGAATTAACGAAGATATATCCCAAGTATTAGCTTCTGGAAATATATCAGAAATGTCTATTGAGACAGGCAGAAATAATTTTCCTATACCATTAAGCCATAAAGAGATGGCAGATTTTTTTCTATTTTCCACAAGAATAGAGCAACAAGCCTTCAAAGATTCAGCAAACAAAGGAAGCTGAAGAGAAAATGAAATCAGAAGTTCCCTATGCCCTGACATTAGAATACCAATAGCTTTGTGGTTACTGATAACAACTAATATAGCAGAAAGCTGCAAATAGATGAAAACCAAAGGTCAGACAGTTAGATGACTCAAACCATGTAGAGATATCTATCTGAAAGTCCTGAGATGAGATAAATCAGTATCTTTTAAAGACAAATATACAATAAGGAGAAAGGAAAAACATGGTAAAGTATGTTTTTATACTATAAAACACAGTGAAAAAAGGAAGGGTTCTCTGTAGTACAGAAAGGGAAATGACTGAATATGAACATAAAAATAGAATGAATTGAAGCTGGAATTGTAGGAGAGCAATAGGCTGCCAACAATACTGGAAACTCAATAGTTAAAACCAGTATTACACACCTTGTGAACAAGAAAATGACATTTACAATGAATATTTGCAAGAGTGCACTGACTCAGTGGCAAACAGAATTCACAGAGAAATTATGCAGGAAGAAAAACAGTCAACGAATCTCTTAAAGAGACAGTTTTGAAAAGAAATTGAACAGATATCACATGAAACCGGATTACCTTGCTGCCTTCTATGCTGTTGCCAGGGGGGCCAGGTAGACCAGGCACACCCGTCTGTCCCATAATACCCTGTAACAGTCAGTGGGGCAAAAGAATGAAGGCAGGCTATATTCCTGGTAACACTAAGGAAGTAATGTCAAAATAACTGCAAGGAAAAAGTAAAACCATTTCAAAGACTCTACTTCTGATTATTATTTCGTTTATGGTTTCACACTATGGGCTTCAGAAATAGTCCCTGACTAATTCCAAGGAATTTAAAGGATGAACCAAGCTGAAAATAAATAAAGAATAAAATACACCTATGAAAAGTGATATTCTTCCTTGTTTCTCCTGGATAGAAACCAACAGAAATCATCTTTATCCAACAGCTTTGTGCAATCACTCCACACAAGGGCAACGAACAGTAGAGGCACCAAGGACCAGAGCAACAAAACCCGGTATGAGTAAATCTGCCCGGCACGTTTGTTGGCTCTTGTGCACCATGTATATGTTTCAAGCCCCTGTGGCTCCACTGTCTCTGGGAGCACCAGTCATTCAGAAGATCATAAGTGGGAAGGGAGGAGAGAAAAGCCACAGCAGCACCTGCTGATTTGTGTTGATAAAATCAAAGCCAGGCAAAGCCCTTGCGCTTTGGAGGCAGGCTAATCTGACAAAGGGAAGCATTCTCCTTTGGTTACATCAAAATAAATGTCTGGTTTTCCCTTTTTCTGTTAG
The DNA here is from genome assembly GCA_027574665.1 of Rhynochetos jubatus. NCBI lineage: Eukaryota > Metazoa > Chordata > Aves > Eurypygiformes > Rhynochetidae > Rhynochetos > Rhynochetos jubatus. Next base: position 27,491,897 of record CM050653.1, read on the forward strand.
TGGTGTTCTTTTTTTTTGTTTGTTTGGTTTGGTTTGATTTTTGTGTTTGTTTTTTTTTTTTTTTAATTTATTTTTTGGGGGTTTGGTTGGTTGGTTTTTTTCCAGTTGAAAAAAAGCTCTCCATATTTGATCCAGCTTCATAAGAGTTTCTGTAGATTCAGGTTGGATTTTTGATTACTATCATACTAAATAACCACCGTGCTCCAATACAGTAAATGGAATTAATTCAGTGGTATATAAATTACCTATATTTTGCATATGTTGAATATTTAGGCAGAAATATATCAAAACTTACCATCATTAAACAGAAATACTTAGGTCTAAATATTTAACTTCTGGATATTGGTGACTTTTCAAAATTCATCACTCATCTGTGTAGATACAAATGTTTCCTCAAACTTTGACAGAATCTCTTTTGAAAAATACTGTTAATCTACATACTTATAAGCAGGGGTTCACACAAAACATTGCAGTGCTAAATAGCCTGTCTCAAGAACGACATGCTACAAAGTAGGTCCTCGCCCCTGAAAACCAATACTGTTTCCCTACAGAGAACACATTTTTCATTCTTGAAAGCTTTGCAACAGCAGCACATAGTGTTAGGCATTTGTGGGATTCTGACACAAATCTACACTTACTTTTTTAAAACATGTATGATTTAGCAAGGTGCTGAAATTGCAGCAGCTTTCAGAAATCAAGGGAAAGTCAGACATACATCCTGAGAGAATATTCATGCTCTATCGCTCACTGAATTTCTGTAACAGCTTGGTAATAGCAATGTTTCACCATTCAGCTACTGGTTTATTCGAAATGGCAGTGGAGACTTCTGTTAATTTCTGCTAAAGAAACTATAGACAAAATTTAAAAGATATATCTATTTTTAACTGTGTATGGCGAAGCATACACAGAAGCCCAATGTTTCTCCCCATTGCCTTTGTAAAAATAATTGATGGATATGTCTATAATAAAGAAATCCATGATCTGAATTACTTTCCTTACTAGTATTTCTTTTTTGAATTATAAATCATTTTAGTGGATGGAGGAAAATATTGCCCAGATGTTGTATGTTGGATACTTACAGAATTAATTTTCTGTTTTCATGTTTCTTTCCTAATAGTTTAACTGATAAAATTATTGGATTCAATTTCACTGACAAAAATTCCAAATGTAAAATTTGCATTTAACATATTTTCCACCACAAAACAATCTCTCAGAAACAGAACAGATACACACAGAAGAAATGCATCATTTAACGCATTTACCAGCCTGCTAGCTCTGTTCAATTTACAGCTGTAATCTCATAAAGTTTAGCTACAAATGCACTTTTAATTGAGTCAGTGTTTCTTCCTAATCCAGTTGGTAGAAATGTATGGTCAGTGCCCATGTTGTTATGCTTGATTTCTCCTGCAGATGTACCAATGTCAAACAAGATACTCCGGTGTCTGAGAGCTCAGTCTAGCAACCAGCATCACAAAGAGCAGAAAGCTGCAAAACGGCATTGTACCAACCTTGGGACCATCTGTTCCCGGTGGGCCCCGTGGCCCTGGGTGCCCACGATAGCCTCTCATTCCTTGGTCTCCCTGAAAACAGTCACAGCAATGTCAGTAATTTATTACCTATTAACTGTTACACCTTCATCCACTTACAAAGCAGTCAGCCAAACTACTGAGTTTAAAAACCAAAACAAAGGTTATATACATAAACAATTGCTTTATAGATATAAAAAAGCCCAAATGCAGGCACCCACAATATTTAAGCTCTAGGTGAAGAACACTATTCCCTGAGCAAAGGTCCACATGATTAAATGACCAACAGAGGTAGCATTCTAATTTGCAAGCTTATCAGCTTCAGAGGAAAAAGCAAAGCAAACTCATTTGGAAACATCACCATTTTCCCATCACGTTCTGCAGGGCCTTACCAGTGGGACACATCAGGGATCATGCCCTTTACTGATGATACTGTGCCTGTTCTGAAACTAGAGACATTTAATTTCCAGAACTGTCAAACTAATGTGTTTATGAAAACTAAATGAATTTTAATAGCATTGATATAGAAGAACAAAAAGAGAAGCCCTTTCTTGTTTACTTAAAAAGCTTAATGCATATATGTTTAGCTTGATTTGCAAAGGGAATGATGCTTAAGTGATACCCTGCCTGTGTTAGTCCTCTTTTTTTCTCCTGGAATATATCCCTTAACCAGCAGGCAGACAGAAGGCAGAAGTTGGCTGGCCAGGGGGGAATGCAGATAACACTGATCCTGGTGCTGCCCCTTGGGCTGCAGGCCAGCCCAGGAAGGAGGCAGGGGTCAGGGGACATTACTGGCAGTGGCAAGGCACAGGGACATAAGAGGCAGTTTTGTTTTTCTCAGTCCATAACTGTGCAAATGAGGGAATGGGCAATGAGGGAATAGGAGGGAAAACACCCATTAGTTTGAAAAGAAGAATTAAATCTATAACTTATAGACACAGAAAATTCTGAATCAGGTTTAGCAAATGGCCCTAAATCTATGCCTGTGCAGGCAAGTGTGAAAACGCAATGTTGTGATATACTATTGATCATTCAATATATTAACAACAGAGCCAAGGAGAAATTGTATTTCTTGACAAAATAAAACATTTCATTATCAAACCTCTCCATTGTACTTCATTTGCACTCAGAAAAGCTGTAGAAATGGCTGTGCCTGCAGAGGGAGCATTCTAACTAGGAGCGAGGTGGAAGTATGGGTCACACAAATGACAGATGACATGAGTTGCTGTAAGTGACAAAAAATAACGTATCAAACATATCAAGCTGATTAAAAAGGAAGGAAACAAAAGGCTTCTACTGACTTCTTTGCTTCTACTGACTTCTTTGCTTTCTGGGAGGAATGTGGGCAGTCGTAACAACTGCTTTTAGGTGAAATTCACTAGATCTTGAACCTTGGGAGAGACCACCCCAATCTGTGTTTTTTATACATGGCTTTGTAGAACTTTTCATGAGCTGAAGTTGCACAAAGCAGTCAAAACTTTCCCTGCCTAAGCCTCCCTCTGAAACCTGCCAGAGGTGCCAGAGCTAAGGTGGATATAGAGGTAAGACTTTGCATTATAAGGTTTTTTGAGGAGATCCTGGGCTGCTGTGGCCTGTGAAACAGCCTGTAAGTCGCTGTGATGGAAGCTGAGTGGGAGGTTACCAAACACGTAAATGATTCCTTATGGTCCAGTATCCAATATACCTACAACCTGCTTTTAGACCAGCCCTGACCAAAAGAGCACAAAGGTGACTTGAAGTCATCTGTCTCTTCCTCCCATGGGTAACACATTCTTACTCAGGGTCATTGCAGGTGAAGGATTGAATTTTAGCCTCACATGCTTAGTTAATACCAGATGTCTCACTGAAAAGCTCTTTTGTGGAGGTTTATAGTAATCCTCAAAGTTTCTGTATTTCTTGGCTTAGAGAAAAAGACTTTTACTTTGCTTTATGACTTGTGAAGTGGAGCAGTTCTTTTTCCTAAGGTGTGACACTAAACTGTCCTCCAGGGAATTAATTTCAAGAAGAATCAGTACTGTTCTTTGATAAGCTCTAATTTATTTCCTGTATTGTGCTTGTAGACAAGCTTGTCACCATCAGAAAACAGTGAACTAGAAAAACATCACTGAAACAAGAAATAAAGAGCTGAGTCAAGACAGTGTAAAGTATGGGATTCCAGGGTCTATTCCTTACCATTTGTTCATGAACATTCATTAAATGACCTAATGGTCACCTGAAAAATAAATGTTGGCTTGCAAAAACATAGATCTCCTTTGCTGTGAAGGATGTATATTTGCTAGTGGATATAAAGATATTTACAAGAAGAACATATTAAAAAAAGACATTGCATCTCTACTTTCCACATTTTAGTTCAAATAGAAAGGACCTGAGCTGCAAAAGTTATTTATACTGCAACTGGATCCAGCCCAACACGTTCATTCAGCAGGGACTATGCTAAGGGTTTTAATAATCCTCCTGTCATCCAGTTACTAAGAATGAAACTTGCTTTACTTCCAGTGCTGTGCTCTTGGTCTGAATGTCTGTAACCCACCTTTTAGTTGGCAACTGTGCTTTTAAATCAACATTTTATTACATTCTAACATTATGTGCTTCTGTTTTAATGCTACAGAAAATAGGGTGCTGCCAGGATTGAATGCATCCCACATGTTCCAATTTAGTTTTCATGTGAATTTGACCTCTGATACATAAAATTCCTATCTAGTAGTGTGCACATATGTGAGCCATTTCTGAAAGTGAGGAGAACAGAGCTCTGATTCAGCTGAGTGGAACATTCCTATATAATGATACTCAAAGGAATTTCAAATTAACTAGTGTGTAAATTTATGAGTCTCTTTTATCAAATAAATGTTCTTTTTCTTTATAGGCAGAGATTGCTGCTGTTCTTCTTACATTCATTTTTGTATGTAGGGGGGACAAGAGGTGGCCAGTGCACTTACATTTTATTTTAAAAAAACCCATAAGATTGTCCATTTTATGAACCAAGTTCTGGGGGAATTCTGGCAACTCAAGTGAATTGTTTTTCCTCGTGGCACCTTTGTTACCAGGAAGTTATGTAGAGGTTAAGGATTCAAAACATTGTATAAGCAAACAGGGGCAAAAAATCAGGGAGTGAGAAGAGATGTTTATATACTTAATTTCTTTTTTCCCCAGTGTACTCTACACTGTACCTAGTGTGGGTGCACAGAACTAAATCACAGATGCAGCCACCTATTCGGATGCTGCATGCTTTGGTGCAGCGGTCACACATTGCAAAAGCTACAGCTGCTCACCATTTACAGAAGCAATATGCATTTTACCCCCTAGGATTAACGCACCAATTTAGGTACATCATAAAAAAGAAACTTAACTATTTTCAAGTAAAAAACACAAATTAATTTTTTATCAGATGTTTTTAAACTCTTGATTTTTTAAAGTTTTCTGACACAGACTCTTAGATAAGCACTACTCTGAGCAGCCAGACGTGATGGGCAACATCACATTGCAACACAATGTAGATCCATACAAAACTTTACACACAGGCATGATTTGTCCTAATTGTGTTGTGTCACTCGAAAAGAGATACTCTGCAGGGTTCTTTGCAATGCAACATAACTGAAATTACTTTTAGTTCTTTAGTAGTTTGTGTCAAGGGCCAGACCTTGCATTACTTTATGTGAAATGTCTTGTATTGATAAACAGTAATTCAGAATAGGAGCACAAAGCCAGGTTTCTCAGATCCCATTGTCAGGCCATTCTATGGTCATTCCAAGGATGAATGTCCTTCAATTATTCCCTTATTGTGGATATGTTTTTAAGAAGTTATTGTTGTTTATTTTAAATAAGAATTCTCATGTTCTGGGAACTGAAGTTGAAAGTTCCTTCTGTTTGGGAAAAAAACTTACTTGGGGGCAATATTTATTTTGCTTTCTCCTGCAACAGGCTGCCTGTTTCCTATTTCACATATGTAATTAGGAAATCATTAATAAAACCACTCTGTGGGACATTGTAAAGCATTTTCTTGTATGATGTTAGTCTTAAGACCCTTTTTCCCAACTTTTTATAAGAAGGTAGTTACAATGTGTTTTTTTAGGTGAATTACATACCACTTAGAACTCTGTAACACTTTGCCTATTCTGTGCTTTATGATAAAAACTTGGAAGTGTTTCAGTATTGCATTTCTAATACCTTTATAATTTTTGCCCCTGCCAAATTTTTCCTCTAAACCAATGTTAATTGTAGATAAGGTTTATAGTCTTTTATTAGGAAATCATTTCTAGGAACTTCAAAAATATCTCACAAGTTCCATGAAACCAATATTACCCCCTGCCTCCTTTGGGGCCTCATCCCTTGCAATCTGTAAGAAAAAGGTTGTGCATAATTATTAGGCAATACCCTGTGTTGGATCCTGACTTTCACATTGCAACTCCAGAACCTAGAAACATCTTGGGTCTTTGGTTGTACGGAAAACCTGCAGATTTGCAACAAATCTGTGGATGAAGCAAGAACTGGTTTGTATCTATTGCAAAATATTCTTCTAACTGAAATGGAAAGCTGGAGACGAGTTTGCAGCAGTTTGTCACATACATGCCATTCTAATCTGATGCATTTTTGGGGAGAGGTTTGTCTATCTTGTCTACTAGTCAAATGCACATACTACCACTGTACAAGTACCTTTGGTCCAGCGTCTCCCACGCCTTTTGGGCCTGGTGGTCCTGGGGGGCCTGGTGGTCCTGGGGGTCCCTGGTACAGCAGAGGAATAAAGCATGTCAGTAGCTGTCCTAAAGAAAGAGTACTTTTGTTCCTCAACGAAAAAGAGAATTTTAGCCATAGTTACTAATCTCTCTGGTTTTGCTGCATTCTTCACATTTCCAGTCTGTACTGAGCAACAGTCATCCTCAGTCCCAGGTGGAAACCTGAAAAGACTACCTGAGTGGTGGAAAAGAAGTCCAGCTCTTGACTTAAGAACACTGGAGTTGTTCTCAGTTCAGAGAAAGCAGTGAGAAAACAGACATTGCTCTGTGATTTATACACTGCAGACATTATACATCTGGGATATCACAGAGCTAACCCATTTAATCTGGGGGTGGATAAACCTAGCATACTTTGGTGTATTCGTGTTTGATAGTCTGTTTTCTTGAACTCCCTGCTCAAGCTACCACAGCCCCTTCAGCTGCCCTTCATACTGCTGGAGGTATTCCCACCCTTCCTTTCAGCATTCATGGGGCAGATGTATTTTCCCCATCATGCTACAGACACTTAGGTACACATCTCTTGTCCATGTCTGCCAGTGGTTCATGAAGCTGGGTTTCTCCAGATCATGGGGTGTGGAAAGGTGGACTGAGAAGGGGAAAGATGCGTGCTACAGCACAACAGAACCTTCACATATTTCAAGGACTTGTACTCATGTGGCAGGCAGAAACAACCAGCTTTTACTGAAGCCTGAGATTGAGTTGCAGAGAAGCATGGCTCTTATGGCAGCTGTAGATGTGACTCCTAGAATAGACATGATGTCAAGAATATTACTGTAGAGCAAAGCTGGTTTTTTTTTAATTCTCTAGCCACTAACAGGAATACAGGAAACACATACTCCTATATCTCTTCCGGTGATTGGGCATTTGTATAGTTTTATTAATCAGTGGTTACCAAACCAGTCTTCTCTTGAATTCTTTGATTAATTAGAAATGAGAAGTCTTCAGCTTCTCACTGACCTCTTTGACTCTATATCTACCAATACTTCCTTTTAAACTAAATATAGCTTAAACAGATATCTTATCTTGTAAAGCTTAAAACATCAGTTCTTATGAGGCATTCATTTATTTCTATGATTTTAAGGCCTACTAAAAGTCTTTCAGTCATTTATTTGCATCACTCCCTTCCTCATGATTGCCTTTGTATTTGCTTTTCAGTTTTGTTTGGGATGACAGTAGGAGTTTTTTATGTGTTTGCAGTTTGTACTTTAATAGCCTGGGTCCATTACTGGCAGTCCTTGACCCTTCAAGGAGTCCTGAGCTGGTCTAGTGTCCCTGTGTACTGTGAAATGTGTGAGGTACATGGCATTATACCAGGAATTCTCAGTGAATGCTCTCTGAACTAATTCTGATCCCAAAGGATTTTCCCAGGATCAGTATGAATGACAGGAAATTGGAGCTGAACCGTGACTATTTGGAAGCACTCAGGTCCCAACTCAGTGTATCTGGGAGTGCCTTTGTGGTTGTAGTTTGAAATAAAGCTGGATTACAGACATAAAGAAAATAGTGCTAATGGAAATGTGACGTGGTGATTGAGGGAACGCAACAGTATTTTCATTTTCTAGGTGAAAGGTTTGTCAAACATGTCTGTGTGGCTTTGAATGACTGAAATTTAGGATGATATGCCCCTGTAATGGAATGTGCCATCTGGAATATTCAGGCATTAAGCCCCTCTGGAGCTAACCATCAAAAAAGCAAGGGTTGGGGGAAAGCTTTAAAAAGAGGATTTAACTCCCTGGTATGAAAAGAAGCTGAAAACCCAAGGAACTGGAGGCAGCAAGATTTGACCAAGCAGATGTTACTAGAGATCTTGAATAAAGAATGGTAAAGCAAAGGGAGAGAAGGAAAAGATTTCAAAACAGTGATTCTATTAAGCATGTATCAGCAGCCATGAAGATTTTGATGGAATTACATAGTATCCCTTTCATGATGCTGAAATGAGAACAGTTTACATCTGCTTCCGACTGCCTGTAAAACTGGCACTGGAAAGCACTTCAAAATATATATGAAATATTTGAATTAGCTAAAGGATGAAAGAGAAGATTAATTGCACTTAGTTAAGTAATGAAATATTGAGTTATCAAACAGTAAGGTGGTTTTGTTTTTTTGGTAGAACACAAAGTACAGAATTAAAATTGCACTTACAGATTCACCTTTGTGGCCATCACCTTTTTCTCCAGTAGGTCCACGTGGTCCAGGTAGTCCTTGTTTACCCTAAATACAAAATATGTAGTCAAGCAATGTGCCAGTAACTGTCACAATGTAACAATTATTAACAAATGTGTAAGCAAACTTTTTAATATCCTTTTGGGAATACAGACAGCAGTTATAAGCTCTTGCTATTTGTTCACAAAGATGAGAAATCTTTGGTGCTTTTTTCTTGTCACTTCACTTGATCCAAATAAGATTTCAGAAGAAAGGAGTTCTTATTAGGAAATTATTAATTTTGAGATTTGTAGTGGCAGAGAGAAATATTCAGAATATGACTTTATCTTAAGTCAATATAAAGTTAAGTTTATTTTTAAAAAGTTAAACTTTTATGACTTTGGGGGTAAGTCCTGACACTTGAAGAATGAATTTAACAATGCTGAAACACAATATGCCAGTCTTAAGCTATATTATATCATACATTTTGTGTTTCCAGGTAATCACATTGCTTCTCTCATACAGTAAAGCAAAACTGCATTCTACAAGGCAAAGAAGTAAAAGAAAGAAACACAACCAATTATAAGAAATGTATAATTTCTCTTAGTTTAGCCTAAAATCAGCCTCTATATCAAGAGACAATCACTCCTTCTGTTGACTCTCCCACTGATTCCAACTACAGATTTCTGCATATGCAAAACCTCAATGCTTCCTTTCACAACCAGAAGAGAAGCAAATAGCAATCTTTTCCTCTTCCCTCATTCCAGTGATAGTTTTCCTGATATTTAATGGGAAAATTAACTGAACTTGCAATAGACTTTTCTTCACAGAACTGAGAAAGAAAACATTAAGGTATGCCTCAAGATTGTCAGACTGTACTGTAGACGTTAATACATGAAACGCTGCCAGTCAGAAATCCTTACTGATACTTGTAGGCTACACACCCACCACGCTCATACCATATATGGTATGTATATGGCCATAGAGGGAGAAGTGTACACCCTTCACTCAGTCCCACAGAACCAAGAAATGTAAATGGACACTCCGGCAGAGTGTTGGAGAGTCAGTTGGTAATACACACAGAGGTAAAATATCCTGAAGAGTAATTATGTGAAAATAGCAAGTATTTCCCTGTCTATTTCAGTAAAAATAAATATCTAGGAAAAAAGAAACTACAGATGACTGAAAAACTTCTGTTTCATTAGCGCATTTGATCTGGAAATTTCTGCAATAACATAATGCTTCAAGAAACAACAACTGGAGTCCTGATATGAGCTCAGATCTCATGGGCTGGTCTGTCTGAATAAGTGTCCATGACAGGAGAACAAATCAACTCATATTCTAGTTAGATATCCGACAAAAACAGACTTTGAGTCCAAATGTCCTGTCCTATGAACACCTCTATCATAGACGCAAGCAATCAATCTTCTTAACCAATTTTAGCCCTGCCAAGGAAAACTGAAAGAGCTGCTTTGGCTCTCCTAAAGATACACCTCACAGGTTTAGGTTAGGAGGTAAATGAACTAAGAAAGACAAGGTAGACTCAATGTTCTGGTTAAGATGAAACCCTGAAACCGCTTTAAGATGGAATCTGGGACAGGGATGCAAGCATGCCTTATGCTTAAAGAAAACTGTACATGGTAGGTCAGTCCTGTATCAATCTCTCTTATTCTCAATCCAAAAGATTTTCAATCAATCAAAAAAATCCAAATCTTTAACTGGAAGACTTTAAACACAAACTGAATGACAGATTCAAACTGGCCCTGGAAGATGTTTCTTCACGTTTCCTAATTTTCAAATGATGGAATTCTGGTCAAGTTCTGTGAAAATTTAACCAATGAGTGCTTCTAGTTCATAAATAGCTTTATAATAGAAAGCCAATTTTGCCTCTTTCTCATTCTTAATATCCATAGTTCTTAAATTGTGGATAAAATGAGAAATGTCTTAGAAATGTTTAATATAATTTTTTTTTAACATGAAAGAAAACCATGGCTCATGAGTTCATCTCCACTTTTACTTGTAATTCCACTGCTGTAAAAAGCAGCCAAACAGATGTTTTAATTTAGGAGACCATTTTAAATAGCAAATACACTTTAACATATTCTTCTCTGTAAGAATTGGGATTTTGTCAAGTGGCTGTTTTTCCCATTAGTAACACAGCTATTAATCTGCTTAAGTCAAATCTGCAGCCAAATCTTCTGTAGGAAATAGTTCTTCAGACCAGATTTTTTTTTTTTTTTTTTTTTTTTAAATAGCTGCATCAAAAATATACAAGAGATGACCCAGGAGCAATTCTGATTACTGCTTCCCACAGTTTTGTGAGGTCTGGAAAAGACAATCACAGTAACTCACTGCAAGTCAGTTCAATGGCAACAAGGCAAGTGCCATTGTTGTCACAGATGGCACGCTGAATTAATGCATCTACACTGCCAACCTTTCCAGGGTAGGTTTTAAAGTAATTTTCTGAAGCTGTAAAATAGAGATAGTTGCTTCTACACTATTTAAGAAGAAAAAAAAAAGATAAAGAGAATATAAACATAAACCTTATGCCCATGGTTTTCACTTTCTATAGACATCACCATATGTAAGTAAGAGGAAAAAGTCTAAAAATGTTTGCAGATGGGATTCTGTATATCCAACAGGACATGGTCATTTTTGAGATAAAAAATAACTGCCATAATTAAAACCTAAATGGTTAAGTATATGAATGGGCAATTAGGTTATGTACATCACTTCTTTTATAAGAAAACCATAATGAAATAACATTCTAGATTACAAAGTAATTGGAGTTTTTGAAAATTAAAAATTACAAGATACTGAATGCATATGGATCAATGTGCTATCCAGCATCCTCTTGTAGGTGTACTGGTAGAAGTCTGTCAAGCCAGGAGTAAAGCATTATCAGTATACCTATGATGTTATCACACAGAAGTTATTGCATTATGTTCCTTTATTTTGAACTACATTGTGTTAGGTACACATAAATTAATTGGTCTCTGAATCTGGGTCTATCAACTATCATCCCAAGAAGTGAAACTGTAATTCAGTGGAACATCTTATCTGTAGACATGGCAAATGTGAAAGAAAGAGGTTTACTAAGAAGGTTCCTGACTTCACTCTGGAAAGGAGATCACAAGAATGGTATCATTCACAAAAACTGAAGTCTTCCTGAACTATTTATTCCCTTATCACAAGTGGCAGAAGGCTTATGGAAAGTTTCAAACCAGATCACGACTGATAGAAGTACAATGCACTAGACGGGAGAAGGTGAAAGTTGCAAAGTAAAAGGAAATATATCCACTTTTTGCAGAAGAGGACATGGGACTTGTTCTAGGGAACGCAGTTTGTTCTTAAATAATTCAGAAAGGTGAGTGGCACTGTTTTCTAATTATGCCATGTTATTCCAATTAGTTAAATGAAAGGCAGTTCCAAGGAGCTGAGGACAAACCCTTAAATGATGAGTCATTTGGTGATAAAATATCAGACAAAATTCCATGCTGATAACTATAACGCATTATGTAAGGAGAAAAAGCAGTCATACTTTTATGTACCTAACAGTCATCTTTAACTACTATTACCTCTTAAGAAAGGAGAGAGAATCATTCTTAGAAAAGGTCACTTAACTATTCAAGAGTGATCAAAACCCATAAAATCAATCCTCTGCAATCCTTTTCCTTTAACTGATTTCTCACTGGTAAGAGGATGGTCCTTGGTCTCACCTTATTCTTTGAGCAGCCTTATGTCAACTCGTGTACTACAAAGGAGAACTTTTCAGTTTGTAGCTTTTGCAAAGACTGCAATCTCTCTGTTACCACTGAATCTTCAGTTTTACCTCTGGTCTTTCACTTGCGTGTTGATCTTGCCAGTTAACCACTAAAAGCTCGAACAGTAAGCACAGCAATCCACCTACAGACTACTGTAGGCCATTCCTGGTGTTGAAGTTGAAAATGTAAAGGCTGTTACCAAGTAAATCCTATTCTATAACCTATATGCAAATAAGTACTTTCAAAAGACCTATTTTTAAAATTAATTATTTTGGGTCTTACCTACATTTTTGAATGTGCAAGGTTGGTAATAGTGAAATATCACTGTTAAAATAACTAATACCTCTCCGTTTACACACAGTAAAGAGCATATTGCCCATACAGAGGTATAAAAGACCACATGAGATAATGAAAAGTGGAGATGATTTTGAAGAGCTACCTTCCTAATAAAGAATTGCTGAGGGAAGTTTACATGGTGAGGTACACTGGACTAATTTACTGAACCTACTTCGCATTTCTTCTTTGAAAAGATAGTAAGCTTATTCTTAAAAATAAGACTTGGAATGATGGAAAAGTTGAAGAGTTGGTTAGTTACTTTCCTGAAAAAGTTATTCAAGTGGTTTCTACATTTTCACAAGAGTTTTGCATATGTTTCGCAGCTATTTTCCATCTTATGTCTCAAAATTCCTACCTCTGGTCCCATTATTGATTTTCCAGGAATTCCATCATCTCCTGGTGGCCCCGTGGGTCCTGGATCCCCCTATCCAAAAAGAAACAAACCTCAAAGCATACTCATTATTTTCAGTTTTAATTTCTGAAGTTTTACAGAAAAGAATAAATATTTAATTCTGTCTGACAGCGACAATTATTTAGCTGGGTAACATGAAATCAGTATTTCTAGAGAAACTTTTACTTGATTTTTTACTCTCAGTCCTGACCTCTCTTACACTTCTGCTTCATGGTAACTGTGTCAAAGAGTTTCTTCTGCCTTGATGAGTAACTTAAACACTTTAGTCGTCAACTGAAGGCTGAATATCATAACTCAGCCTCAGTGGCCAGATTCACCTGTGGCTTCTGCCCGCTTCTGCCCACACAAGCCAGCCCAAATTGGTGCAAGGCTGTATAATCTTATTTCTGCCAGAGCACACAGAGAACAGCAAAGAAATTCAAGACAAGTGCTTGCACAGAATATGTTTAGAAAGGATACAGATGCAATGGCACAGCACTTCAAAGTTAGAAGCACCACAGTCTGGCTTTTCCCAGGAAAAAAATTGAGTTTTTCCTCAAATATGATCCAGTATAACCATGTGGTAATCTTAGCTCTGTCAGTGGCTTTCCTGGAAAGCAATCAGGCTTAGAATTCAAGTTCCTCATCCTTTCACAGAGCAAAATTTGGCTCCTTCTGGTGCTTAATCTACAGCAACAGATGTTTTATTTTACATTAAGAATCGTAAAAAGAAAATTTTGATTTTCAATTAAACTTTTTCAATTTTTAACACTAGTGAGAAGGACAGGCAGTATTTCAGGAAACGTTCACCAGGGAATGCAGATGAAATGTCCTATCAAAACCCCCGAGCAGCTGTAACCATGAGAAAAAACAGCTGATGTTATTATCTCCATCTCAGTAACAGCATAACGGTTGTCAAGGGAAATAAAACTTTAGTCCCCAAACGTGGGTGTAGCTTAAAATAAATAAATTTCCAATAGACACAACCATGGCTGTCCAGGAGTTAAGACCTCTAGTGATCACCCACTACTAGTACATCAAATACTTAGAGATGTACTAAAAAGACCTCAAACCATGTTAACATCCAGCTTTGAAAAACATGCAGATTCCCTGCATTAGAGATTTATAACGTCTGGCTTCACTGCTGCAGATATCAGGATATTTCAAGAACCCAATTACCAGCAATCGTTGTACTTTCAACAGCAGAGAGAGAAAACGGACCTGTGTAGCCTGTTACATGACTGAGCAATTGTCAGAAACATAGGAGATATTTGTTTAAATAAAGCAATTATTATGGAGCTAAAGAGATAAAGTTTTGTATTTTTTTTTGCATTTTTAAACTTGCATTTTATAATTACCCGAACTACTTGCTTTGTCGCATCAGCCGGTGCACATAAAAGCCCTTATCTAAAATCTAGTAAAGAGTTTCAATAAAATCCTCCAGACTCCAGTGGATTTTGGATTGCAGTCTGCTCTGACAGTGATATGAACTGTACTGAACAGAATGAAAAAGGCACTGAAGTCTATGAAGTTCTTATTTTTCAGCATGAATTTTATCAATAAATAATGCTGACTTACTTGCCTATTCAGAAATGACACAGTAACCAGGAAAATGTGAAGAAGAGAGATCGGTATAGTGAAATCTGTCTTCATACAAGTTGTCCCTTATAGCATGCCACTTACGTTTTCCTGCCATAAAGTTTGGCACATTATTATGTTTTTAAATCAATGTAAGAGGTATGAGCACCCCACAGTCCTCTCCTTTCTTTCTTTTCTGTTGCATTTTTACTCCAGGTGTACACTGAGCTTCTGGACTTCCTTTCTTCCTTCCTCCTCCAAGCACAAACAAGTCCTAGTCACATCCTAGCCCTCCGTGATGTCCTGTGGCCAGGCTGATGAGTACATTTTATGTACAATACCTGCATGTGCTTGTGTGTGTGGGCACATATATTTTTAAGGAAGAAGAAAGATGGAGATGAAATTACTTCAGAGTAATAGGATTAGTAATTTCTCTACCCTAAAACCTAGCACCAAAGCTGAAGAGCATCAATTAAAGTTGTAGTTAACTGACATATTATAAAAACAGCAACTATTTTAGTCTTAAAAGTGGGGTGGTTGTGAATTTTCAAACATTTTTAAAACCTGTCAGATTAGTTTTACTGTTGCTGAATCTGCTTATTTTACTTAGAATGACAAGTCCCACTCATTTCAGGTACATTTTCCCCACAGACAAAATGAGGTGGATGGAGCTCTAGCTATCTTGTAGATGACATTCCATTTAAAATATTAACTACAGACCAGCTGTTTACTTGGAACTGACATACAAAGGTTCATGTCTAAAAAATCTTCTAGTTCAGCCTATAACTCCTTGGAACTATACACAGACACATTCCTGCAGGGATTTACTGCCACATTCAGGAAATCTTTAGTCTTTCTAAGATGATAATGCATAGTCAATTTGAAAAAAGACGACTTCTACGTGATTAATTTCACAGGAGGGGCCAAAACACAACACAAATATATTAAGGATGTATTTTTTCTTAAACAAATGTCTTCAGGAGGCAATAACACGTACTAAGTTCAGCATCATGTTAAAGAGCCTCCAAACACTCTTTGTTAATATTTAGTACTTTTCAGTCTTTATCTCTAAAGTTCAGTCACCTTTGTTACTACCAAGAGGCCTCTTAAGTAATTTAACTTACATTCTTTAGACAGAAATGTGCACTAGAAATTTTTCCACCTCTGGTCTCCAGCAAACACATGTCAGATAATCACCTTTGGCCCAGCTGGTCCCCGAATAGATGATCCAGTGACACCAGGTGGTCCCCTCTCTCCCGGTTCACCCTGTTACAAAATGGTATCATCTACATTTAAAAATGCAGTTTCATTTTCGGCACAAGTAGCAAAAGTTTTTTCAACACTTTATACTATAAAAGTATATACAACACTTCAGGTTAAAATAGACAATATTTGGGAAAAAACCATGAATCAACATATTACTCTTGTGAATGCTGGTCCAAGTTTCATGTTTTATATTGGTTGAACCATGTATTTGATTTTTAAGCTTGAATTACTTTTTGTGTCCTGCTCACAAGGCCAATGAAATCACTAGAACACTGGTATTATTTCAATTCCCTTACCATTCAGAATGACACTTACTACTCACAAAATAGTGTAATAGAAATTTCATGTTTCAAAGCCAAAATTTGCTAAATGCTCATTTCTAGAATCACTTGGAAAACTTCCATTTAGCTTCTGAGGGCTCAAGCATAACTACAAGGTCTGTAATTATATGTTTACCTATTTTTTTTTCTCCTCAGGACTTTTGTGTCATTCAGGACAGAGGATGGAAATATTTTTGCTTTTTCTTTTTTTGTTAAACCTCCAAGCATCAGACATTGTACGTTACATAAATTCCAGAGATACTTTTATAAAATACAGAGTGAAGGGTTGCCCTAGAGGAACAAGCTTACTTTTGGTCCAGCTGGGCCCTGTACTCCTGTATAACCAATAGGTCCTTGGGATCCTTTTTCTCCTGGGTCACCCTGATAAAAACAAAGCTTTTGTTTAAATCATAGCAGAGCTTTATTCACAACTGCAAGACATACAAACCAGTAAAAACATGATAAACAATAATGTCCATAATGTCACGGTTTAGCACACATAATTTGAAAGCTATTTACATTCTTCACTCCAGTTTTAGAATCTGCACCGAATGTCCTAAAATTAAGCAGGTGCAAGATAAAAGCATGTTTGTTTACAAATACATCTTTGCAGGCTTTCAATTTCATATTTAGATGTTGAATTAGTCACTTACTCTCCTCTCCCTTAGCTCCTCCTCTCTCCCTGTCAGCACACTGAGGTGACTTGCCTCCTCCTAATTTTTAGCAAAAACTCTGTACTGAATTTTTAGGAAATCTCTACTGACCAATTAACTTTAGGGTCTATGTTTGTAGCCTGATTTTGCTGCACTTGTTCAGGCTAAGGGACACATCACTCTAAATCCTTTTAAATCGTCGGTTAAAATACAGCTGCTACGTAAGATACAATGAATGAAAAAAACGGCCAGAATCTGAACTTGTATAAAACAGTTCCTTCTAAAGTTTGCAGCATTTCTCCAGCACGCATGTCAAGCCGTACCTTTTGTCCTACAACTCCTTTGCCAGGGACTCCTTCCGGGCCTCTTGGACCTTGATCTCCTTTTTCCCCCTAACAGAAAGTAGATGGTTAATTAATTTTTATGTAGCTAATTTTATCGAATCAATAGACTTACGAGGAACAATGCTTGTAGAAACATTTTTTCCAGAAATGTCAGTAAATATCTGGATATCATTCTTCCTGTAAAAAGTAAAGTATTCTGTCTTCTTAAACACCTTCCACCCTCCTGCGTTCATATTCCTTATTTTCACAGACATTTGTAATAGTGCCATTTGCAATTGCATCGAACTTTTGTCAGAAGAACTGCATGCATATACTCATACGAGGAAGAGAAATGCTAGCAAAGTTTTCAGAAAAGGTCTTTGTTGACCAATTCTAAGAAAAACAACTTGTAAGAAGCAGTAATTTTAGACAACTCTGCAGGCCAAGGTAATCCAGGCTGGAAATATTTACCAGAAACATTACTTCAAATAATTCACAAATAATCCACATGAAACATTCTATTAATTCTATTAAGAAACACTATCTACAAAATATTTATGCATAACATAAGTCAGATCAGTATATCAGAATGCTAGTAAGTAATTCAGAAAGTGAAAAGTAGATTAAAATGAAGTTCAGAAATCCATTTCTGATTCAACCTGTTGATGGAAATGGCATGAAAAGACAGCAGGACAAATACTGTGTTCAGTTTTGGGCCCCTCACCACAAGAAGGACATTGAGGTGCTGGAGCATGTCCAGAGAAGGGCAATGGAGCTGGGGAAGGGTCTGGAGCACAAGTCCTGTGAGGAGCGGCTGAGGGAGCTGGGGGTGTTCAGCCTGGAGGAGGATCAAGGGAGACCTTATCGCTCTCTACAACTACCTGAAAGGAGGTTGCAGAGAGGTGGGTGTTGGTCTCTTCTCCCAAGCGAAAAGTTATAGGACAAGAGGAAACAGCCAGGGAAGGTTTAGATTGGATATTAGGTAAAATTTCTTCAGGAGGTTGTCAAGCATCAGAACGGGCTCCCCAGGAAAAAGGTTGAGTCACCAACCTTGGAGGTATTTAAAAGATGTGTGAACGTGGCACTCAGGGACATGGTTTAGTGAGACTTGGCAGCGTTGGATTAATGGTTGGACTTGAGGATATTAAAGGTCTTTTCCAACCTAAATGATTTTATGATTCTATTACAGACCCCGCTGTTGACAGGCATCAGTCTGTAACATCTCTGTGCTACTAACTGCAGGCATCAAGTTGTTCTTTGCACTGTCCTGAACACCCAAGGTATCTGCTTAGTACTAATATTTTCACTTAAAATGAATTACAACAGTGAAGATGACAGCACCAAATTGAACATCAGAATAAAGGTAATACACAAGAGAAAAAAGGCATTCCCTAATGCATAAGCCATCTGTAACTTTAACCCAACATTCTCTCTTAATTCTGATGTTTCCCTTCTGATACAACAGGATCTTAATTTTTGAGAACTTAAATAGTGGGTGATTTCAAATTTTTAAAAAATAATTAAGTAGCAACGGAAGTGCTACATATTTTTCCACAGTGAAAGGCTTACTGCCTCAGGCTGTAGCTTGTCAAATTTGTGTTTGCACTGCCCTTGTAGATTAAAAAAAAAAATGAAGCCTCATTCTTAATATACGTTTATTATAGCCATTCAGATATTTTCTGATTAAAGACCTGATGTCAAAAAAACCCCACTTAGTCTGAATCATGTTCAGTTCATCAGTTCTACACACTGGACAGCTGCTACCCTCATCTATGAGCTGCACAATAGCAGAGTTTAGAGATGCCTAGATTCTCAACAGCAGTTCAACAATCAGCCAAAGCCCTGAGTTTTGCTCACTGAGCAACTCATTCTTTCTGGAAAAAGTAAAATTAAAAGCCTCCATTTAACTTGCTCTTAATTGACTATTTTGGGCACTCTGCTTCATGCCCCTTTAAATTTATTTCCACTGGTTTGAACTTCAGAGTCTTTTTCCCAATATGGCAGAGTTTCTCTTAAAATCCCAGAACCTCCCCATGGAAATAAGCAGCCTGGTTTCAGCTGTTTGTGATTGTTTCTGTCCCAGGTTGACAAAGTCCAGTCACAGCTCACTACCCTTGGTGCTAGGCGCCCTAGGTCACACCAATTTGAGCATGATTTCTTGGTGTCAGGAAAAATCTGAACAGGTTGTTAGGAACACGCTACAGACACAAGCTATCTGTTCTCCAAGAAGATAATGAAATTTAACAGTAGTCAGTAGCGCACAAAAGGCAGGACAGGTAAATCAGTTGCAGATTCAGATGGTAGCCACTGTTAGTAAAGTTTGTTGGAAACACCTCAGCCAGCCTAGTCCCTTTTCCCTGGCAAAAGTATTGGCACATGCCCTCCTCCAGGATGAACTCCTTGCCATTGCATACCTGCAAATTATGGTTTGTTCTTTTCATTTATGCCTTTTAAATGTGGTAAAATATATTTCCTTACCTTATTCCCTGGTTTCCCAGGAAGTCCTGGCACCCCACTCTTTCCTTCGAGGCCTGATGGACCTATATCTCCCTTAAAGACAAATAAATAATTTTATCTTTGTAGATCAATAAATGCTTTATTCTGTAAAATGGGTCTGACAGTGTATTAAAATACTAATGATGTACAATATTTTTGCTCAAATAAACATTGCTATTCCCTGTAAATTAAATATTCTACAGAGCCAGTAATGTTTTCTACTCATAAAACCTATAGCAAATATTTTAGACTTCTATCCAAGCACCCTACCTGCTTCTTAAATCTTGTTTTTTATATTAAATAAATTTACATTTATTCAGTGAGTAAAACCATGATTAACTGCTGTTTGTTATTCTGTGCACAACGACAACATGATACAAATGCAATTTACTTGCAAAGTCAAACATCTGGAATTTAAGGAATAGTCAGCTAAAAATGCCAAAATGGAGCTGTTGACTGGAAACTAACACCGCATTGGTTGTACAAACTGCTTTTGGCATTACTTTTAAGACTTGCCACTAAGAGTTGAAACTATTCATAGGAACTAGTCCTGCCAAGTACTTCTTCCATGATTCTGGGAAAAATCACCATAAACAAGATGTCTAGGGCATCTTACCTGAGGTTTTGGAAGCCCTACTTAAATCATTAAGGACATGGTATACAGTCTTCAAAACGTTAGCTGAGTCAAAGCTTTAAGTGTTTAACAACTCTTCTACTGTAGGCAGTATGACCACCGCTGTTTTTGCAAATCATGGCAGAGGAACAGAGATAGTAACATTTCTAATAGCCTTGGAAAAACCTCACTAGCCTAGAAAAGATGGGGCAAAACTCTGTTCCAGTTACAGCTGCAGTAAAGATATGGCTGAGAAAGAGTGGGAGCTCTAGCGCAGCATATCAAGTTTAAAAGTTAAAACTGTGAAATTAAGTGGATATCTGTCACTGAAATTCCTTCTTATTTTGATCATAGTCAATTTATACCAAAAAATCTTCTACTTAGTTTATCAGCAACCTGTAAAAGAATTAGAAGACCCTGTAAGGAGCAATTCAAAATAAAAGCAGACTCACTTTAAGTCCTCGTACGCCAATTCCTGGAAGTCCTGGCTCTCCTTTTTGTCCAGGGTCACCTGGTTGGCCCTAGTAACATAAAGTCTTTCGTTTAACAGAGGAACACAATTTAACTTCATTTATTACTGGCAATATTTCACTAACTGCTTTACGTATAAAAGTGGACTTGATGATCTTTATGGGTCCCTTCCAATCTGGGATATTCTAAAATACTATGATACTAAGTGGTCAAGTTTTCAGCCAAGCAGTTTTCTTAAAAAACCCCAGTAACTTGTAAGACTGCATCTATTTTGTTTAACCTTGCAGTGAGCAGAAAGTCCAAGTGAATAATTCCAACTTTCTCCTCTTTGTTTTATTACATTTTATTTTTTACTTTATACCACTATATCATAAATTCTTTGGTCACTGATTGAAAAGTTAGTCCAAATAAGGAAAAATCAGAATTTCTGTTTAAAAGAAAGTTTTACCCTCACAATTCTTCCTTCCAGTAGTTCTAAAGCAGTCAAAGAATTAGAAATTCCACTCTTCAATTTTGCTTTTTAAAATAGTTTTACACACTAGGAAGATTTTCCTCATACATAGCATGTTTCAAAGCTACTTATTTTTCCCTATGTGAATATTAAGCATTGCTGCTTTAACTGCTACTTGCATGCCAAAGTAATGCCCAGAAGAAAATGACAGTATTTCTCCCTGCTTGTGCAAGAGTGACTAATGTCTTCCTTTTGTAAACCATGGTGATTACAAAGCATGCTTCTGCTTTACAATTCAGCAGTTTATCCCGCTTGCTCTCCTAAGTATTTCATCAACTCCCTTTTTCTCCTCTTACAGTGCTCACATGACACTGTGTTGCTAGAGGCTTGGGCTTTGACAGCAGGAATTGCTTACCCCACTTCTCTGTTCTCTTCCTACTTTCTGTCTTCTGTGATGCAGTGTCAGTTACTTAGTACTCTTAAGCTCTTTTTTCTCCCCTAGTGTTTCTGTCTTTGGTTTTGGTTCTTTCTCCTGACAACCATGGAAGGCTGCACGACAGGCTGAAGGAACAGTGGGACTAGACTTAAGTCTCAAAACTACTGCTGGCTTACAGCTGTGTTGTTTGGTAAAATGCTTTACCTGAACACAATGTGTATGTGGCACCATACTCATTTGATATAAACATGCATGAAAGATACTCTGTTTATAAATTTGTCTTCATTTAGAACTTAAAATCCACACCCACAAAGGTTAAGGGCTGGACGCTAAGCAGAAGCCATATGGTCCATTTGGGGAACACCTTGATAACATGGGTGGCTTTCCCCCAAAGCTTTAAAAGTGAAGTTATCTCCAATGAAGAGTTACATGTTCATCTCATCAAACGCACTCTTGAAAAGACTGGCTAAGATACGTTGCTTATTGCTTTTTGCCAGTGCTATTTTTAAAAAAATATTGTCTGAATCATTACCTTTGGACCTGGCAGACCAAAACCTTTAGATCCTTTTGCCCCAGGGTTTCCTTGTGGACCCTGTATACCCTACAAAGCAAAAATAAATGAGTGAGTTAGTGCATTACACTCTTCCACATACGAAATTCACCACATGCCTATCTTTCAGCTAATAACGATTTTATCTTTTCTTTAAAAGAAAACAATTTGCTTGTCTGTCTTCAGGCTTAGTTCTGAGATCTTAATTCCTTGAAACTATCCCGTGGATTTCAGTGACGTATCCAAGTGTAATGACGATTACTGCTTATGGAGAAAACAAAACAAATGGGAAGTGTCTCAGTATCTGCATCTAAGCCCTGATTCACTGGGAGAGTAGGGCAGCAGCATGAACTCTTACCTTCTTTCAAAAAAAACCCAAAAAACAAAAACCAAAACCCAAAAGATCTTCTGGGATGTTTCATTTTTTTGTGTATCCAACTATTTAAGACTGAGTTCAAGTTTCAAAGTGCTTGAAATTTCTAAGTGGTGGATTCTTACCTTGTGACTCTCTTACCTATAATATGGCATCATCCAAGCAATGCATCTGATTTATCTCCTATGCAAATTATCATGCAGATTAGACCAAATTTCTGTTTGCTTGATTCTAAGACCATTCAAATCGGTTGGAATCACATTTCCAAGCTTTGCCTAGAGACTAGTTTGATACTTTTTAAAATGAAACATCACTGTGAGATTTGTAATGTCTTCACATCAAAATTAGAGCGCTGATAAAAGTATAAAATGAAAACTGCACACAATGCTCATTACATGTCTAATTAATGTAGTTACCTGGCTTCCTGGACTGCCTATTCCTGGTGGTCCTGCTGGGCCCTGTGGTCCCACTTGTCCTTGTTCACCCTATACAAAAAATATTCCCAAGAGCTAAATTGCAATAGTCCATGCTAGATGATTAACATATTTAAACTAAACACAGAGCAACAGTCCCCAGGCTGTATTATCTTGAAGTTTGTTGCTTCTATTTGAGTTAAATGTGTTTGGAATACCTAAAAGTCTGCCTATGGCAACTGATCTAAAAAAAATAATACCCCTTCGTACCTACAAACTCTATCTGATTTATAACATTAGATGATGACAGCCATAACTTTACTATTAGAAGGATCCATAGCTTATCTTTACATACTGAGATTAATTTTAAAGATTTTCTTGTATGGAAATATACACAGTTTCTTGCACAACACTCAGAAGAAAAACTTGCAAGTGTAAACAGGGCAGCTAGAGAGTATTTTTGAAAAATTTTTGTCAAGTGGTATTGTAATAGTATTGTACAGAACCTAGGGAAGGAATACAGGAATTATGGCAGAGGGAATTATGGGAATAGAGGAATATGGGGAGGTCATGCAGGTATTGGAAGTGGCACAGACCCATGAAGGTGTCAAGGATGTGGGACACCAGTCCCTAGAAACACAAAATAATTAAATTCACTTATGCCAGAAACACTTATTTACTGAAATGGTCACAGATGATCCTGTCCATCACTGTTTTTTTTCTATACAGACATGGGAATAAGATGGCTCATTCCTGTGCACATAACCAATCTTCCCCTAACTAAGGCCTCAAGCAATATGGTCTGACAAGTGCTCACCGAGTGTATCTCTCACGGACAGGCAGAATCAGACCACACCACACCACTTAGGTTGCTCTGAAGATCTCGGAGAGCTACTTGACTGGACAGTGAGATGAGCAAGTTCAAGTTAAACTTCCCACATCCATGAGAATTTCCCACATTCTCTGCTGTCAATGAGTTTGGATGGGAGTACTGTCCTCTCCTCACTGAAGCTGAGTGTCAGGCAGCAAGGAGAGCAGGAGTTGTGGGGACAAAAGGGAAGAAAAACAACAGGGAATAGGAGGAGGGCTATGGCACTAAATCATGAGCAGGAAGATCTGGAATAACTGCCTTTGCTCTATAGGACATCTGGGCATGTTTCATCAGCCACTCTGGGAATGCACAAGACTTTTTTTTTTTTTACATTTAAAAAATATTTAAATAGAATTTAAATATATTTTAAATGCAGTATTTCTGCATTAAATTTAGGAGGAAAAAAGTCCATTTCTTCCCTCATAATCCTAGCTGCATAGAATACAGTCCTTAGTGCTCAGTTAACAGTAACAGGCTTAACTACTTGCACAGATGAGTGCAGCCTATGGAGCTGCATGCAATGGTGTAAAACATACCTTCGTGTTGTTGTGATACTGTATGAATAGTTTATCAATAATTTACTATAAATATAATTATCAATACAATTAGAACAATACAATTGTATCACTACAATTAGAACAAGTGCCTCACCTTGTCACCTTTGATTTGTTGACCTGGTGGTCCAGGAAGACCCACTACACCGTCAGAGCCTTTTTCACCCTACAAATATGACAGTTTTGCATATTTATAAAGAATACCATCCTAGACAAACTGGTCATCACAATGCAGATAATGAGGAGAAAAGTATTCTTTCACAAGCAAACAAGAAAAACAGTCAATGAAATTATCAGTATCAGAAGAAAGTGATTCAATTACAGTTCATAACATGCTTCATCCACATTCATTATGTTGTTGACCACAGGACTTCGAAAGGAGAAAAAGAAATACTAGGAAGAAGGAAGCTACATTCTGAAAATGCAA
The DNA here is from genome assembly GCA_027574665.1 of Rhynochetos jubatus. Taxonomy (NCBI): domain Eukaryota; kingdom Metazoa; phylum Chordata; class Aves; order Eurypygiformes; family Rhynochetidae; genus Rhynochetos; species Rhynochetos jubatus. The sequence goes on from CM050653.1 coordinate 27,516,581, forward strand.
TAATATACTTATTAGTCAGAGAGAGCAGTTCAGAACCTGGTGCAAGGACATGACTAACATCTTTTCCATAAAAGGAAGAAAAATCTTCTTTGTGTAGTAGCTCAAGGTTCTAAAGAATCTTGAGGCTGTTAAAAACGAGGGATACATTTTGATGGGAAGCCTAGTTGTGATTTAATCATAAATCTTTTCTTTTTTGTACTTATTTTTAAAAACCAGGAATGTTCACATGTATTAACCTAGCAAGTGCCCTTTCTGGCACTTAACTATCCATAGAGACTCATACAACACATATTCTAGTTTCCCAAAATGGTAAGACGGAATGAAAACATTCTGTTTCTGAAAGTTTTCTTCCAACAGAGAACATAAATAAGAAGTCATTCAGAAGACAATTTATTTCATTAATGCTACCAAAATAAGGGAACAGAGCACTGGAACAGGCTGCCCAGGGAGGTGGTGGAGTCTCTTTCCCTGTAGACTTTCAAAACCCACCTGGACTTGTTCCTGTGTGATCTACTCTAGGTGATCCTGCTCTGGCAGGGGGGTTGGACAAGGTGATCTCTAGAGGTCCCTTCCAACCCCTTCCACTCTGTGAATCTTATTAAACATACAAATAAGAGAATCATTAACTTACTACTCTTAGAAGGACAGTCCAATTTTTTGTAATAAATTATCTTGATAGAGTTTCTGAATTTGGATGGATATTCAGAGAGCACAGTGATTCAGAAGACCAAGATCCATCAGCTGACATTTTGTACCACTGTAACGACTAGTGATCTTACATAACTTAGACACTACCACAGATTTGGCCCACAACGTTAAAAAAAAAAAAAAAGAATTTCCATAAAATTACCTTTTGGCCTTGAATGCCCTCTCCCGGTATACCTCTCTCACCTGGAAGACCATCAGGGCCACGTGGTCCCTGCAAGAAAAAAAAATATATTCAGACTATATTCCATTTTTATTGACATTTTGTCTAACTTGCTAATACAGGTTGCAACTCATATGAGACTGGTAAATACAAACGGTTCAGAAACCGCTGGATGAGCCCAGGCAATTAGATGAATGGAGGACTCTAGATTAGAATAAGATAATGTTGAAATTATGTGAATTACATAATTAATGATGAAAGATTGTACCCTTAAAATCTACATGAGCCTGTAGATTAATTAATGAGAAATATATTTACCGTTGTGAAATGTATTGCCTATAATTTCATGTAATTTCATGATTTCATAATGAAAATCATTAATTTGAACACAGTTTTGTCATACAAAGTGGTAGGTTAAACATCCAAAATTAAAGAATGTCATTTTTGTTTTAAACAAGTACAGAATTAATTATTTTTGTAACACTTTCTGTTCTTCCACAAAATTCAACTACCTTTTATTATTTAAAGCTAATTAAGTTTTTAGAGTTTATCTTGATTAAATTAAAAGCTTCTACATTTTTTGTGTGAAAAATAGTCTTTTACAATCACAGAGTGACTTTCAAAAATAGTATTAGAATGAATCTAACACCCATCCACATTCGTGGCTCCTTAATTAAAAATCCCTGAGATTTTTAATGAAATACACAAGAAAACCAAACATTGTATACTCTGTCCACCAAGAAGAAAAAACAGCCAGTGAGCACTAACTCAGCATTACACAAAGCTTGCTAAAGTTCCATAATTCAGAAGATAAAGGTATAATTAAAAACACATAATTTGGGTCTTTGTTTTTGATGCAAGCCAACTTACACACTGGAGTTGAGGAATGTGTCAGCTCTTAGATTTTCATCTTCTTAAAATTTGATGTTAGGCAATTTTAAAAGATTGTCCTCAACTCAAACAACTAGGGGTACATCTATTATTATGAGGATACTAATAAACTTAGTATGGACTTTTTATTAGTCTACGGTATTTAGTGGAGGGTGTCCCTGCCCATGGCAGGGGGGTTGGAACTAGATGATCTCTAAGGTCCCTTCCAACCCAAACCATTCTATGATTCTGTTATATACAACTCTGTATCTTTCTGAAAACTGGATACTGCAATCCTGCTCACATGGACTAAGCAATTTTTTATTTCCCCAAAATGTGTTTGGACATGGCTTTATTCTACCTGGGCAAGCCACGTGCAATTACTGCCACCATATTGGGCTGGCATAGTCATACACATTTCTGCTGCTCCAGACAAGTTACAGGGTGGTTGATGACATCAGCAGCCAATACAGCTGCTGTCAACCAGACTTATTTTATTATACACTCAGACTTATTGTATTTCCACTTCCAATGCATATATCACTGACTTACAGGTAATCCTGGCTCAGAAATTCCAGGTGGTCCTGGCAATCCCATTTTACCTTCTTGACCTCTAGCACCCTTGCGAAAAAGAATATTAGAAAGTTCAGTCCGATTTCAACTTGATACTTCTGAAAAGCATAATATTTACATATAGATAGATAACAATGATTTCACCAGAAAAGTCCGAAATCAAATGTGTAACTTCTGATGTAAAACAAAGCATAAATAACAGTTCAGAAACACCTGAAAGTACCTTTCCATAAATACCTTTCAAGCACTAGACCACATTCCCACCCTCATGCCAACAGTAAAGAAGTGTTACCACTTTGCATAGGGGTAACTGCTTAAAAGTGCAGGACCTGAGAGATGACAGGGATAACGGAGCAAAGTCAAGTTAAATTTTGTTGCAGTACAACCCAACCATGAAGCAAGAATGCTTAGGTGTGAGGAATCCTCACCATAGTCCCTGTCTAGGCATTCAAACTGAATTGAAGCCTGCTTCAGTGGGATCTGGGAATGCATGGGAACTCCAGGACCAGCATAGTTTCTTTAGCTTCTGTTTATAAGGTGTCATAATCTTCACAATTCTTCCATTTTACTAAGGATTATGTGCTTCAAGTATAAGAGCACAAGGGATTTTTATCTCTTTCCGGAGTAGTACAGAGACTGGGAGTGATATTCCTTCTCCATAAACAATTTTCCTCTCTGGAATAGTGTTGCCCCTTTTACATGGCAAACAGTTTCTGAGCTATATAAACCCTCTCTATGTTCTGGGGTGAGCCCTACTGCACAGAAAATATGCAGGAGTTCAACAGATGTACAAATTGGAGCAGTGGAAGCAAAAAATGTGCAAATATTTTAGACACTGGCACTTGACTCCAAAAACCAGGGAAAAAATAGCATAAAGCAACACCAGACTTAGCAGCCAGAAGAACTAGGGTAAGATCTAGTTCTGATCAATTTAGACTTCTTGTTTGAGTCTGAGCTGTAGGTCTCTGACAAAACTTTCATAAACCAAGTATGTTTCCTATGTAGATGCTTTTGCAGTTTTTCAAAAGGAGATTTGGCTGGCCAGCATAGGCAGACGTGACATTTCCAAATTAGCAAGACTGTATTCTACCTGCTAATATTTTGCAATAAAATAATATGGAAGAATTAAATGCTGCAGGAGAGAGAGAATTTTACAACCTGTAAGAATGTATGTTCCCTAGTGAAGAAATAACAAGGCAAAACTATCACTTGACTATGTATCACAGTGACTGAGCTGTATTTCCATGCCTTGAAGTATAGTTTACTCATTAAAGAAAGTACCTGCTAGTGCTTGAAACGATCCCACATACTTAACCCCCATTTAAATGGCATTATTTCTAATTTCCATTATATCAATGGGATCATAATAAAACCTTGCTGGAAAGGCATGTCTGTTATCTCCATCCTAGGCAAATACAAAACCCTGTATCATTTTTACATGTAGGTGATAAGAGTTTCACTTTGATAAAACAATAGATGAGGGATTTCATCCAAAAAATAACGGCCAACAGTTAGCGCTTTCACAGACATATTACTGAGAGTTACCTTGGGTCCTGGCTCTCCAATACCAGGAAGTCCTGGAGGACCATAGGGACCTAAATGGCCTTGCTCTCCCTAAAGGAAAAAAAGTAGAAAGAAACTATTAATGCAAATAGAATCTTAATCAAATTCCCCCAGTGTGTCCTTCCGCAGCCTCATTTAGGGCTACAGAAAAAATTGCTTCTGCATATCATGATTGCTGTTCCTAGTGCTACGTTTGAAGGCAGATCCTAATTCTCTTGTGCGTTTAATGTGTTTCTCACAAGGCCAACATAACCACATGATAAAAAAGCCTTTAAAAAGGTTTTTTATTAAAACATGTTTATTTTCTGGGGAGATATTAATATCTGGGGGTTTGAAATTTTGCATATACTGAGAAATTTCATATGCTGAGTTCTGAAACCTTCCAATGAGATTTTTGCACTTGAGAGGTCAATCGAAGTGTAAAAAAACAACTTCAAAGCCAGGTATTTCTCCAGAAATCCACCAGTTGGTAATCTGCCAAAGAAGGAACCTAAGATGCAGGAATGTGAATATACAGTAAAAGCAAATAAACAGATTATTCTTGAAGCTTAATTTCTGATAACTATGCACTTGGAGTGCTTTTACTGCAGCTTTAAACCTAGAATAAAGTGGAACTTGATTCCCAGCCTTAAATTCATTCCATTACAGGACAGCACGATAACTTGAAGAGCAGCTATGAAATTTAGTGATTATTCAAAATCCAAGATTTCAAAGTACACCTTCATAATCTAATATATTCATCCAGCATCAATAGAAGATAAGTCTTAGAGGAAAATCAGAGAAAGCTGGTATAACCCAGCAGAATAGCTCATCTATCTCCACATAGCACACTGATAGGGTATTAGCAACACTGACATTGCTTTCATGTGGATTCTGTGCATGTTGCTGTTGCCAAAATACAGAATGTAGCGAAGTAGTTTACTGTATTCCTAGGTAGACCTTATTGTTTGCATTTCCTAATAATATTTTCATGAGGCCTTTTGACCAGAGTCACAACACAGTTGACATGTTTCCAGATTATTGTAAATTATGCATTTTTACTGATATAAAGACAATCAGAAATTGGTCCTTTTTTGTTCATGGAAGTTTTTTTCCTCCTGTGTTTGTTTTGAAACTGATCAAACAACAACAAATTCCTCAAATGGCCCATCGTCTAGGTTTCTAGTTCCTTCATGGGATTAACTTGGCATTGAACAAAATGTCCTTTTAAAATCAGCTGATCAAACCCCATTTTTATTAAGTGTTTCCCATCAGCAGGAAATTTAGGGAAGGCCAAGAATAACAACCAAAGCTTGTACTTGTCTCCTTTTTAATTCTCTTTACAAACTCTGTTTTAAGTACTGTTGTCCTTTAAGCCAACATGTAGCTGAATTTCAGGGCTTTTGGGGCTGCTTCTGTTTAGACAAAAAGTCAGGGAAATATATAAGGAAATATTTTATACCATTTCTTTAGAAAATAATATATACTAAACCTAACATTTTCTGAAGGTCTTTATTGACTTAGAAGCTTCCATTTAATTTTCAATGGCAGTAATTTAGGCTACGGAATTTCATTCATGCCAAAAGGGCACAAACATCAAAGCATCAATGGAAGTCCAGCTTCTGACTGTGCATTGGTATGCACCAGTGCTGGCAGAACTGTACCAGCAAAGCCACAGTGCTGTAGTTACACACTCCCAGCCCTGTGGTGTGCTCTGCTTCTATGGCAAAATCATCCCCATGGGAGCTATACAACCAAAGCTGTTGTATTATGGTTTCAGCAGAAAGTTTGGCAAGCAAATTTCCATGCATAGACACGTAATTAAGGACAGAGATACTTCTGCCACTTTTAGCCAGTTGTGGTTCTTGCAAAGCTGGTAAAGATGCACAAAGCATGGGTTTTGGAAGGACATTAAGACAAGCACACCAGCCTTGTGCCTAAGATGCTTATAGGCTCCCTTAGCTCACCACCTTCAACAGTTCTCCCACATGACAGTGCTCTGTGTAGCTTTAGGGCCTGGAGACAGTGTGGTTAGGGATGGGCTTCCCCAGTCAAGAAAGAGGTGCCTCAGTGAGAAAGAAATAGGCACAGGCTGCTGTAAGGTCAAGCAGTGTGCTAAATATCAGCTGCTCAAATTCACAGTCCTCATTTCTTTTACACAGAAGGCAGTCCAGGATCCCTGTTCTGCCGTGATGTATTAGCACAGCCCACAGAATGAATGCAAAAGATATGTGAAGTTGAAAATATATGAAAAAATTTATCAGGTAAACATAATAATTCAACAGCGTGCACACCGCTATGTGTAAGAAGGCTACTCTGGGCACAGGAAACACCACTAAGCGTGTTGGCTGCATTTGTCAAAACAAAACCTCTGAAATTATGCAGGGACTTGTTCCATTCTAAAAAACAATGTTTGATTAATATGGGCTCATCTCTCAGCTGAAACAATAAACCAAACCCCTTTGTTGTGTTTGGAAAGTGTCTTCCAAATTTTTGGTCCTGTTGTCCAAATGGACGTTGCGTTTTGTATCTATTTCTGACAGCCCCTGACAGAACTTCCCAAGGACAGCAACGCTGAGGGATGCTTCCTACCCCAAACCATTCACTCCTTTGCGAGATCACACACATGACAGAGCTATACTAATACATGTGCTGCCTTGAATGCAGCTGGGAGTCCTGCTGAAGTTAATGTTTTTCCAAAAGCTCTTTTTTTTAAACCATGATAAAAACATTATAGTTTTCTTTCCAATGACTGGTGTCGTGTAACCTGCCTTGCAACAGCTGTACTAGTAGGTACTGGTGTAGGCAGCGTAAACAGCCCTTATGATAAAAAGCATGTAGGGTAGTATGAAAATTTTGGTCTGCTGAATGCCTCTCACTGATAGCAGAGGATGCCTGAATATTAATGGAGAAAGAAACCTCTCCTTCTACCAGAACATGCAAAACTTGGGAACTGAAACTATTCTATCTATTTTAAAGCCTGTATATTTCAAACTTCATATGACTATTAGTAGGCCTGGCTTTTATCTTCTATGGTCTTGGTGCTACAGGTAATGTGTAATTTGTTAAACCCATAAAGTACTGGCAATAATATCATTATCTCTACATGTAGAAGGAAAAGTGTGCTTTTCCAAGTAGCTTTTTTGTAATTATTTTCTTTGTCTAATGCTCTGCTCATTTTTTTTTTCTCCCCCTATTGTGATTTTCCTTCAGATGACATCTATTATCAGCTAGAGCAACAGGAAAGAAAATTACACTTCATCTGAGCTTAATATTTTTACATATTAAAACTGTATCACTTTAAGCTTGGAACATACCTAACAGTCTCCCTTCCAGTAGTTTGTTACGTTATGATGAGTACCAATTAGTGGCAATATAGATAATTTCTTTACTTTTAAGAAAGAACATATATACTGTAAGGAACACAAAGACTCTGTATTTCAGTCTATAATGCCATAATGATTAAGCTATAGTAAAAAAATAATATTTCAAATATACTTATTTTATCTTTAAACATTGGCAACAACAATGCAAGTAGATAAAGATATTTTAACAGATATTATTGATATTTTTTATTTCTAAGCTGGTTGAGGTAGCTAGGAATTATACTTCTTTAAAGGGAAATTGGATTTTTCAGTCTCCTGGGAAAGATGTAACTTGCCACATAAGTAAGGAAAGAATTTATAAGTCATCAGAGGAGAAGCAGCATCCCTTAGCAGTTCATTCTGGCACACATTTTCAGGGAAATATGTAATGATGGATTTTTCACAGGATTACTATGGGAATAACTGCCTTGAACACCCACGTTCAAACTTAACTGTTTCCTTAAAAGTCTGAATACACGTCTGTTCATACAACTTTAGATTATAATTCACTGCCTTACTGTGCATATGAAATTTTCCAGAAGCTCTTACTATAGCAGTGGCTTCTAAGAACATATTGTTTCCAGTCTTTCCATGAATATATAATGGTTTCTAGAAATGTGTGCTTTCTCTCTAGTAGCTGGTCTAAGAGTTTAAACAAACAAAGCCAATGTCACTTCTGAAATGAAAACCGTAAGTGCTCCCTGTTCATCACTTCATGAGTGGAACACAGGTCATGCCCACTTCCTGATTTTATGCCCCAATTTTATAATCCATAACCATATCATTTTGATTGTAAATCGTCCACTGAAATCTGCAAATAGTCAGTATTATTCCCCCCACTAACAAACACATTTTCAAAATTATGTTGAATATAAACATTCTTAGGGAACTTTACTGGTACTATTGTATAGACCACATTGTTGTTTGGGTTTTATTAATAAAAGTATTAGTTAAGCAATTTTAATAAATTAATGGAAACAAACAAAATGTCTACTATTTTGAATAAATTAATAGACATGTGCATGTTGAAAATTCATTTTTTATCTAACACCAAGAACACTAAAGGGAAGTGGACGTGCACATTTAACACTCTTGACCGTAATGGGGTACTTCAGCTTTGCAAAAATGTAAGCAGCAGAACCGTAGGGCTGAGAAGTTTGCTTGACCAAATTAAAGGGTATTATATCCATTCTTATAACTCTGTTTTCCAGAAAAAACATGGTGATTCCATTCTTTTTTTTGAAAGCAACAACTGATGTAACCCCCAAACCACCTATCAAACAGCCATCTAGCCAGTACCTGGCCATCTAGGCAGGAACATGGGATATTACTGGAGCAGAACCAAGAGCAGCATGAGTTTTCTCTTTGCCAGCTTTTTGTTCCTGGTACTTTGGTCTTTCTCTAAGTGAGATAGTGTCTTCTGGGTTTTTGGAAATGGTTGCATCAGCCAGCAAAATGGTATCATGGGCCATACTTGCATTCTTAGTGAGACAAGGAACACAAAATCTGAGTTCCTTGCTCCTACAAGCTGCAGTTTGACAACAATTGAGTGTCTCTACCTGAGACACAGGGTTATAAAATGCTGTTTTATAAATTCAATTAATTATTTGTGTGTGATAACAGAACTGTAAAATGTTTTCCTATGGGTTTTTTGTAATCTTCTTTGCACGTTTGAAAGCAGAATGAGGTATATGGTACACTGTGATTCAAGATTTGTTTTATGTTGCAATGCAGACAATACGTGGTGGTTCATGAAGCTGAATAATGCCTTAAAGTGAAACCAATGTCTAAAAGAATATAAAGCACAGCTGTGAATGGTATTTTTTCTTGGAATTTTAAGTTAGTGAGAGAGAGAAAATAATGTGGAATTTGGCTTTAACGATATCATTTTTCTTTTGTAAATTTAACATCTTTCTATTGAAACATTGACAATAGGCAATAGAGAGTCAGTAAAACAGAAAACAGACAAAATAATCCGGGTCCTTCACTTGGGACACGCTTGGGCAATGGGACCAAGATGACTGCTTCAGAAGACAGGAGATACACAGTGAAAATAGCCAGTTTCCAACTTCTAACTCTCAGTGAACTGTCCTGTTAGTCTCTAACATTTTTCTCTTAAATTTACTTTGTTTCATGCTGTGTTGCTGGTTTACTGCAACATGTAAGTTCAGCATTTGGTTAAATGGAAATATATTTAGTCAGTTAAATTAATAATAATGTACGACGGTTAACATGTATTTTTATTTTTATAGAAGCAGAGGTCAAATTTGTTGTTTTAAATGCTTCAGCCTCTTTATAGGGAAAGTTTGTATATATGGTAATAAAACTATTTAGATCTTTTTGAGATGTTATAACTTTGCAGAAATGCAAATAGAAAACATTTTTTAAAGTTTGCTTAATAGCACGAAGTGGTCTTAGTTAATGTCATGCTGAGTCGCACTCTGTGCAGGATATAGGCTGTTTGACATTCATACATGACTTAAGAGGGTGAAAGTAAAGTGATGAAGTTTGCTTGTATTGACTAATAACTGCTTAAAGAGGTTATTGAAGATAAGGACTGATTGTGAGATGCATCAGAAAGACTTTACAAGGTAAAGGACATGATTTAGCTCCATATGATCACTCTTAAACTTAGGTGCCTACATAGAAACAGGTTGTTTGAGTTCCTGTTGTAGTCAGTGGAAAGCTGTCAGTGCCGGCAGTGGGACTTGGAGAGAGATCCAATTAATTACTGGAGATGTGACAAGGCAGTATCATGAGAAGTGATGCGAGTATTGTGCAGTCAGAAAAACTTCACACTGATGCGTTAGCCAGCAGCTTAAGAGAGAATAAGAAAATGTGTATATAAGTGACAGAAGAAGTAAGGTATGAAAGTTCTTTTAAGTAATTTCTTGGGCAATGTTTCTGGACTCTTGCTTCAGACAAGTCAAATTAAATTAGTTGGAGTTGCAGTGTCACCAACTCTCCAGTTGGTGGCTGCCAGAGTCAATAGCATCCAGAAAACACACAGATGAGTGTCCCCAGCTGTGTCTGCCTCCTGGCACTGCAAAGCAACAGAACGAGTACAGCACCACCTTACAGAGGTGTGGGATGGACTAAGCTGGCCAGGCACATGAGCGAACCGTAGACTTCATAGGTGAGCCTATAAACATCTGTAGGCTGAGCTTGATGCAGAGTTTTTATTTTGAGAAACTGAATCTCTTCTTTCAAACCTCAACATGGAGAGCACTAACAATGAGTAAAAGTGTTTGGTAGCCGTGTTCTGCATTATGTCACATTGATACTACTGCCACGCAACTGCCTTTAGTTCTGCTAAACCGGGGTGAAGTCACTAGTTCAGCTCAAAAAGCAGAAAGTATTAGCATGGAAAGGCCACGGGTATAAGGAACTGCACTAAGAATAGACTTATTTATTTTATCCAAGGCAGTTATAAATAACTGCCACTTTTCAAACATATTGTATTATGTGTAATGAAAACTAATTTTAAAAGAGCAATTGAATAATCCTTCTGTAAGGACAAAAGAGATTGGAAAAACTGCTATATGTCTGAACCAAAAAAGACCTTGACCTTTACTAGCTGAATGGGTGTTTATTAAGCAGAAAACAACCACCGATTATCTGTTCTGATCATTAAAAAATTTTTCACTCATCTCAAATAATCTCCAAAATGCCAAAGGTTAGCTTTGGTGCTAGGTATGGACAAGAGTTAACCTCTAAATGTACTTACGTTTCTGCTATACTCCATAAGTATAATTACCTAAGTGTATTGATTAAACTTTTCTGGCAATATTTTTAATATGATAGATGTCTGAACCTGGAAAAACCTCAACTGTGGCAGAGCTGGAAGCTGGAAAAAGAGGGAATTTACTTTCTTATTCATACTTAAAATCTGCAGCTCAAGTATAACAACAGACCATAAATATTATACGCCGGTAGATGAATTCTAGAGAGCTGCATGTATTTTACAGACGTGTGTGTGAAGAGACTGACAGGAGGACAAACAACATCAGTTGTAACATAAATACAGTTAGCGCATAATAAACTTATCTGGTAGTACTATCTTGAACTCAGTGTGAAATGACATAAAAAAATTCACTGTCATTTGCTGTACTGAAGTTAAAGAGAGGCATTAGTCTCCCACCACATGTATGAATAGCTTCTTTCAGACCCATCCTCCTCCTTCTTTCCCCACTTCTGACATATTCTGTAGCAGCTTTCCTTATCAAGCATTTTGTTGAGAAGATGAAGAAATAAAAAGTATGAAAAAGCATTTGTCAGGAAGAGGAAAATCATGATGGATGCCAGTATTCCAAACCTTTTACCATTAACATTTCCCACATCTAAATTTATTTCTGTGAATCTTCAAATGAAACTGTTGCCTAAGAAACAAAATATGAGTGTTTAAATTGCTTTGTGTGAATTTAGTTGCCTTGTGTAACTTGGATACGGCATTGTATTAAACACGCTATCAATAATCCTGTGGTAGAAAGTCTTTGATATTAGACCCTACATTTTCAAACTGATACATGAAACATCTTTTTGTACTGAACAATGATGCTAATGGCTGTTCCATGGCCAAGACAACTGTATTCACATAAAGCAAGTTCTCAAAGGTTTGCAAACCAGAAGAACTGCCTAAATTAATCAGGTACTTTATCCAACTGATTTTGCTTGACAAGCTGTAGTCATTAACTCTAAATGATCTATCTGAAATATAACTGAGGCACAAATCATCAAATCTTACACCTCTACCAATTTCAAAGTTATCTTGAGTTTTTACAGTATATAAACAATTAAAAATTACTCTAAAGATTTTATAACCACCATCTAGAATTACATAAAATATTTAACCACAAGGCATTTTAGTAAGCGATATTAAAGAAGAAAATTCCCAAGTGATGACAGAAGCCAAAACACAGGTTCAGGTGATTTAAATTCCAAACTAAGTGCTGTGGCTCTAGGAATATCCTTGGTAGCACCCTACTGTGGCTCTACAAAATGCTCCCCCAATCTCTGATGGCTGGGCTTGGAGATCTAGATGGAGAACTGGCTGTATATGCCAATGAGAGAAAGCCTTCATAATATAACGACTCTGGGGTGCACCAAGCAGGTGATTTACATTATTGCTGTGCAAAGAATACCATTAACAAAAAACTACTGAGGAAAAAGGGTAGTAAGGATTCTACACAGAGTTTCTGCATCCTCTTTCCCTATATAAATAACATCTACACATACACAATACATCTTACCTTACGTCCTTGAATGCCTTTTGGGCCTGGCTCACCTGGAGGTCCACTGATACCCTACACAAAAGTCAAAGTATAGAATGATTTGTCTTTGAAGATGCACATAAACATTCTTTTGCATTTGGCCTGATGAGAGTACAGTAAAACGTATGATGTTAAGCTGTAAAGGACAAGAGCTTTCTGCATCATACCCTGTGAAGTGGCCATTAAATATTGTTAATATTCAATAACCAGTGCTGGCAGAAAGGATATCTTACTACTCCATGTGAATTGCATCTGCTTTATCTGAAGCTTTCTGTTCCTTTCTTCTCCTGCTCCTCACTTGGCCATATTTTCATATGAAGGGAAATGAAGGGAAAGCCCATTAAGTTTTTTAAGTGACTGGAGACAAAAAAAAAAATTCACAAGCTATCAAAAAAATACCACCACAAAATTACAGTTTATTGTAGTAAAAAATACTGTCTCAAATATACATAATGTTATGCTTACAAAAGACATACACTGGTCCAAATCTAAATGTATTGGCTTCATTGCTGACACAAAAATGTGCTCAAGAGCGTGTTCACTCCATTTCTTAAATACGATAAGCTACATGAAACACGTGACTATCCAAAAAGAAACAAAAATAATTCCTTTTAGCTACCATCATTAATAGCGGTAGTAAGTCCTTTAAAATACTGCATTTTGGCTCACAAACGGATATGAAAATTTTGGAATATCTGTGATTTTGTATATTGCGTGGATTTCCAGTCAGAAAAAAATATTAATTATTCTCTCCTTTCCTTTGGCAGCTTTTGCACAAAGCATGCAAAAAGGCAGTCACACACCTAAGTAACAGTTATATGACCACAAATCACTAGTGTTCCAAATTACAACTTTACAAACCAGGGAATAACTGTCCTGCAAGAGTACGGTGATGTCCCAAGTGCTGTATTGCGCACAAACTCAGAGTTCTATGGTCTTACTTCTTAGTTTATGCATTTTAATTGAGTACTATTTACTAAAAGGAATCTTGCAGTTCTGTTTGTTTCAAAAGAAGCAAACTCTACTTTATTCTTAGAATCTCAGTTTCATGTAAAGAAACAAAATATTTATTTAAAATTTCTTAGTACTTGAAAAGCATTTCCAAAAGAGACTTGGAAAAATCCCATTTTTAGAAGCTATTCTTCTCAAGGAAAAAATTATGAACATGATGTGAGATGGACAAATGCCTCAGCAGTAAAACAGCAATGCGCTTGAGGAAGGGTGTGATGACAGAAATACATAATATAATCTGTTAATATAAATAATTATACTAAGATAAATCATTCTCACGCTCATTGTATGCTATCTTCCCTTTTTAGTCATTAAGTTGGCTGTAGTTCCCACAGTAACCACTCTTAAAAGAGAGCTCTGAGGTTGGTGATCCCAAGTGGGCCACACACCTCTGCACAGTTTTAAGCAGCAGCAGCAGCAGCCAAGATTTTTTCTTTGAAAAGGATTTCCAAAAAGACAGATTTGCCAGTCTCTGCTGTTTTGGTGCTGAATACACCAAACATGCTGCTCTCCAGAGCTGACACGTTGTATGTAGAAGACACAGAACATAACGTGTTTTCTTTTCATTTGGTAGTTTTTAGTTCCCTTACCTGAGGTCCCCGAGGTCCTCTAGGGCCAAAAGGACCTTCCAAACCCTGAGAAAAAATAAGATTCAATTATCAGATTAGCAGAAAATTGCAATTATCTGCTTTAAAGTATTGAAAACCACAGTGCACATGTAATGACTCCTATCTCTGTTGAAGCACTTTCTATGGAGTTTCTTCTCTCTCTGTAGTACTGCTGTTTTCATTCTGTATTCAGTTATTATTCCATCCTCAATATTTGGCTAAAACACCTTTCACATACAACAAACATCATGGATGGCTATTAACATCTTAGCTATTGGATTAACTAGCTGTTATTTGCTACAGGTCCTTAAATTCAATTTCTTGGATTATATTAGATACAGAATTCTTTAAAAAATGCTGCAGTGCTTATACCATAGTAACTTCAGGTAACTTTGTCTCACTAACACAAACTGCTGACGTGTCACTAGCTCAGACCTGGCAGAATCATACTAATAGTTCACAAAAAACATTAAAAAATTCATCCAAAAAAGTAAAATGCTTTTTTTTTAATTCTATCAGCTGTCATTTCTCCATTCAATGAGTTCTTAACAATTACTCTCCACTGGAGGAGGGGAGGGGGATTTGTGAGGGCGAATCTGTGGTATTTTGCTAGCCAGAGTTAGACCACGACAACTGCCACTGTAGACTGTTCACAAATCTGTCTGCTGCACTGATTTTAATTCAGTCACCAGAATGAAGAAATTATATGGGATTTCACTTCCAGTTGACTAAATACTCAGTTATAATTTACTTCTAAAATAAATTTCAGCAAATAGCTTACTTGTCTTTTATTTCCCTTTCTTCTCTTCTAATTAGCTACATCTCCACACACAGAGGCACTGGCAGACTGATGCATTTTTCAATATGTCACATTTTGAACCTGTAATAGACTGGATGAATTTAGCAGGGATACCTACACAGCCACACCCCACTGACTGTCTTCCCCTAGAGGTCCAGATTCAGAATTTTTTAACAGTTCTCTACTCCCTGGCATTTGCTTCCAGGCCAAGCATCAGCCACCACAGAGAGCAGGTAACCCCATTCATTTGTAGCCCTTTGACAAAACCACACAAGCAATGAATGGCACAAACAACAATATACTGATGTGATAGCTACTTTTGGTAGAACACACACATGTGATTGGAGTCAGTTTTGATTTCGAAGCTGAACACAAACTTTCTGAATTTCAATAGCTTTTGAAGAAACTCAGATTCACAGCATCAAAACTGCTGCTTAAGTCAGCCTGATTAGTGAGATTGGGAAATGGCAGGGGAAAAACGGAACATTTTCAAATCAGACAGCACTACTGACAATTATGCTTCAATACCCATCCACACAGTTAAAGATACACCCCAGAATACTGAATTTATATTTGGCCATGTATGTTCTGTCCAGCATAGACGACTCTCATTAAAAAAAAAAAAAAAAAAAGGATCATTTTGTCCTGCATTTGTAAACGTGAAGCTCGGAATTCTGTAAGTGACGGTTCACTAGGTTCTTGAAGTCCATAATTCATTAGAACCTCGGATCCTCTGCAGATGTCAATTTTTTTTTTTTTTCATCACTGTCTTCAACAGAAATGAAACAAGCAAACTTCCAGCAGCCCTGGCATATGTTTTCTACATGCAGATTCCTTGGCTGCTTTGATTATGTTCTTTGCCAACATCTGAACAGCTTCCTTTTATCTCAGTAGGCATTCCACATAGCCTCATGCAACTTCTCACATATTGCCTGGACAAAGAAGTTATGATCTATCTTTATTCCTCAGAGAGATGCAACTCTTTCTGCTTTTGCATTGATATTTCAGCCTTTTCTGACTCACTTGCTGCCATTTTTAACCCCAGCATCTCACAAGATACACTCAGCCTTTGGATTTTTATTATAGTATAATGCCCTTTTTTTCTCTGCAACAAATCCTGCTACTATGAATATTTCCTATTTCCAGCCTGAAATTCATCATTTACATAACAGGTTTCAGGATCCACAAACGTCTCAAGTTGTTTTTTGATAAAGGTAAGCATAATATGGATGGTAAAACTGAAGAAATGTGCTTTAATAGAATGATCAATGGCATTGCAACCTAGTTGGTAGTACCTGACAACTCTAACTCTAAATCAGTGGTTTGTCGTACTCATACAAACTTGCTTACATGAACTCAAGATACAGGATTATCTCACTCAGGAGTACATCATCCTTCCTTCTTTCAGAGTGTAAAAACCAGGTCAAAAATCTATATTAACTTGTATCACTGCTGCACTTCATGTCAAAAGGAGGACTAGATGGAAGTGTGAATGCATGTCCACATAGATGGGCAGGTAGACCTAAAAGTTGTGTAAGAACCTGCCTCTATTGTAATATAAACTTTATGCACTTGAATTATAATTAACATTTTACAGAAAAAAATATCTGGTGAACTCTGCAACACACTCACAGTCCTTTGTAAGCAGGGCTTAGCATTGGTCAGGATAGGGTTTTTTGGGTGAGTGACTACATTTCTTCTGCAAAATGGAAAAAAAGAATACTATGAACTGTGGGTTCAGATTCTACAAATCTTATTTCTACTATGAATGTATCTCTCCTACCAGGGAATTATAAGATGCTTCAAATTTACAATAATTTTTACAAGCTATGCTTATGAGTATGCTACATGATTTTCTAGTATCTTCATCAGTGAGAAACAGTTCAAATAAAAATTATACTTACTCTTTCCCCTTTTATTCCTGGCGATCCACATTCTCCTCTGTCACCCTTTATACGAAATCAAAAGGTTAACAGCTAAGCAAGTGATTTCACTACATGCATTAAAGAATGTGCAAGCACTTCAGTAGCACAAGTTTCGTAGATTCTGAGGACCCGAAAGTGGCATCATTATATATGATCTGTAGAAGATATGGTCCGCTCTGCTCAAGATAGATACCTTTTCTCTTTGAGAATGCCTACAAAATTTCCAACCTACATCATAAGAGGATAATATATTTAACATCTAGTAAGTTTTGTTCTATTTTTCCACCTTGCTGTACCGCCTTCAGAGATCCTCTCTATATTCTGATTTCATCAGCCATGTTTGAGATCCTGAATAACAATAGTGAGATTGTACAAATGGAATAAAGAGAATTACTAATGTGTTCCACTGATGATTTAACGTATCAATAGGCACATGAAAAGTAGACATATGAGGCTACTTTTCCTATTTCCATGAAATGTTTCCATAAAACTGACTGAAGCCTTTTTCTAATGAATGCAAAGATTCAGAAAGGCACTGCTGTTATTAACAATCCTCATCAGGAGTGAAGTGTCCAAACCAAGCAAAATCAAAACAGGACTATCTCTGTTTCTGTTATGATGGTCCAGTTTGCAACGTAAATTTTGACTCTAGAATCTTGCAAGTTATTGAAGTGTATAATTTTTTAGCTTCTTGGAGAGACTTGAGATCTTTTTTGACCAAACATTAGCCTTTGCAAGTTATACTTAACTTAAAATTAAACTTCCTTGTGGTAAGGTCTTTAAAATCAAATGATGGCTACATCTATTCATGCCTGTAGTAAATAACTTCACATTCTTTCTATTTAACCTCTTATCCAACCCTCACCTTTCTTTTTCTTCCAGCAGCTTTATTTGTGGTTTTGACTTTTTTTTTTATATACCTAGATTCCTTTTTTTTAATATTTTTTTTAGTTCCAACAAGCCAGTCTGCAAACATTTACATAAACGATGAATGTACTTCTAGGGATTGCATTAGGAGCTCTCATGACAAAAAGACAACAGGCTCTTCTTCCCATTCTTTCACATACACTGTCAGCAAGTGACAATTTATGTTCAGACTACTTCTGTAAAAATCTTACCTTGTCTCCCTTGTAGCCAGGAGCTCCCTATTCAAAAGTTTAAAAAAACAAAAAGGTAAAAAAAATCATCAAAGAGAAAGCAAAGGCAGAACATACTGCTAATATAAGTGGGAAAAAAACTCAGTAAAGAACTACAATTCAGAAGTTTATTCATAGCAATAAAATATCTCCATGGAATCATTTAACATAAAGTTCTCTGCAAATCTGGATGTGTATTTTTTCCTCATAAGATTAGTTTTAAATATGCCACTCATTTAAATGGGACTTTTAAACTGAATCGATCATATGCATGGAGTACTGTTATCTTTCTGCTGTGAATCGACAAGAATTCAAGCTGAGAAAGATCAGATGTCAGAAGCTACTGGAAGATGCTTTTAGTGATGACATTTTCAATTCTATCACATCAATACAAAATCATATCGCTTCAAAAGTTCCTTTTGTCAGTAGCATCCCAAGTCTATACTTAAGCACACGGTTAAACTTTTCTCTCAGTACAGATGCGTCTCTAAACACAAACTTAGTTTAGGTTCTCTAAATAAGTGAATAAAGTAGAGCTATGAAAAATGGAAAATGCATTTTCAGTTCAGCAGAACTAAACTGTGAATCAGTATCTGGAGGATAATCTAATAATAAAAGACCAAATATGAATTAGCACGGTAGTAGTCACATACCTCTTCACCTTTTTCTCCATGATCTCCTTTTTGAGCATCACCCTGTTGGAAGCAAATGAATACAACTGAAATATGTATTGCTCCCTCACTTATCACTATTACACTAAAACCAAGAACACTGTTTAAGGAGCAGAAGTTACTTTTGCTATTTACAAACATCCACACTTCTTCCTCCCACAATCAAGGACACACAGTTCCTGAACATGAACAGAAAACTCAACTACTCTTATTACATGACTGAAATTTTAGTCATCGGCACAAGTTTCTCTGCTCAAGAGGTTTGTGTACTGTTAGAAAGCTCTGTGGAGCTTAGAGAGCCTTCTGCTAGATTGAGAGACCTCTGCTGTCAGAGAAAAACTAGAACAATAGGCAGTGTTAACTTGGTAGCAGTTTAGTTTCAATTTTTTCTCTCTCACTTCTAAAGCAGCTAACTATAAACCTCTCACAGCAGCAGGCAATCTTTTAAATCACATTTTAACATACTTTCCCTTTAAATCAGATTTTAACATACTTTCCCTTTGCTATATTCACTTCTATGGCTTGAATAAGACTAGACAGAAATTTGCTTTAATTTTAAAAATTCACTTTACCTTGCTTCCTTTTGGTCCTGGCTCACCTTTTTCCCCTTTGTTACCATCACTTCCCTAAAACAAAGCAGGAAAATATTATTACTATTGTGAGGATAATATTCTCAAATTTCTCTAAGACTATATCTAGGGAGCAGGTCAAAATCATTCTGGAATAAACTTATGTAGAAACCCACACTGATTCAGGTATGGCATGTATGACACTACTTTCACTTAGCTAAAAAACCCTGGTATTGTAAGTTATCTATCTGTGATTTTTTTAAATCAATATTCAACCATAAATACATTTTCTACAGAGCACTTGAAAATTTAACCAGGAAAGTGTCACAAAAAACATACACAGTTCCTCCTCCCCATTTTTCAGTTTCCCACCACTACTGATCTTCTCTGCTTAAAAAAACCTATGCACAGACCAGCTTACTGTCAATATTCACCAGCCCCCAAAATAAAAAAAAATTACTACACCATTATTACTGTTTGAAGGATCATGAAGGTGGGGACTAGAAAGGTTGGTGTATATATAAAAATACCTTTATAATTGGTTACACCTAGTAATTTTGGCTAAAATAACTTAAAATTCTTGAGTCTTAAATTTTAAATTGGAAACAGGGGTGTTCCAGATGCATGCTGCCCAGAGCCAAGGGACTGGATGATAGGTCCTGCTGTCACAACCTGCTACACATATGGTTCACCAGTTGCTTAGTGTCTAGGGAGAAAGGCAAAACCTCCGTATCTGCCTTGGTTGTCTCAGGGGGAGCTATTAAGATACAAAGGGGATCAAAGAGGTCACACACTGTTTGAACTCTCACTTCCCTCTTTTCTACCAGAGCCAAGAAGGCGTTAGGTTGAAGTGTCATAAGAGAAGAGAGAGTGTTGAAGGCAGAGTTTTAGACCTTTCTTCATATATGCCATCACCCTCAATCTCTTGAACCTTTATCCCTTACACAAAGAGGCTGCTGGTGGAAGTAAACCTTTGTCTAATGGACCTTTCCTTCCCTGTTGCAAGACTCAAGAATAACTTTTTGATCTGGGCTTCAAAAACATGTACCTATTTATCCACAATATGTTATTGCTCAGTGATATAAGTGTATTTCCAAGATAGTTTGTGATTATGGATTGACTTTTTTCTGAGCTCTTATAACAGTTGCCTTTCATGGTGATATGCTATGATAGATCACTTCTTTTTGCAGTACATGTACAGCTAATGATGTCTTGCTTTTTACAGACATAGCAACCATTTAAAATACTGTGCAACACTGAATTTTAATCATTGAGATCAAATTCTGGAGGCTTTTCAAATGAATGCATACTTACAGAATCACCTTTTTCTCCTTTTACTCCCTTTTCAAAGCCACAGTTCTTCTGCATACACTAAAAGGTTAATAGAAACATAAGGAGAAGATTTTTTCAAATGTATTATTTCACATTTTTAAGGCAAAAACTCTTGGTTTTGCTTAGCCACAAACTAGAGAACACAGAAGTGGAACAACAGGAAATAAATTATCTTCTAATGCATAGAATTAATTCATACAAATCAACATTACACTCCTGCATAGCCCCATCAAAATCAGTTGCTTGATTCATTTATAACAAAACCAAGTAAATATGTTACTACTGTAACTACAAATGTTTAAGGTAGCATATACATAGTATTTAGTACTGTGAAATATTACATAATCTTTGCACAATTTCAACATTGCTATTGTTTTCTAATGAGAGCACTAATGAACTTGCATGTATTGTACTAGTCCTATTCCACTCTGGTAGGAAGAGTTTTTTATGTCTTACCCTTGGTACTACCCACTAATGAACAGAACTTGGAGATTTTTCAGGAGAAGGGATGGAAGAAATGGATCAAAGTTAAATAAAAGCAATTGTGGTTGGAAACTTTACTCAAGGAAGGAAGGTTGATTAATCCCAGAGTATCACTGCATTATAGAAGAATCAGACATCAGGAGATCTAGTATGAATAAGAGTAATCAAAACACACAAAACTCAAAAAACTTTACCTTCTTCTGAAGCAAGGCTTCCTGAAAAGAAAAGAAAAATATTACTTATATATGCATTTAATTTAACATGGTATTAATTTAACTACGTTTCTTCTATGGTTTACAGAATTTCCACAGTGAACGGTAAAGAACATGAACACCTTCACCCTTCCTCGCAGTGCTAAGAACCAATCTGTGGAACTACTTGTACGAAAAAGGGTTCTCCGGTAGGGTAGGGGGTTGCTTCATGTGAACCATAATGATCGGAAAACAAATGAGATGTAATGGGACAGCGACACAGAAAATATTAAGGAACAATGCTAACAAGGGGAATTTGAAAAGACTTGGAAGGCCTTACTATGAAAGGTCTTACTAACATGATATATAGGGGAAGGACCCTGATTTTATCAGCCTTATCCATGCAAACAAGTTACCTTCTTGTGCTGGTTTTAGTTGTGACAGAGTTAATTTTCTTCACAGTAGCTAGTATGAGGCTGTGTTTTGGATCTGTGCTGAGAAAAATATTGATAACACTCATGTTTTCAGTTGTTGCCCAGGAATGTTTATACCAATTCAAGGAGTCTTTCAGTTTCAGATACTGCACCTGTGTTCCCAGGTTCTTCACTGCATGAAGATGTTGATGTTGGGACACAGTCAAGACAGCTGACCCAAACTGACCAAAGTGGTATTTCAGTCCATAAAACATCATGCTCAGTATATAAGCTGGGGGTGGGTCAGGGGCCATGTTTGTTGGCTTTATCATTCACTCTGTTGCTCAGTGGCTCTCTTGCTCATCAGGGTTCATGCTGGCTCTGGTGCGAGCGAGCTCTTGGGCCCTCCAGCTCTGGCTCTCACTACTTGGGACCTGGCTGGGTATTGGTTGGTGGGTGGTGGGCAGCTGTGTAATATGCTTTATTTTCCATTACTTTCATTATATATTATTAGTAGTAGTTGTAGTATTATTTTCATTACATACATAATATTACATATTATACCAGGCCTCCAGCCAGGGTAAACCCACCACACATAATGCTCAGAGACACACTCCGTGCATTGGAAAATACCCTGTCTCTCCATCACCAAAATGCAGCTGAGCTATTATTGTCCAGCCACACTATTTCTTGGAGACCATCTAGGAAGCTCCCTATTTCCTGACTCCTCATGTAGCAGAAAAATGCACCACAAAAACATTCCTCAGGACAGCCCCATTCCATGAGATCTCAGGGAATAATTTTTCTCTTGCAAATATATATTTTCACAGTCACAAAACACAGACTTCTAACAAAATGAATTATTTCAGAAATGCCTTTCACTTTCCTTGTGTGAGATCTCTAGCCATGTGCTTTGCTGTACAATGTAATAATTTATTTTTACACATATCAACCAGCAAGTTTCCATTTCTGATTTTAAATTTTCCCTATTAGTTTTTTAACACCTTTAAGAGACTACAAAAATATTACATAAATTCTGTATGGATTACTCTTTAATTAAAACTATTGTGTTTTCTAATAATTATTTTCCCCTAAATTGACTTAATTTATTACTTGCAAAGTCTCCTCTTACTTAAAAATATTTTCTAGGATTTTAAATCTCAAACACTTCCTGGGCCATCCCAACACTTTTAGTATTATTGCTCAGAAGCGAGAATGGTCAAGTCCAGATGGCATCTCTCTCACAGAAAGACTTCTGTCTACTCTGAACTAAGAAATTAATTAAGCAGTATTCCCTATCTTTTCTTATGTGTCTTCAGCTGCTCTAGAAGGGCAGACAGCTGTGCCCTTAATTAATAAGTACCATGGCAGATTTGCAGTACTTTGGAAACCTGACCCCACTCAAGTCAATTAAAAGAATTCTATTGGTTTCAGCTAACTTTCTTGAAATTAATTCTTAAGCTCATAGTTCTTGATCTTCTCTGCTACCAACACTGCAGCCCAGCTCTTGCAGGTGTCCTCATGCTCTTTACAACCTTTCTGAATTTCCAAACCTGAGGCCAGCTCCAGCCCTGGTTCACCTGTAAATCTCTTCACTGCCTTTAGGACTTAGCTAACAAAGTTAAATGAAATCTGCAATGGGTAGACAAGTGTCAAGATTAACATCAGCTTTACTTACCAGTTCCAATGCTACATCAACTATCAGGTTCTCATCATCCAGGCATAAGACATATTTAGATGATGAATCACCAGATATCAGGCGCAATTTTTCTTGTTGGACATTTTTCTTAGAAAGGCCAATGGTAAAAAAATGTATTCCAAGACTCCTAGCTGCTGTGGCTATACCCTTAACATTAGGGCTGTTTGGATGATCAACACCATCAGTCATCAAAAAAGCCACTTTCAGACTTCTCTTACGACCTTCAGTTTTAAACAGCTGAGTGGCATTGGAAATTGCATAATAGGAGTAAGTGCCATGGCCAATAAAGCCCAGAGACTTGATTTTCTCTTTAAAAGTCTGCACATTTATCCAGGCTCTAAAGGGATGATCAATGCTGACTGTGCTGCTGAACTGCATACTTGCTAGTTTGACATTGTACTTCCGAGACTTAACTGGCTTCATCTGGAAAACCCTGTCAGTTAACTTTTGAACAAAATTCTTCTGTATATCAAACAACTGATTTTTGGCACTTTCTGAACTGTCCAAGATAAAGACTATATCAATGAGACATGTATCACCTGTAAGGGAACAAAAAAGTTAAATCTATGAATGATGGACACATCTGCACAACAGATTTCAGATAATTCTCTGAAACAATCCCAATCCTCAAATGATTTCACCAAGGATTCGTCTGTCTTTCCAGTAAAAATTCTAAGCATAAATTTCATTGTAAATGCCAAGATATTCTAGGAAGCCAATTAATGAAACAAATTAAATTTAATCCATACCAGTTAAATACAGTCAACAGACAAAAACCTTCAAATTAGGGTCTTGATGGGATTGTTTTAACATTTTAGTTGACTTCTTTCTATACAGAATTTTCCATATGCAATCTCAAACTAAAAATGAGGTTCCTTATCATTTATCTTGAGATATGCGTGTCAATGAAAATCATAGATCAAACTGGAGTCCACAATCAAGTAAATATCACCACAGTATTTTACAGGCCTGATAATCAAAATAAATAACATTTTATAAATGCGTATGTTAAGTTGTCAATTACTAGCTAATTATCCTGAAATATGTAGAGACATACAACATGGTCAATCAGAAATGTTACGAAAATGGTTTCACCTTCATTATTTTGCATGGGAGAATAAGAATTATTTCCTTTCTTTCTGTTTTGTCCACATACTGTCTGGTTTGTTGTCACAGCCAGAAGTAAAAAGCAAAAGAAAAAACGTTTTTTCCACATAGTGTCTTTGATCCCAAATTTGACAACTTTTCCTTCCTGCTAAAAGTAAAAAAACACCTGTGAATACTTCATTAATAGATGCAAATAAATACAGATACTTTACATACAGAATACACATTTGTGGGAAGCACAGTTCTAGAGACAACACATAAAAAAAACAATTATAAGAAATCACTGGGTAGGTGATTTAAGCATAGCAGTCAGTGGAATCCCAACTGTAGCTCACATGTATACTAGAACCTGTTTTATTAGAGAAGAAATATGGGTAGAACAAACTCAGTGCTTCCTTTTCTTTCTTAAAAAAGGCAGTACTCTCTTTACCTTTCATTTGAATAGCTAACAAAAAAGGGTAAAAGAAATTGTTACTAATGCATATTGTTATTAACATACTTTGCGATCAAACTTATTATATTAAATTAGCAGAAATATTATACAAAACATAGAACAGTTTGTTTCTAGAAATCCCTGACTGTTAGGAATAAGCAAAGATCTGGATGTTTTGGGATGCAGATCCATATGTTTGGAGCATCAGTATGAACAACTTATTCTTCTAAGAAACAGTGACTTAGTAATGAAATTCAATACATGAATGTATTATTAACGTTACATGGCTTTAACAGAATGTGTGCAATATTTTCCATAAAGAGAATATTCTATTATAATGACAATACACATTTCTAAAATGAACATCTCAACATTTAAGTCAGCAATTCAATGTATGTCTAGAGACAACTGAACTCCATTAAAACTGATTTACAAAAAATGATTGCAATTTACATAATTCACTTGAAAAGAGGATGTAGGAAGGATATGTAAATTTAATAAAAAAGATAATATATTAATGATATTTAAAGTCCATCAAGCAGTTACATATACAGAAACCACCAGTGCAGTCCTCTGAAAATAGGAAGGAAATAACTAAGTCTCTTACCTTTGTAGGCATTCAGAAAGTAAGCTGTGGATTGAATAAACTGTCAGTGCTGAAAGTATGTCCAGGAGGTCATACTGGAAAATATGTTTTGTTTACAAAAATAAAGCCATCTTTAAATAAATAGCCTATCCACTTGTAAATGGCTCTACCGTGCACCGAGATCCTGTAAGGTCCATTATTACTGTTTAGTTGGCCAAAGTTTAAATGAAGATAGTCAGGCACTTAGCCAGGGCTGAGTGGGAGACCAAGCCACTTTATTAAAGGCACAGTGTCAGTCTGGGAGCACAACCGTTTCTCCATTTTAAATAACTGAACTTTTACATTTAAAACCTCACTTCTAGACAATCTGCATCTTTACCCATCCCTCTGCCAGCCACACCTTTTTAGCTTGTCCATGTTAATGTTGCAGCACGGGCTAGATCAAAGATGTGTGATTAGTTGATTACCATTTGTAGGCTAGAACTGAATTCCGACCCAAGGCTTTATGAGTCTGCCAGGACCATGAGCATGTCTTGAGTAGCAACTGCATTAGCAATTAAAATAATAAATGTCAACTTAAAAAAATAATAATCCTGAGCTGTTTTTCTCAGAAATTCTTTGTGCTCTTTAAGTCCTCTGAACGGTCAGACATAGACGGGACATCTAAAAGGGGACTGTCATTTAAGTAGCTCTCAGCATGCTGCATGCAAATTATATTTGCTCTATCTAATGGCAGACTGCAGAGTAAATTGGGATGCTATGGTGTTTAAGTAAAAAATTGGGGTTAGAGAAAGTATGTCAATAGTAAGTCTCAGGGTACCATGACACGCCTTAAGGGAGTTTTGTGCTCAGTGAGAGGTCAGTGCCCAGCCTCTGGACAGGCACTGCTGATGAGGCACCTTGGTGGCAGGACAAAGTGGAGAGCTTCTTGGTATTGTGCTGCAGAAGGGAGGACTCAGGCTTCCTCACTTGGATGCACCACATCCCTGAACTGCAATTCAATTAAAGCATTGAAATGTATCAGCTGTAGACTGAAAAATTCAATTTGGGCATTGCAAAACCACATGATAAAAGATGCTGTTGAGTGAAGCAGATTTTTTGACAGAGGTCCAATCTTTCATCAAAAATTTAAGATTGAAAATTTATAAACAGCTTTTTATTAACCTCCAACTATACTGAATAGCTTTAAAAAATTCTGCCTAAACGTTAAGTTCCAATCTTTAACTTTTCTCAAGACAGATCACCTTAGTAGCTTATGTCTTGGACTCAGTATCTAATTCTGTAGGACAGTAATGTCCATTCATTGCTTTTCTGGGTTTACAAACCCAAAGACCGTTTGATCTTTTTGTTTCAGCACCTGATGGAAATCTCACAGTGAAATGAAAACCTCTTATTACCCATAAGACACGCTTTCAGCATGGCAAGTAGTGGGCGAAGCTTAGGATAGTTGTCTTACAAAAAAAATATGAATGTTGAGTCTCTGCATTCTCTGCAATTTCTGCTTTTTTGGTTTTGTAGGAAAAGCATATCTGAAAGATGAAAAGGAAAAGACAGAGTATATAGAAGTTCTAAACTTTGATTTTGATATGGCAGATTTAATCAGGTTATTTAATACAGTGAACACCATGTTTATCAACTGCCATTGGTATTTCTTCCTTGAAGGCATTCAACTTTCAGAAAGTGTTAGAGCACATCTGTTTATTCTGCTTCAAGCATAGCTCTTTAAAGCATGTCCCTTAGAAAGCTATTAGAACACAACATGCTAGAGTGCCAATACTTGCTCTCAGAGAATTCCCAGTCTTCTGCTGAAGAAATGTCACTGATGATTTGCTATGATCCAGATTTTGTTATGTGTAATATGGAGAACAGAAAGAAAAAGAGACTTAAGTATAAATCAAATTAATAACTTTAATGTTACTTCACATGATAAATTAAAAACACAAAATGGAAAATATTAAAGCTATTTAGCAATTCCCAGAGCCTGAAGCAACAAGAAGGATTTCTGTAAGCACACAAGTGGCAAAGACTGGTCTTCTGTGATTATAAATCCACTGAACAATGCCTGCAGCAGTCTATCTATGACACCCATATAGAACCAAAGCTCTTAAAATGAATGGGGGATATTTTCCCTTGGCAGACTAAACAAGGTGGGGAAAACTTTTTTCCCTCCTGCAGAATCCTGGGAGCCTCTTTTCTAATGTAAATGGATTTCAAGCACTCAGCCTTTGAGTTCTTTGGCTACTTTCTACCAAATTTACAACAGAGATACTGAGGTTGTACTCCTTTAATAAGAAACAGGAGCTGTGCAGTGAATGCAGCACTTGGTGGCATCTACCACCATCAATGCCTGACACACAGCAAAGGGAGGTCAGACTTTATGGGAGTTTCCTCCACCGGCTGCTCAGTTCAGATAAATTCATGAATTTGGCAATCCGAGCCCAAGGCTGCAAACCTGACTCAGCATTTGTTAAACTCTTACCAGAACAGACTTTTGGAAAAGGGTGGCTGGTAGGGGTGGTGGGAGCTGTGAGGACAGGGAAGAAGAATGAAGACAAGGAACTTAAGTAATATGGGAAGGGAACAGAAGTACTGCAAAAGAGGACTCCGATCACTGGAAGAGTACCTGGGTGCATTGCAATAAACAGAACTATTGGGAAATCTGAGGTTCTTGTTGTGTGACTGGGAGTGTAGGAGATCCAGGACTCAAAGAAGAGCAGCATTAGTTTCATTGTTTATCAAAGAGCTTACTGTACTACAAGGCACATTTCATAAATCTGGATACAAATATTCTTCTTGAAGAAGTTAAACCAGTTACAAGCAGGAAAGAAGCAATCCACTCAAGAGGTAACATTCTAAAATTCAGATTACCCTCAAATTCTGCAATATGAAAAACCACAAGGAAAAAAGAATTAATTACTTAAACTTCACTAATCAGAGCATTGATTTTTAATTTTGGTACAGTTACAGACCCTAATAACAATGTATTTGAATGGCCTACTGGCAAAGTTTTCCCCTAAACCTTCAACAGTTATTGCAATATTTGATCTCCTTGGCCACAGACACTGAAGCAAGTGGAGTGTCTTATTATACAGTGGCAATGTCCTGTCTCTTTTCAGTTCCCTTGCAGAAAACCGTACAGCAACCATGCCTGCTTTGCTTTTCATTTGGCGCTTAAATAACAGCAATGGAATATGCTAACTAGGAGCTTTTAATTAAGCAGAGTATCTTTCCTGCTGATATCATCAAAATTTTGGTGAAGGTGAAAGAATAAGTAGAGAAGAAGAGGGCAGCACTGACCAGTGAGCATAAAATGTCTCTGCCTTCATTCCGGCAGGTAGAAGCACGCTTCATCTAGCCTGGGAGCAAGGTTTCCTCTATTGCTAGAGCACATACTTTCTGAAGTACCCACTTTCTGCTTCTTGAGCAGTAGAGCCCTTCTTTAAAAGACATTCAGGCAGAAATCACATCTTGACAAACACCCATTATCTATTCATGTGTGCTGTGAGCCACAAGTATGAGACTACACTTTACTTTTTTAAAGGGTGAGACAACACATACTAAGTAACTCAGTCAGGTCTTAGCTCTTAGCAAAGATGGAGATAACCCTAACCTGGTTGCATAGGAGAGCTGTACATCTGCCACATGATGGTATGTAGTACCATTCCTACATAGAATTATCAGTCTGTGCATGCTCGGTTAACATGAAATGTGCTGAGGAACATGCTGCTATCAGGAAAAAAATCATACATGCACCGCTGCTCACACTCTTTCCCCAGTGCAACTGAGGAAGGACTAGCTCTCCCAGCAGCAGCCTGCTCCTGAAAGGCCTCCTTCCTCTACATCTCCTGTCAGATGATGGATGAGCATGTATCACTTCAACTGACATTAATTGCCTTCATTATACAAACTGAGATGAAAGGGTTTCAATGGAATACAATCTTTTACACTAAGTATTTGCTAATGCTATACATAAATGATAATTACTGGCAGTATCCAGCATGTGTTGAATCATACACAACAGTGATAATTAAGCATTACTATCAGATTAGTCACATGGATCTGTTTACATACTGTTTGCACACTTATTCTTACCCTTATGCATGATTAGATCAAGATATGTAAACAGTCTCTCCATCTATCCATCCAGAAACAGATTATCAGCTATAGAAGAATGCTTCTTCCAGCAGTCATCAAGGTTTTTCTGTGCTATGTGTCCAAACCAGAATTGAATGAATGGATCTCCAGCTGTGTTCAAAGATTTCTCACTTTGTTTTGGACTTGCAAACATGTCTCATCTGACAGAGATCAGAAAATGTTAACATTTATGATTTTTAGACATAACCCCTGAATGGTCAAATACACATAGTTCTCACAAACATCCAGTATTCAGACAGCAATGGGGTGAAGTTTGGTTGCATTTCTCTGGATAGAAAATGTGTAGATCTGTTACATGTTGTGTGTAACAGGTCTCTGGAAACAGCCCAAACACTTCCTCCCTGCTTACTATGTTCTGGAAGTACAATAAGGATCTTGACAGTTCCATTACAGGACTGTAAATTTACAATTCACAGCTTTATTTTTCACTAGTCCTCCCAGTATATAGTTTCATAGCTTTATATTCACTTAGAAATCAAATCTGATGAAAGTAATGCCTCCAAATTTACAGCATTGTTCTAATACTAATTAGAATTTAGCTAATACTTCTAGCTAAGCTGTTTAGTACAGCACTGTTTCAATGGCTGCTCTGAACAAGATGCTCAGCACATCTACCTCCCCGGACTATTAAATCTGTCTAAATGCACCCATTACATGACCATACTAAAGCTCTGGTCTGCAACACAAAATTTCATCTGTAAATCTCATCTTGTGTTGCTACTGAATCTCATGTTAAAAGGCCTTTAGTTCCTACATTCATGCTGTCACCTCTTCTATTGGAAAAAATCAGGTATCAGCTTTCTTTCCGGGTACAATACCTATCCTTTTGAATACTTCCTGTCATTCTTGTTACTGCAACTCAAAAATGGTGTCCCGGCCCAGTTATCCCGGGAAGGGGGAGATTCATTGTTGTACCCAGAGTGAGATTAAAACACAAATAAGGTCAGAAGAAATAAAAAGAAACAGAGAGAACTGACAGAGGTAAGATGTAGCTTCTCTATGAAGACAGGCAAAGTAAATTATGATTCTGTAGCTTGGAAAGGCACAACTGAATGTGATACTGATCTATAAAAGTATGAAAGAAGATGACTATTCTACAGTACATTAATGTATTTTGTCAAAGGACTTACACTTTGGATGTTTGGTTGATGATAATAACCAAAACTGACTGCCCTAAATTTACATTTTTTCTTCCCCAGTTTGCTCTTCACTCAGTGAGAATGACAGTTGTTGCTATAAAGAATGGCAGTTTTTTGTCTGGCTAGGAGACATGGCTAATAGATCCAATTTGTATACACTTTTTAAAAAACACTATTCCTAATACTAGATACATCTTAATTCAGTGTCACTGTTATTCATACACAATATAAGTAAAGGCATGATCTATGCTTTTAAAAATCAGATTGCAATAAACATATCAAAAGGATCATTTAACTGCTGAATTCAATTTATGTAAACTATAAAGGTATTTATGCTATCTAAATCCTGCCCTCTGGTGTATCTACATGATAATGCATAATGACAGTATTTCATACTGCGTGACTCCGCCAGTGTTTAATCAGGACACAGCTAGCAAATGAGGCTAATGTCTGGGGAAAACACTCGTCCTCTTGTAATAAAATGTGAAAGCTAAAGACTAAGATATTAAAAACCTAAGATTCAATGCTTCAAGGAGGCAGGATATGCCCTGGAAGAACTGGTTTTACTCCTTAACTCCTATCTGATCCTGAGAAACTAAATACTCGTTTTACACATTCCTCTTCTAGATACCCAGACTGGGAGCGCCAGTACCTAATATACGTATCTTCTGAGCACTACAAGGTCAGTGACAGCTGAAAGTGATCAGTGAATGTATCAACAACGTAGTGTGATCTGCTGAAGTACAGTTCCGGGTTTTCAGAGAATTCAAATACAGTATTGTTGTGTCACTTTGGAACACATGTAATAATGGCTTTAGAAATGTTCCTCATTAGTCTTAAGGTAAATTACTACTTCCAACAGTAAGAAAACAGAGCAAGGATTAAAACAGTAACTGTTCCAAAACAGACTTTACTTCCCAGCAGCCCAGTTCCTGAAATTCCACAATCCCCTTTTAGACTAGGCTCACTATTTCATTTTCAAATCCTTTATGTAACCATTTGTGAAGCCTGTATACATCACTTTCTTTTTGTAAGCTCCTGCTGACCAAGGTCGCTTGTCATAACAGAATGATATAGTTCAAGAGGAGCTCTCTCTATAACAGTCAACTACTAATAGTGATCCAAACCTTTTCTTTTATGTATTTCCCTAGAAGAACAGGAGCTCTAAATGTATAAAATTAATTGTCCTCAGTCACATATATCCCTTGCCCTACCCTTTTAAAATCATGCTTTTTGTTCACAGGTTACCTTTAGACCTCAAACACCCCCACCTTGGGATACTTTTGGTCCAGGTATTCCTTCAGGACCTTGGATACCCTAAAAAGATAAGATAGAAGATTAATTTCAAAACTTTCATAGATTAGTATTGCAATTAATAAAATTAAGTCATTACCTTCAAAAGGAAATAAATGTGTCTGTGAAAGCCTTGCTGTCTTTATTTCAACCCCCCTTGCTCACAATTCTATGCATCTCAGTGAATAACAAAGACAGGAACAACTGATACTAATGGAACAAGTGAAGTTGAGAGGTTCTTTCACTCTTACCCATCCCTATGCTGTGGCGTAAGATGCTCTGCCATCTAATAACAGTCACCTTCCTTGCACAAAAGGCTTATTATTTTGAATGTCCAAGGTGAAAGACCTGGTGGGCCAACTGGACCTACCAGACTCTCAGAACCTTTTTCATCCTGAAAATGTACAGCATTTGAATACAG
This sequence comes from Rhynochetos jubatus, assembly GCA_027574665.1. Lineage (NCBI taxonomy): Eukaryota > Metazoa > Chordata > Aves > Eurypygiformes > Rhynochetidae > Rhynochetos > Rhynochetos jubatus. The sequence continues at coordinate 27,549,040 of CM050653.1, forward strand.
TAACTTGCATTAGGATTTTATTAGGAAGTCGTACAAAATTAATTGATAATCACAGCATACAGAAAAAATAAAATTATCTGTATAAACAAAAGCATTTTCAAAAATAACAACTAGGGAAAATGCAATCTGTAAGCTACAGTTTCTGCAATCACACTGCTGAATCCCTATAATTGGACATATTTTTAAAAGGACATGTATTTCACATCGACTGAAAGGAGTTTGAACCCCAGCTTCAAGCTCCATAAGTAATTAATATTTTCTCTAACCTAAAAGCAGATAAACCAGTATGCATTATATAAGGGTATGCATGCGTCATGGCACGGAGGACTACAACAGCACAGCTGAAACAGTTTGCACGGCTCTATCAAGCAACAATTTTTGCAAGTTTAAGTAACTGTAATCCAAACCATAAATAATGTGAATGACTGCAATGTGAGACTACGTATTTTTTGGTTTTTATGTAAAGGGAAGATGAGCAGTAGACTTACATAACTTAATTAGAAATTGCCATGTCTTTAAAAAGTCAGTGTTTACATCATGTTGCAACATGAAAAACATTAGGTGTTCTGTTTCTGTATTCCTGAAAGGATTTGGTTTGGCTACTCCCCCTTGGCCAGACATTACACAAATTCAATAATTCTGAGATGTACATAAAGTAAAAGAAAATTCAGCATTGCAGGAATCAAATATGGAAAAGCGTAACAAAGTCATAGGGGAAAATACTGTTTCCAATTAACGTATGAAAAAAGACATTAACTAACCTCAGTATACTTTGACCTCTCATGAATTTTTAAAGAGTTCTTTAAAGAAGGAAAGAAGCTCAAATTCACTGTACAAAGTAAATACATGATTAAAAATTCTTGAAGAACTCAGACTTGTACATGGGGCAAACTTGAAATGTTCTGCAGTCAGAGTTACAAAAAAATGTAAATTTCTACCTCATCCAAGAGGAGAAATTGTTAAAAACAGTTTGAGATACAACTACATGAAAGCAATTCTCATACGTGGTATTAGAATTAAGCACATCTTAAATGGAATATAAAAGGGACTGATCAGAACTGTAAGCAATGTCTGAGAGGCTGGAAAATGTATGATTAAAATGAGACTTGCCAAAAGTCAAGCTGAATTAGATCCTTAATGATTTATTTCTATGTGTAAGTTTATGTAGCCATACAAATTACAAGGAACAGGGAAATATAAAAAGCAGCTATTATGCAATGGTGATGAGATTAATGATCATGTAGGTAAAACCTCAAAACTAACCAAATATTCTGCATTATTTATAAACAAAGATGCTGCTATTGGACAAAGGTGCAAATGCAGAGATAGCTATAGGAAAAGGGAAAGTGGAAAATCGCAGTGGGGAAACCAGAAGCAAAGATTGAAAAGTTTAAAAGGCTCTGAAACTTGAGAAATCCACGGTGTCAGTAACCAAATACTGTTCCAGCATTTATGTTGATATCAACACAGGAAATACAATTTCTGAGTATGGTATAATGTTTAATTATAAAACGTGTATATGCCCACAGTTCATGTCATCTAGTAATTGTGACACAGTGGTCTCTGAGAAAGTGGAATTATTTTGCATTCTTACATATCAAATAGCTCTTGTGTTTCCATTAAACTTGCTTGGTATCTGTCATTAGAGTCACAGCATTTACTGCTTCAAAATACAATAGTACATTTTAAAATTTCTCTAAATCTCTCTTGTGACAAATATACAGGAAAGAACTCTTCTGTAGTTTGCATATGTTAGTAGTATACTGGGACCATCATTAGGACTCAAGAAATGAGTAAGACGTCAGATATTTAAAGGTGCTGATTCCCTAGTACCTAAAGAACATAATCTTAAAACCAAAGTCAGATGATGTGATTATTGCAAGTATTAAGTAATGTCCCATACTTTCCTATAGAAAAATATTAGTAACATACAAACTGAAGTCCATCTTTGTTATAAAAAGAGCCTGTAGGTGATTATTCAAAACAGATGTGAAAAAGTCACTATGTTCCACTTCAACAGTAGCAGAGGAAGTGGAATGATGAAAATGAAACAGATAAGCATGAAAATATAGGCTGTAAATTTTGCCTTTGATATATGATAGACTATCCTATTTGAATTACTCTTAATTTTCCGTACATTTTGGCCTACTTTATTTATCAAAATGATTGCTGAGTTCCTAAAGATTACTATAATTAAGGAAAAAATGCTGATTTTATAAGGAAAAAATATTTTTAAATGGAAGGAATATTATAATGAAATCTAAGCCAACTATTGTACCATTAGACCACACTAGGCCAGTAGACCGCGTTGGACCATTAGACCACATTTCTGGATTAAATTAATAAACCCTGTGAAACACATGAAATGTAGTTTCTTGGAAATACAAATTCTCCAGCCTGTTTAGATACAAGGAAAACCAGCCAACTAACATTAACACAAATGATGGGAAAAGCCAGTCCATCCACGTGCTTTCAGACTAAAGACACTGAATACAGGGAGATTATTGGCAGGATGGGAGAAAAATAGTTTGTCATATGTTTTCTTTAAAAAGTTTTGCAAAGCTATAAAAACATTGGAAAGAGCAAGAAAAATTATTTACTGTAATTCAAAAGAGAAAGTAGGAAAATATTTACTAAGGAAGTCAAAAAACTATGTGTTTCCTTTGTTTTCTGAGAAAAGAAAGAAATATGAGCTAAAATAAGAAACTTAAGAACCTGACTCTAACCGTGCCGTTGAAAATGTGACACTTACTTAAAGTATTTCCAGACCAACTATCAGAAGGAAGTTATTCAGAGAGAACTTGAAATTGTTCAATTAGTACTTGACCTTATAATTTCTATTTCAAACAATTTTAAAGAGACTTCATAAGAAATAAAGGTGAGAAGGTAAAAGTTCACATCTCTACAGCTCGGAGAAAAGCAGATTATGAAATCCTAATCCCATAGGACCAAGGAAATCCCTTTTTTTCCGGTAATTTATAAATAAGAAAAAAACTTCATTACTGTGAGTGAGATCTAATACTGGAACAGGTTGCCCAGAGAGGATGTGGAGTCTCCATTCTTGGGGAGAGTAAAAAATCAACTGGGCAAGATCTTTGGCAACCTGCTCTAGCTGACCCTGCCCTGTGCAGGGGAGTTGGACTACATAATCTCTACATGTGCCTTTGAACCTGAGACATTCTGTGATATCAGTTCATATGTCACTGAGAAACTAATCTGTATTTCTGAAATATCACTCAAAGGACAAAAATGTTCTCGTAAGTGTACCTTACTACCATGGCAATTCCTCAGCAACTCTGTGGGCTGGGTTCCAGACTTAGGAATGTGTGCCTATTTCACCTTTTTTTTCAACTACGATGTTAAAAAACTAATTTCTGATCATGTGAATGACATGAAAAAGCTTATCCCTTCCTCTGTTAAACAAACAAAAGGTCTGACAGCAGAACAAACCATCCAAAAATACTACACTATACAGAAGCCTTAAGAAGACACAAACGGAATAATAGAAAAGACAAGCAAAGCACATTTTTGCTTTGTCAAAGCAAACTTGATGACCTAACCATACAGGTTTGGAAAGAACTGACCAAGAACCCAAGCGTGCCAGAAAAAACATGCTCCAATTCAAATGTCTCCTTGTTATAAAGGTTCAAGATCGGCTAATTTGCCTAAAAGGAAAGACAAACATATATGGGTTAGGGTAGACACGCTTACCAGTTCCTGCCTTGTAGCCTTGAGGTGACTACCTATTCAAAATGTCACCAGCTACTTTCTATGATTTCTATTCTATGATTTTAACAGCTTTTCTCTTTCATTTAAACAATAAATTAATACCTGAGGGACCTGTAAAAATCACCAACATCTTATGTAAAACCTCTCACGACTCAAAAACTGAAAAAGTATTCCAAATCATCCCTGTTTTACGAGGCATTTATTTTTCTTTATGAAATAATGAAACTTACCAATATGTAATTGTCTAAAAGTACATTAATATAAATTGTTACATTATTTACTGCATAGCATATTCATTTATTCATTTATATATATTTGTTGGGGGTTGGACTAGATGACCTTTAAAGGTCCCTTCCAACCCAAACTATACCATGATTCTATGATTTATATGTCCACTGGTAAGTAATTAATTCCCACTGTTTGCTGCTACAGTAAATTATTGGCTCAATCCTCTGTTTTGATAGAATATTAGCCTGCTTTTACTTTTAAGCAGTTGTTTTGTTTTGTATGAGAAGTCCATCAAATATAAACACAATGTAGGCTGTAACATTATGCAGCATTAAGGCAAGGCTTGAAATAAAGAGATTATAGAAGTAATAATAAAAATAACTACTACATACTTAAAAGGTAATTCTGGCCGGCCTTCACCTTAATAAATCAGTTTAACAGAAGTCAGTTGTGCCTTCGACTGGAAGACCAGCTAACATTTTAAAGTATACCAATTGAACATTGCAGTAACAGCTTAATGTCTGCAAGGAAATGCTAACTCCTTTGTTTCTCTTGTTAATCCCTTTCATGGCAGATCTTAAATCTCCCAAACCCTTAATGTTCTTTTCATAATTAGCAAGAATAACAAATGTTTTTTCTTAGACACCAAAAATTTGGTTTTGCTAAAAATAGTTATTTTGCGTAGTATGGTAGAAATGACGCTGTCTACTACAGGGAAAACTGAGTTTAAACTATGCAGAACAGAATTTAGGACTAAAGGTTCATGTTCTGACCCAAGAAAATACTCTTTTAACTCCCTACTCTCTTTCCCAATCTCAACCAGTCTATGAAGCTGTGATATTCTGTATTGGCTGTACTGTTTCACCTACTCCAGAGATGCTTCTGTCCAGGCAGTTGAAGTGGAGTAGGAAAAATCTGTCCTCGCTTTGTTGACATACAGAGCTAGTGATACACAACAATGTTCATGAGATCCCTGTCACAGTAAGCAACTCTCTACAGATTCCTGGCTCCCCTCCAAAGAGACTGTAAGTTAGAATACCCAATGGCTGCTATAACCCATTCCAGCAACTGCCAAGACAGAAAGCATCAGGGACCTGCCACTGACAACAGCTAACGAAAAGTGTTGGGCAAACACTACCAAGGCAACTCTTCATTCTGATTTTTCTCTCATTAAGCACAGAGTTATTTAACAATTGCTGCAGTTTTGAGACTACTTGATCGGTTTCAGCCTCTTTGGCTATTGGAGGAGTTAACTCTGCTAGTCATTCTGAGACACTGTGGAAGCCGTCACTTTGGCTACTTGAGAAGCTCACCAGAAATTCCAGCAGCAGGGAAAACAACACAGCTCTGTGACTTGTGCCAGATGTGCAGCAAATTCTTGGAATTACCAGAATGCATTATTTTTGCCCCCAAATGTGTAACATTTAGCAACAAAGTTAGATTGTGTATGAAACATAAAATTAACTCTTAGAAAACTATGGAGGAATACGTTTGAACCTTATTTTTCACTTACTTGAGGTCCTTGGGGTCCTTTAGGGCCAAATGGACCTTCCAGTTCCTACATGTAAAAAAATGAGAGACAACAATAAAATACTTTATTAATATTTCTTAATAATGGCTAATTGTTTGGACAATAAAAATTTAAAAATAAATTTAAAATAAAATGTATTGAGTATTAATTCTTAATTTTTAGCTTAATAAAAAAATCCATTTTACACAACATGCCAATATTCTGCATTGGAATACCCTGAACCATCCTCATTTGTACTAAACCAAATCTTTTGTTGCCCCTAATAACTCTTCTTGGTTCATTATAGCTTCTGATAATTTATAGATGGAAAATGATTGTTTCATCATTACCTTTTACAGATTAGCTAAAACAGTTTTATAATCCTTCCCAACATACTCAATATAAAGTTTTCTTGGCTGCTTTTTTTTACTTTCAGAAGGCCTTCAGGACATGCTTTGAATAACTCTGTTGTCTGACAAAACACTTTGTCCAGCTTCCCAACAGGTTCTTAAACTTCATTTATGACATTTTATGCTTTCTTCATATGAGATATGGAATCCTTTTCTCTTGAATGATGCTTCAACTTCCTTTTTCCCTGTAATTCCCTTATTCCTGAAGCGATGTTACAAACCCCAGAGTCAGTTTCCTGTGCCTTCAGAATGTTACCATGATGAAGACCTATTTTTATTTTCTTTTGACAAAACTTCTTGTTTGCCTTTGAGCTTTATTGAAACACTTTGCTTAATAACTGTTCTCTAGAAATTTACAAACATTTCCATTTTGTCTAATATATAGAACATAAGGAAAAAATATTCAGAATTATCATTGACAGGATTAGTTACAAACCACATGATAAACCTGAGCAATGACAATTAATGCCTATTTATCAGTATTTTTTTACTTACTTAAGTGTGAGATAATTTTGAGTTTATCATACATGTCTAAGTAATAAGGCCTCAACTGTTCTTCCCCTGGCATGTTTCTGAGTTCAAAGAGTCAAACAAAGAGGCCAGTTTGCCATCTGTAGGGCCTGGATTAGAATCCGTATCCACTTGTAATTCCCATCCCATTGAAAACCAGAGGTGAAGAAAGGACACATATAGAGACCGTGTATAGAACACTCCAGTATAATTACTGACAGGCAGAGTACCACGCCCTTTCATTAAGGCTGCCCAATATTTCCTGTTTAAGACTCTGGTTTTCATAACTTTAAAGACATAAACTGAAACTATTCGTCCCAGATGTCTTTCCATCTAGGTTTTAGCCAAAGCAATCCAGTCATTTCCAAGAATAAGGCTAACAGAAACCAGGTTTTTCTTTGGTTAAATAAAAACTGCATCCTTAATGTTTCAGAGCAGTAAGGGATACTTTGGAAAGTAGAGTTTAGGGAGGAGAAAGAAGGTGAAAGAGGGGTGTACTTGCTGTAGTTCTTATGCAGATCTATTGAATTTTGGTCGAACTGTAACCCCTTGAGAAAATAATCTGCACCCACTCGTTAAACAATTGGGATGGAATAGGGAAAAGAACTTGGAAAGAGAGAAGCTAGAGGGACTAAATGCAACAAGGGCTGAACATGAAGGTGACAGTCAGAGGCTGGTTTTGGTGGACAATATTCCTCTGTAGAGCTTGGAATGAGCTTACATTTTTCCCAACCTTTTCCATCCCTCTGTAGGGAGAGTTCACAGAAATGGTAACAATCTAGTCTTACGCTCTTGTACTACATTAGCCAAAGAAGTGATGTTTGGGTGAAGACTCCAAATCTCACCTAAAGATAAAATATGATCTCAATGAAGTCAGTGTTTTCTATGGTGAGTACAGCTGTAGTATTTGCAATTCCTTCTGAAATATAAACCTTTTTCTTCTGAAGAAGACACACTGCTAAGAGTTGTAGGGAGAATGCCTCCTGTATTACTTGACAAAACTTCAGCAAGTGATTCCTGCACTAGATGCATAACAAACAAAATACACTATAAAACATTTATTCTACTTGAAGAGCTTGTGTTGAAAAATACTGCCATATCTGTTACCTGTTCTAGAGATTATTCCTTCTTCAAACTGCGTACTTGATATTCTACCAGAAAATGTTGAGTTTCCATTTCCAGCCACAGGCCATTAGAATATCTTTATCTGCAAGATTAGAAAGGCCTCTGGTATCAGGTATTTTGTCCATTCACAGGTAACAGCTGACAAATCAGGAGAATACTTCTTTTCCCCCCACAGAAAACATAAAAAATTTTTAGGTTTGTTTTACTTTTTTTCTGAAAAATTCCAACTTCAACTAACAAATCATCACTAATATCTCAGAGGAATTTTAGGTCGTCACCTACCCTCTTCTGACTAGAGCAATGGGTCTCCAGTGGGCTCGCATGCCTTCTCATTCAGCACTCTCTATTCCATATCGGCAAGAGAGAAGTTCTTAGTTGCAACAACTGGCTTTGCAGACAATGACCAACATAAAACACATCCCAACTGTGCCACCACTTGGAACAGAAACACTATCCCAATGGCACCAGTATGTGACAGAATTACTTCAACGAGACAGTCAAGTATGTCACCACTCCATGTGAAATTAAAACTGTGTTTAGGAAGAAGCCCAAGATCCCCACCAGAAAAAGTTTCAACACAATTTCTCATCATTTTCCAGTCATTGCCAACTCTTTTCATGTTTGCACAAGTACTGGATTTATTGCATACGCATGTGGAAAAAAATCTGTATTTGCTATGTTGCCAATAACGTGACACCCAGAAAACCCATAAAGCAGGCGAGCTACCGCCACCAGACAATCTGTGTGGCACCCCACCGGTGTGTGGGAAGGGCTCTGGGCAGCCATCTGGGTGGCAAAGGGGCAACAGCCAGCTCCAGAACCAAGAGGACTGGAAGGTTTTGTCATCTCAGCTCACACCCGTTGCGCTTGCCAGCGCAAGTACCAGTTTGCTGCTCCTGCTTACCAGTTACTCCCACTAACGTGTGAAAACTGGGCAACCTTGCCAGCGCGAGCCCTTTTTCCACCTGCCACGGGCACGCTCGCCCACAGGCACCTTCCGGTGCCAACAGGGGCTACGGAACCAACGTTACGCAAAGCAACACGTCACAAAACGGCACTGCCTCGCGGCGTGACCCGTTTCCATCCTGCCGTGCGAACCCCCGCGTTTCTGATTTAAAAAGAGCGTTTCAGCTTCAACCCGGCTCCCCAGACCCCGCGCGGGGTTACGCTGGGCCGCTCCACGTGCCCTTTGCAGGCCAGGCGTGACGTCACCGCTCCCCAACGGCCACCGCAACACCGAGGGGAGTGGCTCCCACAGGCTAGGCCGGAAGTGAGGTCACCGCTTTCCGGGGGCCGACACCCTCCGTCACAGCGGCCTCGCGCGCCGGAAGCGCATCGGCTTTTCTCTCCCCGCGCGCCGGAAGTGCTGCTGTTTTTCCTTCCCCGCTGCCCCCTCCACCGGAAGCCTTCGTCTGCTTCCCGTTCTTCCTCCTCGGACGGCGGGGCTGGTTGGGGGCTGCCTGGCGGCGGGTCGCCACCCCCCCCCCGCCCCCGGCGGTGTCGGTGAGCCCTGCGGGGTGGGTGAGCGACTGCCGCGGCCGGTGGAGGTGGGGGGTGGAGGCTGGCCGCGCTCCGCTCCCGCCGCTGCGGTGTCCCCGTTCCGCGGGTCCGGTGTCGCGCTGCCCCTGGGCAGGGAGCGGCCAGGTGGGCTGGGCAGCGGTCGGGGGCCCTGCGCCGCCCGGAGCTTGTAGGAGCCGGGCTGGGGGGTAACCGGGTAACCAGCAGACACACAGAGGAGGCCCAGGAGAAGTAAATAGCACTTCCTTTCCATGCTTCCCAGTCTCGTATGTTCCTTTCTCCAGTTATAGAAGACGTTTGTCGGCTGGGGTCTTCTTTTTTGGGTGTAGGCACGTGTAACGATTCTGGGCATGTAGCTACTGAAAATGTAGATGATAATTAACATCAGTGTAAGCTTATGAACACTGCTAGATCAAGTACAAACGAAGAGAATGTCGTGTTGGGGCAGAAGGTGGGATTAGGAGCAGTAGAATAAGAGGAGAGTAAAGTTGTATTTATGTAGAAGTCTTCAAAGTGGGCAAGTCTTTCTAGGCTATAGGAAAAACTTCAGATGAAACAGATTCTAATTTTTGTTAATTAGTGCGCATCAGTTAGGCAGAGAAGTTTTCTTCTACATGTTTTAGGGAGTGGCTCTTTACCAGCCCCACACCCATGTATCATGCCACGTCACATTGCAATTAATCCCTTCTTTCATAGTAACGAACTAATACTGGTTTGGAGTTTGTAAACACAGCAAATCCTGCTGTCAGTTTGCAGGTCCTCTGTTGGTTCTGTCTCAGTAGGTATATCCCAGCAAAAACAAAGTGTGCTGCTGTGGAGAGGATTCAGATTTTGACCTGGGACGTGTATGTGGTAAACTGTCAGGCTAAAGTCGTTCAGAACCAAACTCCTGTTTGTTTGAAGATAACTTCAAATTATAAAAGAATTTGGGTTTTGATAACATTCCTACAAATAATTTTCTCAACAGTTTCCCTATGAATGGATATCACCTGAATCTTCTTAGAAGAGCTTAAATTGCTTGAAAACTTAACCCTAAACATGAGTGGCTCCAAACCCGATATTCTGTGGGCCCCGCACCACGTTGACAGATTTGTTGTGTGCGATTCAGAATTGAGCCTTTATCACATTGACTCCACTGTAAGCTCAGAACTCAAGGCAGGGTCCTTGCGCTTATCGGAAGAAACTACAGCTACGCTATTGTCAATAAATTCAGATACGCCGTATATGAAGTGTGTGGCTTGGTATCCGAAGTACGATCCTGAATGTCTCCTTGCTGTCGGACAAGCCAATGGTCGAGTGGTACTTACTAGCCTCGGACAAGATCACAACTCAAAATCTAAAGATTTGATAGGCAAAGAGTTTGTTCCTAAACACGCACGGCAATGCAATACCCTAGCGTGGAACCCACTAGATAGCAATTGGCTTGCTGCTGGATTAGATAAACATCGGGCTGACTTTTCAGTATTGATCTGGGATATCAGTAGCAAATATGCCGCAGAGACTGCAGTTGCTACAGAGAAAGTAAGACTTTCAGCAGGAGATACAGAAGCAGGACTGGTAGTAACAAAGCCACTGTATGAATTAGGACAGAATGATGCTTGTCTCTCTCTTTGTTGGCTTCCACGGGATCAGAAGCTTCTTTTAGCTGGAATGCATCGAAATCTGGCTATCTTTGATCTGAGGAACACAAGCCAAAAAATATTTGTGAACACCAAGGCTGTCCAAGGAGTGACTGTCGATCCCTATTTCCACGATCGTGTAGCTTCCTTCTATGAAGGTCAGGTTGCCATATGGGATTTAAGGAAGTTTGAAAAGCCTGTTTTGACCTTGACAGAGCAACCAAAGCCCTTAACAAAAGTCGCATGGTGTCCAACAAGAACTGGACTGTTAGCTACTTTAACAAGGGATAGTAATATCATTAGACTGTATGACATGCAGCACACACCCACCCCTATTGGAGATGAAACTGAGCCAACAATAATTGAAAGAAGTGTCCAACCGTGTGAAAACTACATTGCTTCATTTGCCTGGCATCCCACAAGTCAAAATCGAATGGTAGTAGTGACTCCAAACAGGACTATGTCTGACTTCACAGTTTTTGAAAGAATTTCTCTTGCATGGAGTCCAGTGACATCTTTAATGTGGGCTTGTGGACGACATTTGTATGAGTGTACAGAAGAAGGAAAAGCTAGTTCCTTGGAAAAAGACATAGCAACCAAAATGCGGCTCAGAGCTCTGTCAAGGTATGGTCTCGATACTGAGCAAGTCTGGAGAAATCACCTCCTAGCTGGGAACGAAGATCCTCAGCTGAAATCGCTTTGGTACACACTGCATTATATCCTTTATTTTACTGTGGTTTATATTCTGAAGAGGCAATATACCTTTATATGTAAACCAGCTATATGAAATGCATGAAAGCATCTTTAAATGCAATGCAACATCCTGTAAATACTTTGCATATATTAATGGGATATGACTTTTAAGTTAATTTTTTTTTAAACACTTGGGGAAAAATTAAGCTTCCTATACATGAAAATACTTATGAAGCAATATACTGAAGATATGGATCAAAAACTTACGGGAAACAAAGGTCCCTTAGTTTATGCTGGCATTAAATCTATTGTGAAGTCATCTTTGGGTAAGAATGTTCCAACTTTGATCAGTTCTATTGTTGTATGTTTACAGAATGATGCACTCATGGGTTTGTCTTTAAAAAATCATTGAAAGAGGCTATTTAAAAATACAGAAACAAAGTATTTCTGTTTGTATTTTACTATATCTAAGTTAACAGTTTATATTACAGTAATTTCCAGAATTTTCATTGTTTTTGGAAAGTCAGTAATCGTAAAACCACAGTAAAATGAGAGGTAAATCTTCAACTGAACTATTTCAAACATTTGTGGTTTGACTATGGCGCTGAAAATTCTTGCTCCCCACATAACTATTATATTTTTCAAAGTTCCACATAGTTGTGTAGTTCTAAGAAAAATGACTTTACTGTAGGCACTGCTGATGCACTAAGTACATTTATATAGCTGTGTTTAAATAAGCTGCCCTGTTCTGAAGTGGTAATCACCCCTGGTGCATCACATTATGCCTCTCATAGTGAAGTTTTATTAGTATAATCCATTATTTGAGTCTTTCCTGTTCTGTTCATTATGTGTCTTATTAATATTTATGCTCCTTGGAGCAAAAAATAACTCGAGCAGTGGGAAAGCTTCTAGCACATTGCTAAGAAGAGCAGAACTGATAAAGCAGATGCTTGACTGTGTATTATATATTTTTAAATGGAGCATACTGATCACTTCTGCTGACTGTATAACAAGAACATCCAAAATCCTAGGCGGTAGAGGGAAGAAAAAAGACATAGTGGGGAGTATGTGTCAAGTTCAGATGCATGATTTTTAGCAGATCAAAATAATTTGTGTATGCTGCTCCTTACCAAGGAATTACTAGACAAGTTAAAGCAGTAAAACATGATACTCAGGTTTTGTACTCTGCTATATGATTGAAATCAAAGCATTGTAATTGCAATTTAAATTGTGATTCAAGCATAATTTAACTTATTTCCCATTTCTAGGAACAACAGAGAACCTCAGGCACAGCAGGAGTGGATCTGATAGACAGGCAGATATTATTCAGTATCTGAGTGAGGAGAGATCCTTGGCTTTGCAGCTCTGTGGGTGGATAAAGAAGGGAACTGACTTAGATGTGGAGCCTTTCTTAAATTCATTGGAACAGGAAGGAGACTGGGAGCGAGCTGCTGCTGTTGCACTTTTCAACCTGGACATACGTCGAGCAATACAAATTCTAAATAAAGGGGCTTCCTCGGGGAAAGGTGTGTGTTGTGTTTAGTATCTTTTATTTTGGTGTTAATCCCCTTAGTACTTTTTTTTCTGTAAACAGAATTATGGAAGACAGTATGAAGAAGATGCATGTTGTCTTTTAAAATAGTTACTTGAAGTGGTTGTATTGGAGCCGAGAATCTGACAAATCCTGACTCTTAACTCCTCAGACTACCATATGCCTTACTGTCTAGTTAGAATAGATCGTGTGTTTCAGAATTTCCTGTTGATACATCGACCAGAAAGTGTTACACTCAGAAGTAGTGGGATTCTTTTATTTTAATGGAATTGCGTCTTGGCCAGATGTCATGTACATCTGCTTCTGTCAGGCTGTATGCAGCTTTCTGCCAGTGCAGCAGCTGTGGAATAACTGATGTGTATTATTCGGGGCCTGCAGAAAACATGTATTCTGGAATAATACTTGATAAGAGTTGCAGTATATGAGGGAAAAGTTAAGATACTGGAGCCAGGAGATGGAGCTATTTTTGTTCTCTTTTCCTGCCAGTATTCCTCCTGCATCACCGATTCACATCTGTGTTCTCTTACTAAATTTAAAAGACTTCCTTGCCACTAAAGTGAGTAGGTAAGACACGAAGGGAGATGTCAAGGTTCTTTTCTGTTTAATGTTGCCCCTTTTTGGTGGGGGAAGTGTGTGTGTGCGCGCTTTCCCTAGAGAACATTCAGAGTGGAGACACTCAAATCTTCAAATTCAAAAACGAAATTGAACTTTCTGACAGAATGAATATTTAGATGAAATAGACTTAATGTTTTTAGGAGCCTTGTTAACTTCAGCCACTGTATGCAACTGTCATCTTCCAGCTTGGTCTGTTAAGTGATGGTTATGTATACAATTCTATCTCTTCATTTCTTGTGGGTATGAATTATGGTAATGACAGTCTTTTATCATAGCGATGAGTATATGTAGCAGTTCAAAACTATTTCAAAAGACCAGAACCAGTGATGTGTTGTTTGAGGTATAACTCAGGCTGTCATGCATGTGGGCTTTTGACTTTTAGAGCCCACATGAACAGAGGCATTTAAAGCAGAAACTGAAAATACTTATGTGTGCACGTTTATTTCAGCTAGTCTTTACTGCATTTTGTCTTGCATCCTGACAAAATGTTCTGTTTCAAACTGATTCCTTCAATTATAGTTTAACTACATAACTTCAATATTGATCCACTGATTGTTGTTTTTAATAAATTAGGTGATCTGAACCTAAACGTAGTAGCAATGGCTCTATCAGGCTACACAGATGAGAAGAACTCGCTTTGGAGAGAAATGTGCAGTACTCTGCGGCTGCAGCTGAACAATCCCTACTTGTGTGCTATGTTTGCTTTCCTGACAAGTGAGTCTGGTTCTTATGATGGTGTTTTGGTGAGTAAATTTCTCTTACGTTAAAATTCTTTTAATAGGTGCATATATATACGCACATATGTAGGAGAAGGGCTATATGCTCCGTTATATAATCACATTAGAATGTATGATTTTCTTCTGATTCTGGCAGATACCAATTTTTTTCTTTCAGACAGACATCTCATATTAGAGAACATTGCGTTAGTGAACAGAGCGTATAATGACATGCCAAAATAGCCAATATAGTCCACACGGGATTTTTTTTCAAGTGTGGCATTCTTAAACCATTAGAAATAAAGTATCAAAATAATTTAAGCAGGAAGAAAAAGGGAGAGAGGTTAAATGAAATGCACAAAACAGAGTAGGTGCAGGGGAATTCACAGAAGTTTTCATTAAGTTATATTTGCATTGAATTGTATTTTATTTTTCCTTGTTTACTTGTTAAAATAATATAGTGCGGTGAAATAAGGCAACAGTAGTTTCACATCAAAACCTTTGATAGTGAGATACTTTGAGCCTTTAGAGGGGTAACATCCTTGGTCCTTGGTTAGAGAACAGTAGAAATATTTGATTCAGCAGGAATTATTTAGCTCAAGAGAGTATTCCTATAATGCAGTAGGGTAATTGTCCTAAACCTGTCAAAGGCAAAGTTGTCATAATGTAATGTTTTTAGGATATTACATGAGGGAAGAATCCCAGAGGAGGGGAACCTTAGTCTTTTTTTTATACACTGTCAAGAGAGAATGCACTTGTTCTCTGGATGTTATGTAATAGTTTTGTAGGTTTTTTTAAACTGATGAATTGGAAACTGACAGACCATAAGGTGAGGTAGGTTTGTTTGTTTGTTTTTAATTTTTACTTTAATGAAACCTCTTGAAATCTACATGAAAAAATATTTTTATGTGCACATCTCCTTGTTTTGGCAGTGTCAGTCACAATTTCTATTCTGCAAGTACCAGGATGAATAAATATGGGCACAGCTAAGTACCAGAATGAATCAAGTCAAGGATTCTTTTTCTTAAGTGTCAGATCTAGTAAAAGGATTAGAAAGTGGAAAGTAAATACTATTGCATTGCTGCACCTTGAGTACCAATATCCTTGTGAGAAATCCATGTTCTGGGTGTTTGGGGTTTGTTTGGTTGGTGGGTTTTTTAACCTGTGGTATTAGGGAGAGGTCCAGTGGTTAGACTAGTTATTTTGTAAATACAGTAAAACAAAGGTTTGTTTGTTTTTCTTGCCCCTGTGACTTGGTGAGACTTTTTGCTATGTGTGCTAGAAGAACTTTGTCTTCCAAAGTTTCTGTATCCAGAGTTTCATAAACTATGTAGGATGTGTTTTACCAAACTTTCTGCCATTTGAATAGATTGCTCCAGTAGTCACAGTCTGGCGCTGATACCTGTATCTGAATGTAACCAATTCATCTGATAACCAGTGTTCAGTTTCTTCACATGCAATGTTTCCTTTGTCCATTCTCCAACTTGTAGTACTAGTTACACCATAATGCAAATGTTCTGACTTTTACAATGTCTTGAAAAAGTGGAAGCTTGCCTGTGATGGTAGCATTCTCATTTTTCTCTCCAAAGTATGAAAATAATGTTGCCGTACGAGACAGAGTGGCATTTGCTTGCAAATTCCTCAATGATGCTCAAGTAAGTCTGTGGTTGCACACTTAAGCAAACTGCTAAGATGAGTTTTATTTAGAGACAGAAGGAACTCTGGGGTGAAGGGGGGTATAGTGGAAGCAGTGAGTGATGAGTGATTTGGTTTTTCTCACTGCAATAGGATATAAGGTATGGAATAATCTGGTCTTCAGTTTGTACCTTCAGCTTGATTTTTGTCTCTCTTTCTAATGTTGATGACATGCTAGTTTGTTAAATGTTACTGTCTTACTGGAGAGTATTCGTACTTATTCAGTATTTATTCCCAGATATTTACCTTCTGTTGAGTTAAGGCTTGGTTTTACAACAGGAATGTTTCCTTTCAAATTCACTGCAGTATTTAAAGAATATGTAACCTCCTTCTTTGCACTTGATATCAGCAGGTTTCAAGGTTTTGATACTTGAATCCTTGCAATACAGTAGATATAAGCATATACCTTTTCCTTTATAACATTCAGCAAGCAGCATATTCTGTTAGCAAAAGACACCTTTAAATAAAGGTATTCAGTTGTTGACACAGACCAGCATAAATGAGGTAGGAAGGGATGAGCAGAGAAC
This sequence comes from Rhynochetos jubatus, assembly GCA_027574665.1. Classification (NCBI taxonomy): domain Eukaryota; kingdom Metazoa; phylum Chordata; class Aves; order Eurypygiformes; family Rhynochetidae; genus Rhynochetos; species Rhynochetos jubatus. Next base: position 27,565,487 of record CM050653.1, read on the forward strand.
AAAATTTAAATAATTTTTTTTTTTTTAATAGCTGAACAGGTTTATTGAAAAGCTGACGAATGAAATGAAAGATGCTGGGAATTTGGAGGGAATACTGCTAACGGGGTTGACAAAAGATGGAGTGGACTTGATGGAAAGTTATGTTGACAGAACTGGAGATGTCCAGACAGCAAGTTATTGTATGCTGCAGGTTAGTGTTTCACTCTAAAATAAATCTTCATAAATGACAACTAGGCATAATTTCTTTAGCAGTATAGTATTGAATCTTGTGAACTAGAAATTATTTTCTGTAATAATTACTGACAATATCTATCATGCCTGTTTTGTGCAATCATCTGAAGCACTCAGTGTTAACTACAAACTTGTAACTTCACTCTCTCTGTCTGGGATAGCTTGAGGAGGTAGTAGGGGAAAGAGGCAGAAAGAAAAAATATTCCTTTTTTCTAACTGAACTGGGAACAACCATTCTCCTGCTGACTGCTGGTGCACATCCTGACAGGTTTGAAACATTATTTTTTTGCCTCAGAATGTTGATGAAGAACTAAGCTGAGGGGGTTTTTTTGTCTGTAGGTATTGGGTTTGGGTTTTTTATGGCAGACATGTCTTGGCCCTTACACAGTTACATGTATTGCCAGCACTGTGTTTAACTACGTATGTAATCATAACAGTGATACAGACTCTGAAATGTGATGGAATTTCATAAACCTTCATCTGGCAGACATGAATTTTTAGCAGGACATGGCAGCGCAGGTATTTGCAACCAGACAGGGAGACCGAAGAAAATTTTTATCAAACTCATGTTACAGTTTAACAGAAAATTAATCTTTTTCTAGACAAATCACACCATATGATTTCTCTTATCTTGTAGCATGCTTTGCCAAGTCTTCTGAAAAAGTGAGTAATATGTGTTGTGCATCATCAGTGTGTGTCTGACATTTCTTTCCTGCCTGCTTTAGGGTTCTCCATCAGATGTACTTAAGGATGAGAGGGTTCAGTACTGGATTGAGAACTACAGGAATCTTTTAGATGCTTGGAGGTTTTGGCATAAACGTGCAGAATTCGATATCCACAGGAGTAAGCTGGACCCCAGTTCAAAACCTTTAGCCCAGGTAAATGTAATTCTTGTACGACGTATGACCAATCCAGGAAGGAAAGTGGCATGATACTTCCATAGAAAAAGATTGCTGGCCTTACCTCGGCTTTTGTGAGGATTCATGTGTAAAAGATTTCAACTAAGTCTGCCCTGAAAAAGTAGCTGTGTTTTTTTCAAAATAATTTTTGACAAAGGACTTAGCTGTTTCGGTGGAGAGTACAGAAATACGGTAAGCAGAGCTACATTTCTTCATATCTAATGTAGGAAATCAGTTTCCCCTTTTTTTCTTTTAAACCTTTTTCTTTCAAATAAAATTGTCTTTCAGAAACTGTAACTTGACACTTTTTCTGGGGAAACTTGGGGGTCTTTTGCCTCCTGTGTTGAAAAACAAAATCAGAGATGTGTCATCCAGCTGAATTCTGTGTTGTGGTGAGGGTGATGCTGAAACCAGGGAATTGAACCGAGAACCAGTGCAAATTGGCTCTGTTTTAATTGAAGCGAATCTTAAAGCTATTTTGAAGCCCTTGAACCTAAACTAAAAATCAACAGCAGCAACTTTATCAGTTTTGGACATAAGCTAACCCAAAACCCGACGCCCTGTCTAAATGCTGTCTATCTGTTAACATCTGGTAGCACTTTTAGCTACCGTGGCCTTACCACAGTTCCTTCCATTCTCTCGTGTCTGCTGAGTGTGTGCATTGCAAGCCTTAGGGCCCAAGGATTTCTAAAGAAGGCTATTTTGAAATTCATGTATCTGTCACAGCTGTTTAAGGAGAGCTGCATCCACATTGCTCCAAGTGGGAGGAAGTTGAGGTTACTGCTCCTTCCTTACACGATCAACATAAATAGCCCCTGAAGAGTTTAAAGTACGTGCTTGTTGGTGTTGAGTCACAACTTCTGGAATAAAGAAAATCCTCATGTTGGCGACTCTAGAGTGGGTCACCTGACTATAAGGAGGGAGAGACCATATTTAATTAAGTAAACTTAATTTCTTTCATTACTGAAGGTGTAGCTTTTTATTATTTTAATACCTATCCAAATCTTAGCAATTGTGCATGTTTTTATATGCTTTTGAGATAAGCGGGCATCATTAAAACCTACTTCTTGGGATTGCGTGCAAAATCTGTAAGCCAAGATGTTAGAAACTTCTTCTCAAGTAGCTTTGGCTTTCCAGTACACTCTGGAATGTCCAGTAAATAATTCTTTGCTAGCTTGAACAAATTCACTTATAGCTGGAGCAAAAATGGGACCAAACAAAAAAATTAATTTTTTTTTTTTTGTCCTCTTTAGGTGTTTGTGAGTTGCAATTTCTGTGGAAAATCAATCTCCTACAGCTGTTCAGCTATTCCTCATCAGGGGCGAGGTTTTAGCCAATACGGAGTTAGCGGTTCACCAACCAAGTCAAAAGTTACGAGCTGTCCTGGTTGCCGTAAGCCCCTTCCTCGCTGTGCACTTTGCTTGATAAATATGGGAACACCAGTTTCCAGCTGTCCAGGTATGACACAGTGAGTTTTAGTTACTCAGCTAGAGTACTAGCTAGAGGCCTAATTAACAGTTCCTGTTGGAAGACCTTCTGTTTCACCTTTTTCTTTCCTTTTGTATTCATACTGTAAATATTCATGCTCATCATTTTGAGGGAGGAAAACCATAATTGAAAACTTGTTTGCATCCAATCTGATTTTATGATGAAACCAACGTCTCAGTTCTTTAGTGTCAGACAGGATGCACAATTACTTGGTTCTGACTGTTTTCCCAGTGAGGCTGTCAGTGAAATTCCATGGTTAGACAGATGCAAAAGTTCAAGTATTGTGGTGGTCAGTATTGTGAGCCTTAAAACAGTAAGAAATGGGAAGTGAGATTCTTGAGATAAATTGTGGGGATGTTACAGAAATCTTGGAATGTAAATGATTTTTAGCAGGAAGGAGAGAAGAAATTTAATGTGATAGACTTTCACTGTAAAAGAATGTATGGGCCATGCTGTCACAGCTAGGAGATGCGACTGGAATCTCTTGATTCTAAACATCTTGGGCTCAGTGTTTACAAGGTCTAAATGAAACTGGTTTTGTCCATACTTTTAAGTCAGTCAGGCTCTTGTCATCTATCTAGATCACCTCACTCTTTCACTGATCTGTTATGGCTTCTTTATTCTAATTGTTTCAATTCTTGACTTAGATTTTTGTTGCTTTATATAGATATATAACTTACATATATTTGTATTAATTTTTAAAGCAGAACACTTCATGTGCAGTAAAACAAGTCCATAATTCACTGAAACTTAAATCACTGAAACATAAATCACTGTTGAAAGAGATTGTGTCTGTAAAATTTGTTTAAGAGGCAAGTTTAACATGTCTGTAAGATGTGAAACGAGCTCAGCAATATAGTTCTTACCTGTTCTTACCTGTTCAATAATTTTAATGATTTCTTTTTTGAAATCAGGCCACTTTTTCACATGATATTCCTAATTGCCAATTTGTTCTAACATTACTGGGACTGAAATATAAATGAAGCATAATGATTTACAAGCATATTTGGGGGGGTGGGTTTGCCTCTGCACAGGAGGATCCAAGTCAGATGAAAAAGTGGATCTTAGCAAAGACAAGAAGTTAGCCCAGTTCAACAACTGGTTTACTTGGTGTCACAACTGCAGGCATGGTGGACATGCTGGGCATATGCTTAGCTGGTTCAGGTGAGCTAATGTTTAAATCTTCCTTATTTCTCATGTGTATGCTGCATGTGCCTCCTTTGCTGTATGTTTTGCTGGTTTAGAACTTGTGCAAAATTTAACTGTGATGCTGAGTTTTTCTGAGATACAATGTCCCTGCACGTACTTACATGTATAGAATATAAAATTCTTGTTAGTTTTATTTTACGTGGGGTTTTTTTCTTTTTTTCTCCTATTGCTATCTAGAGACCACACTGAGTGCCCGGTTTCTGCCTGCTCTTGTAAGTGTATGCAGCTGGATACAACAGGGAATCTCATTCCTGCAGAGACTGTCCAAGCATAAGTATTGTTTGAACATGTGGGGCTCTCGAATGGATGTCCATCATAGTCCAAGTGTGTATTTTAGACAAAGGTCGTTTGTGACTTACTGTGAAAAAAATAAATTGCTATCTGATCAGTAAAATGATGTGTGTATGACTGCTTGGTAGAAACGGGTATTCCTGAAATGAGCTTCTGGGTACAGTGTTGTGGCCCTTGCTCGAGGGATTGAAGCAGTTCAGTTCAAAAGCACTCTTGGAACTGTGGGCTCTTTGGATTTGCTAAGACTTTTAATAAAGTTTTCAGGGTAACAGTGATCATTCCTTTCATCTGTTTTCCAAACAAAGCATGCTGTGTTTAGCAAAAGCAGGCCCTCAAAATAACACCCCTGAAAAGTCTTCAGAAAAGAGCCAAGTGATGCTGTGGATTCCTCCACTTACTTTTTGATCATACTTTCTCTTACATAAACACTCATTTCCTTGTAAGTTCATTCAAAATGCCACTGTCAGTTGTACCCCAAAGATTTTTATTTTAAAGAAAAAAACCCCATTTCTTGCTGTTCCCAAGATTTGTTAATAGTAAAGCAGTATCTTTGCAAGCCGAGGTCTTATTTACCTACATACCTAGCTGATGTGAATTTTAATGCTAAAGAATGTGGGGTTTTGTCCCTGAGTGAAGTCTGTATCCGGGAGAAGGGTTCTGAGAATTTGTGTCTGTTTCAGTGCAGAGTGCAGGTAAACTACAGGTTTCCTTTGATTCACTAATTTTTAACATAGTACTGTGAAAAGCTAAAATTCAAGGACTGGAGTCTTGTTAGTATTAAAGTTTTAAACTAGATGCTGAGTTTTGACTACAAAAAAATATTTGAAGACTTTAGGATAATCAGCATTTTCCTGTATTTCTGAAGTATGAAGGGAGGTGTGAAATCAACCTATATAAATCCTGCTTCTGGTCACTAGTGGACACCAGTCTGCTCCCAGAAGGCTGCATGATTTTCAGTCATTGACCAGAAGTAATTCCAGCTACATTACCAGCTGGAATTAAGACTATTTATTAACTTGAGAGAGAATGTTATTTTGCTAATACCGTGCTAAGAGCTAATCGGTATTTTGTAGGCCACAAAATTCACACACGTGAATTAGGGGAAAAAAACCCTGTTTTAAGGTATGTGATAATAACATCAGTTTACTTGGTGTGTGTTTATTTACTCGTAGAAACAGTAAATAAGTTAACACCCGTGTGCCATGGAATGCTAAATGGAGTGGTAGCAATAAACTGGTACTGGATTGATTGGACTGTGAAAACTGATGTTCTAGACAAGAATATATTGTAATGTACCACTAGCTCTACATGCTGTAGTGTAGTTGAAGCAAGATAGAATGTGGCAACGTTTTCTGTAGGTGTACATGATTGCATTCAGGACTTCAGGTTATATTTTCTGATTCAGCATTATTCTTGTAATAAGTCTGCTGCATTTATTCTGATCTGAAATTCTTGCCTAATTGACAGAGATCTTTTAAAAGTTAAAGATCTAAGAGGTGCTTGGTATTTGTAGGCACGGGAGAGCAGTTAATGGTTTTTCTTGTTATTTATTTCTCTTTCCGGTATTTTTGCACGCTTTATGTTGCTGCTGAAGAGCTCTTCAAAATGTTCTCTATTTATATATGGAAACTGGGGTTTAATGTTATGACATCCTGTTTATATAAATACAGGCAATAAAACTTTTGCTTTATGGAAATAAGGTTTTGTATGTGTCAAGGATATGTTTTTATTCCTCTGTACTAACATTTAGTAAATTTTCCTGATAAATCCCATGTCCAGGTGAATGCAACTACTAACTTACAATGTCTCATTTTCCTATGTAAAGAAAACTCATTTCTAACTTTTTTTACTCGACTATACCCATGTTGTCAAATTCTGTCATTTCATTAAATTAGATGCTTACTTTGATACTCAGCATGCCTTTGAAATGTTTTGGATTATGAATATGCACACAGTCTGGCACAGTAGAACTTACCTGTTTGGGCTGTTGTAATTGGTAATCAGGCTTTCAGCCTCTAATTACACTATTTGCAACATTTACAAAGCAAGAAGTGTATGGTTTTCCATGGTCAGCCTTTTTCCTTCTTTTGCTTTTAAATTAATAAAGCTGTGATTTGGGGGGCAAGTTGTCTTCTAACAAAAAGCATACCTACAGACATTTTATTAGCTGCAGTTACTCTTACATATACTGTTCGATACCTGCTCAGCTCTGACACAGTTAACTAGATGAAGGTGGCCTTGCATGCTGAAATGTTTTGACCACATGGTTCGTGCTGATTATGTCTCATTGTTTTCATTTTGTTACATGCTCCAGCCTCGCCTCCCTTCCCTGATTAAGCACAAGTACTTTCTCATGGTAAACACAGGCTGCTTGCAAAGAGCATGAGTTGTGCAGGTGTCTGTGCGGAGCAAGGGCAGCAGAGTGTGTCTGGTGATGGTGGCTGGTCTGAGTGTGGCAAGTCTGCAGTGACACCCCGACAAGGCTTCTCCCCACCTTCCACATGCAGCTCTGAGTTCCTGCACTGTCCTTTGCTGCACAGCTGCATTCTGGTGACTGCCCTCGGGAGGCCCATTTGAAATTAATTTCCCCAAGAGAATTTGCCAAATTTTAGTCTGTTCCTCTATTTCACACTCATGGACTGCTTTTGGTACTTTACCCAACTGGGATGCAAAACCATTCCCACTCTGGGCTGTCAGCAGAAAGGGAAGCCACAGTAGCTTGCTGGCCCACAAGGATGGTGCTCCTAGCTTTCTCACCTGGGAGCCCTTCTGTCCCACTGCTATAGGTCTTTGAGCAAGAGTGACACAACCACTGAGTCACGATTTCCATGTCCACCAGCCTCACCAAGGAAAGCTTTGGCTGGAGAAAGTGGTGGCACCTGGATTGCGGCATGGCCCTTGTTACAGCAGCAATCTGCTGACTCCCCAGGAGGGCTGGTGGGAATGCAGCGTCATTGCCCTTCCACAGCACTGAGATTCCTTCATCCCATGTGTAGGTTCCCCAGGTAAAACTCTCCATGGTGTTATGATGCAGTTGCCTGGTGACTCCCCTTTGGTCAGTGACCCACAGAGCCACAATTCCCCATTTTATCATCTATGAGGTCTGGCTGCTTCTCACACCTTAATCGTGTCAGTGCAGTCCTAACAGGGTTAGCAGGCCCCATGGCTATTCCTTTCCCGAGGGTATCTGCAATGGCTGGCTGTTTCCCACACTGCTATCCTGCTTAAATGCATATATGACCTGAGCACTTCTCTTCCTTTAATATCAAGGAGATCTTACAGTTCCTTGTCTTGTTAGCATAGCCATGTAGCCAGGACAGGCTTCTTCATTCACATTCAGATGACCAAAAAGCATAGAGCAGAACCCTTTATTTGTGTACTGCTTGCTAGCCACCTATTCGCGGGAGTGCATGAACAACAACTGACGCAGGGAAACTGCAGTATTTCCCACTCGGATGCGTTCAAATATTTACACAGAAGACCACCTATGCAAGGATGGTCTGTATGGGGTGAAGTGCTACAGCCATCTAGTGGCAGACTACTTCATTAGGCCTGGAGAGTCTTGGTAACTAACCATATGTAATATTTATCTATACATGCATAAAACACCTGTTTTCTGTAGTAGCACAGTACAAAAAACTTGTAAATGCTAGGAATGCATGCATGCAGTTAATTAGAATGACATTCTACTGAGCACTAAAATTGAGCAGCGATAGCACTACAGGATTGGTAGCTTATCACATGGACCTCATGCTCTTGTTTGCTATGTGAGACTGACTCCTACTTCAGAAGCCATCCTCCGCCCTCCCAGCAACAGTAACTTTGTCATTGTCTGCCTGCCTTCTAAGTAGAAAGGGGAAAAACATTAGATCACCTGCTGACTTCTTATCAGAGTTACTACAGACTGGGCAGATGATAAAGTTTTTAAAACAAACCTGACTGAAACCAGAGATGCCTATAAATAAGCCCAAAGCTAGCAATCTTAATAAGGCACTAAATCTAGCTATTGAACCTAAAACCTGCTTGTATGAAAGGTTATTGAACATGGCTAAGGTTTATTTAAAATACTTGGAAATACTGTATTTAATTCACAGAGTATTTCCAAAGTTGGATATTACTTTGATTGTGTTACCTTAAGAGACAGAAGAATTCTGCTACATGCTGTAAAGTAGGCTGGATAGTAACAAAATTGGGAACTGAGTGGAAGTTTGTATGATATAAGTCATCGTGACAAGCTGGCTGAATTGGGTACTTCTGCTTAGACTCCCACCAAGAATGATGGGAACTCAACAGCGCTTGCAATCCCCAAGCCTAACAAGACGTCTCCCAAGTGTTTCATGTCAGCAAAAAAGGCAAGTACCTTGTACTCTAAGCTACCTGTGTCAGGTGAAATAGAACAGGAGTCACCACATGTCACTGAAAACAGCACTCCGGCAAGTAATACTGACAGAAATAGTTAAATTCAGTCAGATTGTTTTTATTGGAGACTGTTTTAAAGATGCAAAATGCCCTCCCCATGTTTAATAAATCTATATCAAAGCAAGTGAAATAAAAATCTTTACATAAAAAACTATCCAGATGTCTTCAATACAAGTTTCCTATAAAGTACCCTAGAACTTCTACCACCACCCCCACAAAGATGCCTACAAAACTTCAGTTTCAATCAAGTCTAATCCTGCAAAGGAACACTCCCCATGAATGCAAAAAGGTTAAATATATACAGTGGGATACCCACAGGAGTGTTCCCCTTGCTGCATAAATTGATTTTCAAAGAAAATATTACATGGCACATGTAACAGCATCTTTTCTGTATATGTGCTGGAAATAAATGCAACTTAACAATTTAACATGCTGTCAGGCAAGAAAGCTACGGTACTTTTGTTCCCTTTGAAGCTCTAAATATATACTAAGGAAAAAAAAATCAGGTATTCCTCCCAGTACCAAACGGGAAGTAGTCAGGGAATTCATGAATAATTTTTAGTGCTTCATTGTAGAGTTCCAGATCTGAAACAGGGCAGAGAAAACGGTTACAAAGCATAAGCTAAATTCCCCACAAGCAAATGACAGCATTAAAGCCCTGCCTACTTTAAAGCAGAATAGCTGAGCATTACCACTCCCCCTCATCCTCCCCCATTTTTCCAAGGCAGTCACACTCTCATTGCTTGATTTCTGGAGGGTTACTCTTAGGCCTGCTAGGTACGCAGGCACATATATGAGGTCCAGTGCAAGGCAAGAACCATGTGATTGGAAGCTGGAGAATGATCAGCCCAAGGCAATAATCTAGATTGGCTCCAGATTCAAGTCAGTCCCTGGTTTGACAGTAAACCAGCATATTTTCTACGTAACTTTTGCTAGGACACTTTTTCTGCATTCTACTCCATAGCTGGCAGCTTGAAGAAAGACCTTATCCATATGGAAAGATAATCAGGCTCTCCCTTCTTACTTGGTGAAGAAGAGTTGAGACTACAAAGTAAATTTGTCATAATGTATATTCTTACTTACCAAACGGACTTCTGTCTTCTCTAAACTGGACGTATGACATGCACATGATGGTTGCCTGATTTGTTACTCTTCCCACTACTTCAAGAACTCCTGAGATCTCTTCATCCAGCTAGGAAACATACCAAAAATGAAATCAGTATTACCAAATTAGCTGCTGTCTCTCCTGCATGAGACACATGCACTTGAGCTAGGAGCTCTCCAAACTGAAGGTTAAGGCTTGTTCATTATAACAGGTTTTGTTCCATGCCAAACAATACAGTACTTATTCAACATCCCTGCCCCCCTCCCAGAAGACCCCACAAAAGCCTTGAGCCACTTACAGATTTGCAGTTTTTGTAACCAGCAATTCAGTACCAACTCAAAATAATTAGAAAGAAGCATCAGAGGGAAGACACCAATTTGTCAGTATGTAAAACTGTCATTTGATCACTGAGCAGAGACTAATTGAGGACAGAGAGAGCAGAAGAATCCAGATTTTAATGCACTGCATTCAAACCCAAGTAAGTCATTGAACTCTAAGAGCTAAGGAGGTATCACGCATGCCAGAAAGCAGTTCCAGTATTCCAGATTCAGGAGGTGTAATCGGAAATAATTTCTTAAGTAACCTGTCAGTAAGTGTTGAGAATACAAAGACATTGACAGTACAAGCCTTTGGTTGAGTAAGGGAAAAAAAAAAGGCTAAAAATGTTACCTTACTGTTATCATGTAGCTTGAACACATTTTCTTTTTTTAAGACACCCATTTTAAAAGGACAGTACTATCAGTAATGTTCTTCCAATATCTAATTCTTACTTTTAATTTTCTATTGTTTCCTGTAATGAGGCAATAGATTCCCTCCTCTCCCCATAATTTTGGGGTTCCCTGTTGAAAGGAGGAACTACACACAGACAAACAAAAAATCTATTAAAGAGCTGGGGGGAGGAAGTTATACAGTATCTTGATTAGCAAATCTACAAGTTCCTCCATTTACAACAGGGAAACCAGAGGGATTAACCCTCCATGGTTTTTCAGCATACCCCACTTCCCTTACTCAAAGACACAACAGTATGGAATGTAGACTGTGAAGTGCCCCACGCTGCAGCTAGGCATTTATGAAATCCACCCATTTACTCTGTCCTGGCAAGTTATGGAATCGTTGGTCAGATGCTGACATCTGATGTTTTGACAGGTATTCTTAAGGCAGGAATCCTACTCACAAACTCAAGAAAAAGTTAAGAGGCAGACAATGTGCAGGAAAGGCATTTTCCTGCAGTTTGACATTGAAGTCAGCAAATTTCACATTTGTAAGGCAAAACTCTTTGCCAGATCAAACTGCATTTTTCATCGACAAGGAGAGACTCCGGGCTTGAAAGTCAGAGAGTCCCATGTGCAATTATTTCACATGGAAATGGCAAGATTCCCCAGCATTTAACAACTAAGATGGAGAAAGATCCAGAGAAAAAGACGGAAAGATGACACACATGCTCAGTTAAGCTACAGCATTTGCCATCATAACAAAAGTAATCCTTTAATTACAACAGTTGCTAAAGGAAAAAAAAAATACATGAAGACAGAAGAGAATGCCAGGGTGTTACTCCTTTAACGGTACATGATAATAAAGGAAGCAATATTTTTGTTCAGTAGTTATAGCCATTGCATTAATTGCTTCATTTTTAATTTTTTTAAGAAAAAGAATGCTCCCAGCTAACTATGAAGTTTCCTGTAACGCTATAACAAGTGTTCTAAGAGGATATAGAAATGTCAACTCAAAAAACTTGAGAATACCGTATTCTTAGGGTTTTGGGATTATCTTCACAATATATTCTGCTAGGCATATAAAGATAAAAGCAGTAAAAGGAAAAAATGAAAATAAAGCTAATACATGTAGTGAAATACATCACACTAAGCAGCGAACAGAGTAAGACAAAGTAGCTGGTCAGGGAGTGTCTGACAAGGAATGAGTTCTGTCTCTTAACACCAGCTGAAAACTGACGAAAACCAATGAAGACTGCAAGTTAACTGAAGGGTGCAAGGAGCAGAGGTGACAAAACATGGGTAGGAAAGGGGAGAAACCAAGGATTTTTTTTTTTTCCTGGCTAAAAACTCAATACATACAAGACACACACAGATTTCAGAAGATGCAAAACCTCAGGGAAAAACGTTTTCTTTTTTCCTAAAACATCAACACATGCAAGGCATGTAGTGGTTTCAGAAAGGACAAACCCTCCGGTATGCACAAGAGGCAACATCAAGCATTTCTAAAGTACTCCTTAACTCACAGGTTCGCTCAGCTCCACAGTCGCATGTTTTCCTTCTCCATCCGAAAGCACGAAAAGCTTCCCAGTAGGATGAATCTGCAAGAGACATTAGGCTTGTGCGCTCCAAAGGCAGCTGCAAGCGTTACAGGCACACCGCCTTAACCACAACCATGCAGCGGGCCTTCCTCCGCAAGATCCAACCGCTACAGCCGCCTCCCGCCCCGCCCCAGCTCCGACTGGAGCCGCCGGCCTCCCTCAGGCCCGGCCGCGACCAACTGCACCAGGCAAGGCGACAGCCCCCCTCCCCGCAGGGCTCCCCCACACCTGACCGGAGCGCGCCCCGGGGCAAGGCCGTACCCAGGGCGACAGCTACCCGCCCTGAGGCCTCGCGGCCAGGCCCAAGGGGCAACAACCGGCTGCCGGGGAGATCACGGACCTTCTCGACGCGGCCTACGAAGCAGACGGGCTGCCCGATACACTGCGCCAGGTGGCCGGTGGCGATGCGCTTCCGCGGTACCTCATGCACATCCCCCATGGCGGCACGATCTCCCGCCCTCTGCGGGGGGGGGGGGTGTCGTGGGCGGGACTTCCCCTTCTCCTGACGTGACCCGGAAGCGGAGGTGGCGGTTGGTGAGCGGCGGCGGCAGCGTCGGGTGGCCGGGCCGGTGGGTGACGGCGGCGCGGGTGTTGCTGGTGCGGTGGCGGGGAGAACGGCGGGGGGGAGGGGGTGGCTGAGGCTCCGAGAGGCCGGGAAACCCGGGGCTTAGCCCCCCGCCGGCCTCCGCGCCGGGGCCTGGCCGGCCCCTTCCGTCCCCATCCTGACATTTCATCCTGTTCTCTTAAATCGCCCTGTATTCGCCCTCCCCTAATGACCGTTATCCCTCTCCCTTCACACACCCGCTCCCCTGGGGACACCGCTGCCTAGCCCCGGCATTCCCGTCGAGGATCTGTTAACCCTCACTTGTTTTACAGGCCGTAGTTGGTACTCAAAACGCTACGGCTGCGATACGGTCGCATTTCCACAAACAGAAGTGTAAATAAACTGGGAGAGGAGTGGCTGGCAGGCACCCTGCGGAAAGGGATCTGGGGGTGCTGGTCAGCAGCAGGCTCAGCATGATTCAGCAGTGTGCCCTGGCAGCCAGGAGGGCAAACCGCATCCTGGGGTGCATCGCTGCATGACCAGCCGGTGAGAAGGGGGGATTATCCCGTTGTGTCCATCGCTGGTGTGGGCTCACCTCGAGTGCTGTGTGCAGGTCTGTGCACTGCGGTCACAGCCAGAGGAGTGCTTCAAAGCTGCTGAAAGGGCTGGAAGGCATGTCCGGTGAGGACCAGCTGAGGACTCTGGGTTTGCCTAGTTTGGAGAGAAGGAGGTTGAGGGATGACCTCATTGCTCTCCGCAGCTTCCTGAGGAGAGGCGGAGAGGGAGGTGCCGACCTCTTCTCCCTGGTATCTAGTGCCAGGACGTGGGAATGGCTCAAAGCTGCACCACAGGTGGTTTAGCCTGGACATTAGGAAACATTTCTTTCCTGAGAGGGTGGTCAAACACTGGGGCAGGCTTTCTAGAGAGGTGGTCAATGCCCCAGGCCTGCCAGTGTTTAAAAGGCATTTGGACAATGCCGTTAATAATGAGCTTTAACTTTTGGTCAGCCCTGAAGTGGTCAGGTAGTTGAACTAGATGATTGTTGTCAGTCCCTTCATACTGAAAATATTCTGTTCTATTCTATTGTATTAATTTCATCATTAAAGAGCTAATGCTCGATCCACAGGGTTAGAGTGATTGTTGGATGTTACAGAACTAGCATCTGGACGTGGCATTCTCACCACGCGTTTTGCCGATTTCTGTGTGTTTCCCCCAGCTGTCCCTTGTGTGGAGAGGTTCTTCCCAATTGTCCTTGTGGCAGAGGCAGCTAATGGTATCCTGGGCTACATTAGATGTAGCATTGCCAGCAGCTCGAGGGAGGTGATCCTTCCCCTCTACTCATGACTGATAAGGTCACACCTGGAGCACTGGGTCCATGTTCTGGGGGGACTTGCTTAAGCAGGGAGTTGGATAAGATGACTTCTGGAGATCCCATCCAACCTCAACCATTCTGTGGCTCTGTTTTTTTCTTTCTGTTTCCAGGACAGGAGTTTCAGGAAATACTTGAAAAAATCTAACTTTGCTATGGCTTAAAAGGGCAATCTCAACACCACCTGCTTGCTGGCTCTCTTCTAACCAGACACAGGTTGGTTCAGCTTGCTAACCAGCACAAAGTGGTTTTTGTTAGTTGGCTGGGTTAGTGTTATGATGTCTGAGCAAGCTGAACCAGCTTGCCAAGGGAGCAAGCTACTGCCAGAAGCTGTGCAGAACCAGCATGTTGCTAGGAAGGGGGGGTGCTGTGCGGTTCTGTCTTCCATGGGGTATATAGCTGGTTGTCTTCTCCTCAGTGTGACTATGCCATTCATCTTTTCAGCAGTTCATTTGCAAGAGAAGAACCTCGTTTCCTTAGCATATCGTCAGAGATTTTAAAGGAGAGATCTCGTAAAGGTAACGGTTGGAGCAAGATGCAGCAGGCTGCTGCAAAGTGGCTCTTCTAGGGCTATTTGTCTGCTGCATTTGATGGGTTGGCTGTCAGCTAAATGCATAGAAGTTCTTACAAATATGTGTCTGTATCATGCTTAGCAGCTGTTAAAGGTTTGCAGTCAAGAAAGAGAATAATTTGCAGGGAAAGAAGTAGGTTTCAACCTATTGAATATTGTATCTAATAAAAACCTTGCTTTCACTTTTAGCTTTTTCTATCTTTTTCAGGCTTTCGAATGTTGACATTGGTTGGAGTACTGTTGTTTCACTCCTGGCTTTGCCTTTGTCACCTGTGCCTTTATTGTCTGACTTGATTGTGGTTGATTTTTTTATGATTCAGAATCTTCAAGTGTTTTTATACTATGGTAACTTGGGTTGCATAGTTCTTGGTATTTCTGCTTCCCTTAAATTTTATGAAAACTTTAAAAATAGAAATTCACATTTTATGTAAGTAAAAAAAGTATTTGTTAGTGTTTTGTTATATGTATATTCATTTTTTTGTGTTTGTGTTTCTCTTGACACTTACTTTCCTTTCTTCCTCTTTCAAGAATAACAAACAAAAGGAATATGACTAATGTTAATGCCAGATAAAAGAAATTATATGTAGTATTTTTTCTTCTTCACATAGTAACTTACACTAGGCCAAAAGCTTTTAAGCTGTTCTTTTGGTGTCACAGAGAAATCTTTCTGACATGCATGTTCTTGACTCTTGAATTGGTTGTTTTCATGTCACAGGCAGGGCTGTATGGGTCTGTAAACATCTTGCTCTTTTTCTGATTGCTACTTCATTGGTGATGTTAGCAGATGCTAACATGGAGGACAGAATTGCTGTGATGCTCTCCGTTTTCTCTTTCCATAGATTATATATCTTAAACTGCTAGATGTAAAATTATTCTGGTTCTTTAAGGTCAGTTTTGTGTCTTGTTCTGACCTGATTTCATCATTGCAGTGCTGCTGCATTTCTGCTTTGCTGTATTCCTGGGTATCCTCTCTTAACCTTAGTCTGCATCTTTTGTGTTTTTAATATTAAATTACCTTCTCCTGGCACTTGTGAGCATGCAGGAAAAGGCTGAAAAGTAATGCTAAATATACTGGGATCTTCATTGTATAGAAAAATTTTATTGAATCTAATGTATTAGCTTGGCTCAAAGGTCACCCATACTTCTTGTCAAAGGAGACTGACAAAATGCAGGAGGAATAAATTAACCCCTTTGTGCAGCTCTGTAACTCATCTTTGTCCAGTCTCACGTATGTTCTCAGAGCCTCGCAGAAAGACACTATTTTTTGCAGCCTCACAGAATTGCTATAGCTCTCAGTTTATTACTTGCTAATGACTGAAGTGGTGCCAAAAGCATTTTTCTTAACTATCAGCGATTGAGATTGGAGAAAGAAAAAATTGTGTTCACTTTTTGGTGAGGGGGAAACATGAGGAGAAGGGAATTGCATATTCCTACCAAGGGAGATTTTTATCTTTAGGCAGTGAATTCAATTCCAGGTCTCCTATAGAAATAAATTAATCCCATCTGGAAGGGAAAAGTGCTGTGCTATATAGGAGAAATTACTGCAGGAACATGGTACTATCTCTGAATGGCGGGTGTATTTTCTGTGATTTTGTGCTGACAGCTTTAAAAAAACACCCCACACAACTAAGGGCTTTTTTCTCTAGTCTGTGTGACCATGCATCCAGGTCCGCCAACTTCAAATTTAATTTTTAAAATGAGACTTGTGTGGAAACCAGTTGTTCTCAGCTTTCATCAAGTGAAACCTCATCCTACCTACAAGTAGTAAAACTCCAGCCTTATTCTGCAAGTATTCAAACTGTGTTCTTATCTTCAAGAGCACGGGTGTTTCCATTCAACTCTGTTGGACAGGGGCTTTGTTCTGTTTTTTAGCATGTAATTCAAGAAATTTAGTGGTTGCATTTCCCGTTGCTGGAGAGATTTATGCTTACTTTTGAAGTACCACAGTTGATAAAAAGACAGCAAATATCACAGATGTCCCAGCATTGCCTGTCTACAGCTTTTCCTTTACCTATGCCACACTGTATTCAGCTCTATTTTTTTGTTTCTGTGACCCCCTTCTATTTTGTTAGTCATTCCTTGTTATTTAATTTAAACTTAATGTTGTGTTCAGCAAAGATACTGAAATACTGCAGGTAGTAGTTGGCAAACTCCTTCCTTGACATCAGTTACGCGGACCTGAGATCCACAAGCACTAGTTTCGTTTCTACGTGGTGAACACCCAGGGAAGGAAACCGCCTCACTAAGCACGTTAGTCTTTTTAACGTGTGAATTCCTTACCGATTCCCCAACATTCACAACCACTAAGCACACATGCTGTTTTCTTACTGCTGGACCAGTGGTTTTAACAGCATAAGGCTGAGGCCTGAGCTTAGGGAGTACTTTTGTTAGCCTCGTTTCTTTTTCTGCTTCAAGCAAAAGGATGTGTAGGGTTTTGTTTTGTTTTCTGAGAAATACTGCTGGCAGTGGAATTAAGTTAAAGCTACTTCAGAAACTGAAAACTATGAAGTAAAGATCAACCCTCATGTATGTAGACAGGAATTTTGTGGGGTTTAGAAAGAATGGGGATACTCAGGCTGCTTTCTGTCGTTGAAAGGAGAAAATCTAGTATGTGAAGCTTGTACCATTAATTTGGCTAAATCAAATTGTACTGATTGTTAATTTACTCTGAATGGAAATGTCTGTTGTCCTTCAAGCAGTGAAGTTTAGGTGTGTTAAATACTCAGGATTTAAAAGAGGACAAATGCATGCTTTCCTATACAACTCTTTTGTGCCACTGATTAAGATGCTTTTCTTTGTGCAAGAAAGAAGGGAAGGGGAACACTATGTGATAGAGCTGAAAAATGTACAATAATGCAGATCTTAAAGAAAAAAAAAAAAACCCGTGATTGGAGCAACTGCAGCTCTGGCACCTGAAGTGGCTGAATGAAATCTGAACCTTTACCAAAGCTATCTGTTAGATTTTACACATCAAGTTGATTTTGCTTCTTGTTGTTGCACACTTAGGATGAAGGTAAAATTGCAATTTAAACTGTTCCACAACTGCCTCTCCTTCATACATCATCGGAGCAGAAACATGACTCTTAAGCATTACAGCACAAGTTTTTACCACTTGAGCTATGGGACTGACAACCCTAATTGGTAGCAGGAGAAGACTTATTCCCTGAGGGCTGAAAAAGGAATATGCTGCTGGCGCCATGTGTTGAGCCTGGGTGTGGGGGAAGGTATCGAATAAATGAGGTAATTAGGAGTTTCTACTGTGTAATCTCCACGGAACCGGAAATATCAGTATTTCACGTGGTAATGTAGGAAAGCAAGCAAATAGGAATAAAGTGCAGATAAGTAACTTTTTTTTTTTTAATTACTGTATACCTGAGATTGGATGGTTTGCTCTGTTCTTGTGTACATCAGAGTAGTTTACTTGGTTGCTAGAAATTGCACTGTATCCACATAAGCAAGCAGTAGCTGGCTACCCTGCAGGGTATTTAGTCTCAGGTATCAGGCCACAGTTTGAATTGTTGCTGCTTTTGCCATGTTCTATTTATATACTGCTCCTGAAAGCCAGTGCTTACACTTCATATAGGACTTGCTGTGTTCTGGAGTATGGAAGCGTTTTCTATTGCTTGTAAGAGCAGAGCATGAGGCAATTTGTATCTGGTGAATAGTCAGTGGTATTTGTGCAGTTAATTGCTACAGGTCACTGGCTAGGGCAAAAAAAAGTCTTGCTTATGGTACCAGGAATATTTGGTTAGGAAGTGAGGAATTCCAGCAAAAACAATCCAGGTTTTTTATCTTCTCTGTTTTCTAAATCCAAACACTACAAAGTATCACTCTTCTCTCTTTCCCACCTTCTAAAGAGTCTTCTTTGTTAAAGTTAGTGTGAAATAATGTTGCAGAAACTTGACACTGTACACCTCTTTTCTTTGGACTGGGCTCCTTTCCTCTGTTGGAAGTGTATATTACACGTTGCTATTGCTTTGTCAGTCCCATCTCCTTTAAATGTTGGTGTCTGCAAAGTAAATCAGGATTCTGCTCCTCAAACTCTTACTTCAAACTTGATGTTATATTTTTTATTGGTATTTTAGTAGAGAATTACTTTTCTTCAAACCTTCCTCTGCATTTGGCCCACAGCATGTTTCAGCCAGACCACAGGCTGCTTTGTAGGTTGGTGTTGTTCAGCCATCCGAGTTCAGCCCTGGGGGGCTGGAAGTGAGCACACCTTCAAGGGGTGACTGCTGCTGCTGCCGTGGATATTGGCACTTCTCCTTGTCCCAGTGCTGTGGATGGCTGGGGGGACTCTCAGTTGCTGCATTCAGTGGTGCCACTTAGGTAGAAAATAGAAAGTAGGTAGTAGTCTGCTCAGTAAGCTGAACCTGTGAATTCGTTGTTCTTCCCAAGAGTGATGCTTCCTTATAAAGATTTTCTTACAACTTTTCTTGGAAGAAAAAAAACCTCCTTGAATCTACATCTTAAAGTTCAGAATAGCTGGAGAATCTGCTTAGAAGATCTTTTCATGATGTATCCATTTTATGGAGTGGTTCATAGGACTTAATTTTTAAAAGCTGGCCCAACTGCCTGTCTTTTGGCTAATGCTCGTGGGCTTTTTAATATGAATTTGTCCTTTTTAAGCTATTCAGAATTACTTCTATATAATCTTCCAGTCTTGAGAAGAGATAGTGAGCATAATCTTTTGCAGTTAATGTTTTTATCCCACTGGTTTCCTTGTTCTGTTCTAGTTGTTGTGAAGTCAGAGCTCTTAGCTGCTTTAGAAGATTCTCTTAGTGAATTATTGTTATGAAAAATTTGCAACATATGATTTTGTTCAGGTTTCTTTTAAGGGAATCAGTGGCAACTGTTAATCAAATACACTCAAGTGTTAAGCTGTCTCTAAAATTTCAAACTGGAAAAATGAAAATAGATACTATGCTAGTATTGTAGAGGTGGGTGGATTGGTCATTTTAATTGATGCTAAAACTGAAAATCTCTAGTGCAATTTGCTTCATTCAAGTATTCCTGCATTATAAATCTGCATTTTCTACAGGATGGTATTTTGGGCTTTAAAGTTTAGATGCTTTAGGACTATTTCTGATGAGACAGTTTGTGTAACAACAATTCAAAATAGCAGAAAAATATGGAAACATACTTGATAAATGCTGAAGGCAGTTTCCTTCTTTCATTTTCCTTTAGAAAGCTTGAAGGGTGGTTTTTTTTTTAATGGTTCCACTCCATTCATAATGTTATAGTCTTATACTTCATTCTCTTTTTGCCCATTGAAGTCAAATGCTGTATCAACAAGGTAATCTGTCTGACATACAAATGGCTGATATTTCAAATCTGGTAATAAAGAGTAAGCTGTAATATCATGTATGTGGCCTTTGGCATGGAGTGAACTTCTTATAGTAAATTCTGTTATCTTATATTTATTTAACACGTTTTGTCTTCCTTTTAGATAACGACTTGAAAGAAGAAGAAAAAAATCCAGGCTATGTTCAGCTTCTTCCGAAAAAGTCAAGATTCAAAGAAGGTTACGGTGCCAGAGAGAGAAGCGGATGGATTTGTTATTGTGGGTAAGTGGTGCTCCTCTGTAAAGTGATTTTTACAGTTTAAAATGTAACAATTTCTTTGAGATGCTTAGACCAAATGAAATGTTAAGAGGAGCCATGATAGAAATTGTTCATAATTCTTACATTCCCTGAAGGGGTTCATATTTCTAGTCTCATCAGTTGGACTAAATAGCTGAAGTTTTATTTACATAGGTGGAAACTCTTGTTCAAGAACACAGAAAATTGTCGTTTCTTGTTTTCCTCTCGTATCATGAGCAAGGAGAAATTATGTCCTTACAAACAAGAAAGCTCAAAGTTGATGCTTCTAGCTTTATGATTAAAGTTGTTGGGAGAGAGTCATTAGAGGACTGGTTTTTCTCAGCTTCCTTCCTTTTAGTGTTACCCTCAAAGTCTTTTTATATTAGAAGCCAAGAAGCATCTGCGTATTTCTAGTCACATGGTGAATGTAGATGTTCTGTCTCAGAATCTGACTCTGGCTTAGTTTGATGAAAATGAAGCAGTTTAAGGTTTTCAAAGTCTTTTTGTTGTTCAGAAACTGAAGTGTTCTCACCTGTGAACTGGCTCCATTTGCTGCTTTAATCAAGCTCTTTCACAGCCCTGTAGGATGGCTCAAGTGTGCAGAAGATAATTTATTGCTGTCATGCTGTAACCCATCCTTTTTCCTCTTCTGAAAATTTGTGTTTTCCTCCTTGTAAATCTGTCATCATCAATATTCAGCTTCTGCTGCTCTGATTTACTGACTCATTCTTATCAGGAATATTAGTGTTTATTTAAGTGTTGCTTCTTCTTGAGCATTTTCAAGTCACGAAAGACACTAGAATATCAAAATCTAACAATGTGAGAGAGACTCTTGGAACTTTATCTGAGGAGAACTTCTATTTTTTGTAATAGTTCTCTGTTAAACCAAATCTGGTTTCACATCTGTGACTCCATGTTGTCATGTTTCATGGCTGCCTTCCACTGTATTTTGTTCTTCTGCACTGGTTTTGATGGCTACAGCAAATCACTCCAGCATTTGCATTGTGGAAGGGTCAGACACATAATCATCCCAAAAAAGTCTGGAGACCATTTAGAATTTCAAGTTCTGTAATAGGCTGAGAGTTCTGCACCCAGACATTGCCTGTGTCCCACAGTTGCTGGGACAATTCAATCCTGCATTCAATTTAGCTTAGTTCATTTTTCCTGAAATGCTGTCAGTTACTATTTACATTCTTTTTCATATAAATGCATATTAAATTAATCTATTAAATATAAGAACTATCAACATTTCTTGAATCTTCTTGTATTTTATTTCTATTTATTTGTATTTTTTGCACAGGTGGAAGTTAATTTAGCAACCTGCAACACAATGGACTGTAATTTCATCTTAATGAACTTTTAGCGGGCAAAAGAATTGCTCTCAACCTTGCCATTGGTGCATATCACTGTCTTGCTAGATGGATGTAGTTGCAGAATTATAGATCAGCACTTAAGTAGATACTTATCTAGAAGTTTTGTTTGTCTAGAAATAGTGGCAGTCCAAAAAAAATACCAAAACAAACCCACAAACCATAACACCTAGCTATTCTGCTAGTTACTTTTTTATTACTCAGATGGGAGGTTCTGAAGATTTTTTAAACTTAGGTGTAAAATATTCTAGAATACCAGCACTAAATGTCTTCAACGGATCTCAGTAGGATTGTAGGACCATTGGTGTGAATACTGCAGTGGGCAGTGAACACTCTTGAAGGGAGTGAGAACTCAGTTTCTTTGTTTTAAGTTGGTGCCTACACCCAGTCTTTCATTCAAAGCATTTGAGAACAAAAAGGCTTAGTTCACTGGCATTCTGTGGACATGGGAGAAAGTTCTTAGCTTTTCTTTCCTGGAGAAAGAAGAGGAAAAATGTATTCTCAGGGGATGTTTGCTCTTGATTGGCACCGTTGTGGTCAGGAGAGCTTGTCCCTCACAAATCCCTTGCAAGATTGTTCACAGCATGCACCACAGCTAAGGGCCGCCAGGAGTCTTACTGGAAATTTGAATGGGACTTACCAAGAAATAGTCAAATGCTATGTCCGTTAAAGTTTGAAAGAAATCTATTCAGTAGTGAGTGTACTGAGCACTACAGTTAAATGTAGATGATTGTGAGTTTCCTAACTTCCTAAGTTTTTTAATCTCTTTGTGTATCATCTGATATTTGAAAAAGAGTCAGGAAGGTTCAACACTTCCTTAATAAAGATCCACCCCAGCTATTACCCTGGTAAATCTTGAGGATCTTTTGTTTGTTTGTTTTCTATTTTTTTTCATAACTCCTCCAAGTCCTGTTATATATTACGACATTTTAAATGATGGAATCATGGAATGGTTTAGGTTGGAAGGGACCTTAAAGATCATCTAGTTCCAACCCCCTGCCATGGGCAGGGACACCCTCCACCAGACCAGGTTGCTCAAAGCCTCATCCAGCCTGGCCTTGAACACTTCCAGGGATGGGGCACCCACAGCTTCTCTGGGCAACCTGTTCCAGTGTCTCACCACCCTCCCCATGAAGAATTTCTTCCTTAGATCTAATCTAAATCTACCCACTTTTAGTTTAAAACCGTTACCCCTTGTCCTGTCACTACAGGCCCTTACAAAAATCTACCTTTGCTTGTTGAATATCAATGCATTTGGAATTTCAGTATCTGAATACCTATTCTTTGACTAGAAAGATGACTCATAAAAACACCAGAAGCACTGCAGCATTGGTAACTGAAAGAAATTCTCTATTTTAGCCTTTGGAGCAAATACTGCATGTATGGGAGTTGAGAAGAAAGAATTTGTAATTCACCCTCTACAAAACAAATACAAAATGTCATTTTCTACCAGGAACTATAGTATTTTTAGTCTAACAACCAGTTCACTTACTTTCCAGATATTGGTCATTTCATCTATTCATGAAGCTGTAAAAGTGGTGCTTATTCTGTAACAAGCAGAACTATTATTCTTGAAAGGGAAAAGAGGCTTGTGAAATACGCACAGTAGATGTGATTGGTTTTGATGAGTGAATCAATTGCAGAAATATGAAAAATGTTTCAGGGATTTTCCTGATCATCACATATTGGTTTTCAAGTTAACATTCTGAATGCTGGAATTCAGAAAACAAGTAAGTTTTCAGATAGCTTGGGGATTTTGAATAGTAGTAGTTTTTAAGGAATTTCTAATGTTTTGTGGCTTTTGTTCTATAAAGTAAATTCCAGCCTACCATCCATTCCTACTGTTGCTAGCCACAGAGAAGAAAGTTAGTGCTAGCATTTTGGTTTGGCACACAGCTAAAAATCTCAAAGATGCATGTGACTGGTAGTCCTCAGCCTAAGATCAGGAAATGAAAAACCAAGACAGCAGTGCCGCTTCCCATGTGCGTTCAGCAAGAAGGTCAGAAACTCTGCAAACATCCACATGGTGCTAATGATTCCACTGGGGTGGGTGGGTTTTTTTGCTTGAAGAAAACTGAAATATAGAACCACAGAATGGTTTGGGTTGGAAGGGACCTTTGAAGATAATCTAGTCCAACCTGCCTGGCATGGGCAGGGACATCTTCAACTAGATCATGTTGTTCAAAGCCCCATCCACCCTGACTTTGAACACTTCCACTGATGGGGTGTCCACAATCTCTGGGTAACCTGTTCCAGTGTCCCATCACCCTCACTGTAAAACAAACAAAAAATTAAAAAGTCACCTATCACAGAATGTTGTTCTGTACGTGCTCTTTAAAAAATACTGCTAAGTGTTAATTTTGTTCTCAGTTTTAGTTGCTGATGTGCAGGGTCTTAATTACTTTTCCAGGAAAAAATTCAAGTGAACCAGTGTGAGGGAGCAGCAAGTACCAGTGGCTCTGCCATACAGCTGAGCCTGCAGCGAGCGAGGGTACCAGGAGCCCAGGGCCTGGGCAGAGACCTCGCTGAGAAGGGCTGCAGTCCCCTGCTGCCTGAGCAAGGACAGCAGAGCAGGTCTGGTGACAGTGACCAGGGTCAGCCGAGAGTCCAGAGATAGCCAGACAAGTCAGATGCAGGCAGATCTGAGGCCAGGCTGAGAGGTCAAGTCAGGGGATTGAGGTCACCGAGGTGCACGGACAGGTGCAGGCATCCCTGCATTGTGGCTCTGGCAATGACCAAGGACCTGAGACGAGGCTTCTCCTGCAGCTCTTTGCCCTGACCCTTGTGCACGTACTCAGGCTGCACCACGTGAGTGCTAGCCACGGGCAGCCAAACCCCCAGCCTTGGGGAAGGGGCTGCTGAGCCCGGTGCTGCACTTGGGACTGGACAGCCAGGATGATTGTGTTGTCTCTCACTAGTGTGTGGAGGCAGCATGGTTCTCTGAGGAGCTTGGTCTGAGCCTTTGACCATGCCTGAGTTCTAGTCTCCTCTGTTTACTTTTAAATTGTGTTTCAAAGACCAGTCTGTGTCTTGGATTTAAGAGTTGTTGGATTTTGCTTTGTTGTCTTTCAGGGATCTTTCTATGGGGTAAATTGAAATTGAATAAATGGCTTGGAGAAGCAGCTCAGTTGCTGGTGCTGATAAGTCTGATGTGTAAACCTATTTAACTTCTGTTTCT
This sequence comes from Rhynochetos jubatus, assembly GCA_027574665.1. Classification (NCBI taxonomy): domain Eukaryota; kingdom Metazoa; phylum Chordata; class Aves; order Eurypygiformes; family Rhynochetidae; genus Rhynochetos; species Rhynochetos jubatus. The sequence continues at coordinate 27,590,054 of CM050653.1, forward strand.
TTCTTGAACTTAGGACTGCTTCCCATTTCATTTTTAGATGTAAATTGACATGGATTTTCAATACTGACCAATGGCTATTATGTCAGGGTTCTGCTGTTAGCCTCAGGTGCAGACTTCTGACACGTGGTAAGGGAGTATTGTTATTGACTCAGAGGGAGCATTTGACTGAACGTTGTTTTCTGAGATTCAACAATTTTGGTGTTGAGTTTTTCAAAGTTTCAAGAGTAAGCACCCAAGAGAAAAAGGACAGGTACAGGATTCTTGTCAGAGTGCTGGGACTGTCACAGATGTTGGGAGGCTATGGCCATGGTGAGAAGGGTCAGCAGGAATTTTATAATGAAGATATACTCCTGCTCTGTATAGCTCCCTGTTCCCTGCTGTGCTTTCCTAGTTGCTTGGAGGCCATCTGGAGCTAGTAAATAGATTTTGGATTAAAACTTATTTGTTATGCTTCTCACTATTGGAGTAAGCATGATTTTTGCCTGTTATGTTTCCTCTCAAGAGAACATAAATAGGCACGGACATAAGAAATGAAGTGTTTTGAGATCTCTTCCTGATAAGGAGCAGAACTTGTGGTATTTAAGTGAGTCCTGGATCTGTCGAATTAACCAATGTGTACCTTCTGAAGGAGCTCTACAGAACAATTGTGGTCAGATGTGTACCACCTAAAACCTCACAGGAAAGGAGGTGGGAACTACTGCTTTTCATCCTTTGAGATGAAATACAGTATAAGGCAAATATTTCTTCATTAATAAGAAAGTAAAAGAGAATTGGTGTTAGGTGAAAGGTGGAAAGTTTAGGAATTTTTTTGTGAGAAGTGAGGTATTGTAGAAGTCATCACTGCTGCATGCTGCGACAAAGTCAGGAACATAATGGGATGCAAAAAGTGTACATGGGTTTGATAAATTATGATGGATGATTGCAGATATTCTTACCTCAAAATTTTGGTGGACAGGTATGACATTATGACATTTTAAGCTAGTCTCTGCAAGGCATTCAAACCTTGGCTTTATCTTAAATGAGATACTTGAACCTTTGCTGTATTCAACCTATGTATTACTGAGTTCATTCAATATTATAATTCCTTCATACAGGATCATCCTCATCTATAGGATCATTTGTGAGACTCTGAAAAGTATAATTTACAGCCAACTGAATGTTTCCCTTTGTTAACTGCAGTTATGTTGCAAAATAGCATCCTTAACAAACCAGGAAGTCTTCAGTACTGAAAATGTAAAAAAGTAAAATGATCAACACTAGTCAGTCTTTGGTTCTGGAAATCTGTTTTTCTGAAGAGCAATTTTACATATATTTGTTCCCCTTCAACTCCGCTTCTTCTTTTTTTTTTGGACTGAATTTATTCTGCATGCAGATAATCTTTGGGATACATTTGATTGTGGAGGGAAGAATTGCATAAATTACATATTTGAATTAAGGGACACCCCCAGTATCACCCAACACATAATGAAGACCTGTTTCCTTATATATTGATCTTAGTAATATGTTTGCTTCTGAGAGAAATGTGCAGTTTTAAAATCTTTAAGAGCGTGTATGTTATGAAAGGAAAATTTAATATACTGATCCTCCCAAATCAGAGGACCAACCCATGCTAGTTTTTTACTGCAATTCAAATAGCTTTTTGGTTTCTTCACTCTACATACAGACTTAAAAAATTAAATACATCAAGAGATTTGCAAAATCTTAGTGTTGCTGCTGCTGCTGCTGTTTGCTTTCTAGGAGTCAGTAGTGATTTGTAGTAGATTTCTGTGAATCTCTATGTTGGTTTTTTCATAAATATTTAAGGAGCTTTTAGTGGTGATAGTAAGGAAGGCTGGGCTGCTGCAGTGGTTTGAAATATACTATTACATTAAAGAAATGCACAAGGCTTTGTGCCAGTTGGAAAAAAGCAGTGTCTCGGTGTCCTTTCGCCTTCTGCATCAATGGGCTTACATTACGTATTTTTTTTTACATAACACTAAGTGCTCATGTAGTTATTTCTGCCTTTGCAGTTTTCCACTATGTTGTCCCACCTGCTATTTAATTATGTTGTTTGTTTAAAAATATTTAATGCTAACTTCATAATAATATGAGATTTAGAGAAATCTTTAAATATTTTTTATCTAAGGAATACTTTAGATGTGTCAGCCTATACCACTGTCAGTGAACACTCGGGGCACACCAGGACGTTTCTGTATTAAGTGACCTGTTTCTTAAAATGATGCTTTCTGGGTTTTATCCTTAAAGATCTTCAGTAGCTCATTTGGGCACTGAATTTTACGGTCAGCCTTGACTGAAAAGGAAGGAGGAGGAATTCAGAAGAAATAGTCCTCTCCTGTTACCGATCCTTAGTTGCATAAGGAGGTAATGGCTACCCTTCATTCAGTAATGAAGTCAAACTAATCCTCTTGGGTACTAATTTTGCACAAAAACAAACTGCGCTTTTCAATAGTGCCGCTAGATGGGGATTTCTCTTGTATTCAAGAGTTGTAGGGCTTTCTCTCTTTCATGTGCACACGCACACACAAAGTGGAGTAGTAGTAATTATCAGTACACTGTTTTATTAGACTGTAGGTTTTCGACAGATTTATAAAAGGCTTTTTAAAACCTAATATCAAATTTTTAATGGCATTCCAACCTAATAAAAATAATGAAGCTTGAAATGTTGACAGCATGTATCTAGATGTTGGCTTGTAATTCCTTCCAAACAGATCAGTTGAGGCCCATGTGGGACCTAAATAACACAAAGAAGTAAATTTGCATATTTTACAGCAGGGGGAAAAAACCAGAATGCAGAAACATGAATAATTAGGAGCACAAGCTTCATGCTATATTAATACTGTTGAAAAGCATGTGTTGATTGTATTCTGAAAGCCAGTAGTGATTTGGTTGAGTGAACTCAGTCAGCATCTCTTATGCAGATTAAAGGAACTGGGTTACAGAACAACTGAAATTCATTGTTTTGCTGTATAAGGAGGTATATTTCTTAAAGGAAATATTTTTTTCCTGGATTCTGTACAGCACGGGGAATCTTTTTTGAATGCTTTTGCTGACAAAGGACCGTTTAATTCTTCATTTACTTGTACACCTCTAGATTTTATAAATAGTTCTCAGCCACAAATCAGATGTTAGTATTTTTAGCACCTTAGCATACATGACCTACTTACTTTTCAGTCCACTATGTTTCTCTTTTTTTTGCTTTCTAAGGCTTGAGCCCCTGAAACCCATTCATGGTGCTTCTTCACTGTGTTTTTGATTATTTTTTAATTTGCAAAAATGTCCTATTTAAAATATTATCATACAGGCCATTTTTTAATCTGAATAATAAGAATCATTATGTTGGCTTCTGTTGATGGCAACATAAGATGTATGACATACTTTTGATGGAAAAAAATTATTATTTACTTCAAAATGGTGAATAGTAGTAAAAGTGATTTACTGATTTATTTGGCTGAATATTGTTTTGGCCTCTTGACTCACTGCTATCTCAGAAAGTTACCTGTTTTTGAACACTGACTCGAGGAGAAAAGAAGATGAAGACTTCTGTTTAACTTCTACATCAGTTTTAATTCTGGGGAGAAAAAAGAAGTTAAAGTATGTGCTGCTGTATCAGAGTGCTTCATTTGGGGGCTTTAAGGCAGGCAAAAATGCACAGAAACAACCATTTTCAATCTGTCTTTTAAGCACATCTTCTTAATTTGCATAACCAAAGGAGGAAAAGGGTAAAATGTCTTTTTAGAAGTTGATGTAAGAGGTTAAAGAGGCATCTGGCAAAAGGTTGTTTTGAGGTCACACATGCATCTGACAGTTTGCTGCTAGCCCTCTAAGAAAATATTGGTTGGAGTTGCGTTCCTGTTTTTCATATTAACTGCCTTCTGCCTTGATGTATAACAGTCACTTTCTACATGTCCAGGTCTCCAAACTGCTCTTGAGAAGTTTGATCCTACTGATTTTAACTCTTGCAAATAGGGGTGGAAGTAGAATATACCAAAGTAAGAAAATCCTTTTTTTTTTTTTTTTTTTGCTAGAAATTTATGCTCAGAAAAGATGAAGGCATTTCTTAGAATGTCCTGCAGTGATGTATTGCATAGTTGACATAGTATTCTTTAACCTTTGCTTATAGCAGGGTGACCACTTTTGGCACCTGGGTTCTGACAATTTTACTCTCATGCATAGTAGTTTACTCTCTAGGAGCAGTGCCTTAGTCTGTTGGTCCATATAGCATTGTTAAAGCAATTTGCAGTTGGAATATAGGAAAGGAAAATATCAATTGCTTATTGTAAAACTGCATAAAAATAGCAAAATGCAGTGAAACGGTAGGGATTTTCACGTACTGGTTGTAAACTGTGTCCCCAGAATATGCTGGTCACTGAATCTCTTTTAGAATTAAAAGCTGCTTTGCTTTATGATGCGAAGAATGTAGTTCAAGATACGGTGGTACATTTTTAGCCCAAGTCTGACTTTCCTGCATAAGGTGAACTTACACCTAGGGCTAACTGAAAAACAAGAGGTGGAAAATGTATTGCAGGAGTGCAAGTTGCTATTCTGGCAAGTGATAAATTCAGGTTGAAGTCCCTCTTTTAGCAATTTACAGCATAGATCAAAGATACTCTTTGCAAAGACAGCCCTAGCCTTTAGCCCATGCACTCACTGCCTGGCTGGTTGGAGTCATTTGGACTTCTACAGATGTTAATCAATGTAATTTTCTCTGGAGGAAATGTTGGATTGAGCTGATTTTACACATACCCCTTTCTATCTCTGGCAAATAAACTTTTTTGTACCATTTTTCCGTGGAAGAACAACAATCACTTTGCCAGTGTATTGAGTTTGTGCGGCAGGGTTTTGGTAGTGGTGGGGCTGCAGGGATGGCTTCTGTGAGAAGTTGCTAGAAGCTTCCCCTCTGTCCGATATAGCCAATGCCAGATGGCTTCAAGCCGGACACACTGCTGGCCAAGGCAAAGCTCGTCGGCGATGGTGGTAGTGCCTCTGGGATAACATATTCCAGAGGGGAAAAAAAGCTGCAGAATTGCAGCCAGAGAGAGGAGTGAGAATATGTGAGAGAAACTACTGCACAGACACCCAGATTAATAAACAAGGAGGGGGAGGAGGTGCTCCAAGTGCTGGAGCAGAGATTCCCTGGGAGCCGGTGGCGCAGACCATGGTGTGGCCGGCTGTGCCCCCGCAGCCATGGAAGGTCACGGGGGGAGCAGAGACCCACCTGCAGCCCGGGAAGGACCCCATGCTGGAGTAGGGGGATGCCCGAAGGTGACTCTGTGTGAAGCCCGCGCTAGAGCAGGCTCCTGGCAGGGCTTGTGACCCTGTGGGGGATCCACACTGGGGCAGTTCATGAAAAACTGCAGCCTGTGGGAAGGACTCACGTTGAAAACGTTTGTGGAGGACTGTCTCCTGTGGGAGGGCCCCCAAGCTGGAGCAGGGGCAGAGTGTGAGGATCTGTTCCTGAGGAGGAAGGAGCAGCAGAGACAGTGTGTGATGGATTGACTGCAACCCCCATTCCCCATCCCCCTGTGCTGCTGGAAGGTGGGAGGTAGAGAAGTTGGGAGCAAAACTGAGCCTGGGAAGAAGGGAGGGGTGGAGGGAAGGTGTTCTTAAGATTTGGTTTTATTTCTCATTATCTCACTCCGATTTGATTGGTAACAAATTAATTTTCCCAAAGTTGAGTCTGTTTTGCCCATGATGGTAATTGATGAGTGGCCCCTCCCTGTTCCTTATCTCGATCCATGAGCCTTTTGTTATATTTTCTCTCCCCTGCCCAGCTGAGGAGGGCAGTGATAGAACAGCTTTGGTGGGCACCGGGCGTCCAGGCAGGGTCAACCCATCACAGCAAAAGATATGTTGTCTTTTTTATTTTTAATTAGGTAACATAAGAAAGAAACTCAAGAAGTTTATGTTCTGTGTTTCACAAGTATTTGAAGTTAGTAGTGTTACAGACTTCAGTATGAAAAGAGTACCCTAAGTGTAAGGCTTTTCTTTATAAAGTGGGAGATGGCTTGTCACGTTGTGCATAAAGGTGTTTTTTCTTTAACTGCTCTTTCTTGATATACTAGGTTAAGTACCTTTCAGTAAGGGCCAAAGGAATTAACGGATATAGGTGATTTATCTGTCAGTTGTTTTGAACTTAAGTGCTATTTCATCTACTACTGCCATAACACGTCTTTGGTGGTTGCCAAAAATGTACTGTGCTTTCTGATATCTGCTCACACAGCTGAATGATCTTCAGCTTTTCATGCTGCTTTTCCCCCACAAATGAGGGCTGTGTGGAGTCAGTTCTGAAATTACTCTCTCTTCCTTTAGTCAAAAATAAACATTTGCTCACAGCATTGACCATGGCTTACTGAGGAAATTATACAGTAATCATTTTTTGTGACAATGATCACTTCACTTTGTGCTTTTTATATCTTCCAGTAAATTATTCTGCTGCCATTTCCATTGTCATGGGGATATCCTTCTACGTGATAGTAAAAAATAGAGAAGAATGCAAAGACATCCTCAAAGTAGTGGGCTGCTTTGTTTGTGCTGCTTGCTTCTTTAACAATTAGCACACACTTTGCTGTTATTACAGTTAACCATGTACATCGCAGGATGTAATCACAGTCTTAATTCTGTATATTGTTTCCTCAATTTACACACAGTTATTTGCTAAAAAAGTGTGTATGGGGCAAAAACAACAGAAAATCATTCAAAAGCCTAGGTGAGTTTAACTCAGGAATATTGATACAATGTGAGTGTTGCTCTGTCTTTCACCCTCCAAGCAGTTGAGATAAATGTGGTACTTCAAATACACTCAGCAGATGTACATAGTCTCTTAATTTCCTTCTTGTTTTTGTCAGGGTGTCTTAAGTGAAGTTAGGGAGAATATGGATTAGGGGAATAAGGATTTTGTATTTTGTCTATAAGAGTACAAGTACAAAATACAGAGAGAGCTGTCACAGCTGTTAGCATTGAGTTGTCAGTGGTGAGGTTCATTTCTTTTGGTGTTCTTTCTAGTGGTGGGTTGTTTTTTTTTTTTTCTTCTTTCAATTACCCCCAGATTAACAATGAGGTCTTTGAGCATGTGACCATAATTAAACATGTATAATATACTATTTTTTTTCAGTTAAAATGATCCAAAGCCCCAGACCTTTCCTGGAACAAAAAAAAAAAAAAAAAAAAAGTTTTGTTGTTAGACCATGTAATTGTAAATCTCTTTCCATCGAGAACTGTCTAGACCAGCAATATATGCAGTTGTTCAGGAGTTTACTATTCCAGGGTGAATAAGGGAGAGGAACAACTTAAAACCCACAAGATTAATTTTTATCCTTCTTTCAGTTTGTATGAAACTTCTTTTTTTGAGAGGGAGGGAATGGGGCTTTATGGATATGTTTGCCATTTTATTTTTTCAGTGGGAACTTGCTTATGTAATTTCTTCTGAATGATTTCATCCTTAGGTCTTGTAGAAGGGCAGAGCTGTGACTAAGGAAGATTTGATTTACAAAAGCATTAGCAAAGCTATTATAGCGGAAAGTAGCCAATATTATCTTTAAAATATGGATATTAAATACACACACCAAGGCACCCTTCATTAGGAGAGAGAATTAGGATGTAGATAATTTTTTTTTCTAGAACTGTTTTCTTTTACTAACCCACAAGTTATGTCAACACTGTTATAAAGAGATGCACAGAGTTTTCCTTAGATTTAATGTAATATACTGACTCCAGTTGAATATAAAATTCAGTTGGATATACCTCCTTTACCACTGAATGAAGACCAGGTGAGACCCAGGAAAGAATTAGTAGTAGTTTCCAGCTTGTGCATGTGTTTAAAAAAAAAATAGGAAAGAGTGAACCAAGCAATAACAGTAAAGGTATCTGAAATTCAGTTTACAAAATGTGTTTTGGGCATATTTGCCTAAAGTGACCCACTGGCAAAAGCAGAGACCAGCAGTAAGCTTGAATTCTTGGTATGCTCTGGAGCTGAAGTGTCTGAATCAAGGCGCCGTACATCAAGCACGTCTGTCCACTTGATTCAAAACCAAAAGCTGAAGTTACAGCATGTTCTTCTGAAACATGTTTGGTGTGTACTTGTGGTTATTCAAGCATTCATCCGAGAAGTGGGAGACCTCAAATCTAGTTCCGCATAGGCTTAGCGCAGTCAGATGCACATTTTCTAGTGTTGAAGTCTAAAATAGTCCTGTTGGGAGGACCTCTGCTGTTTATATTGGCTGCACAGTGGTTCTACTTCAATAATGCAAGATGTAGGAGCTTCTCTGATACTGCATTAATCATTGAACTGCAGTGACCTGGGAGTAGGGAGACTGGAATACTGGTCTCTACTCCCTAGCATGTGCATGTTGCAGGTTAGTCACTTCACTTTAAGAAAAAAAGGTGCAAAACATCAGAAAACCCCAAAAGAAAACAAAACGCAGTGTGAAGAGATGATAGTGTCTTGCCAAGTCTGAAGCATCAGGCTCAGGCTCTTTCTGATTTGTTTTACCCCTATCCCAGGCAACCTTTCCATTTTGGGTGAACCAGGCCCAGCTTCAAAAGGAAGGGGAGAAAGGTGGCCCAAGCAAATTCAAGTGTACCTGACCAGGAGGGCTCTCTGTCAGAGGCAGGAGCTTGAATACCTGCAGACTCCAGGGACCGTATCTCAGGTCCATTGCTTAAGTAGGCCAGTTAGAAGGTGAGGGAAAGAGTGGGATCTGCTTTCATTTCCCCTGTTTCAATTTTCAGGGAAAAAGTGCCCGTGATACCTGGAGCATCCTATGAGGGAGGCGAGGGGAGGCAGGAGTTAAGCTGCTTCCCGATCAGATCCAGGACGCTTGTGTTCATGTGCAGAAGCGACAACTAATGAATTTAGATCCCTAATGCATTTTGTGGCTTCTGGGACAGCTGCTTTTTCAGATTATTGTTTCAAGTATGCCTTTCCAGATATCATACCCATTCTAATCTTGTTGATAGCAAAATATGCGTACTGTGTGAAGATAATGAGTTGTGGTTTGTTATAATATGCTTTTCATTTTAAATAGCATTGAACAGCGGTCGAATTCTATACTTGTGAGCCTTTACTATTAGACTAAATTACCTCTTCAGGAGTATTAAGAAACTGTTAGAAGAAAGAAGGGAGGGAATTCTAAGAAAGATAATTGAGGATCATACTTTCGGGTGATATTCAACTTGTCACAGCCGCAAATGCATTCATTATCTGTCAAAAGTTGATTAAAATAAGCCCTACTTTGTTGCTGGGAGGTGGGATGCAGGCGCAGCTGTTGGGCTTGAAGAGGGTGAGTTTTGTTTGTGCATGCTCCTTCTGCCTGCTTAGTGGTCCAGCAGGCACGGACCCCCAGGGAGCTAGGGCTGACAGCTCAGGCTGGGATCTCCTATGTAAAATACGAGTAAAAGCTATTCAGCCCATTCTGACTCCAAGTTTGCTTCTAAGAAGTTATTGAGAACTTTAGATTATAAAATGTTTTATAAATTTCATCTGCCTGCATATCTCTTTTTAAAACCTGAAGTGCACAGTACGGCTGTGGAGGTTGGTTTAAAGTTGATCAGGGCCATAATGCAATAGTGTTGGTCCTCTATTTGTCCTTATACTCCTGAGCTAATTTATCTTGCAGTGTTTGGTGTTTTTTTGCAGCCTTCTGTTTTAAAACAATAAGGCAAAGTTGAGGGTTTTTTTCTTTTTCTTAAAGACCCCCCTATTTCTCACGATACCTTTTACTGGCAGGCTCATACCTGCTTAATGTCAGCAGGTATCTTTTAGCTGTAAGTCTTGCACACTGACCTTCGTAACAGCTACTCTTGAGCAAGAAATGCTTTCTTTTCTAACCTCGCTTTGATGAATCAGATGTAAAGCCAGGGGTGTCTGTGTTGCTCTTTTGTGTTCTTATTTCAGAAGGTGTGATATGTGTAAGTGGTCTTCTCTACTACTTCCCTTCTCTCTTTTTTCCTACCCTCTCCCTTGGGTCCAGTGAAACTTCTGAATCTCTGGGTTTATATTTCTTTAAGTCTTCAGCACATTCCTCGCAGCATGAGACATCTGTTTGCTTACATTCTGTAGCTAAAGTCAATGAACTTCTTGTGCAGAGAATGAATTATGAAGTTAAGACATTTCTGGTGAGAACATGTCTAGGCACTTTTGATCTTGACTCTGGAGATCCGGCATAACATGGGGTGCATATGAACACACTCTCAGAGGCTCTGGCTTTAAAATTTCTATTTCCATTCTACTACTGATTACTTTCCTTATGTATACCCTCCGTTAGCCAACTGGAGAGCAAGCAACAAGTAATTTTGTTGTCTGTCTGTGTGACTTAAAGTGGCATAAGTGCTCCAGTGTGATGCACAGAGTGTTAAGGACCAGCCTATTGATGTAGCATTTCAGGAGTGCAGTGTATTCCGTTCCTTTTGAGAGTATTGAACCATGTGCTAAGCTAACATGCTGCAAGCAGAAGATGATAGCTGGTATGCTGTGGGGATATTGTTTGACTTCTGCTCTTAGTTTTACTTTGTAAGTGTGTCTGGGATGCTTTTTGTTACTGTTAAACCACCCGGAAGAATAGAACTGGTGTTGAAATGAAAAATGCAGACAGTTTTTGAGAGGTCAGGATTTTGAGTGTACTCTTTAAGAACTAAAGAGATAAATGCTATATAAACTGCCTCCAGAAATCATCTGAAGTTCAGAACATAATGTAACATGGACCTTGTCCTTCATTCTTCCCTCCAAAACAACAGCTTCTAACTGGGGACTCGTATTCTGAATTATAAATTGAATGAAACCTAGTTGTGAAGTACAAGGTAATCAGGATAAGTAATGTGACCCTCACTGCTTTAGACACGCACTGAAATGCTAGTCAAGCAAATCCTGAAGTGCATTTATTTTTGCCAGTTGTTAAAATCCTGTCTACTTTTAGATATTTCTAGCTTCTGAGATATTTATTAACAAAAGACAGAAGAGTCTCGGCTTGTACACTTGATGGACAAAGAGGTATCCAAAGGAAAGACTTTCTATATTCTTACACTCCCCACGTTCTAGTGGGGTACTAACTAATACAAAGGAATTTTTCTTCTTAAGGAGAAACATTGTACTCGTACATATTACTGTACACCCTGAAGCTAAGGATGATGGACTCTTTCAAAGAGATGTGCTGAAGAAGCTCAGGAACAGTTTGTAGATTTCCTTGAAACCTTAGGGATGTGTATGTTTGGGGTCATGCCCGTGACCTCCCTATTTTCCCATTTGTACAATTATTTTTGTTGGTAAAACTGAGGTTCTCTTGCCAGTGAGCATAATTCATGCGATAGTCATGATGGAAGTGTCTGGATTTTTTAGATCTTCATGTAAACTTTGTAGATAGATCAAATAAATACAGTTTGAATAAACAGCATTGTGGATCCTTTTTTATATTTGGTTTATTGTAAACTGAATGCCAGTTTATTTTTTCCCCCCCTTAAATTCCATCCCTACTTTAGCATGGGAGGGTCAATTGTTGCTTTTCCCCCCTCTGCTTACACAATGTAGCAGAAATACTAGACTGTGGATTTGATCCTTAAGGAACACTACTAAAATTTTACTGGATGTGCGCCACCTGCTTCTGAACAAAGTATTTCTAGCAAGCCATTGTATGTGCCTTTCTATTGCCAATGAATTATTTTCTGAACAGTGAATTGAAGGAATAGCCTCAATTAAAATGTGTGTGTGCTGGAGATAAATCCAGTAAGGTATTAAAGTTGAAAAGATTCAAAGCTAAATGTGGAGTTAATCAATTGAAGGAGAGCTTCACAGTCCTTGACTTTTTCCTGGGAGATCCTCAGTCAAATAACAGGTGAGTAGCAAAAGGCTGAAAAAAGTTTGAATATCTGGTCCAGTCTCATAACACCATGTAATTCTTGTATCCTGGTATTATTCTTCATTGGAAGAATGCCAGGATAAAGTGAGGTGTGGTAGTATCATCCGTGATCATGCCCTCTTGACAAAGGGGAATTTCAGGATGTTGAACTGTGTATGATGGAACCACTGCAACTAAATCCTCTGTTAATGCCTTAGAACATGAGAGGAAATGGGAGAGGGACCAAATATGTCTTTAATTTACCTTTGAACTAACTGATTTCAGGTGGCCTGTCTAGTAGATTCGTTTGTCCATGTAAATTAGAGTGCCCTTTTGACCCCAAAGCTAACAAATTTTAAAATGAAGAGATAGACAGATAGAAAAAGCGTAACTTAACAAAGACATATACAAATTATTAGCTATCCTTGTTCAGAATTCAGCTTCTTTTGTTCATAAGACTTATAACTTATGGAAAACAATAGCTCTTGGCCAGTTTCCAGACACTTGGGGGAAACTCTAGGTTATAATTATGCTTTATGGTTTTTTTTAATAAAAAAAATAAATAAAACCCACTGTCATATTACCAACAATTTACTTGGGTCTAAATGCTTTCATTAAAATAAATATTGTACCAATGTGAAAATTTAGTTCTTAAGAAAATGAGCCCGATCTTTAGGATTTCTTATATGTGAATATATTTCACAGAGATACATGATTGTCTATACAGATTGTTGGGTTCAAGATTTGGCCACAGTAAATTTTTCTTTCCCTATGTAAACTGAAAGTAATGCTAGTCTACTCATGAGTATGTTTACCTGTTAGTTTTTGCATTGGATGTAAGTTGAAAGTTGATGACATCTATTTTGTATGCAGCTGTCTGTGCGTTTTCAGTATAGGAGGAAGTACAATCAGTTCAGCATGACTGGATTACTATAAATAGTTCTAGAAAATACCTTCATTTCCTCTCCACATTTATTTTTGTCATATGTCTTACCGACTCTTTAAAAATCTGTATGATGTAATCAAAGCTGAGTGTTATATTTTGATTTTAAAAATTCAAAGTTATGACACAGGGTGGTGCCTGTACTTGAGAAAAGTAACAGTAAAATGGAGCCCATCTTATCCAAAAATTTTGGGCATGTTTTGCTCATAATCTTTTAGGGAGGTAAAGAATCTAATTATTGCACATAATAGTGATGAAATATTCTTCTGCTGTAACCATAAAAACTTATTTCGGCAACTAATTAGTACATTTCTGCATTAATAGGAAAAAATATAGATTTCAGTCCTCTATTTCAGTCCTCTATTTCAGTCCTCTTTTTTTTTTTTTCCTTCTTGTGGAAGCTAATTAGATTAAAATGGTATTACAGTATTTATAAAGTAATATTTATTTCTAGGTGAAAAAGTTAAAATTTCAAATAGCATAGTTGTGCTTTCTAACGTATCATCATCTGCTAAACTAGTGTGACTTGCCTGCTTCTAACTAGGTATGAAAATCATGCATTTTGTGAGTCAGGTAAGTGCAGACTGCAGTAATAGGTGATACATAATGCATCTGAAAAGGAGATCACCTTTCAAACAACCCCTTGTTCCCTGAGGAGCAAACCCCATACAGCCTGCTATCCTATGGCTTTACTGCTCACTAGCCTTAGCCCTCCTCCCTTGTCCTCCTTCAGTCCCATCCCTTCTCTCCAGAAATCTCTCCTTTAATGGCTTGGCAAGGAGTGGCACTTGGAGACTAGCTGGTCCAAAGTCACGTAGCTAGCGGGTGGAACAGCAGCCACCCACAGATAAGCCCAGCGGTGTGCTTGGCTTTGGGTGGGTAACAACTGAGTCGAGAGGCTGCTCACAGCCATCTAACCTTGGTTGTGCTGATCTGGTTTAGCAGCTCTGTTTTAGGGACTTGGTTGAAGCTTAATTGACACAGGCCAGTGATTGCAAAAGTTATTAATGAATAACAAAGGAAAACACTCAGACCATCCAACTGCAAAAGCCTTTTTTTTTTTTTTTAAGAAATTTTAGCTGTCTACTGCTTGAGGCTTTAAAAACACCAGTTTTTTTGCACACCTTACCTGTGAAGGGGCATGCATTGTTATTCTTTTAGAAATATTTTTCAGCCTTTTAAAAATCTTTTCCTTTGTTGTAACCATTACCTAAAACTTTATTAAAAGTGGGAAAAGTCTTAGATTTTCATGCTGAGTCGCTGTTAATTTGCTTTCAGAATTGAGTGGTTCAGCAATGTATTCTTTTATTGGTGTAACAGCATCGTTTATGTGTACAACAAGACATGGTAGATTAGTTTCGCATTTACAAAATATCAGGTAGCTGTAGGTAGTTTTTTCCACAAACACAACTGAAGTATTATGGTACTGGATTGATACTAATTATTTTGCTTTTTTTTTTTTGATTGATACTATTTTTATTCTTTGCTTGGAATTATTTCAACTAACTGCCTAAACTCTGGTGGGTTTTACTCCAAAATTTGTTGGGTTTTGTGTGTGGTTTGGGGTGTTTTTTGGTGGTGGTTTTTTGTTGTTTGTTTGGGAGGGGTTGTTTGTTTTTATTTTAGGTTTTTTGTTATTGTTGGTTTGTTGTTTTTTTTTTCACTAAAAGGCAGTCAAGTCTGTACTCGCCTTACTAAGAAAGTAACTTCCAGTAGAGCTGTAAAATGGTCATATGTTCCAACTGAGGAAAAACATTAGCACGATTGTTCCCGGGGACTTGATTCTCACTGTTCTACATGGCAAGTAAGTTTTTCCATCATTTGTGCCCACGTCAGGGGAAGATGACGAGCCATTTAGCTGTATAAAAGCTGGATGTTAAGGAGTGTGCCTTCCTGTTATAAAACTTGCTGCCACCCCCAAATTCAAATTAGATGAGCGTGTGTGGAAGACATCAGGAACAATGGAACAAAGGAGTATGCAATGAAATAAATGTGCTGGAATGTAGATTGATCAGGGTGACTCTCCACAGAATTAAAGCTATGAACTTTGCTGTCCCTAAAAGTATCTTAATAGGTGAGTTCAAAGCCTGCCACTGATGAGCTTGGTCGTTTGAGTAGAAATAACTATAGGTGACCTGTCTGAGAGTAACCATATGCCAGAAGCTGACTTAAGAGTACGATAAGCCAATGATGTTTCACAGATGCATCTTTCCATAAAGAAAGTTGCTTGCTTTTGCAGCTCTCTATGCTAGCTAGATACCTGGGTGGTTTGGTATCTCAAATTGAATCCTTTAAAAGGGAGGAAAGGCAAGTATACCAAAGAAACTTTTTTTTTTTTTAAGAAAGTCTCCAAAAAAGGAATCATCATTGGTTTTTTTCTGCTCTGTGTGCAGACTCATCCTTTTTCTCCTTCCTCCATGTTGACCAAAGTAGCTTCCACTAAGAACTGTGAAGTCTTGATTAAGTGAAGTTTTTAGAAAGTTAAACAGTTTTGTATACTTGACACACTGAGATAAGGTGTTTAATATTGTTGATAGATAGTATCTTCAAGTTTATTTTTAGTAAAATGTAAGTACTTAAGAATTCACAAGTGCTGAACAGAGCAGTTGTCACAAAGTTTACAGTGGCGAGTTTTAGCTAGTACTAACTCAGACTGGGGAGGAGACATCAGGAAACTGGGGATATCTTTCAGTTTATCTGTTCACCATGGTGACTTGTGAGAATGAAACAGTGTAGTTGGTAGATCTGGTTTGATAATGAAGGAATTCATCCATCTACATTGTCTACATTGCTGCATGTCCTTCTTGTGTGTAAACATTGCTAAATTTTGAGGGCCTAGAAAATACAGAATAGAAGAATGTAGAGATTTCTGCTGTAAATGAAAATGTATCTGTAGTACATTTTACTCTGTGTGGGGTTTTTTTTCCGTGTTGAATAAGTAATGAGTGGACCTTGCCATTGAATTCTGTTAAGTTATTGTTTTTCATAAATTCATGTTAAAATCACTTTTCTAATATCTGTGACTGTTATCTTTTAAGCGGCCTAAACCATTCCTTTGTGACACACTGGTGTAGTCAGCAGGATCCTAAATCAGGATTCGTGACAGTGTGCCACCCACCCTTTGAAAGTAGATGTTTGGAAATAGCTGAGTAAGGGCAGAGCAAATGCCAAACAATGGCCCGTTTCCTGAAATCTTTGGACAGAATTTGGAGTTCTGTATTCCAGTGCCACAGCAGGTTAAGTGCAAAGAAATCATCTTATATTCATAATTTTTTTTTTCTAAGTGTTCAGTACAGTTGGTTCCAGAGCAAGAGAGCTAGACCTGGCCATTTGCTCACATACTGGCCACACCAGTGTCTCAGAACCCACTTAGTCTAGATGGTCTTGCTGGTTTTGCCTGTTGGTACATCTGGTGAGGATTTGTTAATAACTGGAAGATGAATGAAGTTGTGGATTCTAGAGTGGAACTTTCTAGGTGGAGTAGAGTTCTTTCTAGATGGAGCTGTTCTAGGTGGAGCAAAATTTCCCCTCTCTGTACATAGTCCACCAGAGGGAGATGAACACCAAAATTTGGAATAAGAGTATAGGGCAGAGGGTTTGGCTAGCCCAGCCTTTTTGCATCTCAGAGTGCAATACCGTGTCGCCAACCCTGTGTGTCAGAATCAAGATGTGGAATGGTGCGTTGTTTCTTGTACTCTTGAACAAAGAGCAAGGCCCTCACTGTATTTTTAACTTCCTGCTGCTCTAGCCTTCCTGTAGTAAAACCATGTAGGAAAGAGAATGGTACTGATACTGCTGCAGATTTTCTTAATCCTTTCTGCCTGAATGGCCTGTGGCTTTTGCGATTCATTAAACTCTAAGGTGTATCTTCAGTGTATCTGGGTTTGTCTGTGTGGGTGAGTCTGGACAGATTCCAGTTCATTTTGCCTGAACTTGGCAGGTTGTCTGGACATGGGACTTCTGTACTTTTTAAAACGCAACGGTGTTGAACTGTGCCTGAGCTGATAACCTGGCCGAGAGGAATGTTTTGATTACCTTGACGCTAGTGACACAGTAGCGGAGCTACGTTGTCTAGACTGAAGCTGCCTGGACTCCTGCCAGCGCAGAAGGGTTGGCAAATGAGTTTGTCAGCATATAGTCATATGGGCACATCCTCGGTCTCAAGGGTGGGTGTGTTACTCATTCCTCTCCAAAAAATGTTTGGTTTGAAAAACTATCGAGATGAAGATGTTCTGTAGGTTCAAGAGACCAACAGGATTTAAAAAACCTTATTTGTCACTAGTGGCTGCTACAGAATTTATAGTATAACTTTCTTTGCAGTGTCAGTCCATAAAATGTAACACGGGGGGGCTAAATTTGAACTAAAGGTTGTATGTCTTACAATCTGGTTTGCATGTTCAAGAAAAGGAAGTCCTATTAAATGCCTTTTTGGGGCATGAGTCTTGTTCCAAACCTCTTAGTTTAATAGTAAGTTCACTTAAATCTGTTATCAACCAGTATCATTTTCCCAGGAGTGATTATTTTTAGTCAAACATTTTACTTGAAATGTGGGGATCTTTCCTTAAAACTTAGTATTTAACTCAAACAATTTTAACAGCTTGTCATTCTTAAAGAGCATATGTCATGATAAACTTTTTTCTTTCAGTCATGTGTCCCATCTTTAGAAACTGAAGGCAGATTTGTGTTTTCTGAGGTTTATTTTATTTGTTTAACATTCCATTTTATCAGTGATAAAGTGATCATATAATTTGACTTTTAGTGTGACCCATTTCTTTTCCTGTGTGTTGAGCAGAAGAAATATGTAGATTCTACCTCATTTTAGACCTGTTTTTAATGGCTGATCTCGCAAATTATCCAGGCAAACTATAGTATCTTACGCAGCAGTATATCTCTGTGTCTATTCCTCTTCTTCATATTTTACCTGAATTCTGCTGGTTTTATAGTAGTGATGTCAGCAGTTCTGGCCCACTCTTCAGATAAATAGATTGCCCAGAACAGAATAAGAATGAACATCTGAGGATGTTCAGACTGCCAATAAAATAAATTGTTGACTTCTCCTCAAGGATATGTTTAGCACTTCCTTAAAAAAGCCACAGGTTTTATAGCCGAATATACTGGATATGGAAACTTCCTTGACTGAGAGAAGTTGAAAAGACTGGGCTTCTCCTGCTATGTGGTTCTGATAGCAAATACAACTGTGCTCGGTTTTTACAGATGTGTCTGTGGTGTTCAAAATGCAAGCTGTTTGGGCTACCTAGGAATATTGCGCCATAGGTGCTGTCATGTTCTTTAAAGATTTATTTTTAACACTGTTAAGTATACAGTCATTTCCATTTTATCTTGGTCTAAGTTTTTCATATTAGTAGCTAACAAAAAACCCCAAAGCCATCAAGTTGAAGGGAGGACACTGTTTCCCTCCCCCCCCTACGTGTTGTTTAATATAACATAGCAAAATTAGCCAGGTTGGCAGGGCTTGATGTAGAAGTCTTGTAAGTTTTCCATTAACTGGAAAGTCCTTTAGATGTCAACTTTAAAGGTAAAAGAGTTAAAGTTGTATACAACATGTCGTAAATAGTTGTCAGGTATATTTACATTTGATTTTTGCCGTGGTATTTCTGGCCAGATGCTGATTTTTAGGAGAGCCACTAAAATGGCAGATGTGGAATATTTTGAAGGACTCTTTTTGGGGGTTGATTTTTTTTTTTTTTGTCTTTGTTTGCTCGAGAGATGTTCTTTGACAAATAGCACAAATCTTCTCTAGTGAATGGTTGTACAGTTTATCTGTAATAGTTCAGTCTGTGTTTACTAAAGATCTTGTCTGATTCTTTATGGTTTGTTTGATATTAAGGACTGCATTTATCAACTTGGAAGGTATGGGGGAATCCAGGCTCTCACCACTAATTGTTTCCCTCTTAGACTTTTATCCTGACTAGTGAGTTTTATGGTTTGTTTTGTTTTATTGTAAATTTATATGGTAAACCACATTAGTTTTCCACTACATCCTGTGATAAGCATGTTTAGCTACCAAAGAACCTCATCCTTGATGTTTTCTTTCACTTTTGTGTTCAGCTGCTCCTGAATAACATACTAAAAATAAACTAACTTTAACTGAGATCTCTTGTTGACGTTTGTGTTCAATGAGTCATTGTAGTGTGTTGCTATATGATTAAGATCTATTTTGGCTTATAATCACACATCCTTGTGGTGTACTCTTGAAAACAAGTAACTGAATGTTGAAAATTCTGATTTCTGTCTTTCCAATTTATTGAAGTCGGCATCTCTGTTTAATATTAAACTTAGTAGCTCTCTGTTGTCTGAATGTATCAGGACACAGCTACAGTGCATTTTTTTTGCAGTAAAGGCTCAAATCTTTTAACAGCAATGACATGGATAGTTTCAGTGACGCAGTACTGGCTTTGTAATAGGCTAAACAGGAATTTTCATTGAAGTGTACCAATTAAGGATACTTTTGGTGCTTTGCAAGAAGAGGACATCTAGAATCTAGACTTCAGCTAATTAATTTAAAATGAAGCAAACGAGAGAGACCTGTCATAAGACCGGTGTTTTTTTTAAGTAAGATTTTTAACACACAATGTGAAACTTTCTGTGAAAGGGCTGATATAGAGAAAGAAAATCAATAAATCATTTGCCAAATAGCATATGTGGCAATTTATATAAATTTAGACAGAGAATTTACTATTATCTATGACATTTGACATCTTGCATACTATTTGAGCATAAGCTGGTGGATAGTTTTTGTTAGTCCGTGGTTCCATGGCCGTTTCTTTACACTCCTGTATGTGTAGCCCCTGAAAAGTGGCAGCCACATACATTCCCTGTGCCAACATTGCTGTGTGGCTGCACCCAAGTTGGATCAGAGGACTGACTGACTTAATCAGGTACACGGTGAGAGTCTGGCCTGAGGGCGATGATGCAGTCTGGCTGTGATGGGGATGCGGGTGGAGAGGCCAGGTGACAGCATAGCCCATTTCAGCTGCAGCTTGCACTCAGTGTTGGTTAAATTGATTGTGAAACCAGCCCTCAAGGTAAACCTATAGAGCATAATACATATGCATTACTACATTTTTTTAAATAAATATGCAATGAGGAAAATCTAGTGCTTCTTATGAAATTATTATTACAGTTATCTGAATTTTCATAGGATATGTTGCTGTTTTGCACAAGTGTGAGTTAGAAAATGTGTGTAGGCAATGAAAAAGAAGCTTCTTTTCAACAGTAGTTCTTTTTCTGAAAACTGGTTGCTTTTAAAACTCAACATAGAAATAAGTAATTAGAAATATATCATAGAATTAAGTGGACAATATATTCAACAGAAATGAAAAATCAGTTTAAGTTAATGTACCATGACTCTGTTGATTCCACTAATACAATTATTCAGTAGTTAGCACTCTTCATGGTCTGGCTTGCTGCTCTTGCTGAATTTCCTTGGTTTTGTGTTTTTCAGCTAGATCCATCAGGCTAAATCAGTGATGAGATTAAGACCATGATACATCTGTATGCACATCTCTGAGGTCCATTGGAGGCTTGGTCAGAATTTTCTGTAGGTGCAAAATTCTGTCCAGGCACAGTTTAAGGCAAATATGAACCTTGGTTCTTTAGTGAGTAATATATTGTAAGCAGTTAAAATACTCTTGGTATGAAACCAGAAATTTTTCTTCCGTAAAGA
This sequence comes from Rhynochetos jubatus, assembly GCA_027574665.1. Lineage (NCBI taxonomy): Eukaryota > Metazoa > Chordata > Aves > Eurypygiformes > Rhynochetidae > Rhynochetos > Rhynochetos jubatus. The sequence continues at coordinate 27,610,509 of CM050653.1, forward strand.
AATCTTACTGACTGAAAAAGCCTGAAAAGTCATTAATTTATGGTTCACCTTGTCAATTTGTGTATGATTAATGTTGTTTTTCATGAAGTATCTTTTTTTTTTTAATTCTTGTTTTATCGTTGCACCATTTTTAACCTTGAGAACTCTTGGTTTTCCTAAACTGGTTTACTGTAAATATTTCTAGCAGTTGCATTTAACAGTTTAAATCCAGGACATACTGCTTCATAGGAAGTCTTGCAAAATTAGGGAGCTATATGCAGGAAAATCCTTGTAAAACTAACTGCTTCCTTGCACCATGCTTCAGTGCTGTACAACATATTTCAAGGGAATCAAAGCACAGATGTAAGCTTAAAGAATGTATGTATGTATGTGGGAATGTCCTCCCCATCTCAACTACAAAGGAGTTGCTGCTCTGTTGTTCTAGTGGAGTTATTTCCATTACCATTTTAGTTTTCACTTTATAAAACTTACTGCATGGAATCAGCTTTGTACACATTTCTTTAAGACAGTTTTTAATCATATATTTGTTCTTTGCGGCTTTGTTTAAAATCACACAAATGGAGCAGATTCTTAAATGTCAGCGAAGATGTATGTATTCATGCACTTTTCATATGCATGGTGTTATACCTCTGTTTACAGTAATGGTAGGGCTGTTTTGAAAAATGTAAAATCAATATTTTGTAAGTTTTTTTAAAAGAAAAAGGTTGTCTGATTTGTCTAGTTAGTTGATTGCAGCTTCCTGTTAAGTGACAGATCATTTAGAAATCTGTCTTCACCAAAGAGTTCTGTTAAATACAGAGCAAAAAGAAAGTATTCCTTAAAACTGAAAAAACAGACTTTTTAAAAATATCTATTTGACACATAGAGAATGTACGTTTTTAATCAACCAACATAAAGCTTTGGGCTTCGATCTAGTTCTGTATATGAAATTCCAGCATTCACAAAGCTCTGATCACAGAGCATGGCAGACAGAATTTCTCATCTACTGTCACTGCTCACTAACCTAAAGAAGCCATGCAGATACTGACACCATAGTTTCAATCTTGATCAGACACACTTAAAAAGACTATCTTAGTTTGTCAAGAATTAAATCTCACTTTGAGAAATACATTAAAAATCTGTAACCAGTTCAACTTAGCATGCAAGTAGCAAATAAAGGAAACTACAGAATGAAAGAAAAATCACCTCCACTTTACTTTATAAACAATGTTCTTATAGAGCATTGCTCAAGTAATAAATCTTCATATTTACCAAACTTTCATGTAATAAAAATAGATGTCCAGCTGATAAGAGTTTGTTTCTTATAGCTTCATTTATGGCCCTATCACTATCCACAGAATTTGGAGTGTAATAAATGACTCCCAGAAGTAGATCAACTAAATTATAGTTTAATGGAATAGTGCTGGGTATGGTGGAGGAGTGATTACACTGTGCCTGAGCACTCCTTCTGGCCAGGCATTAGAGGAAGTGACATGGGATTATTTTCTGAGCATCTAGTTCTGAAGTCCTTGCTGAAGCAAACCACTTTTTTGGGGGGAGGTTCAAGGGGGGAGATTTTATTCTGTTAGTACAGGACCTATAGCTTGAAAAGAAACAGTCCATTAGAGGGAAGTAGAAGGTAATAAACTGGTTTAATTTCTCCTTTGGACATGGACATGTTAAAGGCCAAAGCAAGACATTTTTTGCTTTAGGGGTGGAATAAAGAAAGTTGTACAGAACTTTTAGAAAATTGCAGCTGCACTTACTTCTTCCCTTTTTCATCACATCCCTTCAGTCTTTGTAATAAAAGCTATATTTCACTTCTGATTTAAACAAAGTTGTTGCATAGTAGTAATTCCCGTTTGCTAATAACTGTTTTGTCTGGTAGCCAACTTTATGATGTGGTATTACGGAAAGTGTGTGCATATCACAGAATGTCCCTGGCCCAAGGATTTGTCATCTGAAAAACAGCTAAGAGTTGCACAAATGTAGAAAAATATAAAAGATTGTGGAATTTTTTTTAAATAAAGTTGACGTGGTTGTGGCTAAATGGCAACCTGGTGTACATGTTCCAGGGAGCAGAACTTTGGCCGTTGTCTTGAAAACTCTTGTGACTCTTGTTTTGTAATTTCTGCTACACATGGCTGATGGCATCTGTGAGTTCATCAGAGAAACCAGCTGACGTTATCTTCATGGGTACTTTGAAAAAGACAAATAGCAACAATGCAAATGGTGGAGGCTTATTCAGAGTAAGGAGCTAATGTGTAACGGTTGGCAGTGAGGTGTATTCAGAAAAGCAGCTCAGAATGATTTTGTTAACCACAATAATTTGGTAATTGAGTTATCTGGAGCAAGTATTCATGGTTGTAGCTAAAGTCATGCCCACGCCATGCATAAGGACAATTTACAGAGACTAGTGTTGGCTGCATTACATAGAGACTTTTTCATTATAGAGTTACTATATTAACTGATAGAGTGAGTTGCCAGCCGTCACAGATTTAAAACCAATTTTCTCAACCTGACTTGTCTCAGATAGTTTGAGATCTGTCCTTTGTATGGGCTTTGGATTATCATGCCCCAGACTAGCATATGCTTCAAATACTGTATTTTTGGACTGAATTTTTGTGAAGATTTTTTCTAATCAACCATTATATAAAGGTGATTACTACTTTTTGAAGTACAGGAAACTCAGTTAGTTATACTAATTGTTATTATTTTTTCTCCAATTTTCTCATAGTATGTTCTAGGAAAAATAGGCCTCAGATTTTGCTTTGAAAAGAGATGAAGAGCATCGGTATGGTCTCTTCTGCCATCTGTTCTGCAGGGTTGGTGACCAGCAGCCATGGGGGTGGGAAGTCCTTGAGTTGCTCCAACTGGTGTCAGATATCCTTACTGCGATAACTTGCAAGACTGTACTTGAGGTTATGGCCAGATGGTGTCAGTTATGGAACCGAGAACCAAACTCAGGAAACGCAGAAGTTAAGGCTTGATTACACTGTGTTAACTGTTTATCCATACACATCATACTAACGGCTCTAATTAATGACAACAGGCTGTTTTAAAATAGAAATGTTTAAGATGTGACTGCACTTTGCTTTCTGTGCTTAAAAATGATCCCTGCCTTATGCTATGGATTCTTTGCTTTTGTGTCTTTGAACTTAAAATTGTAGAAATGTAATTGAATTTGCCTTCTGTTTCAAAAGCAGATTAGTCTTTGAATTTTTAGTTCGGATTTTCTCTCCCTAAACCACAGTATGTGAGCAGATACTTACACGTTATATTGAAAGCTTCTGCATTTCTCCCCTGCTTCTCAAAGGACATGTTGAACAGTTGTAACTTGGAGGTAATCTGATCTCTCAGTAACTGGTATAGAGGTTTTCTTTCAGAATTATTTTTTTTATTCATTTAGGTTTTATTTTACATACTTTGTATGTTTGGTAAAATGCCTTTAGGCAGGACAAGTTTTATAGGCAGAGGTAATATCTCCTATTAGGCGTGAGTACTGCTAGACTAACTAGACTAGCTTTTTGAGACACCACCCCTTCTTCAGGTGTGAAAATGAAAGGTGCTGCCACTGCTGATCCTTAGCCCGACAGCATCCAAGATTTGCTCAAAATGTAGGTAAACTAAGCCATCCTGGGAAGAAGAGAGAATTGATGCTTTTGAAAGAAGAAGGGTTAGTGGGGGTGGGAGGAAAGGTGATAGGGAGCCAGATTTTTATGGGAGGGAGAGGTTAGTAGGGAATGGGGATTTAGAATTGCTTCAAAACAAAGATATTTCTTGAGGCTACGATTTTTAATGTCTGTTAGAGAAAATAACAGATACTACATATAAAATATATACAAAGCCTCCTGACAGTCATTTTGCACTCATATTCCATCTTCAAAGCTTAATTGCTTCTCATTTTAGGCTTAAAGGACTTTTGTGACCCAAACCCTAGTATTTCTGTCTACTGTAGTTGAGCTAAGAAGATATATTACCTTTGCTTATAGATTTTGTCCTGCCTGAGTTCTTAGACCTTTATAACTACAACAAACCACAACCACAGTTATTTTTAAAAGTCGCTTATTGTTTGTTCATACTCTGACTGACAGACATTTTATTCTGGTAGTTGTCTGAGAGCATGTGTGCAAATATTAACAGGTCATCTTGGATATTTCCCTTTCACTCTTTCTTGACGACCATTTTACATTTAACGCAATCAAGTATTTGCATTCTCCAGTAGGTTAGGCTTGTTTTTCAGTAAGATAAGTAGACATAATTGTTATTAGCCCAAAGATAGGTCCATTGTATTGTTACTGGGCCCAAAGCAAAACATGCCTTTCAGCTGGCAAGTTGAGCTGATGTAAAGTGCCAGCCCGATTTAACTTTCCTTGCATTCACACTAAATGCAGAGCTTCTGTTTGCATGTTGTTTCCAAGCCAATTATTCGCATATGTTTAAAAAGCAATCAGATCTGGTCTGTTAGGTCAAGATAATATGAACATAAGTGCACATTCTTACAAATAAGCTGCCCTAAAATATAAAGTAGAAAAGCAAATGTAGTGTGAAAATCTATGTAAAATGCAGGCATGGCATAATTAGCAAAGGACAGTAGAAATGCTGTTTGTTAGGATTTGAATAGTAACAGTCAATTAATTTCTCACAACAGGAAACAGCAAAGCATTTAACAAAGAAACATCATCTGTCTGTACAGCATAAAGACTATAAAAGAATCACAAAACAGAGACAATTAATAGATCATAAGTCAGGAATTAAAAAACCAGAAGGCACTGACTTGATATTTTTTTGCAAAGAAATCTGTCTCTGTACATGTTAATAATTGAAAGGTGGGTGTTTTGGTTTTTTTGATAGAATATGAACGATGCTATTTTATATAACACAAGCACATACACAAAGCACAGCTAGTTGTGTATGTTGTGTTATATCACATGTGCAGTGTAATTGTAGGCTTGATAATCTAGGTATAGCTGTCATTCAAACTAACTGTAAAAAACACAGATTATAATTTCAAAGTTAGCTAGTAAGGATATGATTAATGTTTCTTCCCTTCCTTTTCCCTAGTACCAGCATAATGGAAGTGATCTAAGTTGAATAAACAGAGAGACAAAGCAGCATTGTGTTAGATGTAGAAAGCAAGCAGTTATGAACAAATCAAGACCTCAAGCTCTTGTAATAAAGTCAAATCTTATGATAAAACATTTAGCACTTTTACTTAAATACCTTGAATTGCTCCCAGGAAGCTTCAGTGACCACGTAAAATCCCTAGGCTCCAGTTTAAATACCTTCATTGAATTCCTTGTATTGGATCATGTGGATGGATACCTGTGACAAGCTTATTTTCAGTATATACACAGTAGAACCTTTCTCCTCCGATAGTAGGTTTGATCTTGCATCACTGAAGTTAATTACTTCTTGTAGGACCAGGATCAAACCCTATGAGAGGATACAAGGATGTTTTAAGGGTAACACAATTAAGGGAAGAAATAACATTATCTGGAAATGCTCTGTTATCTGGAATTTCTGGCTTACTTCTTTGCAGCTTTTCCAAACATCACATGTCAGGGCTGTTGGGAAAGGTAAAACTTTCCATTTAGTCTCCCAGAACATGTGGGGATCTGCTTAGCAATTTTTTGAATTGGGGTTATTTTGAGAAAGGCTGATGCCAAATAAACATTCAGTAGATTTTTAGTAGATTTGCTAAATTGGCTAGTGATACCATGGATTTTGATGGTGCTGCTTCTTACTCTTGTTTACTTAGTGTTTTGAAAGTCTTGTTACAAAAGGTCCATAACTTGGTATTACTCCTCTGGTTATTTGGTAGAAAACCCAAATCCTTCCCTCTACTCTTTCCCCACCCAACAGGGAAGAAAAAAAAAAGGGAAAGAAAATATTGGGCCTCATTTAAAATAGAGAGATGAAGGCTAATGTAAATCGATTCCAGAAACAGTGGATAAGGAGGGAACAGGGAGAAGGGGGAGAACAACTTGACTGTGCATTGCCTCTTTTACCCACAGAGGAACGTTGCCAACAAGAATATGGACTTGCTGGAAATGAAGTAAAGTGATCCTTCTCAGAACACAAAAAAAGTAAAATAAATATGTCTGAGTTGCTGGGGTTTTGATGGGTTTTTTTATATCTGCTTCTGGGCCAGTGCAGCAACACAGTATACATTAGTCACGGCAGTATAGTCCAGCAGTCATACGGGGGGTGTAATACGCTTGATCCAGTGGTGCTGCAGTCTGATATGCACATACAAACTTTGTCCAACAGTTAATGTTTAACTTCACTGGTTTGCCTTTGGTTTGTGTGTTTACAACCATTTTTTCTTCTGCAATGTTTTAAGGCACTTGTCCACTGTTGAAGTACTTTAATACTGGAGAGCAGTGGCAGCATCTTGGGAACTGTGAATGCCCCAGAACACTTGGCAATAAGAGGTTGAAAATGGACTGATAATCTTGAGGAATTATCCAGTCAGATGCCAATGAAATTTAGGGTATGCACAACATGACATTTCATGCTAAATCCCAGGCTGCAATTTGAAAAAAGTAATTTGGATTCGATTGGACATGCATCAGTGTTTTGTGGGGGGTTTTTTGCTTGTTTGTTTGTTTTGGGATTTTTTGGTTTTTTTGGGGTTTTTTTTTTGTTTGTTTGTTTGTTTTTTAATTTCCCCTACTTCATTTTCAGGAGAGTCTAATAGGTTTTTTTCCTCTGTTGGGATAGTACTCTGCCGTTGCAACTTTAAAATGCCAGCAGCTTCTGCTGCAAAGAATTTTAAAGAAACATTCTACTTAGGGATAATTTCAAAGCAGGATGACTTTGTGTGCCCCTGGAGATAGCCGTCACAAATATTTAATATGAAATAACTGATTGCCAGTACCAGAGACACAGTGCTTTTTGACTGGTATATTTTCAAATGAAAATTTTGTGCAGTATACAGTGTGGCATTATGTGTGACAAGTGATGATATTTTAGAGCAGAGTGAATGGCAGATTTTTAGTTGATCTGCAATAAACATCCGTTGGTGTTCACACACACCCCCTTTCTGAGGCACAGCCTAGTACTACCTTCAAAGGCCATTCTTACAGCATCCTTCCATTTGAAAAATGAGGAGAGAGAATTTATGAATAATGGGAGAATAATCTTGCGGGGCTTTGCCCAACAGGCTTCGAGTTAAGGTGCAGATAGGACTGATGAGTTCATTGAACAGGCCACTGTCAATGACGGGGATGGCCTTTTCACCCCTGCACCTGAGTCAGTCTAGCCACTTGTCTGATTTCTTGATGATTTGATTCATCTCACTAAGCTGCTGAAAAACACGTCACCCCACACACATGCTTTGGGGTTTCCTGCCGGCTTAATAAACTGAACTGTCTTGCCGAAGTATCAGGTGAACCGCAGAGACAGTTTGAAGGACCAGCTCCTGTAGTGAGGGCTTACCTTGGCCTAGCAGTTTTAAAACTACAGGCAGTGAATGACTGCATGGTACAGAATTTGTAAGAAACAGAATCATGTTACGTCAGGTAAATACTCTCTAAAATCAACTTGCGATACTGTTAAGAGGTCGTGTGTTTTGAGTTGTAGTAAAAATGCAAAGGCGTTCTGTTGCTGTTGAACAAGTGTTTGGGCGAAAATGGAGAGTGTAGAAAGGAAGCGGCATAGCTGGGAGATAAAAATGCATAGAAGAGCATAATTCAGAGCAAAATAAGATGAAAGGCATTGAATGGAGGGGTGACTTTTTTGTTCTACTGCTGGTAGCCCTCAAAGACAAATATCGGCATCAAGAGAAGCCGATTTAAGCGGCACCAGATAGTCCAAAGGAATGTGGTCTTCCCAAATGTTGATTCCCATTTGGCTTAATTTTTACATGGGCCCAAGTGGTAATATTGTGTATTTTTCTGCTGTACCACAAATAAATGAATAAATACTTTAAAAAACATTTAGTCCTTTCAAAACCAGTAGCTTTGTGTTTGCATTGCTTCATTAGACTGAAGAGACTTAAACTAAACAAATGTTTTATTAGTTTAGGGTTCAATTAAAACAAATATTATTTATTTGTTTATTACACGGGAGCTTGCAGATAGTGTTTTGCTGCTTCTGTGTATTAGTTACTTCACTTCTGTAGTCTCTGCAGTGTGTGAGTGGTAAAATCAGCCCTTGCCAGTTCTCTGGAATGGTGCAAACCTAGTGAGAGGTGTGAATGAAAGTGTGCAGAAGCCACTTGGCTGCCAATCGAATGTTGCAGAAAGAAGGTCACTGTGCAAATGGGGTGATGAGTCTCTCTGAAGTCTGAAAGTGGAAACCTGTCCAGGATGGTGACTTGCATAACGGAGTCTGAGGTCTTCACACGCAAGGTGTATTACAAAGGCACAGTGCTTTTGCTTTCCTCTACTGCCCTGTGTATTGATGAGGTCAGCCTCTCAGTCTTGTCTTCTAGCTCTTTAGCTTCCACTCACAGTGCCTGTTTCTAGGCATACAAGTTTGATCTGAAAAGGTAAGTATCAGTAAATGGGGTGTGGGGAAAAAAAAAATTTGATCATCTTATCGTTATCAGTAAAAAAAATGCAAGCCAGAAAACATATTGTGACTTTCTACACAGCCATTGCTCAAAGTTACTCCTCCATGTCCTCCATGTTGCAATCCCTGGTAGGAGATCAATAATAAGGGAAGGAGAGGATAAACATTATGGAGTATGGAGTGTTCCATTGCAGTAAGAAGAAACTGGCGTTGCTTTACCATATAAATCCATTTATTGATAATATTAGTGTGGTAGTACAGAAGGTAATCTATTGCATCTTGGAATTATCTCTTTCTTTCAGTTGTCCACATTGAAAAGGACTTCCATAAGGTTTTTTTGTAATGGACAACAAGTTGTGGCTTTTGCATCCGGTGGTAATACACGCTTTCAAATATCAGAATCACAGAATCTTTTAGGTTAGGAAAGATCCTTATGATCATCAAGTCCAGCTGTTCACAATCAGCACTGCCACTTTCAAATTAATGGAAGTGCAGATGATTGCAAACAAAGGGGTCATGTGATTTAAATGTTTTTAATCCTGGATTATTTCAGTCAGAACTCACCCTTAAGATATAGTAATACTAAATGGGAGGGAAATGCTTGGGATTTTCCTTCTTTTCATAGTAAATGACAGTGTATCAAGCTTTAAAACTTTAGCAAGATTTACTTCCTAACAAAAGTTATGATAGTATGCAGTTGATCCCATTACTGCCAGCGTATTTTATCGAAGTGGGAATTGAATCCAAACATTCCCTCTCACCCCTTGAAATACTCTTAGGTCTGCTCATTTCTGATTGTGATCTTATTTTTGATCTAGACTTTGCAGGTTGTGCCTTGCATTTTGTCACAAAATCCTTGTGAATCTTAAATAGTTGGGATTTCAGAAAAGGTACTTTATAGACTTGTGATACCCAGTACAAAATTTCAGACCTGCTAAATCACTAACATAATGACTGTTGTGTATGCGTAGTACACTTTGGTGTTTTGAAAGTGTATTGATTGTGGTTAAATTTATTTTACATGTCTAAAGTCCAAGAATAGCTTCCTTTTGAAGCACCTATGTGTGAAGAATATATATTTGAAAATGTTGCTTCAAAAAGGTTTTGAGGTCTCACTTTGATTTTCAACCATAGTTTACATGCTGCTTACTAGCTTTCTTTTGAGCCCTTAAGGAATGTCACCTGATTTATCTTACTAACATTGCTGTAGTAGCAGGTCTTCCATCTGAGTGAATCGGAAAGTATTATCAAAAGTAAAAACTACAAAAGAAGTTTTGTAATACTCTGTTAGAGTTAAAAAAACTTTCTTTAATTTGCATCCTAAAGCTGATTCTGCATTTTTTTAATTCAGAACCTCCAGACTAGATAATATTCTTGATGAAACAGTTATTATTAAAAATTAGACTTTAAGTTTTTCATTCTTCCCATGTAGAAATACTCAGTTGCCATAAAAAATGGTGACACGTGATATGCACATATAAGAGACATCAAATGTATTTTTCATTGAAAACTTGTAATGGCTTTCTACCTTGCACCTTCTTCCCCTCATGAATTCAGGTGAGACATATTCATGCCGGTACAAGGCCTAGGCCCGTCTGGGATTGAAAATAAGGATTCAAAGTGGGGGAACAGCAAACAAGTAACATTGCCTTTTTGTAAAAACACTTGAGGGCTTGGAGGAGACAAGTATCCCAGAACTTTTTCAAGTATGTATTATTAGGACATCTATTACAATGAGAAATGACTTTTGGAAGAAATTGGGGGGGGGGGGAAGTGAATATAGGCTCAATATGTAGGTCCACTCATTCCCTCTTCCCTCCTCCCCCCAGCTACCTTGTATGTCAGTTATTCTGAAAACACACCAAAAAAAGTTTATTGAGACTGAGCATTACACTGGTGTTCCTGGGAGGGCTGCAATTATTTTAGCCCTGACTGCTACAGATTTTTCTCATGATTTATTGCAAAATCTGGCTGAAGGTTTTTCTCCATTTGGAAGTTTAATTTCTGTCTGCACAGCTGCCTTGTTGATGAAATCTGTGAAGATGTAATAATTTTTGAGACTTATATCTTTGTGTTGCAGTGAGTTCCTTCTTCCTCTTTGAAGACCAGACTTAAAGAGGGGCTGTTGCATGCATTGTGTTGAACATGATTCGGTTTGCTTTTCTTATTTTTAATTTGGCCTGAAAATTGCTGGAAACTGTACTTTGGGGGAAATTTTAAACACTATCTCTCGACTAGATTGCAGTGTTTAGAGAAGTGCATATAATTCTCCAAATACCTGAATTTCAGAAACGTTTTCATATTAGAGGAAGGGCTGGGAAACACCAGCACATCAGGTCCCTTTACCTGGATTCAGCAGGTGCCTTAAGGAATTGAAGTCTTTTCCTTGCCACTTTGTGTGGCCTCCAGACAACCTGCATCTACTCAAGTAACAGAATTGAAAATCAGAATTAGGGCAGGATTCCTTGCTTTGGATGATAAATGTGTATACTAGGGTAAACATCGACTGTAGTTTTATATTGTCGACCTTCGCTCCTAGAAGTGTGAATTTTCAATACTGTTTGACAGTTTCTAAGGAGTAACTTCTAAAATGAAACTAGTAGTTTTGCTTCAAGAAGTTTGAGAGTTGTGCTGAATTTAATTGCCTCAAACACTTTTAAAGAACCCCAAAACAACTGGAAGTGTCACAGTAATTTTGTGACTGGAGTTGCAGTAAGACCAATATAAATCCTTATTTTTCTTAGTCAGAATTTGTCAATAGAAAAACAAAAAAAGCCCCAAACTATTAAGTTCTGTAAAGCTTATATTCCATAGCACAGAAGGAAAGCAGTCCTCTCACTGAATTCAGAAATTATTTTTTGCAGCTTAACATTCACTTTGTCTTTCATAGTGTCTTGTTGACAGAAGAGGGTAAAAAAAGCCTTTAAACATGATTTACAAGTCTGTTAACCCCTTTTCGTATGGAGTGTATGGACTTGTGAAGTCAAATCCAAAAACTATTCATAAAATACTGAGATTTTTAACAAATACTTAAAAGATGTTGAGTGGTGTTAATTTTTTATCTTGAGTTATTGCTATCAGCAACAAATACATGAAATTTTTCTAAAATGCTGCAGTCATATATGTAGCCTAAAAGGAGTCCTCATTAATTGGCAACACAAAATCAAACTTTTCCAACTCTTAAAGGTAGAATGAAAAGTAAGTTAGTCTAGTTTGGGGGGGTTTCCTCTTTTTATGTGCTATAGATTGTAGTATTCTGAAGCATTGTATAATGTCTAGTCTGTGTTTAAGCTGGTGTTTCTATTCTAGCTCAAGTACAATAGGGATAAGGGCAAAATAAATGAAATGGTGATAGGGAAGCTACAGGCAATATTTTAAGAAGATTCCTTATTGGAGCTCAGCTTTTTTTTCCTCATTACTGGGAAATGAGTGAATTTAAACACCTTGAAGGAGTTGGTTCTCATTTTTGCATCAATCAACATAAACTTGAGGAAAACTCCTGAATATTTTGATTTGAATTCACTGAGCAATGTTTTCAGCTACATCCAATTTATTTCTGGCTAAGACCTCAAATAAATTGTATGTAGCCAAATAACTAAAAAACAAAAATTTGACTGACCAATATTTTTGAAGTCTAAAAGTTAACTTAGCTGCAGAGTTTCAAGGACACATGCAGGTCTGACAGCTGGGAAAGTATTATTAGGATATTGTAGGAAACCCATGCAATGATTTTGGTACAGTTTCAGCATTTTTATGGGTGTGTTTTGGGTGTCTTATGTTCTTTATTATTAGGAACACCTACATTTTATTATGTTTACCTGAAAAAATGAAGCAAGACATATAGAATCTGTGCATTGCAAGTTGTACTAAACATGACTTTCATCCAAACTACATTTTATGGCTTAATTTGCTGAACTTTGGCTGTAATGAATTTTGCTTCATATGTTGTAGAGAAATGTCTTGGAGAGCAGGTGATCAGGAGGTGATTGATATTTTGTCTTGATGACGAAATTACAGTTTTGTTTTACCTTTGTGTTTATGTATATCGATAATAATAACAGCAACAGTGATAATAACGATTATCATATTCAGTGACAGGATAACATTTTTAACCGCTTTAGTAGTGATCAGCTGATTAGCAGTATCCTGGTTTGTTATTTTTTAAGTTAAGCATTGCAGTTCCTATTTACTACATCTGCAAACCTGCTGTAGATGGTCATTAAAAGTATCTACAGGAGCCTGTGTGGTGTCTGTATGCTTGGGGGAGGGGTTGGTTTTGGTTTTGTTTTTTTATTCATAGGGGAGCACTGACATAGAAATCAAAAGCTCGGAGTAAAAAGAAAACACTTGTTTCCAGAATAGAGAAGACTTTTTTTCTTTTTTTTTTTCTTTTTTTTTTTTAAGTCTTTGAAAATTTGGAAGTAGTGTGGTTTGTTTTTATTGTGAAAACTCTCAGGAAGAACAATTCAGAGTCCGTGCCATTCTTCCCAGCTGAATGGCGCTTGGTTTGTGAAATGGAGCAGCTGCAGTAGTTTTAGCTTGGCTCACAAAACCATTTGCTTTTTAATCAAGAACTTCAGAATATGTGGTGGCTGTTGATGGAGATGGCCAGCTATGCCCTGCAAGACAGCTGTAGTATAATTGAGACAGAGTATGTGAAGCAAATATAAATGCTGGATGCGTGTCTTAAAAGCAAAATAGTCACTAAACTGTAACTGAATTTTTAAAAATGAGAAGCATGTATACAGGCAAGAATTGACTACATCATGAAACATTTTATCTATAGAGATGTTCTTAGATACATTGCATAAAACAGAGTTTAAGTCTTCAGCATTAGCATTCAAGTTACACAGTGCAGTAATCCAGGTTTTTGTGGTGTGTATATGACTGCATAATGCCCCACTTTTCTAAATATATTATTATAAATATTGTTGAGGTCTTTTTCTTAAATTTTCTGGGATGTGTTATATGTCACACATTCTTACATATGCTTATTTTAAGAAATAAAGACACTTGTATTGTATCAAATGGAATAGAAGGCTGCTGGAGGCACAGAGAGGAGTCATTAATCTTTGGTGGCAGTTATAGCAGTTGCACATTTAGAAAAACTTTTTAAAAGCAGGTAGGTATTGGGGAAATAAGTGCTCCATCTCGTCTAATGTAAAACCTCAGACTGACAGTTTGTTTTAGAAGGGATTTTTCTAAATAGCAGTGTTTGACTAAACCAAAAATATCTTGTTTCGCATCACAAATCAAAAGGTGCTGCCCATATGTTAAAAAAAAAAAAGGTTGAGTTTGAACATTTTGTAGTAATTTTATAGTCACAGTTAATAACTATCTTGAACTTGGAGGGGCTAGTTGTATGTTTCATGCTGAGCTATGCATTCTTCATATACGTGACAAGTTTGTTACGGATTAATTATACAGATCAGGACGTTTTTCTTTCTCCAGACAGGCTAGTCCATCCTTTTGCTGCCTTTTACATAAAGTTAAAAAACCACTATTCCCAAGTAATAGGAAGATAACGGTCCTTGTGGGAGAATATGATGTTGCTCCTAGATGTTCTCCTTTGTTTTCAAACACTTTGTCCCATTTTGTGTCTCTAGTGTGTGCAGTCTCAAACCTCTTTGATGCTGACTAATTGGGGGGGGTGGGAAGACAATGTAAAAGGGTTAATCCGTTACACTGGTATTAATGAGTCAGCTGGATCCCTGCCATTTTCTTTTTTCTGGTTCACTTAGCACCGATTAGCACAAATGACACTTAGTTTTGTGGGAAGCAAGCTAGGAGGATGGTAGGCAGTGCAGACCTCCGATGAGAACAGCCTGGTCTCAGGTTAATACAGGTAAATGAATCCATGCCATGTGGGTTGAGATAAGAAAATAATCCTGTTTTCCTGCTGGACCCCTGGGAACACTGAGAGTGTTGGTAGGGCTGGGATATTTTAAGCTCACACGTGGTAGATCAAAAGGTGGTCAGGTTGTTTTCTGAGCTCCATTCTCTAATGTGCTGCTGGGGATTGGAGCTTTGGATATACTCACCTGACCCATGCATTAGAAGTAAGATTGTGAAAGAAAGTCATTATATGCATGTGTGCAACTGAGAGCCCCTTTCTTAAATCTGAGGCCTCTTGTTGACAAAGTTTTGGAAAGATTTGTTTGGGTATTAATACAGTGGTGATGTTTCTGTGTTCACTCCTGATCTTTTAATTGGGGTTTTTGAGACACTAATAGAGAGACACTAATTCTAAGAAGTATTCTCATTACTTGTGATTGCAACTGTAACTGTAAATTGATTAAAGAAGCCAATGTGGAGAAGGAAATCATGCTTCAGAACACACTTGTAGTCCAGTTACTTTTTACAATATTTTTTATTAATTTAGAAAAAAAGTTAAGGCAAAATCAGGATCCCTCTCTTACACCTTTATTGAGCATATACACTGAAGGCCAGGTGAAGCTTCAACTCCTGTCCTCTGGTGCTTATGGCTTGGATCTTCCCATGGTTAAGATAAAGACCCCTGTTCCCACCTCATTCCTTCACTACAGGCATTATTTCACCTGCGCTGATGCCTAAAGAAACCCACATGCAGAGTGGCTGAAGTATGGGATAGACCTCAGATAATTAGTGTGTGTTGTGCCAGAGCATTTCTTCCTCCCAAAATGTCTTCAGTTACTGGGATGCTCTTAGACACATGTTCACATCCCATACCTGAAACTCTTCTCACTGCAGCAGAGCTTTTCTTCTGATCGCAACCTTGCAGAACAGCTACCTAGGTTTGATCTGCCCTTCATGTTGGAGAATGGTGTAGAAATCATGGATTAGGTCACTTATAGGAGTGTTTGACTTCAGATGTCTTCATCTGGGAACAATTCTTCCAATTTAGTCACTGGATGGAAAGATGCTAGCCTGCATACGAAGCAGGTGTTTAACATACGTGGCCTCCTGGTCACCCTTTTAGGGAAGCCTGTTAACAATAGCTGCATGGGGAGCCTGATCCCCTAACTTAGGGGTCTATGTTGCAGCTGTTCCTCTTTACCAGTAAATCAGCCCTAAAACATTCTGTGCATTTGTACACCACACCTACATTTTAACAAACTCACAACAGGCAGTGTCTTCTAACCTCCAAGTTAGTTAGAAAGTTTGAGACTGGTTGATTTTGAGGCCTCCATTCCTAATTAATCCCTTTGGGGCAGGACAGTAAACCAAAGGAATTTTTTCTAACCACAAAAGCTTTAAAGTTAAGTAGTGTGGGATATCTCAAAGGCAAAATCCTGTATGCTGTCTTCTCCCATGTCTGATCTTATTCATACAAGAGTTGTTTGGCAAGTAGTGGTTTTGCAAGAGAGGATGATCTGATTTTGTCAGCTTGCTGCCACCCAAAAGCAAAGGTGATACTTTCCTCCACTTCAGTGAATCTTTCTTTGCCCCAGCTCTGGTGTTTGCTGGACTTCTTTGTGAGCTGTCTTAAATCCCAGAAAAAAGGGTGGGCAGATTTCTGCTGGGTTAATAAGCAGAAAGTCTGATGTCCGTCAGAGTCACTGCAAGGGCGGGGCCTTTGAGGGAGGGGAGGAGGAATTCCCCTACTTAGTGGCGTGAGTGTTTAGATCTGCTCGCATGGTGTCACACAACATCACCTTTATCCAGGCAACAATTAAAGGTGATTGATCATATTACATGCAGAAAGAGTTGCTCTGTTGAGAAAATCACCTTGTCTTAGGCTAGTTCTTTCTGTAGCTGGGCTGATCTTCCCCCCCCACCCCCCCGAGAGAGGGCCAGTTACTTCATCCTGCTGCAGACCCTACACTCTTGCCTTTTAATTTTCTGCGGTTTGTGAACTTTCTTCTGGATTAGTGCTGTGCTTTTCTAGTAAGGTGAATTGGCTCAAAACGGTTGAGTGAAGGAGCCAGGTAAATTAAGAGGGAAGACAGAAATGGGAGATGTGAGTGGAAATTCACCTCTAGGGAGACCTTATAGCAGCCTTTCAGTGTCTAAAGGGGCCTACAAGAAAGCTGGAGGGGGACTTTTTTTACAAGGGCCTGTAGTGACAGGACAAGGGGGAATGGCTTTACACTGAAAGAGGGCAGATTTGGATTAGATATAAGGACGAAATTCTTCACGGAGAGGGTCCTGAGGCACTGGAATAGGTTACCCAGAGAAGCTGTGGATGCCCAATCCCTGGAAGTGTTCAAGGCCAGGCTGGATGAGGCTTTGAGCAACCTGGTCTAGTGGAGGGTGTCCCTGCCCATGGCAGGGGGGTTGGAACTAGATGGTCTTTAAGGTCCCTTCCAAACCATTCTATGATTTTATGAAATGCATCCTTCAGACACTGGTGAACTGTTCAACTGCCTCTTAGTGTCTTGTCACACTACTATTTAGATACCTGATTGGGAAGCAAGTCTGCTTACCAAGATGAGAGCAGATTCATCCAGCTGTAACAGTTCTGGATTATGGAGTTGAGTGGGCACCCTGGGGAGCCGGGTTAGCCTCAGAATGGATGAGGGTAATAGGAGGCACAAACAGTTCAGCGTGGAGAGGAGAAAAGGGTCCACCTATGCTGGCAACATTGTGTTGGTCTGACAACAGCCATGGATGGTATCTGTCTTGCTGCGGTGTTTGTGTGTGTAGACCTCTAAGCACTAAGCTGCAGTCCTTACCTCTTCTCAAAGGAGATATGAAATCAGCTGTCTTCTAGACAGAGGCTGTGTTCTTTGAGGAATAAAGGGGTATAATTTTCTAGTTGTGGCCCTACATATTTTTTACTTCTAGTTTTTCTGCACATCAGGCTGAGTAATCACTAAGGTTGGAAAAGACCTATAAGATCATCTAGTCCAACCATCAACCCAACACTACCGTACCCACTAGACCATGTCCTCAAGCACCATGTCTGCATGTTCCTTGAATACCTCCAGGTGTAATGATTGTGGGCAGGTCACAGAGCAAAGTATTCATGTTCTGAATGTAGGGGACATTTCTGAGTAGAGCACACACAGGTCAGTAACTCCATCATGGAAAATGAATTCTCTCGTTTAGTGAAACTCATTAATCTTCCGTAGCTGCTCTCCTATCAGAACATAAGAGTTCAGGTCTTTGTGACCTAGATTTTCATCTGCCAGTTTTCAACCAGGTGGATACGTATCTGGTAACAAAGCCCTTTGTGCATCGGATGGGTTGGTTTGTTGGCTTGTTTTCTAGGGAGACAGCAGAGTGACATTGTTGGTCTGTGCTTTTCTCTGAGTACTGGGTTCAAAACAGAGGTGGTAAGGAGTGTGGCTAGAAATGGGAAAGGTTATGATTGTTTCAGGTCCCATCTTCGCCAAATTCCTCATCTTCAGGGTTCATGTAAGTGCGTCTTAAACAGAATTTATTAAAATTGTATGACCTTACCTACTTCTTTACTGATACACCCACAAGAAGTTAAATACTTGGATGGATTCTTTGCATTGACCAAGTAAGATTTCAGATTTTTCAGAAAATTACTTTGTCCATAGTAATTCTTAAGGACAGTTTATGGAAGTCCTGTAAGAACTGTCATCCAGCTTTAATGCTGTTTGCTTCCATAGATGGTTCTTTGAACAGAGCAATTCAATTTTGTGTAGTGGGTGTTCACTTGTCTGATTCCCTGGGGCTGGCAAGGTAAACATTAATACGTTTCTCCTAAGGAGAAAACGGGACAGAAAACTAGTTGCACTGTTGACCACTTAGGAAGAAAACTAAACATACATATTAGCCTCTCGTTTCCTACATATAATAATAATAACAATAACAAAAAGGAGCATTTCCTAAGATAATTGTTTGGGGGTTTTGGTATGTTTAAGAATTTCATCATGTTCTTGATATGTGAGTGCTAGCACAGCTTTGAAACTTTCTATGTTGATTTGTGCAATGTCTAGAGCAGAGATGCTACATTTATATCCAAAATACTGCCTTCTATTTTTTCACGATGAAAAGCAAGACTGGTGGTATGGTAGGTTGTGTTTTCACAGGACAGCTGAGGCACTTAACTGTCTGAAGAACGGGTCATCCTGCTTCTGGCTCCTGGAAGCAGAATTACTTTTATCATCCTTGTGCCAGCTCTGGGGCTCATTTAAGGTCTCTGATTTAGCTCACTAAACTAGCAGAACACTAACCCAGAAAGAAAGGGAGTATGTATTTATCTTTTTTAAGCAGTTCAGTGAGCTCAGGTTGCTCACAAGCCATCAGGAGATTATGGGAGCCACCACAAAGGAAAAACGGGAACACCAGGTCTGGGGGGAGAAGCAGAACTGCTCCTTTTGGCAGTGCTGAGCTGTTAGTCTGACTCAGCCGTGTTGTGAAAACTCACCCTTAGGTAATAGTGTTCACACTACAGGTTGACTGACAGTTCTTCAAATAGTAGCCAGAAGGGAGTTACCAGGTGTGCACGGTTTGTTTTTGTAGGGTGGCCTTGTCTGTTTTGTGTTTTGAAACAGATACTTATTCTATTCTAATTGTGTTATTGCATGAAAATGTTCTGAAGAAAAATTACATGTGCAGGGCAGACCTGTCTGGAAACCTGATGTTGAGCAAGTGGGTAAGGAGCCACAGATCCTGGAGAATTTTGTACATCAGCCTCTGGGACAATCTACCCATTGGATTTTGGGGACTTCTGAAAGCTTTCTATTTCTGGTCTGCTGAACATTGCAAGATGGAAAGCCTGAGGCAGCAAGTGGTCCTTCATCTTTGAACATCAGGAAGTTTCTCTTAGAAGATCTGGTAGCCCCTGTTAACATAGCTGACACATCACCATGGATCTTGAGTGCCCATAAGCCTGTCATTTCCTTGAAACCCACCACAGCTCACCCTGCTGGCTCCCCAGGGCCTCTGGGGAAGTGGGTGGTTGCCATCTCAGGAAACCAGAAATGCTCTTTTTCTGAAAACTGTCTGCCTGCGTTTGTGCTCTTGAAGCTGGCATGATCCTGTGTGGATGTTTTGCTGTTATTTTTTTGACAAATTGAAATTATTTGGTTTCAGCTGGAAAACGCTATTTCTGCGCAGAGCTTAGGAAAGGGACTGATGTACAAAGTAGGCATAACTTGGCATAAATTATATTAGTCCTCAGACAGTTCCAAACCATTAACAGCTGATGATAAAAGTTACACCCAGCTGGGTCTTTTTTCATTTTCTCCACGTATGATAAGAATGTGATACAAAGTCCTGGCAGAATTTTAACAGATTATTCAAGTACTGCACAATTACTTTTTTTTTTTTTTTTTTTCCTTTGTGAGCAGTGTTAATGTCACTTTTTGGTGTACATTCAAATGTGTGGATGTTTCATTCAAAGATGTGGCCAAAATCATATCAACTGGACTTTGATAACTGTTGCCCTTGTGTGTTTGTAAATTGATATTTTAATGTGGTAGGCATTTTTAGAATGAATCACAGAATCATAGAATGGTTTGGGTTGGAAGGGACCTTAAAGATCATCTAGTTCCAATCCCACTGCCATGGGCAGGGACACCCACCACTAGACCAGCTTGCTCAAAGCCTCATCCAGCCTGGCCTTGAACACTTCCAGGGATGGGGCATCCACAGCTTCTCTGGGCAACCTGTTCCAGTGCCTCACCACCCTCCCTGTGAAGAATTTCTTTCTTAGATCTAATCTAAATCTCCTTGCTTTCAATTTAAAGCCATTACTCCTTGTCCTGTCACTACAGGCCCTTGTGAAAAAGTCCCCCCCAGCTTCCTTGTAGGCCCCTTCAGGTACTGGAAGGCTGCCATAAGGTCTCCCTGGAGCCTTCTCTTCTCCAGGCTGAACAAACCCAATTCTCTCAGCCTTTCTTCATAGGAGAGGTGCTCCAGCCCTCTGAGCATCTTTGTGGCCCTCCTCTGGACTTGTTCCAACTGGTCGATATCCTCCTTATACTGCGGGCTCCAGAGCTGGCTGCAGCACTGCAGGTGGGGTCTCATGAGAGCTGAGTAGAGGAGGAGAATCACCTCCCTTGACCTGCTTGGCCACACTTCTCTTGATACAACCCAGGATATGGTTGGCTTTCAGGGCTGCTAGCGCACACTGCCAGCTTTTCATCCACCAGTACCCCCAAATCTTTCTCCTCAGGGCTGCTCTCAATCCATTCTCCATCCATGTGCAGAACCTTGCACTTGGCCTTGTTGAACTTCTTGCAGTTGGCACAGGCCCACTTCTCCAGCCTATGAAGGTCCCTCTGGATGGCATCCCTTCCCTCCAGCGTGTTTACCACACCATACAGCTTGCTGTCATTGGCAAACTTGCTGAGGGTGCACTCAATCCCACTGTCCATGTCACCAACAAAATTGTTGAACAGCACCAGTCCCAACACCAACCACTGAGGAACGCCAGTTGTCACTGGTTTCCACTTGGACATTGAGCCTTTGACCACAACTCTTTGAGTGCAAGTATCGAACCAATTCATTATCCACCAAGCGGTCCATCTGTCAAATCCATGCCTCTCCAATTTAGAGACAAGGATGTCTCATGCAGGACAGTGTCAAGTGCTTTGCACAAGTCCAGGTAGGTGACATCAGTTGCTCTTTCCTTATCCACCAACACCATAACCCCGTTGTAGAAAGCCACCAAGTTTGTCAGGCACGATTTGACCTTAGTGAAGCCATGTTGGCTGTCACCAATCTCTTCCTTATTTTCCATGTGCCTTAGCATAGTTTCCAGGAGGATCTACTCCCTGGTCTTGTCAGGCACAGAGGTGAGACTGACTGGCCTGTAGTTCCCCCAGTCCTTTTTTCTCCCTTTTTAAAAAGGATGCTTATGTTTTCCCTTTTCCAGTCAGTGAGAACTTCACGGGACTGCCAGGACTTCTCAAATGTGATGGATTATGTCTTGGGAACTGCCAGTTCTCTCAGGACCCATGGATGCAACTTGTCTGGTCCCATGGCCCTGTGCACCTTCATGTTCCTTAGATAGTCTTGAACCCGGGCTCCTACAGCAGGCGATTCTTCATTCTCCCAGTTCCTGCCTTTCCCTCCTCAGACTTGGGTGGTGTGGCTTGCACCCTTGCCAGTGAAGACTGAGGCAAAAAAGTCATTGAGCACCTCAGCCTTCTCTATATCCCAGGTAACCAGCTCTCCTGTTTCCTTCCAGAGAGGGCCCACATTTTCCCTAGTCTTCCTTTTATCCCCTATGTATCTATAGAAGCTTTTCTTGTTGCCCTTGATGTCCCTGGCCATATTTAATTCTGTCAGGGCTTTAGCTTTCCTGACCTGATCCCTGGTCGGTCGGACAGTTTCTCTATAATCTTACCAGGTTACCTGTCCCTGCTTCCACTCACTGTGGACGTCCTTATGTCTGAGTGTGTCCACGAGATCCTTGTTCATCCGTGCAGGCCTCCTGGTCTTTTTGTCTGACTGCTTTTTTGTTGGGGTGTATCACTCCTGGGCTTGGTCCTAGAGAATTAACCAGCTTTTTTGGGCCCCTCTTCCCTCCAGGGCTTCATCCTGTGGTACTCCATCAAGCAGATCCCTGGAGAGGCCAAAGTCTCCTCTCCTCATTCCAGGGTAGTTAGCTTGCTGTGCGCCCTCATCACCACCCTAAGGATTTTGAACTCCCCCATTTCATGGTTGCTGCAGCCAAGGCTGCCCCTGAGCTTCACATTCCCAACCAGCTCCTCGTTGGTGAGAATGAGGTTCAGCATGGAACTTCTCTGTGTCAGCTCCTTTATCACTTGCAGAAGGAAGTTATCATCAATGCATTCAAGGAACCTCCTGGCTTGCTTGTGCCCTGCCACATCCCTCCAGCAGATAACCGGGTGGTTGAAGTGCCCATAAGGACGAGGGTGAACGTGAGGCTGCTCCGATCTGTCTGTAGAGGGCCTCATCCGCTTGGTCTTCCTGGACAGGTGACCTGTAGCAAATACTCACTATAATGTCACTTACCCCTGCCCTCCCTTTAATCCTGACCTGTAAGTTCTGTGTGAGCTCCTCATCCATCCCCCGGCAGAACTTCATGCATTCCAGCTGGTCAGTGACACAGAGACTTTGTAAACTAAAGTTTTTAGACTTTGTAAATTTAATTTCTCTGTTCAGAAATTCTCATTCATCTCTTTTCCCCAAAAAAAATAACTTCTGCCCTCCTCTTCAGATACTTTTATAGAATTCTGATAATGCTTTTTTGTGCTGATCCTTCAATTTTTTTCCTAACAGATCTCTACCATGTTTGTGTAGTGAAAATTCAACTGAAGGTCCAAACAATGGTTAGGAAGGTTGTAATGTACTGAAACCAAAAATACTAAAAATCTGTGAATATTTAATGATATTTATCTCATTGCCTTTAAAAGCAAGCAATCTAGCAATAATGTTTTGAAGTGAACATTTCCATGTTGTTTACACACAAGTCAGAAATAAACAAGAAGTTCCATAGTGTAGTTTCTCCTACAAAGCTGGCTTTAAAATAAAGTTCTTGGAAATACTAAACCAGCTTAAAGCACAAAAGTAATCAGAAAATAACACTTTAATCCTAGTTAATCCACATTATTGACCTATGTGCTCTTAAAAATAAATAAATAATCAAATTATGTAGTTCTTTAATCATCTGTGTGGATCTGGTTATTCATGAGAGAGATCTGATCCAGAGATTAGCTACTATGCTGGATTTTGCCATTTCTGAGACAGGTTAAATGGATTTATGTTTTATTTTGTGAGGGGTCTGCCTACTTCTTATCCTGTTTTGATTGTTTGGTTTTTGGTTTTAGATGCCTTTCCTAAGGCTGAGGTAGATCAGAAGGTGGTAGTAAGACAATGGAATTAATGGTGTAAACCGAAAGTAGTATTTCACATAGTTAGGGAAGCAGAGATATTTTGTTTGTTTTATTGAATAATTTGTTGAAATTCCTTTTGGATGTAGGTTTTCCCTTTTTTAATATTCAGAACCTTTATGTAACAGTTTTAGGAGTGTTTATAAACTTGTATTTGTTACTACACAAAATGCAAACAGAGTTTATGCTTCTTCGTAGAGGAAAACAAAATATGCGGTGTTCAGAATACTCTGCAAGAATGTGCAGGAAATGAAAAAGCAGCAGTGGCTGTAACATAGCATTTTCTGCTCTGAACTGACTTTATATAGTCACAGTAACATGAGAATACCAGGCTGCCAGCTAGAAAGTAACTTTCTCAAAAATGCAGGGAGGGAAGCTTTTTGAGCCACAGTATCTGTGAACCTTCTGACGGACGCTTAGGTATTGCGATTTAACTTACTGCATCAGGTGCGTTGGTGGCTGTATGTCGCACAGACACTTAAAGGCTGAGTGTCAGTGTATCTATATACCTTTGTGTGTGGTGTTTAGTTTTAAAATTAATTCTGCTTTGTTTCAGAACTGAGTGGGGGTTTCCATACCTCTGAGAGGATGGTAGCACTTTAAGTACAAAATGATTAATGCTTTGGAGAAGATTTCTTGTTATTATATCGCATAAAAGTTAACTTAAATGAGTGTTCTCTCTTATGCATTAATTCTTCTCCCACAAAGTATTAACTCAGCTTTCAGAGTTTCTAGAAGATGTGACAAAAAAGTTCTTAATAACTAACATGAATGCTGTAGGCAGCTGCTCACACGTGAAGGCTGTTTACTGGGGTGAGGTTGTGTATGATCATCTGCTCATCACAGTGCATCCTGCAGCAGATGGTGGGACAAAGATGTAAGTGGCCCTAATATGGATAGGCTGAGTGACTGGTTTACAAATTTTCCTCTGGGGTTTTTCCCTCTTTTTCATTATGTAAAAAGTATTTCTTGTATAAACACACCTAAAGTGCTATCAAAACACAATAAAACACGGCCTTCTATCAGTTGAGATACTGATGTTCAGTATCTCAAGGACCCCTGTGAGGATCTCCTTGCTGTTCTACTCTGCACCATACCCCTGGCTATTTCCCTGCATTATTACAGTGGCCTCCCTTGCCTGCATTCCCAGTGACAAACCACAGCAATATTTGTCTTCTACCTCTGTGCCAGTTTTAACCACATTTGACGATGTTTTACTGCGTTATCAGGGGCAGAAGATTGATCATGTAAATCTAATCCCTTAGGAAACCAGCTTAAGTTTGCATTGTTTGTTTTCTAACATAATTTGCATTTATGTGGCAAGTTTCATATGCAAATATCAGTCTATCAGCACCTCAGTTTTTGACAGGCAAATCATTTTAGTGCATGTTGGACCTCCCTACATGCAAGTTACCCAGTGTAACTGAGAGACTGAGCAGGCAGATCACACTGCAGATTTTTAAGTGCTAAGAAAACGCTCTTCTCTCCTCGTCGAAGTGGGCATCAATGTGCTGTTTTCATTCTGGCCTGGATTGCCTTTAGAACCACACGACAAATAACATGGGAGGAGGGGAGTCCTAATCTCATAGTTAAATGGGCCAGTGAAATACTCTTAATTTCATATTGAGAAGTTGAGTGTTAGGCCTGTAATCTGAGATAGGTTTTATAGGTTAGTTGAACGAATGGCAAGAAAATGATACTGCTCAAATGTGTTTAAGGGGAGGTTGCTTGCCAGCAGTACTCTGTGTGAGCTGTACTATTGTTTTAATTGAGTTTGATGTTGTTGCTAATGTTTCCCCAAAGCTTTTGCCACTCATCAGGAACTGAAGAGGTAAAGACCTTTATTGTTTTGAGATTAAACTTTTTTTCATCCTTCCAAGCAAAATAAGAAAATGTTGAAATGATTGTGAAGATGATGACTGATATTCTCATCAGAGATAAAGCAGACGAGGTTAGGGAAGAGAAATGAAACAGTAAAGGTAAATAATACTGTCTTTATCTCCCTTCCTTGGAAAAACAAAAAGGATCTAGTGGGATACTGTAACCGTAGAAGAAAATGTAGAGTTTTCAAACTGCTGCTTCTTTTACACTTGCCTCATAACAGACCATCCATGGAGCAAAGTTGGATTATGCTAAGTGTAGTCATTTTTCACTACCCAGGGAGCAGATTTGAGAGTGAAGTGGAAAGGAAAGAGATCATATAATTTAACACTAAACACCTCCAAACATCTAAAAATTTAAGGTACATCTTGTTTTATTCTTAACTTTAAAACAATATACTTAGTCTGTGGGATGATTGAACTGGTCTGGATGACTATGACAACAAGAAAACACTCAGTGATTATGTAAGCAATAAATTTGGAAAAAAAGAGATAATCAGTTTATAAAAATTTATTTTTTAAAAAAGCAGATTAAATGGTTTATTTACCTGGACAAGTATGATTCACTTGGTCTTGGAAGGTTGCATTTGTTTTGCTATGAAGAGGAGGGGCTTAACTGACAGATAAAGTGAACAACAGGAAGATTTAAAGGTTTTCTAGGAATGTCAAGAACTGTGACTTAATGCATGTAGAGACTGGCCTGTGGCATCTAATCTGTGCCTTCCAGGCAGTTTTGCAGATTTTTTTTTAGGGACAACGTTCATGATAAATGCTACCATATAACAGATATACTGTGGGCTTATCCGCAGAACAGTATCAGTTGAACAAAGGAAGAGAAGTGAATAGTTTTGATCTTCTCCCTGAGGCATGGGCACACACACCCAGATAAGCACGATTGTTGGGTCAGAAGACTTAGAGGACATACACTTCTCTTGTGTAGCTTTAGTTTTCAACTTCTTCCTTATAAAATGATTGCACATGTCATAAGCTCTTACTGAATCTGTATTTTGTTGGTTGCCTTAGTATGAAAGAAGTATGGAGTAGCTGATAAGTCATATCGCCTCCTCATTCCGATAGCAAAACTAGATAAGAAAGGTGCAGCAGCATCTAGGGTAATGAACTCTAGAACAGGATTTCCAAATAGCAAAATGGAAAAGTGAGATCTACAGAAAGATATGCTGTGGTGAGGAGGTTCAGTGTTTTTGCGGCCTGCTTAGAAAGGATGGTATGTGCCATATAATGGAGGGGAAAGTACTTGCATGGATGTATCACACCAGTAAAACAGAATGAGACTGAGCTTCCGCATTTCTTTATATTTGACATGGAAGTATTGTAAGTCAAAACCAAAGTAAAATAAAATTTAATCATAGGATATCCTGGCTTGTGGATGAATGAATTCTGCAGGTTTTTTTGAACATGACTGTGGACCCGGAGGTAACAAAATAGTAGAGGGATAGACATAGCTGGGAGCTGAGAGAGTCTGTGGAATGTCCATCTTTGGAGACTTTCAGAATTCACCTGGACAAGCACCCAAGGAGCATAGTTTAAAGTTAGCCCGATGGCTAACTGGAGGTTGGAATAGTGTGACCTCCAGGGGTTCCTTTCAATCATATTTTTGCTAAGAAACTTTGGCTTTTTATTCATCAGCTTTTTGAAGGAGTTGGCCACCTCTTAAAAGAAAGCCATATAAAATAAATCTGGGTCGGGGGAGTGGGAATGATTTGGCCTCAGTGAAGTGGTTGGAGATGAAGTTGGATTTAAACTCTAAGAGTCCTTTGTCTGACAATCCAGGAAAGCTTTGAAAGAGGTCAAGCTCTTAAGAAGTTGGAAATACAAAAAAGCACAGAAATAAAAAGCTTTTTGAAACTTAAAAGTATGTAGATCTGGGGTACTGAAACTCGACATGAGCCTCAAATCCTTTCATATTGTTTTTCTACTGCCATCTTCCTACAAGTTTTTGTTTGTGAAAAAAAATGTTTCTGTAGTGGAGTTTTTCATCTGTGGTTTTGCTGCGATCTTCACAGGGGGATATGGGTTGAGAAAACCCTGGGAGCATAGTTTACAAAAATGGAGACTACATTAAGATACCTGCAGAAGGATGGGATACCAAAAGGAAACTGGGTGGCAATTTGGAGTGCCACTCCAATAATCTTCAGTGGCATGTGCTGTAGATGGATTTGCTATTCCTCTTAATTAAGAAAGAACTGAACTTTGTTGCTTCATGTCTGTAAATGCAAAAACATTCAGGATGTTTAACCTGTTGCAGTTTTCTCTCTTCTTTTTACAAGTTTGAAGAATTCAGTCTTTCAGAGTTCTCTTCAGGATTTACGTAGATTTTTCTCATGGTTTGTCAGGATAATTAGTAGAGAAGATACTAGTAAACTGTACTCCCAATCAAAGATTTATTTGTAGGATCACTTAATACCTAACTATAAAACTGCTGTTGAAACTCAATATAAGGCTACCAAAAACTTACCATCTGCCTTCTTAGTCTGAGACCTCTGCCTTAGCATGGACTTACACAGACTTCCTTCTCATTCACCCTTATGCAGCATAAACTCTTAAACTCTTGTTTTGCTGAAAGTTGCAGCTGTGGAGAATCTTTTTGCTGATATATTGGATTTTTTTAGTGGGTATTATTAGCTTGTTGAAATGAAACTGCTGTTGATACGAAAAGCTTGAATATGAAACTAGGATGAGGTGACCTGAAACTAGGATGACTTCATTGTTTTTCCAACTATATATATTCTTGTAATGCTGTATGTCTTGGCCATGTGCACGTGGAAGCTAATGAGGACTAATGTGTAGGTTTTGTAGCAATAATGCTAAACAGAATGGTAGTCCCACATTAAGAAAAGAGAAGAACCACCTATCCATCAGTGTCCCATCTCTCCCACTGAAGAGGACAGCACCTGGCCAGTGCCTCATTTGATTCAGATGGATCATTGAACGGTCTGTTGATCACTAATGGGAAGTGTCAAATCACAGTTTATTATATTTTGCTTGAGGAGTAAAATGGCAGCGAGGAGAACAGCAGCCACTTGACACCCATTGCTGATTGCCTGTCTGCTGTATGCATAAGGAAAGAAAAAGAAGATTTTACTAGTAAGATTGCAGTGGTGCTGAAAGCAAATGGAAGCTGTGAGACCCTGGCAGAGGGTGCTGGAGAAACAAGCAGGGCTGGGAAGATACTGAGCTGGCAACAGGGAGTTAAGCAATGAACTGAAGTATAATGGAAAATGGCCGTCTTCCTTTTGTAGCTGAAGGTGACATTTGAAAATGCATTACTGGGTAGATAGTTACTGCTTGCTGTGTTGCACATGCTTCAGTGTCTGAGAGGGTTCTTGCAAAGACCAGGACAAATGGCAGTCTGTTATAGGAGACTCTAAAATATATTTACAGTTAGGTTTAATTTTTTAAGCTGAAGGTGAGATAGACTTTTAAATGCTGTCTGTTGACCAAGAGACTGCACAGCTTGAGGATAACAAAATACTGGAGGAGGAAAGAGTATAAATAGAAACCCCACTTCCTGGTTGAGTGGAAGCCAAAGTTGTGGTTGAACCTTTCTGTATGAGAGTTTGCTGAGGTCCAGATAGGCAGCTGAATGCAGATTTTTGAAGAGACCAAAATTTCTGAGGTCTGAGGGGGGAACTAACACAACACAAACTGAAGACTGGACTGGGTATTTCTTTCCTGTGCAACACTTGCCTGCAGTTCTAGAAAAAAGAAGATACCAATGGAACTCTGAGAATATTGGTGTAAATCCAGCACCAGCTCAGTGAAAGAAGGAACGTATGTCTGACCTCTGAGTGCAACGCCATGCATTTGGGCCTGGAAGAGGCTTGATTTGACCTGAAAGCATCCTCCTAAGACTGAGGATTTGCAATATGGGCTCATCTGGACAGTAGAATAAACATGTCTACTCCTCTGTTTTCACACGTGCAAATGTTTTTCCATTGATAAGTGAAAGACTATTTAACAGCAATAACCATGATTTTTTTTTCCTGATAAATTTTCCCAGTGATGTCCTGCATGTTACAGATTATGCTGTTGATGTTTAAAACATATTATACTGCATGGACCACCCTTCATTTCTAATTCTTATAGTCTCTAAATAGTATATGACATTTTTAGCTACATGACTTAGATGTTTTTATATAGTTTTATGACTAAAACTTTGCATAAGGCTTTTAAACCAAGGGATGGATATATGAACCAGAATATAATTGTTTTGTAAAATGAATCATTTTATCTCTTAATTAAAATAGAGCTTTAAACTTGCTCTGGTTCAAAAAAAATAATTCAAGAAAACTTATGGCCTATATTTATACAGGAGGTTAGGCTAGATGATTACGGTGGTCCCTCTGGCCTCATCTATGAACATGGATGCTCAGAGGGCTGGAGCACCTCTCCTATGAAGAAAGGCTGAGAGAATTGGGCTTGTTCAGCCTGGAGAAGAGAAGGCTCTGGGGAGACTTTATGGCAGCCTTCCAGTACCTGAAGGGACCTACAAGGAAGCTGGGGGGGACTTTTTACACGGGCCTGTAGTGACAGGACAAGGAGTAACGGCTTTAAACTGAAAGTGGGTAGATTTAGATTAGATCTAAGAAAGAAATTCTTCACAGGGAGGGTGGTGAGGCACTGGAACAGGTTGCCCAGAGAAGCTGTGGATGCCCCATCCCTGGCTGTCTTCAAGGCCAGACTGGATGAGGCTTTGAGCAACCTGGCCTAGTGGAGGGTGTCCCTGCCCATGGCAGTGGGATTGGAACTAGATGATCTTTAAGGTCCCTTCCAACCCAAACCATTCTGTGATTCTATGATTTGCAGTTCCGTTCTGATGGAAGACTTTTTTGGGGAGTTAGTAGCCCTGCCTATTAAGGTCATGTGTTTGTGATTTTTTTCAGAGCCAGATTTCAGTTGCTTAATGTGGCAAAATTGTAATTCTATACCTGTGCACAGCAGGATTGTGTAAGGGGAATTGCTTGGGTTTGTATTTTTTTCTGGGGAGTTCGGGAGTTGGGGTGTTTGATGTTAGTTTTGGGGAGTGGGGGGGTGGGGTGGGTAACCACAGTTGAAAATTATCCAGCAGAATGTGTAAAGTGCTCAAAAGAACCCACATTAGTTCCTGCTCTCCAGGGTCTGTGCTCTTATGGGATGTCTGTCTATTCGGTGTTTACCTTCATTCACCTTCCTGACATCTAGGTAGTTGGGAAGAGGAGATTGCAGGGTTACAGTAGAGAAGAGGAAAAGCCAGATCAGAGAGTAACATTTGGGAGGCTGAGTCTGAAGAGATATGAGAAAGTATGACTTGCAGTTAAAGGAAAATAAGGAAAATATTAGAATTGAGGGCAATGGGAAACTAAGGCAAGCTGAACAAAAAAATCTGGGGGTGGCTGAACAAGATGGGTTGTCTATGGCAGGTTTGATTATAGTTGGGAACTACTTTAAAGCTGGGGAGGTATGTGAGAGTCAATTCATTGTTTGGACTAGTAGAAATAAGGACAACTAATCTGTTTGGGTATTTGAGGTAGGAACCAGTCAAAGTACACCAAAAATACTGATTTCTCTAGAAAACTGTTCTGTCCTAGTGGACATCTTAGGCAGCTTAGTGTGCAGCTGCTATAACTGTCTTAACTACATAGACTCAATTAATAAGTGTCTATACAAGTATTCATGGCTTATCTTTGCAGGGCTACATACCTGAAAATCTGGGAGTATGTTGGCGTTTTTCCTGTTTGCTTTTTTTTTTCCCCCTCCAAAGAAGAGCTCTGCATTAAAGTTCAGTTTACAAAGGCAGTTTGAGTTGTGAAACACTATAGATATTGCTACATTTTGTCCTGCTTAAGAACTTATGACCTCTGGAAGTTGTATGTCAAAGTTCTAAGTCAAAAAAATATCATTTCTCTCCAAATGAGCTGCTCTTTCCTGTGAACATTTTTACATTTTTGACCTTTTGGTCCCAATTTCAAAGATTTCTTTTCAGGAAAATTAACCACAGAAAAAAAGTATATTCTCGATAGCATTAACACACATCAGTTTGGTCTTTTGTTTTTTGCATATAGAAACTTTCAAGTGCTTTCTCTGGAATGCGATGTGAAGACAAGGAGTAAAGAGTTGGTTCCTGTGTTTCTTAAATCTCTGGTGTAACTCTCAGTATGTTTATGCGTACGCCCAGCTTAACCCAATATGAGTCATCTCACTGACTTCAATTAGCTGTCCTTTTGCTACTGACTGGCTACACAGCTCTTCCCTTACACACTTGGTGAGTCTTAGTCTGGTGTGCTGCAATCTACTTGCATCTTCACAAGTCTCTGTGCAGCCAGCGTAAGTTCCCTTGGCAAATCCTGATTTTAGGGAGGGGTATCCTGTGGAGGCTTTCTTCCTGCTCCTTCATGGAATGTAGGACTAGGACTGAACACAAAAAGTCATTCATCTTTCTCATCTTGGCAGGATTGAAAGCATTCATGACAGATGTTTCTTCAACCTACCTCCGAAATCTTTTGGGGATGGACGGCTGTTTAGAGAGACTATTTCCTTAGGTAGTTCCTTCAAGTGCTTAAGTAGCCTTGCTCCTGGAGAAACTGATCCAACCTAAATTTGGTACAATGTAAACTTGTTTGCGTTCTCATCCACAGCAAACGTGCCAAAATATGTCTTACTGTCCTCTTCACGTATCTGTTAACCATCTTCCTGCCTCCCCAAGATTTTGCCATCTTTCATTGCAGAGTATGTTTACAAGACCTCTAATAATTTTTCTTTGCAGGCCATTTTACTTCGTTACAAATGTAAACCAGTGGTTTGCCGTGGTTTATTTTCATGACTGTTACTTAGATCATTACCTTATAGATGCATACAAATTTTGTTTTTCACAGTATTGTGGGGTGGAATTGAAGATGAACTGACTCCCCATCTCCTTTGGTCTTCCCCCCACCCCCGCTTTTTTTAAGAGGTGATGTGATAACAAGTGCTTTGGAGCATGTTTTCCAAATAATTACTGAGGAGCATTTTTGAACTCCAGAAAAGATCTTGAAAAGTGTAGATATTAATGGAATTAGTTGGCATTAATGACCTATAACAAAGATAATTTATTGATGATTACCAAAATACACCATTAGGAGTAATACTTGGGTATTAAAAAACATGCCCAATGGCTAACTATTACTGCTTGTTTTCATAAGATACTTTACCAAATATTTCATTGTACCAGGGGGCCTGACCAGTCAGTCCTTGGGGGCTGATGACAGCATGGAGCAAGTATGCATGGACCTGGGTGTCACTGGCTACCAGGCTGACTTGGCGTGGGCAGAAGGTGGCTGCTGTTCCTGATGTCTTCTGCCAGGTGCCCTGGCTCTAACTAAACCTCTGCAGAAAATTGAACAGGAAAGCCAAAACCACAGACTTAGTAAAGGAGTTAAACTACAATAACTTGAACCCTTTCATTTAGAATTGTTGCTGCAGGACTCTCTAAGAATACAGACTTAAACAATACTCCATTACAGAAAGCAGTTCAAATGAAAATAAACCCAGAATTATGAGACTAAATCTTTCATCTTTTTAAGTTGTCTCCTCTTACAAAGTATTTGCTGAGTATCCCTAACAGCAGGAGGAGATAATCCACAAAAACTTTACAACTTCTTGTACACCTTTCCACCCGCAAAGAAGATCGGAGGAGGTAGGCTAGGTAGATATATGTTTCAAAGTATCTGAATATGTGAATCCTGGGGGTGTGTTTTTGTTTTACTACCTCTGTCTTTGTAGCAACATTAATAAGGTACCTTCTGTCTTTAAAATCAATTTAAGTACTCTGTTTCTAGTTTATCGTTGTGATCTACCCATCTTATATTGGTACCAGCAGCAGCTTTTGGGATAAACTGAATCACATCTCCTCATTATAACCTGGGCAGAACTAGGCATGTCTGTGCAACGGGAAGTTAGTGCCCAGCCTGCCAAGCGGTCATCCCGGTACGGTCAAACCCAGGCAGTTTCTCTCAGTATGTTGTGTCTCTTTCAGCACTGATGCACAGATATCCTCTGTATGGAAATGAGGTTACAAATGGGGATAGAGTAATGGTGCACATGCCCTCCTAGCCTGATGTGGGACTGGGATGTGACAGATGTGTGCATCTGGTGTCACCTTCGCACCAGATACTCGTACTCCTGTGTCTCTGACACTTTGCTGTTATTAGAACTTAGTGCTCCTAAAGTGTGCAAAAATGGGAGCCCTGCTTTTTTTTCTTTCTCTCTTTTTCCCCACTGAATTTTTCCTTTTATCTAATTGAACACAGATTTATTCCCAGGTTTTGAGGACCACTTCTCAATGTTTTTCTCTTTCCGTGTGTTCAAAATTGTAAAATATAAGTATTGCAACAGTTTCCTCTTTCCCAGGAAATTATATAATTTGATTTTAGGAAGACTCAAGAGTTTTTCTTATTCCATATAAAAAATTAAGGATTTCAGTGATTTAATAGGTATTTTTTTACTTTGCTAGGTGACACGATTGATGACCAAAGTAGAGAGTCAAAGGATAAAACTTCCTTTCCAGACACCAGGCCGATGTACAACCAACCTCCACAGGTAGGAGACTATTTTCTTATGCACATATGATGAAACTTCCGTAGTAGCTCATTTAAGAAGCATGAATGTCCTGCTTGAGAAGGTTTCAACACACTCACGTCTTCCATAGACTGTGCCTACTCGGCCTTCTTTGTCATCCATCATAAAAGAAGCATTGCTATTAGTTAGATGGCAATATTATCAAGGCCGCTGATATTGATTTGAAAAAGAAATAGCTAGAATGCTGGGCTATATGGTATTGCTGAGTATCTTCTTTTTATACTTGAGACATGAAAGCATGCAGCTAACTAGAATGTTAAAGAATTGCACAGAAACAGTAGTGTGGTGAGTAGTGATGGAAGATGTCAAACTTTTACATACGTAATTTATTTCCACAGCTACCATTGTAAGTAACATGTTGTAAATGTGTGAGTATAGTAGACTGCCTTTATTGTGTGTTTGATTTCAGTTTCAGTACTCTGCGGCTGTAAATCTGGGCTTCTTTTTCATCTGATTTACTGAATATTTAATCCATGTATACCAAAGAGGGCTTTTCAGAATATTTCTGCATATGATGTACACATATTTTCTTCTCCACCCCCTCTGAAAATGTTTTTGCAATGAGTGTGAGCCTGTTTTCTATTGCCATATATTTTTAGATATTTGCAACATAACTGTGAGACATTTTGGTTAGATTTTATGTGCTTTTGTGGTGGGTTGGGGTTTTTTGCTTAACATAAACTTGCTCTCTCTCTTTCATATCTAGCCTTGGAACTAACTGTATCTGTCTGCCTCTCTCTTCTCAATGCCATTTTAATATTTATTATTGCTAAGTCCCTTGGTATATCAAAGGTGTGTGTGATGATGATGAATCTTTAAGAGTGGTAAACGTGTTTGTGATCTGTAGTCTCCTTTTTTCATTTCAAATTAAAAAATGTCTGATACAGAAATCTTTAATCCATCATAAATAATGAGTGGTTTGCCTTCTGATAATGTGAAAGTATTAGTTAGTTAAAATTGATCACAAAATTTTAATCTGACTTCTGGATCCATGCACATCCAAGCCACAGTGTTTTGTGACTGAAGTCCTGCAATTTTGAGGCAGTATTGTGCCTTGGTGTTGTGGTTACCTACTGCACAGATACAGTTTCCCTTAATGTGGTGTTCTCACTAGATATTGTGAGCTGGCAGTTATTGTAGCATCAGTGGTTTGTTCAATCCTGTGGAATTTCTGTAAAATAGAAACTTGTGTAAATTTTAAGTGTTTATGAATTAGAAGAAAGAAGCAAAGTTTTCAAAATAAAGTAGCAGATATTAAAGTGAAAACAAAACCAAGATTTATTGTAATCTTTATATTAAAAGACATATATCACAAAAATAATTGTATGAACTGGCCTGTGACAACATCAATTAAATTAAGATACAGCAGATACAGCATCTGGTAGTATCTAAGTTATAAATTCCAGCCTCTAGATTGCATGTTTGAACTTCACATGTACTTGAAGGAGTTCTCCATTTCTCAAATTAAACTGAGGATCATGGAAGTGAAATGGATAATTCTGGCCATTAGGAAAGCAATATTCCTATTTGCAGTAGTGAGTATGTTTTATAAATTTATGGGAAATAGCTACCAATTTAGCAAAATTGGAAAAGCATTGTTTCAGTGTGTCTTTGAGAAATAGAACATTAATTGAAATTATTAATAAACTTCTTAGCATTAAATCAAGAATACTTCGTAAATATAGTACAGTATGTTAAAAGCTATCTGTCACACTGAAAAGGAGTATCTGATATTTGTCATGCAGAGTTGAACAGAAGAGCATTTAGTTCTTCAACTGCATCTTTCAATTGCTGGAATCTTGCTTTTATTTTTAAATATAATCTTTTTTACAATTCAATAGATGTAGACTTTGTGGAACATGGAAAGTGCTTTTAGAAATGTGAATTAAAGAAGAATGAAGTAATACTTTGTTCATGGTCACTTCCTTATTCAAAAGGGAAATGAGGTTGAGTTTGATTTTTTTGAAGAAAGTGTCTTCTGGAGTCCTTTTTGGTAACTGTCGTCATCTTTGGAATTTCCCATTTGCTTAAGTACTGTTGGGTTTGTTTTCTGTACAGTTACTGAACCCTCAAATACATATTTCTGTATAATCTTGCATGACTTATTTAAACTAACGCACTTTGTAAAAGCTTAAACCAAGATCATCTTGCTGCTGCTAGCAACACGTACCAGAGCCTCTCATAACAACTGTAGTACTGCAAGTCTGTGTTATTTGAAGAGGTTTTGGTATCGCATGCATGTTAGAGGAACTGCAGATATTTAGAAACTTGTTGGAGGAAGGGTGTTCTTAAAGGCCAACTTTAGTCCAAACATTTCATCTTCTGCTGCAAAGTGGGAAGAGAAGCTCCTGCTGTGAACAGTCCCACGTGGAGTATCCTCTCCATCTCAGATGGAGGTTTGGGAGGGCCATCTCCCAATGCCGAGTGAGTCCGAGGGAGACGCGTCGTCCGGCAGGGTAATGCTCTGGGCTTAATCAAACATGTACAATCCCGCCGAAGTAGCTTCAGGCTCACAAACTAAGTGTCATACGCACATTTAAGTGCTTTTCTGGATCAGGGCCAAAATGCTTAGCGCTCTGCAGGGCCAAGAACTTAAATTAGTCTCTTTGTGACACTGAAATACAAAGATTGTAATTTTAACTGCAACACCGTCATAATAGAAAGAGATATTACGGGTGTATTTTTTCATGCTTGTGAGTTTTCCATTATCATAGCACAATTTCCAGATAATTCAATCTTTATCTGCTTTCACTGGGAATTTAAGGTTATAGAAAATAACAGAAAGGAAGGGTTAGTTTTGATGTATGAAGAGTGCTAGAAATCCTAGTAATATGGTGGGGTTATTTTTGATAATGAGCTAGTCCGGTAGTAATGCAAATTAGTGCAACCATGTATTTTTGCCCTACTGTGAGAGCAATTATGTAGCTTATCTATTAGGAGACATAAAAAATATTTTTGACAGATGGTACGGCTGTGAATTAGGATTTATGAAGATTATTGTATGTCTGGTGTCCAGGACACCTGGGATTATTAAATTGATGTAGGAAACAAAAAAAAATTACATTTCTGGTAATAGCTGCAGTGTTTTGTGTCTCCCTACTGTCACCTTAAGAAGCAGCTCGTGTTTATGTGATGTTGCACTTCTTGATAATCTGACATGTGCTCTTCAGCCAACAGATGTCATCAGATTTAATGGGAGAAAACTGTACCAGTAAGTGCATTAAAATAAACTACCAAAACTGAGAGCCATCTTTAGATTGTAAATTAAAATTTTTCTCTTGCTGTGTGTTGTTTTTTTTTTTTCCTTTATAGCCCTATTTCTCTCTCAGATACTTAATAGCTATTGCCTTCTATCTAAGGAGCTTGTTACACGTTTTCTAGGGCAAGAGAGAATCCCCCAAGGGATTGCTTAATCCATAATTATCTAATTTATATGTTGTTGTTAGAGCCACTCTTAATTATATACCTTGGTGTGATACTTATCATTATAGGACATAGTTTTCTTTATGAATCGCAGTAGTTCTGTTACGGTTCTTGTGCCCTTTCTTTTCATAATTTGCAACAGTAAACTGAGAAACGTAGCAGCTAGAAAATGCATGTTTCCTGAAACAAATTTAAAATTAGCTGTAGTGTTCTGCATAGAGATACTGGTGCACGCTGTTTTGGGCAATTTTCTAAATAAATTAGAAAAAATATTTTTCTGTCTGGATTGGCAGATAACATCGTCATAAAATTGATCCTTTTTAAAGCTGCTATGGAAGGGTTCCGAATAGATGTAAATAACGGTTTCCTAGGCAGCTGGTTAGGGGTCACATTAGTCAATTGGAAAGACAGAAATAGTATGAGATATAAAATACGAAGGAAGAGATAGTGGAACTTGCAAGTGCACAATTTAAGAGTGAGGAAAAATGAACTTTTTACTCTTCTAGAGAATTTAGCAAGTATTGATGAAACTGATAGACTTCTAAGGTATCCCTTTAAGCAGATCACTTGATATAATTCCAGGGCATTAAAAATACTAATATGACCTTGCTTTCCTGTCTTAAAAAATAAAAATTAATTGGGTCATCCAGATCTGTTATTGCCCAGTTTTTGCTAAAGCTTTGCAGCTTGGAGTATTTGTACAAGTTACTGGAAAAGGAGGTATTACTGATCGTGCCTCCATTCAGTCACCCAACTCTTAGTTGATGTTCAGAGGGCCCCATATTTAAAAACTTGAGAAGGAGGTGCTGGGCTAGATTTACTGCAACATTTTAAATTCCCTACATTTGCTTTAGAGGAGATGGTTTATATTTCAAAATTATTGACCAATTTTTATGATTAGTTTGGTTCATTTTGACAAAATATAGTGCCTATAGAAAACGTTGCTGTTTAGATTGGCTTTTTTTTTTTTTTTTTTAAGATCTCATAAGCTAGGATTCTGGTCATGGCCTGGTTAGATTAATTCCTTGTCATATGTCACATTAACTCCAAGATCTTCTTTTTCACCTATAAAGCCCTTAAAGCATGTTAGTCCATATTTTCTCTCTTCTTAATTGGGTATGTAAGCAATAATCACTTAATGAAATTATCCACTCTTAGGAGGGACTGGAATAAGACTGTCTGCAGCAGGTGAGCAAGCATGTACTTTTCTCTGGATGCTGGTACCGTTAGAAAAAAGATCTTATGTTTTACTCAGCTATTGTGTAATGATCATAAGCTGTAGGAAGTGAAGTTTTAATGGTCCCTTTAAAGAAGGATGAACAGTTCTCAGTGTTGGCAGCTGCAATGGACATTATCTTTCTTAGCCCCCTCCATCCTTTGCCTGTACAGTATATATCTATGGAGGGTCCATGTGCAGCCACAGATCAAAAGTTCATACGAAGTAGAGCTGCCATCTGATAAGAAAGGCACATGAAGGTAAATAGCCCACTCAGGTAAAAAAAATCAACTACTGCATATTACAACTATTACTATGCAATAGTACATTTAGTTTATAAAGCTTCATTGAACTGTGATATTCACATTGCTATCTGTTTGACAATTGACCAAAAATATTTAAGAGGTTTTTTCATACTAGGAAGATCTCCAGAATGTATACACCAGTGGACTTCTGTCTGCCCTTAACAGTTGGGCAACATGGCAGGGGAGAGTGTATATACAAATTATATATATATATATATAAAAATATATTAGATAAATGTACATAGATATGTAAAATTTAAGCAACATGAACATCAAGAAGAAAGTCTGTTTCTGCATGTCACAAATAGCCGCAACATGTTGCGACATTTTATAAACTCTGATCTGTGCAATCTGTTGACCGAGGGTCAACCAGTAAGACCTGGGAGTGTCTTGTAAGACTATCACCTAGTAGGGTTTGTCTCAATTCTAAAGTGAATAGTTAGACTTGTTATCTGTGTAACATGATACACAGCTGGAGTTAGTAATCATAGTACATCAAGAATGCTATGTCCATTGAATTTTTTCTTAAAGGGAAGCATTATATTTTTAGATATAGGGAACTGGAGTGGGAATTGAGATGTGAATTAACGTGGTTGTCACCAACTTCCTCTCTGAACTTCGAAAACAGTTCATTTTTAAAAAAGTCATGCAGCCCTCTCTTACAAAGCACTTTTCTGTAGCACTTTGCAAGTGTGAAATACTGTTAAACCTTTGTTTAACTTCCGTTGAGATTTCATTGTGACAAGAACTAAGAAGTCTTGCAGTCTTTTAAGATGGGACTTGAATGTTCTGTCTGGCCAGCAAATACACATA
Source organism: Rhynochetos jubatus (assembly GCA_027574665.1). Taxonomy (NCBI): domain Eukaryota; kingdom Metazoa; phylum Chordata; class Aves; order Eurypygiformes; family Rhynochetidae; genus Rhynochetos; species Rhynochetos jubatus. The sequence goes on from CM050653.1 coordinate 27,650,017, forward strand.
AACACAACAGATGGATTCGAGCGCCCCTCCCTCCCACAGCCCTGCTGTGGAGGCCCAGAGTCAGTGCTGTGGTCGCTCTGTATGTTTGGCAAGGTTTGAGCAACAGAAGACAAAACCATGTCCTGTAGGGTAAGATTGCACATAATCATGGTGTATTTGCATTGTTCAGTGCCTATAAATAGCAATGTACATACCGCATAAGGAAAAAGTTCATAAAATAGTAAAATTGGCCTGATTGGCAGCCTCTTATTTTGAGAGTGTCATAGCTGTAGGCCCAGTCAGCAACTCAGGACCACGCGGCTGCTCACTCATTCCTCTCCCCACTGGGATGGGGAGGAGAAAATATAAGGAAAGGCTCATGGATTGAGACAAGGACAGGGAGGGATCACTCACCAGTTATGGTCACGGACAACACAGACTTGACTTGGCAAAGAAAAATCAATTTCATGTTACCGATCAAATCAGAGTAGGATAGTGAAAGACAAAACCCGATCTTACAGACACCTTCCCCCCACCCCTCCCTTCTTCGCAGGCTCAACTTCCCTCCTGATTTCTCTACCTCCTCCCCTCCAGCAGCGCAGGGGGACAGGGAATGGGGTTTGTGGTCAGTCCATCACATGTTGTCTCTGCTGCTCCTTCCTTCTCAGGGGGTGACATCCTCACACTCTGCCCCTGCTCCAGCCTGGGGTCCCTCCCACAGGAGACAGTCCTCCACCAACTTCTCCAACATGAGTCCTTCCCACAGGCTGCAGTTTCTCAATCTGATACAGTGTGGGTCCTTTCCATAAGGTGCAGTCCTTCAGGAGCAGCCTGCTCCAGTGTTGGCTGCCCACATAGTCACGGGCTTTTCGGGCACAGCTGCCTGCTCTGACGTGACATCCTCCCCGGGCTGCAGGAGGGTCTCTGCTCCCCCATGACCCTCTATGGCTGCAGGGGCACATCCTGCCCTCTCACCATGGGCTGCAGGGGAACCTCTGCTCCAGCCACCTCCTCCCCACCTTTCTGCACTGACCTGGGTGTCTGTCCCATTGTATCTCCCACATCCCACTCCTCTCTCTGCTGCAGGTTTTCTTTGTTTTGTCCTCTTAAATATGTTATCCCAGAGGCACTACCACTGTCGCTAATGGGCTCAGCCTTGGCCAGAGGTGGGTCTGACTTGGAGTCAGGGAAGCTTCCAGCAGTTTCTCACAAGAGCCATCCCAATGGCCCCTCCCCGGCTACCAAAACCCCGCCACACAAACCCAATATAGAGAGCTAGGCTTTAGTGGAAGAATATATATTCCAACTAGTAACCAAGGTACATGTATCTCAAAGCACAATTTGTGCACCTCCCTATGTAGTTTAGGCAGAGACTCACTATGTGCTTGACTTCATTGCATGCTTATTCAAATATATTGGAGGGTTATTTGTAGCAGGAGATGCTCAAATTGGGTGCCCAGATGTTACCGTCACATTTTTTAGCCATTCTCTAATTTTGGGATCTTCTGACTAGCTTAATCCCCAGATAAAACTACTGATTATCCTGTATCTCTTGCCCAAACACATGCGGTTGGACTAAAAGCCAGTAATGCTGGTTCACTTTGCTGCTGTCAACAAATTGATTGGTCAGTCATCCTGCCTCTGGGAGCAACCCTTCTGGGCTTTCCAAATATTAAAATTGATCTAAAATGCAGTGTAGATCATACATCACTTGATGAGTCTGTGTGCTAATGTGGCCTGATGGTACAGTGGTATTTACAACATGATGCATTAGTGTAAAATGGTGGCTGAAAGACTGTCCTACAGGGCAGCTTATTAATGATTACTCTAAACACTAAGTAACGAAAATAACAATGTCCTTAGGTTAGTTTCACTGCCACTTTCTAGGGGAAAAAAAACTCCACAAAACTCACCACAAACAGCAGTGGGCAGTCCATTGTAATGGAAAGGGAATATGACATAAAATCTGCCTTGTTTCAGCCCAAAATGCTAATATTGATGACAGGAATATGTTTTCCTGTACTTTCCATCACTGTGGTTTGATCCCTTCACCACAGTTTGCTACTACTATAGTTTCTGCCCCAAAATTTAGCCACTCCTCAACCGTATCAGACTTGTGAAAGGCTGTGCATTGGATAGCACATAGTGAAATTTTGTTCCAAAGCACTTTTTAAAAATACAAGATAAAATGGAAATTATTTGTTTGCAATTATATTTTATTTACTTCCACAGTATTTCAAATTTTAAGAATACTTTTCTAGTGTTGTAATGCAATTAGTAGTCCTGCTTAATAAAACCAAATTATTTTAAAAGCCAAAAAAAGCACCCTTCTTCCTTTTCATTATAGTCCAATTATCTTTCTTCCGTAGAGAACCAGGGGCTGAAAGAGGCCACCTTAATTGAATGGGATGACCAATGTTTGTTTCCTTTTATTTATTTAAATAATTAGGCCTTTACTGCTTTAAAAGTCATCATGTTTTTATTCCTGCATCTCAAAAGCCTAAGCAATAGGTGCTGAGCGCGTGTGAGTCTTGCCACTGGCTGTATGCAGCTTTATGAACTCTGGCTCCTGGTAAGCTCTTTGCTGAAGGTGCTGTTGAGAAATGCTCCAGCTACACCCTGTGTATGGAAGACCTTAATTTCAGGTATGCATCCTTCCTTTCTCTTGTTGACTTGAATCTCTATGGAGAGAGCAGGTAAAAGTTGCGTTTGGAGATACTTGCCTAATTCTCTTTTTTGGCATTAGATTGTTTTAAATTTGTAAATAGAACATATTGAGAGTCTTTCCACATACTTGAATTTTAAGCCACAAGATAAAACCTTCAGAATAAAGCACTTAGTACAGCATCTTTTATTCATTCATCTGCCTGAGAATCCTTTTATGTTCTTTAAGACTGAGGAGAAGAGACTGTCCAGAAGATCCAGGAGTTTAGTTACCTAACAAAACTTCTGAAAGCACCGCTGAGGGCATTGTTCGCAGGTATCACTGGAGGAAGCTTCACTTGGATTCAGTCTAGTAATTCTTTTCTATTCACTGTACTTAATTAGTTTTTTCAGAAAGCCAAATCCAAGATCATTTCCTTTTCCTTTCCTCTTACTGTAGATGGAAATTGTTATCCCTCTGTCTTTTTCCTCTCACTGATATTAATGTTCTAGGGAGACATTTCACGGATGTTGCTGACTACCTCAGTTACTCAAGAAGAGATTTCCTTTTCTTCTTGAAACAATAACATCTGGTTTAGGCAGCTTTTCCCAGTTGGTCCAATTTGCTGAAAAATTTATTGACTTTTTTTGTGAAACCATGTTTGATAAATAATTTCTTGCTAGTCTTTTATGTTTAACTGACTTTTGTAAGTTTCTTTCTTAAGTAGACAGCTTCCTTTCCCATTCAAGTCCTTGGATTTTCATACACTTAGAATAATGAGAGAATGTAGTATTATCCCTCTTTTTTAGAGGTTCTGCTCCATGGACATCTAACATCTCACAGAAAGTGTTATCTTTTTCCTGCCACAGCAGGTTACCATACTGGAGCTTCTAGAATAACAAGGGCTGGGAACAAGAAGTAGGGGCATGGAGACAGAGATCCAGTTTGTCTCTGCTCCTGCTATTCAGGACATCAGCTTCCCCAAAAGTCTTCAGGATACTTTTTTCCTTGGAGCAGTAGAGAGGAACTAAAATCTTCCTGTCACTAACTATGTCGACCAAATATAGCTGCTAAATTGAAAAGGATTATTTAGATACTCTCTCTTTCAATATGCAATTAAAGTTTTATACAAAATTAATTTCTTAGTATATTCTCTGGCTATATTGAAAAGTTAAAATATAGCCTTTCCTCCTGATTCCAGCTCTGTTAAAGGAGTATTTTCTAGAGGAGTGTGTAACATTTGCATCCTAGTTATTTAAAAATTATTGCCCCACATACAAAGAACTCATTCATGGCTCAGAGTTGCTTCAATAGATAACTGAATTTTAATCGTTAATGTCAGAGTTTTGTATTGCGTCAGGAATGAAGGTAGCAGCAAAATAAATGTGAGTACTTTGTGCTTTTGGATGACACTGAAGTTACAGAACAAATCCATTATCAGCATTTATCAGGCTTCTCTATTCATTTTGCAATATATTGACTTGTCCTTCACTTCTGATTTGTGGCTGTGAAATGCACTGCTGGATGTCTAGAGCTGCCTGCATTTTCAATTACAGTTCTGACTTGCAGCTTACTTACTATCGTAATTTTCATGAATTTTTTAATCTTTCAGCATACATGCTACAGAAAAAAAAAAAGATCTGGCCTAGTTAGTAAGATTTCCTGGCACTGGCAGAAACACAACATGCTGAATATTGTTTGTGTTGCTTATTGCAATGTATGAGATCTTTGCTGTGAGTAGCTTCCATAGTGCTTCAAAGAAACATGGGGACAAGATAAACTGCTCCTTACTGAACCCACGTCTCTCTCTTCTAAGATAATGCCTACCACAATTTTCATGTTGCAGAGAAGAATGTTGTCCAAAATTCACCTGTAAGGACAGTGCCCTAAGCTTGGGGGCCTCCAGAGAGGCACAGGGAGGCAGCAAGAACAGGAAGCCTGCTACTGAGGGGGCGTAAACGCTGATATAGCTCATGTGCTCAAAAGCGCTAAAATTGGTTGGGATAGAAGGAAAGATGAGTATAATTATGTTAGTTATAAAGGGAAAGTAAGACTTAACATTTTTAATAAAGATTTAGAATCCTTTTCTGCTTTCTTTTTATTTCTTCTTTCTCTTAGTTCGACTTTCTTTGTGTTGCATCTTATCCCTGTTCACAGTTCTATAGTTTCCCATTCCAGGTGCCCTCCTTTGAGGTGTTTTGGTTCTCTGTCTTTAAGCAATTATCAAATGAAATAATTAAATAACAGGTTTTGGGAATAAAGGAGCAAAAGTAGGAATTAGGAATAAAACTATCATTATACAATTTATTTTTACACACTATATTTGATAAATTTAGCACCAACCCCCCTCTAAATATTTCCTGTGCCAAATTGTTATTATAGGGGATTGAGTAAAAACAGAACCTTCATCTTGTTCTGGTTTGAGTTTGCAAAATTGTTAATAAAAAACAACAATTTTTTTTGCTCTAGGATGAACAAACAAGGTAGTTGGTTTAGACAATGGATACGCAGTCTTTTGTGGTACTTAAGAATACTTTTTAGGGTAGAATTGCATTTTACATGTGTTTCATAAATAAATCTCACTAGCAACTCTAGTATTTACTAGGATAATTAAACTAACACACTTTAACTGTGGAATATTTGGAGTATCTAGAGTTCAGATGGCAACCTCTCAGTTATTCGTCCCCACAGAGATTAACAGTTTTAACTGTTTGAAAGGGCAAGGACCATGTACTAATTACAGAAAGTTCAATCTGCATTTAAAATATCAGATTGTTCCTGCATTAGATAAAAAGGTAGTTCTGAGTAATTACACTTTTCCAATTGCTTTAATGCCCTTAAAGATGTGCAAATGTACATCATTATTGATACTGAAAGTGTGGTTTAGCAAAGGTTCCTCTACTGTTCTTTGCAGGCCAGGACACTCTGTGGGGAGCTTTGCTATAACAACGAAAACTGTAGAATGTCACAGGTATTTTTCACTGTTCCTTTAGAATTTTTTTTTTCTTTAAGATTTCAGCAGCATTAACCTGACCTTGATTCTGTTCTACTCTAAGGAATGGCTTAAAAGCAGGCTTTAAACTGGAAAATAAAAAATATCTGAAATGTGTGTCACAAATCAGTGAAAATACACTTAAATGCTTACTTTAAAATCTGGTTCTGTTTTACTCTGAACAGCAATAGTGATAAATGGAGAAAAAACATGCTGCCTACTGATCACATGAAATTTGTATAGGTAGCAGCAGCTCTTTAAGAAAGACAAATCACTGCTTTATTACAGAATGAGAGTCATAAGGAGCTGGGAAACAAGAGCCCAAAGCAAATGGGAAAGCTTATTTCCATTGACAGCCATTGTTGTTTCTAAAAGCCTCTCCAAGACTCGAGAAGCTTCCCGAAGCTTTCAACGTGGAAATCTGCCTTGTTGCAACTGCTGACAACACTGATCTTAGGCTGGTATGACAACTCCATTCACTGCATTCCTGTTCAGAAGGAAATAAAGTGACCAGAAGCTGTTTGGATATGGCAAGGAGATACTGCAAGGTCTCCAGCACTTATTCCATCTACTTTTGTTCCCCCAGATAGAAATAAGTTCTTTCTTCAGTGCCTGGAGAAGATGCTGACTAAACTTTTGAGTGACCCTCGAAGGAATAGCAGCTCTCAAAATTCACATGAGGTTTTCTGAACCATCTCTGGGCATCTGTATTGTGCTTGTCAGGGTGGGTTTCTTCCCTTCTTACAGTTCTGTAAGGATATAGGTCACACACATACCTATTGGTGTGTTAGATGTGGGGGTGTTCTGTTGTTCATGGATTGGGTTTTTTGTGACATTTTAAAACTATCGTGTCATGCACCTTTTTCTCCCCTTCAGCAAGGTTTTACTGATCCTTTTCTCCTAGCTTATATTTTGGAGTACAAAGTGCTAAGCATTCAGATCACCTTGTGGGTAATTTTTCTTTCTCCCTCTGTTCCTCTTTGCCATTACTGTTCTTATTTGAGAAGTTGATAGTTGTCATCAACGGAGATGATCACTGGAATTCTACACATTTTCCGAAAAGGCCTCGTGAATACCCTAAAAAGCATCAATTGAAACACAATAGTAAGAACAATCCCCTCAGACAATTTCTAGATAGGTCAGAAATACCTGCTGCCTAATGGTACAAAAATGCTGAGATACATGATGATACACTATTTGCTGTAATACTGCAAAATTGCCTGGAATAAAGATAATAATTCTTTATCACCAGTAATGTTACAGGTCTCTGTCATAATTATGATATTGCTGGATATTTACTAAATATTCTGAAAGACTGAACATACTGTTTTGTTTGTCAAGGTTGTCTTTTTAAGGAAAATAGATCTGCTTCTGGAAAAAAACAAAACAAACAAAACACCAAAAAAACCCCAAACCAACCACTTTTTTTAACAGAAAATCCAATTTTCCTAAAATGAATCACTTTTTGCTAGAAAACCTTGTTCAGTAATTTGGATGATTGTAGTGCCAGCACTGATCTTTGATTCTTCTTCACCGTAAATCCAGCGCCTCTGTACGTTGCAAACTGTGCATTTTTAATTCCTTTACAGGACTCTTGGTAGACTTTGCACACAGAGATACAGCAAATTAGATGTTTTTAAAGGCAGCTGAGAAACGTTTAAAAGAAAAAGCAAAGAGGAAGAATTTACATTAGAGTATAATTTTATACTTGGTTAGTTTTCAAATAACCTGTAACACCTTTGCCGTCAGAGCGCAATTAGGATCTGGTGGCCAGTTACCATGTCTGTTTACATACTGTTCCTTCTATCCCTGTTCATTTGGATTGCAAACGGAGAATGAAGGAAACACCTTGCTGATTTGAATTAAATTTGATTACCTTCTGTAATTTTAACTGATTTTTTTTTGACTCCCTGGTGTTTGGTGAAATCTAAGTTGTTTGGTGATCTTCTAAGTGCATTCAATTCATATTTCTCATAGCAGGATTGTGTGTCACAGCATTTGGCTGTGCTCTGTTGTGCTAATGTCCAGAGAATATGCTCAGAATAGATTGCATTCTGGATAAATAAGTTAGGCATTTAAGTAGAAACCAGGGTGACTAATGTGGGATATCGAATTCTCTAGGACTTGCAGTTCTATATATGCTTGAAGAATGCATGCGTGAAAACATCAGCCTTTTCATAACCTTGACTTTGATTGCATCACATAGCTTTGTGCTGGTGTTTGCATTGTAACCAGCTTGGGCGATCTCAGCACTGATGGGTGATTGATGTTCTTGCTAGAGTGTCCAGTTCTTCATTACATTACCACAGACACTATAGAAGCCTGCTGGGCAGGTTGGCTTCATCAACGTCTTTTCACTGTTGTGGATTCTCCAGCATATGGGTGAAATATGTCTTAGCCCATTTAAAGGACGCCTTTATGATTTGGAAGCACAAAAATAAGTCTAGCTTGGTGAGATCTCGCACGTGAGGCCATTATCTAAATATCACTGCAAGCGTGCTCAGGAACACTTCTGCATTGCAAAGGGCAATGATTGCCTGTAATAACTGCACTAGGCAGAATTGCAAAATTACTTTTTGCAACCTGCATTATTCAGGGCGGGAACTTTTTTCTGTGTATGTAGATACCTAGTAGATAATATGATATAAAGATACTGTATGCCATAACGCATATGACACACTGCGTATCAGATAAAAGGATGGACTCCACAATATTTAAGGAGTTAAACTGCAAATGTGGCATAGTTTTCCAGCAGCCTATCTTCAGTTAACTTTCCTGACTATCTTTGGCCAGCGTTTTCCTACAGTGTTTAGGCTTTGCATACTTCATTAAGGAATCGCCCTCCCCAGGTTTTGTATTTTTCCTATTGCATAATTTGTTGGGACATCAGTCCATTAATGGTATCATAAAATGTCACCTGCTCTAAATGAAAAATTATGAATGTGAACATTTTAAGATAGTGAAAAATAGCCATTTTCATGGGAGAGACAGTAGTGGTTTATGTGTGGAACTGAAACAGGAAATCTCGATCCCTTTTCTCATTTCTGCTGTAAACTGGACCCAAGAGCTTCTCACAAGGGGTTGGGTAGACCAAGACCCAAAGAGCAGGGGCTCAGAGATCAGATTATGGCATTTGTTATACTGACCTGACACTTTCCTTTGTTTCTTACTTATCCATACTATATTGCTCCCAGCCATTTTGGGCTTTATTTATGATACTGTTTTGACTATTCAAATAGTATCAGCACCTATAGACTATTAAGAACCTCTCTGACAGTATGGAGAGATTGACTATGATAAAATGGTGTTTAACAGTAAAATAATTCTAACGTAATTCATCCTTCCTTACTGCAGTCTTTCTTTGAGACATGGAGTGGGACTTGAGAGTAAGAAAAGCTGGTTCTTGCTCTATCCTTTTCAATACACGGTATCTGCTGTGTGCAGAAAGGGTTTTAATTTCTGGGGCTGCCCATTTGGCACCCTTCTAACAAACGCAAGATTTGCGGTGGAAAAAAGAAGATCCAAAAGGCTTTGTGCTCTCTCCGATTTTTTTTTTCCCCTCTTTGAAGTTAGTTTTGCCACATGATAGTCTGATTTGCATTGTAAATTGAGTTTATCCAGCTCGTGGGACAATTAGGATATAAACAGGTGTTCATAAAAGTATAATTTGCCAAACAAAATAAACAGTAGATTCTAGGGATTTCATGCTATTAACTGAGCTATGGGAATAGGACAGTGAGCTAGCGATCATTTTTCCCTGGAACGTGGAAGTGGGGAAAGGCAGGAGGGTCTTTGAAGACCTTGTTTTATTGATTCCTAGACGTAACCTTTTACTGTTTTTCATGTGGAGCTTTCTGGCTCCGCTCTTCCCTTCATACTCTGGGACTGATACACCACAAGCGAATACCAGCACCTCAGGAAGTGCTCCAAAGGTTATTCCTTTCAAGATGGAATGTAACAAATCTTTGCAGAGTTAAAATCAAGGGAAGTTTTTAAGTTTACAAGAACTACAAATTTAAGTACTTACTTGAAGTATTGTGGTTTGTTGGTGTTGTTTGTTTCATTTTCAGATAGAGATCATTAACATAAATAAATATTCTGTGTATTTGGCGGTGTTCTTAACAAAAGAATATGTCGATAGCAGAAGGTGTTTATGGGTTTTGTAATGATGCACACCTTGAGCCTATTTGGCCATGGCAAGAAGGAAGACTTCCCTGTAAGTGTTATGAACTAGCAGCTGCAGAACCTAAATTCCCTTTTAAAGTGAGAGCTTCTGATCTTTGACTTGACGATAACTGTGCTGATTAGAACAGACAAATACAAGAGTTTTTAGTTTTTTTCCTGAACTTACAGATTTATGGTACTGTTGCCTGTGATTTTTGCTCTGAACTTGGGAAGCTGCAGCAGAAGAACTATGCAGGCTGTCTTCCTAACTTCTCTGATCACTTTCGTATGTTCCCTCTTCTCTAAAGATACCATAATCAGTAAAGTAAAACTAGTAAAGGAAAAAAAATAAATCTTTATCAACTCTTGCCTCTATTCTGTTGTATGTAGCTTTCCTAAGAGCTGTTAGGTACTCCTAAGAATAGGGAACTGAGAAAAGGAAAGCTGAGAGAAGTGGAGAACAAGAAAGATCTGTAAACTGTAGCTGTAGGAATTATGTAGTACAGGCATGTCAGTATTACAATATTGTTAAAGCAGGAGAAAGTCTGTGACATACCCTGTCTATCTCCAGAAGTGGTGTCCTAGAATAGGCAAAATGAGAATACTCTGTCCTTTTTGAAACTATAAAATAAAATAATGTTTTATAGCAATTAGCCAGAAGGTAATCTGAAAGAGGGGGGAGAAAAATCAAATGGGATTTGTACTGGGAAGTGAATCCTAGCAGCTCAGTAGGAAGCTGCTTTCCTCAATTAACCTCCTTTGGAGCTCTCTTGCTCTTTTGTACTCCAATATAACCATTAAGTTCTGTACTTAAATCTAAATAATTCCTTTTAGTAAAACTTGTTAACTTTAAGAAATTTTACATTATTATCCTGTGACATAATAGTAACAGATCTTGGGAAGTTTAGCTTAAGCTTTAAATTGTTAGCCATCAAGAGCATAAACAAAATCTTCTGAATGAGGGTCTGTTTCAGAGTGTGCAGCACCACCAACCCCTTCTGTCCCCATAGCCGATGGAGGAGCGAGCTTCCTCTGTCATCTCTGGCGAGTATTGACTCTGAACTGACTGAGATTGGCAAGATTATCTATTTCATTGTTGACACTTAATCAAAGGTTTAGTGTTTGTTTATCTATCCTCCTAGATGAAATGTTGGGTTGTGTAAGGAATGCCTAGTGTTCAGGTTGCACTGAAGTCAAATCCAGTTCGTCCTTTGAGAAGGCGATGGAGTGCCTTTTACCTGCCGAAAGGCTTAGCTGTGTTACATACTCCCAGGCTAGAAAACAACCAACCCCAACACCACCCCACCGCCCAAGCTGTCCTTCTGTCAAACGGCCACAACCTCAGGTTCTGTGTAACAACCATGATCTGTAACATTCACCTCCAGCACAGGTCACAACTTGAGCCACACAATTTCCTTAAAAATCATGGAATAATTTAGGATGAAAGTGACCTCCATACAACTAGATCCATTTAACTGCTATGAACACCAAATTAGCATGTAAAGCTTTCGGTGCTCTCCCTTCCCTAATAACACTGTAAGCTTTGGATTTTTCTGGCTGTGTGCTGACTATGGAGGGTTGAAAGGAAGAAGTCTGAAATTCATGTCTAATGTTCTTAGCTCTGACATGACTTGTTAAGCACTTTTGAACAAATTGCTGAGTATTTCTGTATGTGTGCTTATACAAAATAGAAATCCTTGTAGGAAACATCTTACTCCTACAGATTATGTGAGACGTATCACTTTGCGTAGCATGTTATTGCTATAAGTAGTAAAACACATTAGATTTGATTTCTAGAGGCAGAGTAAATAGTCTTTTCTTTGTTGTTAAAACAGTAGAGTTTTTAGGATAGCTACAATACAGTCCTATTGGTAGGCCAGTATCAAAGCTTGCAAGTCTATTGGGTCCAGCATCCTATCTGCTGGCATTTTCTGTAAATTATATTGACTTCTTCTGTATGGCAGGGTTTTTTTATTTTGTTGTTGGTTTTGGTTCAAGGGATTTTGTTTTTTTTTTAAGTTTTGTCAATTGTGTTTTTCTATAAAGCATGTATTTGGCAATGCATATGTTGCCATATATAGTAGACCTCACCAGCCATCATGTAATTCCATTTCAGATTGGAAAGCAACATTAGTAATACTTTGAAATAACTGGGATAGGAGTGTTTTTTACTCACCAAAGTCATGCCTTTTCTGCACACTTTCTGAAAAGGCACAGGGGGAACAAAAGGTGGAGCTTCATCAGTTTCTGAAAGGAATTATATGAAGTAATTTCCCCTAAACAAGACTGAACATAGTGACAAAAAGTCCCACCAGCTTTATGGGTTTCACAAATGCAGAGTAACATCGGGTGGAGAAATCCCACTAATCATTCAAAAAAATTTATTGTTGTTTCAGCTTTAATTCAAGTCAACCTGACCCAAAGAATTATATCAACATATATTTTTTATTTTCATTTATTAATAGTCATGATGGTTCTAAGTACAAAGCCTTAGCTGCCTGATTTGTGGTGTCTAAATTTCTGTTCTTCTGTTCTCTTTAGATAAATACAGGGCACCGATCACAGTTGACTGTATCGAGTGCAGAGGTGGGAAATGAAAGGAGTCAAAATTTGGAAAGCAGCCCTTTCATGTCAGATCTTCTGAGCGACGTACCCTTTGCCCTAGCACCACATGTGTTAGCGGTACAGGGCACCCATAATGACGTTCCTGACCGATTGCTCACCTACGACATCAATGAGAATTTATCAAGATTTTGGTATGACTTTACACTGGAAAATTCAGTGCTTTGTGATCCGTAATGCTCTCTTTATTTTTTCTGTCTGCGTCAAGGAACAAGTCTTAATGTGAAGATAAAGACTTATTTTAAACATCTTTATATTTTGGGGGACTGCCACTGATATATCAGATCCATCGGATCAGAAGGATTATTATTCACAACTGTGTTATATTTCTCAGCTTTATGTAACTTACTCTGCTAAATGTTCTGTTTATCTCCAAAGAAATCAAGCAAAACTGTTTCAGCCTGAGTAAGAGGCTGGTTGTTGGTACTGTACTTCCAGTAGGTCGGCTGCAGACACAAACATTTCATAACCTCAAGTCCACGCAGGTCTCCACTGTTTTGTTCCTTCACTTGGATGCTAAGCACATAGACCCTGTTACACGTGTTAAGATCACCTCTGATTTTCTAGAGCTAGAAACCAGTATTAACGCTAAAGCAATGCTGCTTTGCATTACTGGACAGACAGCTTTCCAGTCAAACCCAGTGTTAAAACTCAGACTTAATTTTGAGTACTTAAATAATTAGGAAGACTTAACAGGATTGATTAAACTTACCAATTTCTAAGTAAAAATCAGTCACTCCACTCCCTTTCCAGTAGATGGTATTTTTGTCCATCTCATTGTGTGCCAGGAGAAGTCCTCCCCGCCTGCCTGTTGGCTGCTGTTTGTTCTCATTACCACATGTGTTCCTGATTTATACACAGATCAGCTTTTCCATTTTAACCTCTTTGCCCCCTGAAGAAGGAAATCTCAGGACACGTACTTTTAATGGTCACACCCTGCTTTTTTTAATTTGTGTGCCAGAGATACAGATGGCAATGTTTAACAACAGGAAAACATTACATTGTTTCTTATCCAGCTAAATTAAATGGCTAAGTACCTAAACATGCATTCTCACAGACCACTCTGTCCCTCGCTCGCAGGCTTTGAGCATGGGTTTCCCGACTAAAACCAGAGGTGCTGTTTCATGAGCAACAGCTCTCTGATGTAACATCAGGATTTGTTACACGAAAGACTACGCTTGTTTTCTCTCTTGGGGTGGAATATTGATAATGTGCCAAAGGTTAGTGGGTATTTTCATATATTTTCTATGCTCTGTGATAGCTTAAAAGACATATATTTTCAGACTTCTGTCCTTCTACAGTGTTTGAGATAAATACTGTAAAGGATGGAGAAATTACATTGTGAATATGTCTTAGGTTGTTAAATATTCATGGCTTAGGGTTTTTTTAAATGTATTTAATATTTTTGACAGCTACGTTCATAAATGTTTTGAAGTTATTGTGTCAGGGAAAGCATCTGTGCTGCACTTCAATAAAAGAAAATGCTAAATTACTGTGAGTTATTTTTTATGTGTGAGAGTAATTGCTCAACCTCACCTGTATTGTTTACTATAGCTGTGATCATTCAGACTCCAGAGGAGCTTGAACTTGGAAATTTAATTTGGAAATCTTTTCAGTGTCGTTCAAAAGTCAGGGCCCTTCTAATCAAATCTATCACTTTGAGCTGTTGTATTCTGTGTGCTACGCTGGTGACTCGCGGTGGTTTAGGTGCCATCCATGGCACTGCTCTGAGGATAGTAGGGCTGTGTGCTGGGAAGTACTTGGACCTCTTAGAAGGAAGAATTAATTTTACCAAGCTGTTGAGAACGGGTTTGTGTGCTCAGTTTTCTAGTTAACATGAACCTGAAGCACTGCAATTAATTTTCATGATTGATTTGTATTTAGTCATTAAAAAATTAACCGTTCTGCAAATAGCGTATTTCTGTTCAAGTTACCCATTTCGAATCTGAAATGTTTCTGCAGTTCAGCTACTCTAGAAGCAGAATTGCAAAACACTGTTGAAGAGCCAACAAACTCACAATACTTGTTCTTGCCTTACTAGCTGAGTTGACATGTAGGTGGTTTTGCTTCATTTTTTGTTTAAAGATAGCTCATTTATCTAAAATACTCAATTTTTTTCAGAATCATGCTCTGTTACACTCATAAGCCAATATGCTGCACTTGCAAAAGAAAAGAAAAGGCAAAGGAGGGTGGGAGGAGGCTGTATTCACCCACAATGAGAAATGTGGATGGTAGGTTAAACATTTGGCTGCATCCAGCCCCCATGGCAGGGGGGTTGGAACTAGATGGTCTTTAAGGTCCCTTCCAACCCAAACTATTCTATGATTCTGTGATCCTTAACCATATTCCATAAAGGGTAAAATGTACACCTAACAGGACTACTAGTAATGAGCACTGTGAATGTGTCTCCTGACTGCCCTCTCCTTAGCACTGTCTCCCTTGCCTGACATCATCCATAAAATGTGGATTGAAGCCTAATGGTATCCAGACAGCAAAGGTGAATTTCTTCCCACTGGGATAAGAAAAAAAAAAATACACTTAAACTGTTATAAATCAGGAAGATTTATGGATATTACGATTTGCCCACTAATAACATGAAGATGGCACAAAAGCTCCAGAAAATTAAAGATTTCAAAGACTCTTAGCTCATATAACAATGTGAATTGCTTGTGTAAGCTATGTTCAACATCATACACTAAGTGATTATTGTGCAGAATATATGTGAATATATGTGTACCCGTCGCTGTCAACAAATACTGGATGGTTCTATATATTGTCATTCAAATATTTGACCACTGATGAAGGAATGTAATTTTTTTTTAATTAAATCTATTAAAATATAATCAATATTGATATGAAAATAGTAAAATGCCCTGGCTGTCCTTTCTGTATATTCTGTATATAAAAATGAGAACTTGAATAGAAGTTTGCTTTGTGTTATGCGTGTATATGTAAATTGTTTAGACAGAACCAAAAGATAGCTCATAGCTGATATCATTAATGTCAGGATGAAGACAGGTTGTCAACTCTAGGACTAATAACGAAAGGCTGAGGTTTGATCCCGGGCCAGTGAAGTGGTGTAGGTGGGAGCTTTGTCACTGCCATTAGTGGACACAATACTAGGCCTGCATTCCTGTATTAAATTATTTATTTAGAGTTACCTTGGTTCACGGGAGATTCTGAGGTTCATTTGCAGTTGTCTCTGTTTTCCTTGCAAGAGATGTACTTGGTGTTGTGTGATAGCTTCCTTATGGAACTTTCTAATGAATCAAACATAACAAGACACTTCTTATTTCCTCTGGAAAAGTTGTAAATACAGGCTCTGGAAAAGTCTAATTTTAAATGTAGAAAAAGGAGAGTGAAACCCACATGTTCAAAGGTAAATCAAAGAATAATTGCATCCAGAGCAGCCCAACAGAAGGCTGATCAGGAGCGGGTCCCTACAGACAACTCCCTGGTGACAAACTCTGAAGTGGAACCATACAATGCCATGTCCGGCAGGTCAGTCAAGGAGGTGTTTACAGATCCAGTTTTCTGTAAAGTATGATCCAAACCCTGATGCTGCAGCACTGCAGCTGGCAGATACTCACTTGTGTGGTCACAGATGAGAGGTTTTGGCCCTAGAGCAAATAAAGGAAAAAGGCCAAGAGCACATTCACCGCAGTAATTACGGTAACTCAAAATAACGCAGTTTGTTGCATTTTTAGCTGGAAAACCTGCTGTGTTCACAAAAGCACTAAAGCAGCCTCCTGAGCAAGACAGGTGGGTCGTGCTGAACAGTAGCCTAAAACGTGAGCTTGAGAAACTGCCCTCCTCTCCTCCTCACCCCTCTCCCCCTTTTGTTATGACATGATAATTCATCTTACTTTGGGCTTTCTCTGCTCAGCCTAATGAGTATGGAGAGGAACCAGAAGTGCAACTCACAGGGCTAAGTCCTTCCCTTCTTAGGTAACTGCAACTCTTCTACTGATGACAGGGCAATTCCAGCTTAACCAGATTTCCTTTCGAAGCCAGAGAGTGTCTGTTACAGCAACAAAGAGGCAGAAAATCCTCCTTAAAATCCAAAGGTAGGCTCCTCTTTAGTGCCGTAGGAAGAAGGTTTAACAAGCCAAGTTGGGTTTGTTCAGCCCATCTGCTGTGCTGCAGCTCTTCATCAGCGTTAAGCTTGGCATTCTGTAACAAGGTCGCAAAGTCAGAAATAGGTACGTTAGGCCTGGTTTCTTCCCATAAATATGTCATATTCCTTAAACCAAGCAAAATTGTTGCTCTCCCTGTATCCTCCACTGAGGCTGTCTTCTTTCTTGCCCGTTAGGTATTTACCTCCTTTGAGTCTCCTAGAGAGCTGCCTCTTTCTGTTCATCATCTTTCGCAGAGATGAGACTGTTTTCAGAAAGAGATCTGAGCTTTGTTCTGCCAAAGCGATCTGTTCCCATAGACACTTTCTTGCCTTCCTTCTGTCTGCATCACAGCTATCCAAAAGAAGGAATACAAGTATTCATGCTTACTAGAAGGGGAGAAAAGCCACTACCTTGTTCCCATTGTGCTGACAGTCAGATAACTTGGAAGCATTACTGCCCGTAGAATGAAACAGGCTTTTGTCCATTCAGAATTCCATCATTTTCAGATGCCAGGAGTGTAAGAAGTAAACGTGATCTTCTAGATATGGCATCTCACTGTCTGTTTGGTTCTGGAGCACACATTTTAGGTTCCACATATAGGTACGTGATGTTGCTCTTTGTGCTATATGATGCTCATAAATAAGACTTCCAGTTCCCCTGCACATGCTGCCGGGGCGGCTGAATGATCTAAAAAGCAGTAAGATCCGAAGCACTACTTTGACCTCTGTGCATGCAACCCCTAGTAAGAAACTCTGTGTGCAGAATTTTTTTTCCTCTATGTATAAATGGTTTTAAGCATTCAATAGAACTCCGGAAAAATAACATTTTAAACTTTATTTTCTGAAATGTACTAGTGGAAAGCTTCTCTGCCTTTATGGTGAGTGCTACAGTTCTTGACTAAACCTGACTATTCTACATGCAATTACTTTGAGGCCTTTAAAAATTACTAATTTTTTACAGAGTTCTCCTGTTTGTTATTTCTTCTGTTGGTATAGGAGGAAAAATACATAGTAGAATTACATCGAACTGAGGGGGTGTGTGTGTGGCATGTAAAGAGTTTTCATTGAGCATTATTTCTATAGTAGTTAGCACTGGCTGTAACGAAAATAAGGAAACTCCATGAAGTGGAGGTGGGAAGAAAATGACGACACTATCATATTGACTACACTATCATATTGGTGATCCGAATCAGGGAGTCAGTATTATGCCCCATCATCTTTATCTGTGTACATGTAGTAAATAGATAGCACAACAGTCCCTAATGCTAACACCTCTGTACGTTAACATAAATCATGGGAGAGTAATGATGGGTTGCATACTCCTTTCAACATCACAAAGCAGGTATTTGGTTTCAGCCTGCAGCCTCCCATGCTGTGGTCTTTGTTTTACCAAAAAAGAGACAGTGAATATTCTATTAAAGTTTACTTTCTGTCGAGGTATCAGGGTAGCGCAAAGAGCTTTGCTGTGTCACAGCTCAGTGGTTTGTCAAATACATCCCTTCTAGAGAAGCAAAGCAGTCCTAGCACACTGGTTCATACAATAACCCAGGAGCTGTAAAGCTTTCAACGTTGTACTGCAGGTTACAATGAGATGTTGGAGAAGCCTTTTTTTTCACTTCTGTGGCAAAATAGAGCATCTAGCAGTTGAAGTGGAAGTTACGATGGCCCCAGAAGGATGCAGCAGCTGTAGAACAGAGACAAGAGAGGGCTTAGTTCTGCCAGCCAATTCAATTCGCTTTTCCTTGCTGCAAAGATAAAACAAACTCTTGAGATCAAAGATCTCATTTACAAGGCCATCCTCTTCAGTCAGTCTCCACATGCACTTCAATAACAGAACGTAAAAGAAACTGCTCACAAGCAGACAAAGAGAAGATGAGCCTCAATTATCAACATCCCTCATCCAACTGTGTGTGCATGTCAGCGTTTTGGTTAGAGTGGCCACTCATGTCCAAACGTTCATGTAACTCTTCTCAGAGGTCAGCTTTGGGCATCCATCTAAACCTCGCTGGAAAAGAAGTCTGAAGCAGATGGGCTCAGAAAACAAAAGACTCAGGTGAAATGGACCCTCGTGGCAAGAAGGGCATTACTTATTTAAAGCAACTAGTACTTGTTAGAACTGAGAAAGACTTGAAGACTTCAGTCTGACCACTGTGTCAACTTTTTTAGGAAGGGATCACCGATGTTATTAAGAGATCTGCTATTTGTCTGTTTTCCTTAAGAAAATTAAGCAGTGTGTGATGTTTTGGAAACTGTACTGTAATTTCCTTTTTCGGCTATTTCTAGAAACTACTGGTGCATCTGCTTGGCTTGTTCTGCTCTTAAAGACACTTTTAGATTCCTGTAACTCTGATTTTGTCTATTCTATGTTTTGATAGGGCTTTTGTCAAATACTTAATACTTACCTTACCAACTGATTCTTACCAAAGGATCTTTTTGTTGTATTTTATGTCTTGTGCAGCTTGGTTGGTTGTCCTTCAGCTGTCTGTCAAATAAAAAACCATTTACACTTCTCCCTGTACTTGGTAGAGTGGAATAGAACATAAGCATTCAATTTATCCCAGAAAGGATTGCCAATTTTTATTTCAAGTAGTATTACAGTACTTGCAGATATTACATATCAATTTCAGTATAATTATGGCTAATACGGGACGTACAGGGTTAAGATATTCTCTGTCTTTTGATGTAGTTTAACTCATGTTGTAACTTAAGTCCTGTGTTGGGGGTAGGCAAAGTGGGAACTTGCCATACTAGCAACTGATACTTTCTTTTTATATGTTTACAGCATGGAGTGTGCAGTATATTCATCCACTCAATGACAAAGGTCAAACAGCTGCTTCAAAGCTAGAAGTTGCCATCAGGTTTTTAAATGGCATCGAATAAGAGGCTGTTGATTGAGAAATGGAAATGTAGTACAGATTACTAAAATGCTTTACAGTAGAAACCAGTATTAAGATTCATCTCAATTTTTTAAAAAAGTTTTAAATCTCAGGATAGCTGTAAAAACTAGAGTGAATGAACAAAGGTAGCTGATGTATTTGTGTTTACTTAGAGACTAGCTAGTGAAATTATTCATCTTGCAGTTATTTCCACAAAAAATTTTGTATTGCAGACTGTCATTCTAGCTATTGACAAATCTAAGAATCTATGTGAATAAAGCCATTTTCCAAGATGGTAGGTTTTGTCCAAAACTGTCCATCTTCATATTTAAGACCTCTAAGTCATCTCTTCACCACCACCTCCAAAGGCTGTCTCTCCTTCAGAAGAAAATTGTACCCTATTTTAGAAACATCAGTCTGATGCCTCCTGGGAGGATACTTTACTCCATCCAGTTGGATCTGGACAGATGCGTTGCTTCTGGGATGGGGCATATCCTGGCAGACAGGTATCTCAAGGTTGATAGTCCTTAAGAAGAGGATGCTGCACATCGATACCCTGTGGGTAACAGCAGTGCAGACTTGACTGACTCCCATTCCTGTCACCTACATGACTAGCCACGCAGTGACAGAGACCTGCCACACTCATTCCAAGCAGGCAAGGTGGTGCTGAAGTCCCACTCTGTTTTCTTGGCCAAAAACTTAACTTCAAAAACTTTAAACTGAGCATGATCTTCTGGTGATTCACCAATCTCAGCAGTTGCCTCTGAGCCATTCCACCCTGCTTAGGCAAGAAGGGGAGATTTAGGCCAAGATGCTAAAGACTGTTTCCTAGAAGTCAAAGTCATCCCAAGACTGATCTGTTCACCATAGACATAAGGAAAAAAGTCAGACAAGACGTGATCTGTGAGAATCTCCTGTAGCAATGGAAGTCTCTGGCTATTTATAAGAATATAGACCCAGTGACAAAAAAATCCCTTTTTGGTATTAGATGGTTTTGCATATCCTTGTCTGCATGGCATAGGGTAGGAAAGATGTTGGTAGTGTGTCCACTGCAACAGCAACCTTGCAGAGATTATTTTCTCAAAAATAACAATAATTGATAGTTAGAAAGGATAAAAGCGATCTAGTACACCCTTCTTAAACAAATTAGGTCATTCAAGGGAAGGATAAAATCTTACTTGGAAATTTGTAAACAGATTATTGTGGGGTTAGATAATTGCAATTAACTGAACAAGGTCTTTCTGGCACCTACATCCTCATCTTGCTTCAGAGAATTATTTTGGCTTGTACGCAAAATTTTCTGCTTCCCCAAAGAAACAAACAGTATAGATAATGCGGAGAAAGTTCTCTGAAACCCCGTTTGCTTCTGATACATCACTTCAGCCTGGAAATCATGACTCAGTCATTTGTCAGTCTCCAAAAGAACAGTCCGCTGTCTTTTAGGACTTACTCCAAAACTGGTATCTGAACAGATAATCCGTGCAAAACCACCTCAGCACACTGGATCAGTGCAGCCATTGCCAGAGCGTTAGAAGACGAGAGAAAGCATCCTCATGATCGTATTTAATGTTGAGCACTGGTGGCATCAGAAATGAGAATATTCTACACTTTTCATTGAAAAAAGCAAAAAAGTGAGGTGGCAACATGGTACTTCACTTATTTTTGTTAAAACATTGAGTATCTACTTTGTAATAGCTGATAGAAAAGTTTTTGAGAACATGGTGACTCAGCAATGCTTGGCTTGCTCTGTTTACCTTTCCCCCCTGTGTGTATCTATTGATCTTAAGCTCCTCTGACCTAGAGAAAGCCTCTCCTATAGTGTTTATTATGTTATTAAGATGATGAAACTTGGGGTAAACAGAGAAGAGGGATGACTCTTATCTGAGAATTTCTTCCCTTGAACCTCTTGTCCCAGCTGCATCCAACCTGGATTATAGGTGCCTTTCCTAAGTGCCTGAGGGCATGCTGGCTCAGGCTGGGCCAGAAGGGCCAAGCAGGGAACTTCTCACATACAAATCCTTTCTCTCCTTCCTCCATGCTGATGTACTTAATTACAATCCAAGTCATCCTAGTTTCCATCTGCTTGCAGGAGAGGAGGGAAAGAGACCTTCAGCCAGCATTAAGATGAGAATCACCCTCTGGCTTGTCCTCTCTTCCTTTGGCTGCCTACGCACGGAGCCAAGTGTGACTGCTGCTGCCAGAGATGGCTTCAGCAAAGTGCTTGGAAACAGGACGGATTTATCTATCTCATCTTTTTTGTCCTCCTCCTCTCCTGAAGAATTATTTCTGCAGAGATCAGACCTGTTGTTGGCAGTGGAAGGCTGTATCACAAATGGGAATTCATTTACTATTAAACAAGTATTTTGATTAGTTCGAAGTGTTTGAGTCCTGAAAATGTGGTCTCAGAAAGGTTCAGTGGGTTTGTTCCTTTGCTCCAAATATAATGAAAAAGCTGGTCTGTTGCCAGCCATGGATGGGGGGAGGAGGAAAATAGAATATACAGCATTTAAGCAAAAAGTCAGATAAAAATAAAACATCATTCTCTAGATGCAGTTTCAGTTACGAAGTGAACAGCAGTTCACAGTAAAGAGATGTAGAGGAGGTTAATTTATAATGACCACTTCCTGAAATGGATTGGGGTGGAATTCAGAATATAGTGCTTAGCTGTAGGCCAGCAACCAGCATTTGTCAATCTGCTGCTTTCTCCACACGTGAAATGTGTGGAGAGAAAATGTCCTTGTGAGTTCACATAACTTTCATGAAGCTCAGTCGCTGGTTGGTGCCTACATATTGCCCTCAGCAGGGGGAGATTTTATGCACACACAAAAATAGCAGTTCTGAAAGGAAAAATGATATTTTGGGCCAATTTTGGATTTCAGCGAAGTTGCTATCATTTACAGCATCGTAGCTGAGAACAGGATTTGTCCTCAAGGCTGTAGCCTGTAGCTGTAGCAAAATTAATGGAAAATGTTTGGGTAACAGAAGTGTTACAAACTCAGGTACATAGAGAGAGAATGTAGCTAGATATTAGGTATGTTTGTGTATATGTAGGTTTAGTTAGATATAAAAATGACTGTTCACAAAAAGATACATTGAAGCTTGTTCTTCAGTTCTTCCAGAAGAATTTTCAGATGTTGGATGCTTTGCATGACTGCTAGCTGGAGACTTTTGTCGTTCTGCAATATCTGCTGTGAATAACGCAGTTGCTAGCTTGTCCACGTGAAAAAAAGAGGTGGGGGTTCTTTTTAATGCCCAGTCAAAGTAGTACTTGATATTTTCCCAGCTGTAACTTATGTGAAGGGGTGAAGTGTCCATATACCTGGATAAAGTTGCAGTTCCTAGCCCTGAATCTTTGCTGATTTCATGTGAACCATGTGCCTTTAAGAACTACTCTCTAGCCTCATAATTCCTTATTATAGGAAATTGCAGTTGGCAGCAATCAGGTTAAGTATTTAAATATTTTACATTTAACTGAAGGGATTAAATTCACATTTCCAATTTAAAATGTTTTCCCATCTTAACTACAAAATGTGGCTGTATGTTTTAAAGCTTTCTTAAAATGTTAATGCTGGCTTAGTATGAAAATACTTGATTTCACGAACACAAAAGAAAATATATTATTATCTTTTTCTTCTTATTTAAAGAAAGACACATTCTCTAGCAGGGACCAAATTGTTTGTTATTTTGCTCACTGCCTTCCCCTCACTCCCCTTCTCCATCCCTTTCCCAGTGACTGAGTGTCAGATGTGGAGAAAATTCCCATAATGGAAGAGCAGGCAGAATCTGGCCAAGAACAGTGATCCCTCTTGGTAGGGGATCACATCCAGCTCAGTTTTTGTAGTTGATATTTTCCTACTTTATTTTTAATCTAAGTGACTTAGATGTTTCCAAGAATGAGGCTCAGGGAAAAGGAATTGTGGTGACCTCTTCTTTGAAGTAAGATTAAAAAAAGAATGGGGAGAAAGTCTATTAAAATATGGCTGCCTTCCATGCTTTTGAAAAACATGCTGTTTGTGTGTGCAATGCCTGCCAAGGGGCCTGTCTGCATCTTGTGTGTTCCAGACAACAGCACTCACCCTGCAATTGTACCTCATCTCCACTTTTAGGCAACTCTGTCTCACCTTTTCTCTGCTCTTAGCAAGTACCTGAGGAATTTGGCCGTACAGTTTTCTCTACCTTTTTCCTGATGGTTTCAACTATCGGGCTGGTGAGCCCCAGAGCTGGTGATAGCCCAGGTGGGGTGGCAGTTCAAGCCAACGTGATGGGTTTTGAGACAAGAGCTGGGTTCATGTTGTCCTCAAGTTGTTGTTGTTTTTTTTTTTTAGCTCTAGACAATTTCAGCCATGTAAATTCTAGTCTAAATGCGCATTAAGATTGCAAAGCTAAGCATGGGAATTCTACTGCTTTGGGGGGAACAGTCCGCATCTGGAATATTTCCATAAGCTCAGCAAAGTGACTGTTACGACAGGGTTCCTAAAAGGCGGCCGACGTGGGAGCTGTGCATTGCGGGACAGCACATTCAGCTAATTGCCCGTCTCCGTGACACAGATTGGAGCCTGCAGCCCCTTGCTGGGTTCACCTGCTGATCCTGGAGACAGAGTGATCATTGATCTCAGTGGAAGCAAGGAGATCAATTGGGAGCCAGGAGCTTTTTTATCTTACAAAGGCAAAACTTTGCTCCTGTGACTGGTTGTTGCTCCCATTTCCAAGCTCCTGCTGGATCTGAACCCTGCTTCTGATGGACATGGACTCCTACTTCACAGTTGCTAGTAATTATACATCTAATTCAGGGATCAGAAAGACTTGTTTCTTGCCTCAGATACCCACCCAAATTGCATCCTGGGTGCACATCAAGACAAGGCAGTGGCATCTGCTATTTTTTCCCCACATTGCCTTCATTTGCAAGGAATGTGTGTGGGTAGAGAAGGAGCTGTGGTGCATTTCAGCAAATCCCCATCTGGACGCTCAGGGACCCAGGCCTGCGGGACACAGCATCCCCTCATCCCAGAGCATCCCTTCCCAAAGTTCACGTTCAGCAGCAGTCTGATGGCTTTCACAAAGGACTCTTGACCCTCAGGGTTAAATCCTTGTCTTCCTCTTCTGTTTCAAGCAGAGGGGGAGGTGTTCTACCTTCAGAGACTGGGTATAACAGAAGGTGTTGAGAAAAAAGAAACCCAAGAAAGGTCATTCAAGTACAGCCTGTTCATAGTCAAAATAAAATACCATTGGAAAACAAATGTTTCCAGGTGTTGCTCAGAGTGAAGGGTGAACTAAGCCTGATGTCATGGGCAAACAAGTTCTGCGTGCTTGAGTTCACCACAGCAACACCGAGGCTGCCTCGGTGCCTCAGGCAGACCAGCGAGATCTCTGTATGCCATGGAAGCATTGCTCCTCAGCCAGAGGCCAAAACTCACATAATGCTGGGACCAGCTCCATTAGGCGCTTCGAAATCCAGCAGACCCAACTCAAAATCAATGTGCCGCTTACTACGGCAACTGTCTCAGGGCAGACACTGTGTAATCGCGGCTTCTTAATGCGCTGAGTGGGGATGCAGTGGGAGCAGTGAGTAATGGAATAGGAGGTTTTCAGAAAATCCTGACCCCTATCCATCCTTTTAAACAGACATTGTTTTGAGATGATACTCTGGGTACTACGCTTTCTTAATACCCAGAGTAGGAACACTTCTCTTTAGCCTTGTCCATACTACAGCAAGTAGTGCAGCCCAAGGGGAGTGGAACTGTAAAAGAATAACCAAGTAAAAGAGTAAACCAAGGCCGAGGGTTTAATACCTGCTCTTACAAACATCTCCAGTTTAGACTACATTCCAGTTTTAGTTGCTGTTGTTCTACGGGCTGAATGTCCCCTGGACTCCAAAGCACAGCTTCTGGTTTTGTTCTGTTCAGAAGGAAACCAGTTCACTCTGAGATGGCTCCGTGATTCAAAAGGAAGCACAGCATGTTGGGATGATCCGGAGACGGACTCCTAAGCTGAAATGCTAACCTATCTGCACCCCTTGTACGTAAACAGGACTTCACTGCAGAGCTCAGCAAGCGCAGACTCAGCTGAAGAGATGCTGAATGTTCTTGTGAAGTCACGAAACAGGGATTTGTTACGGCAATTATATAATTATTATGTAATCATTACAAAAGTGGGATTTGCCACAAAATCACTTATCCTCTTATCCTCCTGATGCAGATCAGATAACTGTATCTTTATTCCAGAATATCATCCAGTTTCCTAGATCCATTCACTCTCTGGATACACTAAAACACTACAATAAATTATTCTGAAATGGCTCTTCATTCTTCGTGCTTCGCCTTTTATACATGTAACTGGGGGGGGGGACTGATTTTGTATTTTTTGGAAGATTTTTTAAAAAATATTATTCCCATCTAAAAGAAAACAAACTCCTCATGGAGTGAAACATAAACCAGGTCACTTCTGGGTTTGCATTGCTTGAAACTGTAAAATAACGTAAAAACTTTTTTCCACTTTTAACATTCATTTTTGGCAAAGTAATTTTGAAAACAAGCTAGAACAAAATGCTGAAATAGCTATTAATGAAAAATTCTTCTTTTCCTTCCAAGTAGAAAGTTGCCAGAATAGTAAAGCATGTGAAGAGTTTAAATATTGATGACCGTTGACTTCCTCATGGAAAATATGCTCCGTAAAACTGATTAGTCGCTTCTTTAAAAGTGAGGAGGAAGATAAACAATGCTTAGTCAGAAAATATCTTAATCTATCCAAAAGCAACTATAAGATGCTGAAACCTCCTCCAAGTTCCTCATAATCATTATCTGAGACAACCTGCAAATGGTGATTGCCACCGTTAGTGAGCTTTGTGACTAGGGTTTTTCAACTGGAAAAAGAAATAGGAATGTGAGTTGTGTTTTGTGTGCGGTGCACAGGCTCTCATAACTTTTTCCTACTCATATCATGAGCTGTAACATGGCCTGGTAGTGCCTACTAAGAATTTTGGTTGAAAGAAGCAGCACTTTTCACTATACAGCCATCAGATGTAGCTTTATATGACTCCGGCAATGATATATGCAGCTTTACATGACTCCTATATGTATATGACTCCTGTGCTGAGGAGCTTTGTATTTCTCCTCCTAACACAGTCACCTCCCCTAATCCATACTGTATCGAACAATTTGAAAATAACATTATTAATGGAAAGGTAGTCACCCACAGAAAGCATAATCACATTTGATTTGAGAAAATATGAATAAATTGAACATGCTGCCTGGATCCTCACTTCCCTATTTGCCTTTTACAGAAGGATAGATGGGCTATGGATAATTCATAAACAAATAGTATTATATTATTGATCACTAATCTCCATGGTTACTGGGCTCCTCCAGTTTCATCTTGGCTTCTGTGTGATTAAACCTTGTTGCCCACGTACAGCAGTGCAAGCTAGATTAAGCTAGAAACACAGGAATCATTACGAAGGACAAAGAAGGGAATTTCCTTTATTTTTCACCACGGCATAACTGGCAAAGCCGTTCTGTTTCTGCATAGGGAACTGCCCAAGAAACTGCAACACTGTGCTCAAACAGCAGAAACCGACTGCTTGCGAATAACAGTGCACTGAAGTTAACGCTGTCCTGATCAGATTTAAGTCCTGATCTTTGTCCCTAGATTTGTTTTAGACCTTTTTGGCACTTTCCGCCCGTTGTCATGCTGGGATCTGTAGGAACACCCTCAGCTTTAGAGTCGCTTTGTTCTAACATGATTATAAAGTAGCGGTAAGTACTTGGGCTTGTACAGTTAATTTTTAAATTTTTTTCCTCCTTCTTGCTGTGTGAAAGATCCAGACAATCAATGGGAGTGTTATTCTTAAAAAAAAAAAAAAAAAGGCAACATGAATATACGTACACATACAATATTAAGTACCATAAAACTGAGCTTTCTCTCCCCCTCTATTTTTCAGTTACACTAACATGGGACAGTTCCTGGAGCGACGCTATGGGAAATTTTGAAGTAAACTTCAGCCAAGTTTACTTTTTTTAACAAACATGTTTTAGATAATCTTCTGTGTCACCTTTGAACTGACCTGAAGCAGGTTAGTCCTCTTCTAGATGCCCAGAGTCCAAGATATGTAACTACTTTAAAATGCACATAGGAAGTAGTGGGGCATGCTTTTGCATCTTGAAATAACTTTTTAAAAGATCTCTCTTTTAGTCTCCATGCAGTGATTTTTCTTTCACTTTTCCTTATCAGACTGTTTTCCATTTAATTTTAGTTTCCCTGCTTCTGGATTCAATTTCCCCTAGCTTCATCTTTGTGGCATATTTATCCCGCCGCAAGCTGTTCCCTGAGGTTGTGGATATCTGCTTTCCAATCTAACTGTAGAGGTAACTGCTCTGAAGGGCACGGTCACCTTTACAGTGGCAGCTGCCAGAGGGCTCACTGGCTGCTCCTTCTCCTTGCATTTCTGCGTATTTCAAACACTAAAGCACTACTTGTTAGCCTTGTCAGTATTTTCATACTCTGTGGCCTCTCTCCTGTCTTTCTGTTTCTTAAAGGCCACAGATTCCTTCCCAAATAAAGCACGTTAATGATTTGTTTTCTCCTTTTTCCAGTGCAGGTTCACTCCCAAACATGGTACTTTCAGCATCTATCTTATCTTTTGAGGGGTCCCAATGGATACTCACAACTAGCATCGGATATTACAAACAAAAATGGGATTTACAAAGAAGTTTTAGGGAACGTTCTTCCACATAATCCATTTCAGAAAATGTAGCAGAAATGAAAGGGTTTAAATAATACACAAAAACCAGAAAGAGTTACTACTGTTGTCACAGAAGGGCCATAAGCAACAAAGAAGTCCACTTTTGAAACACAAAGTATATACATGACTGTAGAAAACAAAACATTCAGCATATGGAAAGAGGATTTGTGGATGGTTTTGACTAGATAAAATCCCAAAAGTTGACAATGACTCCTTCCACAACTGCATTTAGATGACACTTTTGTAAAAAACAGTGAAGCAGCAATATAATTCTACCTACGTTTCAGCACAGATGCATCATCCTCCCCACACAAATGTCTAATTCCCCCAAACTTTCCCATCTTCAAAGGAGAAACAGTGGCCAAGGGCTGAGCCCAAACGAGCTCGCCAATGAGGACCAAAAATGAGGGTTTGGAAAGTGGAGTCTATGGAAAATTTCCATGAGATGTATGTATTAGAAATTATTTAAAATGGCTTCAGAAACCAGAGGGAGTAGTTTGGTCTTCACTTCTGCGTAAATAAGAATAACCAATTGCAAAATGTGCGAGGCTGGATCACATTAGAGAATTCTCGTGAATTATATATCACATCATCGGACATTAAACTGTTAAGACAGGAAAGCTTCGGAGTATGGGTTTCCAATTTCCACTTTATGAATTTTTGTCAGCACAGCTTCCTGCGGTCAGATGACATATCCTGTCAGTGCCAGGCATTTTTCTCCAAAATACTGAACTGAATTTTACTGTCATGCGGGAACTCACACACTGGCATTTGCTTGAAAGGCAGCGCTGGAGACCATCCTGATTTTTTATTCCTGATTGTACCTTTGTGATTTCTTACTATGTTAATTCTTGTAAGAACGTCAAATTTTCTCACCGAAGACTGAGCCACGTGAGCCTTAATTAAACACGTTAGTAGTCATGGAACAATTAAAGTAAGTGTTCATCAGAAGGAATTGGTCTGCAGGGAAGAGGAGCCGTACGTAGCACTGTGTGCTAGCACTTTATTTACAGAGGCCACGCTGAGAAAAACCAAGATCAAATCAATAATAGTTTGCCTGAAGAAGAAACTATCATGCCTCATGGATTGAGACACTAAAGTCATCTTCTTGCCTATTATCCTTAACACACAGCCACTGTCATGGAGCTTAATCAGAATTCATGAAGCTGCTGAATCTGAGGAAGATTATTGAACTTATTAAAGATGTATACAGCACTGGACTGAGATGATGAGGAAGATGGGAGCCTCTGGGGGAAGACGAAGCAGCTATACTTCACTCCGTGTTTAACTGGCAGATTCACCGCCGCAAGAAACTAGAAGCATTTTTCTTCCATGGATCAGGAGCTTGACAGCCTGGGCACAACGGCCCAGTGTTGAGCATCTCAATCTCTTTACCTATAGCTTCTCAGTATGCCTTCCTGGTCATCATTAACAATGTTTTAATTAACTTTGAAGACTCGATTCCTACTACAGTTAATCCAGTCCAATGCCATTGGAAACAAAGGAGTGGTGTAGGTGTAGCTGGATGTGAGTTTAAAAATTGTGGCTTACAAGGATGTTACAGATGACTGTAACATCCTAATTTGACTGACACAGCTGGTACTAACACAGAGAGAAATCATCTAGGCGTACTTTTGTATCCTGAGGTTTTTGCTGTACTAGAGTGCAAATTAATTGCTATATTTGTAGACACTGTTGCGTGATAACAGTGGAACTAGAACTGTGCAAATGATTTCTTTGGATCAGTTGCCAAACTAAAAATTAAATAAAATCTGTTTAGACTGACAAAAAATAATTTTTCCATTTTTCCTGATAAAAAATAAAACTGACAAAGTCCAAATTTGAATAAGTTGTTCCATTTGACAGCAAGTTAGCTATTTTATTCAGAGGTGGCTAGAACAAGAGGAACCAAAGGGCTCCATTCACAGAATTTTGGAGTCGGGGATTCCCCTTGCTGAACAGCTGCGTGGTCATGCTGCTTCACACAGTGGGATGCGAGAACCCAGATTAAATTTGGAGCCTCGGGAGAAAGGATGGTTGGAGCTACATCCCAGTCAGTCTCTCCTGCTGCGACTCTTCCATCCTACTTCTATATAAATAGATAAATTAAATAATAAATATAAGGCCAGTCGGAGAGCATGCCCATCCCTGTAAGACACAAACTTGTGGTCCTCACAGGTTTTTTCCTTGCCAAAGGAGCAAGGGAATGGAAAGAAGGATGGCAGGGAAGGAGAGGCACTGGCTCCTGCCTCCCCTCCCCAGCCACGGAGGGCAGAAGAGCCTGCAGCTGGACACTTTCAGAGGGATGATGACCTGGAGCTCCTAACCTTCCCCCTGCCCTGCTTGCTGAGGTGCTGCTCCACCCTGGATGCTTAATTACATACACAAAATACACCAGTATCAGAAGCAGGGACTGAGAACCCCACCCAGGAAAAGCTAATAACATGATAATTAGAGGACTAATTTAAGTAGGAAATTAAATATCTGAATTCAAATAATCTCATGAAGAGGACGGTCTTGAATATACAACAGCCACGTCCAGGTGTCAGGTAAGGGATCAAAGGAGGCACAAGCCTTTCCTTTTCCTCTCCCAGCTTTATTTATCTAGGGAAGTCAGCTGAAACTATTTGGCAAATCTGATCCAGATTAAAGTTGGGGTTGGGGGGAGAACTGAAACCAGTACTTTTGAGGATTACTGTAGTCATCTAAAACATTCACCCAGCTGAACACCACAGTGGTGTTCCTACAGCACAACTGTGCAGGCAGGATCCTCAAGCTAAACTGGAATTAGTTTTATCTCTCTACAGTAGGTGAAAATTAAAACTTAAAAAGCCGAAGGGAGTAACACAGGTCTCTTGGCCAGCAACCCCTCTCTTGATAACAGGTGGCATGCAGCTGCCCTTGTCCGGGTTACAGGTACTGCCAGAGAGGTAGGAAAGAATTTTTGGGTTCATTCCAATTGCAAAAGGTGGCGGGTTGTTGCTACGTCTGCAGGAACTGCAGGATGAGCTGTGCCACTGGGAGGAATCCTTTCTGGCTCCCTACTCTTTCCAGAAATCATAGAATCATTTAGGTTGGAAAAGACCTTTAAGATCATCGAGTCCAACTGAAAACCCAACACTGCCAAGCCCACCACTGTGTGTCCCTAATCACCTCATCTACACATCTTTTAAATATCTCCAAGGATGGTGACTCAACCATCTCCCTGGGCAGCCTGACAACCCTTTCAGTGAAGACACTTTTTCCTAATATCCAATCTAAACCTTCCCTGGCCATTCCAACTTCAAGCCATTTCCTCTTGTCCTTTTGATTGTCACTTGGGAGAAGAGACCAACCCCCACCTCTCTGCAACCTCCTTTCAGGTAGCTGTAGAGAGCGATCAGGTCTCCCCTCAGCCTCCTCTTCTCCAGGTTAAACAACCCCAGCTCCCTCAGCCGCTCCTCACAGGACTTGTGCTCCAGACCCTTCCCCAGCTCCACTGCCCTTCTCTGGACACGCTCCAGCACCTCAATGTCTTCCTTGTAGTGAGGGGCCCAAAACTGAACACAGGATTTGAGGTCCTTTCCATCGTGGTGCACCCTTCCATGCCAGCCCAGACAGTTCCTTATTTGGTGAGAGGGGACCTGCATCCTCCAGCAAGAAGAAGGAGGTGCCCAAGCACTTGCTCTCCCTGTTTGTCCTCCTGGAATCCATCACTGCAAAGGAGGAGCGATCTGGGCCACGGCTGTGCGTGTGCTTGTGTGCTGTGCAAATTGCTCATGGTGTGCTTGAATTTCATGCCAGTGACAGTTCCCAGAAACCATGGACCAGTCTTTCAGTTCCACTGTGTTATTACGTTAGTGTAGCAGATTATTTTTTCATCTACAATTTATATATTCTGTATTTCTGATCTATCCAACCTGTTTGAGAGACTTTTGGTTATGAAAAGGAGATACAGCTTCAGAAAGAAGCTAGAAAAACGCCTTCTCAATCTCATCAGCCTGGGTAAAGTATTTAGAGATCATGCCCCATTGCAAAGTTGAATTTTGTTCTGACTTTCCTACATTAGAAAACCAAGCTTTTGCCTCTTACAACAGTCCTTTGAATTCAGCCTGGATAGTTTTTAGGGAGTGAGGGCTGATCTCAGCTTGCAGCTGTGGATCCAGGTGCGTCAACCCACATACGCCATGTATGTTTTAAACAAATAATTTCATGCATAATATCATTTACCATCTATGTCATCCTGAATAGTTAATAAATTGAAATTCTGTGGTATTATAGATTCACTAGGCTGACAAAACAATTCACAGCACGGAATCTACTACAAAAATAGTCAACACGACACAAAACCAGAAGAGTCTGCCCAAACGCATGCTACCCTTACGCTATACCCCTTTGGTGGTATCACTATATGCCTTCAAAATATTAAACATCAACATAACTAAAAGTACTTGTAAAGTGATATATTTTTAGACTAGAATGCTGTTTCACGACAGGTAGTACAGGCGTGCAGCCAGGAACGTGGACCTCTGAAGGATTTTTTCGTAGGCAACAAAGGGACCGTGATAAAGCCCTCCATGATCTTCTGCATGTGATTGTAAAAGACCAATGAAGAGAGACATGACTTACTCCAAGGTGCAGCAGACACCGTTTCCATTGATAATCCATGCAAGTCCACTGTGCGGAGAGCAGCGTTAGTCTCACACAAGAAATGCAGGATGATTTCAATATAGAGTGAGAGACAGGAAATACCCGTTCTGCAAAAACTGATAGCAGGACAACTACATAACATGTAATACCAGCAATAAGAATACTCATAAATAAACACTTCAAAAGGGCAGAATTACCTTAGGTAGGAGTTTCTGCCTTTCCAGAGTAAATGTGCCTTAACCAGTAACGAAGACATGTTCGAAGAAATCATATATAATTAGAACCATTTAGGATTGATTTGGTAAATCATGAAAAAGCACCTCATAGGAAATCCATTGACATTTTATTGCTGCAAATAGCTACACATTTCTCTGTGTATATCATACGCTCAGTATCTCAGGAGGATAATAAGGTATGTGGATGTAAGACCAACCTAGTAATTCTGAGTTTCGTCTTCCAATTAATTTCTTGTAGAATTTCTTCCTTAAGTAAACTACAAACTGTATCAAATCACTCTTATTAGGTTGCTATTCTATCAATGTACCATTATTATTTTGATAACAGTGGATCAAAATCAAGGTTTTTCTTTCCAAACTGCTGATATATAAGAGAATAACTTGCTTGGTTCTCTTAAAGTTCTATCATTTAATTACTATATGCCCTCCCTCTTCTCTCTGAATTGATATGAATTCATCATAGTGTACTTTTATCATCAACGTTTTTCTTCTGAAGATTCAGGTTTCCTTGTTCTGCAGGATCCTTTTAATTAAAGCACGCCCATAAAAGCTGCAGTGCTGGAGGATGATGGTTTTTGGAGCTGCTGCTCTGCGCTCGTGAGTATGCTGCACATCTTGAAAAAAAAATGAGGGTTTCAAGACAAACCTAAATGTCTTATTCTGTACTTTTAATTTATGCTTGTTCTGTACTTTTATTTTATGCTACTTTCTGGACATGTTACCTTTCAGTTTACATGTAGGCTCAGCCCAGTACTTTTCTACCAAGCATGTAAGGCTGCTGTGAGGAGCGATGCACTACAGGCTATAATTTAGGGGCAGGTGGGAACTGCCTGAAATACATGTACCTTCATAAATTATTCATAAAATGCTATTATTACCTGAAGTCTTTCTAGTTTCGGAACCAAATATCCTTTCCTTCCCTCTGCGCTGGAGCAGAAAGGCGGTGGAAGGGAAGGAAAGTTATTTCCCGTGGTTGTGGAGCTGCTATTGCTGCCAGTGACTCCAAAAGCCCATGCTAGCTGAGGGGCACAGCTGGGCTGCTGAGGGCTGTGCTGGCTCTGGGCAAAGCAGGGATTTCCCAAACACAGACATCCTCAGGAAGATGATGTTGGACTATGGACACGCTGAACAAAGCCGATACACCAATACCAAAGGCCTACCTGCCTACGATAAACTTTTAAAAGTGGGAAGTGTGAATTAACATGGCACTCAGCAATGACATCCTAATGCCTGGATCAAGGTGATCACGCTAGTGTACACAGCACAGTTTCTAAATACATTACTTAAAGCACTGTAGCAAAAGCTAAACCGATGGGTTCTTTGGTCTCATCAACTTTATAGTTATTCTTTACATAGCAGCTTATACATAGCACGCTTGTACTTCTGTTCAAGTCCTCAGGTGTCTTTGTGAAACTAACACCAACTAAAATTCTTCACTTGCATATAATAAAATGGGATATTTTTAGTGTTATGTAGCCTAACTTGTATATACAGAAAATAGCAATAAAATACTGAAATTCAAATTTAATAAAACATTTGATGAGAGTCTGTAAATGAGAACTCTTCTTTGGAAGGTTTGCCACGTGACAGAAGAAAAGTTATTTTACTTGGGAGCTTAAACCTCCACTGGATGGAATATTCCAGCTTTCTGGACTATTGGATGGGGAAGTTGAGCTTCTAAATATTTTCTACCCCCATGTGTCTGATCACCGTCACTGCTAAAATTAAGCAGTAAGAAGCTTAATTTATGGGTAAGTAAGAATACAGATACATGAAATGACATTTACACGGCAGCTGTGGGCTATTTATCACAGGGCTAGCGAGGAAGCAGGGAAATGCCTGGGAGCGGGCAAAATGCTAATAGCAAAAGTGGACTTCCCTTTGCATAAAACACAGGAATAGGACTTCTAATATTTTTTAAAAATCTCTTTGTGTTAACTCAAATGTTAATATATATTAGGGAGTAACATTTTTGAAAGTGTCATCTTGTTTTCATCTACACGGACACCTGTTTCCTGAGTGGCAGAAGACAAAAATCAGCTCTCTGATAGTTGCTTGAAAATCCATCAGTTCCCACACAAATTCATGGTAATAGTCAAACTTTTTGTCACTGCCCAAGGAATAAATAGTATGATTTATACTTCAGACATGAGATTGGAAAAAGTTTTTTACTTTTAACATACTAGTCACATTTATTCAAATTACGTACTGACTTCTGCATGTTTATAATATAAAAATGTATTTGCTCTGTAAAATACAAACATTTAAGTAATGCTCTCCTGAAATCAACTTCACACACCTTTGCCATTCTTATCCGTGTTATCAGTTCTTTCTTTTTCAAGAGACCTAATCAACAAATCCACATGCTTTCTCCTTTCACCAACTCTCCCACTTTTTCCTCTCTCTTCCAATCCCTTATCCTGTCAATCCTTATCAGATTTGCATCCCTCCTCCTTTACCAGTAATCCTGTAATTTTCTATTTGGGGTTTTTTTTCCCCTTGTTCTTTGTTTTTCTTAACCCTTCATGGCCATCCCAACATACACAGATGGATGTCTGTCCCATCCATATTTTTTGACATCCTACATTTGACCGCATTTTGCTCTTGCCTTTCTGCTGAGTTTTCCTCCTGTCCATAACTTCTAAAATAAAATAATTCATTGCCTGAAATAATTACTTCGGGTGTCTTTCTGCCAACTTCACCTTTTCCCAAGTCACCTTTAATTTCGGCTGTGTACACTCCACTCATCTCTTCTGAGGTCACTACGAATGGTGTGACCAAATCTCAGGACTCCTTCCACCTCCACAGCCTGTGACATTGTTGATCATACTCTGACTGAAATCTTGTCCTCTCTTGACTCATCTTTTCTTGTTTTCTTTTCCAAATCACTTCCAATTCCTTATCCTTTCTTTCAGCCATGGGAGATCTCCATCCTAGCTTTCTCTTTCAACAGGTATCTCACCAGGCTCTATTTTTAACTCTTACTATTCTACTCGTGTGCTTTTTTAGGTGATTTCTTGTGATTGCATCAATGCAACTGTCATCTCTACAATGCAAATTCTCTGCTTTTCATTATACATACTTGGTTTCACCTTGAACCTTAAACACTAAAGTCAAGACGACCTTCCTGAATTCTTGTTATGATTTTATCAGCTTGTCTTTGTATCCTTTCCTGGCATTCCTCTGTACTGCCGTTTTGAATACAAGTTAGGGGCATCCATCGGGCACTCATGTGTAATCTTATCTTGCATCTTACTATGCAGTTCGCTGTTCCAAGCCGAGGATGCCAAGTTCATCTCTTTCTTTCAAAAGATGTTTCATACACCATGTTTCATGCACATCTTCTAGGTTTTCTTCTAGAAAACTATCCTCAGAATAGGTTGTAAAAAAACTATGCAGCCTTCCTTCAAAGTTATCTCAAATCCCACTACTTTCATGATGCATTCAGGAAACTGAGAATTGGTATTGGTCTGCGGCATTTTCAGTGGGGAGTGCACTTTTTAATTTATTTGTAGATTTGTAAACATGTTGTGTGCTACGTTTCGCAGTACAGGTATCTAGTCTATACTAAATACATACTCTAACTTCATTCTTGCTCCCTTCTTCTTGTTTTATATTTCAATTCCTCTTATAAATATTACAAGCCTTTTTGCTCTAAGAACTGCCTTTTTGGGTGTGCACAGTAACCGGTACAATATCCCATGGAGAAATAATGTATGAGAAATATTGCACAAGAAATAATGCTAATCGTCCGGGGACTTTCTTAGCTCTGCTCACATGACATTGATGAAATTTCCAAACCCACTTATTCTCCCCGGACACCTGTAGCAGCATATACACAACAATAAGACTCAGCACCAAATAATATGATGGCAAAAATGTAATCAAAGACATCAGACGGTTTGAGGCATTAGTATTGTGGCATGTCAACCCATTTCATTGCACTAAAATAATATATAGTTTGAAACCCAAACCTACGCAGTATTGCATACTTCAGTCCAAACAAAGTCTTTTCACAATTAGGGTTTCATCCCTATTTTTAGGATAGCGAGTCAGACAGACACAGATTCTCACTGCTTCCAGTCAGAGCGGTATATATCAGGAGAGGAAAAGGGAATGGAGAAGTACTTACGTTCTGTGTATATAAAATGCCAGACAGAATAGAATCATGATTAAGTACCTGGTTACGCAGGTGCTATGACAGTAAATGAGAAAAACAGTTGACTTAAAGTTGATAGGGAATATTTTTAATTTAATTTCTTAAAGGAGTGAGAATCCAGGCCATTTCCGATCAGAATATTCTAATTCTATATAAAAGAAAAAAAAACCCAAACCCCATAAAAGTCAAGCCCACTGGATTGCATAATTTATAAATCACTTCAGGAGAGTTCAGTGTGAAAGGTGATATGAAAGTGCAAGTTGTTAACCACTGTCACAGCTGACTGAGCATTTTGTTTATTCTCTAACCAGATTCTGCTTCAGGAGTCTGTACCACAACTAATTAACCATAATGCTTTATGATTGTATAAACAGAATATATAAAAGATCTGTATGATATATAATTTATTCTGCCCTTAAGGAAAGCTTTTGTAAATCAAACCATGTGCTGCTTGAGAACTGCCTCTTCATGTTCTCACTTATAAGGCAGGCACATTTCTCTGCCACCAGAACTTGGGGAACCTTCTAGAAAATAATGTTCGTTAAGGCTGGCCAGATGTTTTCTTGACAGACTGACTACTGGGAGCCCCATCTCTGAAGGTGAGGTGGTTGCGGCTGCCTCTGCTCCTTCCTTTATGCAGCCCGCAGTGAGGAAAGGGGCTTCTGTGTAGAAATATGTCTGGTTTTAAAAATTCAAGCTCAGTTACTGTTGTCATGCAGTGGTTATTTGTTTCATCTTGGTTTTTGTTGGCCTCAGTTTTCTGAATTTTTGTGTGTTTTAAATTCTAGGCTCAACTCCATTATTGCTACTAGACCTGCAAGACCAGAGCAAAACCCCAAACGCACACAAATATTTTGTTTCTGGATTATGACCCATAAATGAGCACAGCCTGATGTGGTCAGAGAATCATCATTCTCCTGTCTGGTGTTTGATGTTCTTGTTCTTCCCATTTAAAAAAAGGACGTGCAGGAGCTCAGGAGCCCTGGGGGATCAGACACCTGATTTCATTAGGTGAGGGCTTGCTTCCTGGAAGTGACAGAACAGGCAACATCCGCCTTTAAGACCCATTCAAGCAGAGCTGTGGAAGTGCCACGTCACCCTTACAGGGGCAGCGGAGCTTTGTGTGTCCCAGGCTGTGGCTGGTAAAGAAGTCTTGAAACACCAGGCTTAGCAGAAGTGATTAGTCCAGTGAAAGACTCCACTAGACTGTTTTCAGAAAACCCCTGCCGTTTTACAAAGCTAAACAGAGCCAGCAGCCATCCAAGCACCCCAAGATGGGAAACTCCCATCTACCTAATACTCTGTTGATGGTTTAGTTGGAGATCCATTTCCAAGGACCACTGTGCCTTAGGGCGTTGGTTCACGCTCTGGACATCTTAAATGTACATGACAAAAGAAGGTGACATGAATGTCAGTTGTTTGCTGAAGGAAAGGAAGAAAAAAGAAAGAGAAGAAAAGAAAGAAAGGGTGAGCAAAGAGCAGAAGCGTCCTTGATCTAGCCATCACTGGGCTGAACGGGAGGCACAGGTTCACATTACACTCCTCTGGAATGATAATCACAACCTTCCTCAAGCCTGACACACCACTGGGAGGATTCTCTTTGCGTGGCAGCCTAGATCCTTCTCACTGATAACGCTGCTGTATCTGAGAAGTATTTGGTAGAACTGTTGCCATATGTACAAACAGAGGAGCTGAGTCTAGTAACCTCAGAGGTTTGGTATGGGGAGTAGTCTGTGTCAGTTCTTGTGCCCTCCAGATCAACTCTACAGATCACCTATGTAACTTGTACAACAAAACACACGATTTCCTAGGGGAGCTTTGAGGTGGTTGTATTAATTCCAATCCAAACCTTTTGAGGTAACATTTTTAAGGTAACAAGGTTTTTCTTCTTCCACTGCTTTTCCACCCACATCCACTTCTGAATTCAGAGCTGTCTTCTGTCCCCTTGTGAACTAAGGAGTCACAAAAAATTTCTTTTTTTCCCCTCTTCTCCTTCCCTAAATTAAGCAATACAGCTTCTTCTATCCTTGCATGATCAAGACTTCTTACTCCCTTTCTCCATAGTTCTTATGATGAGTTATCTCACATATCGGGGTTTTTTTTCCAAAATATACTTCCTGTTTAACGTTCCCTCTCATGTAGCAGAAATGCACTGTCTGCTGGAAGAACCAAAGCCATAACTCAGTACTATAGGAGAAGGTCTTCCCCTTGAGACATTTCATCCTGACCTTACCATAACTGAAAATTACATCAAAGTGTTCAATTTCTGCATGATGACACTGATTTCGGCTCTTTATTTGAATGTTGTATCTCCACCAGCAGCAGTTATATTGTATCTCAAGCATCAGGAAAATTATGAGTGCCCCCATCTACCTGGCTGGCCAGTCCAAGCTTGCACATGACAAGACTGGAAAGAATTTCTTCCAAGTAATGTACGGACATTTTGTCATTTAAGACTATGAAGAATCTGAAGAAATTATCCAGAAGATGTACTTCATTGGAGCTGTCCTAATCTCTCAAAGAAAGAACTGTCTTTCTGGGCAAATAACACATATAGATTTGCCAAATAACACCTTCCTGTCCAAGGACCTATAAATCTCAGATTACTCTTGAGAGTAATAAATGTTGCAATAATGCTGTTCTTGATTACAGGCAAGACTGTAACAGCTCTGACTGGTGCTGATTCCGTAATTATGCTGATTACAGACATGCTCCTATTGTACAGATGCAAAGGGGTTATTTGTTGCCTCCTGTGTGTCTCCCGGATTCCACTGGAGACCAAGAGCACGCCATGCCAGCATACACAGCTGCCTTCCTCAGAGCTTTGTCACTAAAGCCTAGCAGGACCTGTGATAGTCAGGCGTGCAAAACCTTTTATGGAACTGTAATTAAAACACTATGTAACTACATCAGTGGGGGCCACTTTCTAAGAAGATCCTGAACTTCAGCAACTCCAGGGCTTGATCTTGCAAATAAAGTTTTACTTCACAGTGCAGGGGCTGAAGTTAGTCATGGCTTTACTATACTACCATTACAGCAAGAACCAAAATGACAAGGAGAAATAAAGAATAGCTATATTCATAACATTGTCCCTGCATTCTACTACTACAGAACTTAAAAAAGGAAAAACTCCACTAAGTCAAGTAGCTCTCCCTCTGTCAATGAACAACAAAAAAATCATGCCTTACAATTTATTCTCTAGTGCTTTGTTTATTTGGTATTAAATGACTCATGGAATAAGGTTTCCACCTCTCCCCACGGGAGATTATCCCAGCTGCTGAGACCTACTAACATTTCCTTTCCTTTTGTCTCTCTTCTAATGACGCCTAACTTTTGTATTCTATTTTACTTTGGGATGTAAAAGCTACAATGGAAATTCACATCCCCAAACCTGCTTTTAAATGCAAGTAAGGCTGTGACATGAACCCGCAAATCCAAGGAAATACACCGTTAAAACAGAAATGCATCATATATTTCACTCAAATGCCATGCCACCTCAACGGTACACTTACAAGCTAACTGCACGCTTCCTTGTTTTTACAGGTTTGTTCCTCCGTGTCATGTAAATGTACTTTTATTGTATGTAAATTAGCGTTAGGTGAACTGTTAAAGCCTGTTTTATAGCTGTCACGCCAACAAACCGCATTTACATGTAAATATTTGTTCTACAGGCGAATATATTACCTGCCTGGAAATAATAATGATTTCCAGCATTTTGTCTCAGTGCTGTGACTCTGCTCTGGGCCCACAACCTGCTGTATGCACAGAAGCCCTCAAAATGGAACATCCCTATTAAGAGTACAACATTTACAGAGTAGCAAACCCTAAAATTCTTTAAACAATGTGGCTCTGTAATACATTTTACCAGGCTGCAAAATCTAATTAACAAGGGAATATTCTCCTTCTTTGAAGATGTAGAAACTGTGTTTGCTTCCCAGTAGTGGTTGTGGAGTCCAGTGCATCACTCAACAGCATCCCATTTGGCTGGTAAAGGAATAGTGGCGACAAGCTCCAAATAAAGTTTGGTGCTGTTTGTTGTGCTTAGGAAGAAAGATGATGGTGAACAAGGCTTCATTTGTGAGAAGAAGTAGAGTAGGATAAATAGAGAGGTAGAAGAAACCCAGAGAAGCACTCTCTGAGACAGAGGCTGGAGTTCCCTGACCCTCAGATTTGCCTTTTAAATCAATATTGTCAAAATGTACCCTTCTAATACCACCACCAACCCTGGTAGGGTTTTTCACAGTTAATGCAGTTCAAGAACAACAACAAAAAAGCAGATATAGACCAAATCAAGGAATCTTAATGGGAAGATGTCAGGGACTCTACTATCAGACACTTATAACTGTTTTAATGGATCATAATGGCTTCAAATCTACCTCATTAAGGGGACGCTGCTCATTTAAAAAGTAAAATACCATATAAATCAAAGTGCTATACAGCACATTTGTGCTTTCCTAATATCCTTAACAAGGTAACTGTTCACATGAAATGGTGCCTTTCCTTTCACTTATTGTATTTTGTATGATTAGTAATAAATACAATAAATAAGTATCCAACTTGTCCATGTCCTTCTTATGCTGAGCGCTCCACAGCTGGACACAGTACTCCACGTGGGGTCTCACAAGAGCAGAGTAGAGGGAGAGAATCACCTCCTTCAACCTGCTGGCCACGCTTCTCTGGATACAGCCCAGG
Source organism: Rhynochetos jubatus (assembly GCA_027574665.1). NCBI lineage: Eukaryota > Metazoa > Chordata > Aves > Eurypygiformes > Rhynochetidae > Rhynochetos > Rhynochetos jubatus. The sequence continues at coordinate 27,691,864 of CM050653.1, forward strand.
ATCCGGTTGGCTTTCTGGGCTGTCAGTGCACACTGCCGGTGCGTGTCCAGCTTTTCATCCACCAGTACCCCCACGTCCTTCTCCTCAGGGCTGCTCTCCATCCATTCTCCACCCAGCCTGTACTAGTGATTGCCCCGACCCAGGTGCAGGACCTTGCACTTGGCCTTAGGACTTGGTTCCAGCTGTGCCAATCAGATGCTTTTTCAGAGACGATGAACTGGGGAAAAGGGATGGAGGTGGTGGTGGAGTCAAGTGACCAAACTTGGAACAGTAACACAGGGCAGGATTGCAGGCTGAAGAAAACTTAGCTTCTCATGGGTATGGTCTGACATAGTTGCCTTGTTAGCTAAAGGGAAGTGTTGAATTGAATTACTTTGGGTTGCTTGGGGTTGTTCTAGTGTCCAGCCACAGCTCATGCCTTCTTGTTGTCTCTGCCAGAATATTACTGGGATGTCAGTACTTCATCTTGTTATGTCTCCCTTCCCAAATGTACTATTCCTGATTATATATTCATTACAAATAAGTGGAATCCAGGGAATGGATCCGAAGAGCCATGAAAATAAATGCACCCTTTCTCACTATTATTTTGAGTTAGATGCTGTGTGAAAACCTTGGAGACAGTCACAAAGGACTCATTTCTAGGTGGAATGGGCACAGGGCAGCAAAGAAAATGTAGTCGGAGATAAGAGAGAAATAACGAAACAAGCAGGTAGATACAGTGGGAGCAGAGTGTTGATGGCCTTACACCCAGGTAAGCACATAGAAACAAAAGACATGCCTGGATTTGAAGAGTTTTTCCTCTCTAAATCCTTTGAGTAGGAACAAACTGAGGATTAGGATTGCACCATGTCTAATGAGTGCCTAAACCTTCTCGGTTTCGATGGCTCACGGCATTCAAGTAAACCTGTTTCTGCCCCCGAGAGATGAACCCTTTAGTAATTGTTAATAGTAGGAGAGATGTGTGTAGCTTTGCTTCACACTTGCCTGTCATTGCCCCACTCCTTCAGTTCATTCCTTTGCTCCCACGCTCTTGCTGTGATGTAGAATTTCCACTGCTTTCCGGATGCCTCTCCCAGAAGCTGTGCTGAGGACGCTGGTGTCTCCAAAAGGATTTCAGTTTCAGAAACACCCTCTACCTCCAGTGTAAACTCCCTTATGCACACGCCAACTGACAAGGTAGTTTCTTAAAATGTAAATGAGAAGCAAGAAACGCTTCTTCTGTGGCTTTTGAAAAGTAGTCTCAAGGTACTTAAGGCAAGCATGGGTTTTTGAAAGAGATGAAGATTGTGATAGGAGCTTGGGTTTAGCTTCACTTTCCATCTTACATCTTCTGCTGAATATTACAGGGCAACGGTATTCCCTGAGGGAAGTACTCTGAAACCTAGACCAAAAACATAATGAAAAATTCAGCAGTTGGCATACCACTTGAAAATAAGGAAGCATACTTTCTTCAGCTCTTTCAAAATCACCGTTTCCTGGACACATGGTGCGGTGCTATACCATGTGTGCTAATTCTATTTAAGAAAGGGATGAAGATGCAAAGAATTTTTGGGGAGCGAAGTCCTCCCTGTACAGCTGTTCATAAGTCTGGCAACAGTTCTCCTGGAAGTGGTCCCAGTGGATCTTTTCTTCTTCGCTTACTTTGAAGGCTATGCAGGTGAAGTGTTGGTTCAGTTTGGACTGTAAGGTTACGGCATGGTCATCAGCTTCTTTGGCCAGGAAGACTTGCTGCTAACATTTTACACTGCCATGTCCCATGGATTGGGGGTTTTGTTCTGGGGTTTGGGGATTTCCTGTGTGTCCCACGTTTACCTTGTCTTTATGCATCTGATTCTCCCTGTTCAAATATTTCACTTGATTTAGTGGGGATGAACGTGATGGAATTATTTTCAGGGATTGTATAATAATGTCTAAACAGCTAAATTCAGGAGTTATGTTAGTTCATCTTTATTTTAATCTGCTGTAACCCTGAGCACTGGCAATAGCCGCAATGTATCAGCTCTTCTAGTCAAGGATGCACCTTCTCGCTCAGCTGACACCAAATGATTTTCGGTCTAGAAGACATCACTGCATCAGCAATGTTACCTGACAAAGTTGCAGATACGGGAAAATGTGCTTACTGTTTAAAATGCTACTGACATTAGTGTGGGCAAACTGCTTCTACAGGTGAATGCTTTGCAACCGTTTTGATCCCAGCGCAGTGAAGCAGAAAAAATAAACCAGATGATAGACTTCAGAAGCTGTGATTAGCCACAGAGCAAAATCCTTGGGGGAAAAGTCTCTACACCACAGTTACACAAACAAATTTGGCTCATGTCTGCAGAAAAAAAAGGACTGGACTAATGGAAAAATATATGGCTGCTGATTTTCCTTAAGTTTAATTTTTACAAGTGGCCTTGTTGCCTGAGCACATGTTCATGTGGATATGAGATGTTTTGTTCCAACCCTTTCTGTAACATTACCGTGGTGACTGCATCACATGGTGCTAGTGCAAACAGGGTCTCCTTCGCCCATGAATAGGTGCATTGTTGTAGAATACAGTTTCTCATTGGGACTATCGGCTGGTTTCTGGGCTACCTGGGGATAAGGATAGGTATGGACAACTCCGGATGTATAGAATAAGTGTAGTAAACTACAGTGTGCTACACGACAACCATCACATAATCAAAAAGTGCAAGGGATATAGTTAATTCTGTGACACTTTTACTTGGTTACTGATCGACTTGAAGGCAGTATCTTATACAGTTAATCTTCTCTCTCTATTCCAGGTCCTTTCTGTTCCCTTAAAGCCTGCACTTTGAATCTGGGAGGCCATCACACTGAGCTGGCTTCCTCTGCAAAGCAAGACTCACTACGTTTTTCCTTCACCTCCATTAGCATCGTATTTGCATCAGATCCAACATAAACATTGCCCTCTTGATGGACTCAGCTCATCTTTCTGATCTTATAACCATTTATTTTCTTAGCTATTAAGCTACTGCTCCAAATTTTCTTTCAGTCCCATTGTCTCATGTTACCAATTCATCTAGCTCAAGCTCTTTCTCCTAGAGCTAAAGCACTTTTCTTACTATCACTGCAAAACTTATTTTCCTCTTGACATTCTCTGAAGTGGTTTTGGACATACATTAGGAAAAATTTCACATAAATTCCATATACTTATATGAAATGATGAAACTACACCTAATTAAAATCTGAACAACACCTTGAAAGGAAAATTATTGTAAAGGCATGACAGTCACGTATGATGGGTGTGAATAAACTTTGGCGCAGGTCATTTTGGCTCCCGAGCTTTCCGTGCATGGGGACAGAGGAAGAGGGTCAGAGAGTCTTTCGGGATTAGGGGTAAGGCAAGTCTTGGTTCAGGGTTCCTGCTCTCTTCAGTGACTGTTCGGTCCGCATCCTCGTGAAGCCAACCTGAACCTCAAGAGCGCATCTTGGCACCTTACTGACCAGCCCCCCCGGGGGCTACGGTCCTCGCTTTCCACCGACTGCCAAGAGAGCCCCGTGGACTCGGGCACCCCACGGCAGCACCTCCTGGAGGCCCCCCTGGGCCGGCCAAGCCGGCGCCCGGCCTTGCCGGCGAGCGGCAGAGCACCAGTGGAGGAGGCCATCTTTACCGGCTGCTTCCGCACCTCCGCACTGGGCGGACCGGGCGGAGGCACCTTTGAGAGGAGAAATCGCCCATGCGCTGAGGGAAAAGCTCGATGAGGACAGCGGCCCCGGGCCGGCCAGGCCGCCTCCGACGGCCCCCAACGCCAACGACCGGATCCGGGACCGACTCCACACCCCCGAGCCAGCCCGCAGCTTCTGCAGGGCGGCCGCAGGGCGGCTCCAGACCGACCAGAGCCCGGGCCACGTGCCGGCGGGGACAGCCGTGCACGCCTCCGCCGCCCCGAAGGGCCCGCACCGCCCCTCGGCGGGCGGCACACGGCGGTCCCCGGGCCGCCTCCCCGCCCCTCCCGCGGCTGCCACATCCCACTTCCCTCGGCCCGCCTCCCCAGCCAGCGGGCCCGCCCCCCGCTGCGACGCCCCGCCCCCCGCCGCGCGGCACCGCCCTCTCATTGGTTGAGAACCGAGAGCGACTGCTCTATCGGGCAATAGAACGCGAACTGGCGTGGCGTCGTCGTCCAATAGGTGTGCGTGTTTGCCGCCCCTGTCCGTCGCGGCCGGGCGTCGGGGCTGCGCGTTGCCATTCGGAGGCAGGGCTGCGCGGGGAGCGGATGGTGCGGGCTGCGGCTCCCGGGCGCTGGCGGGGGCAGGAACAGGAGCTGGCTGCGAGGGCCTCCCCCCCTCCCTATCCCACCTCCTCTGGCTGCGTGCGCCCTCGTCGCGCCCCGCCGCCGACCGCCTTGAGCCGGCAGCGCTGTACGATGTGAGCGGCCGCGGGGCTCGGCAGCGCCCCCGGTGCCCACGACGCTGGGGCGGGCAGCGATGGCCAGAACCTGGCGTGGAAGCAGCCGCCGTTGCCGATAGGAAGCGTCGGGGGCAGCTGGGCAGGCGGCGCGGAGACTCCTTCGGGCCGCGAAGCGCTTGTCCCGTCCTGCTCCGCCCCCTCTCTCCTTCCTTCCCCTCCCTCCTCTTCCCCCTCCCCCCGCGGCCGGTGCATGCGGGGTGCTGGGGGTCGTGCTCGGGCTCCCCGCAGCCGCCGGAGCGAGTGACCCGCCGGGTCCAGCGCATCCCAGCCATGTCCTCCTCGTCCAGCTCCTCGCAGACCCCCCCGTCCCACCACCAGCCCCCGCCGCAAAGGATGAGGCGCGGCGCCGCCGGGTCCCCTACCGCCGGCGGCGGCGGCACGGCCGGGGGCCCCCCAAACGGCGCCGGGGGTGGCGCGGCGGGGACCAGCCGGCTGCTCCAGCCCATCCGAGCGACCGTCCCGTACCAGCTCCTGCGGGGCAACCAGCACAGCCCGACCCGGTCCCCCTCCGCCTCGGTGGGCAGCAATACCGGGCCGGGGGGCGGCGGCGGGGGTCGCGGCGGAGGCAGCCCGCCGCCGCCCAGCGCGACGCCGCCGTTGGCGGCGGGAGGCGGCGCGGCGGAGCCGGGCAGGGTGAAGGGCAGGCAGCGGCGCTCGCCGGAGAGCGGCGGCAGCAGGAGGAGCAGCTCACCTGAGAGACGGAGCCCCAGCTCCCCGGTGTACAGAGGTAAAGCACCGGCACAAAGCCCGGCGACCTGCTTCCCTGCCCCCGGGGGGTGCTGGTCCGGCCCTCCCCAACCCCAGCTCCCCGGTGGGAGGGTGGTGTGCCCTGACCTCCCCCCGGGCCAGCGGGGGGTGGGCGCCCGGGGAGCCGCCGGGCCAGCGGGAGCAGCCCCGCTGGAGTCTTAGAGAGCGGGTGGGGGTGGGAGGGGTGCGGGGGTTAGCCCTGAACACCCCAGCCCCCCAGTCCAGGAAGCGGGGCAGGTGCCGTGCCCAGGCAGTAACCGAGCTGCGGAAAGCACCTCATCCCGCCGCCTCCCTCCGGGGAAGGGGGCGAGCCCTTAAATGTCACCCTCACCCTCCTCGGGGGACGAGCTGGAGATCCAGCTTGGGAAGAACATACCCGTCCTCCCCCCGCGCCGGCCTCGGGCAGGACGCGCCCCCCCCGGCGGAGCGGAGCGGGGCCAGCCCCGCCGCCCCCGCCCCAGCCCGGCCCCTCGGCGGAGGGCAGCCGCCGGCGGCTCCGGCTGCGCTCCTGCCCCCTCCTGCCCTGGCGCACGGGTTCTGCGAGTGGAGGTGTGCCGTGGAGGGACGAAGCTAAAATTAACCCGCTTCCCTGTCTACAGGTGTAACTGTTCGGTACGGTTTGGTAATGGGTTAGATTTAGATCTAGGGTGTCACAGCCCAGGTCTTAAAACTAAAGCGTCAGCCGCTCTTTCTGCAGAGCTCGGTTTCTTAAAGACTCGAATTTTTATAACCTCTTAGGATAAAATAATGTTTTCAGGCACAGACTCCAAAACGGGAAGGAAATTCCAGTATTGAGATGCCTAAAAACAAATAACACAGCCTGCCTCCTTGTGATGTTCAGTGCTGCATCCTTGAGGCTGGGAAAAAAACAAACGACTAAGCGCTAAAAGCCAACCCAGTGTAGCCAAAATAGGCCTGTAAAGTTTTAAAATGTAAAATTGATCCCCAGCAAGTTCGACTTAACCTGCGGCCGGTGTTCTCTCTTAAATTATTGAATGTGTTAAAGTGGCAGTGGCCATCTTACCTCCTCCCTCCCCCCATCCCTTCAGCAGTTGAATGAATCGGACTGAATGCACTTTATGTTTATCCTGCTGTAGCTATCGGGTACCGCGCATCATCTCTTTCTGGGAACGTTTTATGTGGTTCAATACCCCTCGCTTGTTCTGCCCTTTAAGTCTCGCTGTGTTTCATTTCTGTGGCAAATCGTGGTCTGTGTTCGTCGCCAGCGTGTTTCGCATCAGTAGAGTGTTCCCATCTCTCCACCCTCCCCCTTTCAGTGTTAATGTGTAGTAAAACCTTGCAATCTGTAGTATTTGTAACTTCAGCACATCTCTGCCGTAGGAACGGTCCTGGGACATGGGCAGCGTTTTGCAAATGAGCAAAATGTCACTGCCAGTCACGCATGGAGTTAATTGTCCAGGACAGTATTTGTGCTCATGCAGATGGCCAAATTGGTGGTGTTATAATCTGAACAGAGGTACTTCATAACCTGATTCTCCAAAAGACCATCTATTTATGCAGAAGTTTTTGCATGCTTGGGGATGAAACTGAGCTTCGGAGGTTTTGCTTCCTTCAAGCTCAGTGTAAAATCTTAAAGATCATATTTTCCCCACTGTATGTAATACTAAATATAGATTTCCTTTTTTTTTTCCTCCTTCATTAACCTTTGGAAAATGCTGATGGGAAACTAGGCAAAACAAAAAAAATTCGGTGCATGCAAATAGTGACGGTGCTGCTGCTGAATGCTGTAAATTATTTAATTATGGGAATCTGGAGCAAAACATTGTAGTGGTGCAGTGCATAAAGGTCTACGCTTAAGGTGTGTTGAAGAGGGAGGAATGTGGGCATTTACCTGCAAGCAAGGAAAAATACTGCAAAGCCGTGAGGCATTTCATTATTACATACAAATTTTTTGTTAGAGGGGAAATTTTAATTTTAGAAAGTGGTTTCAGTCTCCTTCATCTGTGGGCTATTTTAACCTTAATAAATCAGACTATAAATTAGTACTGAATGACTTTTCCGTCATTAAACTTGTTTGAGCTTGCCTCATGGTCTGCCGCGTTAGCAGCAGCGTACACGGCTTGATTCGGTTTAGTGAGTGCAACGCATGAAATCATAAATGGTCCGTCAAGAAATGCACCCTGTAATCTGTATGCGCTGCGAGGAATTTGTTCCCCCTCCTCCAGGTCAAGCCAGCTGCTGCTGCAGAAGCTGACATCCTCTAGCAAATCCTGAATGAATGAAAACAACGTGATCGCCCTAATAATGACCACGATTGCGCACGTCAACGGCTTGATTTTACTGAAATACAGGCACCATTTTCTAGCAGGCAGGGGTAATAAGATACCCTATTTCTTCGGTCTCACAAATGGAAAAAGGTTACCAACAGCCTTCCTCCCAAAACCCAGAGCTGTTTTCATACTGTGTAGAATATAGTTGCATGCCACCGGGCAGGATTTTTGCCTTTGTTTCCCTGCTTGTTCTCAGCATTTTAGTATAGGATATATGGATAATAAAACCGATGTTTGTAGTCTGTAAGGTGGTAGTAGGCGTATACAGAAAATTGATGGTGAACAGAACTGCTGCAGTAATAATGGAGGACTTGGGGGGGTGTGTGTGTGAATGTTTTCAAACACGGACCATCTTGCTGCGGCTTGTTAAACAATGTGCTGCTCCAGCTATTTATAGTTGTTATCAGTATGCAAGTCTTGGGGAAGCGACTTGATTAAGTGTGGGTTTTTTTGTCAGTTTTTCAAAACCATTTCCCACTGCTGTAAAACGTGAGCTTAGGCTCTAGGTATAATCCTGTTGTTTTTCTCACCAGTGCAGGAGATCAGTTTGTCTTGGGCTCCGCAGTCTGACTTAGATTGTTTCACGAGTGTGCTCATGCTGGAGACTGCTTATGATTCTGATGGATGGATGTTTTTCCTTTCTAAAGACACCTGCCCCTTCCCCACCTCCCTTCAGCCTTTTCCAGTATAGATTCCTTGAACAGGCTACCCCACTAAGCCATTTTGTTGTGGATATTTTAGTGATTTGCCGGAGATTCTTTCTATATATAAAGGAGATTTCTGTGAAAACACTCCAGCTTTGAGCCTCTACAGGTCAGAGCAACTACCATTGCAGGCATCGACATCACTACCGCATGAATGGAAGCAGCGTGCTCCGTTTCCTCTCCCATCATCAGCCTTTCTCTCCCTTTTTTTCTAGGATGCTGTAAATGTGTTTGTTCTGCAGCAAACCCCTGTGTGTTTAGAACTGACACTTTTAAGAATTTGATGATGTTTTCTTTAAGCAAATTTGGAGATTTGTAGTTCTTAGGAAACCATCAGTGGCGGTATTTGTATTTGGTTAGTATTGATACTGAATGGATGAGAAATCATGAATGCTCTGTACTAATTTCAGGGTGTTGCAAAAGGAAAAGAGGGGGGAAAAACACCCTTCTGATACTGTAGGATAAACTTGCAATGTGTGAGTTTACTCCTTTCTTCTAATAAACATGTTTATTCCTTACCTAGTAGATAACGTTTTTATAGCCTGTTTAGAGAGTTGGCAATGTAAGAAGTGTCTGGCTGAATGTAACAACACATGATTTCCTTGGAGGGAATGTATCTGGTGCATCTCTGATCGCATAAATGTAATGTCAGTGGAGTGTGAAGCAGCATGGTTTATGACAAAGGACATTTCAATAATAACGCAAAAAAATCCTTTGATCTCATCAAACAACACATATTACTTGTGAAAACTTAGGTTTTACAGGAAATAAAAAGCAAGTTGTTTTCTTGCCTTACCTGGATAAAATCAGTTGTTGCTGTTTATTGTGTGAAGTAGCTTGTATCAATTTAAGTGAGTAGGTTTCCTGTTTAGTTTGGTTTTTTTACATGGTATGTGATGTTTTGTATACAAGGAGGGTGTAAATGACTTCTGTATGATTCATGCCCAATGTCACTTTCATCAAATGCTTTGATTTGCTTAGTGTTAACTCTGGAGGTACTGTAATGTTACGATTCATGTTTGTCTAACTTTCACTTACATAGTTTATGTTATAAAGTTTTTTCCATATCATCTTTCAGAGGCAAAGGTTAGTTTTAAGGACATCTGAAAAATATTGTAATCAATTTGGCTTTTAAGGGTTCCCAATGTCTTTTACTTCCCAAAATGACTTCTGAAGCATTGCCAACATTGGTAAGAGGGGTACTAAAACAAGGATGCAAAACAACTGCATAACCCAGTTCTGAGTAGTAAGTATGTGTATCTGTTTTTATGCTAGTAGATAAAACAGTAGTGGAGTGAGGAGTGGAGTAAAACTGACAGTATTGCTGATCTCTTGTCTTGCACGGGTATCAGTCTTTAAAAAACAAAAATTCAGACTTCAAAAGGCAATACTATTTTAATATCCTGGATTCAAGCCATCCAATATTTTGGCATCATATGCATTTATACCAGAGATCAAGAAGATCTTTATTTCTAACAAATGTAGGTAAGGAAGTAATTTCTGTGACGCTTCCTATTTCCTGATGCCTGAATAATAGCAGTATTCCCATAATTGTATGGCCCAAACAGTTTTGCTCTAGCTTTGTCCCTCTCTCTTCCCAAAATAGCTTTCATTGGAATATAATCTGGTGAAATAAAAGACACTGGCTAAATTTGAACCAGTTGTCTTAAAGGCTTTTTTGGTTACATGTTTTATCACTTTAAATGAGAATAGTATATGAGATGTCCTTAATCAATATGTTTCATAAGACAATTTAGCTTCTTGTAGGTGTTAAAACACTTCAGGAAAGAAAAACAGAAAGGTATTTTCTTTGTTGAATATTGTAGTAAGGCATTAGCTATTAAGAAAGCGCCCCCCTACCCTATGGAAAAAATAATTTATATGTATATATCTGTTTTAAATCAGTACCTGACCACTATTGCTTATTTTTTGGACATAAGCAAGTGTTACATGTGAAACTACTTGCCAATATTCATGCATAGTAAAATGGTGCCTGATAATGAAAATTGTTTGCTGACATTCATAGTTTGTGTTTTTGTCCTTTTCCTTCCCATGGTGAGGGGCTAAATGGAGATTCTTAAAATACAGGGAGGGTAGAGCAAGGTAATGTGTCTTTGAATCCTGAAAAAAAAAAAAAAAAGTCAGTGTTTTCCAAGTATAGACTGACACATGAGTTGCTGAGCGTTGCTATATTGCTAAAAATCACAGTGAAAAGGTAGTTATTTTAAAAATGAAGTTTATGCTATTACTCTGGATGTCATGGGGGGGCGGGGGGGGGCAGAATGGTGCAGTAATTCTAAAATTTCAAAATTTCAATTCAACCTGGACTTGAAAGCAATAATGGTAACAATGCAAAAACTATTGGAAAGTAAGTATATGCTCCTCAGTGTTTCGGTTTAAGTGAATATTTGAGATACTTTTCTTGTGGGACTTCATTAGTTGAGTCATTATCTTCATCTGAAGAAGGTTATAGGTTTGTTTTTTTTCCCCACAGTGAAAAATGAAAATTCCTGCTTAAATTGGTTGGCACTATCTTCAGTAGAGGAAAGCCTTGCCAACACTAAACACAATAGTTATTTCTCCATGGATTTAGGATACGTTCAAGAAAATTTGTTAGTATGATAGGGTTTAAACATCAACTAGCATTTTTTGAAAAGTATCTTTTGTTGATGAAGAAAAGGACCTTGTAGTGAAGTTGCAGAACTGCAACATTTTGCTCAAGATGTGAGATAGTTAGTGTTAATGATCATCATCTTGCTTTAGTGTTAATATTTAAATGCGTTGAGTTCTGTCTCCTTCAGCACTTCTTCCTGGTAAACCTGTAGTGCCTAAACAATGGCTTAAGGCATTTTCAGGGAAGTAAAATAGTATTTACATCTCTTTGTTAGGAGGGATACATCCACAGAAACTTGTCAGCCTAAGATTATCCCCTTTTCTTCTGTGACGCCATTTTTAAGGTGCGGACAATTGCAAATTGAAGAGAATTGGCGATTAGAGTGAAAGAAAATGTTTGTACTTAATAAAAACTCAGAATGTAAGAATCAGATTTACTTCTTCCCCCAAATTAAATTGTTCTTCAGTTATACTTTAATTTTTTCCCTCTTGCTTTGACTCTGAAGTTCACCACCACTAATTTGTATTATGACTGTTTTTGAATCAGAAAATAAATCCTAAATCTTGGGAATAGCTGATGGGTACTGAAAGGGTTCACAATTTGAGACTTCTGCAGTATGGATACCGCACAGAGTATCATGATACAGAGTGTGATATCAATCCTTTTGAATGACGAGTCAGTCTCTCCAGTTCTGATTTTGCTGAAGCTAGAATCTCGTCCATAGAAACACTTGCCCGTTGTTGAAACTAAAATACATGCTGTCTTGGGAACCCTTTCCTACTCTCCCAGCTGTGTCACTATGGACTTAGGACCAGAGTTCTTCCCTTGCGTGGTCCCCTTGGACCATCTGGTGATGAGACTGCTTAGACTATTCCACTCCTGCTAGTAAGGCAGAAGAGGGCACGTGGTTACTAGAAGCTTCTCTTGGGGAAGAAATCCCAGCCAGGACAAATGGAGCCATGCCAGGGACTGCCCTCAGCCTGAAGTCTCTGGCATTGTAATACTTACTGCCTCTGCCCTGGTCCGGTTCTTTTCTCTTCTGCACCTTTGCTACTCCTTTGGTACCTGCACCACTTCTTAGCTGCTGGTGCTGTATCCTACCAAACTATTGACTATTGCCCTGTTAAAAACAGATTAGCTTTCCGCAATGGGGAAGAAAACCCCAGAAGGTGTGGGTGTCCTCACTCAAGCAGTAGCTGTTTTCTGCACAAACTATTTGTAAATAGGGATTAACCTAACGAGTTGGTGTTGGGTCAATGGAAGATGGTTTTGATTGGAAGTTTTGATATTTTTGTAGGGGCAGATCCCTTAAATAGCTTTCCACATTAGATATTGCTGCTTTGGAGATAATACCTACTTCCCAGTAGGTCCTAAAATGCTATGATCTTGGGTTTTGAAAACTTAATGCAGGATACTGTATGGCTTATAGCTTCTTTCTTAGTGTTGCCTATGCTCTAACAATAAACCATGACAGATGTTGGTGTTATAAGGATTTAACTTTCGCTGCTGCTAGTATTACACTGAGGCGTAGTTGTTTGCAATGGATATTATTCTCTGAATCAAATACAAATGAGTGATTTACAACACTGGTTCTTACATGCCACTTGTTTTGCTCAACCTGAAACTAGTATAACCCAAAATAGACGTTTTATTTCCTCATTAGAAAGAATGTAACTTGTATTTTGCTAAGTGTTGACTGAGAACAGTATGATAGCAGTTCTGTCATGGTTTCTGAATAATCTAAAGTCCACTGTAGAATATGTTCTTCTCACTCTTAAAATACTGTCTAAACTGGAATAATAATTTGTGTCCCATTCCTTGAACAGTCCAAGTCACCTGTTTGAACAAGGTCAGCTTCATCCTCCTTTCTTAGCTCTCACCACCGGTCATTAAGAAGGAGATTAGTTGTAGATACAATTCTGAATTTCAGGAATTAATGGTAATATCTAACTTGCTTGACCAATCATTGCAAGACCACTGGCATTCATACCACAAACTTGAAACTCATTTCTGTAACTTGATGAATTTTAACATTGTTTTAGCAAGTATAAATCTGTCTCTTGGAAATATTTTCTGTAACGGTAACCACTTGGTTGTGAACCAATTAAATGTATGGCAAAATGGGTATTGCTGTGTGGTACGGTGTACCTTGTAATCTTTGGTGTTTCGGTGTGCGGTACTTATTCTGGAGTTCTGTTAGCAATACTTTGTGAAGATTGGTGAGCTGGATTACCTGTATATCTACATTTTTTTTTTTTAAAGACTTCATGGTTAGAAAAAAACCTCAACATTTTAATATAGAGCACTTGGGCTGCAGTACTAAAAAAATTCAAAACTGTAACAATTTGTTGATGTCTCTCAGTATTTGGAAGCCAAATTGTGATTTGGAAAGAATATGTGTTCTTACCAGAAAAAAAGTTCTGGTTATTCAGTACTTGATTAATAGTTAATTCTATTGATCCTAGTCTGCAGAAATTGACCCATAAGTACAAAGCCCACTTGTTTGAAGTATGATATGTAGTCAGCTTTTGGCTGCTTGGGAGCAGATTACCTGGGTGCCTAGATTTGTGTACATATAGCTTCCAAGGATAAGAGTACAGTTGCTTCCTTTAGATGAAGCGCTGTACCTGTGCTAGATCTGAAGTCTTTCTGGATAAACCTTGGAAATTTTGCACGGTGTTATGAGATTTCAGGCTGCTTAAGACACACAGTGTGGAAGAGCCAGTGAGTGGCTCTACAGGACCTACAGGTATCTGAAGGTATTGAACATGGTCTCACTACCACTCCTTCTGCTCATCATGGCAGAGCTCTTTAGCCCAGTAGTGCTAGAAGACGCTGATGGTTATATGAGGTATCAGTGTGGTTTGGTCAGTGCAGTTGCACAGGGAATCAGCTTAAATTCAGTGTTGCATGTCAGCTAATCAGTCTAGAGAGTCTGGAGCCCTAGAAAGTACATTGCAAAATCCAAGTGGCTTTACAGCGGTGAGTCTATGCAGTTAGGTGCTATACTTCCATATCCAGTATATTATTCAAAGTCTTTGGCGTATGTGATATCTTAACTTTCTGTTTTTCAAGGTAATGGAGAGTTGACTGGCTAAAAATTAAACTCCAAATTATGTTGAGTGTCTCAGAACAGACTTTGAACAGTGTAAGTCTAAAAATACCAGCTAGCTGCTGAAGAATGCAGAATAAGACTTAGGTTTACACAGTAGTTGGGAAGCTGCCAGTTTAAAGGAGAAGCTGTCTCCACAGAAGTAAATTTCAGTTCAAGGTCTTAAAATTTTCATTCTTAACCGATAGCTGTGTTTGTTTAATTGTGGCAATTGATAGTGGAATACCCTTACACATCCTTTTTCTCATATTCTGATTTCTCTGGTATTTCACTTTCAGCAGCTCCTTTGTTGTACCTGATACCTTGCCCTGTGTAATCATGTTTGCAGTGTTTTCTTTCCCCACAAAGAAACCATAAAATATATCTGAAATACTTCATGTTCTTTTCAAGGGGAATAAGAAAAAGTCCTAATTGGGAAAAGAAAAATTTCTCATGGGCAAAAATGTAATTAACTTATACATGTTCAAAAGTAATATGTTTTTGAGAAATGTCTATGCAAGGAAATGACCGGAGACCTGTATTCGGTTTGGGAGGTTCTCCACACTGAAGATCCAAATAACCTTTGGGCATCACTGTAGAAAGAGACTCATGCTTTCAAACAGAGTTGTATGTTGAAGTGGGCAGGCCATATATTGTTTAAAATATTAATTTTGCAAAACTGTTGTATATGTCTACCTTAATTTCTTTCAAAGAAGGAACTAGCCCGTTAAGATTATTGGCGTCTTATGATTTTGTTTAGTGGTGTGTGTAACCTTTAATACAGAGTTGAAGGATGCAGGGAGATCTTTTGATTGCAAGAATTCTAGTAGAAACTCAGCTTGGACACACTGAAGATAAGAATTAGCAAGTCTGACAACTCAAAATCTGTGAGAAGCAGAAGAAATGGGTGTGCTGGCACTGTATATACAATAAATGTTAGATATGTTTTGCATCTAGGACTTCTGTAGTCATGCAAATTTACATGCATATATAGCAAACACAAATTCTACATGAAGTATATTCTAAAATTCATAAATCTCGAGCAAGGTTTCAGATTTCAGAAGGAAATTGAAAATTTGGCTAAACGAGGTTGCACTTATTGAATATGGAGAAAATTTAATGGAAAAATAAGAACACTATTGGTATGTTTCAGACAGAAGAATTTAAGGATGCGATGATTGCATGGATGCTTATCTCAGAAAGGCTGCTAGAAATAAGCAGAGTGCCTGCAAGAAACACCAGCAAGAACTGAGAAAATTGTCGTGATATCAGTCCAAAAGTGAATCTTAGCTGAGAATTGTTCGAACCCAAACAGACTTAGGCTTTGCATGCTTTATGACAGACAATAGAAACAAGGAAGAAAAACAAGGAGAAAGTAGTTGCAGCCGTGTGGTACCAAGAAAAAAGATTAAGGATGATCTGAGATTGATTTGCTGGAATGTGTGGTTTCAAAATCAGCTCCAAGGAATAGTAGCAAAAATCTGAGAGGAAATAGCACAGATATTTATTCAATGCTTTGTGCTCACCAGGATGAAGTATAAGTAATCAACTTTCAATAAGGACAGCGATTTTTAACCCTGGTTGGGAAGACATGAAAAAAAGAAATTTTAAGGGAGAGGATAATTTGGAATTCGAAATTACCAAGACTATGGTAAATACAGATACCAGATTTTAATAAAGCCAGTTCAGCGATCTCCATTGCAGGAGTGTGGAAAAGCCCACTCAGAAGTTCATACTGACCTTCAACTTTCTACGGCAATCTTCTGACTAGGAGGTGACACCATTTGATAATAGATGCCAGACTCTAGCAGAGATGATGTTGATATTTTTAAAATGTGAAAAAATTTGAGTGCAGTTATAAAATAGAGATATCTCCTGGTCAAACTTCAGCTATAGGTGAAATTTGAGAAGAAATTTAAAGGGATGGTGGAAAGCAGTGAGAAGTGTTGAAGTGCAAAATGAGCTTTCCAAATTGTCATGTTAACATGGTGGTTTTGATAACTGATTTTCTAGACGGGAAGCAGATCTTATCTGCTTAGGCAAATTTTAAAATTAGGGTGATGAAATGGTTGATGAATTTTGAGAGGTTTAATTAGTAGGCAGGAAGATTATGCAAGAAGAGTTGAAGGACCCTGGGAATTGAAATAATAATTTTTGAAAGTGAGATTTAAAAGTAAAAATTGGAGGCTTATGCATGTGAGGTTGTACTTGAGCAGAATATCTTTTCTCCTAAGTGGCAATGTGTAATTTGAAAATGCTGGAGGGTGGAGTTGGGTGATGGTGGGATCTCTAAACTGCCAACATGAAGTGACTGAAAAAAGACTGGGTGCAGGTCAGGTCTTGCACAAATGAGCAACCTGCTGCATAGGGGCCTGCTGAGATGTTGCCTGAGATACTGCACATGATTTTGGTTCTCTGCAGCTTAAGAAAGGTAGAATCAAACAGGAGCTGACTCAGAGAAGGACTGCTGGGTTAGGAGTTTAACCATGCAATGATAAAAAAAATCTACTCCGAATAAAAATACAATTGCTTTCTCTGAATCTGAGAGGGAAAAAGGATGGAGAGGTGGGAAGGAAGAACTGTTAGGATGTGAATGGGTGGTTTGGTTTGAGAATGTTAATGTTTATGTGGAAAAATATATGAAGGCCTGAAACCATCAGAAGAAAAAAAATTTCCTTGAACCTTTTTCCAGTTGGAATCGTGTGGGCTGTAAGGCTGAGTTTGTAGTCTGTTTTTAAGTGATTATTTGTGTTTGGTCAGTGATAGATGAGAACTGGACTCCTGATGTAGGAAGTTGTTTCTAGTAAGTTTTTTGTTTCTATGACTTAACTGATAATGAAAAGATAATTTATTTAATCAGTGAAGTTGTGCAGCCTGATTTAAGGAACCAGTTTTAATCTGGTTTTATGTTTCTATTTTCAGTATTTTTTTCAGAAAAATTAATATTCTTGTTTAGTGTAATTAGCTCTAGCTAGGAGAATGCTTTCTATCTGTAATCATTGCTGATCATTACGATGGCATTGTATAGCCTACCGTGCATTGATTACAGTTTTTTGTATTTTGATTGTGAAAATGGTGAATCATGCCTCCTGATTATTAAGGCTTTCTTATTCACAATTGTGTCCAGCTGTATTTTGATTGAAAGGTGAGTTAGGTTGAAGGTGTACAAAGCTCTCACTTTCCTACAACATTTTGTTAAATTGTGTTATTGTTATAACAAGAACAAAAAAAAATTCCTTCAGAATTATCCAGTTTATGTAGCAAAGGTGGTATTATCTTTAGTTACTTAATAGCATGTGTTTATAATTTTCTTCAAGATTTTAATTATTAGTGCACTGGAAGAAAAAATAATGGCCTTAGTGCTTTTGGGTTCCCAGTTAATTTCTCAATATTTATCATTCAACGGATCTAAATTAATGAACTAAAATAAAGTAAGTTCTTTGTACCTGCAGAAACTCATGATAGTTAATGGTTGGTTGTGTGTTTCAGTGGTCTCTTTTTCCCAAATACTTAGCTGCTGTGCTCCAATCAATTTTGTTTTAATAAAGTATCTAAAAAATGTTCCTACTATTAAAAGCTAAATGATGCTAAGTTTAGGTATTTGCATAGTGTTGAAGTTTGAAGTGATAACCTTACAAAGAAAAATACATCCTAAAAATGTGAAATACATAAAAATCTGAAAGGTCTGGAATTAGTGTTTTTCCTACCTGGTGTCCTGTTAGAGTGTGAGTGTGTAGGTTTTGTCTGTTGAGCAAAGCAGGCTTTTGTGATATTAAATACTTAGTGTTTTGTATACAGATCCTATACTTGCCAGCAGTAATCTTTGTTAGAAGAGTAACTTGGCCTCAGAGGACTGAAACTTTCTTCCTTATAGTTTGTTTACTTTTCTTGCTGAGATTAGACTGTTCTTTCTATGCTTGATCTCTAGGGATAATGTTGATTTTAAACAGGGAGATTTTGCTGTGAACAAAATCTGACTTCTGAAAGATACATGTAATCACATTTTACTTGACTGTTTTGTGGGATATGGACATGAGGCAGAGACCATGTTTCAACATATATGCATAGACAACCAAAATTTTGAGAGTCAGCTGTAGGTCCAATGAAATATGTGTGCCTACAGATTCATCCATCTGTCCTCTGGGTATCTATAACCCATCTCAGAGCACTGTGCCTTGCTGTGCGGTTAGGTGAGTAGAGCTCTGTCCTTGAGGAGTCATGCATAAAACCCCTGTGTTGGAAGCAAAGGCCTTGATCTACCTGGTGGATTGAGTGACTGACCAGAAGACCTCTTCACTTTCTAGGTAGCTTAGTCATGGCTATAAAAGATAGCTCACTGTGGTTGATTTCCAAATCCCTCACTGTGGGTTTTTGTCTACAGTTTTCTTTTGAAAAAGCAAGTTGGTTTGGTTTTGTTTTCCCAGTATAAGCTACTTCTGGTATTGATAGACTTGCTGTTTTATGCAGTTCAGTTTTAATTCTCCTAAGCCTCTTCAGATGCAAAACCAAATTTGTCCTGACCATGGAACTAAAATGGTTTAGGTGGAAGACTGGTTTCCCTCTTCTTTTTGTTGTTTTAGTTCCTTTCTTCCTACACTGAAGAATCTTGCATGTAAAAAGCACATTGTTGATGGACCTGGATCCCTTAGGAGATTTCAGATCTCATGAAGCAGACTGCTTTCAGCTTGTTCAGTGTGGTTGTTGGAACCTTGGTTAGATTACGGTGCTGTTCTGTGCCTTTTTTTGATCAGTTCAATGTTTATGGATAATGAGAAGACAGAGTGGATGACGTTGTTTTGTTTAGAGTAGTTACTTCAGAATGTCTTCCCCCTTTATTTTTAGTCATCTTGTGTCTCAGTTTCTGAAAATAGAAATTTGGGAATCATTTCAGAAGTTGATACAACTGAACAAAATCCAATGTGCATGTAATGAAGATAGACATTTTTTGGAGCTGAACATGCAGTATTTTGGAATGTATCAGAAGGTAACTTAAAATGACTGTTCTTGTTCCATCCTCTTAGGAATATCTTATTGGTAGCAAAACACTGTACTGCATTTTAAATGTTTGAAAAGCTAGCATTTTGTTGATTTAAGGTATTAGAGATTAAGCTGTTTAATTTGAAATTATAGAAGGAAGACTAATAACTTCATTTTTTTTTCTGTTCAATTACATATTAGGGTGTTGTGTTTTTTAAGTTGCTATTTAAAATCCTATTTTTTGTTATTTTGTATGAACAGTATGTGGCAAACAGTATGTTCTTTGTTCTGCACTGCTCTGAACTGTTAATGCAGTTATTCACTCAGTTTGCAGATTGGGTCAGAAACAAGTCCGTCAGCTACTGGCAACTGGGAAATGTCTTTTGAGCCAGTAGATCTATCCTGTGGAGTAAAACTTCTAGGGACCCCAAATCCCTCGTTAATCCTTTTCTTGAGAGATTTTGGCTCCAGCTACAAGAAAAAAGCCTTCTTGAGAATAAAGATTGAAATATTTTTTTGTGTGTGGCCTCTAAATCCCCGTTATTCAATCTTTTTCTTTGCAATGTCATAGAGACATATTCTGCAAAAAAAGTTCACTGGTTTATTCACCTACCTACATAACAGGAGCAGGAAAGACCAATCAAATACACATTCAGGAATCACTATCACTATATACTAAAAGAATAAAACCCAAAAAGGCAAAAAAACCCTTGACCAGACTCTCCAGAGAACATTCCTTCTGTTGTATCTCAAAGTCTGCTTTCGTAGACATGACTCAAGTGTTGGGCTGTCATTCTTAGTAGTTGCTGTGGGTCACAATTCCTTAAATTCGGCTTTCCATTTCTTGTTTATGAGCTCCCATGTATTTCATTATTTACGAGTCATTCACATAGGCAGTTCTGAATCACAGATTTTGTAGTTTGTTGTAAATTTGTTGTAATTTCTAGTGGGAATGCCCTAGAAATATCTGATAGTCCTCTGTAATGTGCTATCTAGTCTCTGCATCTCCTTTGAGCCAGTCTACTTGAACTCTGACTTTGGGGCTTTTGAAGGAAACTTAAGCAGACTAATATATCCATCAAAGTGAGTCTTTCCAAGAATCTTTAGTATATTTGGTTAAAGTTCTTTCAAAGTTTAATAAACTAGGTAAAATCTGAAATTCTTTAGGATCGGATGAGACCTAAGCTTGGGACTCATTTCACTAGTAGCTCTGAAGGTGAACCAGAAGGTTCTGCAGGGTATTGGCAACTGAAGAGAAACAACATCTTATGAAACTATATTGTGGAATTTAGTACTGATATTTCATGATATCGTGACTTTGTTTTGCATAAATAGTTTGTTATAGATGAATTTTCAAGAAAAGATAAGCACCATTGTTGCAGCAATATCTCTAGTCATTTGGCAGGAGAGTGTCACAGCTCACATCAGTAATGAGATGACAATGTTAACACTCCTAGTTTTAGGGAAAAATGAATTTTATTTTGTGTTTTTTGCTAAGGAGGAAACTGTGTCATCTGAGAAATTCTTAGGATAATTTTAGTCTTTTTAAGCTGGATATATCCACGCAAGGATGTGAGTGGAAAAGTTTTAGCCGAATTTGAGTTGCATCTGCTAACTGCTGAAAGAGATGGGAAGAGAAGATGCTGAAAGATGAGCTTTGGTGGATTTAGATGAAGCAGTTTTTATAATGGTACCAACACTAGCTGTCAGTCTTGCTCTTCTGCTGCAGGTGATTTTCCTCATTGCACGCGTGGCAGAAAGCATTATTTAAGCTAAAATGGACTGCAAACGTGGCTTTGAGATTACGTGCAGGTTAGCTGCCTCTGTGTTGGATGGGAAGGCAATCTCTTCGTTTTAGAGCGGTGGCAGATGGTTTTATTTGAGCCCTATGTCCTTTTCAAAAGAGCTGTCATGTGTTAGTCTCTTCCTAAATTACATTTTGCTGGCAGAGATATGGAAACCTTTTTTCAGTCAGTCTAGGTGGTAGAACTAGAATTCTTTTGGCTTGCAGTGCAGCAGGCAGAATCATGATTTCATGCAGTTTTAGTTGATTCCTGCTGGGAGGTAGGATCATGCCGAATTTCACCAGCTGTAGTATGTGGATGCTTTGTCATTTTGTGTAACATCATTTATAACTGGAAATGTGTAGCACTAGGCCTTAAATACATGCCATTAAAACATGTCACATATTTTAAATAACACAAATTATTTTGCCTTTCTGTAATCATACATCTTGCTTTTGTAATTTCTAGCAAACTTTCAGGTAACATTATGATTCTTAAGTGCTGTGTTCCTAAGTTTGCTTGTTCTGGAGGTAGAGTTGAGCTCCTTGTGAGAAATGTCGCACATCACTGGGGAAGAAACAAAATTGTTCTGACTTAGCACTGCAGTAAAATCCGTTTATATGCTTGGATAGTCAGATGCGGTGTGGTCTGAAACTTGTGTAAAATCAGTCTTTAATTTTAGAAATGTCTGAGTATTGAAGCTTTTCTGAATGCTGAAGTCTGATGGCTAACTTCAGGAGCTGTTGAAGTGCTTCAGTACTTGCTGCATGTATTTTTTTCTTCTGTGAGAAAACTGGAGCATGAGGTTTCCATCTGGAGAAGGTGTTTGGACTGGAGAAGGAAATTCATGATAGTAGCATCAAAATCCCATTGACAGTGAAAGTTTGGGGAGAAGTGAAGGTTCTGTAGTAGTTCCTTAGAGTAGTGAAAAGCCAGACATGTAATGAGATGACAAAAAGCAAAATCAGGAAATAAATTCAGAGAGCAGTTTTAATATTTAGAAAACAATTTAAGGTGATCTGAGCCACCACTCTGTGGTCCAGTTCAGCGCTGCTATCTGTGGTATCCTGTCATCTTTGTGTACATTACTGTACAAGACAGTTTGTCAAATGCTAATTTGTAGAAGTTCCTTCAAATTTCATGCTTACAGGTCCCTCCTCCTTTATTTTTGTTATTATCAAAGGCTGTATCATAAAACAATGAGAGCCGAAAACTGTTGTTGAACAGACATCAGTCCGTTGTTCCTTCCTGCTCCCCTCTGGTCGTTTCTGCCATATTACGCCAACTCTGCCTGTAATGGGGAAGACTGTGTATTTGAGTTTTGGGGTTACATTTTCATTTTCTTTGTTAACTCCGTGACTCACTTAACTAGGTGGGTTCACACATCTGTGCATGCCATCTCAAAGTGGATGGAAGAAGCTCAGACAACATTGGAATGGGTTTTGCATTAAATTAGTGTTAACTTGGATTGGTTTATGAGTTGAAGTGATGTCCTCAGTTTGTTTCCTGTAATTCAAAGAAATACTGAAGAGTAGTAGAGACTTACAAGTCTACAGGAAAATTTCTCCTGGCTTTAGGGTTTGACAGTGTCCTGCAGTCCACTTTCAAGTTTACCATGGAAAAATATAAATGTAGTAACCTCTTGGTGGTGTTTGTGTCCATTCCCATTATGATAGAATTATTTGAGTTATTAATGTTGGGATTGCTGTTGCATTTCCTCTGGGTGTGCAACAAGACACAGACCTTAGTTCATCCTCTAGTTGTATATATTTTGTTTGTGTGGTTTGGGCTTGTGTTTTCTTGGGGTTTTGGTTTTTTTCCGAAAGACTTTTTAAATGTAAAGTTTGCAAAGGTATGCTTAGTCTTATTTCCTCATCTTCTGACATTGTCTTGCTGGTTTGTCTTTGCATGGTCTCTTAATTTAATAATTTTTTTCAGAACACAACTACTTCCATATTTAAAAATTCCTGATTTTTTTGCGTGCACTGTATATCTAATGAACAGGGCTTTTGGAGACATTTTCAAAGCTCGGGCTACCTGAGTAGTGTAGTGCCATAGCACGACAGTGAAGGTTGAAAGGGTACTTTATAGGTATGCACCCTTTAGGTACACTTGTGTTTCAGCACAAATGTAAATACTGATTTCGTGTTTAAAATTTGACCCCTTAATTTTGGATTTCAGGCTGCTTTACTTTTAATAGTTAAAAAATCTTTCTTAAAATGCAAATTTGTCACAACTGGAATCCTATGTGGATAGAACTGTTTGAAATTGTAGAGTTTTGGTTTATAGATAAGGTGGTCAGTGATATTACACAATCTAATAATTCACGGCATTATTTAGAACTCTTCACCTAAAATGAGTTGCTAATGAAATGTTTCAGCAACTCCACATTTCTCTAAAATGGGCTGTTTGAACATTACTGTGTTCATATATCATACTATAAGCATGTTGTGTTAGTGTGAGCCGTACCCTAATCATTGTGCTTAATGCTATATAAAACATGGATGATGGAGTCTGCTTTTTGGGATCCAGCAATTCTGGATGATATACAAAGAGAAAATGCATGTGGAGGTCGGAAGTACGGTAGTAGGCCTGCTCTCAAGTTTTGAGTGGTGAGTTAGGGTTTTGGTGGGTCAAGTCAGTGCATAGCATGTTACTGCTTTGAAATTAATCTTGTTTGCAAACTTGTGTTAGTAGGAGTGAGCAAGATAGACAGTAGCTGTAATGTGGGGCTTAGGTTGGCTTATGTAAAGTCTAGAAAATGAGTATATGAAGTAATTATGCCTAAAGGATAAAGTGAGATGATCCAGAGAGCAGGCTGTAAAACTGATGTGGGAAACAACAATCACATGAATCACCATACTCCCTGCTTTCCAAATGAAATGCAGGAAAGTGTTCCATGATCTAGATGTAAGGGTGGGGGGGAGAAGTACAGGGAGGAGTCAAAGATTTCAGGAGCTGAGATGAGTGAAGACAAACATGGTAGCTGCCTTGACCTGAGCTGTGTCAGTGGGAAATACAGTCACACACTTTCAGCTTGGTAAGGCCTCTGTTGGGATGTTGTATATAATAAGGGATGATGTACACGAGAGCAAGAAATCGTGTATGAATCTTAAGAATCATCATTTTTATCAGGATTCGTATTTTAGTATTTAGAAAGCTAAAAAAAGTAACACAATACTGACACTATGTTATATTTTCTATTTCTATATGTTTGGCTTTCCTGAGTTGCATCATTGCTGTATTTGAATTTGCTTGGTGTTTTTTGTTGATGAAAACATACTGCAGATGTAGCCCAGTTCTTTGCAGATATGCAAACTTTAAGTGCTATTGTTTTTGTAAGTGTTAAGTTTTCCCTTTTGTATTTTTCTCCTTTGTCTGATGTTGTTTGCTTTGATGTGATGGCATTCTTTGCAGCTTGGTATTTAGACAAAGGTTTCTGATGTGTTCTTGCCATTGTGTGTCACAGCTAGCTTTTAACATTTCACATCAAATTTAGCCTGACTTTTTTGTTGATTTTGTTCTGGTTTTCTACAGTGGACAGGCCAAAATCCCAGCAAATCAGAACTACTGGTACCATAAGGCGAACGTCTTCTTTGGACACAATAACAGGACCTTACCTCACAGGACAGTGGCCACGTGATCCCCACGTACACTACCCTTCATGTATGAAAGATAAATCTACTCAGGTAAAAGCTGTAAAAGACAACAAAGATGTTTTGTGTAATTGATGTCTTCCTGATAATACTTTCATCAGCTGATCTGGAATCCTAGCTCAAATTAATTCTGAAAAAATGAGGATTCACTTAATTTTAAATATAAAGCCTTAAAAATAGGATACAGTAGTGTTTTTTTAAATCAGTGTCAATTCAGTAATATGCTATGTGATAGATAATATTTTTATGCTTTTAGAAAACAGCTGTTAAAAATAATTTTCTGTATGTGGGCAGATCTGTTGAGGCTAAATGAGCAGATTTCAAGCTCAGCCTTGTATCTGGATTATTTTGAAGCTGCTTTATGCAAAGTTATGCTGAGTGTTATTAAAAAAAATCCATAATAATAGTGGCTGATGGCCTAAAGAGTTTACTAAATAGTGGTAATAAGTCTGTGGGTTTTGAGAAGTGTATTTTGGGTGGGTGGGGGGCAGGAGAAGGAGAGAGGTTACTGTTAGGAAGAATTGATTGGTTTGTCACTAGAGGGGAAATCAAGAGGAAGCTGGGAGTGACCATGTAATGTGGTCTTGAGATATCCACTCTGCTGGGAAGATGACTGAAAATCCTCTGTGGAAGAGTTGCCTCTTGAGGCTAGAGATCAGAACAAGAGCCTTACCACCAGCTACAAAGGAAAGGCTGCTGAGATTATATATGGCCCGATACCCTTGGATCCTCCTCAGGGTTCTATCCTTAGCAGGAACCTCTTTCAGAGAGACTGCTGTGGCATTCATAGTACTCCAGTGCTCTTTGGCTAGAAAGGTGAACATTGTTTCTTGCATGATTACCCCTCACACTTGAGCTTGTTGCCCACTCTGATGATCACTGTCAAACAGGTAAATATGTAATGCTAAAAAATCAAAGTATTAGCAAAGGAGTTGCATTCTGGGTTTTTTAGTAGTGTTATTAGGGTATGGAGTAAGTCATCTGAGTGTGTGTGCTAAACTAAATTGGAAAATAGAAGAAACTATCTATCTTTAGTTATGTTTTCAGTCTGAAGGCCATGTAAGGACGGTTGTTAGTTTTCTACCTCTTGTACGGTGATTCTGGTCCATGAGTGTCCTGCAAAGACAAATGATACCGTGATCCTACCTCTTAACTATTATCCATTAAGAATTGTTTTTTATGGAAGCTTGAGTTGTCACAATGCATATGATACCATTTAAATATTAAGGGTTTTTTATTTCTGTCATAATTTCACTTTTATAGGTGTATAGTTTTTTGGTTAGGCTTCAGTTTCCACCAATTTGCAACATACTTGTCACCCATTCTGCCATCACTGTTTAGAATGAATGCAGCAGCTCTTTAAATTGATTCTATGTTTTAGTCTTTTGTGTAATACTGAATTTTTCAGGACAGTTTAGAGTGTATAAATGATTTTCCACATCTCTTTAAAATATACCGTAATGCAACACAAGTGATCCTATGATGGGGTATGGGTAAGGGTATAATGCTTAGAGAAGAAAAAAAGTCTGTCTGTATGATCCAGAAAACCAATGTAATGAATTTGGGAATCAGATGATCAAAATTGTTCAAGGAAACTTCTACGTTTTCCAAGAAACTCTAGTGGGACCCTTCAAGGAAATGCTCTATTCATGTCTTATTCATTTTGAAACCAGCCAGCCAGTTGTAGCAAAAAAGAACAAGCAGTCATCTTTGCTGTCATGAAAGATCTACCTAAAAAGCTCTTAATCCTGGATTTACTTCCAACGTGCATTCCTTTCTCAGTACTATGCCTTGAAAGTGTTTTGATTTTGAAACCATAATTTCCATTCAGAAGATTTTCAGTAGCATGCTTTGTAGTTCCTCTATACCTTA
Organism: Rhynochetos jubatus; assembly: GCA_027574665.1. Taxonomy (NCBI): domain Eukaryota; kingdom Metazoa; phylum Chordata; class Aves; order Eurypygiformes; family Rhynochetidae; genus Rhynochetos; species Rhynochetos jubatus. The sequence goes on from CM050653.1 coordinate 27,718,014, forward strand.
ACCCCTCTCTCATAAAACATATTTGTATCAAACTTTGCAAATAACCTTATGAATAGAAAATTTAGAATATTTAAACATTCACAAACAACCCTTTTCACTAGTTAACAGAAAAGGGAAACAAACTTACTCTATAAATATTTGAGCTCCAAGCATTTGGCAGTAAAATTGCTTTCCCAGTGAGCTCAAGCAAGTGTTTAGGTTATTTGACCTGTTGGCTGCCACCCTTTGCCCCATTCAGAAACAAAGCTCAGGGAGGGGAAGAAAAAACCCCTGAAGTTTTACCTTTTCAGCATAATCAAATGTAACAGGAAAACAGTATTGTGGTTGTTAAAGGTGAAGTAGTATTTCAAAGGCATAAGGGCAGGGAAGTTTCACAGTTTGGAATTGTGTGGATATTTTCTAACAAGGTGGGTCAACTATTAGCTGCTTTTTGTTAAATTTATGTGTATGTGAAGCATTTAGCAATATTTGAGTTGAAAAACTTGCATCCTGACTATTCAGGACTATATGAATATGAAAAATATAACAAGCGTAGTGATTGGCACAGTGTATTCCTTTTTTTTTTTTTAAATAAAATATTCACCAGGGAACCTTGTAGATGAACTTGATCATAAAATACTGACTTGGGTTATGTTTTGGGTGTGTGGGGTTTTTTCTGTTGTCGTTTCAGCTCTGTGTAGTTTGAAACAGATCTAATTTCAAGAACTCAGGACGGTTTCCAAGTCATAGGATGCATGCATGGCAAATTAAGTTAAATTAAATTAAAACCTTGCTCTTTGCCTGAGTATCAGCACAAGTACTTCACTATTTCATGTTGGCTAAGTAACAGTTTAGCTCATGGGAGTTCATGCAGTTTACAGTAGCTAAAAATAATAACACTTGGTAGTTTAGCAGAGTGGAAGATGGTAACAAAAAATAAAAACCAAAAAACAAAAATCAATAAACAGTCATTTTTATGAGCATGTTTCATTGGAGAATAAATTATCTCTTGTTTTACTTCTAAACTCATGAACAATACCGTCAGTATAACTTACAGTGTAGGTGGAATAATTATTTCTCTTTCAAGGGTACATTTTGTCCCTAATTAAACATCAATTTAAAATCCAAATTTTTTGCAGTTTCTTGAAGTTGATTATTATAGCTGTTCCAAGTTTCTTAGAATTTTTCTATTTAAAAAAAAAAAGTCAGATTCTGGTCTTCACCATGATCAGATGAACTTTTAATGAGTTTTATTCCAAGTTCTTGTTTCCCACTTAAGTTCTTTGAACCTATATAATGCCAATGAATGAATGTTTCTCTAACATCAAACCATCCTTTAAAAAAAGGATTCAACAATATAATAGTATTTAAATAGAGGAAACAAGTTTGGTTTAGTTTCTGTTGCATCTTGGAGAATAGTAAGTAGGGTTTATATTTCTGTGTCTTGTCTACCTCAAGGGGTTTGACTGAAAACACTGAAGAGGAGTAAGTTGGTTGGTTGCTTTTGGAAAAGTATACTGTGACACTATGCATTGTGACATTTATACAATTCCAGCTTTTTCAGAATTCTGCATGCATTTATGTTGGTGTGTGTATGTGTGCATATGCATAGACCTAGCTGATCTTTAAGGAGCAAGTTTTGGATAAATAAAGGTACGGCTCTTTATTTAGCAATGTTTTAAGTATTTCAGAAATGCAGGGAAACTTGCTATTATAGGAAGTTATATGTGTTGATATACCTTGTGATCCCTTTCCCAAGTTCCTCTGCTGTCCTACTTCTCCTTTTCAGTAAAATTTTAACTTTTCATTAGGCCATTTAAAACTCAGTCTAGCTTCCTTCCCCATTTTTCTCATCTCTTTTGGAATCACTGATTGAGCAATTTTGTATACATCTCCCTCATGCTGTAAGTTTCCCCCTTCCTAGCATAAGGAATGATTCAGTGTTGAAATTTTTGTCTAACCTCAGAATCTTCAGAAATATTTGGATAATCGTCATAGTCTATTAACATAATTATTTGGCAGTAGTTAAATCATTTAAAATATTTTTATTAAATTGAAAAGGAGAAATTAGGTATAAACATGTTGATGGCATTACAAAGATATTGCCTGTTAAAATTCATCTATTGATCTAAATACAAATAAAAACCCAAATGACCAAGTGGAATATGATTCAGTGATTTTGCCCTCCCCCCCTCTTTCCCTGCTGGATTCCAGTATGCCTCAGTATGCCTTTCTCGTTGTATATGGCAGTTAGGTATTACACAAATGGAAATGAAGTTTGCAAAATGCCTTTCATGTTTTTTTACTTGTCTCTAATCCAAAGAATAATGCAGAGTTCTTAAACTGGAATGCCTGGCTAAAATAGGTTTTTGTTGTTCTTGTGTGTGAGTCAGGGCTTTAATATAGTTACCTCTCATTGGTCACCTCAGTAATGTTTTCTTTTGGGTAGAATCTTGTTGCTTAATAATTAATATAATAAACGAGGAGACTGAAGCTTTTATATTGGTGAATTAGTTATTGTTTTCATGGGATATTTTAGTGGTATACTTTCAGGGGAAGGGACAAAGGAGGAAGAGATGTGTCCATACAAGTATGAATTTATCATTCTAACTTTTCTTAACCTGTCTGATGTTTAAGAGGAGGAATCATCACCTATAGTCAACTCTTAACTCTTTAGGCCATTTCTTTCTGTAAAATATCTAGCAGGCCTTTGAATGCTTTAGTAACATCTTAAGACTCATCAGGCTTTATCTTCCAATGCCACTGTTGTGTTTCTTTTGAATATGGAAGTTCTTCAAAAACATTATTGCTTCCCTGGTAAAACCTAGACTTGTGGTGTTAATCTTTGCGCCCATCCCCCAGTGTAGTTAATCCGGAATGCGGGCTAGGTCTAGCAATTAGAGCGAAGGGCTGGCAATAAAATGGTCTTATTTTAGGTTTAGGTAGGTTGGTATTCCATGCAGTCATTCTGATCTAAATGAAGTGGAAACAATGTAGGTGTATATCCCTGACGTGGGTGAAAAGGCAAGGCAGAATTACCAAACGCGTTGGAAGAAATGCTAATCTTTACAAGGTTGGGTGAGTTAGAACAATAGTAATTGTGATTTACATTAAGACTGAAGAGAGCAACCAGATGTGGTGTTCTCAGCATGTCCTATCCCATGCACATGCCTTAAGCATTGTGTCAGCTGAGACTGGGACCAGGAACCTTCGTGTTTTGAAATATCAGCAGTCCTCTTGAAGCTGCAGTACTCATTACTTAGTGTTTTCACAGTTCTCCTAAAATGTCTTAAATCTTAGTTTCTTAATACGGGCTTGCAGAAATAATCCTTCAGTTCCATAAAGTTCAGTTCATTCTTCAGTGATGCTGTAAACTTGTTTCAGTTCTGAAATATCACCAGTTTCACAGATAGTGCCTATGACCTCTCTTACTGTCTTTCTGACTTGTGGTGCAGCAACATTGGTTTTGTTTGTTGTAATTCAGAAATTTTTCTTCAAATACAGTTTTAAGTTACCTTTTTTACTTTTTTTAATGTGTTTTACACATGGGAAGTAAACTTACAGCTTCAAATGAAGGCTTCCATGGATATCCTGTTTTGTGGAAGTTGTAAATAAAGATGGGAATACAATTTTCATTAAGTATGGCATATCCAGGGTGCTGTACACCCCTGTCTTATCTGTGGTGTAAATTACAAGATTCCAATGAGATGTGAGGGGCTCATACATGAGCTAAACCTACAAAAGCAGAATTTCTGTTTGAATGTAACAAGTATGGGGTACTTCTAGGGTTTTGTGTTTTTTTTTTTTAGCTTTGCTTGAATATAAGGATTTGGGGTTACAAACCCAAAACTTATCTTTATATAACATGGGTTATATTATGAGCAGCAATTTGTAGGGTTTGAAGAAGATTGGCTTGCTATAATATTCTAGTTACTGCTTATGTTGTGTTATTTTTTAACCTTTTTTCTTTTTTCCATCTGAATATAAGTAGCACATTAATAATAACATCATCTAATTTCAGTACTTTGCTCAGAACGTCATATAGGCTGTATAATCTAATACTGCAAAAGAAAAAAAGAGGGACGCAAATAGCCTGCTCTCTGTATATTGATACTTGTATGTGTATTTTGAAAGGTTGTGACTTGACTCAATTTACCAGAGACTGAAAGCAACTGTCTGATCCTTGTCTCAAGGGAGATAGTATTTGAGTGGAAGAGAGTGCCAAAGCATATTTGAGAAAGTTCAAAATTTAGTATTAAATGAATGGATGTTTTATATTTGTGATTTCTGATTAAATCAAGGGCAGTATAAGTCTGCTATTAGTTTGGTTTTGTCCTTGCTATCTGGATCAATATCTGTGTGTGTTAAAATATACAGGCAAGCTCTTGCTTTCTAGTTTTTTGTTTTGTTTTTCAACAGTTTACTTCTCTTTGAGAAACTCACCTTGGCTTTTTAGATACTCAGTGTCTCTTTTGTTCATTGAGCTGTAGTTGAAAGGCTGTGAGCTTGTAGTGATACCTGGTACATGTACCTGCACTACAGGAAAATACTTATGAACCTGAAATGCCAATTTCTGCCTCATCCTGGAGTTGTTCCCCAGACTATGGAGCAGTCTTGTATTCCAAAAACACTCTTTGGAAAATGAATTTTCAAACAATTCCCTTTGCATTGATGTTTTTCTGGTTTCATGTGAGGGTGTGGTTCCAGCTATACTTGGGATACAGTAAAATACTTTAAGAAAAGAATAATTTAAATTGGAAAGTAAATTGTAATGGACTGTGAAAGCCCATGATTTTGAAAAAGGAGCAAATTTTCCCTGTTTTCTCTAGTTCTTTAGAAATCTACAAGCCACTTCAATGTTTAAAGAAAATCTAAAAGCAATACAATGTCTTCCACACAAATTTCAGGAAGGTGATGAGTACCTACTCTGCAAGAACAAGCAATTATTTAGAACATGGCTCCTCTAAAATGCAGAGCGAGTGAATGCACGCACAGGTGTCACACATGTGGCAGAGGCTCCGCTTTGGGGGGCGAGAGTCATGGGTTGACTGGCTGAGGGGCTCCAATGTTTCCTTCATATTTTTAAATAGGTGTTTTCACTCTTTATAATTTTTTTTTCATAAGCACATTATCTTCTGGCTTGTTCCCCAGACCCACACAAAGAGAGTCATGTAATAAATACACAGAATCCTAGCTTTAATAAAGACTTGCTTTTTCTTTCCTGGGAACATGCAGCAAAAACCTAGTTACTGATTTTTGTCCATTTTGCTTTCTGATCACCCACGCAGCTTGCTGGGCCTTTGGTGAAAGTGTTTCTGGTGGTGTAAAACAATGGAGGACGAAAACATGGGAAGTGCCAGGCTGACCAAAACCACAAGTGGGATATATAGCCCTGGGCACCCAAAGTGACTTAGCACATTAAATATTAGCACTCAATGAGTTAGTATTATATGGCCTGCAGCCTGTCACCTATGGCAGTACAGTGTTTCTAAATGCGATGCCCGGCCTCCCTCCTGAGCAGAACAGTGTCTGCAATGTGTGTGGGTAGTGCAGAAGTCTCTAGACTGTAGAGAGGAAGCAAGAGTAAGGAAAGCTGTGGAGGAACAGGGTTTCAGTGCATGAGAAGGAAATCCTGCAGGGAGGTGGACCCAGATCCTAGCTGTCCTGCTGCGCTAGGGTCCTGTTTCACTTGGAGAAGTATCGGCAGTGGTCCCTCGCTTAAAAACTTCACTGCCAAATTCTTGTTGTTTTCAGTGATACAGTTTAATTTCTTGTAGAATTATTGTGAAAGATTCAGCTAATACTAGTAGAATTGTTTAAAAAAAAAAAAAAGACACCAGAAAAACCCAACAGTAAAACCCACACACAGCAACCTGTTGGTTCTTTTTATTTTTTCTTTCAATGAATTTGTATATGTGCCTGTAGCAATGAGTTCTGTATGGTTCATACCCCAAACTCTCTCTGGATTTTAAATGTCCCCATTGCGCCTCTGATAGCCAGTAACACTCTTGTTCAGAAATACTGGTAGATACCCTCAATTTTCATAATAGTCTTGGGGTGAATAAGGACAGGAGTTGGGAGAACTGTCTTCCAGACCCTTCTTAATCTTTGGGGTTTAACTTTATAGCTCCTACATCCAGAAACAGTCCCCAGACTTTTGGGCTTGCAGATGAGGCTGGAAAAAGCCTGCTCTTTACTGTTCTGCTCGTGTAGGTCAGTGCCAAGAATAATAAAAGGTGTATCAAATTCTGTATCTAGTTAGAGTTAGCAAGAAGTAGGAAGCTCTGGGGCCCCCAACATAAGAAGGACATGGGCCTGTTGGAGCAAGTCCAGAGGAGGCCACAGAGGTACTCAGAGGGCTGGAGCACCTCTCCTTTGGGGACAGGCTGAGAGAGTTGGGTGTTCAACCTGGAGAAGAGAATGTTCTGGGCAGACCTTATAGCACTTTCCAATACCTGATGGGGCCTACAAGGAAGCTGGGGGGGGACTTTTTACAAGGGCATGTAGTGAAAGGACAAGGGGTAACGGGTTTAAATTGAAAGCAGAGAGATTTAGATTGGATATCAGGAAGAAATTCTTCCTGGAGAGGGTGGTGAGGCACTGGAACAGGTTGCCCAGGGAAGCTGTGGATGCCCCATCCCTGGCTGTCTTCAAGGCCAGGCTGGATGAGGCTTTGAGCAACCTGGTCTAGTGGAGGGTGTCCCTGCCAATGTCAGGGGTGTCAGAACTAGATGGTCTTTAAGGTCCCTTCCAACACAAACCATTCTGTGATTCTATGGCCCAGTGATTAAGGAAGACAGGTGGGAGATGTGAATCCTGGCTTTTGGTCTCTGAGTTTATTTGCATAATTCTTTTAATCTTGTGGTTTTCTAGACTGTCCACTGAGTGAAAACTAGAAATGGATGCCAAAGCCTAGATGGGAGTAGCCAGATATGGTGTTTTGTAATTTTTCAGGCCTCTGATTCCCTCTTTAGTATTGTGCGTTGTCATCATCCTTTGTGAAATCAAATTTACAAAGCCTTAGTTTTCTTTTTTTTTAAATGTATTGAGACTATTACTGCTCCTTATCAGATTCTGCAGTTTATTCTTTGTGTATAATGCCTTAACTTTGACACTGTAGAAAGAGTAAAGCAATAATTTGTGGCTAAAGTTTTTCTTACCTGGAGAATTCAGTACTATATATTTTCTTTTTCCCTGCCCCGCCCCCCCCCCCAGACACCTAGCTGTTGGGCTGAAGAAGGAGCAGAAAAGAGATCACATCAGCGCTCAGCATCCTGGGGAAGTGCTGATCAACTGAAAGAGGTGAGAAGTTTTGCACAATGGAGACTTTCAAGTTTCGTTATGCCAAAGACATTTTTAAATCCCTATCTGGAGTCTAGGTTACTGCATCCTTTCTTTCCCCTCTGTTGCTTTTGAAACAGTTTTGCCTCCAATATGTAAGAGCTGTTTAAAGAGTGGTAGTTGTTTTATGCCTAATTTCTTTGTTCAGGGTTACCTTAGCTAGCTTCCTGTTCTTTAACACTGCACTCCTTAAAGGAACAACATGTAAGTTAGTATGTTAGCATATTGTTTTTTAGAAATTCTGTTCAAGTTTTAGGGTGGAGAGGGAGGACATCATTTTCACAAATGAAAAAGGAGGGCAACTGTTGATACAGTAATGGTATGGTTACTTGAAATGCTCTTTAATCCTACGTGTTTTGCTGTAGACTGCAATTGCGACTAGAAAGAATCCACCAAAAGTGAAGTAGATATGCATCATGAGAAAGTAAATACAGTAAGATGGTCTCCAGCTCGGCCGAAATGGTAGCATTTCAGCTTTTGTCCCAGTAAACTCCATTCTATCCAGAATCCATGTAACTCTAGCTCAGTCCAGTACCTAATAACTGGCCTGCAGTGAACCTTGTGCCCCTGTCAGGAAGGGTGCAGCCTCTCTAAGGGTTACAGCATTCTTTGAAGAAATCAATCTTGCAGCATGTTCTCATGGTGGCGGGACTTTTCTTTGATACTCTGGGCTTTCAGTATCTTCTCTCCTGGCTCTCTTTGAATAAGACATTCGAAAATGAGAAGAAATGTATGGATTGTCTGAGGAAATGATGTTACTGGCAATATATAGTCCTTTTCCAGACAGCCATTGATAGGAAGAATAGTTGTCAAAAAGAGTGATGTAAATTTAATTACTTGAATTTTAAAACCAGATTTTATAATCTTGCATTCCGGTGTGGCAGTAGCCTCATTTTTAAAGATGAGGTCTAGGGCCAAAGAGAGGTCTTCCCAAAGAAGGTTGTCTATTCCTGTCTCATTGAGTACCTGTTATGAAACCCATCATAGACAATTTATTAGTACATGTCCCTTCAGTTGCCTGGGTGACTTCATCTGTTGCTGTGAGCAAGCACACGGAATCACAGATTAAAAGCCCAGAAATTAGTGCAGAAGGAGTTCTGTGTATGAAAAGTTTTGGCATAAACATCACCTACTAGCACAAAGGAATTGTAGCAGGTGCAGGAATAGCATCTGTACTTTCAGGATAATGCTTGCTTGCTTTTACTGTGAGACCGTCCTTCATCTTCTGGCAGTTCCTTACCAAGTTCTGCAACAAGCAGCTTGTCTTCACCACAGAGCTGTGACTGTCAGTGCTAGTGAAACCTTTAGCCTGTAAACTAGTCTCTGCCATTCAATAACAGCAATCCATTGCACTGAGTTGCCATCCTCTTTACGGACTGACCACAGGAGCAAGACAAGAAACGTGGCTGATGGGTTTCGTGGTTCCTTTCTGATAGAACAGAGTTATAGGAGAAATGGGTTATGTGGAAAGGAATTGCTTCTATCCAAATTTTGCAGTGGTGGTTCACCCCAGAAGCTCCCCTTGTCTTTTTCAGCTTATAGTTCTTTCACTTCCTCTGTTTTCCTTCTTCCAGCTTCTCAAACCAGTTTTTTGCCTTTTCTAGTTCCCCAGGTTCATAGTCTCACTGTCATTCTGCCTGCATTATCCAGCTAATTCTGTCTTCTTTTACTTGAGCTCTTGCTCACATGCCTTCCAGCTCCTTGGTTGTTCTGTCTCTCCATCATTTGACTTCTATTTTATCCCTTTCTTTTTCCCAGTCCCTCACCTGTAGGTCCTGGTTCTATCTTCTCTATTTGGCTACTTAATGCCTCTGTGGTGGGTGTTATGAGTTTGTTCAAGATCAGCAGTATCTGTGCACTCAGTTTCTTTGTGCCACAGTAATCTGTGGTTTCTGGAAGGGAGTTCTCTGGGCAGGTCTGTTCAAACTGTAAAGCACAGTGAAGACAGAATTGGTAGTAAATGTAGCTGCCAGTTCCAAACATCTCACTTGAACACGTGCAAACTGAAACTTTTGCTGAAGCTTCACCAAATGTAAAGGCTTTTCCAAGGGAATAGAGGGGCACATTCCCAGCATAAGAGACCCCCCCAGACAAATGTTTGGCTTTTTCTTCCAAAGCAGTGGACATCAGAGCTTCCCAGGTAAAAAGCTACAATAATGTATTATAACACATAAAAGGTAAAATGATTTCCACCTCTCTTTCAATTTAATATCTCATCCATAAAACAGCTCTAATACTTGTACTGAAATCTCTGGTGGGAAGGGAATAGGAAAGCTGAATGCTGCATGGTACACTTCAGAGAAAATTTGACAAACTATAGGCAGCTGAAAGCAAGAGCTTAAGTGATGGAAATAAAAGTATCACCTCTCCTGGGCAGCTGCATTTGTTATGAGTAACATGGGTAACAGTAGTTCTGCTCTGCAGTTTGAACTGGTTCCCATAGCATTTGAAAGTAAACAAGTAGATAGCTGTTTACAGTTTCCTTAGCTTGTCTTAGCGACTTGGATTCATGTTTTCTTCCAAAAATTAATGGAATGACTTCTAGCATGTATTTTTTATTATGTTGATACTGTAAACTTAACCAGCTGCTTGTATGCATAGTTTTAGTTGGTTTTGATAAAAGCACATTCAATCTTCTTTTGAGTTTAAAAAACACTGGTTTTTCCTTGGTTAGTTTGAGAGCTATTACAATTAAATGCGTTGATTTAACAGAACTAGGAATCTTTCTAAAAGATTCACCAAAAAAAAACCCAAACCACCAAAACAAAAATCTAAAAATTAGTGTGATAGACTTAAGATCCCAAGTAAGCGAATTAATTCTGTATTACCATATTAAAGAAAAATAATAAAATTCACTTTGGGAAATTGAAAATCTTTTTGCCCTTGAATTGAAATAGGTGAGTGTCAGGATTGAATCTGTCTAGCAGTGAAACAGGCAATGCTTGCTTTCTTGAGGTGGTGCTAAAAGTGTTACAAGTCTCTAGCTCCCAGTATAAACTTTGTAATGATAGTGTATCTTTTTATCACCTCCTAACAAGAATGACTTTTTTTGTCATTCTGAAGGGCTCTACTAGTTTTTATGAAGTCTTGAATGTAACTTCTTGTAAGATAATGTCAGACTGCTTTAATATTATTTTAACAGAGTCTTTGTACTGGACACAAACCAAGTAATGGTTTGAACCACTGGTATTTTCTCCCTTTCAACCTGAATAGGTAGTTTGAAATTCTGTAGGAGTTGAATAGGGCCAATTTTAGTTACAGTTTACCCCAAACTGGAATTTACCCAGAACTGGAAAATCCCAGGATTTAAACCAGACAGTTCTCAATTTGTGTAGCTTTTTAAATACTTATTTCAGACAGCTGATTTTTTGCTTCCCTTGAGCACCTCTGTATGCTGTATCTGTTACCCTGACACCAGAAACCCCCTATTGAAAGGTCCCTTTTGCTCTGTGTACTTGAAAAGGACTTTGGAATAAAAGAGAATCGAATATGAGAGCTTTCACTTCTTACGTGCTTTCATATATCAATTGAAAAGACTGTATCCAGAGGTTTAGGGTGAATTTCTCATGCTTGTTTTACTCTTTGACCTGCTGGCTAACTTGTTTATTAACAAATGATTCATGAATGAGCTAAAGCATACTCTGATTAATGAGGAGCTTGTGGCTTGTTCAGCAATAGGAAGTTACTATGTTGTGTAGCCTGATTTGTGGAAATACAGCCTATTAGCTGGTAAATATTAACGAGCATTTGGATAGGAATGGTGAGATAGGATATGTTCCTTCATATTAGTAGTCTGCATCTAGGTCTTCTTCAAATGAAGACTGTCAGGATACTCAGATGGTTCCAGTGTTGTAAAGAACTGACCTAATTTGCTCATTTCTCCTGTTTGCACCATTAGTTATATTAGACTGCGTGCATATTACAAGTGGTATAGACAAGATTCATATTTAAGTGTACTTCAAGCTCTAGAAATATTCATCAAGCAAGAAATATTCAAAGTTTCTTCCAGCTGGTGCTGGAGTGGTACCTTTCATCAAGGGATTGTTCTCACAGTTCTCTAAAAACGTAGCTTGTCTGTGTTAGAAACTCAGTTGTATTGAGGCTTGTTCTGTCTTGATGTATTCTACACACAGACCCTTTTGGAAGTCTGAACTGTTCGTCTGTTGTTGAAAGACCCAGGTATTCAGCAGTTACTGATGAACAGTTCTCTGAATATGGATAATGAGCTGTGGCAAGACTTGATAGAAAGCCTTAAAGGTGCATCCTTCTTTTGTGAGCGATACCAGAAACATCACAAAGAAAAGTCCACACCCTGGAGCAAATCTCCATCCAAACATCTTCACCAAGCACTGTCATCCATGACACTGTGAAGAGTGATGTGAAGTGATTCTCTACCACAGAGATGCTTCACAAGAGCACTAGTGATAAATGTAACTACTTGGAGTTAACTGCAGAGTGTGTGTACTTGTAAGCTGTCACTCAGAAAGTGAAGTTACTTTCCGGCTGATGAAGTTCTTTGAAATATGAATTCCATGTGCATTCACTTCTTACTTGCCCTTTAGGTGTTTTAAAATTGAATCTCTAGCTGAGATAAAAATGAAATGGGGCCATGCATGCTTTGCCTTATATGCCAGCATGCTGAGCCTGAGGAAGAGTGGGACGTGAGCCCAAAGGAAAGATTTATCCAGTCTTAAGGAAGCGTCTGTACCTGTTGTGTGAATTTGCATATAGTCTAAGCTCCTGAGACAATGCTTATAGGGGTAAATACTCTTTTGTATAGAAATTATCCAGGGGGAATAAGTAAGTGGAGGAATCCCCAAATGAAATTCTTCAGTTTCTTGTTAAGGAGCAGGTTAAATGGATAATAGCTTTAGTTGCATTTGACCTTTAAAATATGTAACTTTTGATTAGACATCTTTGCAGAAGACAGCAGAAAAGATAATTCTGTCTGCCTGAAGGAATCTGTTATAATTTAGGCTGCAGGGAAAAGCTATTAAATGTATTAAATAAGTTCTCCAAGATGAGCAATGCATATTGATTGCCAGTTTTTTGTGAAGACTCTTCGCTTTTATAACAAATGATCATTGGAAAACTTTGGTTTGGTTTAAGATCAAATAAATTGAACTGTAGGCTTCATAGTCCCCACTTTAAAACAGGTATAGGCCAAAAATTGCTACGAATTTTCATCCTGACTACTTTTTGTTTGCATCAGTTATTACAGTGCTTGTTTGTAAATGAAGTTTAGTAATTAAACTAAGCCTGCTGTCATATTCAGGTTGGTGAACAGACCAGAGACTTTGGAGAAAATATCTAATAAGCAGAAAGAAGTTTTAATGCTCATGCTTCAGGGGAAGGCAATCCCGTATACTTGTAAAATCCTCCAGAGGACTTACAATGTCTGTGATTCACTTTATATGGGAAGATTTGAGCAGTTATGCATTAGATAACTCATTATCACTTCACCTGAACTTCTTTCCAGCAGATTGCCAAACTGAGGCAGCAGCTTCAGCGCAGTAAGCAGAGTAGTCGTCACAGTAAAGAGAAAGAACGTCAGTCACCTCTCCATGGCAACCATATAGCAATCAGTCAGACTCAGGTAAGTACATAGTTGCTTATATTAACAGCCTCCTACCCTATCAGGCTTGGGTGAATAGCCTGCTGTTTCTTCCTGTCTTTCCACCGTTTCTTTTCTTATGCAGTACACTGAAATGCTTAACAACCTGATACCAATGCATCTTCCCTGAAACTTATCTGACAGTTGACATATAATAAAATAAAGAAGGGTTGCAGCAGGATAACAACTAAAATATATTGAGATGCTGTAAAAAGCATGGCCAGATAAGACTGCTTTTCCAGGAATACGTACTTGCTTCTGAGACTGATTTTTGTGGTATGCTTTCAAAAACCTCTGCTTTTCTGTAAGGTATTTGCTTATCAGTTTTGCAACCCAATTTCTTCTGAACTGGTTAAAAAGAAAAAAAAGAAAATAAAGAAAAAGAAAGTACCATGGGTAAGTAGTCTGAATTGGCAGCCCAACAATTGATCACTCTTTGGGCAGCAAGCAGAACACTAACTGGCTTGTTACAGACAGACTTGTAATTCACCTTACCATGTATTCATCAGTAAAAGTCAACAATACTGCATCACCAGAGATTTAAGGGAAAATCTCATTTCCTTGTCCCATTTTAAGAATCTGATACTTTGCTTACTGGTCAGTTCTGGGCCAGAGAGGCAATTTCCACATGGCATCAAGGAAAACAATATTGTGGTGTTTACTTTCTAAAAAGAAAGTGATAATTCACCTTGAATTTAAACTCAACTGAAATCAAGATAATGATTACCACAGTACCACATGACTGGTGATTAGAGGAACTGTCACACTACAGGATAAAAGTCTGTCTTCATGATTTTGTCTGGGTACATCCCTGCTGGTTGTTATGGAAGTCGAGAATCACTGTCAGTACAGGATCCTGTCTTCTAGCATGAGAGCTTGTGGTTGCAGTGGCTGTTCCCGTACTGTTACAGTATAGTTTGAAAGCTTCCATCATATTCAGTGAAAAAATTGCTATCATCATCAGCCTGTCCTTGTTCCAGACACTGTGACTTACTGTGAAATCTCAAATTGGACATAATCTTTAGGATGCAAAATCTTATGTCTAGATTATGTTGATGACCATTCTTATGTTCTATACCAATGGACATTGTGATAATAAGACTTCTCAATCAGTCTATGGATTTGGTATCTTCCTCTCTGAGAGGTTAAGCTCAGGCTCCTAGTGTGACATCTTCTGTTTTCTGTTGTCTTATTATTACCAATTTTTCAAACTGATGTGTGAGTTTAGGCAAATTGTAATATATCTTATTTTAACACTAGTCTGGCTAAGACAATTTTTGTTTTCAGGTCATTTTCGTGTTTCATAGTTATAAAAATTTGCCTGTGCTCTATCTGTATTTCTCCTATTATAAAGATGCTGTCACAAATGAAGAATAACTTTGGACAGATTACCTGGCGAAATAAGCTGACCATGAGCCAGATTCTTAGCAGGGTTCAATGGAGGATGGCTCACGCAGTGTCTGTTCTAGCCATTACAGACTGCCAGTGAAACTGAAACCCAATTACAAGTTCTGAAGCAAGGTTCAGTCAATCACTTCGTGAACCTTAAGCCACTTGTAGAAAACAGTTAATCTTGTCTCATTTGACAGCGCAGACGTTTGAGTTCTGATTAAATTTCACCTGCAGTGGATCCTTAACTTGGACCCCATGTTATTAACAGGCCACTAGCTGAGCTCCTGAATTGTTGGTTCTGTCACTGTATTTTCTCACTGCCTTTTTAAATAGCTAGTCCTTTAGAAAGAAGAGGTTGAGCTGTGATACCTGATCCTTTATGTTCTTCCTTTTTGGATAAAATCTCGTGGTTAAAACCTAATCAGGTGATGAAAACATACAGGAAATTGATATTCCTCCTGTAAGTTTTATGCCTCTAACATAGGAGGTGGAAAGCAAAACCCTTTTCTGTACAAAGTAAGCTGTTACAGGTACCTGTGCCACTCTTCATAGTCCCACTAAACAGTCTTTGACACAGGCTGAAAGCCACCTAGGACATACACTTTGAAGAAACATTCTTTAGTGCTTGGAGGTCACTTTGTCATGGCCTACACAACATTTTGTTTTCTCAAGAAGGTGTTCTCTGATGAGGCCGGTGAAGTTTTCCATTCTGGCACCACTGTGGGAAGCCATCCTGCAGGCAGTGTGTTTTGTCAGAGAATGCCTCCACACAAGTGACATGCACCTTTGGAGCTGCACGTTGTGCGAGACTCATTTGGCAAGAACTCAAAAAAGAAATTTTACATTTTGTCTTAAGCATCCTGTGATTCAGTGTACAAGAGGCAAAGATAGATTGGGAAGTGAATGCTGTCCATGGCTGTCAGCATAGGTGCATCTGGGTTATGTAGCTGGTGCCAAGTTAAAGCTTTTGAGGTTGACTGTGTAAGTTGTACGTACACTCTTGTGAACGATTCCTGTTGGTAACGGAGCTCCACTTCAACAGGTTTTTCTGAAAACCGTACCATCCTTGTATTTATTTACATACTTGATTCTTAAACTCAGAATGATTTAAGACCTTTGACATAAAGTTCTGAAAAGCTGTGTGATAATGAAATTAAAGGGTCAGAATGAATGTTGTTTTTCATTCATTAAAGCCAACCAAAAGAGAATAAAAGTGCATTAAGTGGAATATTTCAGTTAAGTGGTTAAGCTTTAGGAATGTTACAGAATGCCTTTTGGATCCCAGTTAAGCCATCAGCACCCTGCGTGCTCTGCATGCCCCTACTGTGTATTCTGTAGTCTGTATGTATACCTGCCTACATGATAAGTGAAGTAGTAGAATGCTTTTATTATAGAACACTTAAGTAGAGGAGATTTTGGTGGCTTTTGATTTATGCAAGCATTTATTTTTATTTAAAGATGGTCTTCTAGATGGCAGAATTAATGCACAGGCTTCTTACTTTTTAGTTCTTTTAGTATGGGTCTCAGACTCCTGTCTTCATTCCATTTTCCAGCTTCAAATGATGTTGCTCTTTACCCTCTAGGCTTCTATTTCCAGATCAGTCCCTATGCCACTGTCAAACATTTCAGTGCCAAAATCAACTGTTTCACGTGTGCCGTGTAACGTAGAAGGAATAAGCCCCGAACTGGAAAAAGTATTCATTAAGGAAAACAGTGGAAAAGAAGAAGTATCCAAGGTAAGCTTATATTAACATCTTTATGGTTGTTTTTTCTTCTCTATAAACATATGGGAAACCTTCCTTGTGGCTGAAATTACAAATAATTTTCTTCAAAGAACTGTTTGTTAGAAAATTTTGTTTCTTTGTTTTAGGGTGGTTGGTTTTGTCTTTGTTCTGGTTTTTAAAAGCCTTCTGGCCAAAGATACTTTGTTTAGAATCCTCTTTCTGTAGAAAACTTGAAAGTTTTGTGCAAAATGCCAGCACTTGAAAGTTTAGATACAGCAGGCTACAGTAGCAAGAAATTAGACAACAGGAGATTAATGTATTTGATTAGATTTGAATTCTTAGGCAAGGCTTAAACTCTTTGTGCTATCCTCTGCTTTTTGGTTTTAATGCTTTTATTCTGTAAACTGAATATGGACCATTTTACTTCCATGAAACCACTATGATCTGTCATGGGAGATCTTTGTATGGGAAATACTGACAAAAGAGGTATCTTTGCCTATGGTGAGAGAACTGGAGCATTGGAATCCTCATTGAGGAGCACTAGAGTGCTGAGATGACACTTGAAATGTGAAATACTTGGTTTACAGCCACTATTTCCTAAATACTCAATGAAAACTCTGTTGTGAAATAAACTACTGTTTTTTCTAATCTGCTCTAAGATGTAGGTGCTTTTCTCGTGAATAGTCATGTAATTGCAATTCAGTGTACAAGTCAGAGCTTTAAAGCTTGAATCCGAGGTTTAAGATTCCAAAACCTGATATTTGTAGTTCTTCATATTGACAGTAAACTTAAAGTTTTGGAATAGTCTTGGCTTCTCCAAAGACTTAGTCATTTGGACAAAGCAGTCTTAAGAATGAAATACTGTAGTAGTGGAAGTTTTATGTTGTTTGCTTTCCTAAGGCTGTCTCATCCCTTTATAAAGGGTGTGTATTGTAATAGGGGAATAAGTTAAAAACAAACACACAAACCAAAACAGAAAGTCCAAATCATTCAACCCTGTTGCACCATCTCCAGAGAGAATAAAAAGGTACGTATTACAGTGCCACCACTGATGTTGCTGTGGCTAGGGTTGTAATCTCCTATGGTCAGAGAACATTTCATTTACTTATCAGACAAATCATCTTCATAAATGTTGTCTTTGGGCTTTAACAGCTTATTGGGGTGCAGACTCAGTCTCCTAAGTTACTGAATGTACTGGCGCTGATCCAGAAAAACAGTTAAGCACATGCTTAAGTGTATTGTTGGACCAGGGCCAGAGGTGCTCAGCAGTTTACACAACCAAGGCAATAGTGAACCCTTCCTCCAAGCATCTAACTGTAGAGAATCTTCAGACACAAAAGAAAGCCATAAATTAGATGTTGCCCTTGAAGTTAAGCCCATCTTCATGGGCAGAGGGTTGTTTCCTGCTATGTAACTCAATTTCTATGAAGTCTGGTCTGTTGGGTCCTAAAGTAGGCCTCCTAGCACTGTCTTTGAGCTTACTAGAACTCATACCTTACTTATGGAAGATCATAACGAGTAAGTTACTCAATCTTACTGCTCATGAACTTTTTCCTGATACTACAGTTTAGCTTCTTTTTAGCCTGGGGGTGTTGGGACAGCTAGGTTAAAGGTTAGGAATTACTGAACAAAAGGTAAGCCATAGGAAACCAAACTTCATTAGTTCCCCTGCAAGTGAATCAATTTGATTTCAATTTTCTGCCATTGTTTCTTGCTGTAACATTCTGTATTTTTAGAAAGTATTTTAAAATAGCAGTCAAAGGTACTTGGTTGCTTTGGGTGATATGTGAAGGATAAATTATTCTATAGACTCTCTTGTAAGATTGGTGTGCATCTAGATTTTCAGCTGTTTTAACCTCTTTGCATGTTTACTTCAGTTTTAACAGTGCATGTTCAAACTTTAATTTTCATATGAATCAATTATCCAGCTGCATAAAACACTTTGCACCCTATTGTGAATCTATTCATTTGCTAGGAAAGATTTGGGGGATAACATACAACCTGCTGCAAACACCAAGGAGGAACATTACATTTATTTTAGGTGCAGCTCACTACCTAATTCTTTAATTTAGGGGTGGTTTTTCAAATTTAGCTACTGCCTTAGTAGCTTTGATTTCTTCCATTTAATTTCTGATGTATTTCTCTTGTGTTGACTTAGTTCTGATAGTTTTTTGAATTATGTTCTTCTATTTTTTTTAATAATTCCATAATGATAATAGAAATTGTACTTATAGAAGTACAGTTATTTATAAAAGTAAACATAATTATTGTATATGAGTCTTGTTATTTTATATTTCAGAAAGATAGTTGATGATACAGTAATGTCATTACCTTTTAATAATCTAATTGACCACAAAATTTAGAGGGATTTCATTGGAAGTGGTCAGAACATTCCAAATATTTTTCTTTTCAGTTTAGCCATGTATGTGTATATTTTTTTCAGATAATTCATCTTACTTAGCTGTCTGAAAGCGTTTTTTTTTCTTTCATAAAACTGTTAAACTTGGCTTTTATGAGTCACTTCTTAATCACCTCTTTCTCCTCACATTTATTAATAAACTTGAATTCATTTTCTAATGCATTTATTCAAAGATCCTGGATATATTTTCCTCTGATATAACTTGATGAGTGGCTTTCCAGGACGTTGTGACAGGGTGTCTCTGTTCTCACCATAACTTGTGAGAGGGAATCAGCTTTTTGTGAAGTTGTGACAGGCTTTTGTTCTTTGTCCTGTTGTGACTTGACAACACAAACGTCGGTCATTTTGGTACAATAAGATGTTGGACTTATTGTAGGAGTGGGGGGTTAGAGGTGTTGCATCTTACAGAATACACTGTGAAAATAATGCAAAGTGCCCTATAGCAGGACATGGACATGTTCATAGGTGTCTATTAGGAAAAAATATGAGAACTAGCTTTTTGGTACACAGACGTAATTAGAAATGAAGCAATTTTGACAGACTATCAGTACAAGTAAAATTATTAATATTTCTTGTTTGATTTCTAATGCTTCTGGAAATAGATAGCAAGATGGTTTAATGTACCTATTGGAAAGCTTAATCCTGTGGTAAAAGCACTTTTACTTTAATCTTTGTATCCTTTATCTAAAAGGTCTTGGAATAAAGCAAGTGTACCTTCCCAGGATACACTGGCTTTTTTTGCACTTGCACCTTATCTAATGCATTGATGACTTCACTGATGCTAGAAGGAGGAAGCACTTTCCTATTCCTGCCTTTGTGCTCCTGTCTAGGGAAGAGTTTTTAAATGGAAGTTATTGAATGCTTTGTGTTCAAGAAGTTGCCTCCAAATAGATGCAAGACTTGTGAAGAACAGATTATTTTTTAAGGTTCCCATTGGTGTATTATATCACAGTAGCATTCCTGATGCTACTGCGTAGGGTGTTCTTGGGTTTTTTTCCAGCGTAAAAGTCAATACTGAAAGCAATGTGGTGAATTTTAACAGTGTATTGAGAAATACATGCTGTTGTCAAATTGAGCGTTTCCGTACCTTTGCAGGGAGATGAGGGTAGTGAGTAATTGTGTCCAAGAACACACTGTCCCGTAGGGGTTGGCAGGTGTCCAGTCGGAATGCATTTGGTATAAGGTTAGTACATGACTAGACACTCTTGCAAAAAGCCAAAACCCAACCAGCATATAGAATGCAGTAAGTCCTACTGGTTTTGCATGCGTTGAGCATTATGAAAATTAATAGCAGCTGTACCGAATTAGTTACCCTATTTCTTATGTTGTAAGGACTTCCGTTTTTAGAAGAGTTCAGGCATGACCCATGGGAAGCAACTTCTAAAGTACTTTTTTATGTTGATCAGGTTTAATACATAATTTTTTTTAAGAAGTGGAATACTTTAGTTGATATTTTCATGAAGTTTTTTGCACTTGTGAAAACCTGTATTCAATATTAAGGGAAAGATAAATACAGAAGTACAGTAATCTGAAATATTTGCTGGTGTTTTCTATGCCTTAAAAGTTATTTTACTTGGAAAGAGTGGCAAATATTTAGCTTTTCTTACTTGTGTGTATATTTAGAGGCATACCTAAAAATATGGATAAGTTCTTGTACCTCAAGTTTTCATTCACTGGAGGTTGAAATATGTGATTTGGAATATACTTCCTGACAACACAATACTGTTGTTCCTCCAGGTGTGGAAGAACATCTGTGTTTTTCCTGAAGTCTTTAATTATGTGAATGCTTAGTGGTTTTTTTCCCCCTCCCTGGAATCCTTACTTTACCTGTTACATAGAGCATAGAATATGCACTTAATGAACAGCTGTTCGGCAGTTTTGTTTTCTCCTCATTAGATATGTGTCCTAATGCTCACTATTAAACCTTGCTTTGAAGTCAGAAATCTGAATTTCTTCCTGATTTTTGCTTCGGTATAATAGGAGAGTGCCTGAAACTTTGTTCTCTTTTTATCACACCTGTGTGAGAAGAAAGATGGTATTATCTACACTTTATGGATGGAAAAACACAAATCCATCTGGCTTTTATAATGTGTTTCTTCAGGTATCTCAGGATTCTGAATGCCATTTTAGGAGTTTGAAGTGCAGCCTTCAGCCTCCTTTGGCTTTTGTGAATGTTGAAGGCTTTTGCAAATGAATCCTATATAGACTGGGCATCCCGAAAAGATGCCATGAGAGATGTTGATTCAGATGAGTTCCTGGCATCTCACAGAACTTTCATGGGATAGATAGAAATAAAATGCTGTTCTGCAGAGCAGTTATTTTTTTGATTGCCATAATTATGGGATTGTTTGTTTTCTTTCTACAGCTTCAGTCTTGTTTTCTACCTCTTTTCTGTGTAACAAATGATATAATGCTTCAGGTCTGTGTTGTGCATTGAATGAGTCATGGCCTGTTGGGGGTGATGGGAACAGCAGCACGTAGTCGTGTTGTAACACATGTGATGTGAACTGAGCTGCTGGAACAGGCCACACAGCTGTGTCCAAACTTTTGAGCATTTGATGTACCAACTGTAATCTTCTCTTTATAATGTGTTTCTTTGCTTTTAATGGAAATGTGAAATGGTATTAACTGGTGGAAGGCTTAAAAGAAGGAAAGGATCTTCCCACTCTGCTATGTCTGCCTCTGTATAATATGTGGTGGTTTTCTGGATAGACTGTTGAAAAGGGGAGAATGTGACACTTGGCCAATAGGTTCCATGCCCTCATTGCTAGCAGAAGAGTGTTGGGTTGAATTTTAGGCTCAGGAACAGGCTGTTTACAATTTTGAAATATATGGAGAAGAGGAAAGCAATAAAATAAAAGTGTTCATTTGAAGTGAGAAAGAAGATGACTTTCTTTTGGTAGCTAGAACTTTTAAGCTGTTATCTATGGCTTGAATACAATCCCCACTGAAGTGAGGACAAAAATGCTATTTAAATCTTGCAGGCATTTTTTTCCCCTTCACTTTCAAGCAAAACTGTAATTCTTATATGATTTCTTACACTTCAAGCAGTGCTGTCTTTATGGTAAAACTAATTTTCCACTAGGAAGAACAAGTATGTAGAACATGACAATCTAGTGCTGTGAACATGTCTACACAGTATATTGCAGAATGGGATGCAAGATGGCTCTGGCCAGTGCCAACTGGGCTGATATGAGCAGGCAGTGCTCCTTTGGTTCAAGACAACGCTTGTGGACCTTATATAAGCCTATGCATCATCTGCTTTGTTGCCATTTTGTCAGAGGACACCTATAGAAGTGAAGGGTGGAATGTAGAGGTATGCTAGAGAATTACGACTTACTGGCAAAACCTGTACGGTTTCATTTGCATTTGTAATTCAGTTGTTATGGCAATAGTATGCCATTGTGTTTACATTTTCTACCTTCCCTTTTATCCAAGTGATCTCTGCCAGAGTACTTGGTTTGCCTTTAGAATAATTGTGGCCTTTACTGAAAACTGTATTACTAAGCATAATTACAGATCTATTTGTTGGGGAGGTTTGCTTTTTTTAAAGTATCAAAAAACCTCTCAAAAAGCATACTAGCATGTGTTGAAGTGCGTTCTGGTGTTAACTTTGCATTAAGAGGATATAGTTGGCTGGAAACGTCTGCTCTTTGTCCCAGCATTCAGCGTAATGAATGTGTGTTGTGTACATTGTACATTGCATCATTTCCTTGTATGAAGTTGTTCTTTCAAAAAAGGCTTGTTTGCTGTTCTTGAGGCCTTGCCTCATTGCTTCAGTTACGAGTGCTACCTTGCTTAGGAGTTTGATCTTCTCCCTCTAACCTGGATGGCTTCTTTCTCTTGCAGCCTCTGGATATCCCTGATGGTCGAAGGGCCCCGTTACCTGCTCACTATCGTAGTAGTAGTACACGAAGCATTGACACTCAGACTCCGTCTGTCCAGGAGCGCAGCAGCAGCTGCAGCAGTCATTCACCATGTGTCTCTCCCTTTTGCCCTCCTGAATCTCAGGATGGGAGTCCTTGCTCAGCAGAAGATTTACTCTATGACCGTGATAAAGGTGAGAGTAGAATGGCCCGCCTTTACGTATGGGAGGCATGTGATGTCCTGCTTTTACAACTCCTTCATTTTACTCATTACATCAGTTTTTGTTTTGGTTTGATTGTTGTGGAGGGATTAAGGATTTATCTTAAAACTGGTTTTGTTTGTTTACATATTTTTTTCCCTCTTGTTTGTGAAACTTCACAAACATCTTCCATAAATATGTCAGAGGAGCACAGCAAACAGTCTTAACTATTTATGAAGATTCTAATGTGAAGAAATCAGATTGTAACGTGCTTATGTTAAAAAAGGTTTCAAGAACGTTTGTGGTAGACTCTGTATTCATCATGGGTGAGTGACTTGCTGATCAAAACGGTGATGAAGTTTTGGACTGCTTTTAAAAAGTACTCTGCTTCTGAACTCTTACATTCCACTTGAAGCTGTTTGGTGAGGAGCTCAGCTATAAGTTTTTGAAGAATCTGACAGAGTAATTATTTGTGTATGTTGCACAAGAACCCAAAATTTCTGAATAATTTGTGTTTATATGTCAATATCCTGCCTTTTTTTTTTTTCAAAGTCTGTAAAACATCGTTTGGTTTTGTAGAGGGAGTAAGCTGGAGTTTCAGTAATTAAGAGTTACTGACAGAACATGTAGGATGAAAATACAGGCACCAGCGTAAAAGATGTCTGATTTTTTGACAACTGCTTACTAATTAAATAATTCTTGGGCCTCTGGTCAGCTAGACTTAAGTCTTTTATCAGCTGAAAACATGGACTTCAGTTATGAGGCCTGCAGGTTTTGGGTAAAACATGTAAGCTAATAGTAAGTTTCACAGAGGAAGATCTAGTGTAGACCTATTGATAAGGTAAAGACAGCAGTATTTCGAGGTTATAAGGTTAAGCTTTTTCTGTAAATATTCTCTGTTTAATAATTCTTAAAGTAATTTGGAAATAAAGTTGGGGAAGGCAGTGGGAGAAATAATAGCTTTTCTTGGTTTCTGGAAAGTATTGCATTCCCATCTTGGATTTAAAAGGGAATAGTGGAAAACAAGTCCACCTGCCTGAATCCTGAATTGGGGGTGAGTGTGTGCACATGTGTAGTTAAACACGAAGTGAAGTCTTAGCTCAGCACAATAGTTGGCCATGCTCAAAAAATGAGATACTGGCGCACACACACACACACACACACACACACACACACTTACAGTATGCGTGTGAACTGTAATGTGTTGTCAAGACTGAATCAGTCTAGAGACATCCACTAAAGTATTAGCACACAAGGAAACTTCTTGACAGGTAAATTCATTCATATATGTCCTGATAACAAATATGAGTTGAAAAGTGAGGAAATGGAAAGAGTAATTCCTTTTTCCAGTTAGTACTCAATTATCACAGTAATTGGAATTTTCAGTGGTATTTTATTGGCGGCAGTGGGTGAAGACAGTTTGAAACAGTGCATCTAACCTTCTTAATGCTTTTCAAGGGTTTTTATCTTGGATTTTGAACAGCTAATTGCAGTGAAATTTATTGCTGAATTTCATAATGGGTAGATATTTATTTGTGGACTTTGGTTTTAAGTCTGACTTTAATGCTAGGTTTGCATCAAAAGTCTGCTTTAGTAGTAGTGTATAGGTGACAGTCATAACCAGTTTGTAAAGTTAATATAACTGCTTTTTTAAATTAGTTTAAGATATTTAATACTGTCCTTATGAAAGATAAAAGCTTGAGCTGCTCATCACAACCTTAAGGATGTGTAGCGGTTTTTCAACAGAGTAATTTGTTCAGACGTTGTAAAAGTATAGTCAGAAAAGTGCCTTTCATTCTCAGATCATTAAGATCCCGAAGGCCAGTTTTTCTGAATAAGAATGTTATCTTCAAAATAATTTAATTATAGATAAATGAGGGAGAGAGGTAGAAATTACAAGGGAATAGCAACTTTTGAGACACAGTTTATTAACATCTGGTTTGGATGTTAACTACTTCATAAAACTCAAACTTATGAAGTTTTTCACTCCTTTAAAATAAAGGTTTTTGTGATGCAAGAATAGAACTCGTGAGTTTGCTTAAGTTTTGAAAAATGCATATACGTAAATTCATTTTTTAAGGGTAAGACTGTTTTATATATGCATATATGTATAACCAAATGTAGACATGCAATTCAAGATATTTTTCTGTTACTTTTCTCAAGTTGAGGTTTTATTTTCCTCTCTACAGGAATAGCTTGGATTACTATATTTTTAAATGGTAAATCAGCTTTATGAATGCTCCCGAGTGTGTTGCTGAATAGGAAAGGAAGGTTAGTAGTTTGACTGAGACACATGAGTAGTGAGAGGAGCCAGCACTTTGTACAGACACAGCACTGCTTTACATTTCTAAAGCATCTCTTATTTCTTGTGCAAAGCTGTGCTTTGGCCTGGGGCCCTCACAGCTGCTCTTTGGACTGTATCAGCTGTTTGGTTTACATTTCTGCAAGAAGCTGCTAAATCCATTGAATTTTTCAAGAGAAAGTGAAAGCTACAATTCAGAAAAGGTCTGGACTGAGCAGAGATACTAAATGGTATTGATGGGAGCAGAGAGGGAGGGGTGGGAGAGAAGGTATTTTAATGGCACCTGGCTTTATAATTTTGTTTTCAAATACCAGCCCATTGCAAGGTAAGGGACTGCCTTGCTGCATGAAAGCTCTTGGTTTCACTAGATCTGTGTTACAATACTCTGGTCCATGAGGCTGTAATTCAGAGTGCTACATAGCATACTTAATAGCTGTGACAGAGCTAAAGTTCAGAGGCGTCTTAAGGTATAAGAAGATGAAATTTGGGGTTTTTTGTACAAAAAATAGAGATCATAAACTGTTTTTTTAGGGATTTTGATTTAGGTGCTTTTGTGTAGCATTGTGTATTCCTGCTGGTTCTAGCAGGCTGTTGCAAGTACCATGTTTATGAAGATGAACTGAAGGTACTTTTTGACTCTGGGCATCTGATCATATTTTTTTAATAAAAATTATACGTGAAGTCTTTGGATAGTCTTTAAAAAACAAAAGTATATCTTTGTACCAATCAAAACAAATCCCAAGGCTCACTGGTGAAGTTTCTTATTTTCTTTCAGTTTGTCACTCAGAAATGTTGTACAGATTCTTTAGTTTGCCTAAATATGTGATATTAAGTGGTTAAAATAGTATTTTTAGTGTTCAATAACAACCTTAAACATTTTCTAGGTGACGGAATATATCCCTCTTGAATATTTATGCTTAGAAATACTGTGTAATAAGACTCCATATTGCCTGCTGTGTGGTTACATTACCCAAACTGATTTTAAAGGTTACATCTGTTAATCATCAGTCATTAATGAAGTTGGGTTCATCGGTTGAGCTATGCTGGCCCAGCACACTCTACCAGTGGAAGCGGTAGACAAGTCCTACATGAAGGCTCACACACTGCAGCCTCTCAGACAGTAAAAGAATATGTATAGATAGCACAGTTTGGGAAATACACCTTTGCAGTGTCATTAAGGATTAATAACGTGATGCTTTAGCACCTAAGAGTTTACAGGATACACAAGTGGAGACTGGCTTAAGCTGTCAATTCCGCTTGTTACCACTTCAACTTGTGGCCTGTATTCCCAGTACCATTCCGTTCTCACACGGCTGCTGCACATGTAGAACCAACACCAAGCTGGTATGTGTGAACCTCCTAATAACCACACGTGGTTTTTGCAAATAGTACTGTGGTGTATGCTTGGTCAGAATGAAAAGCTAGCCACTTAGAAAGCTTTAAAAGCAGGGAGGGTAAAGAGAAACAGAATGGTTAAATTAGGCAATAGAATTTTATTGGTGTAACAGCTGTCTCATAGAAAGTTTCAGCCAGACGGGGCTAAATAAACTGAAAACTTGATCAAAATCCGAACTGGCTAGACAAGAATCTAAATCTTCCAAGAACTGACTTAACTTTGAATTCACTTTGATTCTTTCCTTGGATGTACTTCCACAGTTTTCCACTATTTGGCGGAATGAACAGAAGCACATTTTATGCCTCAGACTTTTAAAATAGAAACTTGGATGTTCAATTTTAAATATTAGAAGGAGGAAACAAACTGTCTGACTTCTCTTAATGATTTCTGTGTTTGGAAAGAGCTGTGTGGGCCAACTCTGGAAAGATGCCAACAGGACCATCATGCTCTCAGCTTGGCAAATATCTGTATTGTCTCAAAGCCTTTTCTGCCTTTGTACAGTTAACACCTAAATTTCGGTCAAAAGGAGTTGTGTGTTCACTCTGCAGCAGGACAGAGCTGAGTAATCAGTACGCTACTGCGGTTCACTTCAGCTGGGTTGGGTTTTTTCCTGATATCTTCCATAGTAAATCTCCAAAGGGAAGTGTGACTTTAGAGTTGATTTGGCTTGTAAGAGGAAGTTGAGATGTTTCAAAA
The DNA here is from genome assembly GCA_027574665.1 of Rhynochetos jubatus. Lineage (NCBI taxonomy): Eukaryota > Metazoa > Chordata > Aves > Eurypygiformes > Rhynochetidae > Rhynochetos > Rhynochetos jubatus. The sequence goes on from CM050653.1 coordinate 27,744,943, forward strand.
CCTCTGATGTTTAGCCTTTGTGTTTGAGTCATGGCTATACAAATGTTTATGTAGTTACTGTTGCAAGACAACCCTATATGCTTCAGTGAGTCTGGATTGTAGCACTTGATGCTTTGGTCGGTTTTCCACTGTTGCTGAAAAGGCACACATGGAGAAGAGTAGAAAACCAAAGGTATGTGGGTTAAAAAGGGTAAGGTACCCCACATTGGTGGAAAGACTCAAAAGGAGCTGAAGCAAGAGCAGTTATTTCTCTCCAAATAAGGTGTGTTTTTAAGTGGGGATCCTCTTGAACTTTGCCCTTTCATTTTCTTTTAATTGTAAGCCCAAGCAGAGAATAGGGAGCCACTAATACTAGCCTGAGATAGATGTTGCTCTTTTGAAAAGGTAGAAGCCGCTGCAGAAAACTAATTTTCTGTAATTATTTTTGTACCTACTTAATTTTCTTAATGCATTGATTGTCGTGTTATCAAGATGAGTGTTTAAAGTGAGCCTTTGATAGTCTTCATTTTTCAAAAATTTGTGCTTCTGTCATTACCAGACTTGAGCCTTTTCTCTTCTGTTTTCTGAGAAGTGCAAAGAAATCTGCCTATTGCCTTGTGTCCAGGATCTTCACACCTTTAGTTCCTAGTGTGTCTAGTAAGATACACGCAGACAGCTGTTTACGAAGAATACCTGTATCCTAGTTAGTGATGAAAGAATTGAATTGTGAAAGTTTTATTTTGGATATTAAAACAACTTCACAACTGTGAAGCAAGTAAGGTGGGGCATTGTAATGATGAGGTATCCGTACCTGTGTTACAAACATGCATTGTTTCTTTGCAACTTATGAACTATTCATGAGACTAATGAGGTCAATATTGCAGGGAAGCATTATGTTTTAAAGTAAGATACATGCTGTGTACACACATTTTCAATGACTGTGTTTATACAGTGAGAGGGAGTTTTACCATTACCACTCATAATTCTTCTGCATGTGTTATGCACATTACCTTGTTCATTTATGTTTTTTGAAGTACATAATGAAGAACGTATTTTTTCCAAGATCACAGCTCTGCTTTGTTCCGATTGCAGTGTTCTGGATAAAAACATTTTCCTGTTATGTGTTGTTATATGATAGATTACTGCTGCACTGAAGCTTTTATGCAGAAGAAATGTGCTATGCAAGGATGTTAGAAATAGCCTGCAATAAAGGAAGCATTGTGGTAGAAGCAAACCGGCACAGTGGCTAAATTGTGAAAAAAGGCATCTTGTTTGGAAATCAAATTTAATTAAAAAGCACTCTCAATCTCTAGTAATATAACTGCTTTAAATTTTCAGACAGTGGGAGTAGCTCACCGTTGCCCAAGTATGCCTCATCTCCCAAACCAAACAACAGCTACATGTTCAAACGAGAGCCCCCAGAGGGATGTGAGCGAGTGAAGGTCTTTGAGGAAATGTCGTAAGTAATGCCTTTTATATCAGCTGGTATCTGCAAAGCAGTAAACCTGTTTACTGAGCCTATTCAACTGCAGATGAATAAACTACTCCAGCTGATGAGTTTTTCAGGAGCAAACTATTCTTAGAGTTTGCACAGAAGAAAAGTTGAAGTGTTTCACGTTGGTTTGAAGAGGAAATGGAGTGTTTTGTGTTTGAACTCTTTTTGTGCATTTATAAAAGGCTTCAAAAATCCAAGCAGAAAAGATAAGGTACATTTAATTTCCTAAGCATTTATAAACCTCTTTTCATATTTGTTTTTTTTTTTAACTTTTTTAATGTACGTGGCTTAAACTATACTTTTTGTAGTTCTTTATCAGTTGCAGGCATAGGTTATGTTCTGACACGTACAAAACATACAAAATGCAATGAAACCTATGTAAAGTGTTTGTAGACTGTAGTATACTTATGGCATAGACTTTGCTCAACGTTTTTCCTGAGCAAAAAACGGGAAATTAAACTCTAGGACATCATGTCTTTTTCCCCTAGGCCCAGCAGTATTTGGGCACATGCTGTCGAGGTTGCATGCTTAGCTCCTGAGGATGAAAGAATTAAGGAAGGGATGTTTCTTGCTCTAACAGCATTCATTGCCTGCTGGATGGTGAAGGAGCAATGTTGGGTTGTGGAGGGAGCCTCCAGAGAAACTACAGAATATGGGATAGGAGAGGTCTGTTTCATGGAAGTCCTCAAAGGGATTTAATATGACTAAATGTGGTGTTGCTGCATTGTCTTTACCGAAGAGGAATTTGTGCCATTTTAAATTCCCGTGGCATTTTTTCATGCGCATATATGTACTGCAGATTTTTCTTGCTGGAAGTTGCATGTTTATCCAGTAATTACCGAGGCATTTTTTGTGACGGTACTATTTTTAATGCTGTGGATCAGTTAGCTGACTACCAATATGGAAGATGTTTGCCCCTCTGTCCAATTAATCCCATTCCTTGTCATTCACATTTTAGCAACGTGTAGAACCACAAAATTCATTATGTGTAACATGTCTTGCTTGGCCAGGTATATAATCTTTTCTCTTGTCGTAGGTCTCGTCAGCCTGTCTCAGCCCCTCTCTTTTCATGTCCTGACAAAAACAAGGTTAATTTCATCCCAACCGGATCAGCTTTCTGTCCAGTAAAACTCCTGGGCCCCCTCCTTCCTGCTTCAGACCTGACGCTGAAGAACTCTCCAAACTCTGGTCAAAGCACAGCTTTGAGCACCCTGACTGTTGAGCAGCTTTCGTCCCGGGTCTCTTTCTCATCTCTGTCAGATGACACCAGCACAATGGACTCTACAGAGGTCCCGGTACAGCAACCGTCCCAACAGCAGCAGCCGCTTTTGCAAGAAATTCAGACTGATGACCATTCCTCTCCTCCGAGCTACGTGTTAATCTAGACCGAGGTGGAGCAGGCCTCTGCCCTGAAACAAGGATTGAGGAGATAATAGTTCAGATACGTCTGCATGAGGTGGCAACCTTTCAGAATGACACAGAATACTTAGCAGCATTTGAAAAAATATCTCGACGCTGTTCTTGGCAGGGACAGAATTCATATTCAGCATTTTTTGTGAGAAAGCAGTAATGCCTGCAGAATCCATATATCATTAAGCGTTTTAAGTGGAGACTATGCATTTCATAGTATGTTTGACCAGATTAGTACTGTGTCCTGTGTTCTGTTTCAAATTCTACAGTATAAATAAGCTCTATATATATAAAAAAAAAGTTGCCTGTCTGAATAGAAAATGTCTTGCTGTGTTGTGTCCTATGGAAAATACTGTACTTCAGGATTATGTTTACAATTGATCCAGGTGTTTATGTTTCTAACTTCTGTAATACACACAATGCAAAAAAAAAAAGATGGCCACAACCGTTGCACAGTGCCCACCCTATGGCCTAGCTTCAGGTACTTCTCTCGAAGTGTAAACTCAGGTAACTTGGAATGTATATCATATTGGGATATAAAATACTTTACAGCTACAAAGCTGAAGAGGGAACATCACTCTTTTGCCTTTCCTTATTTTATGCATTAATATTTCCTCATTACATTCCACTTTCTTGGAATAAGTGCATTCAGATCCAGGTGAACGATGACCCTGGACATGGGTGAACATGAGGAGAACCAGCAAATCTGTGATGTATATCACTTTGTCATGTGCTTACAAGTAAAACAACTGTTGCATTTACTGTCATTTCAATATATGTAAAAATGTGGCATTTAAAGGTTTCAGGTGTTGCTCAGTTAATGACTGTTAAACTGTTGCAAATAAAGTGTTCAGTACTAGGCTGTACATGAGAAACATTCCATGTTGTGTGTGAGAGGATTTTGAAAGACAAGAATATTTTTGTTCAAGGACAGAGATTCTTTCAGGTTTCACAGGGGGTGATGGGGATTTCCTCTCATGTTTTTGTTGGCAGTTAAGGATGCGAAATGCTACTGTTACCGTTTAAAAGTCAAATTAATGTTTAGTTTCTCTTTTGGAAATGTTCATTCCTTTGCTGGTTGGAATTAGGTTTTCAGATTTTGTCAGGCCGGTGTTAGATGAGCAGCGTTTTATTTATGTAGTGAGTAACTGTGTTCGGATTGAAGTCCAAAAGTAGCAAGTGGGTGTTCTAAGAGCGGTGGGGAAAACAATAGTTTTAAGTTCATGTTACTTAATCAAAGCTTCTCCCATAACTTTCAGTTACTTGTATGTGTAAAAGTGTGCTTTCCCCCCCTCCTTGAGTGTGAATAATAAAAAAAAATCCTTGTAAAATAATCCTGGGTTTGCAGGCTGGACACTTTCTCAGAACAGTACACAGCAAGAACAGGTTAGTGGTGCTCTTCTGTTGTACTGGAACAAGAGGAGCATTGCTTTCAGAGAGAATTTCCTGTGATACAAAGAGGACCCCAAAGGCAAAATAAACTTGATGCTCTTGCACCATTGCTTTCAGCTCAGTGGAACTACATTTATGCTGTCTGCTCCTAAGAGAATAAGGTTCACCTTTTCCAGGAATTGAAGAGATTAGTAGCCTGCAGCTACTGAGCGTCTAAACTTGCTCCACTATTATTTTTTTTTTTCCTCTTGAAGATGAGATTGGAGGGGGGTGAGAGTGAGCCACCAATAACTACTCACTACATATGTGCTTGCTTTGGAGATAGTGTTTCATTTTTATTACCAAGGTTTTGTTAATACTGTCTTACAAAGTGGAATTTACAGCCTATAAAAGGTCACTGTTTTTTTGACTCCCCTTGCAGAAAACGTAGAAGGAGAGAGAGAGAGGTCTGTCTAACCATTTTCATGTGAAAAACACAGCAGCCATCTTTAACCCTACTAATCTCAGGCCTAGGTGAAAACACTATATATTTTATAGACTGAAGATAAAGGGGAAAAAATACTCGTGATGTAAGTATCGATTCCTTTTAATATTTTTCTTTCTAGGTTAACATTGCAGTATGATGACCTTTTTATGCTCTGGTTATGTCCAGGTCAGAAATCGTAGTCTCGGTTATTGGTGTTAGGTTACCGGGGGATATGATGAGTGGTTTTTAGGTCGGTGATGAACTCTGTACAATACTTGCAATGCCATTAGGTGTTCTCCGTTTTTTCCACGAGAAACTAAATATTAATTAAATTGCACATTTGTTCTTAGCAGATTTGAAGGTTTTGAACCAAATGTGTTAAAGCAAATGCTTTGCCATGTAAATTGCCCAGCAGTTGTTTCTCAGTTGTATTCTACATCCAGCTGTAGAATTTTGTCAAATATTGTTTGAAGTTTTGTACATAGTTGTACTGCTATTTCTAGCCACTGTGCTGAACAGTATTCAAGTTATCACACAATATTGCTTTACACAAGGAAATGTGTGGCTTTTGTTTTGTATTTTTTTCGGTATCGAAGTTCCTGTGTCTTATTTAAATAAAAATTATAGTTAAAAGTGGGGGGGGATGGGGTGGGGATGACTCACACAAAAGCAGTGGTTCATTTCTTTGTCTTGGAAACTGTATGGAAACACCATAGAATGAGATTAAACTTTAATATTGTTCCAAATTTACGTCTAGAATAATGTCAACCATTTTTGACTAGTGTGTTACGTCTTCAGGAATAAGATAATGTCTTATCTAGTGCATAACTTGCATAATGCTGTTCTAGGGAGGAAAAATCTAAAGATAGCTCAAATATGCTTTAAAAATAGCATCTTTTATTTCTGAATATGGAGAGTTTTTCTTTTTTCAGAGGATAGAGAAAAAAGTGTGTTATTGGAAACTGTGTATCCGCTGCTGTGTTTGTGGTATGGCTAATTTCATGTTATCTATCGAAAATTATGAAAGCCATTAGATGTTTCACTATGTGAAACTAAACTAAACCCCTAAAGGATGTGGTATAAATCTACTGACAGTCTTGGTTTTGTGTTGTTTTGTATGAGTCAAATGATTGTCATTTGACTTGCAGAATAATTCTTTCCAGATGGGGGTGAGGGGGAGGGAGGAAGAATAATATTTAAATACATGTAAATCCTGCATAGTCAGTGTTTACTGAAGAGCACTATGGCAATAACCCCAAGAATGGCCTAATGCTTATTATCAGAAAGTGGAAATCTAGGTTTTCGGCATCCCAAAGATTACAAGGTTTCAGTGTGACTGTGTTAAGAACTTTAACTGAAAGTCTGGAGCCTTAAAGGATGTAGTAGCCTGTCCTGCTGTGAAAACCTGTGGTGTCCTTCGGTCAGAAACGGCTTGGTTTTAGCCATTTCATCATCAGCTTGTAGGGCTCTCTAGGAAAAGCTTTGTGACTGCCTTATCCTCTAAATGGATTTGGCTGCAGCAGTTTTGGGCTGTCCTTGTGTGGGAAGGCATTCTCTTAAGAAGTTAACTTGGACAAATGCGTGTAGCTCACCCTGCAAAGACATGATGCAGCTTGTACCACAGTTACCTTTCCACCATCCCCATGAACCTAGGCCTCGCCTGGTTAGGTACGGGTGCTGTAACGGGTTGCCTCCGCGTAAGCCATGCTTCACACTTGTGTGCTTGGTGTAATTCATTATGTTTGTTTCCTCACAGCCAAGACAAGCAGTCTGAAAAGTGCTGCAAGTGGAGAGTTAATGAAATAATTTCACGTTGTGTCCCTGCTTTGATCTTCCTTAACTTGAATGCTACATTTTCTAGCAATCCATGGCTCTAGAAATGGACCCTGAATTCAGAGACTGGAGGAGTGTGTAAGGGGAGCCCTTGGCTATGTATGCTGGGGGTAGGGGGCAACAGATAGTGACCTGCTTGTTTTAGGAAGCGGGGTGCTGTCAGGGAAATGATTTATGGCTTCCTGAGAAATCAGCTCTTGGGAAGATCCAGATACTGGCCCAAGGGTAGAGCCACCATATCTTCACAGTATTTAAACAGAAGCCTGGAGTAATACAAAATAAACACAAGAAATGGAATGGGTTAGAGATGTTGGCTGATGTTACAGTTGCAAATGAAGCCTGCTGAGGCTTAGCAAACTAGCTCCTGGCCTTACTCCATGGCAATGGATTGATTATCTCATCTGTTATGTGAGGTAAAACCCCAGCAGCTTGAAAATGACCGATGATTGGTAGGAGTATTGATCAATTACTGTTGAAAACCAGCCTGGCTTGCTGTGCAAAATACAGCCACGCAAACAGAAATTTGAAGCAACCCAGCTGGAAGGAAATAACCATAGTTCCTGCAGTGTGTTTCCACAACCTAAATGCAAGGAAAAAGTGAGGGAAAGCTGGGAAAGCACATCAGTTACTGGGATGTACACGTACAGCCATTTGTAGTTGGTGCTTGGCTAAAGAAAGTTGTTTGACCAAAGATTGCCATGGATTTAAAATGTGTATGTTGTGTCTGCTTTGGTGTAGCTGGTCCTGAGAAACCATCTAGTTCAGGAGAGACTGTAGAAGGCTGGAGAAGGCTCAGGGAAGAGCTGTAGGAATAAGTGAGGTACTGGAAAAAACACAGAGCAAGGTTTTGTAGGAGCTCAGTATGTTTAACTTGACAGTTGAGGTGTGACTTAACTCCAGTTAGTAAATACCTGTGTAGGAAGCACTTAGTAACTGAGCTACTTAAATTTAACAGACATGGAATACCGAATGTGAGCAGTAAGAAAATGAAGCTAGATAAATTCACATTAGAGATGCGGATTTATTTTAGCACTAAGGATAACTGGGTGCTGGGCCAACTTGCAAAGGTGGGCTCACTTCAAGTATCGGTATGTTTAAAATGAGCTGATTTTACAAAAGATATGCTCAAAGGTGTTCTTAAAAGCCTTACTAGCTCATGCGTATTTTGAGCTTTGCACGTTTCAGTTGACTTTAAAGATGTAGTGGTTTTTTAAGTACCTTAAGCATTTTTCCCTCACTTAAAAAAAAAATGACATGCTGTGATATTTTTAACTAGGGAATTGACACTTTTTTAAACTGTCTGAAATAGCTCCTTGAAGATAATTTCTGGCTTCTGAATATTTTTGGTTTGTGTCACACATAAATGAAGTCTCCAGTAAAGCAGAGGTGCTTGAGTAGCTTTATGGTTGGTTTGGTTTCTGTCACCTCCTCAACAATGCTGTAATTTTGGAGAGATGGCAAGAAACTGTTGAGAGTAGGTGGTGTCTTTTTGTAGTGCAGTAGGTCACAGAAATAATGTGTCACTCAGGTGGGGCTGATAGGAAAACACTGATGGAAAGGGTAGAGCATTTTCTTGGTGAAGACCGCATTGAAAGTGAGTGAACATGCAAATTAAACTGCAAATTTAATTGATAACAACAAAGAGTAGCAATCATATGAAGCTGGGATAGAGAGATGACCCCTTTTTTTAAGAAGAACTTTACATTTTATCTCAGGTTGTAACAAGCTCTGATGTTAAATTGGCTGCCTTGAGCTGTAGCCTGGAAGCTCAGATGCCGAGGAGCTGGAAACCTGGGAGAAGAGGAAGTTGTGTAATCTTCCTCCCCTGCCTTGAACTAGAGTCTGAGCTTGTTAATGAAGCACAATTAGGCTAATAACTGTGCCTGTAGAAAAATACATTCTGGGGTTGGGTTTTTTTGTTTTGGGGTGGGTTTTTTTGTGTATGTGCATAGTGAAGTGTGTGGTTAAACTTTACAGTGATTTGGATGGCTGTTGTTTGAGAAAAAACAGGGTTTGCTCAGGGCATCGTATGTTTAGTAATACCCACAGTAATCTATTTCTGGTACCCTTGTTTTTACTTCTCCAAATAAGCTGTAAGTAAATAGCGTTATCTAAATCCAGACTGCTAGGCACAGCAGTCGCGTTAACTAATTCTGGGTGTCTGACTGCTTACTGCAAGAGGAGATCTCAGAGCTCTTGAGGGTTTTGCAGAAGGAGGTTCGTTCTGCAAGGAGAAAGCTAAAAAGAAATGACTCCCTGTTAAGGTCTGGTGCCAAAAGGCTGAGTGATGTAATTACTCCTTTCTGATTTCTATTCGGATAAGAATTTCTAGTCCTGCCCTCTCTCTGTGATACAGAGGTATCTCAAGGAATAACAGCCTCCCTTTCCATGAGACTGGTGGTATTGCTGGGCTGGTTACATAGGGAAGGAAGAACTTGTTCTTGTGAAAAATAAAGTAAGGGTGTTGCCTTTGGAAACTAAACATTGCTTTTAGGAAATAGGAAAAAAAAAAAGCTTGACTCTGCTTTTATGATTCCTTTGGATTGTACTTCCTGAGAATGATGAAAAACATTCAGTGTTTCAGGGTCAGTCACTGGAAATATATTTCAGGTGTAGCCTTACATCTCTGTGGCAGTACAGAGGTGGTACCACACACTACAGACTTCCACTGCGTGGTTTTATTTTGGATGGGACATGTGCATGTATTTTAAAGATTGCCACCTCATTCAGGGGCTCTTGTTCATGAAATGAAGTTGGGTACGTAGTGGGTGTGTTTTCTGTCCTGGGGAAGGATACCAAGGAGACGGTTGAGGCACTTTCTGAAGTCAGTACCTAAGCAACCTACTTCCTTCTAGGGAGGGCTTTCTGTTTTGACCCTCTTCTGCAGAACCCTTAAGGGCAGGGGGGAGATGAAGAGGGTGGTAGTAGGCCTTTCCAAGCAAAGGCAGCCTAGGCCCTACCTGTACCTGATTTGAAGGGTAACCTTGTATGTGCATATTTGTGTGTACAGGATGTTCTTTGGGTTAGGAGGACAGTGGATGCCTTAATACTCCAGAGAAACATTTGCCTGGATAAGTGTCATTTGTTCTCCAAACCAGGCCATGTATAGATTGCAGTCTTTCTCTTTGGTGGCACCCCAACTAAAGGGCCGTTGAATGCAGCACTGCGGCATGATTTGGTTTTGTATCCAGTCAGTGAGAAAATGTACATGCTAGGCTGGACAACAAACTAGAAACTCTGGAAAAATTACTTGTTTGGAAATCCTGTGAATACTTACTTCAGTGTGGGGCATCCCTGCAGGTGGGGTCTTTTGTACTTGTAGCTGCCCTGTGGTGCCTGTGGAAAGGGACTGAGGGAAACCAAATGTCTGAAGGTTTGTGGGCCTTCAGGGTTAGAGACTGTTCAATAGAGTTGTAAGAATATTCTGGATGTGGAAAGTCAATTAGTGGATATAACCCTTTTGATCAAAAATGTTGTACTTGTCATAAATGTCAGCTGGAGCAGGCAGTGTCCAGCTGAGTTTGGAGTATCTCCAGGGATAGAGACTCCAAGACTTTCCTGGGCAACCTGTTCCAGTGTTTGGCCACACTCGCAGGTAAAAAAAAAAAGTGGTTTGGTACATTTAAATTAAATTTTCTGTATTATAGTGTTTGCCTGTTGTCTCTGGGCACCACTGAGAAAAGTCTGGCTCCATCTTTTTTGACACCAATCCCCCCTCCTCCCATTTCAGATAATGATCCACATGGATAAAATTCCCTCCTTGAGGCTTCTGCAGTGCTGAGTAGAGAGGAAGGATTGAGCTTGGAGCAGGTGATCCTTGAAAATCAACCAGGTCTCCTGGACTCTGTTCCAGGGCTGTATGCCATGGGTTTCTTCCAAGCAGATCCCTAAAGGGGCCAAGTCTGCTCTCCTAAAGTCCGTGGTTGTGATCCTGCTTATTGCTTTTCCCGCATCCTCTCATGGATGGATCTCTCATCCTCATCCTAAACTACTTCATCTTGCTATAGCTGCAGCCAAGGCTGCTGCCATGCTTTCATGGTCCTGACCAGTAGTTCCTTGTAGGTATGCGATCTAGCTGAGCATCTCCCCATACCAGCTCTTTGACTGACTGTCTCAAGAAGTTGTCAGGCTCCTACGGAAAGCTCCTGGATTGCTTGTCTCCTGCTGTGTTGTTCTGCCAGCAGATCTCAGGGTGGTACAAGGCCTGTGAATGGGAGGCTTCTTCCAGTTTTCTGGAGATGGCCTCATCTACTGCCTTGTGATCTTGTAGCAGACACTCCCCACAGTGTCACCCATGTTGGTCTGCCCTCTCTAATCCTGACCCATGAGCTGGGTCATCACTCATCCCAAGGCATCCACGCTTCCCACATGAGGGGCAGCTTCCCCTCACCATCCTGTCTGGTCGTACACAGAGAGCCCATATCCCTCCACGGCAGTGCTCCATTTGTGTAAGCTGACCCACCGCAACTGATCCTGGTGAGATGGCAGCCCTGCAGCTGCATGCAGGCCTCTAATGCCTCCCGCTTGCTCCCCAGGCCGTGTGCGTTCATGTGCGGCCCCTTCGGGGAGCCACCCGGGTCTCCCCAGAGTGCTAGCAGAGCTGGCAACAAGTGCTGTTGTCTCAGCGCTTCACTTAGTTGGGCTCACCTGGGGTGAGCTCCTGTTTCATCATCTCCAAGGTCTATCTTGATCACATCACCTTATGCTCTTTGCCAAACCTGGACCACTGCTTTGTCACCTGACAGGACAGGCCTCGGTTGTGTCTCCGTAACCTGGGTCCAGGTCCCTGGGAAGGTGCAGACACCCCTAGATGACAGGTTGGGTTGGCAGCAGGGAGTTGCCCACGGCAGGTGCAGGGGCTTCGTGGACATGACTCCCAGGGCACTGGCCCTGTGTGGGTGTGTGGGGGGAACAGGAGCCATCCTCCTGGTGTCAGATGTCACTGGCTGTCAGCCTTCCCCATCATGGGGGACTCTGTTTGCCAACCCGATGAGCACAGGCTCTGCCTGCCCCTCCTGCGTGGGAGTCTCTGCCCTCTCTGATCAGGAGAGGCTTCCTCCCTGCTGCAAACCAAGAGGATGTGACCTGCTGTCCTGCAACCTCAGGACGCGGGCAGCATCACGGTGTCTCGGGCTCTGGCAGCAGGCTGGGGACAGGAGCCGTCATGTGCCTGTGAGTCACAGGAAGACTGGCCCTCAGCTGCTTGATTCCCCCTCCACATGCCCTGGTGCAGAAACCTGAGCAACTTGATTGAGATCTTGTTGATGCTGATGGTGTGTACACTGGATTAAGTCTTCCCTGTGGAGAGGCACTTGCTTCATTTTGGCAGTCCTCTCTGAGGAAAGGAACTTGTTTTGGCCACGCTACACAACAGGAGGACTTATTTTGGGGCCGTAAAAGCATTTTCATGTATCTTAAAACACTTTCCTTTTCTCACTTGGATAACAACCATCAAAGAAAACAGCATTATGTACTCAGCCTCAATTAAGCCCCTCCATTAGATACCCCATGTGTTTATGGGCAATGGAGAGGGAACCCAAACCACTTACAGGCGAGCTGTACTGTTTGTTAAAAACCACCCCAGGACAGACAGTTCAGTCTGCTCCTGCAAATCTCAAGTAGGATAAGGATCCATTAAGGGTTTTTAGTGTTTTCCAATTGCATTTAACGTTTGCTAACAGGATGGGCTGTTAAAATGGGTGGAGGTAAGGGGTGGGGACCTTGAAGCAGTGTCAGTGCAGGCTTTCTTCCTGAATGCCTGTTTGCTTTTTAATCACGTTTCCCTTTATACTTTGCTTTGGCAATGTTCCCACGGCTAAAGCTGGAAGCCGTGAGGTGGGCTTGTGCTCTCTGCAGCCTGTCCAGCCTTTGAGGCACAGCAGTAACAATTACCAAACGTGGCAAAGGCTGGTGGAGCCAAGAGCTCTGCTGCCTCCAAAGGGACCCGGATCACTTCCCTCAAAAATGAAAGCAAAAGCTGCAAAGTGCTCGGTGTGGGAGGGTTAAGGGGGGACAAACGTGAGTTTTGTTTGAGTAAGGCTTGCTCTAATTATTCTCTATGCGAAGGGCAGTAACAGCTGTGTGCATCTTGCAGGTAAGCTTGGCTGTGGTTCGGTGACATGTCGAGGTGACCACAGGCCCTGCTCAAGGGCCCCAGTAGCATGGCTGCCGGTGTCCCCCAGCAATGCAGGCTGGCATGCCCCTGTGACCTCTGCTGCCCCTTTTTTCTCCCTTTCCCTTTTTTTTTTTGTTGTTTTTGCCAAGTTTTCAGCCAGATCAGTGCTGTTACAAGCTCTTCTTCCAGTTGGAAAGGGCCAGCTTGGACACTGTGGGGCAGTGGTCTATATTTACATGGGTTTGGGATGGTCACAGACCCCCAACCCTGGGCAGGCTTCCGGCACTTAACAGCATAGGCTGGCATTTTGGGGGAAAAGCCTTGCATTGCTCATGTGCCCGTGGCACCCTTGCAGCCCTGGCTGCTGTCACCAAATCCAGGGACAACCTCGCAGAGAGGTCTGATCAGCCCAACACCCAGCTGAACCGTAAATCTGGAAAACCCCTCCAGGGCTCGTCTCATTCTTCAGAAGCTCTGGTGCCTTCTGGAGATCAAACCATCGCTCTGCTGTGGTGAGAGGTGCTCTTGGTGGGCAGACTTGGCTTTTCTGAAGCCCTGGTACTCCTGTTCAAGGCAGAGATGATCATGGAAGACCACACAGACTGCCTAAACAGTCCAGGAAAATATGCAGCTGTAACAGCAAAGCAGTTACTGCAGTGGCCTGTGACTTTAATTTCTGTATTTTATGTGTCAAGGGTTTATTCTGAAGATTGCACTTGGAATAAGAGTAGGTTGTGTTGGTGGTGGTTTTTTCCTTGTCAGATCCTGCTCCTGTTACATTCAGAATGCTGTTTCCTGCAGCCAGCTGTGACCCACCCACCTAGGGTGGATGATTTCATTGTGTATAGCACTCCTTAGATTGTTTTTTTTTTTTGTTGTTGTTGTTGTTTTCCTCTCTCCAGCCTGTTGATGAAGCATATGGCTTCCAGTACCTGTCCTGGGGCCTTTCCTACAGCCGTAATAGCAATGGTAGTCCAAAACAGAAGAAACACTCTACTAAGTAGGCTTCTGGGCTGCTTAAAGAGAAGGCCAGCTGTAACTTACCAGCTTAGGTAGGTCTGCAGCCAATTCTAAAAAAATCCCTTATCTATGGTTTTTCTTCTTCTTTTGTGGTTATTTTTTTTTTTTTGGGTATTCAGCACCCCATGAAGATTCCAAAAGCAACCAGTATAAATAGCTGGCAGGTAGAACGAGCCAGATCTTCACCTCCAAGCTGCAGCATGCTTCTAATTTAAATTCTGTAATTTTTTGAAAGCAGCCAAAACTTCACGCCCTCCCACTATGGATTAATTACAAGGTTGGGCACATCAGGCTTTTGCTATGGTAGAACAGAGTTGAAAGTTGATGCAGTTGATGGGAGTTGTACACTGCTCCCTGGAGAATGGCAGCCTCCTCACTTCCACATAGACTCAGAGGCTGGTTTGGGTCAGAAGGGACCTTTAAAGATCATCTAGTCCAATGTCCCTGCCATGGGCACCTTTCACTAGATCAGCCTCACAGCCTCATCCAATCTGACCTTGACCACTTGCAGTGTTGGGGCACTGTAACTTCCCTGGGCAACCTCTTCCAGTGCCTCCCCACCCTCTCCAGGAAGAATTTCTTCCTGATATCCAATCTAAATCTCCCCTCTTTCAATTTAAACCCATTACCCCTTGTCCTGTCACTACAGGCCCTTGTAAAAAGTCCCCCCCCAAAGCTTTATTGTAGGCCCTTCAGGTACTGGAAGGTGCTCTAAGGTGTCCCCGGAGCCTTCTCTTGAACAAGCCCAACTCTCAGCCTGTCCCCAGAGCAGAGGTGCTCCAGCCCTCTGAGCATCTTCGTGGCCTCCTCTGGACTCGCTCCAACAGGTCTAACATGATGGGCTCCTGTGCAGGCAAATACCTTCTGTTACTTAAAAGGGAAGATTATACTGGTTTCTAATTAGTCAATGAGGGGAAAAGTCAATTTTATGCTTAGGAGAGTGCTGTTAATGAACACCCAGGTAATGGCCTGATTGACCCCAGGCAGACTGGAAGCTGGAGGCTGGATGGTTACCCCAGGCCAAACCTGTTGAACCTGCAGGGCCTGTTTGGCCATGTGTACCCTTACTGGGGAGTCTCTGTGTGTGTGCGTTCCTGGCATCGGGCTCCCTGCTATGTGGCACTGCAGCCAGGCTCTGGGCGCTAAGCACATGCCAAGTGGGGACGGCAGCCCCAACAGTGGAAGCAGCTCATTTGTACCTCGTTTGCCAGCGTGGTGCTAGACTGTCTCAGAGTTTCTGCTTCTCAGCTGAGGCAAACCCTCTGTTCCTTGGCTGTTGGCAAGCCTAGTTGATGCTCTGCTTCCTGCCTTCCCATATGGTGGCTTGTTTAAAAATAAGGCGTTTACAAGGAGCAGAAATTGGAAAAGTAGGCTAACCAGTGGGGGTTTACAGTAAACGCTTGCAGAGGTAGTGTGCGTAGGTTGCAGTGAGGCCTCAACTTCAGGTTACTGATACACCTGCAGTGTTAAGAATACCTAGAAATACACTAGGTCCATGGCTGGCCGTGGCTTACTGTGGCAGAAGTCCAACTCCTGCAACTGAGGTGGTGAGCAAGAGTGGCCCCAGACTGCCCAGCCCACAGCACGGCTCGTAGGAGAGAAAAGCCGATGAGTGCTGGACCGAGTGGGAGGAAGCAGCAAGGACCTGCTGGGCAGATGAGGGAGGGAGCTTCAGGTAGTGACGAGGGACCCAACACTGGTGGCGGCACCTTTACCATGTCAATGTCTTGCTGGGATCTGCACTGAGAGAGGACAGGACCTTCCAGCTCTTCTGCCTTTGTCTTGGGGCTCTTTCACCCCACATCATACTCTCAGCAGTAAGCACAGACAGTGCAACCAGCATTCACTCCTCAGTGTCCCCTGGCACCTGCAGTGGGATGTGATGGCAGTGCCAGAGACCCCATGGGAACCCAGCACGGTGCACAGCACCGGGGTGCAGTGTCCTCATGTCCACCTCCTGCTCTGCTGAGCCTTTCTAGGCTCAGAGCCTGGAGCTGTCAGGGCTTGTTGGCCCCCTGCTATTCCCACTTGGAGCAAAGCTGGTGCTGCTTCTCCACTCACAGTCACTTTGGTGCTTAGGTGGACCTCTGTTTTTTTTCCTAGCATGTGCAGCCTCTAACATTTGAAGGGCACCCATTTAAAAAAGGGTGTTGGGGGGAAGGTAGGGGGCTGCTTGTGGCCAAGTGATCCTGCATCAAAGTACTTCAGTGTCATTCCCATGCACTGCTGGACACGGGAGGAGCAGAAGGGAGCAAGGTAAGTCATATTCCACTATATTGGAAGTAAATTCTGATCACTTGAGAAGGCCAAAAATGTTACTTGAAAAAGTTGGTTTTCTCCATGAGCCGTTCAATTCCCCAGGCACATGGTCCAATTTCCTTAAAGCTGCTGTTCTTAGAGTCATAGAAACCTCGACTCACCAAAATCAACTACATCCCCTGTAATAAACTTCTTGATAAAGACAGTTAATCAATTACCCCTGTTTCCATCTGCCACAGGGGTTCTGCAGCTGTTTTTGTTTTAAAACAATCCACTACTAAACCAGAATATGCAACTGGAACACAGCATTTTAAATGAAGATGAACGTTGTGTGTGTAGAACAACCCATCTGCAATCTCACCAGGATGATGAACTGCCCTGTTGTCCCAGCTACTGCTGAGCCTGTGCGCACATCGCAGGAAACACTCACTACGGCGCTGGGGCTCAGAGTCCTCCGCAGCCCGTGGGGGCTGCCAAGGAGGGCAGGCCGTGCACTTCTTCAGGAGTAGGGAAGCATTGCCTGTAACCCTGTAATTAAGACCTTTTTTGCCTGAAAAATGCCTGTTTGCAGGGTGTTAGCCTTCTTGCTGTAGTTTTCAGCTGCCATAAATGTTCATGATGATGATGCATTATACGTAGGGATTTCCAACTGCTTTTCTTTAAGCAAAATCAATTATATTTTAAATACCTCTGGCTCCTTTTTTTCTTCATTTGAATGAGTGAAAAAAAACTGCGTAGGCCAGAGACAGAGGATTCAAAGCTAAAGTTAATTTAAAAAATTACATATTACAAGAAATTAACGCATAGTATGAACTAATCAATAGTGCAGTTTGGGTGGGGGAGGGAGGGAAGGGAAACTCCCCTGCAGCCGTGGTTTCCCTTGTGTAAAAGGGGTGATAATTCAGCTGATTTTCTACCTAAAACCACAAAGAGGATTTGGAATATCTTTAGCTGCACTTGTGTAATGCCTTCAATTGTGCTAATCAAGACAGGAGACTTTTCTGGTTTTCTTGGGGTTTTTTTTTTGGTTTTTTTTTTTTTTTTTTAAGCTTAGAAGTCTAGAGTCTGTGACCTAAAAAACAATCACAAACTTTTTTCTGAATCTTAAAAAACAGTTAATCAATCAGCTGTTTTGAAGTCACTATGGCCTCCACTCTTCTTTTATCCTAACTGCTTTAAGCTCCTAAAAATGCTACAGTGGGTTGCCCACAAGTGTTTTAACAACTATCAAGACAAACATAATGCAGAGCAAGTTTAGCAACCACAGGTTTGCTTGAAGTTGCAAGCATCTGTTTAACGATTTCAAGGGTAACCAAGTTGGGCTGCAAATGCCCGCAGCCTGGCTTTTTAGCTAGGAGATGATACCAAATGCGCATTAATGCTGCTCAGCGTGGCCATCAAATGATGTGCTGCTGCGTTCGAGAAGAAACAGCGCAGTTCAGCTCACTTCTATGCGTATATAGTTATTTTCAGGTTTCCAGTGCGGGTACGTAGTTATCCAACAGACCATGAGGCAACGATTAACTGGGTGTACAGTTACATTAAATGAATTAAGAGGCCAAACAGAATAAATTGCAAAGCGAGTCTACAGCACACAGAGCAAAGATGCAGAACTTAGGCTCTTAAGCAGCTGCTGAGACATCCTTTTTACCTTCCTTTGCTGTAAAAAGAGAGCAGGGAGGCAGAGGGACACCAAGTGAGTTCAAGTTTTCTTACTGTCCTACTGGATTATTCTTCAGAAACAGTGTGAGGTAATGATATGAATTATTAGGTACTGTCTAAAAACTGGTCATATCATGGTTTTACCTTCAGATGCTTGTTGCGTACCAGTTCAACAGCACACTAGCATTCCAGTGGGAAGAAAATGTCCTTTTTGTCAAAATCCTTTTATTAAAGAGTTCATGTCACAACAAGCTCAAAATAACACATGCTTCAGAAATAAATTGGATGAAAAATACTCCAAACAGAAATAGGAATTTTTTGAAGGCATGGTAAAGCATCAGTTGCAAGAAACTTCTGCAAACAGGTGCAAATTCTCTTGGTGCAATGGAGAAAAACCTCAGAAAAGAAGCCTGCTGGGCATGACTTCTGTTTATGTAGTGCAGTTTGTCTAATAAGTTAAATCAGAAAGGGTACAATTTCCATGGCTGCACAGGCCCAAACGTATTTCTTCTTCAAATATCGGCCCCAGCACAGATTCTTCACTGTGAGTACTAACAAAACAAATTTAGTTGACAACATAGCAGTAATATATACGATAGATGTTTGACTCATGCAGCCGCCTCAGTTATATGATTTTTTTTTAAATTATTTACTCAAGAAACATTATAAAAAAATAGGTTTGCAATTTGTATTTCACTTCAGTGTTAGCTCCGCATCACCTCGGGCAAAGACAGTGTTTCAGCAGATAATCTAATTTGGCAAGAAATCTGCCCTAATTCTTAACCTCATTTCTGTAAATCCACGTAGAAAATAAATGTGAACTCTTTATACAAAACAAGAGCAAATAACTGTACCTATATAAAAGGGGATTCATTCCCTTTAGTTTTATTATCATTGCACATACTTCATAGTTTCACAACAGCATACTAATTTTCATTTATTTTTTGTTAAACCCCGAAATAGTGTTGATGAATGGGAGAATGTGAGTTACCATAGGCAGCTGCCTCATGCATTAAGCAATTCATGTTCTTTATCAGTTTTTCCAACAGCATCAGGATTGGATAATGGGTCAAGGTCAGCAAAGAGACTGAACCAGGCAGTCAAGTCTTTAGGGTTCTTTGTAGGTTCTGAAAAGAGAAAAAGAAAAAAAAAAAAAAGAACAGTACAGATTTGTCAGCTATTTTAAAACAAAACTGACAAAGTTTGACTGAAGTCAAACAAATGCCATGCTATTGTTTAATTTATTACTAAGGGCACTTCTGACCTCAGTAATCTGAATGAGCAATGGTGTTTTAAAACACTACCTTTAAGAGGGTACAGAACTTTAGTAAGAGCGAATGTTTTGCATCTGTCTGCCTGTGTGTTTTATATGGCTCCTGCCATGATAAGCACAGCAACACTTTAATTAAAAATCGAAACAATCTCGCTTTGTTTCATTTATGGTATTTTATTTGTGTGTGCACCTGCATGCCTGCAAAAAAGTAAAAGGAAAATGAAGGCAAATTTTACTTTCAACTGCTCTTACAGGACTAAATTCCTTTGCCTAAATCCAGTTCATGTGACTCTTCTGTCCCCCCTGTATACAAGCAGGCAAGGTCATTACTCATCTGGAATGAAGTTTTAATGGGAAGGTAGTGGCTGGAGAAGGATTAGACAGCTAGTCCCAAGTACAGCTTCTAGATTAGGGTGTATTTTTTGATGGATATAAAAAACCATGAACCAGGAAATGTTCTAACAGCAGCTGGACTATTGCGTCTATACTGACATACAGATTTCACAGAGGACTGCAAACTTCTGTTATTCCAACAGGGCAGGTACTCAGGTTAAAGCAGTGAAAACTTTGGCTACCATAAAGAAGGTGGTACGTCACCACTTGCTTTGTTTTTTGTGACCCTATGCTTAACACATATTATATTGATAGTGAAATAAGATGTGCTCTTCCACTCAGAGGCATAATATCACAGGAAAGCATTCTTTGTCACACAAGGAGCTGAAGGCTGTCCCTTTTTCTGGTGAAGGTATTGTGGCTGTGGTAGCACAGTAATTTCCAAAACACCTTAACCTTTTTTTTTTTTTTCTGTCTGGTGAGCTGAAAAATGTCAGTTTTTTAATCCCAGGAGACAGGAAGAGGAATACATGTCGCTCCTTTCTTCTGCACTGAACACCTTTGACACAGATTCTGATCGGATGTGAATGCACAGAATAGGCTACAAACTGGCAATAGAGATTCAACATATTTCTGGTTCACTTATCCGGAAAAACCTAGTCAAAATCATCAGGGCTTTGTCTCAGTAGATGCCAGGACTATGCACTCTTGGCTCAGTTGCATAAACTGAATTCAGCTTCCAACAGATAATTACAGATATGACGAATATTATCAACAAAATTTGCAACTGGGGCTCTTCTGCTTGATCAGTACCCTGCATTTTAGCCACAGTGGCCTCCTAGAGCTCCAAAACACTGTTTAGCTTAGACAAAGTACATATAGATACTATTCTGTGTGACTCAAAATTGAAGTAGTAAAAGAAACTGTAGTTTCATCTCCCACATTTTATAGTAAATTACTCTTCTGAGATACCACTAGCACTGAAGCCTATAAAAAAAATACACATACATACACATATTCTACACAAGATCTAACACCAAAATAGAGTAATTCAGTAGGGAGTACAAGATTCTTGACGTGTAACTACTGTAAGAATATGTTTTATTATGACAGAGTAACTGAGAAGACTGGAAAGATACAAGAGTCCCAGCTAAAAAGGAAAAGCAAAGTGACTGAAAAAATACATGACTGTATCACCTTTCCCGGGTGTCTTGTTAGCATTCACATTCAGGCTGTTTGCTCTCTGTGCAGGCTGTGGTATAGATGGCGGGGTGACACTGTTAGCTGCCCATCCTAAAATTCAATAATACAGCAGCATTAGCGTGAAGAATTACTTTGTTAACTCCGACACCCCACTGTCTGTCAGCACAATGCACACACCAGATGATGGAGCAGAGTATTATGGTTATGGCCGTTTGTATCTTTCCTCAGACACAAGAAATCAGCAGTCAGGTGCTGCAGACAACATCATTAAGAAGATAATATCTGTGGATCAGTTGCATTGTCTTCCCATTCAGGCAACTGTACTCTTCAAACCTTTAACCTGGCTAAAAAAGATTTTTGTCTTGTTTCTTTCAACCCAGTCAGGTAATACTTGTTCACAGAAAGGCCAGTACAGGAATCAAGTCAGGCACAGCTGTAGGGAGAAGAGTATCACTTACATTTGGGTGAAAATATCGCACATACTAAACATTTTTTCCACCTTTCTCTATTTTTACCGTTCCAAAGACTTTCATCAACTATTCCAGAAAAAATAGAGACCCTAGATTTTTTTAGTTAATTTTGAAATTATTCATACTGGAAAAAAAAAAATTTCTTGCAAAAGACTTTGAAGAATTGGATTCAAGATGCACTACTTCAAGTTAACTTAATTAATGGAGTATTTTTTTATTCTTCATTTGAAAGGATCTTCTCATCAGGAAGGGAGTAACTATTCAGGAAAAAGTAAACCTGGGTATTCACAATTTTGTGTTCTTACATGCATATTCCATAGCCACAAAAGAGTAATGACAAATACAGTTAATGAAGCCGCACAAGCTAGGCTCGCAAAATGCACTAGGGGTGGCATACCATGGAAACATATTAGGAAAAACCCAGAACATTTTTGTCCCTGGCTTAAGATATTTAAATTCTTATGCTTTATTGTATTTAGAGAACTGGAGGTTGTGTTTCTAATTTCAGTATCTCCTTTAAGCATGGCCTGATCAGCATCCATCCATCTCAGGGATCTAGTTCATCTAATTCTGCAGTATCACAAACAGGATACTTATCTGTGCACACAGTTAGCATTTCCTTATTCAGTCTCTTTTTTTCTACAAGTTCATTCTCTCACATCCTTTCCTACTCTTCGTCCTTCCTCCCCTTACTTTCCCCTCTTTTGAGACCCCCCTGCCAGATACTGGTACCCAGTGGCCTGGCGGTTACTGTAACAACCACATGAATCACATAAACCCTTCCTCTCTCAAAGATTATTCTCATCACTCTCTGGTCTTAACTATAACTGGTCTGAAGCCCAAGCTGTGTTATTACAAAGTGGCAAGAAGAGCGTTTTCTGTAAAAATCACATGAATTAGGAAGGAAATTTAAAACCACAAACATCCTCTGTATCTCTGAGGAAACAAACTAAAAACTTCTTCAAAACCTGGATGCAGCGTGCTCATATGTGTTTGTTCTAGGCAAAGATGATACAGGCTTATGAGCTAGCTTGTGCCCCCTGAAAATGAGATTTGAGAGTTTAGTCCTTCAAATAAGTGAATTTGAATCATAAATAATGAAAAGTATGGCATTAACACTTCAGAATGACATACTTTTCCAGGCATTTTCTCTGCTTGTGTTAGAAAATGGGGAATGGCAAAGGACATTACACACGACTACAGAAGACTGCAGTGCCTTCTTCTGTTTGGAAATGCATCGTGAGAAAGTGTTTAATATGCCAGTGATTGCAATGGATAAACTGAGTGGCTGAAGCACATAGGGCCAAATCCTAATTTCATAGAAATAAATGGGAGTGCTGCCCGGAAACTTTCTGTGCAAGTCCCAGTGACTTCAGTGAGATCAGGAGTTGGCTCCCCGAGACCTCACTGATGTTAGTACTGATGTGACTGGCAGACCACAAACACCGCAGACCAGTTAACTCCTTTGCAGCCCTCCTTTTGAGTCCCTGGACTAAGGGTTGGTAAGTAGCACATCCGTGAGAGATGCTGTGGTCTGGGCTTCTCTGTTCGTTGAAAAGCAGGTAGCTCAAGTACTGCTTAGGAAACAAAAAGAACCTAACAACAGCATCCAACCAAAAATGGTCGTAAAATGTGTGATGCTTTCATAATGAACTTATTAATCTATAATGGTATTGGGAAAGACTGACACAGAATTCTTATTAAATACTTTCATGAGTTACGTTTTTAGTATGCATCCACAGCGAGCTACAGAGAACAACTCTGCCTTTCAAAAAAACCACCAAAACCTGCAGCCTATCAATTTGAAAGCAGTTGTTAGCCCTAAGCCTGTTCTGGTTTGCCTGTTCACAGAATGGTTTTGTTACATGACTAGACAAAAGATTATTGCCGAGACAGCGAGGAAACCAAACAACTTACTTTTCAGCTAACATCTTCACAAATATTACCACAATTACATTTAGAAATGGAAACAGTGAGCTGTAATTTTCTTACCAACTAGAATATATGCACATGTAGGGAAGATAAGAGGAGCGCTTAGTGGTATGAATAGGTAAATGAGGCCATAAACATCATGAAAGAGAAAGACAATGCTCCCTCTGAAAAAGTGGAAAAGCAACCAAATTACAAAGCTGAATCTGGAGGAGAATCTGAAAGATTTGTGGGGTTTGTTTTCTTTTTTTATATATACATACACACACACACTGATATGTATTTTAAACCAGCACCTGGTAGTCCCATAGCAATTCAAAGTCCCATTGTGCTAGATCCTGCCTATAAATGCAGCCACAGAAAACTCTGAGCTGGGAATTCCTGACCATAACAGTTTATAACCTGCATAGCATTGTGCCTGTTTTACAGATTAAGATCTGAGGCAGAGAGAAAACAAAGCCCCAAAGATTTATGAGCGTGCTTAACGTAAAATAAGTAAGTAATCCCACTGAAGTTAATAGAAAAGTTAATGTGCTTAAAGTTAAGCATGTGAGTTTTAAGAATCTTTATGGTCTTAAGGCCAAATTCACACAGGAAGTATGCAACGTCAAGGCTCCAGTGTAGTGCCTCACACTGAATAATTATTAAGCAATCCTACCAATTAGAGGGGGAAGTGTAAGAGATGTATTGTAAGTCCTCAGTAAAAGTATCCATAATTCATATATTGTAATATTTCCACCTTGTATGTTTAGATATGTTTATACTGCAGTTAGTATTTTGTTTAAAAAAAAGTCTCTATTCCCAAATTTATTGCTAAGGTCAAATTATGAAAGAAGTGCTATGAGGTGAAATGAAATGCAGTTTAATATTAAAGCTGAGATTTCACAAGACATAAAATGGACAGAATTTCACCTTCTGTTAAAAAATAAGGAAAAAAAGAACTTCAAAAGAAAAATGGTCTATGAAAGTTATTTTCAATAATGCATTTTGCTCGGCAACTAGAGTCAGCTGAGAACATGCTGATTATCAGATACAATCATTTAGCTGATTAGCCCTGACTTTTCAAATGCCAGTAAATCAATTACCATGATCTTCTTGGAAAACCATTTGAAAGCATCAACATATTTTATTCTTCCAGTACAGATTTATGCTTTTTCTTATTCAAAAAGATTTTGGGATACCATGTTGACTGGAATGGATTTTCCATTTCTAGTGTTCTTTGAATGCAACATACCCAAATTCTGATTCTGAAGTGACAACAGCGCAGCCAAGGCCACGGTCTTGTGCAAATGAGAGCCATAACAACAGCCTCAGAAAGGATACCCAGCCCTGTTTGCCATTTACACCTCAAAAATATTTTTCTTTCAAAAACATATTTACATTTAAAAACATGTAAAAACTCTGGAAAAAAAAAATCAATCCCATAATATTCCTGTTGCTATTTTGATTAATTTGCTTAAAATCTGTTTATGTGTCTGAATCAAAGAAGGTGTTTTTCACTGTTCCTTTTTCCCCTTTCCCCTTTGTGGCCACTTCTGGTCACAAACTGGTTAAGTTGACAATGCAATGACTAAACCTCACGATTCTTTTAGCTCCTGTTTTATGAGGTCAAATCCTATTCTCTTCCAGTCCCTCTTCACTCTATCAATCATACCGATGTATGTCATCATGAAAATACATCTAACTGCATCATTGTAAGTTCCCATCTAAGCGCTGAAGTCGGTGAACCTGAACAACTTGCTTTACGGGGTGGTAACTGTACTAATTTTAAGGTAAATTTGACTTTCTTATTCTTGCCAAAATGTCACAGGTCATTTTACATCATGTATGATTGTACCAGTTGCATGGCTTCCATGTAATCGTCTTCAGGATGGAAGCAGTCTGCTAGTCTCTCCTACATCGCTGTTCTCCAGCTGAGGTTTAAATGACTTGGGACAGAGCCCAAAAAGGCAAGGTCCTGCTCCAGCTTGCAAAGCCCCAGGAGAAAACCTGATAACCAGCCAACACCAACTACTTTTGTCCTCCCCACAGTCCAGCAACAGCCTGCCTTCCTCCCTCCCTTCCTCAAGGCCAAAGCAGCAGGAAAGCTCTGCCCTAGTTCCCCTCCTTCCTCTCCTTTCCCCCCTCCCCCATCCCAGCAGCTTGGAAAACCCAAAAAAATGAAATACACAGAAGAAAGTGGAGAGAAAGAGCTGCATCAGTAGATAACCAGCCTACAAGAGGAATCTACCTGTATGGTTGCTAGGATGAGACAACCCTTTCTACCTTACCCATATCCCTACACACAACAGTATGGGATGATTTGAAAAACAAAATAGAAAATGAATGAATGCAACTGATTTGCACTAAGTTGTTTAAAAATAGTATTCCCAGGCAAAATATAGTAAAGCATTTTTGGTTCTTTGGCTCCTTAACAGAGGGAGCAGTTGTGATTTGAACAGTAAACCCCACTCAAACAGACTTTCTGTTACAGGAAAAAAAAGATCTCAGAGGCCTACAGAACATTTCAGGAAGCTCAATGAAAACATTCAAGACAGTAATTCTGACTTTAAGTTTTAGGGTACTGAACAAGTTTGGCTGGAAAAACAAATACGCTACTCACATGTCTTTCTCCAGGCCACAGTCTACTTTAACTTCAGATTTTCTGCAGTTATGGCACAACATAAGCTGTCACCACACCTCGATACAGCAGAAAGCCAAACTCTAAAACCTAAAATTAAAACCAAAACACTAACAGAACAAGATGAGCTCTCACCATGTAAAGAAGACTGCAAGTCATTCATGTTTTGGTCTAACAGCTGTGAGGGCAAGTAGCCTGATGGTGCTGGTGGCACAAATGATGAAGTGTTCTCCACTTCTCCAGCTGAAGAGTGCATGGTGAGATCAGCAAGTGCAACCTGTCCAAAAACAGCTGTCCACTCTTTGCTGAATTCCCCCTCATCCAGGGAGGAAGCGTTGAGGATCTCATTCAGTAATACCATGTCATCCTTATCCGCAGGTTCTGATTCCAAGGACCTCACAAACTGATCCTTTGAAGCTGCCTCAGAACAAGAGAGTCAAGAGAAATCATTTTTTAGACAAAGAAAAGAAGGAAGCTTTCAAAAATACCCATTCTAGGTTTTGTATGTTAAGTGAAATGGAATATTTTTATGTGAATATTTGTTTTCTCTTTTAGACCCAATTCTCTTGGACATCTGGTCTGGTAGCTTATGCAACAAGTAACTCCATGATTATCTTAGATAAACTCACTGCTGTCAAGACTCATTCCTCATTAAAAACAATACTACAAGTATGCCTAAAAATCTATTAAACACCACACCAAATCATTACATAGCCTAATGTTTAAAACATTAGAGAAGATTACTGTTACGTTGCTTTTTGAAGCATTACATAAAACTGCCAAAAAATCAGTTTGGTGTAAATAAAAAATAAATAATAATTGGGGATTATTCTAGAATTTTGTGAGACCACCTTTATGATCTTCTGATCAATGCTTGAATCATTGGGGTATTTCTGCAAGAGAACAGGTTACTCTGCACAGAGTGAGATTTCTACGCTGTTCAATGCTGTGGTAACTTTTTTTCCCCCTCTCTTAGGCTGCTGAGAAATAACTGGGGCCACTTTCCTTCTGATTCCTCTTGCTAGTTTCTCCAGCACCAGAACTACAGCTGAAGAAGCTCTTAGATCATTTGAGCCATTAGTCCTTAGAAGTACTTTTTTCCTATTTTGAAAATGTTAAATAGTTACATAAAATACATGCAACCAGGATAGCAGTCATTTTCTCTAGCTTAGAAAACATTTGGAAAGTGAAGCACTATCAAGGAACCCCAAGTGTTATTTTACTTGGAAACATTTAGAGCTCCACTGTGGGAGTATGCAGAGGAGAAAGACGGTGGTTAACAGTGTTGATAATGTTACGTTACTGAAACCCAGACCAGTTTAATTATGCTTGTTTCAAACTTATGGTAAGGTACAGAAACAACTTCAGTTTTCAAAAGTTCGAGTAGATCAGCTGAGCTCTCCAAGTTGCATACAACTTGCAAAGATTTTTTTAACCCTTTTGTGTTTGGTTAAAGATAGACAGTAGCAAAGTTGTCTCAACAGGCCTTTTTATTTAAATGCAGCAGTATTCCCAGGTAAGTTCCCTTTTAAGAGCTGTAAAAATTTAGAATGAAATGGCATGAAGTTGAGTCAGAGGAGATAAAAAGCACAAGACTGTTTTAGAATAGGCTGTTGAGTCACCATACACACCTACGTACAAAGAAACACATAAACCAACTCATAATATAAGGATTTTACTCATTACTGAAGGCAGCTCTGAGATTCAGCGCCTTCTAATTCACATTTTTATATACGTCTGTACTCCCTGACAGGGCCCAAAAATCAGAAATAGAAACATTACAAACACATCAATTCTCCTGATGTTCCCACTAGACTATAACCAAAATACCATAGAAAACAATTTGTTCTCATGAATTTTCAGGCTGCTGTCCCATCTTCAGATAAACAGCAAAGAATGTTAATGCTGTCAAAGCACCTATAATTCCCCAAGCTATTCAGCAGGGGAGGCAGGAGGGTAAATCTTTCCAGCGGGGAAACACACCTGCTAATTCAAAAGCACTTAAGAACTCCAGTCTCTATAGCGCATCACCATCTCAGCCCATTGATGAACTTGGAGCGCTTGCAGGGGGAGATGCAAAGATGCAAAAAGCATCTTTGGTATCTGCTAAGATATACTGCCAACACTGCACCTAACCACAGATGACATTAACTGTAAGGGAACAAAAGCTTTGCAGCAACACAGCTCAGAGCAAAGCTCTGCTTCACCTGGGTATCTCATTGCAGTAGTCCCATTTTTACTGGGGAGAAAGTACCAACATAGAGCCTTACATCTGAAGAGCACTTAGGTCTCACTATAGTATGTATGACCACCAGAAAGCAGAGTGACACATTTCTTGCCTCAGCAGTCTTTCTGATCTTTCTGGGGAGACAACGCACCCAGGGCAGGGGAAGATAGGGTGGTGCTTATGCTTAGGCTGCCTCAAGTAAGCAACAGTAAGTTCTACTCTTGTTTGCAATAAAGGTTATCTTGAAACCAAGTCTTGCTTATCGAGATATTACTCATGTGGTATCTCTGCCAGATTACTAGAATGATACAGACTTTCTCACCTCACCCGTAAATCTTCTATTATTTCTTTTCCTGTTTCTTTGTTTTCACTGCCCATTTTCACAGCCAAACACCCTCTTTTGTCTGCATATGCTGCCCCTCACCTTAAAAACGTTAATTAAAAAAACTCCAAAACTCCCCATAAATCACTGAAAAAACAATGCCACTATATTCTTTTCTGTGGTTGTTCGAACAAGCCTGTAGCAATGCTCATCATACTCCTTTGCAAACATACATCGTTTTGCTGGTATTTTAAGAAATTAAATATGAAGAGAAACTAAAAACATTCACAACAATACATGATTGGAAACACAGGATAAAGACGTCCTTCTGAAACACACACAGAAGTGTACCTCTAACTATACTGCTGCACTTAAAATGTAACATTCATTGGTCTAAAGCTAGCTAGTGTGTACAACTAAGGTAAATGGCTGATATTGTAACATTAACATAACCATCTTTATCAGATGTAGCTGCCCCACCATTGCTTTCGTATTGATTTAACTATTTGACTAAAGGAAAAAAATAGCCCTCTAACTGACATAGCTAAACTTCTGTGACCAATAACTGTACGTGTTATCTGTATTTCCACTAAGAAGGTTCAACGCGGAATGGAACCGAGTAAGGAGAAAATCAGAAGAAAAAAGGCCACTATCAGACATGCATTGACCTTTTTAATTAGCCACAGAAAAGAAGTCATCACCACCTTATCTATCCACAGATTAGGGCTGCTTCTGCACAGACAGCTGAGGAACTTTCCCTCTTTCTGCCTTCATGGGTGATTCCTCACATGAGTAATTTCCCCCCAGTGCAAGAGACTGACTGTGGCAAATCCAAAATCGAGATGTTTGCAAATGCTCTCTTCCTTACCTATCACGAAGACAGAGCCTTAAATACCCCAAATAACACTCTCAGTCTGACTGAGCAAACCGCACAAAGGGGTTTTTTCCTTTGCTGCTTTACTACTTGCTTATTGAGTTGTTGTTGAGGGTTTTTTTTAACTCATTCTTCATAAATGAGTGAAGAGAAAATGAGAAACTGTATGCAAGACTCACTGCATATAAAAACTCAATGTAAAACTTTTGGCCTGATCTTTCATGTGTTACGTGGTGAACTAGTACCTTTTAGAAAAAAACCCAGCACGTCCCCTTGAGCTGCTACTGATCTAACAAAAGCATAAGGATAGGAGTAGAGACTGGAATGAAAGACTGCTTTCTCATGTGTGTATGAAAACAGCACAACAGATTTAATTAACTATCTGGCTGAAAGTCGTCACCGGTTCTTTTATTTTTTCAACAGGACTAAATAACTTGCTTCTGAGATGTAAATCTCTGATACAAAATCTTGTGCTTACTAGCATATTGCCAAGGGTTGCGATACAACAACTAAAGAACCAACAATACAAGTTTGTGAAATGTTATAGGAGGGGTAAGGTTCAAGGTGGGACCTACTTCAGTGGGGCAAACGGAATCTAGTCTAGTATACCTAACCTTGAATCACCTGTTACAATGCATCTCATCCCCAGTAAGGTTTACTTCATGCTATAGCAAACCATACAGCAGGAACAGTACCTCTGCATGTATATGACGCTGAGTTTCCTTCAGCACTGTTTAAATACTGCAGCTGAATTATTTCATTCAGAAATACATCAACCTTTCAGATTATGAAAAATATTAACTTCTAAGATTAAAATCATGCTCAGTGCTTGTAATTGAAAGTGACATGAACAAGTGTTTCATACCATTTTCTTCATGTTGCAGGTCTAATAAGTCATCTATGGCACCTAAAGGAACGAAAAAAAGGCGAAAAGAGAAAAAAAAAACCAAAGAAAGATCTGCAGTATACTGACAATCAGTATGTACACCTCTAAAGGTAGTTTTCTTAAGTCTCTTCACCTGAGTCCTGCTTGTGGTTACAGTTTCCTTGTAACGTGGATATGACATCCTTGCCATCGTCAGCTGTAATCGAGATCCATAAACATGTCAGATTGCACTTGGCACAAGACCACGTTTATAAACAATGTCACTGTAAGATCAACATGCAAGGGTTGTTGGTGTTCATGTTTAAAATAAACCTGGCCACAATGGATGGAAGACCCAAAATATAAACATTTCTAGGAGATGAGTCAAATCACCGCCTGCCACACTAGCCCATCTCTAGGCTGAGTGCACCCAACTGAGGCAACTGTGAGAATCAGGCAAGTCTCTGCTGTCCTCCAGAAGCAGAGACGCTTGTTTTAGAAGCCTCTATTTACGCAGGCCAGGAGAGAGCACATAAGTGCTCTCATCCGTCCTAAAAGGATCTCATCACTCCCTGAATCACCTTCCTTGACAATGTGTTCTTCCTCATAACAACAACTCTGGGAATGGGGAAAAGGAATCTTTTCCCAAAGCACTCCATGTCAGGATATAAGTAACAGCAACTCCTCTTCTGCAGAGAAATAGAAGAGCTAGGACCAACAGGAGGGAAAATATATAGCTGATGTTTATAGGCTATCAGATGTGAAGAAACACCACCATGACCCACCTGCAACTACCTTAAGTTCTGAGCAAGCTTCTTAGGTTAGACATGCAGACAAAATAATAATCTAGATTCCATCTATCAGTGAAGAGAAAGACACCTCCCTCAAGTGATTAATCACATTTAAGATATGTAGCAAAACAGGAGGGATGAGTTACCTGCTGAACATGCCTTCCTCTCTCCATTAATTGTTGAGGAAATCTAGCTGCTACACAACTGCATTTGTAGCGCTAAGGGCGAATGAAGGGGTTGGTCACAGTATTGCCAGAACTGGAAGGTAGATCTGCTGGAAGCCTCAAGTTTGAGGCTGGAAGGGAGACAAAAAATTCTCTATGGAGGAAAATAAATGACAGCCAAACCCTTTCAGGCAAAACTTCAAGGTGTGTTCAGAACTAAATGAAACAGGACAGCTTGCTCACTGTTTTAATCATATTATTTTAACAAGGCTTTGACTAGCACAACGGCATGGAAATGTGCCACCAGCACTAGAATCAGCTGGTCATTTAAGAATCCATGATCACGTCTGATTACATCTATATAGATATATTTAGAGAAAGCTAAGAAGAAACACAGCTCCATTACTAGTAGCGCTACATCTGTATTACTTTAGTCTGTACAGAGTACTTTAAGGGGAAAAAATATCTTAGCTATGGCACAGACCCACTGCTGTATGTAAATGGAAAAATTTAGCAGAGGAGGCAGAAGTATTCCAAAATACTTCAGTTCCTTCTAGGGGTGATGGAGAAAGAGACAGAACAAGGTATTTATGTTATGGACAATGGTGAAACATTTTACAGCCCATAACTAAGATTCTAGAAAACGTCTGTGAAGAAAATGTAAGTCAGATTTTGTATCCAGGAGTATTAAAATATCTCATCAGAGAGATAGCTGATCTAATTAACTGCAAAATGGGTGAAACTTCAAAATACTGGAAAAGTGCTAATGTGTCATTATTACAAAAACCACCCAAACAACAACAATAATTACCAGGGTGACTCAAGTAATTGTAGGTAACTATGGGCTAGAACTTCAGCATTACTCCCAGGCAAAACATTAACTGAATCCCATTCAATATGGGATTCAGCAAAAGAATAGAAGCATAACAAATACTTCTATAATAAAAGGTGTTTTCATGGAAAGCAGACCTTAAAAAATTTCAACTAATCTCATTCTTTGATAAAACTATGAGCTTTCTTTGGTAAAGATATTTTTTTAGAAACAACTGGACTTTGCGCTGCACAGCCTTCCAGCTTAAATGCTGGCACTGCATAATATCTATAATGAACATATTGAATAGATTAGGAGCATGACAACTAACAGATGTCAAAAAACAGTTGTTAGGAGAAATAATTGCAAAGTATAAGTGTTTCTAGTTTAGATCTGCAAGGTTTAGTGTTATATCCATTGCTATTCAATGGCTTTAGCAGTCATCTGGAAGTAAACACAAAATCACTCTTGAAAAAAACGTGCAAACAACTAACAGACTATTAGAGGTGGTTGTACAGGCCAGACATTCAGTTTCTGTAGTCAGAGCTGGGAGAATTTAAAACCAGTAAGTTGTAAGTTATATCCCTAGGAATAATAATATAAGCCATGCAGCAGAAAGGAAGAATTAATGCTGGAAAGGTGTGACCAAAAGGAACTGTCTTGATAAACCACAAATTCAAATATGAACTTCTTACTTGATGTTGCTGCAAAATGAGATATCGTTCTTGGATATAGAAACAGGAATGTGATTTTACCTTCTAGTATCATGACGAGTGAGACCAACATCAGAAATGTTTTGTACAGCTATATGTTTCACATTTTAAAAGAGATTTTGGAAAGTGGAATGGAAACAAAATCTTAAAAAGGACTAGAGAAGATGTCTTCAAGACTTCAATACGGTTAGTATATCGAAACAAAAATGTGAGAGGTGCCTTGATTGTAATGTAGTACCTTTTAAGTACCTTCATGGAGGATAAAAGACTAGATATTAAAGTGATTCTCCATTGATTTAGTAGAAAAAGGAATACTATAAGCCATAGGGTTATTTAGGTTGGAAGAACCTCTGGGGATTACCTTGTCCAAGCCTCTTGTCAGGGTAGAGCCAGCTACGAAGTCAGACCAGATTTCCCAGGGACATGTCCTATCAAGTCTTGAAGATCTCCAGGGATGAAGATTCCACAGCCCCTCGAATACCTTTTCCAACACTTTGCCACCCTCACCACACACACTTTTTTTCTAGTATGTAATCAGGATTTCCTTTCCTGTCACTTGTGTCCATTACCTCCCATTCTTCCGCTGTGCACCTCCAATTAGAGCCTGGCTGCATCACTGGGTAATAATCACCCATCAGGTCACTGGCAGTGGCTGAGTATGACTTTGCTTAGCTTGTAGGCAGAAGTTCCACTGAATTCATCAAGTTTTTAAACAGAGTGCGTCACTGGAATAAACGAGCAAGCTATTTGGCATCCTTGTCTCGATGACTGCTAATCTGTAGATCCTTTCCTTGAGGACATGCCCAATGTAAGAATTATGCTTGGGAAGACAAGGTATTTGACCTATCTGAGAGTAACTGAATGAAATGCAATATAATATATAAGAGATCAGCTTTAACATATCTTCCTGGGCTTAGGTTTTATGCATTTGTAGAGATTTGCAGGGTGAAGTTGAATATACATGAAGTAAGCAAAAATTAAAAAAAAAACCCACACCATGTATTACAGCATTTATTTCATGTTATCATAACTTCATACCTGAGTAGTTTGATTCCTTGGTATGGCTCTCCTCATCTAATGAAATCAACCTTAATTTGAACGAGTAAGAAAAAAATTGAGAAAATAATTCTAAGTCTATAGAATAGTAATAAAAAATACAGTCTCCTCTTTTTGGTCACATCATTACAGAAACACATCAATAACAAATAAACAGTAATTCAGATGGACTCTTGCATTTGCTATATACGCTGGTCTGTTTTTAACTTTTATTATTTCACTGGCAGAAGTCTGTTAAAAACCAAAATTTGGTTGTTGACCGACTATCAAAGCCTACCACCCTTCCATTTTTAATCCAACTAAATCTCTGTAATGAAAAGTAGAGTATATTCTGCTTTTCCAGATTTGCTCTTTCGTAACTATCATAAAGGAGGTACAATTGTTCAAAAAACAAAAACAAACAAACAAAAAAGCAAAAACCACAACAAAAAGCATCACACCAAAACCCCAAAACTGCTTTGCACTTCTCTTTTTAACAACTAATTAAAAATCAACAGTCAGGTGAGAGTTTTGTCCCACATCAGCAGATTTCTAAAAAAACAAGTCAGCAGTGTTGAGGAAAAAGCTCTTGACATAAAAAAAAGCTGTGATTCTTATACAAGGGTAATCTCTTCAATGAAAAATATATCATTTCTAACTGCTATTATTTTGTGTAAGGCCATTCAACCAGTAGGAAATGAAGCAGACACAAGGCTGACATGGTGGTGAAGAGAACTCTGTAGGCACGTTCCTCCTATCCTCTAGTGACAGGACAGGAGGAGTCACCTCCTCTGCTTTTAGGATAGGCTTGTGGGGAAAATTAGAATCAGGCTAAATTCTCATATAATAAATGTTTACTGTGAAAGGAAAGTACATGAGGATTTTAAAAGCTTTTTTGTGTATAATTCTTCTAGAATCTTAGATGTCTGTTCATGGCTTGTTTTAGACAGCTAAATGATGATGTATTTCCCCCCCCCCCCCCCCCCCCCCAGTTTTCTGACAGACAAGGAGAAAGATAATCCATAAATAAAACTAAGTACAACCATGACAATGTATCTGATGCATTTGCTGCTAGGTGCCAATGCACATATCTTGCATAAATCATGCATTCATTCTAGAATTTCATATTTAACAATGAGGAAAACAATTGTGTATTAAATTCTTTATTACTGTCACGAGACGCAGCAGATTCAAGAAGCTGCTGTGGAGACAACCACCTGCCAAAATGTACTTCACCAAGTCCTTTCTAATCTGCTTAGTATCAAATCTGACCAAATTATAAACTAGTTTTGGTCAGTGGTTATGACTCTATGGACTGTAAAAGCAAACTCTTTAAAAATCCATTATTATAAAGAGCTGAGCAAAATCCACTAATTATCAGTCAAGCTGTCCCCGCTTTTTGACAACTGATCCTTTGCTGGGTGCTTCATTTAACTGGGGATAGTCAAAACAACAGGTGGCAGCAGGATTATATCAATGTTGCATCCCCTCGCAACCTGATGGTCCCACTGCGGAGGGATCACATCTCGCTCTCCTGTTCTCTTCTCCTCATAGCAGCCCATTCATAAGTCTCTCTCACCTCAGAGCTAAGGTAACTCAAACCTTGATAGCATCAGCTCACTTAGACGTACTTTTTACTAAGTACCTACTGCTTCATTGGATTACTAACCGATGCTGTATACATTACAAAAACTAATCGCTGCTCAAAGCAATCAGGAATCCATATCCCATTCTCAGGTGAAAGGAGATGCTCCTGAAGGGAGAAATACAATGCTCATAGATCTTCTCCCATGTGTAGTTGTTTACCATTTCTTTTACTAAAGAAAACATGAAGCAAAAGCTGAAAAATAAAGAGAAGTCTAGGAAGGATGAAAAACATAAAGGTGTTTTGGGTCTTTTTAAAACTCTTAATTTCACCATAAAGTTTATTAGTTTTCATGTACATCTCAGGAATTCTTGTATTAAGCTTACTGTTGGCTAGTGTGATCAGACTAGCTGTGTCTACATTTTCATTTGTAAGTATTTTGCAACCAGAAAGCAGATTATAGACAAAAATACTTATTTTACTATACAGGCCATGTGACTTACTGACTCTGCTGATCTTGTACTGATCTGGTGGTCTCAATCTGCAGGTCTGCTTTTTCTGCTTTTTCTGTTAGTTTATTCACAGGATCTTGTAAGCTCTAGATCATATCCAGAATATAAACAAAGAGAAGAAAATAAAACAGAATTAGGGAAGAAAAAGTGTGTCATTTAAGGCCAAACCAGACTACAGAACCTACATAAATTAAGCAAGAATAGTTTTGATACAGCTCAAACATAATATCTGACTCAAACAAGCAAAATAAAAAATGTTAGAAGGTACTAATTCAAATTACGTCACATGAACACACTTTATATAAGAAGGTGACTTTTGGCTACTTCTAAACTCATGTTCTTTTTCTAACATTTTTAAGTAAAACCATCTATTTCTAAGTAAAACTGTCTATTCCATGTGCAAAGCAGGCACTAAAAGCACGTTTCTTTGACATTTTTCAAGTTCGTCTTTTTTTTTCGTCCCTCCTTTTTTACCTAAGATGAGAAAAATTCATTCTTTATATTAATTTGTTCCTCATATACTCCCTCTTTACTTATTTATTCTCTTTTTTTCCTGACAATTATTCACACAACCTTGGCAACTGCAGTGTAGTGGGAATGTACTACTTCTATCCCAAATGTGAAAACAAGGGTTAAAATCCTGGATGATCAGTTAGTGCAGGGGCCAGGTCTGATACTATGAAATCCTACTGTCCCTTTGCAATTGGAAAGCTGTAAGATAACAATGCAGTTTCATGGTCAGCATTTTTATAACCAAAATTTGGACATGTGAGCAAGCCAACACATTAAGCATTATAGACTGACTCTGAGATTACAGAAGTGATAAATATACAAATGGTTGTTCCTGTTATGCATTAACTAGGATTCCTGTGTGAAAAAATAAATGAAGATAGTAATTAAGTAATTGCAGATGTTAGCCATGTGAATATTTGGCTCTATAAGAAAGTTTTCTGTGAAGGTGAAAACATGTTCTTCTTTCCAAAGTCCAACTCAGTTTCTGAACCATGTGTCCATCCCCTCCTCACTTGTGACTATTCCTGACCACTTGTAATTAAGTTTAATTATGTCTCACTGATATTCATAGTAGTGCACCTCACCCACCTTCTCCCCAGTCCCCCAAAAAGCTGAGGTCAAAACAAATAAGCCACTTTTTGTGCAAAACACAATGAACACAAAAATGTAGTGGCTTTGCCTCTGGAGATTTAACAAAATGGTAGTATCTTTCATCAGAATAGTAAAAGAAAGAAATAAAACCATGGCTGCTAAGTCCATCTCATCTGTTGAGTAAAAGTTAAGAGTCCCCAGACCATCTGTTACAAGAAGAGAATTCCCAGGCATGTTGCAGGTCTTGTTTGCATTGCCCTGTGAACCAGGACAGATGAGTCCCCCAGAAAGGGCATTCCAATTTCTGCTTGGCTCAGTACTTGTCTGTATGACGAAATGTACCCTTCAGTGTTCTAGAAACCAAACTAAAGGACCTGTTGTAAATGGCATTTGCTTTTTCTTCCTCTCAGTAAGTTAGTTCTTCTATCTAATACCACAGATTAATTTGTCATAAGCACCCAGAGCACTGCAGACCGCATTTGTCAAAAGATGAGTGATCACAAAAGCAGTAATAGTAAGTAGAGGCATTAAAGGGACATTACCTTATTCTGTGGTTGACACTTTTTTTGGAAACTGTAACAGTGCTAATCAGAACCACTTGTAAGTGTACTTCTTGGATTCTGAATAATGGACACTAATCACCACAGCTATATCATCTATGAATTAATATGTTATCCTTTAACTGCATTTGAACCAGGTATTGATTAGACTGCACTTCCTGTACTATTAAAATTGACGAGAATTATTCCATTGACTCCAAGAGGCCCTAGATCAGACTTCAAAAACATAAGAATTTGCACTATACTTGCACAAAAGTGCAAGGCAGAGAAAGACAAGCTCTGCGAGCTTTGCATTACGGGTCTGTACTGCTTTGGGCACTTGAACCATCTCGGACACCTTCATAGTAGGGCACACAGTTTACTGTAGTCAGGAGGTGATGGTGCAACAGTTGTGGTGCTCTGCTTACCAGTAAGTACAGCAGCACAGAGCCTGCCCCAGAAGGACGTAATGGTTTTGAACAACAAACAGAATTATTTTAAGTACTGCCTGATTATAGTCCAAGAAAATTATTAGAAGTCTTCTGTGTCTTCACCAAGAAAAACACAAAGAAATCAGCACTCTCCTTTAAGGAACTACATTTTATGATGCTTCCTTCATGAGTGTTTCAGGAAATCTATACTTAAAGGACTGTGATCAAACCACGGAAACAGCATATAGAAATGGAGCTCACAAGTACGTTGGGAAGGAAACAGCATGATAATAATGGCAGTTACTATTTCCTGTATTAGAAAAAGAAATATAGCTCTGAAATATAGCTTCAGTTTCAATGGATATTATGATAAAAATTGTTAAAAATAACCAGCTGTATTGTAATGCAATAATTCAATTTAGCCATTTAATTTAGACAATATTCTCTCCAATTCTGATAGCAAATAATGAAATTTTTTCCTCTCTTCTGCCTCTCTCTACTCCACACCCCAATGTACACTGCAAACTGAGACAACATTTTAAAAAGATTTTAAAAAAAAAAATCTACAGAATGGGTATGAAATAAAACTGAATGTTAAAAAGCCATTGTAAAGTTCTAAATGAGAAGCCATGGAAATGTGATCATTATTGTCAGCATGTGTAGAAATGAAACTGATAGTCTGTTAATTGTTTCAGGTTACATCAGAAGAAGGGAAGAAGTCACATCATCTAGAAAGTGTAGTCAGTAAATAAGCCTATAAAATCAGAAGACTGTACACACTAGTAAAGCACATTCAGAGTCATTCACTCTGCCTCTCTTGTCCATCTCTACAACCAAAAGTCATCCGGTGGTATGTTTGCTCTCAGTACTCACACTAAACATCCAAGCTGAGAAGGGGTTCCTCCACTTCAGAGTTAACTCTACTTCCAGCTCAGGCACTGTTCCTAGGCTGACTGCTATTCACTTACAAAATTCCTTCACTTATATCTGGGCTGCTTTCAAGTCAAGCCAAAGTCATCTGGATGCACACAAAACCTGTCCTCTGCAGCTGAAGCACTGAAGCATCGACAATGCACTCAGCTCGCCCACAGTTCCCCCCAAGTGCCCTGGACAACTTATGTGCTTCCTCTTGACTAAGAATCAAAGCCACGTAGCTAAGGGCAGCCCCAGATGCCAGGGATACATCCCAGGACGTCACAACACATAGGGAGAAGTGCAACAGCACTGACGAGACAAAAACTTGGATAGGTCTCATTTGCGGGGAGAGCTGAAAGGGAAAAGCATGTAGTCTCAGAATTTCCTCATGGAGATTCATTAAAAAAACCACAAGCAAAAAACAAACACTGAAAAAAAACCCAACAAAAACACCCCCTAGAGATATAAAATTATACGCAACCTTGCCTATGAGTAAGGTCATGGTGCAACAAACAGAAACAAGGAAGGATACCAGCCTACGGCAGGCCAGTGGAAGGCAACAGTGTTGTAGTACTCGTTGGGACAGGGCTCTCCGCACCATTTAAAGAGCAGCATTCTGCTTTGTGCAGAAATAAATGGATGCACTGAGATTTACACCTTTTAACGCCCTTACCAAAGCTATTATTACTTCTAGGCTCATACGAACTCTTTAGGAAGTTTGGTATTATAGCATTAAAATGTAAAAAACCCAACTAAATATTCATTAAGTAACTAAGGCACAGACAGTGTCATAAATTAGAGATCTCACTCATGAAAAGTAGCCCCTGAAACAAATTTGAATTCATTTGATATACAGTAATTTCAAGACAATGAAACCTTAAAGGCTTTACCAAAACAGCAGCCCATCATCTTTAATAGTACAGCAATGGATACTTTTACATCACGATACACGGAGTTGTTAGCATGTTAATAATCATCTTTCATCAAGCATAAAACTTGCAGTTAGGAAATACAGCTGCAATAGCACAATTAAGACTCCTCTCAGCATATACCCTGAAGCAAAGAAAACAAACGGGCTGCTTTTCATTAAGGGACTTTGGCAAACATCTCTAAAGACAATGTTTTCTTTCTAGAAACAATCCCGAGAGGCATTTAAGAGTCTTTCCTGAGGTAAACCTGGTACATGAATATATTCATACTACAAAATACAAATAGTAATTTTCCAGTACATAGCACCTTCTAATTTTTCAGTAAGACAATCTATGTCAAGTCAAATATTAACAGTTTCTTTAAATTCTTAATTTAATACTTAAACACTGACCCTCATACCTGTATGCTTAGTTTAATTCAGAAGGATCACTTGTATGATTAAGCTGCTAGTATCAGAACTGGAATTATAAAAGACAAAAATGACCTGCAAGCACCAAATTCAGAATATTCTTACAGAAAAGATCCCTTTTAAGATACAGGACAGGGAAAAATATTCTAAAAAGAGTAACTCCCAATTAAACGTAGAAATAGGCACACTGAAATATTTTATGTATGTTTTAAACAATTATATATTCTGATTGTATGTTTTTAATGCATAAGTTAACAGCAGACATGGCATCTTCATTTGGTAGATTTTTAGCCTGAAAGTTTCTCCATCAGAAACTACCCTTACCCTGGATTGGCTGTAGTCATTTCTTATACGTCATAAAAAATAATACCACGTAATCTCAACGCAGAATTAGCTTGCAGATCTTTCTTAATATATAGTTTCTCTGGCATGAACATATGATATGACTGGTAGGGATCAGTTCCCTAACCATAAACATAGGTTGCTATTCCACACCCAGGTCTAGCAGAGGAGACCAGGGACTCACGGGAGTCCCACACCCTTCAGAAATGACAAGTAGAGGTGAGGTGACTTAACCTAATAAGGCATCTGAAGCAGCAGCAGCAGACACCTATTCTCTTAGGCAACAGAAACTCACCTATTGCAACCACCAGATTTTGATTTAATCTCCTTAGCAATCATTTAATGTAAACAAACAGAAACTACTAACTAGGGGAAAGAGATCATGGAGGAGACTTCACTTTGGTATAGAAAATAATGCCACGGTCTAGAGACCAAAACAAATAAATAATGATACCAAAAGGCAGTAACATAATCTTATTCCCAAGCAAATGTTTACTGAAAGCCCAGACTTCCATGAAATTCTGTAGTATAAAACTACCTCCTGATCAGCATCATTTCTTAGCATACATATCACTGCAAAAACAGGAAATCACATCTTTTCAGCACAGGAGGCCAGCAATAAAAATTGTTTAAGATCCTCATAAAAAAGGCTGCATCCTAAACACACTACAATATTCACAACCATTTTTACAGTTGCTTTTTGCTTCAAGTGAATGCTCGGTACACGTGTGGGCTCCATATAGATTATATTTTTTCATTATAGATTCCTAACCTCATTTCAAATTTAGATTATATTGAGATCTGTCACAGGAGAAGTTCAAACGATAACAAGCATCCCCAAATCTCTCTCAATGTCCCTCACAAGGGTGCTTCACACTCCAGAACAGGCACATTTTCTGCACAAGTTTCTCTCCGAGGTGTCCAAATGTTACTATACATTTTGGAACATCGCATGTGTTGTTCAAATAATCACATTTATAGATATAGAAGAGATTAAAGAATAACTACCCAGAATCAGTATGGGCTACCTACACAAATCAGACTGAAATTGGTTTGTATCAAAGGAAAGATTAAAAATTCCTAAGAAACCTTCTAACATCAGGAAGTTATGACAACAGCCCACCAGCATGGTACCCAGGCTCCTGAAAAGGATTCTGGCTGTCCTAAACCCAGGTCTGAACTAGACATCAATGGCAGGCAATGGTGGGGAAATAAGAGGCACTTGCTTTTCTGGTTGGGGTCTCATTGGTGAGCCTATAGGCAATTACTAGCTATGTCAAGATAACTATGCCCGACTGTCTCCTGCTCAAATCTGGCCATAACCTTTAGCTAAAACCCATCTTCCATGGCGTGGACTATACAAGAAAGCAGCTTAGAGTTAAGTTAACTTCATAGCAAATGAGGACTTCTCCTGCAAGACAGGATTCTTCAGAGACTGGGTAAGATGAAAGAGTTTATAAGCCTTCTTTTATGTTTGCCCTCAGTCAGGAGAGATTGAGCTTGAAATTTGTTTGTTTGGTCTGTTGTGATGTTTCAGGCTACAGGAGTAACAGTCTCCACAAGCTCTTTACGCACTTCAAAGTTCAGAAACTGCTCCCTCCAACCCCACATTGTAGAAAACAACTTCAAATATAGCATAGACATGTACAGACAAGCTTGGTAGTCTGGGGTGAATTAACTTTATACCTTCAGGTACTTCTTTTCTAGGAACTCTGGGGTAGCCACAGGCTATACAGCATAACGCAGCCCAACTTCCACTTCTATGTGTCATATGCACAAGCATTTCATGGATTGAGGCCATGACTTGTAACTGTTTTCAAACTGGGCTGTCTATTCAAGGAAACGGTGGCTTTGCTGCAAGCTATTCATTCCTTACTTTCCTCCCGATGGTAACCCTTCCATCAGCCCTCCTTCAGCCAAATCCTATTTCTCTCCCCTGCAAATAGGATCAGCCAATCATGTCGTTATTACATTGCACAAAGTAACTACAGGACAAAGACGTCTATAGGGATAACTGGAAAGTCAACAATTATTTCCATTGTTTTCCCATTACTCTACTGAACGTTGCAAAGCAACTTCTTATGCAGGGGCAGGCATGAGGAGAAAAATACACAGTGCTGAGTGATTAGTCTGATGAACTCAGACTTCAGTCACATATTCCATATTCAAAGATTACAAAGGATCAGCAAAACTACTGCGTCAAGCAAAACATTACTTCCCAGAGCAGTTAAGGGTTAAAAAGTCTGAGTACAGGTGTAAGAACCTTAAGCATCAACGCACTCATATTCAGTCCAATAAGGTGTTCTTAAAGATTGTGAGTTCTTAGAAATAGATGCAAAGGCAAAATAATATTAATTCACTTGTGGAATTTTGAGGAGCAACATAAATCTCTAATTCTGCTAGATTCTTTAGGAATAATCAAACACAATCCCAGTGAGCACTTACACACATACTTAAATGCAGCCCTGAATACTGTCTTCCTTTTAAATATTCCAGAAAACTTGTATTTAGATGAAAACACAGACAGGGATAAAATTATCAGACAATATATGGATAAAATATGAATGT
Organism: Rhynochetos jubatus; assembly: GCA_027574665.1. Classification (NCBI taxonomy): domain Eukaryota; kingdom Metazoa; phylum Chordata; class Aves; order Eurypygiformes; family Rhynochetidae; genus Rhynochetos; species Rhynochetos jubatus. The sequence goes on from CM050653.1 coordinate 27,787,539, forward strand.
GTGCTTTCTGCATCCTTGTATGATCTATTTGTTATCACTGGACACGCAAATGTATCTATATATTCCTTACCTTTAGCATAGTGAATTCATATGGCTGATATCCTTTGAAACTTTCATGGATGGCTGCCATTGTGTGTGAAGTTTTTTCCCAAAAATGAAGAAGTGTTGTCTGTAAGGCAGGATAACATCTCAATGCAATGTTAGCTTTAGCACCAATCTCCTTTCAGTGCAAATTTCAAATCTCCCCCCCAACACTAGTTACATATTCTTACAGTTGAATATTGCCATGGTAACCTCCTAAAAAACCATATGAACAGGAAATCTTTCTTTTAGAGGTCAAAGTTTTCTTTGGATACCTGATAAGTTGTTAACACATGAGAAAGGAGGTTGCATCTGCTCGCTCCCAAAAGATCCACTTTTTGACAGACATCAGTCTTCAGTTTGTCAAAGTTGAGTTTTGCATGTCGCACTTGAGCTTGAACCTTCAAACAAAGGGACAATTGTTTATGTAGTGAGATTTTTTCTCCATTTTTCATGAAAGAGCAAACTAATACAACTTTTAGGGAAAACAGACAACCAAACAGACTCACTTAAAATGTATATGTAACTTTATTATAGCACCAATCCCACTGAAATTAAGATGGTAGGCTGATATATGCTAAAATACAGCTCTTACTATCTTCTATGTTACTATTTTTGTAATACATTCAGTGAAAAAATTTTATTTTCTAACCCCTGTTTATAAGATAGATGTTAGTATTAAATATATACTGAGAAGACAGTAACTGGAAAACATACTCATTTTGCTATCTCTTTACAGAAACAGCAATTCAAAGTCTGACTGACAAATTTCGAACTAAAAGTTTACTACCTAATATACAAGTGCACAGGCAGAGCTGTCTCCATCTACCTATAGAAGACAGATTACACTGACAAACTTCAAAATCAACTGTTTTTGACAATACAGCACTTCAATAACTTTGAACTACTACAAAAATTCCACCCATTAAAGTTCTCCTTCTAAAACAGAGTGCTTTTCCTGTTTATTGCTATAAGAAGAATATCAAGGCCCCCTTTCTCAAGACAATTTCAGTTTCAAAGGGTTTTAGTTTTTCAAATTATTCTTGTACCACCTGTTAAGTATATACAAGACACTGTCTGTTGCACAAGCTGCACGAATAACAACAATACTGGTATTCTCATGATCAGGTATCAGGGTAGAAAGATGATGTAGGTGTTTTGTACCCAGGATCCAGAAGGGGAAGCCTTCCAGGATAACCACCTATTACACCAATCAATGAACAAATCCTGAATTCTGGTAATAACAACTACATCCCAAACTTCTGACCTGATGCAGTCCTCTAACCACTAGACTACAGCACCTTACAGATTACTTGCTGTGTTGTTTTGGCATATTAAAGAGCTTCAAACCAAAGAGGAGTGTCCAGAGCTGGCAGAGTTCTTGGGTAGTTAGGAGACATTTTAGTGACGTGGAGACAGATTTGAATTCCCTCAGGAAATTGCTCCCATAGTTTCCACTCCTTAGGCAAGCATGGCAAATGCTAAGCTATGATACAAAAAGCAAGGAGCAGCTACTGCCAAAATATCCCCCTACAAAGTACAGTATTTTGTGAAAAGCCTTACCCAGTCAGAACCGCACTGGCGTGATCTGAGACTGCCTCTTAGTTTGAGAACCTCAAGGGACTTCACACTATTTCTTATAGCTTAAGGATCTGTGCCTGGCTGAAGCCCAAGCGAGGCACCATGCTATCCATGCCAGAAGTCCCATCCCATACACAATTGTCTGGCCAAACCAGCAGGTGGATAAAGAGCTTATGGGCCTCCAAAATTAGGTTGCAAATGAGGAGGATGGGAGCAGTGGCAGAAACAACGTGGAGACTTTATCCAGTCCTGGATAAAACACCTTGTCCCGCATTAGGTTCTCAAATCCTTCATTTCCTTTAGCTCCAAGGACTGACAGCACGTATTTACAGCCGTGGTCAAATGAGACTTGTGAAAAAAATCATGGGCCTGTGCAAAAAGAAGCTTCTAACTGAAATCCAAAAATGAGATCTCTTACTACTTTTGCCAGCAAGAATTGCTACAACAGGAAGGTACTTAAGTAAGAGATGTTGTAAGGCTATGAAAAACATAGTGGAGACTTGAGATCAAATTCTCATCTCAGTTCCAGCCATGAAAATCCAGAGAAAATCAACTGATGTCAGTGGAAACGTGTCAAATATAAAACTGTATTTTACAATGGTGCAGCTGAGATCGGAATCCCTTTCGTATTCAGCATATCATAGCACTAGTGAAAGCACAGTAAGAACAGCTGTGGCTTTGTATACTGATAGTTCAAAGGAGCAAAGAATGTTAGTTCTGGGGAACAGAAATACTGTGTCAGAGATGGTGGGCCAAGTGAACAAAAAGGGTATTTATTATTAATTTCTGCAACTGTAATTCTGCACAAGGACTTCAGACAACAGACTGGGATTTGGGTCTACCTCATTTCTCAAGATCCTTAAAAGAAAAGAGAAATAAATCAAGAACACACACACACAAAAAAAGTAAAGTTTCCAGTTGCAGTCTTCCTGCATACAGTCTTCAGGGACATTTCGCAAGAAACAACATCAGCATTTATCTTAATTTAACATACAATTAGCGTCTCTTTTAAAAGCTAGAGCATTCATAAAAAGGTGATCCACAACACAATGTGGAATACAAACCTGTATGTTTGACATGCCCATACAGATGATTCAAAATCATGTAGTGCTGTGTTACCAAACACCACGCGTTTCTCTTGCCAAGCAGACATAATGCAATACTATAAGAACTATTAAATTAAAGATGACTTTAGGTTTTTTGTTATACTGAAAGTTTATTGAGCAGAAGTACTCCCCATTTTGTAATAGCGGTGCAGGACAGCCGAGAAAGAACACTGCACACTACATCAGCATGACCTCTGACCTTTTGTGTATGCCAATAAATGCATTTTCAATTCAAATTATTATTAGACATCTTTTAAGATTACTTGTGGCTTCAGGAATTAGGTATAAAACCTTAGTGCTTACAAAGCATAATCTACTTAATACCACAGAAGTTATCAGAATGAACCTTTGGTTTTCTACTCAAGGGAAAGCTGATGTAATACATACTAATCTTCTCCTTTCACTGCAATTACTCTGTAAGACATGAGAAACAGGAACTCATTGTGGTCTCAGTCCAGCAAATTCTTATTCATGTATTTAACTTCATTAAAGCTGAACATACAAAATTTCTTCAAAATCCTGGTTTGAAAAGTGTGAGGATTTTACTGACTAAGAACTGCACCAAACCAAATGCAACGTGGACATTTTACAATGAAAGCGTTCCTAAGCATCTGAAACTGTAGGTGCTGGTTGTCAGGTTTGTGCTGTACAAGAAAATCTTTGATACCACTGACATAAAAAGGATTGTTACTCTGCATCTTTTTTTTTTTTTTTTCCTAAGCAACAACCTGGAGCAACCTGTTTTTAATTTCCCAGTGCAAACATCTAAGTACAGTATGTATCAAACAAAATTCTTTAATGAGAGCACATAAGAAAACATAAATTTGGAAAGCAGTATCTTATTAAAACAATAGCTTGATAAGCTATAAGATACCAGAAAAAAATAATTTTAAAAGAGTAAAATAAGTAAGTAAGTAAATAAATAAATTAATAAAAGTCTAAATCCAGGGGGCGTGAAAGTCAGATTCCAGTATGCTTGATTTTAAGGGCAAATATTTGCTAACACATGTTCCTAAACCTATATTCAAACAGGAAAGTCCCAATCTTCCAGTGTTAACATTAAAAAAACCTTCAGACCCAGTTAAATAACCCTATTCAGTATGTATGCAGCATGTTCAGTTACTAAAATACAGATTTGTTGTGTATTTTCAAGGAATCTATGTCCTCTACATAACATCTGTGTTATAATCTCCCTTTAGTCTACTATAAAGTGCAAGATTTATTTCCAGTAGTAGCCCAATTTCAGGGACAATTCAGCTAGTGAAGCATCATCTCCAAAATGAATTTATGTTGGATAAATGCACTAACTCACTTCACATACAGTGTATTTTTGTCTCAGCATTTCCAACATAGAAGCAGTAACAGATGCTTCCAGTCTAATTTGTCACCCAACCTCTCACTTACTCGATCTGAAAACCATGCACAGCATTTGTATAGGCTGGAAAGAAGTGTGTAAGTAAATCAAGAGAGAAAAATGCCTGGAATATAGCAGACCTTTCTGTTGGGGGCTCTGGGTAAATTCTACCAGCAGATGGAATCAGTGCAAATCTCTGCATTAAGTACAGCACCTTCTGCCATACCTGATCGTTGTAAAGACTACATAAAACTAAATGCAAACTGAAGTAGGTTGTAATTTGAGCACAAAGAATTTAGCGTATAGTGTATCTTATAGCATTTCTGCATACAGCGCAGAAAGCATAAGGAACTAGATTCTCAAATCCCACAGAACTGTAACAAATTCATAGCTTGAGTGGTGTCATGGCAAGGAGCACCCATTACCATTTTACACAAGCATATATAATCACATACTGGGTTTTTTTCTCCTTTTTACATTTGGTGGTTGTTTGGGTGTTTTGTTTTTTAAAAATTATTATTATTATTATTATTATTACTGTTATTATTATCATAGAATGGTTTGGGTTGGAAGGGACCTTAAAGACCATCTAGTTCCAACCCCCCTGCCATGGGCAGGGACACCCTCCACTAGACCAGGTTGCTCAAAGCCTCATCCAGCCTGGCCTTGAAGACAGCCAGGGATGGGGCATCCACAACTTTTCCAAGGCCAGGCTGGATAAGGCTTTCAAGATTGGATGAGGTTATTCAGGACTGATGCTGGGTAGTCAGAGAACAGGAAAAGTAATGTTTTATACAAAGTACCACCTGTACCTAAACTTTTTCTTGTGCCATGTAAGAATTTCCGACATCTTACACATTACTAAACCTGTTCTACATTTTGCAGACTATACTTTGACTCAACTGTTCCCTTGGGTTGGAATAGTATTTACTGAATTAATTGATCTCTGCTCCATTAACTTGTAGGAATAACATATAACAACAATGGTTAAAGAAGAGGTAGCATACATCTGTTTGTTTACTTCAGACCTAGTTATTAAAATCATCCGTGATCTGATGAGAAACACTAATAAAAACTAATTGGAGGAGGTCAGATTTATAAAGTGAGAAATGCCTAGCTAAAAAGGAAAACTACTTGGACTGCATGTATAACAGATCCAGATAATATCTCTTAGGTCTGAAGTCAAGGAGATGAATATCAGGTTTGTTCAAGAAATGAAACTATTCTTGAGATATGAATTTAGATAAGCTAAAGTGCATAACAAGTTCTAATTATACTTTTCTTAAATTTTCCATTTTGGACTTAATTATGATTGTCTACACTTGTGCACACATCCCCATGCACCTCATTCTATTAAGCTTGATTAAGCAAATATGCAGTCATGTTGCAATTCATATGAAGGATTTAATTACCACTGCATATCTACCTGTCTTACTCTGGAAAGAAACAAAAGTACTGTCTGCCTTTCTGCCACAAAAGAACAATGATACGTCAGCTTTGAAAGAGAAGTTATGTCTGTGTGAGCAGAGGGAAAGCTGCGGTACACCTGCCATATGGACTGCCTTTTTCTTCTCCTCCTATGCAAGACCAGCAGAGCAGAGCTGCTACCCATGACTCAGATTGCCAGTCACTACAGCAGTACAAGCAAATAACATTTTGAAGTGCCTGTCGAAAATATCCATGTCCTGTGTCAAGGTAGTTTAAGTGTATCAACAAATTCATGTGGAAAGACCGTACATAGGTGTGGTGGGTTGACCCTGGCTGGAGGCTTGGTGCCCACCAAAGCTGCTCCATCACTGCCCTCCTCAGCTGAGCAGGGGAGAGAAAAATACAATGAAAGGCTCATGGATCGAGACAAGGAGAGATCACTTATCAACTACCATCAAGGGCAAAACAGACTTCACTTGGGGAAATGACTTTAATTTATTACCAGTCAAATCACAGTAGAATAATAAGAACTAAAACCACATCTTAAAACACCTTCTCCCCACCCCTCCCTTCTTCCTGGGCTCAGCTTTGCTCTCAATTTTTCCACCTCCTCCCTGCCAGTGGCACAGGGGGATGGGGAATGGGGGTTGTGGTCAGTCCATCACACGCTGTCTCTGCTGCTCCTTCCTCCTCAGGGGGACGGACTCCTCACACTCTTTCCCTGCTCCAGTGTGGGGTCACTCCCACAGTCCTCCACCAACCTCTCCAAAGTGAGTCCTTCCCACAGGCTGCAGTTACTCATGAACTGCTCCAGCGTGGGTCTGTCCCACGGGGTGCAGTTCTTCAGGAGCAGCCTGCTCCAGCCAGGGTCCCCTGTGGGGTCACAAGTCCTGCCAGCAAACCTGCTCCAGCCTGGACTTCTCTCTCCATGGGACCACAGGTCCTGCCAGCAGCTTGCTGCAGCGTGGGCTTCCCACAGGGTCACAGACTCCTTCGGGCATCCCCCTACTCCAGCGTGGGGTCCTGCATGAGCTGCCAGCGGGTCTCTGCTCCACCATGACCCTCCATGGCTGCAGGGGCACAGACACCTCACCATGGTCCGCACCACGGGCTTCACGGTAATCTCTGCTCTGGCTTTTGGAGTACCTCCTCCCCCTCCCTCTTTATTGACCTGGGTGTCTGCAGAGCTGTTCCTCTTACGTATTCTCACTCCTCTCTCTGGCTGCAATTGCTGTGGCACAGGGTTGCCCCCCACACCCTGCCCCTTCTTAAATACTACCGCCGTCACTGATGGGCTCGGCCTTGGTCAGCAGTGAATCCATCTTGGAGCCGGCTGGCATTGGCTCTGTCTGACACAGAGGAAGCTTCTGGCAGCCTCTCACAGAAGCCACCTCTGTCATCCCCTGCTACTAAAACCTTGCCACGCAAACCCAACAGACTAAGTAAAAGTGGAATTAAACAGTACAGGTTAGCTGCCCTGTAAAGATTCTGGAAAAGAAACCAGCACAACTTTCTGATGTCCTGAAGTGGTAGAAAACTCGTATATGGACTTGATCAAGGCAAGTCTATCACAACATACAATATACCACAAAGACTTTTCAGTCGCCAAAGGCCATTTTTCTAGTGGCTGAAACATTCATGATGAGATACAAACTACATATTCAACTGAAACACAGTGATATCCAACATAATCCAAGTAAATCAATACCTACTCAAATAAATACAAGTATCTACTAGCAAATTATCTGCCATAATTACCCAGAGATTTTAGATTTAATTGAAGCATCTAATTCATCTGTTCAGATTTCTCACTGGAGGCTGCAGCATGTTCATGATAGCCCTGGAACTGAAGGTACAAGCCAGAGGAAGAATGCTAAAGTACAGCAAAGAAAAAGGGTGGGGGGGTGTGGAGAAAAAGAAGGCAGAAGCAATGGTATACCACTCCATAACATAATATAGACAAATGCAGTTTAATACGGATTAGTGTAGCAGTAGCACCATTTCCCTGTATTTACCGGGACCAAGAACAATCATGTTTCTCTGTCAAACAACTCAAGCTGAAACATCAATTGCCTACAAACAAAACAACCATAAAGTCATCATACGCTGGTAAAAAGGTTTTTTTTCTTTAATCACAACATTTTGTTTTCTAGTCAGAACAATCAAATCTCCATGATTATAACATGTATCTTGCTCTCCTTACACTATGATGCAGGGGTCTAGAGAAAAGAACTAGTGAAAAGTCACATTATAACCAAAACATTATTCCTCCAAACCCAGCAGTTTTCATGCAAATTTTGTCATTCAAGCCCACTACATTTTAGCTACTTTTACAATCCTACCCTATTTGAATTCACATGATAGAACCATTCTCACACTTAGTTTCCCTTCTCAAAAAATGAGTTTAGTCAAAACCAGGATTTTTCATCTATCTCTGCAATCAGAATGAGAGACAAAATAACAGCTCTAATAGCTTTAATTCACACACAAGAACAATAACATCTGATGATAATTCACACTTTCATTTGTGTATGTGACTATTCCCTTTGATTTCAATAGTATTGCTCATTATTATTTAACATTTGTGTTACAGCAGTTCCTGTACTTTTCAATGAGACTGGGTCCCATTGTCTCTGACACCAAAAAGCACTGAATACATTACAGGTCTGCCCCAGAGTTCTGGAATACTTAAGCACAAGCCCAACACTTTCAAGGACTGGGGTCTTAAATTGGGATTGTGCTGGGAAAACGAGCCCTTACTCGGTACCTACAGGTGTGAGTGATTTTTGCCCCCAGGACAGTGGAACATTATGACATTATAGCAACCACTTATTCCACTTTGCAAAATAAACCAAGATCCCTGTCTTGTAAAGGTGACCATGAACGGCCTGCATCATTCCCTCATTTGTGTTGCACAGTTCTCCTAAACCTCCACTGCCCTACATGCAACGTGCACGTGCACAAACACACAGGTCTACTACAAACATTTCTATTGCAACACCTACCAGCTAAAAAGCATTAGCACCCGGTGTCTGGATGTAACACATCCAAGCGAAATTCAGCCTTCAGCTATGCTCCTGATCTGAGAATTCAGAGGTTTTGCAGGGGTTGAAGGTTTGGGGTTTTTTTTCTGCTTATATTGATTTATAATAAAAATATAAACATATCCTGAGTGGTATGAAGATAAAATTGAACTCTTCTACATAAAATTCCAAGTTTTATGTGGGGCTTTTTTTGAGATTTCTCATGGGTAAGGCCATAGGATTTTAAATTCCTCTCTCTTTTCCTTCTGTCCCCCTTCAGAAAGAGCTAATAAAGATGCTATAGACAGCAGAATATTTGTGTACCATGCAAGGAAAGGATTATATGACAGAACTAAATTTCACATGGACACTTTACACCGACACATGATAGCTTTGATACAACACACAGCTCGAAATTAGTGTATAACATGCAACTGATAATACAACAGAATTTCTCAAGTCCATGAAATTAATAGAAATAAAAGAACAGTTTTTGTGTTCTGTTCCTATCTGTGCCTGTGATGCCGTATTATGCTACAGAACAACAGGGGGTTAATTATTTCTTTCTTCAGGAAAGTGATCATACTCTGATAGCCCTTGCTTCTGCCTCTAACATGCCGTGCTGCCCTGAGGCACTGAATAAATTATAATTTGAAAAGAAAGAAATTGAGCTTTTTAAGAAGCTATATTGAAGGAACTTCACAAAGTTGCATTACTTAGGCCCTAAACTATCTATAAATACATTCATATATATATATATATATATATATATATATATATATATATATATTTATCATTAGAGTATCAATTCCCTGAGTGGAACAGAACAACTTGAAAATATTTTAAGGTTGTATGACAATGTTCTGTACTTCAAATGTATTAGCAATTACAGCTTTTAAAACCTTAACCACGTAGAAAACAACATAATTGCATAATAGGGAAAGCTGAATATATTTGTGCTAGATTAAGTCTTCACAGTTCTAAAAACACATCAGATCTCATTAGTTTTAGTTGAATTACTACTTTTTACAAATACCACAGATTTTTATACTACTTTAAATAAAACAGATTTATACTTAATTTACTTTTTTCAGTATGTTAAAAACACTATTAGAAACATTCAGGTATCTGTGGGTAATAAAGCTTTAAACTCTAGATGCACCAAAAAGGAACCCATATTTTCTCAGATTCTGTGATTTTTCAACATGTCCTAATAGGATATGGCCCATTTCAGCAGTTCTTTGATGAGAGCCATTATAACTCCCATACTCAGAATACTCAAAATTGTATTCATTATTTTGGCTAAGTTTTTGCCAGAATTCGTCCCTGTGCACAGCAGGTTTCCTATCCCCTTGGTCAGTCAAACTTGATCCAGCTTTGTGAAGCTCTGCAGGTTTTCTAGAAACATGTTCCTAGGCAACTGCCATGTATTTGGCTAGAGAGTTTATGGTCAGAACAAATCAGTAGATTAACATCACAAAATATTACTCCTGCATTTATTCTATGGCATGTGTTCCAGAAAGACAACACTAGGTGTGACTAGCTCAGATGTTGACATCCATATTGTTAGGCTGTGACCTGTTTTAGTGGATGGAGATCTGTCCAACACAAACAACTGAGCCTAGAGTTTGGTTCATGTTACCCTAAAAGAGCATGTTTCTCTTCACTGGATTATAAAGGGAGCTCTTGTTGACTACTTTAAGTGCAGCAGATGTCTGAACTTAGGTTTGATAAATCCTAACTTAAGTGATGCCCAGGAAAAAAACCCCAATTTCCTTTATTGCTAATAATAACCGTAAGTTTTTCTAATATATGCCTTATTTACCATTTGAATTCACCCAGCATAAGCTTGCAAGCCATGATTCTTGGTAAACTCCTGAGGAGCCTCAGGAACTTACATACCATGATCAAGCCAACTCCTCATCTTCGTTAAATAACACAGATTGACTTAGAAAGACCTCATCTTAAGTAATTTCTCCTAGTCCTGACATCTTTTTGATACTCTCCCTCTCCAGTTTTTCAGGCCAAAGAACTGGACTGCAACCTGTGCTCACTCAAACTGTATCAAGAGATTTCTGACACTGGTTGACAGCCAAGCTAAATCTTTACAGAAATTCCTCACAAAAACTGTTGCAGAAACCTTGCAATTGTAGTTGCAGAGCTGCAATTAGCAATTTGCTGCCTGGGAGGAGAAAAGAATTAAACACATGAAAGAGATGAAACTGTGATTAGATATACAAAAGACCTTCTTAATCTAGAACTCCAAACATATACTGCCATGTTGTTTGCATCCCCAGTCACTGGAGACGCAGCCATTGTGCTTGGGATACAAATATATCCCACACAAACTACGACTTTCATTCTCTGTTCTCTGACTACAGAGCCTCCTGCTTTTCTTTTCTCCTGCCTATGTAACTTTGTCCTAATTTCTAGCCCTGTCCTTATCCTCTCAGTAGTTTAGGTTGGATACCTGCATTTTTCTTCCTGGTTTGAAATCCATGTCTATGATCCTGGGTCAAGAACCTCATGCTAAAAAGTAAAGTGCTTAATGAGTATTGCTGCTTTTTTTTTTTTTCCTTTTAAGCAATACAAAAATATAAGGTAAGAAAAGATATTAGGTACACTGAATTAACTACTGCTATTATTAAATCTCAATAGAGGACTTTTTCCTAAAAGATATTATACCAAACAGCCAGGTCATGGACATGCACCATGACTTCTCTGTGGATTTTTTTCAATAGAATATGAAATTTGCTCTTTGTGTCACATTTATGACACATTTCCCTCTTAAGTTTTTCAGTACTCAGCCTGTAAAAAATTTACTGCCTTGAGCCTGTTTGCTCACACGCCATGTAACTCCAGCCTGGCAGTAATGAGTAAGCCATGGTCAAAACTGCTTACTTCATAACCACTGACAGTCAGCAGATGTGAGCAATTCCCTGACCCCTCTGAGGATATAAGGTTATGGCTGGTTTGAATATTCTTCCTCTTCTTCTCCTCCCAAAAAACAAAGGTCGGGTGTACCATCTTCCGATACATTCAGTGACAGTTATTACAGAAACTGAATCCTATCAAGTAGCTTTCCTTCTCTCCTTTATGCACATACACATTTTCTTACTCCTTTCTCTTGTTCTTTTTTTCCTACTGCCTCACTTCCTTCCCAGCCCTGCGTTTATTCCTGCTGTTTTATAATGTACCTTTTCCAATTCTTCCATGTCTCTTTAGGGTTGGAGAAAAATGAGAATCTCCTTGCACATTATGCAAGTGATTCCCTAAATATTATATAGTGACATGAAGATTTTTTTTTTCCACTCTGTATTTTTCTTCCACTCAAAGCCAAGTTGGATCTGCAAAAGCCAATCAGGTCAGGCTTAGCAACGGGGAAAAAAAATGAATGAGGCAAGAACAAAATGTCTGATCAAGCATGTAAATTAGTTTCTGTAAAAAGAATGGTAAGATTAGGATTTTCCAGCCCAGAAAAAAACCCAAAGAGATCACTAAGGAGGAGTATCATGGAAGCCCATCAGACCACACATACAAAAGTTGTAAATGACCAGACCCTGGCCAGCAGTGGAACCAGAGGGCACTATACCAAATCAGCCGTTTGAACCCAACACAAAGACAGCGGATCATTACACATCATGTCAGTAGGGCAGATCATAGCAACCTGTTGCGATGGCCAGAATTTACATTGGTTCAAAAGGCAACTGGAGAACTGTATATGAAAAAAAACCCAAAACCCACACTGTGTCTTATGATGCCTTCACCTGTCACTATACTACCAGAAAATGTCACTATATGTTTGCCCTACAGAACTCCCTCGTTGCTACGATTGCTCACCAATGAAGGAAGACACACGATGGACAGGCAGTGGATTTTTATTAGAACTTAAGTGTCCATCCTTAACAATAACCTAACTCTGAGGCCCATCTGTTGGTCAAGGCTGGTTTGTGAGCTTGCTATGCTGCATTCAGAGTGGCTTAGTGCCTTCTCATGGTGGGAGGACACTGTCCTGTGGTCTAAGGCAACACAGACACTTCAAAGGAGCTTTTCCAACAAGGTAGCAATCTCTAACACCTGTGTAACAGCAAATTTTCCATTATCAAAATTCAAAAGCATGTTGAGTTACAGAATTTTATAGCTGTAGAAGTGCTCGGTTTTAACTGCCAGGGTGTATTAAGCACTGCCTATGCCCAAACATGTCTAAATAATAGAAAGCATATACAAGTGCTCCATATATTGTAACTGTATGACAGTACGTAAGCTTTGCATTCACGTAGACTCATTTGAAGAAGGGGTGGTGGCAATTTTTAGATGCTAAAAATTTCTACAATTGTAACTGCAGTGCAGAGAGAAGATCAGATCTCAGTACATTACTTTCCTAAAATTTGTACCCCCTTGTACAGAAGTGTACATGTATATTAAGACCTGGGGTTTGAATTTTGGAAATGGAGTGCCAAAACCTAAAGGATCTACCTGAACAGGCCTACTTTATCTTCCAGCATCCACTGCCTAAGCATACAGGCAACACTCCTCTCTCCTCATTCAAGTCCTAGAGGGTTGTCTACTGAAACTTTTACTCATAGTATTTAAGAAGGGAATGGTGCACTGAACAGTGTTACTGTCTACATGAATCCTCTGGGAAAAAGCATATATAGCTAATTTTTTTTTCCTCTTTTTTATTTTTAAGAAGGTAGTTTGTTAAAAATAAATATTGTTGGAGCAGCCCGACTACTGGGTGAGATATTTAACCAGAACAGGCGCATCAATTAAAGATAGTCTGAATTCATATGCCAAAAGTCTTCCTGCTATTCAATCAACAAAGTGTCTTAATTGAAGATATCTCAAGAGAATGTCTTCTTTTCCTTGCCCATGTAACTTTTTTGGCTTGAATTTGACAGCTTTACCTTCCTACTAGCACTCCCTCCCACGATAGTGCAAAGACCTGGATCCAAACGTGGTTTTGCAGCAGCAAAGTGTTGTTACATTCAAGTCAAATTTCTCTGAGAGATGAAAACTATCTGTGGCAAGTAATATTGTTCTCTGTGCTAAATAACAACTTTTTGAACAGCAGCCCTGCAGCAACAGGAATACACTTCTTCCTCTATTATTAAAAAATATTTTAGTCTTTTCACAGGAGAAACAAACAAACCAACCAACAGGTTGAAAGGTACCACCCAACAGCAACAGAAAACCTCTTTATTTTTTTCCAAAGGAATTACCAGGAATTAAGGAGATATTTTCCTCCTCCTTCCTGATTTCTACCCCTCTAGCATGGCCCAGTGCAAGCAGACAAAGCATGTCATTTGGTGAGAGCGCAGCCTCTGCAGAATCCTTTCCACTTATCCAGCAGCTGGACACAGCCCTGAGCAAAGTTACATTTCTCAGCAAAATCCAGCAAGTTCATCCAGCCAATACCAGACTACAAAATCTTTAGCTTTAAGCTTCACAACAGCTTTCACAAACAGAGCAGCACAGTGTAATTTCAGAATATGAATCCAGTTGCTCTACTAGTAATGAGTTCACTGCAACAAAACATAAAACGGAATATACACAGAAAATACAATATATAAAGTTTTTTTAAAAAATTCTATTAAATACAGGATGCAACCCACCCAAATATAAGATGTGGATCACTTTCATAACTCTAATCACTCTTTACTATAAACTGAAGTCTTAAATTTAAGAAGCTGAAATCAGCAAGAGTCTTCCGATTCTTCAGAATGACTCAAAGTCATTACTGAAATTAAGAACACAGTAGAACATAAAAATCAGGCAAAGCAAAAAAAAAAAAAAAAAAAAAATTACTGTATTGCCCCATCTTAAAAGATTCAAGAGCCTCCAATCCCATAGCCCTAGAGTTGGGTTTTTACAGAAATAAACTGGGTATGACAGCAGCTCTACCCCTCAGAGCTTACACCTTCTAGCTACTCTCCAATTATCAGCCAGCACAGAACATAACCTACTCCTCAAGCTGTTAGGATGGAAAGGTTTCTCATAATAATTTTATTCATTTTCACAGCTTGGATCAATATGCAATTTTAAAAAGGGAACAAACATGAAATTACAACTTAAAGGAAAGGCTATAAATATACAGCTTCTAGCCTTGCTAACAGAAGATCTGCTTTTTTCTACTTAAGAAGCCTAGATATATGCCTCAACTTTCTGTCGGTAACAAGTTTCAGTATTACTCAAACTCAGGATGTGTGCTTTACTAGGCTGAAAGGAAAAAACAAAAGGGTTGACACTAATACAGACCCTGAAGCAAGGACATACAAAGAAAATAATCACCACAGATTTTTCTATTCTTGTGACCAGGAGACTCAAATTGCAACCAGGACAATGTTCATTTAAGTAGCATTGCTTCAGAGTTTTGGGACAGATTTCTACATTATGAGACCCAAATGGAGTTCTAGTAGTGAGCGCATATCTGTCAGTCTGCAGTTGTGAGTGATTACCACAACAGCATGCTCAGACACATACTATTCTAAACTGCACATGGGTTTGCATCTTTGATATATATCCTCTTTAGGGAAGAATTTGGTCTGGATAACTCAGAATGCCTCCTCCCCTCAAATGAGTATGAGGTAGTTGATAAAATCCAACAGTTCTTTGCACAGATGCAAATAACTTTATGTAGTCTGAAAACAAAAAGTCACATTTTGTTAATATTATGAAAGTCTACAAATTGACAAAAATTATTATAAATATTTGTAGCAAGAAGCAGGCCGACCAAAATAAATGGCAAAAGCAAAGAAGTAAGATTTCAGGTCTGAAAGAACACGTACCAGAAGATCACGTTCATGTTACTTCTAAACCAGAAGTAACCTGGACTTAGTGTACAAAGTGCTGAGAATTGCTCTGAGTTTATCAAAACTCAATTGTGTGAATCGTATCAGATAACCTGAGGCAAAGGATGGTTGGCACATCCTTGGTGTGGGGAGGGATGCTGGCAAGCAGAGAGCAATTAAACAGTTAGCCCCTGCAGGAAACAGAGATGGGTGATTACTACCTTTGAACTCTGAAAGACCTGAGGGGCAATGTAAGGAAAATCGTAATACAGCATAAAACTGATCTATGTCCATGATTTTCTTCACTTACTAATTACATAGTTCCGTTTATTTCATTTACTGAAGATACTTTGGAGGTCTTGAATCCTTTACTTGGAATGTCCGCATAGTTAGAAAATGTCATTTATAGTTTTCATTTCTTTCTTTCATCCAAATTAAATTCTTCAGGGCCTGAGCAAGATTATTACTTGACTCTGGGTCCCTTCTGAGTAGGCTGAGGAGGGGAGTGAATAAGCTGGAATTAGGTAAAGAGATGTGAAAAGCTTGAGTTCAGGCCTGCAAGATCCTCTCGGCCAATCCAAAGGGTGGTGGGATGGGTGGGCATACAAAGAGCTAGGGGAACAACCTTGACACATATACTGCAAATCCTAGCTGGAAAGGACACCAACATTCCAAGAAAGATACCTGTAACAAGAACACCCTGAGGACCAAGTTGCCTTTAATATTTAGTTCCCAGATGACCTCACTGTCCTGGAGCACAAAGCCACTCTGCCTACAGTGCTAAAGCAGGAGTAGAAGTCCTATAGTTGAGTTTTGGTTTCTATTTAACCTTTCCACACAGAGTATGAAATGGCACCCACTAACAACCATGATTCACTTGTAACACAATGTCTGTTGTAAATAACCCCATGCATTGTTAATGCTATTCCTGGTTGGCATTTAATACATCAGTAAGTATGCTTTGTTTCTCTCAAAACTAATTATATTTTGTCCAGATACAAACTCAGAAAGCTTGTACTTATTAAAAACAACCAAATCCCACACCACCATCTTTCTGCAGTCCTCTTCAGACTTGTGTCTGTGCTATTACAGAAGAAACAATATTTGAAATCTAAAGCAAGGTTCTGGCAGAATATCCCTAACAGAGATGAAATGGCATATTAGCCATTTTTCTGGTTAGAACAGTACTTTTTGTTTGTTGGCTCTTTTTAAATTCTATCCTCAATTTCATTTCATTAAGTGAAAGACAAAAAAATCAAACATAGCATGTTTGTAATCATTCAAAGCCTGTGTTGCACATAACTGAACAGCAAAAAGCTTATGAAGTAAAAGCAGATGGACTACATTAAGCATGTGCCCAGGCATTTGAAGAAAGTATAAGAAGAATTCCTGGGCAGTGGCGACCATAGAAAAACTTGGTTCTCTTGTGTAAACAATATTTTCCCCAACAGCTGTATTCCCCTTCCTGTTTATCCTTCTCTCCTGCAGAATTCTCTCAGTTCGGTCACATCTGTATTTCATTTATTTTTAAAAAATATTTCTTTAGCTATCCTCCTAGCCTTTTCAGACTATTAAGGCTGAGGGAATTTTCCAAATCTCATTTCTCCTTTCACAACCTATTCTGTTTACTTTTTTACACTTCGTTTAGGTTCTGAATTCACATAATGATCCACGTGGGTTAGGGGCTTTGCCCACACAGACTGGTTTGCAGGGTTAGAGTCTTCACGTGAGCAACAGAAATTGTCTAGGCAATCATTTTCTCTTTCTGATTTTAAGACCAAAACACAGCAGAATAATTAAGTGAAAACAGTGTTCAGTAGTTCCTTTTTTTTTTTTTTTAAATTTCAATACTACATTTCATGCTTACACATTTCTATAATTACTACACATGAGAAAAATTCTTGGAAATTAATTTTGTCACATCATATTTCAGAGAGCTTTTTTAATATTGGGGCTAATAATGATTACATTAAAGTTGGACCTAACATTACTACTGCTTCAAATGACTGCATTTTTTAAAATATATTTGTTGTATTCTGTTGAAACATTACAAATTCTACTACTTATGTGAACAGAAATTTTTAGGATGTGTCCGCCTGCCTTTTCTTGAAATAGTTTGAAAATGCACAATTAAACCTTGTCTACCTTTTTTTGATTTTAGCCAGGTTACATGAAACATGGTTGTTAAAAATTCATTGTATACAGATACAATATATTTGTATACTGAAGTATAACATTTTATTCTATTTTACAGCCATTTTGCTGAGTCTCACCTCGCACTCTTCTTTCTTAAAAATAACAGATGATAAACTGCCTCTCAAGGGCAAGCATCAGTCTCTGGAAGTAACTATGTTGTACAAGCAATACCTTTTAAAATGACGTAATCTGTTCCAAGAAGCCTGTTTCTATTTTGAAGGAGCATAGTCTTATTATGCTTTTAAAAGGGCATCTCCATCACACAGCTACTTTGCTTTTAACCTAATAACAATCATCGCTGATATTTAATATATATTAAAAGGCTTCAGAAAATCATTGATTTTTATCTTATTGTCTACCCTGGTTCTTACAAATGGTACTTTAAATTACCATTTCAAGTTATAAGGCTATAAAATGTTTACACTTGTGAAGAACAATTCTGCTTAAGGTCCTATTTTCAAAACACATGCACCTTTCACAACTGCCTTAAAATGCTTGAGCATTTTGTATGTAAAGTATGCTGGAACGTTTCAGTTTCTCCACTTAACGTTACTGAATTTGACACTGGGGAACCTGGAAAAAACATTACAGCAGAAACTGCACAGAGAAAACACAGTCAGCACTGAAAATCCATCCACTTTTACAAGGAGAGACAATAATGACAAAGCAAAACCTACAATTTAGTATAAAGAGCACTTTTTTGTGCCTTTTGTTTTTCTAGGTATATCATTAAATTTAGGATTTCCAACACCATATACTTTCATATTAAAAAAACCCAAACCAACCCAACCTTAAAGAATAATGTTCTTACTGCTATTCCCTACCAGAATGAAAGCAAAACATACTCTTGGTGGCACAGGCATGTCACAAGATGTGATATGTGTAGGTGTTGCTTATCATCATATCATAACAGCATGCTGTTATCTCTTTATCTCTGCCATCACATTGCAACACTAAAATGTGGATCTCTGAGTGCAGTGTGACACCATCTTACTAATTTTAGAATATGCAGCTATCTTGCAGCAAGTATTATTGGATCTCCTGGAATCTCACCTATTCATCTCATGAGTAGCAGCCATCCAAATCAGCCAACAGATTGGAGTTTCTGTACGGAGGCACATTTTTTCCTTAAGATTTTGAACCAAGAGTGATAAAGTTGAACCACCTAAGTTATAGGTTCTACCATCTCACATTCCTAATAGGTATTATGAAAGCCAACATTATATTTCATATTATAGTGCCACACATCTCGTATCTAATGTGTGGTCTGCTACAGCAACTCAGATCTTCCTGACATCTCCAGAGCGCAACAATCATCATCTGCTCTCTCACATGCAAAGGTCTACATTTTTGTCACTTAAAGGCAAACAAGCTTTAATTTTCCAGATGAAGTTAACCTTGGAATTTAATATAGAAGTATCACCTAAAAAAGAAATAGACAAGTGCTGTCTACAACATTCTGGGGTTTAAAAATTTAAAAAAATAAAAAAGGGAAAAAAGTTGGTAAACAGTGACTGCCACAGCTGGCTCTAAGTATCAGTCACAGTGCTGTTCGTAACTATGGCAGTTGAGAGTCTACTGATTACACCACTGTGGCTTCAATGGCCAAAGACGTTTTTCTTTGAGATACTGGTATACTTTGCTGCTTGGAAACCCAAAAGACTTTCCAGTTCAGTATCGTCTGCAGATGTAATTATCATTAGCACATTTTCTTTTGGTTGGCTTTTTAATAAGTGCAGTAAAACACCACCAATATCCACAAAACTTCTAAGAGTCTCACCCTCAATCGAATTATATTTATTAGATGTCAAAAAACACTTGGAAAATATATTACAAAAGCACAATTTTGTTCTGGCAGGAAGAGAAGTTAGATGATCTTTAAGGTATTTTCCATCTTTATATTCCATGATCCTCAGAAACTTTGTTTAGTGTCCCTCAGCCAATATTCTCAACTCTTGGCTCCTCAGAGCTCTTATTTTTCTAGCAAAAGTTAAATTCATTTTTCCAGTAATCACTCATAAGGAACTTCAACAATCCAGATTTGCAATTTTTTCCTACTAATTTAATAATCTGGTTAAAAATGTAAAATAACAACAACAACAACAAAATCTGTAATGTTACCTATAAACCTGTACTATTTACTTACTCTTGGTGACGTGAGCCTCTAAATGCCTACAGATTTCCTTTTCATTTTTTTACCAGTAACTGAAATTAAGTTTACAAGGATGGCAACGGACAAGGCTGTTCTTACTTGTTTTTTCTCCTTTCCCAAGCTTTTTGCATTTTCTCAGCCCTCCAACAGCTTTCAAATGTAACAGAGAAATTAAAAAAAACCAAACCAAAACAAAACTCCTCCAGCACATTTCCACAGCGCCTCCTGGTTTGCAGGGCTGTTTGCAGCTAATGTTAATGGGCAGCAGAACAGGAGAGCAGCAGATGATGCTGTAACATGGTACAACCCCTACACCATCACACAATTCAAAATGCACTGGATATCAGGCAGTGCCAGTAGGCAAGAGGACAGCAGGGGAACAGAGATGTAGGTCCCAAGCCTTCCCTTTAAGCCTGCGGCACATGTATCTATCCCGTACTTGCTGATATCTTTTCAATGAATATATATACTTCAGCGTTTTTCCCTTCTGACCTTTTAATCCATGGATTTATTTCGATTGTCATTATTCCCCAGCTGTCCTCACAAGCGTTAACTTTTATTTCTTAAAAGATATTTAACAGAGAACTTGCATATCAGCCACTCCCTACATTAGTGCATTTATAAAAACAACCATTTAATCTATTGTTGTATCATTCTTCTTGTTATATCAGTTCTTCTTGTTGAACTTCCCTTTTTCACACTGCCCTTCCTTTCCTCTTGCCAGATTTATCTTTAAAATCCCATTTAAAGGCATTAATTTTGTTTCAAGCATATAGAGTGCTACAACTAGAAAGAAGTCAAGACAAACAGTGCTCAAACAACTCAAGTTGCAAGCCTGCAAGTTTCTCAACAGCTGCATGCATATATATTCTGCCGTATCACAGATGTGATTTTTCTTATAGCCTAAAGGTGAGCATGATAATTTTTTTGGTTCTTTTCACTTGTTATGAGTGGCACTGTAATGTCTAGGTTTGATGAGAAAGTCTATATTGCACTGTATAAGCATCTGAGATAACTTAGCAAAGTAAAACTGAACCAGCAGAGCTCCTTCTGTGTTCCTGTAGGCTGTACATGGGAGGCTGCAGCACGGTGGCACAGCCTATCACTCTGCACACTGACATGTTCCTTTCTCAATAAATGCATGGAAAAGCTTAACTTTTCCAGAGCTGGAAGAAGGACACTGGGGGGCTATCAGCACTGGGGCAATTTGGTCTGTATTTTTACATCATCACAGCAGAGCTCGTGCTACAGTGTACAGTTACCAAGCAGATAAAATAGCCTGGATTTAAGAACCTTAAAAACCTGATCAGTGGTGGAAAATTTGGTAAAGAAGTAGTAACTCATTCAAATTCTTTTAAATCTCACAGCATCGAAAAGGTGCTGTTTAGATTCTCTCAACCAAGACTTCAAACACTGCACTTGGGATGGAAGACCTCTATATCTAGCACAGCACTGGAGTGTCCATAAAAACTGTTAACAGGAAAAAAAAGAACAAGGCATGAAGGTACATAGCATTTATAGAACTCTGCAAGTAACAGTAAATACTTCACCCGTTTCCTTGGTTTAACTCACATGGACAGCTTCAAACAACAATGTAAAAAGGCTATTCTGTGGTGGTCTGAGACACTGAAAGTGGTAGTATTGCTGAGTCTCACATATTTAGACTGGTGTCTTGAGAACAGCATTAGAAAATTCTTCCAAGTACCTCCTTGTTTTGAAAAAGCACTACAGAAATGCCAATGCTTTAACTCAGATTTTATCAGCTCTGAAAATACCGGCTCAACTATTGATCTGTTAGCCTGAGCTATTCTGAAGGAAGGTATGAAAAACCCATCTGGATTGATTTAGCTTTGGTCTCCAAAAACAAGTACCATATCTGTATACATAATGATATTTAGGATTACATTATAAAAGGCTACATACTTGAAACACAGTCCTATAACCAAGTGATACAAATACTGCTGATGCACTGGGTGTATTAAAGATCACTAAGCCAGCACTGTTTGCTTGAAATAAAGATGATGTTTACTAAAGTAATGCTTAATATTTTTACAATTAGAAGTCTGAAGAAAACTTTATTTCAAGTGCTCTAACAGGATCAGCTTCATTAACTACTTGCTGGTGTATCACTAGATATGCAGCTCCAGATCAAACAGTTCTCTCCAGTGATGGCATATTTTAGAACCAAAAATCTTACATCAGTAATGATGATATCTTTCTCCACACAAAACTAGCATGACTTCTTAAACTTTTTACAGATCCAAAATAAGCCCTAAAAGCCCAGCATTACACTGCCACACTATGGCACCATTAAGATCTGCAAGCAAGAATAAAACAAAAAGACAATAAAAATAACTCCTCTACATTCATTATTTAGGACTACAGTATCCACCAATAGTTTTGTTTGCCTACTACATTTGTAAAGCATTAAAAAAAGACTGTTGTGTTTTGTCCAGCAACAGTTATCTAGGTACATTATGCTTGAGAATTTTATTTTTGTAATATACTTCTTTTTTATTCCAAAACAAAAAAAGTTTATTTTCTAAAAAGTTAATATCTTCAAAGGCTAGTTTGATATGCCTGTTGCACAGATGGGATATATAGGGAAGTGGATACCAAGGGCATTGCTTTACTTTGTTGGCTACAAAATACAGAGCTTTGTGTTCTCTGCATTACAATGTTATGTGAAAGGTTTTCAGCAGACAGCATTCAGAGGAAAGAAAGGTTCAAAAGCTCTTCGACAAGATTTTTAAAAAAACTATTTGAGGTAATGCTACAGATTTTAAGAATCTGTATTAATTATTTTTTACATCAGAATATAACTCATTTCAGACCTAGAAATATTTAAAAAATACTTAGTATTTCCACATTTGTACTACTAAGTTTTGTGAGAGCTTAAAAGAATACTTATTTTTGCTGACCTTTTGAAGCACAGCAACCTGAGATGGCTAAAATTTCACATCTAACTTTAACTACAGCAGCCCACTGTACAAAGTATACATTATTTTAATTACTTTGCCATTTATATAATTTATATCTTCCATAGCATTTGTTTTGCAAGAAAGCTATAAATCTATTTTGTATGACCATTACCAGTACTGCTTTACTCATTCTAACATTCCATTTTTTAAGTGTTTTTCTAATAAATCAAACATTATACATAAGCAATTGGCTGAGGCCAAGAGCACACCAATTATTTTACCTGCAAGAACTTGCCATCATAAACATTTCCCACAAGGCATAATAAAATACATGTCTGGTGCCACAAGACTTACAGGAATATCCTGTACTGAAGCATTAAATAAAGATTAGATGACTAGCTGGGGTTTCATTTGTTCCATCCCTTCCTTAATTGCTATTGTTACCACTTCAGTTTACAAAAAATGGCACGGCTTAGATGTGTGCCAATCTTTTCCCGTTAGGATGGTTTATTCAAGCTTTTAAAATCCTAAATTAAGTATCTTTCATCTCTAAAAACCTTCAGTCACAGATTGCTTAAGCCTTGATGAACAGGGATACTCATTTGTACGTTACCGGTCTGTGAGCCACATACACACGTATATATGCATGTATGCTTTTATACACCTTCTGTCGTTAGGCCTGTGCTTTCAATTATATCATAATTTCTGTAAATTCTTTCATTGCCTTTAGTCAAAGCACAAGCCACCATGTTATGGCGAGGATCCTAACTCCTACTAACAGTCAAGATTTACAAACAGCAAACTGTGAACATTAGTCTTAACAAATTCAGCTCTAGAGCCTTACTAGCAAATGTGAATGTCTCATGAGCACTCCTGAACTGACTGGGACAGGAGCAGTCCAAACAAATGTTATATTTGCACCTGGTAGCAAATCTGCAGGCTACCGCCTAGGACCTGTGAGTTTTGGAAGCCCTTTGGGAGAGGAGGAGTACAGCAAACCTGAGTGACGCTGAATGAAGATGATTTATGGAGAGTGCATTCTTTAGCAGGTTTAGTGTTTAGCAGTTGCCCAAGAGTCATGCTGAACTGCACATGCAACTTGGAAACAAATTCCAAATTTGCAGCTCCTCCCCAAAACCCAACTACAGCCAATTTTGAAAATGCTGGTCTTTAACTGCACCCAAAAATTCAGCAGCAGATACTACAGCATTTCTGTTATTCTGTACTTTTTAGTTGCAAAAACCCAATTTTTTCTTCCCTGGCTCACAGCAGACATATTTTTTCCATCAGTCATTCAGGCATCCCAGCTAAGTATTTTAAAAACGTCATAACCTTCTTTAAAAATATATAATATTTAAATTACAAAGATTTAGGCTGGAGTTGAATAGACTACTGAAAAATGCTGTTTCTTACTACCGTATCTTTCCTTACAGCCCACTCTGTGAAGGATACTGTATTCCATATCAGATTAATTGAAGTTCTGTCACACAGAAAAGATGAGTTATGATAAATGGCATCCTTACTGCTGCTGAATTATGTCTTCCTCAGAAGAATCAAAACCCCACTTCATGGTCATTCCTCAGGCATCCCCTTCTAGGAAACCACAGGAAACTTCATACCTTCCTGAATTTTTCCATCTGCTTATAAAGATCTGGATCCAGCTCCTGAGACACATCTTTCATCCAAAGTAAAGCTCCTCTGTATTCAGTCCGATACTGTTCCATTCGGTTTACTGTCAGCCATGTGTCTGAGATGGCCCTGTATCTGAAAGTCTCCACTTCTTGATATAATCTGCTCAAAGGAGTACGCAGTGCTAATCTGGGGAAAGGCATGAAGAAAAGAAAGGAAGGAGAAGAACATGTTAAAGGAGTTGTTTCACAAAGGCAGACAGACAGATTAATACAACTATTGACACTTTACTATCAATCAAAAAACCATACACAGCCAAATTAGTTAAGTGCTACTTAAGTGAGGCTCTACAGCTTGGTTGAGGACACACCTGAAGGGGGTAATTTTGCATAAATATTGTTTGTGCAACCTCCCTATTCAAGCAGTGACCTTTGACTTACACATGCCAGTAGAAAAATGAACCTTGTGTAATGTATATATGTGTTTCAGTTAGCCAAGCTGCTTCTATGTATGCTATTAACATTCCTCTTCGTAAGTTGCATTTAAAACTCTAAAAATGTACCTGAGGTAATTTATTACAGGAGACATATAACAGATGTATCAGAATTGTCATGGTAAGCTTCAGAAAAAGTACTTCCATTATCCTTTTAATCTTCAAATGTACATGTAAATAAAGCACCCATCTGTCAAGTAGATAATTATCTGGGCTTTTTCCTTCTCCTTTATTTTTAAGGAATCTGAACAATTCTTTTGAAGGACATTTATCTTTTGGAAGGATTTAGGCATTTTCTTAAGTGTTTCTTCCAGCAACTACACTTTGGAAAGGCAGTAGGGGACAGTGTTGTCTTCCCTATGCCATCACTTCGTCTCCTAATGGGATCTCAGAACTAGACAGGATTACTCCAACATTTGCTTTGCTTTCTTCTGCTGCTTCTGCTTTCCTCTTGGCTGCAAGCAGCCACCACACCGGAATGGGTTCAATCGGTTCTGCCCCAGTGCAGTTAGTTTAATGTGCTACTTAGGGACTTCCGAACCACAACAGAATTTCTTATTTCAGCTCCAGTAATCAGCAAATTGTGTCTTCTTGATGATGTCCAGCTACTGAGCTAGCTATTGGCATGTAATGTAAATAAGAGCAGTCCTAACTTCAACATGAGCCTGAGGACGGCTCAAGAGAAGACAAACAATTAGTTTTCTTTTTATGTGAGTTTATTTAAAAAGATGCCTTCAAAATGCATTGAGTAAGAGATATAATAATAAATTGTGAACTTCTTATTGTGGCTTTTATTCCCTTCACATTTTTTCCTCTTTCTACAAATACTTAACCATTCAAAGGAGAATTCAGTTCATGTAGACATGTCATACAGTGGGATTTCTGCAAATCATATGGGCTTTTGCTTAAAGGGGCCTTACATGTGTTTTAAAGATCCCACTCATGACTTACTGGATGTGCTAATGACCAAACTCTAGCCCAAGATAAACATATTAAATTCTCAGTGCTCTGTAGGCAATGTTTTATTTTGAGCCAAACAGCTGCACTGTTAAGCTGAATCTGCAAAGTATCACAGTAATTAAGTGACCCCCAAAATCCTGTAAAATATAATGGTACAGGATTTTCCCTTGCAAATTATAGTGAATTTCAAACTTTCATAGTCCTGATACTGTTAAAAAAACGTCCACCATAACACTCATAATGCCATCAAGTACTGTTACTTTTAAACTCTTTGAGGAAACACAGGGTCAGTGAGACATCAAGGGCTCTGGGTAACAGTGTGTGCTTGTGTGTATGTGCATCCCTCTGCATTCCTTACCTTTTATCGATTTGCTCCTATGCAACCTACATGAGCTCAGTGGTGATCTAGGATCTTCCCCTGGAGGACTTAATGATTAAAGCAGAAAATGGCATTAGACCCCTTTCTGCTCTACCTGAGGTGTGAGACTCCACAACCCAGAAAAAGGCACTCTCTTACCCATTGACCTGCCCTCCCAGGACCCAGAAACCTCCACAACAAGCCTGCTGTAGTATTTCACTGTGGAGTAAGAACTGCCACAAAGCAGGAGAGGGACATGAAATCAGCTCCTTTACAACCCTGCTGCTATAGGCTGTGTAGATGAACCTGTACAGCCTCAGAAGTATGTGCTGAACAGGCACAAGTGGGGGATCTGGAGATACACAGACAGAGCAGAGCCGCAAGACAAAAATCAGGACCACACAAAACTACACAGAGCAAGCCAGTACTGTTCCAAATATTACAGCAGGTTTGGAAAATATTAACAACTTTCCTATCATTTGGTTGCTCATAAATTTCAAATAGCAAAATTAATTTTGCCAAGTTGATAAACTACCATTATCCCACCATACTCTGTAAATGAGAGAGTAATTCTGACCCACGTACCTTTGCTGAGAAGAAAAGCAGAGGGCCTTTCCTGTGGCTTGCATCATTTTTCCTGCTCTTGTTTTATCCTGAGAACCCTGTGATCGAAGAAATTTCCCCAATTCATTTTCTTCCTGAGACAGAACTAATGAAAAATGAGTGGTCAAGCATGTTATTTAATAGGTTCCTAGCAGCTTTAAAACTGGCCTAACATCAAATACGTTAAGTCACTCTAAATCCAAGCAGCATAGCAAAAATAAAAATATTCATGGAATTCCTGCATTTATTAAACAGAAGATTCACATGACACATTTGTTGATATACTTAACAAGAATCACAAAATTCCATCAGTGCTGAAAGGCAACAGGAGAAACACGCTATTTCATCCTTGAACAAAAGAATTAGGTTGGTGAGATTATGCAAAGGGCCACATCTTGATTATAGTATCTTTTAGTCTTGGGTTTTTTTGGTTTGTTTGGATTTGGGGTTTTGGTTTTTTTTTTTTTTAATCCTTTATTTACCACCTGGATTGCCTCAGTTGATCTTTGGTAGCATTCTTTCACTGAAGCTAATTCTGAGTTATACCACCTTCCTTGCGGTATAACTCCTTCACTTGTTTTTCTCTTGCACTCCATTTTTCATGCTTGACTACATAACCGAATTTTTTCCTCTGAAAAATCGAGTACTTCATTTTAAAGAACACTTATTTTCAAATGATTTTGCAGGATTATTTTACAAATTTAATATTCTACACCATTCACACACTATTTTTAATGTACGTTTCAAGTATCTGAAATATTTCTATTTCAAATTAACTGACTGGTTTTTAAGTAAGAAGATGAAGAAAAATAGAAGTGTTTTTACACTGTTTTTTTGACTACTTCCAAACTGGGACCATGAGTCTTCATGACCTCACATCCTTACTAAAACATTTAATTATAGCCTCATCTATTAGTCTTCGTAACTGGCTGTCTCACATAGTACCAATTTCTTTCCACTATCAGCAGGGAGAATGGCCTAACATAATGAAAGATGATCTCTTGAAGTCCTCATCATTTGTCCAAATGTTGACAGTGAAATCCAATGCAGACTCACAGCGTACTTTGGTGCCCTATACACATGTTTGTGTCAGGGATTTCATCTGCAGCTGTGGATCACTTCTTGAATTCAATAGACTGCTATTCTGTATTCCAATTTTACCTCTAGATCCTGAAACATTATCTCTGACTCTCTCTGGACAGTCAAAAGCAAAAGGAAAGACTGGAGGAAATATGGATAATATTAAACAAAAGAAAGTATACTGAAAGATGTCTCCAAAGCTGGATTCTTCTTTTCCAGGCCAGAAATCACAGCAGCAGAGAATCAAACAATATTGGTTGCAGAGAACTTTTAGAGGTCATTTAATACAACCTGCTGTTTGAAACTTCCCAAATGAGGTCCCTGTCTCTCACTAATGACCGCCACTAATTACTGTACACCTGTTACAGCCAAATCAGCATTACCGAATTCATCATAATAGCATAATTATAAAACTAGTAATAAGCCCAGTAGTCTTCACAGTCAATCCTCATTAAAAAAAAATAAAATTGAAACAGTTCAGGATGGAGTTAGGATTTCTAAGACAAGACACTTCTGAATTTAAAGAAGCCAAGCAAGAAATAGAAAAGAAATAAAAAGCAAGCTTTCTCCCATAATTATTGCTACCTATCACTGAATAATATCAAACATAAAACTTAAGAACTAGGAGTTCTTCAAGCAAATACGCAAGTCTCTGTTTAGCTCTGTGCAAGGAATGTTATTTTTAAATAGGATGAAACTAGTAGCTCCCCATTTTAATTTTCACTTTTTCACTTGTTAGATGATTCCGTAATGCAAATCTCCTTATTTTAACTACTGTGTTTGATCATACTTACAACAAATCCTTTTTTGATACAGTTCAATTGCTTTCAGCAACTCCATACATGTTCTCTGAATAGAATGGAACAGCTGATTTTGAAAAAGAAAACACAAAAAAAATTGTAAGTGTATGCAAGAAACTGAGGAATAAAATACAAGAAAGGGCTAAATTTTTTGTTCAAGTTATCATGGATCACTATTTTCTTATTGAACAATGAGTACTTTTTAGTTATCAATTTTGCTTTTTTTTCAATTAAGCTGTCCACTGAAACTACAGACAGACCAATCATAACTTACAAAAGGACAATAAAAATAATACAGACCTATTTTAAGCAGTTGATAGTTAACCAAACTACTCATGTTGGTTTTTTTTTTAATTGATATCTTTGGACACACATGAAGATGTACAAATCTTTGTTTCTAAAAAACTCACAGTAGACCAAAAAGTTACCAAAATGTGTATCATGTTTATCACACGTGGCGATATGCAACCTGAATTTTTAATGCTGCAAAGTCTAGTGGAACCAACTTGCGTGGGTATGCCAACATAGAAGTTCAGTTTAAATCGTTAACTTTTACTGGCATAGGTCCAGTTTTCCAATAAAATTTATAAAGCAGCAATTTCCAAAGTAGAGGAAAAGTCAGCCTTGATTAAGTTTAGAGATTTTTTCTAGGAAACAGAAAAATTACTACTCTTTCTGTCTGTCCATCTAAAACCTCCAATCTGTAACTTAAACCTAAACTCCACTGTATCAAGCATTACACAAATATAAGCCAAATGGACTACTGGCACAGTAACTGTCTTCCTTCATATCTGCTTGACTTCCTGCACATTTACATGGGTCTTGTCTTTTAAACTGAGAGCGTGACTTGCAGCTGAGAAGCTGTCCAAGTGAAAACATGCTTATGGTTTTTTATCTGGTAAACACAAGTTTCCCTATCTCCAATCCTGATCTGCAACACGGTAAGTGTGGTAGAAACCCCATCTCATCCAGCTTTCATCAATACACTTGATTTAAAACCCATCATGAATACCTCATAACTAGAATAATCGTATTATATTTATCACTATTATACCTAGAACTACAAAGACTTGTTTGTTGTAAAATTGCCTCTTATTTCAGCTAAAATGCAAATAAACTGAGAATCCTAAGCCAGGAATATTCTAAGAAACTGCAAGAAAACCAGTAAGGCAAAATTTTGCCCTTATGTAGCAAAACAGTACTGATAAAACTTGGCTGGACACTATTATGCTTCTGAAATCCATTCTCTATTTATTGCTTTGTGACAAAGATGCTCAAGCTCC
Organism: Rhynochetos jubatus; assembly: GCA_027574665.1. Lineage (NCBI taxonomy): Eukaryota > Metazoa > Chordata > Aves > Eurypygiformes > Rhynochetidae > Rhynochetos > Rhynochetos jubatus. The sequence continues at coordinate 27,817,378 of CM050653.1, forward strand.
TCAGTTTGCAGAACCTTAAAATTCCAGTGGGCTTGAAGATACTGACAGTAGGACTCCTTCTCTTGGTTACACTTCACAGACTTTCAGAAGCTTCTTTGGTCATGTCAAAACCTACTTATCTGCACTGAAGGTCTGGAGGGCAGAGTGCAATATGCACCTTGTTCCTTCTTGGCATACTGTGTTGTGCTGGTGTATGTGGTATTTTATAATCTAATATATAGCATCTAATTTCTATATACTGTAGAATACTATTAAAAAAAATAAATCCTAAATTGATATAAGCCAAGGATAACTGATGTAAGCACAAAGGATGATCCCCTGCTCCCCCCTCCTAATAAAAAACCAAAAAACCTGTTCCCAAAACATGAAAATAAATACAAGAGATGTTAGGTTCCAAATAAAGTTTGAGCAGCATGGGTTTCTGTGTTACAAAATGCCACTACATTCCCCACATTTACATAGGAACTTTTGTCAAACATTGGAAAAGGTATTACAAGAAAATAATGATAAAAATGTATATACATTATTATATACTATGTGTACACATATTAGAAGCTTGATAGAAATGAAAACATTTTTTAAATTAACAAAAGAGAATACACATTATGTAAACATCACAAACCTCTAGTTTTGCATCCAGATCTGCATCTGAAGCCACAACATGTTCATCTTCCTTTTTTCCTGTAACTTTTATAAGGGTTTGTTTTGTCTTCCAGTATTTCTGTTGCATTTTATTGACCACAGATTTTTCTTGGCTTTGAGCATATTGGTCATAAAATTCCCTTGGATAATTGCTAGAATATTAAGAAAGAAAATTACAAAACTTCAATAGTATGCTTAAAAAATAAGTCTAATATGCTAGATTAACGATTTCCATCAAGAATATTGCATTTCCATGCAGACATGTATATTCTAACATGTATTTCCTGATTATGCATTAATAACAAAGCTATTATATTAGTACTATATTTCCCACCCTACTTTGGAAAATACTACACTGCTTTCAATTTCAATGTCTTTAGCATGTAGTACTGCCAAATAATCAGCTGTAAAGTTCTTCCCAATACATTATGGAATGATTTATAGCCCATGGAATTAACTTTCTACTTTTATCTAATAGGATGGTTTCAAGTAAACAGAGTTGCTTAAGCAGGCAGAAATTTTCATGCAATTTCAGCAGTGTCAGGAATTCAACTACTTCTTGCCTTCCCTTCTTTACAATTGAATAATAGAAAATTAGAAGAATACTCGTCTCTGAGCATGCTACATGCAAGATAGCTCACATCTGTCTTTATGCAATGACTGCATGACAACTTGCGTAACAGGTAATCTTTTTTTTCCAGGATTATGTTCTACTGACAGGTGATGATGCATTCCTGTAGCAGACCTAATAGTGCAATCTAAAGATAAACTCCATATTCCACAATTTCAACCATATGAAGATGGTTTAACATAGGCTTACAATGAAGTCTTGATCTCTTTCAGGGAGAGGAATAATTCCATTATTGATTTCTCCAAAAGTACATGTCTTTTCCCCATCTGTTCATATATAAAAAGCTGCAGTGATTTTGCAGCTCTTTAGAAGTAAGTAGTTGCTAAAACTTGCTATATTAAATACAGGAAAATTAAAGAAGTTGAGTTTAGTTTGAAAAAAAATATGTCCTCCACCTATGGAGTGACAAACTGTGGTTCATTACTGAGGTACCGCCCATTAGCTCTGTTCACAGCACACAGACAGCTCAGGGATGCGGTAGCATCTTGCAGTAGCAAGGTCTTGAGGGGGAGAGGGAGTGATGCTCTCTGTGAAATACTATGGCCATCCTGCAACAACAAGCCATTGGTACGTGTGTTCCCCAAAACGTGGCACATTTTCCCTACACAGTTACTAGTGACAGGTTACCCTCAAAAGAAATTTTGTTTCAGAGCAAATTGTTACTTGCTTTAGTTATTTTTAATCAGTAAGTTAGGTGACAGTGCCTTGATCACCAAAGGGATGGTAAAACATTAAATGGGAAGTGAGCAAGGACAAAATTCAAAATGCACTTATACACAGCACTTCTTGGCTTTTCCCCCAAACTTTAAAAGCAATTATATTTACCCAGTTAATTCTACCCAAACATTAGTTCCAAGAGTTTAATTTATGAATTTCATTAAAATTAAAAGCCTTTTTAGTGTTACAGTACAAAATAAACAACCCATGCAAAACATACCACACTTCATGTGGAATTCTGCACAAATAAAGCAATATGCACTCTGACAACAGACTGCCTGTCAAGTCAGGGGAAGTCTACACTGACCTGATATATGCTGTACCTTTAAAAGACAAAATCTACAACCTCCAATAAGTAACAAGAAGATCCCTCTGCATTATGGGAAAACAGCATATGAGAGTTTAATAAAAATAGCATTACTCTGAAAATAATAAAAGAACTTTAAACTGCTCACAAGTCAGTAAAAAGACCCTAGCTATCTGGCTAGTTGTGTGCTTCTAACTTCTGCTACAGCTGTGCAAATAAGTGATATTCAGTTCAGGGGTCAAGTGAAGAAAACACCATAATTCACCTGATGTCAACCAGCCTTGATACCTGCCTCACTTGAAGTCACTTGAAATTCTGGGGGTGTAGTACAAGAAATAAAAAGGAGTTATTAATATGAGGTCACAAACAAAGACTCCCCAAAAAATGCTGGGATTAATACAGATTCCTCAATTAGAGACTGATAAACCAACTGAAGGAATAAGAGGAATATAAACTTCTACCACTACAGACAATTCAGCTTCTAATTTCATCTGGAGAATTTACCAGCTCCTGTTTATGCTTAACATAATGAAAGATTTATAATCACATTACCGAAAAACTCAGTCAACAATTTTTACTAGTAGACACTTGTCAATACCTTTTAAAATTGATTTTGTGTCAAGCAATCATAGACACACTTAGGTTTTGTTAAACAATCAGAAAATACAACTAAAAGAAGGATGTACTTTATTCTGATGTTGACAAGCACAGTTAAACCTCTTGAAATACGACAGTTCACGCACTTCTTTCCATTAAGCAGGAAATCAGTAACACATGCTATTTTCTATCTAGTCAATTCACTTGTTTTTCCATTCTTTGGCAGTTTTTCATTTTTATTCTTTTTAAACACATCTCCCAGTGGCTTCATATAAACACTAGATCGCAGAACATAATGTGTGATGCACTCAGGCAGTGACAAATAAGCATACCAAACACCATTAGCTCTTTAAAATATGAAAAAGTGATCAAGGTACTTACTACTTATGACCTTCCATATCTCTTGTTTTCTTCAGACACTTGAATAAAATAAGAAATTATTAATTAATACAAACATCTTTAAAACATAATTTTCAAGTTAGACACTAGAAAACCTCTACCTTTTAACACAGAAAATTATTCAATCTGCGGACCAAGTGCTTTCCTCATGAAACACACAGTTCTCGCTTAAATCCATGACATACACAACTACTGTTGCTGATGTTGCCAATTATAATAAGTCAGCAAATTTACCTGGCATAAATTCAGTGACTTTGATGATGCAGGCCAAAATTGTCCATGCCAGGCATCCTCCTCAGTCAAGTTTTTCTCCCCAGTGTTTTAGCCACAATTCAGCTACTTTGTTTACCCATGTCCCACTGATCTAGTTTTTAAAAACAGTAGTTACATCATGTCTTGAGCCATACAAGCAAAATTTAACCACCAGATGATTTATTCTGAGGCACACCGCAATTCCTGAGAACAGACATTATTTGTATGCATTTGGACTTTAGATGTTATAAGTTAATATCTCCAGCCTGGATACTCAAGTGTCCTGCTATGCTTTGAGCTGACCAGATGGCACGCGCATCACTTCCCAGCGGTAACTGAGCACACTCCTTCCAAGCCAAATTTACAAGCAAAGCCTCTAAATTAAACAACGATCCTTATAATCAACGATCACCTGGCTTCTCCTCTGCTGCTTTCAGAGAGGACTCTATTTTCCAGCATACAGAAAGCATGTGAGCAGAGAGACTGCAGCATGACCGTAGACAAGACCAAAAAGAAGCTCAGATGGCGCTGCCAGGAAACGGCCTTTAGTCAGACCGTCCACAGAAGGAATACACCAACAGGCTGCACAAAGACAGGAAGTTGACTGAGTAAACAGTAGGGGAAAAAGCAGCTAGAGAGGTAATGGTGCTGAAACTGAACTTTGGCACTAATTGGGTGAGACAGAAAAGGGGCTGCAATGGGGAGACATGACACTGGAAACATATGGAGCAAGGTGCTGCTTACAGACAGTATGGTTAGCAGTGAGTGGCGAGAGGGACTGCACAGATTGCAGGCACCCAAACAACCTGGGTGCTTCCTGCAACTATGAAGCGCACGCACTTCCATTTGGAGTCGAATGGAGCCAAATCCCAGATTTCTGATTCTAACCTCTCTGCTGCCAGTACCTGTGAAACTTCCTGGCAAAATTCCATGAGATGCTGCAAGATTATATCAGAGCAGAAAATTTTCCTGAACTGGAATTTTTGTGAAGTGCTCATGAACACTGCAACAGACCATGAGAAAATTTGTAAGTCTCTCTTCAGAGCAGAGCTTAAATGTAAAGGCCAAGAGCCAAACAACAAACGATGAGGAAGAGCAAACTGTTTCAGTTTGCTGTTTGCATTGTAGCACCACTGAGTCAGATAATACACAGAATAGACATCATTAGTCATGGTTTTGCTGTAGTTTCTAGATCCATAGGCACAGGCAACATTAACTCCAGTTTTCTAACACCTTTATGCTTGACTCCACTGTTTTAATACTGGTCCTCCTTAAGTCAACAAGTGCGATGGGGACACAGGATTTAGCTTGTATACATATCCATGACTCATTCAGTAGCACACTTGGTTTGACAGGAAGCAAAGAACAGTCTATCTAGATGGAGTGACATGCACATTATGTGGAATGAAGTGTAAACAATCAACATGGGGAACAGGTAAAAAAAATATATATATATCAGGGTCATGGTGAAACAGTTCTCATTTGCAAGCATTGCTCATTCTCTTTCTTCCTAAACATCTGGCCTCGTATTTTGATTCTGGCATCTTCTAAGTTTTTTCCTCACAAGTCCTACACAGCACTCCCTATGCCCTTAAGATATTATTTGTGGGGACTTTTTAGTTCAAAGTGGGGACTGCATCACAGCTACTAGGACAGTGTTTCCATGGCATAAAAATGAGGGCATGTATTCCTTGTCCTGCTGTGTGACATAATGGCAATTGAGGTGTTTGAGGCTACAAGGCCTTCAGGGGCAGTGTTGTATGGCCGAATAGGTTAAAAGGAAACACAAGTGAAGTCTTACCTACACTGACTGCTGGAAATTGCTCCTGGCCTGTGATATCACCCAAACCATGCCAGGAGAGAGAAAGGTCCCAGAGAGCTCCAGCTAGTATAGACAAAAACCATGCTAGGGAGCGTGCAGCAATTAAATAGCAGGAACAGGCAGCAGCCCAGTGCTCAAGCTCAATTCCTGAGCACGTTTTATTTCCAGTACACAGCTAGGTTTTGGTCCTAAATGAGAATTCAGTTTGTACAAAGACAGCTTAGTAAGCACTGGTATTGAGTAAACAGAACTGTGGTTGTTCAAAAATAATCAGATGACTTTTCATAACACTGGCCGTATTTTGTCTATTATTTCCATCACGAAATGTTCATGGATCCCATTCACTTCAGATGCTGTTTAAGAACTTTCACAAAGAAACCAGTTATGCCTCACAAGTGCCAGCTAAGTTTCACCTTTCTCAGTGACTGAGACCACTCTGAAAAACCTGCATGTCCAGTACTATAAGGCTATTCTTTTAGCTGTTAATTTAGACCATAAACATGTATTTGGTTTGGGTCCCACTGATCTCAGTGGTACCCGAAATGACTTCCGTTCACGCAGATCTTGTTTCAAGTCAGATACACTTGTATAATATTTGCAAAACTGTAAACTAATTCATATTTCATGCTTCAGCATGGCAGTTAAGCTCTACTGAAATGGAAACAGTATATATTAACAGGGCCACAAAAATTATCAGAGGGATAGAACACATCTCCTATGAAAGGCTGAGAGATTTGGGGAAGTTCAGCCTGCAGAAAAGAAGGTTCTGGGGAGACGTTATGGCGTTCCTCTTTCTTAAAGATGGGGACAAACTTTTAGTAAGGCCTGTTGTGACAGGACAAGGGGTAATGTTTTTAAACTAAAAGAGAGTATATTTAGAATGGATATAAGGACTGGTACAGGTTGCCTCGAGAGGTGGTAGATGCCCCATCCCTGGAAACAACAAGGTCAGGTTGGACTGAGCTCTGATCAGTCAGGGATTGAAGGTGTCCCTGTTCATTTCAAGGGCGTTGGATTACATGACCTTTAAAGGCCCCTTCCAACCCAGACTATTTTATGATTCTATGAACACAGATATTAAAATCAGAAACAAAGGTAGAAGAACATAATAAGGGAATATTTACTGGAGCTGGATGTAGTTAGTGTGCTATTACAGGAATTCTCATGCTTGTAGCTGAGTTCTACTGCAAATGTATAAATTTCTAGCTTATAATGTCACAATTTTATTTTTAAGAAGCATCCAGTCTTACTAGACAGGTCACATCCTTAATTGAGTTTTCAGGAGGAGCTCAGAACAACTGTGTGATCTTCAAAGTCAATTTCCTCAGAGCACATAAACAGCCCATTTCTATGGGCTGAAAAGTTGAGCACCTGTGGCAGAAGCTCAGGATGGATGAATTTTAATGAAGTCAAATGCAAAACTACAGTATGTATAAAATGGAGAGGCAGGTTACTCAGAGGAATGAAAAAGCATTGCTGAGTATGCAAGGAGGGAGTTAGGAAAGCCAGACCATGCTGGGGTTGAACCTAGCAAGGAACTCAAAGGGCAACAAGAAGTACTCTGTTAAAGTGGTGTAAATGAACATCGCACCATGACTACTCTAGCTACACAAAACATGAAAAAACACCACACACACACACACACACACAAAAAGAGTATAGCATGTTTTCTCTCTGAGAGTTATCTACACTATTTTTAGGTTTTAGTCATATTGTTTATTTTCATTCATAGCCAAAACTTTTAGCATTAACAGTTTTCATTCTCCAGATATTCTACATGTACAATGTAAATTGTCCCTGCACTCATTTAACAGGGCCACTATTTATTTATTTATTTTTATAATCTCTAACTTCATGTGTTGTTACTTCCTCTTCAAAAATCAAGAGGGTTAAGATGTTGATCAGTTGTAGCAAAGTATATTATTAAATCACCTGGAATAGCTGAAAGCAGTGAGATTTTTTCAAGATATCCCCAAGTTGTATGTCTAGACACAAAAAGTGAGAGATACTAATAAAAGGGGACTGGAAACAGCCCAGGGAAGTATCAAGGAATTAAAAGGAACACTTCACAACCATGTGCAAAGAATCCCTACAGTCATGAAATGCTGGCCCTCAGGCTGCAGAGACAGACCAAGAAATGAGCACATAACCTTTGGCTACTTTAGGTTTTGAACTCTTACGCTTTCAAAGAATAAATGTACTGTACAGAACTAATGAGTTGCTCTGACAGAGCTGACTACAATGGAAGCACATAACACTAACTACGGTCAACCAATGCGTTCCCTGAAAACTGCAGCCAAACTTAAAATTAACCTATGTTATCATACAGTTTTATATATAAAACCAAGCTTAATTTGCCAAAAGGAGTTGATGCAAGGGGCTTTTTTTTTTTTTTAGTCTCAATACACTGGGAAGAAAAAGAAAAGTTTCAGAAAGTAACATTATCCTTACACCCACTAACAACAAAAAAATGCATTCAACACCCCAACAGAAAACATTTGTTTCAGAATGTTTCCTTTATCTTTGAGACAGAGTTACACAACACTTGTAATCTCTGTGACAGCCTCTGGTTTAGCTAACAAAAGGTAGGGATACTCTAGATAATATGGGGGGGGGGGGAGGGAAAGCAAACACAGATGCTCTAGAGCATGCTAGGGAAAGCAGTGCTACATTACAACTGATTGTACGCAAATCCAGGTTTATTGCTGCACAGTTCTGGATTTGAGGATACCTGAAGAAGTCATCACACAGCTCCAGTAATTTTGCAAGTGCTTCCCAGTGTTTTGAGACTGACAGATGCTGCCTCAATTTCAGCACTAAACCTGAGCTGGCCCTGTGCCTAACAAGTCCGCTCAGGACACAAGGGACCAGAGGGCTGAAACATCCGTTTCCATATGGAACCACCAGAGATCATAATCCTGCCAAAACCTTGAGAATCCTGATCTGGCCCTCTGAGCTGCCACCAAGAAGCCTCAACATCATGTTCCACAAACCTCCCTGTCTGCAGACTGACACCAGAGAGGACTGGCACAGCCCATCGGCCTAGACACTGCAAAATACAGGCGGACTGTTCCTGGACAGCTTGGTTTCGCAAGCAGTACAGCTGCAGTCATGCAGTGCTCTGCCACAGCTAACAAGACATGCTGGAACCAAGACGACCCTGCAAACAGCCAACTATGGCACCTCTGCATCTGTGGCAGAGTTTATCTGGATTGCAGACTATTTATCCACCAATTATTTCCATGGGTAGCCAAAATAGCTGGAATGCACACAGAACATCATATTTTTTGCATACTGCACCATCCTGTTTTCCTACTGAGGTATTTTATTAGCCATGATAATAAATGATGCTGGAATGAAACTTAATGGGAAGGCATCTTCATTAGCAAATGCCATTTCTATTCCTATGGAAAAATCCTCCGATTCTCTGTCTTCTCCAAGACTATTTGAATACACCATCTATATTTTTCTGTGCAAACAGGAAAATGCTATCAAGGTGTTTTGAGTTATTTAAACTCCTGCATACCCTAGACTTACCTTCTGGCTTATGCTCTGTAAAACACTTGTACATGCCTGCTTCTCTTTTTTACTTTATTATATTATACTTTGTTGCAGCATAAATTGTGCTGTCTCCCAAGAGCTGAGCAACTTGTTACAAGTAGTATCTGAAGATTATGCATAAGAAAAACAGCATGAGGGCCTTCTCTCCAACAGTTAGACTGATAATAATTCTGTATATCATCACTCACATAATTTTTCTTTTCCACTGAATGTAAATATAAGAAGTGTCATGTGGTAAGGTGAAATTCAGATCTTAATGCTGTCATAGGTTATGGGGAAATCAATTTTAAAAAAATAATGTTTTCCCCTAATTAAAATATGTCCCTGGCTGAGCATTGGTTACACAGCTTTTAGTCTGCTCTTAACAGCTTAGACAACAGATCTGATAGAAGAAAGCACGAAGCAACCAGAGACAGCAAACAGGAATCTTTACAACTCTGAAGACTGTATCTGAAACAGTTGATGTAATCACATCATCTCTGAACCAAGAGGTGAGCTGAAATCTTTGCAAAAGTATTATAAATGCTGATGTACAGATAAAATTTAACATTAAAATATGATCTATCATAATTAGGGAGGAAGGCAGTAGATTCGTCTGAGATACATCCAAAAACAACAAAAGGGAACCTAATGCAAGGCAGAGCAGAATCCAGCAAGCCTTATGTCAAGGTAATGTGTTCATCAAAAGACACAGATGAGTCTGCACTTCCACCAATAGCACTGTCATCGCCATTTACTATCCTTTCAAAGCAGCAAATACATTCTGAGGTTCTGCAAATCCCAGCAAACTCTGAACCTTAAAAATCCTGCAACTTGTAACTTCAAATATGGCAGAATCAAGCACTGCAGTTGATCTGCTTAATATAACAGGGTTATTAAAATGAATAATCTTCCAAGAAACTTTTAATACAGTAATAGTAGAGTGGTACTAAGTAATAAAAAATAAGAAGAATTTCAAGGAGTTCTATCCAAAAAGGTAAGAGTGATAGTTCCATTTATGTAAAATATTGAGAAGGGAAGAAAATGTGCTTAGGTGAGGGAATCAATGCCACCTGTGCCTCTACAACAGGTCTTGGCTGACAATCTATCTCCCCCACTCTGCTCCCTGGAATCTGTGATCAAACTGAATCAAGTACCTGGGCCTCCAAAGCAAGAAGCAGTCTCACTGTAAGATGACGATTAGGCAGGGCAGACTTGTATCTTCTCTGGTCTGCCTACAAATAGGCCCAATGAGTCAGGAGCTTCAAACCACATTTCACTTTGCCTTTCCCAAGAAAAGTGATTACAGCAGCCTACTGGTGTGAATTACCCATATTGTCAATGCAGGGAATAAGTGAAAACCGAAGTCTGGGTTTATATAGGCATTCTGCATCAAGATCATACACAGACTTACAAGTATTCTTACTCTAACTACATGAATGGCTATCACTGTAATTCAGCTAAAAGGAATCTAGAGTTTAAGTTATCTCAGTATGACAAATTATAAGATTTAATTTTTCCTCTAAAGCTCTTAACAGCCATCATTGATGTTCTAACCCTGCAGAATCATCCATGTTTAGCTTTAAATCCAGGAATATTTTCATTCTGTTAGACTGCTCACTAATGCACATGTTTATTAATTCAAAAAGTTTGCAGAACTGTGCTGCATTAACAGTTCCTTCCATCCACTACCACTTTCTGTCTATTCCTTTGTCTGAGATCCACAGCTTTTCTACTTACCCTGAGAAATGTATATTTTACAAACTACTTCTCAGGAAAAGTAATACCGCAATCTTACAAGGGAGCTGTACCAACAGAATTACCCTTTCAACCTATTTCAGGAGCTTACATCATGTTTCACACATTTTTAAAAGAAGCACAGGTGGAAATGGCATCTGTTAAACAGAGAGGGACTCCTGCTATATTCCCACACCTGGGAGGTGCTGAAGGGGAAAGAAATTCATACTGTTTGACCTCAATTATCTAACTATGGTGCCTAAATTACCATACAAACCTCTCAATACTAAGTCTCTGTACAGATAGTGAACTGAACCTCCAAAGAACAACTCTGGGCACCTGAACCAGAACCTCACCACTGTCCTCCGAGCACACAGAAATGGTGGTTTCTGCATGAAGCACCTGAAACTCCACAGATAAATTATGCAGTAAGAGCACTTCTCCATTTCCCTTAAAACTGGTATTTCATGGTGGTCTATTGAATTACTGGGGAAAAAGGATTCCGCAGCAACAGAGTAACACATTATGCCTGGGACACAGCCACATCCCATAAGCCCACTGGAATACATTTTTTCTTTTGCTGCAAGCACTTCTGGAACCAGCATTCCTATTCACAATTTCTTTCATTTCCTTCTCCGGTCTATTAAGGTGTATGAGATACCCGAGCAAAAAGTTCATTTATTCCATTCCATTTATTAATTTGCCTTGATCTTTCAAAAGATTTAAAAACAGGAAAAAAAACCCATATTAAAAACTAAAACTGACATGCAGAAAACCCCCAGATGTACTCAGAAGTATCAAAGAAATGGGAGTCTGTTTTTCAAGGAGGTGGTCCGAGTCAATCCAACACTCCCTTTTCCCTTCTTTTTCGAGCTAGTAAATTTCACGGAGAAGAAAACAGGGTAATACCAGCAAGTATCTTACATCACACAATCTTAATTAAGACTCGCACTAGAAACCACGCACACAGTATGAAGAAATCTGGATGTTTTGGGTCTTCCTTCTGTCGTCTTCTAGTACTACCTGGGCACCTGCCTGCAAACAGTACATCCAACAAAATGAGTAGTACTATTGGCATAAAGTATATAATGATCTGTCTTTCACTGAAATATACACTCAATACTCTCTATGGAGGGAAGATGACAAACAGTAACTACAGAGAGTACTGTTAAGAGTCACTTTATTCCAAAAACAATTCTCATGCTTCTAACATGGAATAATTATTTCAGAATACACAATTAACATAGGAAATTCTTCTGCTTGATTTCCTGGTGTAGTCTAAACAGAGGATGATATCCAGGGCCCTGTTTCTTATGCTATCATTTAGTCTTATTTTTCTATTCTCAACTCTGATACGTACAAGTTAATAGAAGACAGTGGCAGATAAACAGAGCAAATTTGCAAATTGGAAATCTATTACTCACACCTGGAATTTCAGAGTATCAATCCATCTGAACTGCACTGGTTTTCAGTACTTCAGTGGTTAGAGTAAGTTCCAGTCATCATGAAAAAGTGGAAGCCTGGCACTATGTCACCATGATTTTTAACATCTGTTTTTGCTTCCATGAAGTGCAAGGACCAAGTCAACTGTTAGTATTCCTGCCTAAAAAACAATTTTGTGTCTATTTGGTACTATATGCCTATCATATTATTCCAAAGACTACCAAGTCACTAATCTACAGGCATAAGTGACCTTCTTTCTAGAGCATAACAAGTACTAAAAATACACTTGGAGCTGGTGGTTTGTTGTTCAGTGGTTTTTTTTTTTTTTTGTTTCGGTGGTTTGTGGAGTTGGGTTTTTTGGGGATTGGTGTTTGGTTTGGTTTTCGGGGGTTTTTTTGGTGGGGCTGGGTTTTTTTTTTTTGGTTGGTTGGCGGGGGGTGGTGGTGGTGGTTTTTTTTTCCCCAAATGAATAACAAATTTCTAAAAACAGTGGTTTATCTTAAAAACAACGATAAGAATGGCACATGTAGTCATGACATAGTACATGCAGTCTCAGAATAAAATATTTCAAATAAATGCTGGTAGACTCACAGTTGGAAAATTGAGGAGCAAACAATAGCCCTTTCTAGATAAGTTAACTTCCATGCAGAACTTCATCATTTACATAAAGACAGAGTTTATTTACATATAACATTTTTTAATTTCTCTTCAGATTATACTGAATTTTCAGTTTCTTATTGTGAAACAATATAACAACAGCATGTAGCATCAGTTTGTCTTCATGTAACATCTTTTACTTGACTATTAGTATTCCTCTTACATTTATTAAGAACACTGATCAAATGTCCTTAGGAAAGAACCAGGAAAATATCCTAAGTACCAAGTGCATTTTATGAAGGAACAATTTGAAAGCAAGTCGTCAAGTGGCAAGTCTAACCTCACTCTGCAAATGAGCAAAGCTGGAGATACATGCAATCCAGTATTTAATCTCATTCTAATTGCAAACTGGCTTCATTTCTCCAAAATGACTATCAAATTGTTTTGTAATACACATTTGTTCTCTTAGTTTAAAAAAACAGTATTTTTAAACTTAGTAGCTGACTACTATTAAAGAAAATGCCATATGGAGTACCTGCTGTGCATAGATTACAAAAGACAATATGAAGATGGTTTTTATGACACACTCTACCCATAATCAACCTAGAGTCTTAATCTTAGGAAGCCTTCCCTTTGCAGAATCTATGAGAAAATCAGGGGTGTACAAAAAAAATAATGAAAATCTTTTCACATGTATACTATAATAAATATGAACAAATATGGTTTTGTAAGTTCAAACAAACGGCACTCTGATTTAGATACCCTATTTGCTGACACAGTCAACACTCAAGTTTCTGCCTCTCTCCTCCCTTTTCATCCATGCAGAAGCCAGGAAATAGAGCTATTACACGCAAGGGGAAACAATGGGGGGGGGGGGGGGGGGGGGGGGGAGGGGAGCAGGGGAAAATAATTTTCCCTAGATTGATTTGATTAACAAAACAGTTTTAGCATGCACAGCAACAACACCACAGGGTGATCTTCTTTCACCACCCTTTGCACAAACACTACAATCAATACACGCCGTACATTCTTGACAGATGCACAGTCCACTCAACTCTTGTATTACTGTTCTCAGATCCTGGCACACCAGCCGACTGTTCCTAGAGCAGCGGTGATCCCTATGAAGCTGCTTGCAAGATGGACCTGAGTACTGTTTCAGTGACTTGGAACAGACAGTTCCCAAGGTTGACGTAAGTGATTGCATAACCGGTCAAAATGCCCCTCAGTTTGCCATGGCTAACAATAGCCACAGGAAAAACTACTGTGTGACTGTTATGACTAGCAACACATAAAAGGTCAAATGTTCTTGACCGCTTGCTCGGTCCTTTGTTTAACATTCTTCACTCTCCAGGCTTTTGTATTTTTAAAGCTTCTGCGTCAGGTTGCAGAATTTTGTCTTTAAAGTGATATTATGGTTGAGAAGTGGCAAAACATCTTTGAAGAATCAACTACTTCAGAGCAACGCTGTTGAAGAAGATGTTGAAAAAATTATTAAAAAGAGTCTTTGAGGACATTTCTTGACTTTTAGTTGAGATATTAGCACTTTTTTTCTGCCAACTCATACCAAAGCTTTCAACACTAGTTTAAGAGTGAAAAGAGCTGTTGTTAATTTCTTCCAGAAAAGGTTACTTGGGAAATCATCAGAAGAATTCAGCAGCGCTGTAGAGTATGGGCAACAGAAGAAAACGCAAGATGGGTGGGTTTGAAACTTAGTACTAAGGGGAAAAAACACAACCCTACAATAGGCTGCAACCGGAAATTTACTTTGCACTGTATGATTCCCTACACACTCCAGTGATAAAATCTTGTGAAAGGAAAGGTTTCATACACTCCTACCTGGTGGTCTTGAACGTGCAAACCTTCAATAACATGCATATTTGAACCTCAGATCCCACAAACATAATGGAAGAAATCACCATTATCTAAAATCACTTAATTCTTACTCCATTATGAAGGCAGCAAATACCAATTACCAGCATCTAATACTTCAATGTCTCTTCAATGAAGTTTTGACAGTAAAGAAACTTTAGAAACTCATTTAGACCAAGGTTTGGCAGCATTTAACTGCCACATCATCTTCCCATAGAGCTTGCCATGGGGAAAAAATGTAACTGGTTATACCAGTTATGGCAGTTTACTAAAAGATCTCTGTGACTTTACCCTAAACTCCACCTTTAGTGGTATTAATGCATATCTTAAATCATAAATTTACTCTGTTTAAGTCAACAGGCTATTCTATTCAAAGAGCAGTATAAAAAATGGCTAATGTCTAAATGAGATATTTCTGGACTTCATGCTAGGTACCACTAAGAACTGCAACTGCTAGATCAGTGCCAGGCAGACAGCACTGTCAAGTGGTACTTCCATTTGCTCCTCAGGAACCCTGGATAGTCAAAGTAGAAAAACAGAGTAGATTACCCCAAAAAAAAACCCAGATGAAAGACTGTGACCAAACACAGCCTGCATTGCAGACTCTAAAACCCAGCCCAACCTTTCCTCTGTCCAACACATTGGAAAAGTGATCAAACACAGTTTTTTTCCTTAAAACAGCCTTGCAATCCCAAACAATTAGCTGCTTCCTGGAAATAAACCATCACCTTGGTTTAAAGCCAGGCCTGCGGACAGGGGCAAAATATTACAACCCACCCAAGAGAAGAACAACTCCAATACCAAGCTTCCAAAATATCACAATATAACTTGGGGGTTGAGGTTTAAATGATATATCCCTGAGATGACCCAATTCAGTTTCATATTTATAAATTTAAACTGAGGCAAAAACTGAACTGCTGTTTCAAGAGGGTCCGTACAGGACCTTGAGGCTGTCAGCACTACACAAAACAGTGTGGAACGGGAGATGTATTTACATTTGGTGCTGAACATATGATACTGATTAATAGAAGAACACAGTGCCCTTCACACTATCATTAAAAACTGATGTGGTGTTCCAAGGTTGTTTTTTTAATCATTATTCTAAATGACTTGAGTAAATAAGCACCATTCATGTGCCAGGTGGACGGATGCAGATCAAATTCAATTACCAAAATCAACCTTTCACAAAATATAAGCTTTAAATCGTAAGTTTGAGGGGTTTTAATTCCAATTTCACTAGCTGTTAACGCCTCGGTGCCTGGTTTAAGAACGGACGTTATCTCAGTGACAAGATGCCCTGCCAGCCCTCCGAACCCAGCGGGCCCAAAGCCCTCAGGTGAAAAAAAGGGCCGCCATCCCGGAGAGCAGCACACGCCGCAGCCGGACCACCTGCGCCTCTGCCCGGAGCCTGGCAGCCCAGCCGGAAACCGCTGAGGAGAAGCGGCCGTTTCCCTCCCCATCCTCCTCGCTTCCAGAGGGCAGAGAGCCAAAGAGGATGTACGGGAGGAAGGGAGGCAGAAACGGGTAAATGCAATAATCATGGCGAGATAACCGCACGGCGGGAGGGAGGGACGGCGGGAGGGGGAACCCAAGACAAAAAGGAGGGGCAGATGCCATCTTGTGCCTCGGAAATTTCAACCCTGGACAGGTCCGGCTACACCCGCCGCCTCGCCCTGACGGGCACCGGCGTCTCAGGCCCGGCCGCCGCACCGCCTCCTTCCCCCCAAGGGGCGTGCGGGCAGCACCCACCCGCGGCTGCCCGACACCAGCCGCAGCAGCTGCTGGCGGAACCCGACCTCCCCGCCAGGATCCGGTACGGAGCCCGGCGGGTCACCCCTTCCCGCACTCACCTTGCCCGCGGCGGAGGGGAGGGCCGGGCCGGAGGCGCCACCGCCGCCCCTCCAGGTGTTCCAGCGCCGCCGGCGTCACAGCGACGAACGGAGCCGCCTCTGCCGGCGAGGGCGGCCCCCGCAGCGGGGCGGAGCCGCCGCCCGCCCAGCCCCCGAGGCGGGAGGGCGGTGGCTTTCAGGTCCGTGGCCACCGGGGCCGAGCCGTTGCCTGGCGTTGGTCTCGGCCGGGCCGCGTTTCTTCCTCCTTCCCCGGCCGCGCTGAGCGAGAGGCCTGAGGGGATAGCGGTGGGGAAGTCACTCCGGTTTTGAGCCCTTCCGGGGCTCCTCACGTCTGCCTCGCCCAAAACCCCAAGCCCTTCTCCTCAGCCCAGCCTGCTGTGGACCGCAGGTGTCTCAGCAGGAGCATCAAGGAAATACTAAAATGTTTTGGCAGCTGTAAATGTGCAGTTGTCATCGAGGTAGTGGAAATTCAGAGAAAAAGCCCTTTGGTGTAGTGGTCAGGTGGGAGGTGAAAGGAGAAATGGGGGAGCAGCAAGAGAGGGTGAAAATTATCCCACTTAGATGGGAAGTGTTAACTTCCCTGTACTGCATGTGAGGAGGGCAACAGCTTACGCACAACACGAGGACGAAAGCAGGAGTTGAGATGAGATTGAGTTGGTAGGGCCCAAGGAAAGGGGTGAAGAAGGATGGACTGGAGGGAACTGAAGAACATCATGGGGCATCATTTGCTGAAGCTTACAGAGGTCTGAAGTGCTCATGTCAGTGTATCCATGTTTCTGTGAGGTGTAGCTGAACCGCTTCAATGGAGGTCTCACACAGAGGAGCAAAAATGCAAGATGGTTGCATTTTTACAGCAATAGGGATTTGACTGTGGTCCAGTAGCTCTGAAAAAGACCTGGGAACCTAATGAGTAGGTAGCTAAGCTTGCACTCTCAGAGCACTGAAGAAGTAAAAAAGGGACAATTTAATTAACAGCTGTATAACCTTCTGAGGAATTTCGAGTAAGATCTGGGAGGTTGTATAACTCCTCTATTTGACAGCGGTGTGACCACTAACAGCAGGTCGTACCCAAGCATGGTGTACGTAGCACAGATGGTATGCTGACAAACTAGAATGGGCTTATGGCAAAAGATAAGGTTGCTTTCCAGAACTGCAGAAATTCTAATAGGATAGTTTATATGTTTAAACGCAGTAACAGTGAGCAAATATTTTACTGGGAGACAAATCTCTCAATGAGGTCCTCAATCTTGCAGAAAAAGGTGTAATACACTTCAGTAGCTGGACATTTGGCATACTGGAAACGGGTGTTAGATACCTCATTTACCTTTTGATTTTATACTGTAGCTATGGTTAAACTGTGTTGGTCATCTAGAGCTCTGTTTAGAGCAAATAGAAAGAAGTGTGGTTTATCTGATTTATTTTAATTTATGATGAGATTATTTCTCTGGGCATGAGTTACTTTGACTATGAAAGAGTAACAGGCTCACATATAAGTACTTGCATTATAGGCATTACCCAATTAGTCAAATGAATAGCAGGTATTACTGCTTTTGAGAGAAAAAAACGTTCATGAAGTTACTTCTTACCTCTGCCAAGTGAAGCCATGCTAATAAATGACAAAAGGTCTCTGCAGTGGATGAGGATCTGGGATCCCTTCAGTTGAGTCTGGCATTAGTTTTTTGGTAATTTTTCTTCATAAGTAAACCCGAGGAACTCATTCTTCATTTTAATGTTTATATGTGCAAATCTTTTAGAGGAGGGTGAAAAAAGAAAATCTCACAGCATGTGAAGGAAGTACTTTAACCATTGCAGGAACATAACCAACACAGAAAGGGAGATTTGATATATTTAGAAGTATTGTTTTTCTTAGTTTCACCAGGGTAAGGTGGGAGGGCAAATAGTACTGAATAAACCTCAGTTCTGAAGAACATTATACTTTTGTAATCATGGAATTATTTTTACCCCAACAGTTACATATATGGGTGAACACACCTAGAGTCAGGGACTTAAGCTAGTTCCTTTCTAGTTTGAGGCCAACATTCCACAAGTTACAAACAACCATCGTTGTTCAGCTTCGTGTCTTACAGCATTAGCTGAGATTACAATATAATCTCAAAAAATTAGTTTTAAACCTTTATTCCTCACTATAGTGCAGGCATTTTCTAATCTTTTATCTTGTTTCATATAGCTTATCACCAGACGTGAATGTTATAAATATAAGCAAGTGCCATCTGGTTGTTCTAGCACCTCTCATCTCCCATGGAGATATTTTTAGTGCAGCAGAAATACAGAAATGTAACTACAGAAAACAGTTATTGCAAGCAATGCATGAAATAAGGTGTACTTACTACTTTTCACAAGCTGACTGGATGTATGAAGCACCCTCAAGTATGGTGCTGCATTCATCCTGTTTAACATTTTTTCTCCATTTGGGTATCAAAGTACTCTAGTTGCTTTAATTAACTAAGCAGTTGATCCACTGACCTTAAAAAGTCCATTTTCACTGTTTTATAGAACTTCACATCCTCTTGCAAATGGAGATTGTTTGGATGACATCATCAAAATTGCTGTAAAATTCAAGTAAAGATAAAGTACAGCCCTCCGAGGTCTAATTATTAACCACCCCACAGTTTGAAATATCACATTTTATGGTGGAGAACTGATTTTCCAAGCCCTCAATCATACAAACCTAAAGCTTTTGAAAGAATGAGCTTGCAATAAATACTAGCCCTTGTCTTGTAAGATCTTTTCTGCATCAGAGCCTTGTGTTACACTTTGCCTCAGCTGCATTTAGTTTGTACAAGGACAAATAAAGATTGGAATCACATGTTGACTCAGACTTAACCATCCAGTTGTGTTTACTGCATCACATAGCATTCTATGGCATATGCTCCTCTTGTCACTTGGTACGTTCTCCTGTATTCTGTGCTATCTATATAATATAATTTGAACAAATGTCTCTGGTGGTTTTTTTCCCAAACCTAGGTTATTATATTTTTATAAGTAACAAGACAGAATGTATTGGGTTTGTGTAGCAGGGTTAATTGGTAGCAAGGGAGTGACTACAGGCGTGGCTCCTGTGAGAAGCTGCTGGAACCTTCCCTGGCTCCAAGTTGGACCTGCCGCTGGCCATGGCTGTGCCAACCAGCACCTTTGTGATTAACCTATTTAAGAGAGGAAAACAAGGAGAACAGAGAGGAGTGAGATGTGGGAGTGATGTCCTGGCAGATACCCAGGTCAGTGCAGAAAGGTGGGGAGGAGGTTCTCCTGCAGCCCGTGGTGAGAGGGCAGGATGTGCCCCTGCAGCCACGGTGGGTCACAGGGGGGCAGAGACCCCCCCTGCAACCTGGGGCAGGCCCCACGTAGGAGCAGGGGCATGCATTCAGAGAAGCCCATGACTCCATGGGAAGCCTGCACTGGGGCAGTCTGCTCCTGAAGGACTGCACCCCACGGAAGGGACCCACACTGGAGCAGTTTGTGAAGAACTGCAGCCCCTGGGAAGGACTCATATTGGAGAAGTTTGTGGAGGACTGTCTCCTGTGGGAGGGACCCCAGGCTGGAGCAGGGACAGAGTGTGAGGAGTCCTTCCCCTGAGGAGGAAGGAGCGGCAGAGACAGCGTGTGATGAGCTAACTACAGCCCCCATTCCCTGTCCCCCTGCACTGCTGGGGAGGTGGGGGAGGAAGGTACAGAAACTGGGAGTAAAGTTGAGGCCAGGAAGAAAGGAGGGGTGAGGGAAGGTGTTTGTAAGATTTGGGTTTGTTTCTCATTATCCTACTCTGATTTGATTGGTAATAAATTAAACTAATTTCCCCAGGTCTGGTCTGTTTTGCCCATGACCGTAACTGGTGAGTGATGCCTCCCTGTCCTTGTCTTGACCCACAAGCCTTTGCTTATATTTTTTCCTCCCCATCACACCCAGGGAGGACTGAGCAAACAGCTGCCTGGTGCTTAGTTGCCGGCTGCGACTAAATCATGACACAAATGCAAATAAGAAAACGGAAAACCATCAGGAGCAGGGGAGCATAAACTAGAAGTTAAAGCATTTTGGAAGCCTGGTGATAGTGAGCTGTTTGTCAGCTGAAGCAATGGGAATGATAATTTTCCCTCATTTTCTTAAGTTTTCTTAAGATTTGCATGTGCTGCAATTCTGACCCCCATTTAGATGTATCTGTAAAATAGTTACTTCAGAAACTTGCATAGTAGCAGATATCCCAGAAATGACATGGAAGGTTTCTCATCTTCCCGGGACTGTAGCATTATTATTATTAATTGATGCTTGAACTTTAACACATTAAGATGGTTTTTAATCTTTCTGTAAGATGTCACTTGCCCTCTGTTTCTTATCCACATAAGGAAGTACAAATATTTCATGCTGTGTTTTATGAATACACTTACAGCCTGTTTGAGTTTCTGCTCAAAATTTGGAAAGTGTGTGTGTGGGGAAATTATGCTCCTCTTAAAATTCCTCCAGTCCCTTATATGAATATTTTCAGTCTTTTGTGTCCTCTCTGATCCACCTGTTGGTTTTTCAATTTTTTTTGCCACACTGCTCTCAGTGTCTGGAACACCACTGCAGTTTATACATAGGTTTTCAATATTTAACTGTTTTCAACTTTCTTAGCAAAATTATCTGTCTAGTTTAATTCTTCAGTTTGTGTTCTGCTTGTATCTATTTCTACAGTTACATACTTCAGCTCTATAAGACATACAGTTTATATTGTTTGTGTGAAAGACCTGTAGATGAAAAGCCAGTGGAAAGTAGAGCATATTCTTTTGGGCATTAACATTATGAACTAAAGAACCCAATTCATACAGAATGGAAAAGCCTCTAGAGAATATTATATTCCTACAAACAGATTGATGAGAGGCTAATGTAGACCAATTCTAGTCACCAGTTGAGGAAATTATGTTTATGTAAGGACTGCTTCGCCACTCGTGTCTGTGACAAACATGATTCCACCTTGGTGATCCATTGAAAACTTTTAGCCTGTTGGTAGCTTCAAAGATTTAATTAATGATTTTTTTTTTCTTCTGTTTTCATAATCTGGAAAATACGTACTAGGATAGTGAAGCCACTGAAATGACACTCTGGTTTAAGGTTAGAGGGCTGGAGTGGTGCCAGCATCTCTGACCATTAAGGTAGGACCAAAACTTTGCCAATTAGGAGTCAGTCTGTAATAATGGATTTCATGATGTTTAGTCAGTATTGCTTTCCTGTACTTCTGCATATTTAAAATGAAGCAGCCCCACAATGGCTTGCCTGGCTTTTCTGCATGTAGGATTGGTTTCATTTCTCAATATTGTCTGAATTCCTAACTTGTAATGTTGCTGTCCGAGTGGAGGTTAATATACTCTTTTTGGCAATTCATGATCAGTGAGTTATGCAATACTTCTCTTTCTGCTTATTTGGTAGACACTGAACATTGTTGTTATTTTACTTTTGTCCATTGACCTACGCGATTTCTCTCCTTTACTGTCATTATCAAACTCCTTGGATACTCTTGTAAGCAACACCCAACCGTACTCTTTCCTGTTAAATATTTTTCATTTTTATGACAGTGATGGAGCATGTGGCGTGAACATCTATTTTTCATAGCTGACATTTTGAATCAAAAGAGCTGTGTCAGTTAATCTGTTGTTTAGATGGAGCTGGTATTTGTGGAAATTCACCAGAGAATTAACTAGTCATTCAAGAAACAGATTTATCCTTAATAAAGACAAGTAGGCAGTAGGAAGATGAGAACTGGCATGATGGCAATTTGCAATTACTTCCATCTGAGAACAATAATTAGACCTCCCTCCCTCATAAATACCCTTTGAAAATATTTACTTGAAAATATTAATTTAAACATACACACAACCTGTAGTTATGTGTTGTATTCTGAAATGCAAGTATACTTGAATTGAGGTTATCTTCATTTATTGTGGACTTAAGTAAGCAATCCAGCCCCTGCACTATGCTACAAATGTATTTTATTATAGTCTGCGACAGTATTTTTTAATAATCCCAGCACAAACCAAAACCCTGTAGTTTGAGCCACTATACATACATGTTGCAAATAGTAATCTCTTTCCCAAATTGTCTTACAGTCTGGAAAAAAAAATAAAAACCACGCAAAATGAGCGAGAGACAACAAGGATCATTGTTTCCACTTTGTAAATGAGAAATTGAGACACAGATATATTGATTTGTCAAAAAAAGCATGTGGCAGAGCTGGCCACGGGTTCTTAAATTCATTTAATGCTGCCTTTAACCATCCCATTTTCCTTGCAATGTTTTCAGACACTAGAAATTCCAAAGATGTGCTTGCCTTTTTCACACGGTTGGGGATTAGAAGGGAGCAGGGAATGAACAGAAACTTTATTAAATAGAACTTCATGGGAAGAGGTTGTATCAATAAAATAGTTCTTCATTGAATAGATTTGCATAGTTGCAAAATGAACCGAGTGGCAGATTTTCTATTAAGTACAATTCTTTAAAAGACAATAATATAGTAAATACAGGCTGAAGTTCCCAGATGTTACTGTGTACTCTTTAACGTTTTCATGAGGGTTGTTCTAGCTAAAAAAGAAAATCTCGTAACAATTATTAAAATATTCTTGCCCATTAAGAATGAGTCATCTAATTTTTAAAACTCTCTTGGAGACATTTCATATATTCAGAGGATGAAAGTCTATTAAAAAAGAAAGTCTTAACAGCTGTTATGCTGTGAACTTTAGATACCACTTATTCTTAGTAGCGTGAGAATAATTCTACTACATCAGAAAATAAATGTTACAACATATTAACTATTTCAGGCTCCTACAGAGATTGGTTTACTTTCAGCCACTTGTATCCTGTAAACACTTCTATATTAAAATCTACACTTACTGAATTTTCTGAAGGTATGATCCTTAATAGGTATTTGTTACCAAGTGATGCTGTGGCTTGATAGTTCACGCTCCTACTGAAAATCCTCAGCAATCCAAACTGCAGATAATTTAAAATATTTATTTTTTTTCCAAAACATGCTAATGTTCACTTTTGTGCAGTATTCTGATACTTGCTTGAAGAGAAACTAAAATGAAGTCATTGTGCTTAATAAACCTTTGTCATATGTGACAAAGAATTCTTAGTGATAAAATGGAAGTAAAACCAAGCACCATGGTTTAAATAATCTCTGCAATTTTCATGGGTTGAATCAGATCCTCCAATGCTATAGAATTTCTTTGCCCTCCAAGGCTATCTGATCTGACTGTCCCAAGAAAACCGTGTTGAGACAAGATATTTTTCAGTTCTTTATGACATAAGGACTGAAAATACTGCTTAGTCCAACTTTAGTATATCTTTGCATTTGAAAAACAAATCACTTAATTTTCAAAAGTATAAGGCTTTTTTTTTAAGTGATGGGAAATATCAATTATTGAAAATCAATTTTCCTTCTCTTTTTACACTATGCTTTTGAAAAGCACCTCCTAATAGGAATGTCATTGAGCTGAACTGAGAAAAATGTTGAAGTGTTCTTTTAAATAAAGCATTTGCTCTTCAAGATACTGCTGCATCTTTCATTCAGCAGTGATTGTTTCACCCTCCTCTTTAGGGAACAGCATGGATCATTTGTCCAGGAGGCAAGCTGGACTCTCATAAAGATTCAGTATTCTTTGTTTGTGCTGTTCCTTTTTTTGACCACATATATGTATATTCCACATAACTGGAGATGAATACGTTTCCTGCATGTTGCTTGTCAGACTATCTTGCCTGATTTTATAAGAAGTTTTGATACCCTCAGAACATTTAACAAAGGTGAAAATGCTGGGACAATTAAACCATTTTGCTCACTAGGTTGCTGTGCTGTAGCTCAGCTCATTCCTGCTGAAGAGATCAACATTTACTTGGACTATACATTAAAAAAACCCCTTGAGATTCATCTTCTCTCACAATACAGGGTTTGAAAAAGGCATTTGAACTCCATAGATGCTCTTAGGAAGAAGAATTAAAATATCGTTGTAATTTTGGAGAAATCACATTATTTTGCTTATTGTGAAAGCATGCTGGATTGATTATTTGTCATTTTGAGTTATCAAAAATGTGGATCATCTTAATGCTTTTAGAGATAAAGCCTGCTAAAATTTGCTGTTTTCTCATGATCAGCTCAATGATTTGTGCCACAATAGTTTACTGTGCTGACCTGCTGCAGTGAAAGATCTGTCAGCTTTTCCATTATCACATCCTTTCTGGAGGAGATCCTAATTCATTCATTTCAATTCCCATCAAGATAAAACTTGTCTTATAATACATATTATTGGTAGTTTTAAATTTGTTTGCATTTGGAAATGCAAAATATGTCATATTCTCACAGCCCTATTTCTAATCTGGTACCTCTACAGCAAAAGAATTCATTAGACTGAATTCTGGAAAATAAAATATTCAGGGCTAGACTGTTCCTTTCAGCACAGCTTTGATCCACGGATGATGTGCAATCTGTGCAGGTCAAAGACATTGAGCCTTTGAGACTCTCTCCTCTGGTCCATGACAGTCTTGCTTCCCTCTGGTCCGCACCAACAGCTCATTTTAACTTCCCCTATAGATGTGATTCCTGTGCAATGTAAAGAAGAGAGAGCTCTACCTATTCTCCTTCCCAATGAATCCGAGCAGTGAAAAATGTGTTGTTTACTCTTTCTGCATACTAGAATACGAGATCTAAGTAACTTCTTATTGGCACAAAGGCAAACCTTTTACACACCTACCTGCTCTGATAGAGAAACACAACCCCAATGTTACCTTTCCTTTTTGAAACGACAATAATTTCCCAGCTAGCTATGTTTCATGTTTGGTGGGGGTTTTTTGATAGTAATTATTATAGGGGTGAATAAGTAATACCCTGCAAAATTTCAGTTTATTGGATGCATTGTGGCTGAGTAAAAATTGAGAGTTTGAGGCCTTTAAACATTTTCTCAAGTCCAATCCAAAGTCTTGATGACTTCAGTGGCAGCTGGTTCAAGTTACACTAGTGACTGCATGAACTTTAAAGCACTTTAACCACTGACTCTGTGAGCCTAGTGATTAAGCCCGTTTTCCAGACACCTTGTAATCCATCCATCTATCTCTCTAATTTGGCTGTGAAGATGCTATGGCAGATTCTGACATCAGCTTACTGAAGTAAAGACACTCAACACCTGTTGCTTTCTCCCAGTTGCTAACAGGGCCAGTTATTTCATCACAGAAAACTACCAAATTGCTCAGGGATGATTTATCCCTGGCAAATCCATGCTGGTTGTTCCTTATTACATTCTTTTCTTTCAAGTGTCTGGAAATGTCCTCCAGGAAGGTTCACTCCACAGTCTTTTTATAGACTGAAGTGACACTGAGCAGGCTGCACTTTCTTGATAAACTTTATTACCCTTCTTCAGTACAGGTGCAATGTTTGCCATTTCCAGTCTTCAGAAATCTTCCCCCAGTCATCACAGCCTCTCCAGGATGATAGATAGCATCCTCTTCATGACACCAGCCAGCATCCCATCCTGGCCAATGAACTGGTATATGTTCAGCATGGCTGTCATCCTTAACACAGCCTTTCTCTACTGCAGATAGTACTTTCTTCCCTGCAATTCTGCAGCAAGGCACAGGTACTTGGGAGGCCTGCAAACAGATCTTGCTAACAAATACAGTAAAGAGACTTATGATTGTACACATTCTTCTGTAGCTCTCAGAAAAGCCTTATAAAGGTAGGTACAAAACCAATAGGAAGGGAGAAGGTTTTTAATTGGTTTTGGTTTGGGTTTTTTTGTTGTTGGTTTTTTTGTTTTTTTTTTTAATTGGCCATATTTTGTAGCACTTGTTTGGTATGGCTATATAGCTCAATGTCTTAAATGTTACTCAACTTAAATATTTGGTTCTGCGTTGTTTTTCCTGGTTCAAAAGAGAAATCTTAACCTGAGAGATGAGGTTATAGGCATCATAAACGTATCTTTGTTTAGTCAGTGTTATAATATTAATGTTTGGTCTAGATAATTTAGATTGCATTCATTTTGGTTTTGAGGAACTCATGAAAAAGCATTGCTAAGAGTCTGAACTGAGCTTACTGGGCCTGAGATTCCAAAATTACATAAACAGGACTAGAGGAGCTCTTCTGAGGATGATTCTGGGCTAACGTTGTTTAATGTCTTCATTAATAACCTGGCTGATGAGGTGGAACACCCTCTGCAAGTTCATGGCTGCCATCAAATTGGAGGAAACAGCTGATCACCTGTAGGGCAAAGCTGCCATATGGGGCATCTTGAAAGACTGGAGAAAGGGACTGATGTGCTGCTTAACGTGTGTGTGTCTTAACTAGTAGATACATATATGTAGACTTACCTCAAGACAATTATTATACAGGAAATGTCTACTATCTGTTTTGACTTAATTATGATGAAGTGCTTTAAGTATAGGAATATTATTCCTGTTTAATAGAACTATTAATCAGTGACATGGTTCAAATCTATGAACACTGCAATGCCCTGCCTGGCACTCAAGATATGAAGAAGAACACCCACCACATCGTGCATCCTCAAATGGCTGTGCTGCAGCCTGGTATAGTCAGATTTGATAGACAGGTTTCCAAAGAGCAGTGATACGACTGTCGTTCCACCACCAACTTCACTCACACCAGGATTTTACTTGTAATGGTACCATCATGTCAACTGGGTACAGCCTTTGGAGAAAATAGCACAAATTTACCTTATTTCCTGTGGCTCAAAAGCGCAGAACAAACTTCATCATAAAAAATAAATGTATTTCCATGCTGTAGAAATAAGTAAACACTGCTGCTTGCTTTCTCTTTCATCACATCAAAGCCAAATTCTTCTATTACATTGCTCTAAATGTGAATCAAATGGACTTAAGAGTTTCAGGTATATGTTTCTAACTGAAGCCAAAATGTGACCCATAAAACTAGACTAATCAAACAACAAAACAATCAAAAGACATTCAGTGATCTTTGATGTATCAAGCAAGTGTGACCATTATGTGGAGAATTGGAAAGAAGGCAGTAGGTCCTTCTTTTGTAAAGCTTATACTCAAGTTGTCAGTCTCACCTCTGTGCCTGGCAAGATCATGGAGCAGATCCTCCTGGAAACCATGCTAAGGCACATGGAAAATGAGGAGGTGATTGGTGACAGCCAACATGGCTTCACCAAGGCCAGATCGTGCCTGATGAATATGGTGGGCTCCTACGATGGGGTCATGACCTTGGTGGATAAAGGAAGGGCAAATGATGTCATCTACCTGGACTTGTGCAAAGAGTTTGACACCATCCCACACAACATCCTTGTCTCTAAATTGGAGAGGCATGGATTTGATTGATAGACTGCTCCGTGGATAAAGAACTGGCTGGATGGTCACACTCAGAGAGTGCTGGTCAATGGCTCAGTGTCTGAGCTGAGGGCAGTGACGAGTGGCGTTCCTCAGCGGTCGGTATTAGGACTGGTACTGTTCAGCGTTTTTGTCAGTGACGTGGACAGTGGGATTGAGTGCACCCTCAGCAAGTTTGCTGATGACACCAAGGTGTATGGTCCGGTTGACACGCTGGAGGGAAGGGATGCCATCCAGAGGGACCTGGACAGGCTGGAGAGGTGGGCCTGTGCCAGCCTCATAAAGTTCAACAAGGCCAAGGGCAAGGTCCTGCACCTGGGTCAGGACAATCCCAAATACAAGTACAGACTGGGTGGAGAATGGATCGAGAGCAGCCCTGAGGAGAAGGACTTGGGTGTACTGGTGGATGAAAAGCTGGACAGTGTGCACTGACAGCCCAGAAAGCCAACCGTATCCTGGGCTGTATCAGGAGAAATGTGGCCAGCAGGTCAAAGGAGGAGATTCTCCCCCTCTACTCTGCTCTTGTGAGAGCCCACCTAGAGTACTGTGTCCAGCTATGGAGCCCTCAGCATAGAAGGATATTGACTGGTTGGAGTGGGTCCAGAGGAGGCCACAAAGATGACCAGAGGCCTGGAGCAGCTCTCCTGTGAAGAAAGGCTGAGAGAGTTGGGCTTGTTCAGCCAGGAGAAGAGAAGGTTCAGGGAAGACCTTATAGCACTTATAGCCCCACCTGAAGGGGCCTACACGAAAGCTGAGGGGGGATGTTTTACAAGGGCATGTAGTGATAGGACAAGGGATAATGGCTTTAAATTGAATGTGGGGAGATTTAGATTAGATATCAGGAAAAAATTCTTCAGGGAAAGGGTGATGAGGCACTGGAAGAGGTTGCCCAGAGAAGTTACGGATGTCCCATCCCTGGATGTCTTCAAGGCCAGACTGGATGAGGCTTTGAGCCACCTGGTCTAGTGGAGAGTGTCCCTGCCCATGGCAGGGGGGTTGGAACTGGATTTAGGTTCCTTCCAGTCTAAACTATTCTATGAAGTTCCAGAGGAATTGATTGAAAGAAGTCCTGATGTTTGACATGGATGGGAGGCAAGATTAGGTGCTGTGTTGTGGCAGTACAACCAGCATATCCTTGTAGCATCAGTTTTAATTTGTTCCCAATTGCTGTCTGTGACTGAGGAAGGAAACTCCATAAGCTCCTTGTTGCCAAGAAGAAATAATACTGGGTTTTGGTGAGAAAATGATAGCTTTGTATGGCTAATTCTCGCCACTTCTGAAAAAAATGGCTTATTTAATGGCAACATATAAAAGTGCTCCTTTCTATTTTAGCATACAAATGTGAACTTACTATTCTGGCCTTATATAAGCTTATTATCTTGTATGCTTTTCCAGAAAGATTTCATTCTCTAACCCTATCACCAGAAAGCAATAGTATATCAGTGTGATAGAATTATTCAATTTTCTGCATATTGGCTCTTTGAACAAAAGTTGGCTACAAGTATTTTACATCAACATAGACTTACATTATAGTAAACCTTTATCTATAATGACAAAAATCTCAGGTGTTTTCAAGTAAGATTTAATAAATTATAGCCATTTTTTCCTGTGGTTGGTATTCATTAGCGGAGCTCATAATATCTGAACTCCAGTCTGCTGAAAATAATTAAATTAGATCAATGGAGTTGTGTTTAATGGCTTGTGTTATGCAGCTCGTCTGAAAGAGCTCTAAACGTACATTTTCATAAGGTCTGCATTACTCAACTCATTGACCAGAGCGTGGTGATGAGCTAATGCTGTTATTTTTAGTTCCTGCAGGTTTTATCTAAGGCATTTGGGAGATAAAGAGCTAGAAGGAATGACTGCACTGAACAGGGAAGCAGGATGCATTATGAATGACTTTTAAATTCTGTTTTTCAGGAATTAGTCAGACTTGAGTAGTGTTGTAACTGCAATTTCCTCATTTTAACAACTCCAGTTTACAGGCTTGGAAATATGCCCATTTTCACATTTTCATAGATGGAGTCCATTGGCTAAAGAAGCAAAGAAATTGCGCTACTGGATGAGACCCATCTGCTGACCTGTGTCTGATCATGGCCAGCATTAGGGGAAGATGCAAAAAGCTGTACAGGAGCTAGCTGCAGGTCACATAGATCCCAGCCGGATCCCCGATTCCTCCATTGAAGTCCATAACCATGAAGTATTCATACTTCTCCCTGTTTGTTTCTCATATTGGCCATTACAACCCTGATATCACCAGTATGTGGACATGGTTAGGATTACAAGGAGGTAGAATGGAAGTGCCTTTACTGTAACTGTTTTGTTCATTTCCTTTCTAAGAAAAGCAGTATCAGAATTTTCAGTATCCCTTTGTAAAACTCCTTGGGATTCTCATACACAAGGTACCACACAAGGAATTGCTGTTTGTAAGCCAGAATGCAATAAAGGAGTTAACTAGTTGTCATATTTTAACATCAATGCAGTTTCACCACATGTAAATTTCTAAATGGAAAATAATATTATAAAAATAATTAGCCGTGTTCCATTTCTGGTTGGAATTTTTTAATTCAGAGAAGATTGTGTCTGGTCCAAAGGAAACCCAGTTTCCTAACATTGTCTTTGCTCTTACTAGCCTTGTTTTTATAAAGACATTTGAATTCTACATGAAGAACCTGGTTGAGTGCCTGGTAATAAAACTTGTTGGCTCAGCTTCAAACTGTTTTAAGTAATTGGAAAACTAAATATGAGGCCCCACAAGATATTTTCAAAAGAACAAAGGACAGTTAGGTAACCAGTTCCCAGGACAAATACAAGGCTCACTACAATTTATGCCATTGAAAAAGCCCTGTACCTACATAACTTTATACAAGCTGAAAAATCTCGTCCATAGATACCAGCATATTTCTGCAAACTGAATCTTGAAAAACATGTATTTAAAAAAAAAACCAAACCAAACCAAAACAAAAAAAAAACCCAAACATGAAGAGAGAGAGCTGGAGCGGTAGATTGTGTGAAGATCTAAGATTCATAATTACAGTAAAGGAAATGGCAGCAGGTTATGAAAGATCTTTGGCCAGAAATGATGTAGCAAAAATCGCTAAGCAGCTGGTTCAAGAGGCCTATAAGCTAGTGCCTGAATTTCGCCAGACCTTCTGTGTTATCTTATGTTGAGCATTTTCAGCTGACAAGAACAAGAGAGTGTAAGATGGTAACTTTGATTTTTCTTTTCATAAACAGTAGGAAGTGCCAGTAATTGTCAGTTTGTATTTGTTAAACTGGTACTCCATAGCATCAGCCCAGCAAAACCAGTTTCTTTGGGTATGTCTAGAAAGCACGGTGGCACTTACTAGAAATGCCCAGTTTCATACTGGCCTGTGCTTGTGTGCAAACTGTCTAGTGCACCAAGGTGAGAAATATTTGGTGATGTCCAACTGTGCTGTCATCCTGTAGGCATAGCTTTGCTTCCAAGCTAATAAAAGACCAGTTAACAGAGAGGCAGCAGTTTGATAGCATCTTGATACTGCTCTGGTTCCCTTGCTACTTAACTATGCTGATGCCTCTGTATTCACAATCTTTGGACTGCATGCTGTAAATAAGCTCAATGAGTAGTTAGAATTTATACATTTATCATCTAATTAATTAGTATAGTTGCCAGCATGATAGAAAATATTTTATCTTTACCAGAATCACCTACTTTATTTGACTCAACTTTATTCTAGTCTTATGTACAAATCCAAATTCGTAATAACCTGCATAGTAAGAAACTCACATATGTTTTAGTGTCATTGAAATCAACTTCTTTCACTTCTAAGGTCCATAAATTTAGATGTGGTGAAATTGCATTGATGTTAAAATATGACAGTTAGTTAACTCCTTTATTGCGTTCTGGCTTGCAAACAGCAATTCCCTGCATGAAATCCCAATATGAGTAGATTTTGAAATTATTTGATTAAAAATTAAACATTTTTATCTGATTCATTATACAAAGGGAAGTGAAAAGGAAACAGACAAAAATCTGGTTTCAGGAAATGCGTAATGTAACATTGTAAATAAAATAAAAGATTGATAAAGCATGAGATGGATGGCCTTGCTTATATGACCAAAATTAGTACTTGCTAATAGGCCTCTTTAACCAGCTATTTTCAGTGAGTTGGCATTTGCCATGGTATCTATGATTTATTAATGATGCTGTTGTAATTGCTAGCAGAATAATTGCGTTGCTTGAGCACGCAGACATCCTGAAAATATATGGTTTCTTCTGTGTAGACAGGGTGTAAATAAAATGGAAGGCAACTTCTATCTCTAAATAATCTTAACAGGCAAGACAGAAAAAAGATAGCAGAAAATAAACAGAATTATAGTGAGAAGAATGACTTATCAGTGGTCCCATCATACATAAGTGAGAAGGCTGAAAATAGAAGACAAGTCTCTTGAGTCTCAGCCAGCTGAGTCTCAGTCCAGTGACTTGTTTGCTAGTCTAATCTGTCTCTCACATACCTCTTGATCCCACCTAAATGCAATATGCACCAATTAAATTTAACAGATCAATTTTAAAGGGTATTTTTAGTACTTTTGGTTGCACAGAACACCTTTCAATTTTGCAGAACTGTGGTAATAAGGAGGCACTAATACACAGGCTCAAAGTAAAACACATTTTTCAGAGGTCATATAGACAAATGCTGACACTGATTTACTCATTACAAGCTTCGTGTTGAGTATATGCTTACTACGAACATCTATTTTGACCATATCCCGTGGGATGCAAGGTATTGTTCTGCTTGATGGTGGTGCTTGTTGGCTGACCTCAAAATTATTGTTGAGCCTGTATTACTACCATTACTTCTGCTTTATTCTAAATAAGAAAGCCATAAATTTTCCCTCTTTTTAATGACAAATAAAGCAGCAGAAGTTAGTGTTAGGTTGGACAAGGCCCAAGTAAATTTTTAGCTGGGCAGCCAAAGGGACTTGACTCAGAATTGAGTGCAAATTGAGGGACTGATGCATCAATTTTGTGCAGCTGTCTGCCAGAAGATAAACAGGGATGGAGTATAAAAATAACTAGAGAACAAGGAAAACTGTGACTGTAGTCCTGGGTGGAAGCCCTATTAGAGAAGCGGAAGCTTATTGTGAGCAGACGATTAGGTGGAAGGCCAGACTTGGAAATTTGTAAGTGGGAAACCCTTCCAATATATGTTCATACTGGTTTCTAAGAAATTTGAGTATATTCTTTTTATATGCATTTGTTATAAAAGGGATGAGACCATGGAAATCATCTGAGACATGTACTATATTTCTTTTTCAAATGGAAACAAAATGGCTTGGTATTAACTAACATTTGAAAGTTTTTGTGGTTGTAGCAGATTAAAGGGTTTTAACATATTGGACCCAAAGGACAGTGAGGATAGGCCAAAAAATGATTTGGGGATCTCAGGAGAAATGACTACGAGTTCCTACATTGAATTGTGGCATGACTTAAAGCAGATAAGAAAGTGAAGAGTCACGAGTCTTCCATAGACAGAGTTTTGCTCCATTTCTTACAGGTGCTTCCTGTGGGTTAGACTGTATGGGGAAGGGGGGAGAGGATTTAAAAGATCACCAGAAAAGAACATCAGAAATAAGCAGGGTTGCGTGCTTCACCCATCAGGGTGACTGACAGCATCCCTGGGAATTCATAGTGCTGTGGAAATAGTGTAGCAGGAGATTAGGAGTCTTTCAGAAATGAAATTGCACAAGGACTGGACTTTTTTCACCCTTAGCATACAGAGGTTGTTACAGCATTTTGTCTTTCTAAAGCCATATCTTAAAAGTTATATTCCATGCATATTTAATAAAGGAAACACTATGGTTTTTTTGCATGTTGTGACACAGCAGAGTAATTACTGTCATTAGAAAACACTATGTGTGATGTGGATATGCTGAATGAAAGCCTACACATCATTTCACCACCTGGAATTTCGTATGAGGAAAATGAATGTTTCTGTAGTGAATGCCTCCAAAACAGTCATGCATATAAACGTGAAGGAAGCATAAGAGTATTATGGACACCATTTCCCCTTTTGAGGAAAACATCACATGTAAAATGTGACTGCCAACTCAGAAGAATTGCTATTTAGCTTCTGCCTACAACTACTGACATATTAATTGAATTTCTCATCAGGAAGTTGTTCCAGTCTCCTCATTCACCTAGTTATAACCCATCTGATGCAGCAGTTGCTATGGTAACAGCTGTTTCAACATTTTAACCTACATAAATATTGCTGGATATAGAATTCTTTGATAACACAGTTAACTTGTGTAACGGTTACTCCTCAGAAGAAAATTACTGTCAATATTAATAATCAGATCAAACAAATTTGCAAGAATTTGCTTGTGAGCCAGAGAGAGGCTGGTTGCACAAAGCAAGGCTGACACCTGCTGGCTCTTTCTCTCCGACACAAATGCGTTTTCTGCATGCGGGACACGTTCAGCTTGATTTAAAAGTCTTTTTCGTTCTCTCTGCATCGGGAGTGTTTTGGATTTTTAGCATTGTCCCCTATTTCTTATTTTATCCTTTTTTTTTTTTTTTTCCTGCAAGTTGTGAACAAGTCTCCTATAGGGCTTATAGCTCATATTACAAAAAGTAAACACATCCTTAATGAAAACACACAGATTGGGACTTCCAATTCTATCTTCCCAGATTGCACATTCATAAAGTTTGGCATTTAGGACAAATCCAGCAGTGCAAATTAACTAGTTAGGCATGCTGATGGACTCTCTGATTCGAGGATGAGTAAGGGGTTTTATATTCCATTTTTAAATACTCTTTGAGCTATTTTGAGGCAGAGAATGAACAAATATGCAGCAACTAATCTCTTTCAGGCACAGCCTATCTGAAGCTTATGTCTTATTAAGCATCATACATATGGCCAGTGCTTAAAAATACCATAAATAAATCCAGCAATAGGACATGCATAAAACATGTATGATACCTATTCTCCAGGCACTAGCAAGGGCACAGCAAAATCATGGGGGAACTGCAGGTGCACTGCAGCACTGGTAATTCCTGAAAGCATTGTGCCTGTCAGCTCTCAAGGGCAGACGAAAAGTCTCAGTGTCATGGAAAGGATTTCTCCAATGGCAAATAGTTTGTATGTCTCCATTGTAGGGATGTAGCATAAACTCCCTCTGTTTAGTTTGGTAGCTAATGTGAGAGAAACAGAGCAGAGCTTTAGCTGCCCTCCCTTCTGCTCCACTTTCCTTTGAAAAGTGTTCTGCTGCTGGCATTATTAACTCTGAAACTCCCTATACAGCTGTGGACTGCAAGAACTGGCTCTCCTATGCAACCGTGGAAGAGGCACAAAGGTTTCCTTGTGACCACTCATTCTTTTTGTGTCCCCACAAAAGGCCAGTCACAATGTAGTATGCTGTTAATAGCTGAAGCACAAGATGTGGTAATGTAAATGAAGCCTGAGCAGCTGAAGCTAAGGTTTGGGGAAAACTGGGTTCTAAATGACTGTGCTTTATCATCTTTCTTATTGAGTCACTGCCACATGACTCTTTTGGCTTAATCCCTTCGTAGCATTTTATGCAGAGGCACTCTGTTCAGATGTTTAAACACCAATTCATTATATGCCATGTATGCTCAAATGGCCTTGCATGTGAATATGACTTTGTTATTCCTCTGTCCTTGAGTATGTATTTCACCTGCCCATGTGAATACTGAGGTATTTTGGCAGAATGCTTCATTGTGGGGCTGTGCTGCCCACTCCTTGAGCTAACATTATGCTCTTCTCATTAGCATGTAGGAAACTGCAATTTTTGGTTTAATAAGGGATTATTAAGAATATGCAAAATATCCATGTGGGAGCAAAGAAACTGAGAATCATTGACGCTGTGTGTGCAGTAGAGAAGCAAATAGCTCTGGCTTTTCAAAGAGAGGAGAGTTAGGGAGGGGGGGAGCCGACAAATGTGTGCATGTCATGAATGTCCCTTCTGTTTGCTAGCTCTGCAGTTGTGTCAAAGAAGCTCCTATCTGTGACAGGCAGACCTGACAGACTTCATTGGTTTTGTTGTTTTTATTCCTTCCTCATCTTCCATTTGAGGTTCATAGATCCCAGTCTCAGGATAAAGTGGTACTAAGTGGTCTCACAGGTCCTGCTTTTCTAGAGATCAAGAATCCAGGATGTAGATACTACATGCAATTCACATCTTGCTGGCAGGGACTCTGAGGTGGAAGTGAAAGGTAAGATTTTTTTGTTAGGATGGAGGCAAGTCACTGTGAAAATTTGAACCTATTTCTAGATACAAAATATGTGGCCCTCCATAGAGTTCCTAATTTGTGTACTTTTCTGTGACA
Organism: Rhynochetos jubatus; assembly: GCA_027574665.1. NCBI lineage: Eukaryota > Metazoa > Chordata > Aves > Eurypygiformes > Rhynochetidae > Rhynochetos > Rhynochetos jubatus. Next base: position 27,853,450 of record CM050653.1, read on the forward strand.
GTTTGCCAAGGTGAGGGAACAGTGATACAGGCTGATGCTATAGAGGCTGTGGAAAAAAAAAAAGTGAGGAGAAAGTCAGCCTTGTTGGTGCTGTGCAAAAATCCCAATAAGTTTATCATCTGCCATTGCAGAACATCACCGTTTTAGGTCACCTGACAACCTCACCATATTGGCTATTCTTTCTGGAAAAGAATTTCTGTTCCTTACCTGATACATGCTGCTAGCCTGAATGTCTGTGACTCCTAAAGTGGACAGCTACTGGACAGAAGCATCTGGGATGATGAGAACCACAGTAGATTATTATTGATACAGGAGTGTGAGCATGTGAGGCATGGTCTGACATCACTGAAATTGTAGATCTCTTTGCAAGGAATCATAGACAGCAAGTAACAAATATGGTGGGAAGCATTTTCGTCACCAGCCAAAGAAAATGATGTCCCAGTTCTCAATTTCCAGTGTAAATGGGTTTTCTAAATCCCTTAGATGCCCTTGAAAACCCCACGCCACAAGTCGTGACACGCCCCCAAGAAGAATGTTTCTTGAGAGACATTTCCTGAGAAAGCCTGTATAAAGCTGTAAGGATGCTGAAGGCACACAGAAACATATGGGAGTTCTCTGGTTCCAAATTTCTGCTGCTCTTCTTCCACTCAGGGACCCTTGAGAATTGGGCTATAGCAAGCTGAAATACTAACTTTGAAGTTGTGTTTTTCTGTTTGCATCTCTATGTCAGCACATCCTATTATATATTTTGAAGAAAGCATTCTATGTGCTGATACCTTTCAGTTACTCATGGTAAAGTATCCATCAATTTATTGTCTAGAGGTTGAGAGGCACCTCTGGAGATGGTGTCATCCAAGCTGCAGCTGAAAGCAGAGTCAGCTGCAGCAGGTTGCTTGGGCTGTGTCCAGTCGGTTTTTGAGTCTCCAGGGATGGAGACTACATGATCTGTTCCAGTATTTGACAACCTTCACTGTAAAAAAGGGTTTTCTTTGTGTTAAAAGTGCAATTTCTTGTATTTCAGCTTGTGACCCATTGCCTCTTGTCCTGTCGCTGGACACCAGTGAGAAGAGTCTGACTGTCTTTATTCACCTCCATCAGGTGTTTATGGACATCGGTAGGATCCCAGTGAACCATCTTTTCTCCAGGGTGAGCAGCCCCAGCACTTATAGTGTAAAGCAGGCAGACTGGGGACTCAGGACATCTGAAATCCATCTGGAACTGACAACTTTGAGCAAATCAGATTGAAATTCTGTGTCCTGCCTCTAGAGTGGAAGTGCAGAAGTTATGAACCAGAAGGAAGATAGGTTAAAGTGACTTCAAGCTACTTTTGTGCTCCTTTAACCTTGGGTTGCCCTGGGTTCTAGTGAAAGCTCTGTTGTAATCTGTTCAGCTCAAACTGTGGTTCCTCTGCAGTGTCCTGTGGGGATGTGAAATAGGATTGCATGACATAGAAATGTCATGGCTGAAATAGCCATAATGCTGTTCCTCTTGTCCCCACACCAGACTGTAGCATGATCCTTACGTAAGACCTTGAGAAAGGATGTTAGGAAGAAGGCTTACTGCATCCTTTCATAGTGCCTCTCCTAAAGAAACTTGTCTTGGTGCAAGGGGTTTTTAGAGCCCCTTTAGGTCTCCACGTTGTTTTTGCATGGATAAGAGTGAAGATGAGGCTTTTCTGTTTCATGCCTCTAAGTCTCGGGTATAAGATGACTGAGACTTGTCCCTAAATTGTAAGCTTTTTGGATTGGGTTTGGATTTTGGGTTGGGTTTGGACTTTATTCCATGTGTTGGGCCTAGCAGAGAGGAGCCTATTTTTTTCTGGGGGTTCCTACCAGTGCTGGAGGGTAAATAATTAGGAAAATAATTCAAAACCTGAACATCTGACTCTGAATTAGGTCTTTTTACTTTTGGGGAGTGGAGAGGGAATGGGGCCAGCAAATGACTCATTTTCTCTACGGTGACATCTGGTTGTAAGGACAACTTCCAGAAATGTCACCGCAGTGGCAATGAAAGTCCAGACTTCTGGAGACTTTCCCCTAAGAGCTCTCTGTTCAGAGGCTGCTGTGACAGCCTGGTAGTGCTTTCCTCTCCTATTTCCTTGTGCCAAGTTGGAGATGCATCTCATCGTCCTGGTAATTTTGATTCAGGTCATCTTGGCAGCTGCTGAGTTAAAGGAGTGATAAAAGAGTTACATAGTCTTTTATCTTCTTCTCATTGGGATACTTTCTGGTCTTTTTGCCAAATGACAGAACAACACAATACCAAAGACCTTTAAAACCTTTGTAAAGTGGTACACTTCAGGACCAGGAGTTTGTTTGTATGAGAACTAATTAAAGGTCAGTATACAGGTAGCGAGAAAATCAGGATTTGTCCTTGTCCTGGTGACACGTCTGTTCCCCTTAACAGACATGTAACAATAGTACAGCTAACATATTAAATGTTACACTTTCACAGTTACTCAGTATTTGTCAATATTCCCATTGTTATTCAAATCTTATGTCCTACTCATGTATTCATGCAGCAGTTAAAATTGAGATTGCTGTATTATAGCAGCCTTTATCATTATAACTGAATTTTTTTCCTTGATTTAACTCAAAAACTTTAATGCTCCATTAATGTACAGTACATTGGATATAAGTCAGATGATGAGATTTGAATGAGCTTGTATCTCTTGATCCTTTCATCTCTATGCATATGCATGGGATAGAAATAAGGTCTTGAGGGCAACAAAAGTTGGAAAGATAACAGAGAGTAAAAAAGTATTTTGAACTATTGGTTTAAATATTGAGGAAGGAAAATATTTATAAATGAAAGTATCCTTGAAATCCAGTGCTGTTGAAAAGACAATAAACACTGACAGCAAAAGAGAAATAATTGGTAATACCACAATTTTGGAGTTGAGGTTGTGATCTCACAATAAATAATTTAATTCATTTCCAGTTTAATAAGAAGAAATAATTTTCTTAAGTGAAACTCTTGGTTCTCCATCTGTGAAGGAATTCTGTCTTCCCTGAGGATGCAGGAAAAATTCAAGTGCTGTTAGTAACTGTGAACTAAGACCACTTTGGATTTAATTTTTTTAAGCCTGGACAGAATGGGAGAATCTGTAAATACAGGTAAAAATACTTCAGCTCTGCAAATCGGAGATGACAAGTTCTGTCTCTGTGATAATTATGAGCTACGATAAAAATGATCAAATTGTAATTATATCACCTGTCTGAAAAATTGTCAGAATTATGACACAGGAAAATAAGATTATTTTTCATCTTTCCTCGCTAAGATTTTTCACTAGCCTGTAGCAATTTGGAAGGCCAATTTTACTTGTATTCTTTCTCTTGTCTCAGATTTGTTGTAGCTTTTTTACCTTTAACCCTTGGGATGAAACAAAGGGACTTTCTTGCACTTTGACTAAGTCCCTGCCTCCAGTGGACAGTGACTAGACTGAGATTAGTGACTATAAGGTGACTGTGACCTGACAAGGTGCCCTGTGGCCAAGAAGGCCAATGATATCCTGGGGTGCATTAAAAAGAGTGTGGTCAGCAGGTCGAGGGAGGTTATCCTCCCCCGCTACTCTGCCCTAGTGAGTGAACATCTGGAGTAGTATGTCCAGTTCTGGGCTCCCCAGTTCCGGGCTCCCCAGTTCCAGAAAGATAGGGAACTACTGGAGAGAGTTCAGCTGCGGCCTGCGAAGATGATCAAAGGGATGGAGCATCTCTCTTATAAGGAAAGGCTGAGGGAGCTGGGTCTGCTTAGCCTGGAGAAGAGAAGACTGAGAGGGGATCTTATCAGTGCTTATAAATATCTAAAGGGTGGATGTCAAGAAGATAGAGCCAGACTCTTTTCAGTGCTGCCCAATGACAAAACAAGGATCAACGGGCACAAACTGGAATGCAGGAAATTCCTTCTCAGCATAAGGGAAAAAATCTTTACTCTGAGGGTGCCAGAGCACTTGGAACGGGCTGCTCAGAGAGGTTGTGGAGTCTCCTTCTCTAGAGATATTCAAAACCTGCTTGGATGTGTTCCTGTTGAACCTGCTCTAGGTGAACTGCTTTGGCAGGGGTTTTGGACTAGATGATCTCCGAAGGTCCCTTCCAACCCCTAACATTCAGTGATTCTTGGACTAGATCACTTCTAATCCAAGGTAGCAGTAAGACTACAGCAGTTAGAGAAAAATGGTTTAAAATAAGTCAGTCTCTCCAAAATTATGTTTCTTTTTCCTAAAGGTGGGCAGACCTACTTTTCAACCCTCACCAGCCAATATCTGCTTAAATATACTTACATATTTCTAGTTGCATTTTCCTGGTAAAGAGATATTAGATTTTGTATGTTCAGAATTGCTTTATCTCCTGTGATCACAGAGGAAAAATTGTGGTCTCGCTGGCAGGTTGAGGCAGTCCTCCTAGGGCTAGTGAACCTCCCATCACCCAAGTGTTTACCAAGAGGTGTCTTATCTTCTCACTGACTGTCTGCCTTGCTTGTTGTCCGAACACCACATAGCTTCATCCCCCCATAATCCCAGTGGAAGTGTTTTATGCTTAATACCCTTTTTGAATGCATATGAATCAGGGCAGTTTTAACAGTTTATCATGGTGCATTGTCAATTTGGTCAATACAGATAATTCAGGTGAACCAGATTTTTCTAAAGGCTTATCCACCCCTCAAGTTTTTCAAGTCATGCTTTAAGAGTCTATTTTAAAATTCAAGGAGTGAAGATGAGTCATTTACTTTGTCTTCTCCCAGTTAGCTGGTGTGTAGTACACAGCTGACAGACCTATGAGCAACTGCTTCAGTGCTCTCATTCTGATTTTTTTCAAGATTTTCTCAGTAATATTGGGACAGTCTTGGTCTCCAGTTTATTCTTTTGGGGTTTTGTATTGAGCTTATGACCAAAGCATTAGAGTGACATGCAGTAGAGCATGGAGCAGCATGAGGAACAGCTGGTGTATGTTTGTTCTCTCACCCTCTCCTCGGGGGAAGAGTGTGCACAGCCAAATGTTTTCCTTTGGAATTACTTTTAATACTGTGCTAATAAGCGAGAAGTGAGAGTTAAAGCAATGTGCTTGGGGTTCAGAGTATGAGCAGGGAGACTGGTTATGTCATTATTTTCTTGCTTACCCCAAGCATTGAACAGGCCTCCAAGAATTACCTGTCTGCTTCACAGACAGGCTTTACTCTTTGTAGAGAATGCTTTATGGATATTATCTATTTGCTGCTCTAGGGAGAAAAAAACCCCCCTGTTGTTTGTTTGGGGTTATTTTAGTAGAATAATCTGAAGGAAAGCTCAAAAAAATTGAATTTCTCTGTCTCCAGATCCATAGATGGCTATTTTTCCAAGGAAAGTGGATAGTTCTAAATACAGGGAAATAGTGCTGCTATTTCAGTGACGCCAATGACAATTAGGCTTATCTATGGTACAATCTCTGTGTCTGGAACAAGATGAAAATTGGACAGGAAGGAGCAGTGAGAATTGTTCTTTTGGAAATGGACTTTGGAGCTGTTACGTATTGTCCATGGCATCCTGTTTGGAGCAGTAGAAATGGACCAGAATGAGATTACTGTCATTTTATTCTCAGATACTTCTTTCTGTCAAAGGATATTTTCTAAGCTAAACCTTGTCTTTAATCAGGCAAAATTTGATTCCATTGTCCTTATATTGTATTGCTATGGCAACACAACATGAAATGGCGTTTTGGGCAAGCTATCACCAATTGCTTCCCCTGTCATGTTCAGTGACCAGTCTCCATTACGGACTCTGTACTCCCCTGAGTGCAGGGTCTGGTGCCTCCTGTTGCCTCCAGCAATGTTAGCTTAGCTCTGTGAAGGAGTCTGTTATGAGTCAGAATAATACCATGGACATTTTGACACGTTTATACCTCCACAGGTACTGGGGCACATCAAGCACTTGCTAGTCTAGAGTAACAGCATCCAATACAGAGCACATGATCTCCAGGAGCTGTGTCACTCCTCACACCATGAAGACTCCTGGCTGACAGGGGCTGAAACATTACACTAGCTAGCTCAAGTATAAAGAACAGTCCCTCTACGGCAGCTGAAGCTTCACAGCTCAGCACTTACTTACAGTTTTAAGCAAGAGAGTGCAGTTTGAGAGAAGCTGCGCTGCTGCAGACATGCTGCTGTCATTACCAGTGATGGGCAGGTTATGCCTACCTGAGCTGTAGTCATGCCTCTGTGTTGACTTACCCCTCAAGATTTTAGTTTTCCCAATGTCCCCTCTCGCCAGAGGGGGCTGGTGTGTACTTGGTGTGCAGCGCTGAGTCAACACAGCCTGGCCTAATTTTATTTACTCCTTAACAAATATGCTAGTAAACTGATGTTTCTATTCTAGAGGGGTAATAATGATTCTTTCTGGAGCAAAACTTTATCTGTAACAGAATAATTACAGCGAATTAGCTGGAGGTACTGTTCCAAGGCAGCAGTTCCCAGGCACTTGCTTTGAAGAATGTGCCTCTGCAAATGTGGGAAGGACGATTTCTGACAATCCGCTATTGATTACAGAAAATTGTTGAGTTCTAGTTTCACCCTCAAACATTTGTCTCTCTGCTGCCTTGTTTTGCAAGATGAAGCTTCACAGAAACTGAACAGTAGGTCTTATTGATATCGACTCTATTTTACCTAACAGCTCATTTACCCCCTTCCTCTCTGCCTGCCTCCCTCCCTTTCCTTTCCTTGCTGCTGCTGGCAAGCTAATTAGGCTGCTCCCTCAAGAAAAATTCATCCAAGGCCATAATAGCCATATCAGATGGAAGCTAGGATAAAACTCTCCACAGTATAGCCTTATAAGTGCCTCTCAGCTAGTCATAATATTTCCCTGCCTGCTTTCTTTTTATTCCTCACTTTGTAGGCAATATTCTCTCATCCTGTGTTCTATGCAAGTATTAAGTAAATTAATTAAAAGAAATTAGGATGTATGTTTCCTGAAATATGCTATTTTATTTCCTTTTATCCCTCTTATTTATACATTTTAGGTGCTGAATCTCAAGATTTGTCAAAAACCCCCACATTGTAAATTTCGATATCTTTCCTTTTGTACATCCTTAACCTTCTGTTAGACTAATATATTAAAATTCTTCAGACACAGAGTAGCAATGTTCATAATCTCCAGTTCATTATCTTAATTAGATCTGTCTTATATTATCCCACAGTTTATTCTCATTACTTAAAGGTGATCAGCCTTAGAAGGGAATGTGAGCAGAATTTAGTGAATTCTATTGTGGCTACATTTCTCTGATCTGGCTTTGGATCTTTCAGGTGCAGTAATGATAATGCTGCTGGTGCAGTTAATTAAAAATTGCATTTGAATGGTATGAATATTCATTTTGGGGAATGAACACAGGATTAACTCAGTGGGGTAAAATGTCTGCAGTGGCCCAAGGATGTGAATGAACCTGGATCCCCATTAAAACACAAATGAATCATTAAAAATGATGGAAGTTCAAAATCCTCCCACCCTGCAAACTGTTAGCAAAGTATTGCCCAGGTCGAGCCAGTCTCCTAAGGTGGCAACAGACATTAATGTTCATCCTTCAGTAACAAATTATACAACATATACTTGATGTACAGCTCTGCCCAGGAGCTAATACCCAGTACTAAATCTTCGTTAAATAATTAAGAAGGCCTACTGGCTTTTTAAAATTCTCAGGTTAAAATGCTATATCTTTAAGATCCAGGTTACTTTTAATAGCTTTCTGTGGAAGATCAAAATTGCTTTCCAGAAAGTGATTGTGACATCCAGGATGCTGTTGGGGAGGATACAGGCAAGAAGAACTGCTGAGACCTTTGATAATGAAGCTCTCTATACCCAAATCATCTCTCTAGTGAAACCCAGGACTTCAATATTCTGGGCAAGAATGTTAAAAATGCATCTTTTCTTTGTCTTGTGAATAGCACCACTGAAAATATCAAAGTGGTGTCTGGTTTTTTTTCCCCAAATTTATTTGTTGTCATTTTTTCTGAACAAAGGAAACATCAAATAATGAACAGCTTTTTTAAAAGCTTATCTGGTACTGCAGGATGCTTAAAAAAAATGAGACTACAAACTAGAGATAAAGCCTCTTTGGTGTAGGAGCGTTATGTGAAGTTTAATGGGCATTTGCCAGAGAATATTTTGCCGGCTGTTAGCTAGTTGCCAAGGGGATTCACAGGATGCATGTTCTAGAATAAAATGCTCTGTGAATGAATTGGGGTCAGTTAAGGTAATTTGCATGGTGCTTTTGACTGGAACACTGGGGTTCGAGCTTGCTGTGCAGTCAGAGATAAGTGCATTGCTGTGTGTCCTCTTCTTCCTTGCCCTGCATGTAAGTCCTTACACAAGACTCCTGTAGTTTCAGGTCTGCACCAGACATCTGCCTGGGAAAGCCCAAATCCACTCATTGCTTATCCTATGCAACACAGAATTTGGCCTTCTTGTGCAAGAGAGAAATAGAAATGTTGTGTCCTAGCATTCCAAGCTGTGTCACTAAATAAAGGGGCCTTTTCACAATGAGAACCCCTTCCTCCTATCCTCCTAAGGAGTGAGGATAGATAAAAATATAAGGATTCTGCTGACTCCCATGTTTTCTTGCTTATGCTGGAGAGGAGATATGGCCAGTCTTTCTCTAGGGAAGATGTAGCCAGGACATGGACAGTTTGTGAGTCAGATTATTTTCATAGTAGGTATCTCCCAACTAAGCTGCTCCTCCTTGACCCAATGTGGTAGGAGAAAGAGGTTCTGTCCTTGACCATGCTGTTCTTTGTATTTGAAAGGGGATCTTTTTGCTAGCCTTGTGTGGGTCCTTTGGAATCGAGCTATAATTTGAAAATGGTGTAAGAGTAAATAAAGGAAAGATTAAAAAAAAAAAAAAAAACAACAAAAAAGCTATTATCAATATTTGATTTTTATTAGCAGTGTTATTTTTTTTGTGTATTATGCTGAAGAAATGTGATAAATAATTCAGGGTCATTGTGTCCAGATACAGCATACATAACAGCCAAAAATCTCTTTGTTTGACTTGTGTGGCACATTTAATATTCCTAACCATTGGTGTCTAGAGTCACTGAGGATGCTATTGGGTATGTGTACCTGGTAGGTCTGATACAGGGACCACAGTGGATCTACCACTAGCTGCAACTAGTTGATTCATTGCCATGGTTCAGCCCCAGTCAGCAACCAAGCACTTAAACATCTTAGTCTGTGTACAGAGAAACTATCTGGGTGTCAGGACACCGAGCCCTTTCTGAAATCAGATTCCCCAATACGTAAATACTAGCAGAGTCATTTAAGAAATTCTCTACCATAGCACATTAGTGCAAATGTATGCCACATGCAAACTCCACTGAACAGAGTAACATGAGGGCTTAATTTGGCCTTCTAATTAGACCTGAGAAGGAGACTGTGGCCAGACAGCAGCTGTGGAAGGGAAGAATGAAGAAACTCAGACTTTCTGTTCATCTGGTCATGCTTTTCATCCTTGTTTAACTATCTGGCAATTATTGTGCATATGCTTATGTCGTTCTTTAAAATGTATCCTGCAAGTGAATGGAGATGGTGAGGAACTGCTGTTTCTTTCCTCCCCTGTGATTTCACCCCCCTCTGAAGGCAAGTCTTGGGGTACCTGGCCTTGCATTAGTTCCAACTGTTTTCCTTAGGCTTTCTTTGGAGGAGTAATCACATTAATTTATTCATGGAATGTCACGATGCTCAGTTCCGAGGAGGAGCGTGCTCTTGCCTTTTGTATCCTGCTTCTGTTTTGTATATTTTTGTGAAGTCCATGTGTCTGCTTCCTGATAGTTAATCCCACTGATAGTGTGCTTTAATAAGAGGAAAGAATGATATGGCTTCATCCTGCCCATTATGCCCTTAGGAAGGAGATTTTTATTTGCTGTCAGATGTCACTGATGGAGCATTTGGCTTCCTTTCATCAAGTGACAATTGCAGTTTTAAGAGTACAGTACAGAGTGCCACTTTAAAGCCAAACGTCTCAATTCACAAGTGAGGGAAGGATAAAGTTGTGCAGCTGGAGGATGCTATTTCTTCTCGGCAGCTGTCATTGAAAAGGCATGTGAATGCTCTAGATGTCAGGTGTCATAAATGCTCCATCCAGGGTTTGTCACGTGCCTGGTAATATCATGTGAAGTGTTGGAAACAAGATTCTGTACGCATTAAAATTCTTTTTCAGACAAGCTTATCTGGAATTTGCTATACTGAAGTTTTAGGAGATGAGAAATTAATATAAGTAAGTTCTTCAGCAAATGCTGCGTGCTTTATCAGAGTCACAGGGTCTTTTTATGCCACTCAGATCAAAGTGTGTGACTTGGATAGGAAAAATGTCTGTGACAAGTCCTGTGTCCTTGCCGCAACTCCCAAAATCTTTAGATGTACCTACAAGGTTTTACTTGCACCTTCCAAGGACAGATGCCTGTATGTGGTCATGAATTCAAATGGGGAAAAAAGTGTATGCCAATATAAGACAAGACTTTACACCAAGAAAATGTTATATTGTGTGCCCTCTGCCTGCTCTATCCGTTCTGAAAGGTTTTGCTTATATGCCTCTTTCCCTTTTCTCACCCTTCTTCACCTCAAGCAGACTTCATCACTGGGATAGAAGAAAAGAATAACTGCCGAAGCCGTGAAGCACATCCAGGTCTTTTCACTTGATTCCCACTCCTGTCTTCTCCTACCAAGTCCTTTCTTGGAGGACTGTAATGGTTCAGAGAGCTGATGTGGGGAGGTGGCTGGGAGCTCTGACTATGTGAAGTATGCCACATCTCAGATGTGTGATTGGTACATTAGGTACCCTAGCTTGCCTGTGGAGTGGTTTGCAAATTTCCATATAGTTTGGTCTCCAGAAAGTAGATGGGTGCTGAGTTGCACTCATTTTGCCCCTTTCTTTCTAGAATGTATTCAGTGTGATCTGTGCTTGACAGTCACTGCACTGTCCACGTATAGCAGCACTAACTGTGAGTCAGTGAAGAAAAACATGAACTTAGGAATGTTTAGGTCTGATGCCTGGTGACAGCTGGGGCCAGGAAAGGGTGAGTTTTGAATGTTATTTAGTGATCTGTTTGGCCTCGAATGCCAGCGTTAACATACAGGTTTTCCATAATGCCCTGTTCCTTTTTGGTTGTCACTTGTCTTTCTCTGAATATCAGTTCTGTCAACTATTGAAATCAGAGTGTCTTTTCCTATTCCAGCTGGCAATTGCCAAAGCTATGTGAAACAAAACTGGATATACAGAAGAACACTTTCATTTGTTGTTGTGTCAAGTGAAGATGTAACACAAGAAACATAGGGATGTTTATTGATGCAGGGGCCACCAGACACTGAATGCTGGAATTCTGCTCAAAGGAAGCAAGCCAGATGGGAAGAGAAAAGAAATCCCCAGCTGTCAAGTGTCACTTCATTATAGGTAAGTCTAAAGAGTATGAAGTGGCATCTTCTTCCAGTCCATTAGTGCCTCTGCACAAGGAATCCTTTGATAACACATGCCTGTGGTTCCTTTAATCAGTTTTTAGATGAGGATTATGAAAACATTACATGCAGTGTGCCTTACTGCATTGAGTTCGTATCAGATTTTATGAGGTAAGGTGTACTGGTCCCCACTATACCAGTCTCCCTATCGTGCTTATGACTGTAGGAGATTTTAAATCAAGTTTAGATCGAGGTCAATAAGGAGAGTGAGCTATGGAAGTACCAGTAACATCTTATTTTGCATTGCAGATGGCAACTCCATGAATACTGTAGATGACTGGAGTAACCATTTGCATGGAATTCTTCAAAGGAAAACTCCTGATTTCACTTAGTGCCTCAATAGGATACAACTGGTTCATGGTGCTGGTACAGCTGCCTTGGTTTAGATCAGAGGAATTCAGGACTGTAGCTTTTTATGATAATGATCTTTGGACTCTAGTCAATACAGAAAGACTAATTTGGATTATTATCAGAAAAGCTCAAGGTGTTCAAGTTACCTGAGGTGATACTCATTGCTGGTTCAGAATCAGACTGATGAAAAAGGAGGTTTCATGGATGAAACCCATTTTGAATTCTCTGGCTTCAAAATCCAGTTTAACAGAATTTTACAGAAATTCATCAAAATAAATTGGAAAAAACCACTGCTAACTGCAAAAAAAGAGAAAAGTCTTTGCTGTTTTCTGTAGTTATGAAGCAATCACAATGCGAGGATTTTTTAAAAAAAATTCTTATTGCTTTGGCCATCTTAAATATTGTGAAACATTTGTTTATGTACCATTAAAACACTTGAGTTTTCTACCCTTACCCCCATTTCGTTGTTAAGAGGAACACTGCATATAGTATTTAAAGTGTTTTGGAATCAAACAGGATATTAATTAACGTGACTTGATTTCCAGTGACAGCTGCCTTTAAGTTGATGTGTTTCCATTAATAGTAGTTGGGCTTTTTCTAAAGTTGATCATAATTTTTCAACTTTGGGGGTAAAGATTTCAGGACTAAGCTTTAGTTGACATTGAATCACCTTTGGAATATCTGAGGAGAAAAGTGCTTTCTCTGTTTTTAACTTAAGGTGCAGTGGAATAACTAATAACAATTAATCTATTGTACAAAAAGTATCTTAGTGTTGGGCACAGTACCTTTTAAGTGATAGCCATTGAAATAGGCAGATCTGTGATAGTTGTAGCCTTATTCCCAGGGCAGATTTTTATAAGTTTCTTTGTCAGTTCCTCTCTACTAAAATAACAAATTAACCTGTAAATTATTTTTCTAGCAGAATGTATTGGGTTTTGTAGACACTGAGAAACAGTATCTACTTACATAGAAGATGATTTTCTTAGTGGTCCAAGAAGAGGTTGCACATAGCCTTATTTTGGATCTTTCCAAAGGCTGTTCTATACCTTGTAAGTCTTAATGTAGTTGTAATAAATACTGCATTTAGATTTGAGTGTAAGATTTGTTTCCCAATTTGAATGAATAGAAAATAAATACTCTGACCACTTGACCGCATATGTGGTCTTACAATTTTCTGTGGTACATTTGTATTGTAAGTTGAACAAGTTGTCTTTTAAGATGAAAGCATGGTTTGATTTTCATACAAGAGTAGCAATGACAGGAAGAAAAAGATACAGAAATGTAAATCTTTAGCATATAATAACAGGCTACATTTGTATTATTTCCTGTGCTTAAGTTTCATTACAGTAATTTTCCCAATGAATACATTGCATAGTATGCTATTTCCTCTTCTCATTACCATCTTTGTCATGGAAAGGAGGTTATAGAATCTTAATGATTCAGTTATTTAAACCTTTTTGATAGTCTGTATTTTGAATGACCTCTCTGTTTCACCTCTTCTCTAAGGTTACTGAACATGTGAATAGGAGTTACTGTCAAATCAAATTACTCAACAAAGAAAAGAACAAGGTAGTTCAGATTGCTATTATCACAATTACAGAGATTATAGCAAGGAGAAGGGAAAAAAATAAAAGGAAAGAAAAAGAACAGTCTGAATTTTCACTGGCTTTCCACTAAAAAGCAGAGCAAACTGTAGTTATTCTATATGAGTCCAATGCAAAACTCACTGGAAATCACAGATCCCCACGTTTCAGTGCTAAGACATAGCTCAGGCTTCAGACAATATTGTATTGGGTAATGCTGGATTTGGGGTCAAAAAAATCACTGTCCAGAGCACTGATAATCACTGACACTGATCTCTAAAAATTTTGCCATCTTGAAAAATGTAGAAATGTGAAACATTAAATGATAAAAGCTAAGATTAAGGATGCAGCACTTTCCGGTATCATTAAGACCCTGAATGTGTTCACTGGCCATTCTAAATGGTAAATACTTCAAAGGCATATGCCCTGTACTTTCTATAAAGCTTGTTTGCCTACAGTGGGCAAGGAGATTGCGTGAGAGACTCATGGAGAGTGCACAAGGAACAAATGTAGGCAAAGGATTTATCTGCAAAGAATTTTTAGAGTGCATGGATGCTGTATTTACTCACATTCTGCAGTCTTCATCTGAATAAATAAAGTGGTGCTGTGGGACATGCTGCAATACTGATAATGAGTTTTATACTCATTCACCCTGAGAAGTTTCAACAGATATAGTTTGCCTATCAAATGGATTTAAAATGGTATTGTCACTGCCTTGCTTTCTGCACTGATTGCTTTTGTATTGCAGCTCCATGCTTCAATAGACACTTTGATTGTCTATATCTGCCACATTGTTCACATGAGTCTCCCTGTAATCTGTAGTATGAAACTCTTCGTTTTAATGCTAAAACTCAACATGTGCTCCTGCAATGATTATTAACTTAGGGATATGGCAGCCAAAATGGTATTTTGCTTTCTATTCTCTGTTTTTTTCTGTGCATGGTGCATGGTAGGCAACAATCCACTTAGTTCAACAGCTCAGCTTAGTGAAGGAAGCATTTCAGAAGGGGTGTTGTGGGTACAGCTGCAGACATTTCCATGGGTTTGATTACTATGCCGCACACAGCTAGAATAATAAACCTTGGCTACCCTTGGCTTAGCTATTATTTTAAATTCATAAGATCTGAATCCTAACTTCCAGCACAAAGTATGACTGCAATTTAACAAGCCTTTTAAGCATGTAGGCCATCTTAAACACATTACCTTAAGAATGAATGTGAAATGTTTTGCAGGACTGGGGTTTTAAGACTTAGTCTAATACACTGTAGTCTGATTTTTATCAGAAGTGAATCAATCTCCCTACAATTCTGAATGTTTATTCTTCCTTTTCTTATACTATTGGAAGTTATTTCAAACAGTCTTAGCTCAGTTTCCTAAAGAAATAATTGCTGGATTAATATGTGTGTGGATACACCTGTGTTTTACCATTCCCTTCTCTCATCTCCTTATTACCTTTGAATTTCATGGCTTATTCCAACCAGTCTGAGAGAAAAGCAGTAACCTCAAAGACAAATTTATGAAATTTATGAAATTTCACTTTATGAAATACATAGCTGGATAGAGAAAAAAATAAATGTCTTCCTCATGGTGTGAGGAAGGGCTGCAGTGTGAGCATAGTCCTGATACCTGAAAAGATGCCAAAGAACCCAATTGTAGGACCAAAATCCATAGGATATCATTTATACTGTTGCTGTATTGTGTTGTTTAATTGGGTTCCAGATATGACTAGTTTCTTCTGGAAGGTGTTGAGGTGGTGATAGCAGATGTTTTCCATTTAGAGTCTCCTAATAAAAACAAAACTCTTTGAAATTGTTTCAGTTCAGTATAAAGAAATATATTAGTGGACTGTGCCTAGGATATTCTAATTTTTTGGAATAAATACTTTGCCACAGATGAGAAATGGTAGGGACAATGAATAAAAAGAGGCAAAGGTAAAATTGGGCTAGGAAAGTGAATTCACCAGAATGAAATTTGAATTCTGTTTCTTGCTGTGTGGGTTTGTTACTTAGTTATTTTCATTTAAGAATTTCATAATACTTTATAATGCTTAATTATACCTCATATCTTAAGCTTCAGTTCTGACTTCCATCCTGTCTTCCACTCTGTCAATAAGAAAACTAAAGTACTGAGAGATTAAGTAGATGACTGAAGGCTCTGCTGCAGGTCTCTGGTTATATCTCCAGAGCACAGTGCGCTGAACAAGCCTACTTGGTTACCAGAAGCACCACAGTCATTCTAATCAAATGGTCTTTCTAAGATTAAATTACCCTCAGCAAGTGACTTTAAACTGAGGTATATATTATAGACATATCCTCAGTCAGGATGAAGATAACAATCTCTGCTTCCAGTATTTATACCTTTGGTGACACTCTGGAATTTTGCCATTTCTTTAAAAGAAGACCAAGTTTCACTTTTAATCTATTAGAGTACAGTGGTTTATTGTGCTAGCCCCTGGAAATAGGCTTTTAAATATGTATAGTATAAGGAACTCTTAACTCTTTCTTTAAAAACGGATGATATGTAAAAGAAGAGTTCCATACACTGAAATGGAAACATAAAACAACCACCGTATATTTCACATTTTAATTCTTTTTGGGGTATGCTACACCACAACAACCTAATACAATTTAAAGAACTAATTAGACCATACTCTTTATTTGTAGGTAGAAGAAGAACCTTAGACATTTCTCTTGGAGGTCACTATGTCTTCTGATTTCAATATGCTTCTGAGCATCTACTGAAACACCAGAGAATTAAGTTTTAATATCAGGCCAGCATATTCATGTCCAGTAAAACAAAATTGTACACACTAGTCTTCTTTATGGGTTCCTTTGCAGTGGGACCTGTAAAAATTCCTTACAAGAAGACTAGAAAACAAGAAGGAGATCAAAGAATAACTTAGAAGAAAGATTGTATTTTCCAAATTCATGTAGTGAAGTGGCATTTATAATTTTTAATCCTTTATTCCTGCTTCCACATCCCCCCCCCCCCCCTAAATTCAGTCATCTATTTAACCCACACTTCAGGATTTGCATTTGAGCTTGATGGCGATAATAATCAAGTGAGATAAATTAATATCCTTGCAGATACAATTAGTTTAATAACTTTTCCATTTCCATTCCCTTTTAATCTTCATTATCACAATTTGATAACATGCTACAGTAAACCAGTGCCTCAATGAACTTCTCTCTGTACCCAGCATGGAGAGATTAGGATTTTGTATTTTATTGCTTAGATTGTCATATCTTGCCTTATATAGCAACTTTTATTGTGAAGGGAAGCCAGATGCTTTAATATAAAGAGGATTGTAATTTCTCAGAGTTGACATATGCGTACTTCTGGGGTGGAACAGAGATCTTTTTCACAGCCACCAGCAACATCATACAACCATTAAAACAGAATGTCCAGTGAAACTGGATCAGAATGTCATAGTTTTGCAGGGATCTTGGGGCTTGTACTCAAATGCAGATACATGGATGTTCATGTATATTTGTGGGGTTTGATACTTGGTACTTATACACCCACACTGAGACCTTCTCTGCTTTTATAGCCCGACTATCTGGGCTTTAGGTGGATGATCTGCAGAGGACAAATCTGCTTTTTAACCTAGGGCCACTGAGCAGGACCATGAAGTTCCTGTTCCAACCATTGCCACAAACTCCAGCCCCCATACATTCTGTGTGCTGGAGTTACTGGATTCAAGCAAGAACAAGTCCCACAGTCTTCAAGATGTTCTGTATTAGGTGTCATGAAGAGCTTTTCTGTGATATTTTTGATATTTCCCAGTGTGAACCAAACACCAACTACATATATATGTATATAGATATGTATACACAGAAACAATCCCTTATTTTGGGTTTCTTTGTGTTGTGGTTTGTTTTGTTTTGTTTTGTTTCCCTGCATAACTGATTTCTGTCATTCCCATCCAGTTTCTGCAGGATGTAAGAGCCTAGCTGGGATGTCCTTCTCAGCAGAAAGGACAGATATCTGTGGGAGTTGTGCAGTAGTAATTGTGTTGGGTCAGCAATCTATTAACACTGGCAGTTTAAGCCACCGTGTCCATAATTGTCCTCTGTATGTTTACAGAAAATATTAATATATACACATACAAACCTTTCAAGCCCATATGTGGGCAGGTTAATAGTTTACCAAGTGTTATCAGCTAGCTTAGTCCTCCCACTTATCCTTGCCCCTGCTGTCGAGTGTGCCTGGAGCAATTTTTAGTGGAAGGGTTATTCATTATATGAATAGCTAGTGCTTCAGTCCTCAGGGACATTCCAGGTGCACTAGAAGGGAACAAGCCATTTGAGGGAGAGAATTTCAATCCCTCACTCCACCTCAGACTTCTACACAACCTTGGCCAAATCTTTTATATCTTGATTTTCACATACAGTCAGGATCATTTCTGAAATCAGACTACCTCTGGGAATGAAGCTGACAAATTTGAGTTAGGTGCCTAATGTACAGGGAAAGATAAGCCCCTCAGTGAGGGATTCCTTTTGTTGGTGTCTCCATGTCAACTCATTAGAACAGATAATTAAAGCCTTTTCTTCTTTAGTGCCCATCTTCTATATAGTGATTGAGAGGTGAAAGCCTTCCATCAGGGAGTAGAAGACCTAGGTAAATAGATTTTGTAGGTGTTTAGAACTTTTCTTCTTGATAAAACATAGGAAAGACATGACATAAGTGGGAAAGTAAAGTTCATACAGAAGGCCGAACACACTGTGGGTTTCTTGTCATTAATTTCGACAGTTTTCCTGTGAGAACGATGTCACAATTTATTACTTTTGGTGTAACTAGGCTTTTTTTATTCAACAATAAGGGGGGAGGGGACATGAAAATTACATACAAAAGCATTATTTTTTATACTAATATGATTCCAGAAACTTTTGAATATTGCTGTGTTCACGTACACTCTGCTGAAATTGTTTTGGTCTCATCAAGGCCCAGAAGAAGAGCTCTCCTGAGGTAGCTCTGACAGGCTATTTAACTGTGCAGAGCTCTGTGACAGCTGAAGCTAAACACATTCAGCCTTTGCAAAAGACCTTAAGCATACAATAATGAAAGAAATGGAAAATGAGGAAGATCTGTGGGTCTAAAAACAATACTATGAAAAAATGACACAAATTCCACCCTTTAGGATTTTTTTTAGATGGTGATTAATATCATGGTTAAGGCTTCTCAGGACTTCTGGGTCTTTCTCTGACAGACCCTCTTTCCTGTTTTAGGGTTGGGATTTTTTTGCTATTTTATGACTGTCGCTTGTAAAGCCCAGTTTAAGACATCCCCTCCTCCTGTCCTTCCTCTGTGTTGTTTCCATTCTCTATCCCTTCTTTAATTTGCTGCTTGAAATTATTAAGAGTTAATGTCTCAGGCAGTGAGTTCCATTATTTTGCTGGGGAGAAGCTGTACAAGACCCTGAGGACTCATTTATGTCTCTCAGGCAGGGTCTCTTTTTGCATAGATTTATTCCATGTTGAAAATAACAGTCGTAAACAGAGTTCATAAATTAATGATAATTCATAAGTCTACTGAAAAATATTCTCCAGGCCATCACACAAGACTCAAAATTACAATCATCTGAAGAGTTTTCAAAACTCTCTGGAAATTGGTGATTGACTCAGAATAAACCCCAGGCATCTCTATTACCACCTCCCTTCAAGATTAAATACCACACCTATTTGTTGAAAAAGTTCCATGAATACATTTTGACCATGTTTCAAAACTTGAAGAAATAAAAATATTTGAGCTTGATAGTAAAAATAATAGAATAACATGGGACACTGAATTTATGTTTTCATAACAGTCTGTGGCTTAGACAAGTTACACAGTTCCCAAAAGGTAATAATTTAGTATCACTTGCTTCCCAGTGTGTGATCATTCAAGGTAATACAAATTCACAAAATGAAGAATGGCTTGATTGGTAGCTCAATTTTTTCCTGAAGAGGTTTAAAGCCATGTGCTACTCTCATTAGACCCCGTGTGAACCTATTGATCTATATATAGCCTTCTTTGAGCATCAGTGGCCTGAGAACATCAAGTGGGTCAATATGAAATTTATTTTGATTTGGATGACACTCTGTGGAGACTTAGGTGAATGAATTCCATGTGCATTTGACATGGCCTAAGAGGAAGGATATTTGAACAGTTATCTGGTGTAAGGTAACTACTTACAGGTTGTAACTTGATGGTAGACCTGAACTTTTGGATTTGGAAATAATCATAGATGTCACTGAAATTAGTGGGTGTGACAATCACTGTTTCTTAAGGTAAATTAGAACAGTTAAGTGATAGTAGGTAGTAAGTGGCAACTGTCACAATGGGGTTACTGCTGTGAAGACAGACAGCAGATCCCAGCAGCCCCAGATTTCTGGAATGCAGTCTCAGAGCCTAAGGATCTAATGAACGGGGCAGGGAATCAGCATCCATGAGAAAAATAAGCAGAAAGGACCAGAAATACAGGAGACAGAGAAATATGTGTGGCATGCCTGAGGGAAAGCCAAAGGGGAAAAAAAAACCAGCTTTTGGGGCAGAATGAATGTTAAGAAGACAAATTTAGGATGCTGCGAAAAAAAAAAAAATTACATTCTATTGCTTGTTCCTGCTGTATCAGGGATTTATGCTTCTTCCTGGTAAAGAAAATGGGTTGTACCAGAGCAATCACAGACCCTCTCATCAATTTATCCCCCTAACGAAACAATTGAGAAAACCCCAAATATCTGGTTAACTACTTGGATAAGAAGAATAAGGGTATAAAAGAGAGAACAATATTTCCAGCTGTGGAATTTGCTAGATAGGCAGTGAAGTGTGTTGTTCAGCTGAATTTTGCATAAGAAATACATTTATGTTGCATTTCTAATGCAAATTGCCCGTATTTTACATGGACAGAATGAATCCTTGCTGGCTTGATCTTCAGCTTTTCAAATCAATAGAAAGACTCTAATGTATTTTCAATAGACTTTGGAGCAGGTCCTTCCTCCCATGCACTCAAAATGACTTACAATCAATTTATGGCAAGAATCCACTTCAGAAAGCCTGAAAACTACGAATATGCAGTTTCATGGGGAAGCTAGCATCAGTCACCTAAAAATAGACTCAATTTCAATATACTGATCCAGATGCCCGCCTGCGAAGAATTTACTCCCTGTGCATATGCTATCTAGCTTTTAGTGGTTTGAACAAAAGAGGCAGAAGACTATGTTTAAGGAAGAGATGACAAGTGCCTCTTTTTATCAAATATTCTCTGCACCGAAATGGAAATACTCAAGGAGTTCATTTTGATGACATGTTATTTCTTCCCCCCCCCAGTAATTTGTCAGGCGACTGATATCAAAATTGTTATAGAGAAATGAATCAGCCACTTACATTGATATAGATGGCTCTGTAAAGAACTTTTTCATATGGTCTGTTCTAATGCAGTGGCTTTTTTTTTTTTTCTTTTTTCCTGACTGTATCTGTACCTTAGGATTTGGGAGTATTGTGCAGCTCCTGGCTATGGAGGCATACACCAGCTGTATCCCAGCTCCTTGTTGAACTAAAACTTAGGAGAAATACCTCCTTCCCTTTCTGCCTCGATGTCCATGCAAAGAAAAATATTCACCTGCAATGACTGGAAGGGGGGATAGAGCTTACACCAAGATGTCTGCCAATCTGAACAATCGAGAGCAGATGTTTTGCAGAGCTTACATCCTCGGTAATACAGATACAGACTCAAAACACTAAATTGGGTAGTAGCGCACGTATGCTAACACCCACAGCATTCCTGGCATTTATAAGGAGGGGCGGACCTGAAAGAGTCATTAAGCAGAGTGACTAATAGAAAAAAATGGACTAATAAATCCAAAAAGGCACAGGATATTTTTGAGTTCAAAAGCAGGATAAGAAAAGATGATTAGCAAAGGAGAGGATGTATTGCTCTGGGGAGGCAGATGGAGAAGCAGAGAAAGAACAATGGGCAATGCAGAGTAGAAAACTACCTGGAGCAATGTGAATTGAAGAGAAAATAGGTGAGGATGATGGGTTAGCGTTCTGTTTTAGGAGCTGATAACTTAACTGTTGTGCATCTGACTCCTTGCAATATGAAATAAGGGTGTTTGGGGAGTCCTGATTGGGGTTGACAGGGGTCATGGGAATCTTATGTTCCAACAAAGCTATTCTTTGCTATATAAAGTTAAAGCATATCGTATTAAATCCATACTATGAACAGCCTGATGGGACAGCAAGAAAATTGATAGAGATATTGATTAAAAAGGTCCCTGACGGATTTAACTCTTCCATATTTAGCATTGTAAGAAAACTGCAATCAACCTCATAATGCTTTTCAAAGATCTCAACTCAGGGATGAACAGGCAAAAGGACAAAAGATGCACAACTAACAAGCTGTGTTAGTCAAACAGTTAATCCTAACGTAGTAATGAGACAAAGCAAAGCTGGGAATCCTAATGCCACCTAAAGCAAACAGCAAAATTCTGGACACAGAGCCACCCTGTCATGACTGTAAGAGAGAATGATGAATTTCATTGTGAAAGGCCTGCCACAAGGACTTGGCACTTCAGGTACTTGACCAGGTTCCTTAGTATGAGTCCTTTAGGAGGCAATTCTGTCCAGCAAGGATGATGTCCAGAATGATGATGGGAGAGCTCTGAAGGTACCACACACTCACTCAGGCAGCAGAGAACGCGGCCAGAAAGAAAGCTGTAGTCTGGGAACTGATGCAGACACTGTTTTATCTTTTGCAAAGGAGAGGAAGACACTTCTCCCCTCCTTTTGTTTTGCTGATGTAAACACAAGATTTCTTAAAGTATCAACCCAACAAAAATAAAACTGAAATATACCCAGGCATTTTTATACCACTGCAAAACCTGCCAGTGCCCTGCTGCTATAGACAGGGATTTCATCGAGTCAGTGGAGAACAGAGCCAGCACCTGGTGTGAATGCACCTGCTAGTAAGGGCTGCCTGGGATGACTTCCTTCCTTTTCTCCCCCTCTGCCTCTGTTTTTAAAACACTCCCCACCATCTCCACCAACTGTTGATGAAGAGTTTTCACTGTTTGCACCCTCATCTCTCCAGACTGTGGGAGAGGTGCCTGAGATTGCTCCTGGCCCACAGACTGGGTGCTCCCTGATATTTGCAAACTCTTGCTTGCAATCTGCAAAGGGTAGAAAATGTTGCACTGACCTGAGGTTTTAGTGGGATTACATCAATGTGGCAGCTTGGTCTGTGAAAAGAATAGAGACAGCTAGATAAAAATAAACTGTTGAGGAAACAACTATGCATTTATACAAAGTGAGGCTTATTCTGAATACCTTTTCTTTCATCAGAATACAAGAATCTTAACAGTGCTGGTTTTAAGTCAGCAGTAACATAAGTCCTAGAAACAAAATACACTGGAAAAGGAGTTTTGTCATTATTATTTTTACCCTTATGTTTACATCCCATTTCACCCCTAAATCTGTTGCTTCTAGGCAGTGAATCCTGGCATACACTGCCCCACAAATGCATGCTTTGATGCTGATAGTTCAGCTCTGGACTCCTCTTGTCTTCCTGACCAGATGTTCTACTTCTCCATGGTAATGGCTAACATGGAGCTACCTCATTATACACCTCTCTCTGGAAATGATGCCAGTGCTACTTCAGCATCAGCCAAGAGGCATGCTGAATCAATGAGACAGCTGGCGCCCTCCCTGGGGATGGAGTGCTTTACCTTTTGGATTCAGGCAGCCACTGTGAGTTGAGATCCAGGATGCCGTGAATGATTTTTCATAGACAGGTGAGAACAAAAGAGCTTTGAAAACCTAATTCAATAGAATCTGGAGGCATGGGGCTCTATTGATTAAAAAAAAAAAAAAATACACGCATACACAGTCCAGTTGTGTTTTCATCTTAATTGATTTTTGTGTGAGATGGAGGAGTGAATTCTGTCAAACAAAAGAGCCCATAGAAATCTTTTCTTTACATACCGTTAGGTAAGTAGATTTTTTTCATGCACAACAGCTGTGTTGTGTTTGCAAAAATCAAATAATTCCCTTATAAAGCTCACAAACTGTAAATTGATCTCTTTGATCTTGTCCACAACATATGCTAATCCTCAAATATCCAGGGAAGAAGGGGATGAGATAATGCAAACAAAATAAACACCTGGCTAATATAAAACATTTGTAAATTAGGGTTTGAGGCTAGCCCTTACTTAGTATGTTT
Source organism: Rhynochetos jubatus (assembly GCA_027574665.1). NCBI lineage: Eukaryota > Metazoa > Chordata > Aves > Eurypygiformes > Rhynochetidae > Rhynochetos > Rhynochetos jubatus. The sequence continues at coordinate 27,877,049 of CM050653.1, forward strand.
ACTTAAAAAAAAAAAAAAAAAGACTTTAAAAGGAGAGTTTAAAGAGGAAGAATTTGGTTTTGTTCTATGTAGTTTCATTAGACTGCAAGTTGGAAATTCTTCTGAAAATAAATGAGAATAGACTGCACTTAATTTTCTCCCTACTTTTATAGGAGGTACTTGACAAAACAAAAATAAAGCAGTCAATTTCTACAAACACTCAATGACTAAAATTGACTGGAGGATTTTGAAGGTAATCCCTAACTTTACTTATAAGACCACCTGACTGTTCTACATCGTCTACTTCAGACTGTCCTAAGGAGCACTCTGTACATTGTACTACTTTCCCGTACCTCTGACACTGTTTTTAAATTGGGACTATAAGGTTAGGGACTGGTCTTTGTTGCTACTTGAAAGTCTCTCACTCGTGTTGGATGCTGCCAGAAATAAGGATTAGTAACAGCGGTTATCCTTCCAAGGCAGATGATCCTCCAGTGTAGTAACTAGAGAGGTTGCTGATGTCTCCCTCTGCCAGGAGTGCATGGAATAACATCTAACCATGCCCTGTCTTTGCTAAGTTTGTTGAAATCAATGTTAACATCCACTTTTAAGCACACTCCCTTGTTTCACCTCAAAGGGTTAATTTTTCTTCAGTGGCAAGCCTTCAGATCTGTAAAACTCAATGACATAGGAATGAAAGTGCAAGGAACCAAGGAAAACTAGGCATCTGCCATCGTTTTCATCAGGAGTTGCACTGGCTGTGTGACTGCTGACAGAGATCTCTCTGTTTCCTTTTTTTTTTTTCCTTTGGTATTCAAAGCAAGCTCTAGTTTTGCTGAATAGAAAGAAATATGGCTGAGTCACATGTCTTCAAAGTGGCTGCAGGAAAAGACCTGAAAATGGATTAATATGACAGCCATCCATCACAATTTTTATGCATCCTGTAGAGATCCTGCCTGGCAGAGAGAGCTATTTCCTTTAAAGAAAAGCACTGTGGTTGATTTTTCGTTCCTGCTGGGATTATCTTGCAACTGCTTTTATTTTACATAACGAAAAGCAACTTCCTCCTCTCAAAAAATTATGAAGGAAATCAAACAATGATGATCTTTATTAATTGCATTTGAAATTTTTCAATTCCTTGTAAAAAAGCAGGCCATCTGTGTATCCATGGTGCTTTTTATCTCAATCCTCTTAAAAAAAAAAAAAAAAAAAAAAAGCTTAAACTTCACAATATTCCTGTGAGGCTGGTAAATCTTTTCATAAAAGGATTATTTCACCCTTTACTGAGATACAGGCACCTCCAGGGTGAAACACTGTGGCTGTTTAACTGCCCGTAGCCACACAACACAAGAAGTGAGGGGACAGGAAATGAAAACCATCCTATCCAATTTAATTTTAAGGAGAAAATAGATAGAGAGAATGTAAGGCTCGCAGCTGGGATTTCAGTAGAGTAGAGGAAATAATACACCTTAGAGAAAAGTGGCACAGTATCTTTAGTGACTGCAAGGAGCAGACTCTTGCGTTTACACCAGATAAGATCTGGAAGACAGACCCCTCTGCAGGTCATTGCTCAGCACATCATCCTGCAATATCAACATGAGAATTAATGTTGGAGGTGAAAATGCAAGCTCCCAAATTAACATTTTCCCTTCCTGAGGATTCTAGATATTCCTCAGAGGTTCACTGTGCAAATACCACCCAGGCATTGCTGATGGGTTATGACAGTGCAAGGTAGCAGGATGCAGCAGATGTTTGAAAGTGCCATTGCAGAAAAATGCCAGAGGAAAGGTTATCTACCAAAAATGTTTATTCCTTTTCCCTAGAGTCTCACAACCCATATCTGCCTGTTTATCCATAGTTCTGCAGTGACTAGAAGTGTTTAGATGTCTTAGGATCATTTGGATATTTCTCCCTATCTGGGAATGGGTTTTTGCACTCAAGGTACAGCTGAGGATGGAGAAATGAGAAATGACACATTACAACCCTGCAGAGGTCTGAAGGTGTTATGCAAAAGTGGCAACAACAGGGGCAAAAATATATAGTTTGGTCATGTTTGATTGAAGTGAGAGAAACTGGAAGGAAAGAAGATGAGGACAAAGAGTAAACTGGCTGCATTCGGACTGCACTAGTCTTTTTGGAGAGTTTCTGTGAAGGTGCGCTCACAGACCAATTACTAGGTGGTGCTAAAGAGATAAATAGGTGCAGCCATGAGCAGAGCCTGGCTGACAAGAAGGGCCAGACTGCTGGCAATGGGGTGGGATGAGGCAGAGCAATACAGATAACCAAAGGAACCCTGTCCCTATTACAGCTAGAGGTGTTTGCTCTTGAGAAAAATGGGATTTCACCTAAGATGTGTTTTTGTGAGGAGACAGGCTCCTCACAATAAATAAACACATACTTTATTCTCATTTGTGTACTTGTATCCTTTTCTTCCACTGGATGTGCATGTGACTTCTTTAGCTTTGAAAGGTACAGTCCTTCAATAAGTCATTAAGGCAATTTTTTTGGACACATAAAAAGAATGATGAAACCCATTTATGGAAACTCTTTGTACCTTTTCTTTACGACTAAGTTTGAAAGGAAACCAAGTGTCTTTTTCTGTAAATGATTCCATCAGGAGCCACAACAGCTGCATTCAGAGCTTGAATGATCTCTTTTGCTGCACACCTCTTCCATAAATCGTGCATTTAATTCTGACTTCCCTGGGTAAACCCAGACAATCTGCTGTTCTGGGTGGCCTTCATGCCTCCCACATCAAGTTACAGCTATTTCCAAGCCTCCCCAGGACATTCTTCTTAGGTTAGGAAGTCTGCCAGGCTGTGGGGGCCCATGGCAAGAAGGTATGTGTTGTCTCACACATGCGGCTTCTATGCATTCCTACTGAGAGGAAATAATTTTAAAAATAGTCTGCCTTGCTTTGTGTTGGCATACAGCTGTAAAATGTTCTGCAGTTTAAAAAGGACAACAGCACTGATAACTGTGGAGATTTCAAACAGATATTGATTTCTGAGTTACATGGAGAAGCCAGTGTTATTTATTTCCTGATCAAAAGAAGTGGGAACTGAAATACCCACTGGGTGATGAAAATAGAGGCCCCTGAGGATTCAGGCACAAAGACGTTGACCATGTCAGCCTCTGCTCTGAGGAGGAACAGTCAGCTGGAAGCCACAGCAGCAGTGCCCACTGCAGTGCTGGCAGCTTCCTGAAGCCAGAGTCAGTCCTGCAGCAAGAGAAAATAGGGAGGGCTAGGTCTGACCCCACTCCAGCAAAGTGAACAGAGCTGGGAGAAGTGATGGCCAACTTGCCTTCCAGTGGTCAGTAATGAAGGCCTTCACCGTGCCTATGAAGTGAGAAGCAGGTGGAGATATGCCGGAAGGCAAAGAAAGGGAATGGTTCTGCTAACCTCTGCACAGGAAGGAACAGAGGATACTATGTTTAAAATGGTGGAGAGTCTAAGATGTAAAGTTTTCACAGGACTACCAAAAGTTGAAAGCTGAAGATGTGGAAAATGACATGTGTTATCCCTAATTCAGTTTCAGGATTATATACTGGAAATTAGTGACGATACAATAACCATAGAAAGGTCTTCAGCAGCTGGCAGTGTAAAAAAATTAACTTACCTGTCTTTACTTTTATTTCATAAATGCCAAGGCCTATCATACCATTCTCTAATAGATAGAATACTTGTTCTGAGTCCATGATCTAATGCTTGGAGGGGATACTTGAAATCCAGCAGCAGAGACAGTGAGAAAGGAGTCAGTCTGCATGAGAAACCCAAAATTATTTCAAGGGAGTTTTGCAGAATAGACCAAAGTGGTGTCTCTTAGAGATTAGTCAATGCCTGGACCCAGCATGAATCAAATCTTTTCCCAATTTCTTTGACATATAGTCACATCTCCTCCACTTTCCCTCTGTGTGAGCTTCTTTATCTTCTACTCTGTCTGGCACTTTGTTTGCCTTCTCTTTAGAGGGAGAGAGAGGAAAATGGTCTGAGGACACATTGCTTTATCCCCAAGGCAACACTGGAATGAAAACAACGGACATCGTTGTTGAAAGACAGTAAAATTATGGGATGTAAGGAGAAATACACTCAGGGAATGCCAGCTAATGCTCACACCCCTCTCAAGATACTTGTAGCACAGAGCATTTTGCATTTGTCACAACTAATCATCCTGAAATCATTATGGTACTTAACAAATGAAGAGTTTATAGACATGGTGATTTTTTTTTATATGCTCAATGAAGAATGCAGAAAGAAGAAGACACAAAAATATTCACTACAGAAATTTCTTATTCAGGTCAATAAAGAAATTAAAAAGCTAAAATAAGACTGTGGATAACCTGAGATTTCATTTCCCAAGAGTGTCACTTATTTGAGATAACTCCAAGAACTCCATTCTAAAGCAGGTCTTTTGAAGCACATTGACCAAATATTAGCTTATTTGTGAGATTTATAGGTCACTTCTTGCTGCTTAGTTGTTCCCAGGTAATCACATACCTACTCTGGGAAGCCTATCAGGTGCTTTCATCAGAAAGTGTAATATGGAAGGATGCTGTGATGTGGTAGCCTGGACCCAAAGGAAGAAGACTAAGCAGGGGCACACTCAGTCTGTTCAGGACAGAACATCTTACATCCATGCAAAGGCAGCCAAGGGGTATTTCAGATAATTTCTGAATTGGAAGCACCATGGAAAGCTAAGGGATGAAAAGAAAAGCACAGAAGTTTCAGTCCTGTGAAGGACAGAGAGGGTCTCACCACTCTCGGTACAGCACAGAAGTAGCTAGCTGACACAATTAATACATTTTCTATAAGGTGCAAATACTAGTGACATTTCTGTGTTTTCTTCCTATTATTATTCAGAGCCACACTACCCAGCAGCTGCAGCTTCCAGAGAGTCCAGCTGAGGCTCAGTACTACGAACTAATCTCACTGTACCTTCAGGCATCTTTTTAGCTAGCATCTCTCATTCTTTTAGCTTAGCTAAGACAAAAGACTGTCTTCAGAGTCTGGCGCCCCGGCTTTATGAGGGCAGGAACATGCAGGCAAACTTAGACTCATGAAGAGCTGCATGACTGATACAGTCTGCACGCATTGAAGCACCTGCTGTTCTGGCAGCCCCTCCAGTGGGATGAAAAAGGAGAGGGGGGTTCTTTAGGTCAGACTTTGCAGCTCTGTGGTGTGAGTAGAGGAAGGCAAGAGAATAGGGTAATCTATAGGCTCGCCTAGATGGTCTGTGTATACTTTTCCCCAGTCAACATTTCACTTGCTGGCATTCCTCTCCTGAGTCCCTGCCCCAGTCATCTGATCACAAAAATGCTTGACTGACCTTACCTACCAATGCCTCACATTTTTACCTCTGAGCTATCTAGGAGGGAATACTGCCATTTACACGTTTGCTTATTCAAAAGACATTTACAGTGTTTTTCTCTCACTACTTACTACTCTTTACTCTTTTACTTTCTTACTCTTATTTTCTTATCAGTTACTACTTTTACTCTTCTCTTTGATTAGAATTGAAGTGAAATTCAGCCAGAAACTGCAGGTAGCAGCCCCTATAGCAAGATTTTGGACTACATCTGAACCCTCACAGTCACCTACCAGCTCCCTGAGACTTTCTTCAGTAGCCTGGCATACCTCCTTTCCATGGTTTCACAGAATGACCAGCTCCAAGCCAACATTTCTCCTCACTACCAGCGTCACTGGAGACACACTGCACGCCCAGCCACATCTTTTGCTAATCCAAAAATGCCCTCTCGCAGGTTGGCCTACCAGTAGTGGTGGGTTGAATTAACTTGCTTTCTTGAGAACACTGAACAACCTCTTGCCCTTTGATTTCTTGCAAATCTTTCTCGATAGGTGCTTTTGCAGTGTGCTCTGATGAATAGGTTAAATTTTTTATAAGGGCTTAGAGTGCCAGACATTTTCCTACCACTCATTAGTTCTATAAGCAGTTTGGTAGCAATTCCATACATGCTCTAGTTTTTTCATTCACACTTTTTTGCCCTGTTTCTCCTTGACTATTGTCACTTTCATACAGTCCTTCACTACCAGCTGGTTTAGCATCAGCTGATACACAGTAGTACAGTATTTCCATTTTCAAGAATCCGTTGCTGTACATAATAGGAATCCTTTCATCACACAGCATTCTCTTTCATCTCTGTCAGCCACTGATTCCAGTCCAGTGACCTTTTCACTTCCCTTTACAATGAGCCTGTTAACAATCATAAACTATTTCTTGCTTTCATCTCACTTGCCTTGTCCATTTCTAATCTCTTCCCTTGCAAGGCAGTGTCGCATCACATCTCATTGCTGTGTTGTTATCTCTTTATTTGGAACTGGTCTTGTTTCTTGTTTTCCTTTTCCTTTAACCCCTATAGAGTGGTACCTACAGTGGGATCACTGCGAAATTACGAATTTTGGCATTTCTCCTCCCAGTGGAAGAACGCACAAAGTTAGGACAGGTGAAGTTCAGCCAACATTATGCTACTGCTGTGGATCATTGTTACAGTATTTGATTCAGTGGGATTCTTCCAAATCCTTTTGCAGTGGTCTCTCAAACATGCAAGTTCAATTTTATATAAGTGCTAAATACGGCTGTGACTTCTTCCTTTTCCTTTCAGTCATAAGCTCTATGATGTCACACAGTCTTGTGTGGCAAAAAGGAGGTTTCTGATTGAAGAGCAGCTCAGCATGATGTTCCTGTAATTAACACAGGAGAAGACTAAAATCTTGGTTCAGAAATGCCTGAATGCCTTCAGACACGGATGTTCTGACAGCTGGGTATCCAGTAGGAACTTTGGGTGAGAAATAGATACAAATACAGTAATTTCTCTTCAGGCCTTTGCTAATGAGAACAATGGATGAGTGAAGCAGGCAACATATAACTCAACCAAATGGTACACAGGTCTTTTATTTATGTTTGCTTATTGGCAGCAGTAAAACTTGGAGGGAACATTGCCAGCCAAGCTACACAGTGAATATTCATCTATTAATCTATTGATCTATTATTTCTCTTCTAGAAGAGGCCAAATGCTACATAAATTTGTGTTGCTGCTCCACCACACTGATTTTTGCTATCTTCAAACTTTGTCATGGCATTCATTTATTTTGATGCCTACCAGGTCATCTCAGTCTGAAAGAGTGATGAAGGACCCAAGACAGAAATCTAGAAGCTGGGGACTTCCAGGTACTGTTTTGCTGCATGTCAAAGGTGGCATCTAGAGTAGATGTGTGACTACACTACTCATCCATTTAGATATTTGTGTTAAACACTGAATGGGAAATTGTTTTGCCTGGAATTAGAATGACAAAGGTATCCCTGAAGTCTTTGTGCATTTGATTATTCATTTATTTTTAACTGGGTAGCTGAGGTGGGTTTCTCAGCAGCACAGATCATTATCACATGGAGCTTATAAAAAAGCTGCTTGTTTACATAAAGCAGCATGTGAACAACTCCACTGCTGAAAGAACCTCAGCTGCATTTGAAAATAACTGCTTCTCCCTGACAGTAAATGTTCCTGGTTCATTCCGTATATACTTGTGGTGATATTATGCGAATGACTGTGTCTGAGCAAGAGCTTTACATTATCCCTTAGCTGGTGACCGCTTAACATTTGTACTGGAGAGAAAGCAAAAGACTTTGGCGTTTGACCTTCAAAGTGATTTCAGTTTGGTATCTCAGGTCTTTTTTTGAAAAAAACCCCAAAAAACAAAAAACCCCAAAAAAACCCCAACCCCCCAAAACCAACCAGCTTCTGATTTTGACAGTTAAGTAATTTTGAGTTTAAGGTTAGGGTTTTAGTGTCTGGACGATGTATCTGCGAGCAAAGACAGGGAAAGGTTTGCCTTGATAACATAATTTAAAATACACGATGATTGTAGCAAGTTAGAGGACACGAGAAATGAGTTTCATTCTCTCTAACTTTAGTTGTCTGAGAAATAGCATGTAATCTGTGTTGTCTCCATTCTCCAGCCAATGGAGAAAGGTGGCATCTTCAAAATGCAATACGGTCTGTCTAAAGTAGGTGCCTAATTGGTTCCAAGAAGCTAAATCAAATGTCAGAGTGCTTTAAAGCATCATGTTTGAGTTAGGTGAGATGAATTGCCCTCTGGAGTTTCCTGCCCTGGTCCTTTGACTGTGAAGCCTAGACAGCTATCTAGGTTTACAGGCCAAATTTTTGATGGTTACACTTTAGTGTGATGAATCCCTATCAGAAATGATAGGTATGAAAATACTGCCAGAACTCGATCCGTTTTGTATGTTTGTCTCTCCATACAGACAACGTTGTTTAAGAGCAAGGGATCAACTGAAGATGTTCCCTCTGAGAATGAAGGCTCCAGGTTCATGCCCAAAGTGCACAGGGGGATGTGAAGAATATGAAACATTTGGCTTTGAATCACAAGCTCAGCAAAACCTTTAGAAATTTCATCCATAGCAGCATCTCTTTGCATAATGATGCACAAGGTTAGTTGTTTTCAACAAGTACAAACCATGGTTCAACCTTATGGCTGGAACTAGTCATAGCTTTATGTTGAAAGAACTACAGTTTGGTTTTCTGTTGAGGCTAGAGTATGTTCAAGCCCTTATATTTTCCAGCTTGCAATTCCCTTGCATAATGGATCTTCTCTGCTTCCGTTTTTATTCTGAGAATGAGTTGTTTAGTATTTGTGAATCTCCATACATGCTGAACATTAAAACATATAAACACCTCACACAGTTGAGAGTGAAGCACTATGCATTATATAATTCAGTATTTAAGGTCTGTTAAAGTACTGCCATATCAGACATAAATACACTGAAAACTCTGTCAGTTGTGGCTGCAGATACATCCTGAGGCTATATTTTTCAGCAAATTACTTCTGCAGAGGATTCCATGTTTTCCATAAATAGGTAAATAAATAAAACCCAGATGATACTATAGTCAATCCGAAGTGTAGATACAATTTTGTTCATAGCACATTTGCCCAGTCAGCAGGGTTCTAGAAGGACGCCCAGCTTTCCTTTGGTGTGAAGACACCAGAGATAATCTGAGATAAGAAAGATTCCCTTTTGAGTTTACAGGGTGGTCTGTGCAGTGTCGTGACGAGACAAAAATATCCACTACAGAAACTACAGCAGCTGGGTAGAGGAAACGGTGTGAAATCAGTTTTGGTTGGCAATCCTGTGTTTTACAGCACCTCAGGAAAAGATGATGTAATTTGTGCACACATGGACTGTTTTGTAGTGACGACTTTTGCAGACACATGGTTTCAGTTATCAATCGTCTTACATAGTTGTACATGCCTATACCTGCCAGATACAGCTGGTCACATACCTGCAGAAATACAAGCTGTGACTCTGAAAACATTTAAATGTGTGCCTAATTTAAAGAGTGCTAATAGTATGGTACTGCTTAAGTGAACAGAATTAAAGCTGGTGCTTAAAGGCCCTAGCTTACACAGGGATCAAAAAAATTTATCTCTTCACACATAGTTGTACTAAAGAATTACTTGTTCTGAGTGAGGTTGGGGAAACCTCACAGAGGTACCCACCAGCATTACCTGCAGGGTCACAACAAACCCCACAGGGACAGACAACAAGCAACTTTTAGCTAGTAATCTTCAAAACTGAAGTGCTACTGTCAGCCTGTCTCCTCAGATAGATTATCACTAATTTTAAAATAAATTATATTACTTTTCCAGCTCTCTGTAAATGGACTGATATAGTTTTGGTTTGGGAGCTGAGCTGTGTGTCACCTGTGTGCATTACTGAAGATTCATCACTGCACACAGAATTATAACACACAATTAAACTTTGAATTCAGTCGTAAAATGATTAGGTTGTTTTGTGGGTTTTTTTTTGTTTGGGTTTTGGGTTGGGGTTTTTTTTTTCTGTTTTGGAAAGCTGTTTCATTTTCGTAGTGCTCTCCTTTGCTCATGTATTTCTTCTTCTTTTCTTTGCAACAGTGGCTTTTGGGATGAGGTCTGAATCCTGCTGTAGTGGATCTTCTCTTATACACTTTGCATTAGCAATTTCCTGCTTCACTGCCTCTCCACTGTGAGACAAGCTTTAAGATTTAGTGATCGTATAGCAGAGTTGAATAACAGCACTTCCATTTCCTTTTACAAAAATCGGCATCTCTCTTGCTCTCAGAGAGCCCTAGTCACCCAGATGCACCTAAACAAAAATTGCAACCGAGAAAGGAAAAGTGGCATCAGAATTTTTAACAGTGACTCTTAGGCATCTGTATTTTTGGGAATATAGGAAGAAAGAAGTTGATGAATTTGCATTCAAAGGGGGTTATTTTCAGCCACAATAGTTCAGCAGAAACCACTGGGGTATTTTGCCCTCCTCTGTTCGGTAGCATCTGCTGTTTGCCATTCTACTTTACTAGGGGAGTGATCTAGGAGAGTGGTGCCCCTTCATCTTTCCTGTTCTGTTTTGGTAATTCACTGCAGTTGTGTCTTTTTGCCTTTTACTTAGGTTTTAAGCATGGGGAAGCTTTTTATGGCTGCTTAGACTGCTGATTCAACAAATCCTTTCTGAGCCAGGCAGCTGCTGTTGGAGACCTGTCCTGAGAATGAACTCTGTGATCCAAACGGTTTCTTCTAGTCAAGTATTGTGCATCTGTACTAGTATAATATAAAGATAACTGGACAGATAAGAGATCTGTTTAGCCTGAAAGTGTGCCTCTCACAGTAAATACTGAAGGAAAGTGTATTAGAACAGAGTTTCTCAGCTTCATGTAACTAGCAATTTAAATACTGACTGACCTAGAAGGGTGCAGCTGGGCTATTATCACTATTTAATAACACTCGATGGCTCTGCCTTCCATAAAGTTGTCTCTTTTTCAGTCCTTTCATATGTGCAACCTGCATGTCCTTTGGTCATGAGCTCCAGAATTCAGTTACATCTTGACCTTCACTTGCCTTTAAAAATACTACCTTCTCAGTTCACTGGGTGAGCATTGCTTCTTGTATTAAGAGGAGTGCAAAATCATTGCCTGCTTACCTTCTTCTGTTTGTTTGACATTGTTTTTACTAGCAGAGGGGTTGGTTTATAGATGCTTTCCTTATGTGGAAGCTGTAACACTGTGGTGATCTTATCTTTCTCTGCAGCTTTCCTACTAACGATTTGTGAGTGATGTACTCACATTGTCTGACTTCTTTGCTCCTTATTTTTAATTAAATGCTTGAGATCTATTTGTCTACATAATTTCCACTGACTGTTAAGCTGAACTTTCCACAGACCTCTTTCCTGAGTGGAAATAGCTAGTTTGGAGCACATGTTTAAATAAATTTAAATAAATTAAAATTCCTTTTAATTTACTGACATTGAAGTTCATTTTACATTTTATTACCACTTTATATGCAAGCCACTTTGTAAATGAGATCCCTTTGCAACTCTCCACTGCCGTCCATTTTTTCCTCTCTCTTCAGCAGTTTCATACATGAATTCCTTTAGGAATCCTGAGCGAACACTATTTCGTCCTGGAACCTGATTTGTTACAACTCATTTTATAGTTTGTTCTGAAATCTTTTCTTCTAACATTTCAGTTTGAGAGAGATCATCATATTCTTCCCCCATATAAAGCACGCTGGTGCCTGAGCCTCCCTCAGATCCTCCACCATGAACAGTAGTGGAAAAATTCATTAAGCATTTTCAGCCTTATCTTCCGTGAGCACTCCTTTTACATCTTGATGATATATCTGCCTAACTAACTAGCTGGCAGGCTCCCTACTTCTGAGGTGTTTAAAAGGAGGGTTTTAAGAAAAGTTTTTGTGCCTTTAGCAAATTGCTCCTAAAAATATTTTGGCCTTCCTTGAGGTTTTCTTTAAACATGACAGTTTTTATGATCTTCTCTTGCCCTCATTTGGATGAAACTTCTTTTTGTTGTTGTTGGTTTTTGTTTGTTTGTTTTTTACTTTTAAAAATCTTTCTTCACCCTGTTGTTTACTATAAATGACTTGTGATTTTGTTCCTTTCAAAGTTTTTTTGTAGTTGTTATTGGTTTAGTAAGAACCTCTAACATGACATCTTAAAACAATATCTCCACACCATACAAACATTTATACCCTTTTGCCTGTTATATTTACATTCCTCTTTAGCTTTCTCTTTTTTAGGTAGTTCCCTTTTTAAGTCAAACACTGTTCATGTTAATTCTTTCAACCCTTTTGCTTCTATGGGCCTGGTCACTGTGCATGTAATATAAAGATATATTATGTCCCTTTTTGCAGGCTACTTTGAAGCAGGCCACCGCTTGGAGCTGAGTCAATAATGGCTTTCTCTTGTGTGGGCTCTCCAAGCCATTATGCTATGCAATCATAAGCAGGCAATGTCTCCACTGACCTGGCTTTATCACACACATTATACGATCGCATCCTGCCACTGTACTGAAAGGATCCTCCTTGATTTCTCCACCAGTATCTTGCAGCAGAAGGAGGGAATGTCTGAAGTGAATGGAAATTCAGGAGCAGAAGTTTTTCCCCAGGGTATTTAGCCTAATGAAGAGAAAGTTGTCATCAAATGCCACACATAGGAATCCTTACTAGGAAGGAATCCTTGGGTTTTATTTCCCTAGCTATCATCATGAGCAAAGAACAGACCCCCCCTGTTAGTCCTTGAGCACACTGTCCTTTCAGGCCTTGTGTTTATCAAGAATGTCCCACAGCTTTGGATGCTCCAACTCCCAGTCCATGTCAGGATACTTTGAAATAGGGTGCTTAGCAGTTTGCTCTCAGCTGTCTGTTCTGGAGATGGACCTCATGTAATGGACAGGGGTATCTGCTGCCTGTGAAAGGGCTGGGAAATTACAGGTACTTTGGGTGTTTGAATCACCTTGGCATGTCATCATGGAGGTGAGGCTGCTCTGCCTTCAGGGCTTGTCATCCATATAGTCCTTAATGAGAATTTATGAGTCCTCTGAGTGACAGAGAGGAGAAAGCACCCTTTCAAATAACATGGCAGTCAAATACCCGCAGAGTGAGAGGCTCAGGTGCCTTGCCAGAGCTGTGGACTTGGTGAAGAGGAATGCCATTTGTTTGGATAGAAAGAGAGGTATAACATTACAGAGTGCTGCCAAGAGCATGTGCTTTTTCACAAGCGTTGACTTGCCTTGAGTTTTCAAGTTCTCTTTAACTGTTTAGATGAATCAATGACTTGGTTCTAGTTTGGTTTTACTTTCCTTCTTATATAGATTTCAGCTGTTTCAGAGTTCCAAAATTAACCTTTTTGCCTTTGCTGTTTTCTCGACCATGCTTTTAAATATATCTTTTCTCTAGCTCTGAGCATGGTACAGAGGTATTTTAAAGTACACTTTAGTCCCCAGCCTAAAAAAATACATGTTCTCCCTTTGCATTGATACTGTCATGGTCCACAGCTACCATATCCTCTTTGATGTTGTATAAGAAACTGTCTAGAAGCCTTCAGAGATCCAACACTGTTACCTGTGGCATACAAAACACTCACCAGTTCTCCATGACATCGTAAACTGGATTATCTGTGCACCAGACAATTGAGTCTTTCTGTAATGTATCTTCTTCACAATGTAAGCTAGATTCCTTGCCCTCTGACTGATATCCTTGGTGCAAAAGAATATATGGACATCCTATGGTTCAGGGAACCCATTTACTGGAGACATTCACTCCTCTTGAGATGGATGCTACCCTAGCATAGGACTATTTAGTAGCACAGGTGCTGTTAGCCCACAGATGTGATTGCACTGTGATGTCTCTGTGAGTATTGGTAGTGATCTTCTGTCTCCCCAAGTTCCTTCAATTTGTCACATTTACCAGGGCCAGGAGCTCAGTTGCTGTGAGCTCACCCCATCTGCTCAGAGGGCAGATAATTGTACAGATGATACCTGTGCATTAGGTGAATCAAGTAGCTTCCTCTCTCCTTCTGGTCTCATTAGTTAGTTTGCTCCAAGCTTCTACAAAGGAGATATAGTTAATTAAAGGTAATTAATCCACTGTTGCAGTGCCCAGCACTCAAATGGAAAACAAACAGCTACCTATTTATCATTCTCTCAGACCAGCTTTATACTGGATCCAGTTAAACATTGCTAAATCTGTGGATTTAATTTAAACTAGGAGTATAAACTACCATGCTCAAAGGTTTGCTAAATTTTAGTCAGCGAAGGCTTAAACTGAAGACGTTCTAAAACTGTAAGTCTGTTTTATCTAAGTAGACTCTACCATGGTGGCAATGTTTTAAATTTAGCTGAACTTAAAACCTAATTGAACTATACAATCCCTGCCCCATCTTAAATTTAAATGTAATGCCCCCTTAAGACTAGCTGATTTCTAGAATCCAAATTTACTCATTATATTTCACTGAGGTGTTTAAAACTAGTCAGTTCAGAAAAGCAGATTTTATTCTAAACAGTCTGTTGCTATTGCAGAATATATACCATATATCTGAATCTGGAAATACCCAAACGACAAAAAAATTTGCATCCAAGTTCTGATGTGTACACAGATGGCTATTCAGTTAGCATGTGCTTAGCTAAGAAGAGTATCATCATTTATCTTAAAACTGTCCTACAGATCTGTAAAGACAAAATGAGATCAGCAAGCCTCAATTTACCTGGGGGGCTGTAGTGATCATGGCCACCTTGCTAGATTTAAACACCACTGCTGTTTAGATCAGGCCTCTGTCAGCATCTGATAGTCTCCTTAAATCTATGTGTGGATATAAACCATGGACACATCTTATGTCCCCAAGAGGAAGATGAATCTTCTGAAAATGTGCTTCTTACAATTATGTTTTATGATCCTATTACCTTATGAGTGGTACACTACATAAGCTCAGCACCTTTGAAAATGGTATAATATATACTATCGACAGATGACATGAAACAACAGATTTGTCAGCCCAGGTCTGTAAGGAGTGTAAGCTGAAAAATAAAAGATGGATCTGTCTGTAGGGTAAATGGTTGAGTCCCTAAAACAAGACTCCCAGTTTAAGGCCTGCTATATAATGCTTGACTGGCACTGTGTGATCATCTGAGGCATAATTATCCAGTAATGATTTTGATCACATTAGTCAATTCTGCCTTATCAACCTGGAGATTATTTTCATACACGTATCATCTGTGAGTTTCATGGATTTTTCAGACTCATGGAAAGCTAGCCACTTGATTCCCCTTGGTTTAATTTTTGATGTGTTCCAGCTGTCTTTGCCATCACTGAAACTCTTGTATAGCTGAGACTGGCAGTTTCACAGTAGGGTGTGGGTGAGCCAGCCTGGGGAACTGGACTGTTGTATCCATGAATCACAGTTCACAGCACTAGTCTGAGCGTGAGCTGGTAGGCAGCTATTTGCTGGTCTCACTGCCATTGCCACTGACATCCCTTTGTGTTGTACACTGTTCCTTCTCAAAGATATGCCTTTCCTGTTCAAAAAGGTTATGTCTTCCGGGATATGTGTCAATTAAATGGATCAATTTTCTTTCTGGATGATGTATATCTCTTCACTTCCAGCTTTAAGAAATCCACTTATCTGTTGGTGGAAAGTGCTTACCACCAAAGCACTATGTGTATATGTACAACGCGTTGTTCTTGCAGCAGTGTGGACAGGTTCTGCTCAAGAGCCATTATCCCATTGCTGTGAGTGTGATGTGATAACATAGCCTCAGATTGAAGCAAGTGAAATCCTGGTAGGCTTAGGAAAAAAATCTTCACAGTGGGAATGGTCAAGCGCTGGAATAAGTGCCTGCGCGTGATGCCTGCATGTGGTGATGCACTTGCTTATGTGGTTGGTAAAAGAAGAACAGTGGTTAAAACCAAAAAAGTATATCCTTTCTGCTAAATTACATGGTGTAGACATGGAGAAATGGTAAAGTACGTCTGGCATGACCTGTTGCAAAACAGTAAAAGGGCTTGAACCTGGCAGTCTTTCTGCAGCCCACTCTGGGGCACATCCTTTGAGTAACACACACAAATACTAGCATCAGGTGTGGTGGGTGCAACTCTGTGCCAGCAAAAGCTAGCATTTTGTTGTGGCAGGGGCAGAAGGTTGCTCAATATACAAGATGAAAAACTCTTTTCCTGCTCTCAGTTTGTTATCTTAACGTTACGGACTGGTGCATGCATAATTGGCTGCATATGTTTGGCGAATGTGAAGTTTAATATTGGAGGTATTTTGCAGTATTATGCTAAACCACAAGGTGGCACTGGAAGATTGTCATAATCCAGTGTAATTAAGTGGTGTCCCGTCCGCCGTCCGTTCCCCCCTCCCCTACCCTCTCCCGATCTTTGACAGAGGAAGCATGAATTTTTACATTAAATGATGTAAACCATGGAAATTGGTTATTTCTCTCTTTTTTTTTCTGATTTTTGGCTTCACTTCCCCGCAATTTTTAGTAAAGTTTTCTCGAGTAAAATGGAAATGCACCTGTGTGCAGTATAGCTATTACGACAGCACAACAAAGTAACTCAACGAACCAACTTTCCTCTGTTTTTAAACATGTATTCATTAATACTGGTGATCCTGACAGCTGTCTCTCTTTTTGTAGCCAAGTATTCATACCTCAGCAGCAACTGCATGCAAAAGTAGGAATTTAATTTCCTCTGTAATTTCTTTGATATGTTGCCTGAAGCTTTCTCTTCCCTTGTAAAGAAAAGATGAAAACCTATTTCAGGTTTTCATCAAAAGTGAAAGTTCTTCCAAGATTTGTCCATTTCTAACAAAGATTTCACAATATTCTGGTCCCAAACATCTCACTTTGTTTTAATACCAAGGGTAGGCTCTGGTAAGCAAAAGCAGTATTGCTATTACAGGTGAAATCTGACACATTTTCACGGGGTTTTACAAAGTATGTAGCTCCTTCCACTATTCTCAAATTTCTTTTCCTCTAAATACTGAAAATATTGAAGCTGCTTCATAGGTAAGTAACAGATGTCTTCCATTTGAGTGAGGTGATGTCTGACTGAAAATTGACCTATGACTAAGAGATTCCCATCTAGATAATAAGAAAATAAACTCTGCTGGGGCTTTCTTAGACCTAATTACTGTAGTTGCAATATAAAATCCTGATCTTGAAGTGCAGACAGCCTTGAGTACCTTTAAAGGGATTCCTTGCTGGCCTTAACACCTGCCCACATGAAATAATTTACTAGATGAGGAACTGAGACAAAACCTGTCTTTAAAAATTCTTGTCATTGCAAGAGGTATCCGAAAGAGCCTTCTCACAAAGGCTCAGCTCCACCTCATTTGAAGGAAGTCTCAAAACTTTCATTTATCTGAAGAGGAACGGACTGGCAACCCAAATTTAACTGGTCTAAAACACGAAAGGCAGGGTTGTTTCTGAGTTGTTTCTCGCCAGTTCATTAACCAATGCTAAGTTACGCTAAGTTAGGTAAAATATCCCCCTAGTTCAGGTTCTGCTACTCACAGAGCTCCTGGAAAAATCAGTGTTGTGGGTAGTTTACAAACTTGCCATGAAGTAAAAGCAATCCAAAAGGGTGCAGAGCTCCACGTTTCACTGAAGACTCACTCAGGAGCTCATTTCTTAGCTACAGACAGTGGCAACAGTATTTGTCATGAGCTCAGCTGAGTGGCTGAGCTCAGCTCTCAGGCTGTTCTAACTGAGCTCTTTTATCCCTTTATCTGCTGCTTGCTTAAAAGAGAATAAGCTTCCTTTTGGACACCAGCAATTCCAGTCATTCACCACCTGCACTTCCCTTCCTGATGTTAGCAGAGCTCTGAGGCTCTGTATTGCAGTGTGTAAAAGCTGTAGCCCCAGTCCGGCTCCCCGTGAACAGGGAAGGGTGTAGCAGAAGACCCAACACCATGGCCAGTCAGCCTTGCTCTAACACACTTGGCACAAAACCTAAGGGATGGAGGGGTGTGGGGAAGGGGCTGCATTCAAAGCCTGTGGTGTGACTGCTTCATCACCAAGGAGAGACTGACCAGGGTGCAAGCTGCCATCCTGCCCTGCCCGGCACCTGCTGCAGCTGCTCTGTAGAGTGACAAGTCTGTCTCTGAGAGTGTCGGCCCAGTACTGCTGTTGAGCATACGCAACCAATATAGTATGAACGAGCTATAAATGGCTAGGAGATCCCCTTCCAGCAACAGTAATGCTGTGTCAGGAAGTTTATTAGTACTTACAATACAGAACAGTTGACTATGCTGCTTCAGAAGGTGTGGCTACATGGTGTCATTTTGGCACAGGTGGTGTAGAGCCAGGATGTCCTACTGTGCCCAGACTTTTGCGTTTTGCCATTCTTCCTCATTCTCTGTGAGTTCTGCCCTTCATTCTCAGGGTTTGTGCAGCTTTCTGGATGAAGCCTTGAAGAGGGATGTGCTCTCAGGAGCCCAAGAGCAGCTGCTTTAACAGTGCCTTGAGCTGCGAGCATCCCTCCTTCCTCCAAACCTGCAGGCAGTCCAAGAAGACTTTGGGGACTTTTCTGCTTTCTTTGTCTCCATCCCACAGAAAATGAAGGCAATTCCTTGCAGATTCTCTCCCACATCAGTTCCTACTTCAAGACAATTTAAGTCTCATATTTTAGCTCTCTTTTATAAAGCCTTCCCAGCTAACATTATATACATTGTGCTATTTTGCAATTAAAACCCATACACACAGAGACTTTAATAAAACTTTTGTTATCAAGTTTTATTATTTCAACAAGTGTTGCTGTCAGCTAATAATCCCTAGAGTGGCCATCATGAAGTATTGCAATAATTGGATTTTAATTAAGAAATTCACTTAGTCCTACACTATTTTTGAAATCTAATTATGTCTTCAGGAAACTCACTCAAGTTGTGGTATTTTCTGGACAATGTACAGACTCCATACAGACTCCTTCCATTACTTTAAGTTCTTTTTTTTAAAATTATTATTTTATTTTCTTATGGGTATTATTAAAACTCTTCTATTTCTTGTATTGCCAGTGTAGAAAATTGTCAAGATCTAATGGATGAAATAAATGTGGAATGCGAATACAAATCTCTATTATACACATTATGTCAGAAAAGAAGCTGCCTATGCAAAAAAGGTTAGAAAGATTTTTTACTTATTATATTAACGATTCTGAGATTTTTACCCCCTTGGACTTAAAGGCATTATTAATGAGAAAATCCTGCAGATAAACTTGGCTGTAAATTTTATTCATATAGACAATAATTTATGTCTCACCTCATCTCAAGTATTTTCAGAAAAATCCTGATTATATGTATGCACGCTGAGTGTCACCTGGAATAAGTCTAGTGAAGCCTGTAGGCTTGCTCGTATTTATATCACAGAAGCACTGAGCAATCCAGAAACTGCTGTTTGTACCTTACCTTTTAGTCTTCTTTGATGCTGAACGTCACATCTCACTCCAGCATTGTGTGAGTCCTCATGACATAGCAACAGGAGAAATAATTAGAGAACACCGTGAATTCAAGGCATTTCTCTTGAAATGGTTGGAGTATTCCTGTATTTTTCCATATGGAATACAGTGTAATGCCACTTTGTGCTAAGTGTTTGACTGTAAGTAGGCAGAAATCAATGTAATAAAAATAAAAGTCTCACAGAGATATTTTTATATTTAGAAATATGAATGGTACATACAGTCATATTCTGACCTTGAAATAAGGGAAATAAAATGTGACAAGGGATTCTGTTTGTAGTATTTATACTAACTATAAAAACACTCTGTTCAAACATGAAGATTTCCTTGAAACAAAAGAAATCTATTTAAAATGTGAAGAGGGGAAGGGATAAAAAGAGAAGGTCTGATGAATTAATGGTTGGCAATATGAAGAACGTTTCAGTAAGATTATTTACATGAGTGATATGAGGCATCTGGCCTGTACACTGTATAGGACAAATATAGAAAAGCTGTGGAGGCTATAATCTGTCATTGTAGTGCCTATGCAACTCCAGTTGAATTCAATAGTACTTCAACATGCATATAGATGAGATGATATTTGCTTATAGCACAGGCTGATTTTTTATTTCAAGACAGTAATTGTTAACATTTTAATATATCCTTTAACGAGATGGGTCAAAACTTCCATTGACTTTAACAGAGCCAAAATTCCCAACCAAGGCAGTGTCTATAACCCTGAAACACTGGTGGTTTTGATTTGATTTTGATTAAGAACAGACTGAAAACTGGTGGTTAAGCTGCATTGTTTTTTCACCTTCTTAGGCTAACTTCAGCCCTTAGTACTCTGGACCACCTTTGCCTTCTTTGATTTTCTTGCTTTTTTCCAAACAGTTTTTCCAAAATAGGACACATAGGCTATATGAGTAGTATAATTAGGATGTATTTACTGTTTTTATTTCATATATACAACTGCCCATGTTTAGGCAAGTTAGCTACATTGCTCAGTAAGTTTAGCACAGTCATTTCATATTTATCATTACAGCACTGTATTTTCTTCTAGTGCCTGAAGCAATTAAACCATGTGCCCATCTTCTTTTGGAACCTGTAGCAATTATTAATCACTTGCCATTGTCTTGAATTTTCTGATTGTGACCCTTTCAGTTCTGTAAGCCAGGAAGCTATCTTTGCAGTAACAGCGAAGATGTCTGAAGGTTAGAATGTATTCCAAAGCTTTAAAAATAGTCCAATTGCATTTTAAAGTCTAATTGGACTTTTTAAAAGTCCATTAGTAAACCTGGAATCCATGATTCTTTAAAAACTCACTGGCTGACACTACTTTACGGGAGACCTTACTGCTAAGATTACAAACAGCATCCAAATGGTTGAAATTAAAATTCAGCTAAAAAATCTAATATTCCACTTAAACTGCTGCACCAATATTACAGAACAGATAAAAGTCAAAAGACTGTCTAAAAACCCTAGATGTCAGATTTTCATAAGCATTGCTTTCCTTTTGAAAAAGTATCACATATTCACAGCTGGAATACTTTGGAGTCTGCTGGGTTTTGGTGTTGTTTTGTTTTTGTTTAACAAAAAGATCAATCGAGGCTCCCATATGCTCCTTTCTCCTGGCGTGACAATGGAGGGAAGGAGCAGTCTAAACAGCATTTCTGAAGGAAAGCTCAGTTCCACTGTAGTTAAAGAGTTTGTCCCAGGGGTCTTTGGCTGAGGAGGTCAGCTGAAGAGCAAAGAGGCCCTCAGTGAAGCCAGTGAGACCTTGGATCAATCCCAGCCTGACAGAAAACAGGTTTGTCCTTCCTTAAAAACTTTGACTCAAAAGCCTGCTGGCAACTCAAGTAGGTACCATACAGACCAGACTGTTTATAGACTTTGCTGAATTTAGGGGTGGGGTGGGGGGGTGGGGTGGGGGGTGGGGTGTGGGGGTGGGGTGGAATTTTCATGGGCTGATGTAAAAAGGATCTACGCTTGTGATTCCAACAGAGTCAGGATTTCTTCCCCAGTGCTCCACTAAATGAGATACAAGGATCTGGATGAGAAATACTGGGAGAACCTTCTTCTATCTGACCATGTGAAGGAACAATTCTTCTCCAACTACTACTTCCTTGTCACCTCCAATATGAATGATCAGCTTGGAGAAGCTGAGTTGAGTTATACAGACCATAGGGTTGAATCATTCCTTCTTGAAGATGATTGTTTCTTCATGGAGAAATTATACCTTCCTCAGGATCGTGACCCAGTGAAATCTGGCAGACTTCGCATTTGTTTTTCCTGCTCCATATTAACCTGGCAAACTCCTATCTAAGGTAAGAGTAAGCATGCTGGTCTAAATATGGAACAGCAGTTTATTGCAAAGATCAGCAGTATGCTCCATGCAGCTTATGGCAAGTTTTTCTGTGCGGAGAGCAACATCCATCCATCCATCCATCCATCCATCCATCCATCCATCCATCCATCCATCCATCTATCTATCTATCTATAGATTGATTAATAAGTGTGGACAAAGGCCCTCACAAGGAAGTAAGAGTGGAATAGACAGGAAGGAGGGAGTTGAAAGGGAAAAGTCAGATGTGATTTTTTCACTTGTTACCCATTTGAAACAAGAAGTCCCTAGGCAGCTTTAGCTTGCACTGTAATGCAGAGGCTGTGTGGAGGGACAGAATGACAGTGTGATTCTTCGCAGGCTACACGCTTCTGTTCAAAGCTGTGATGTGAGCATCCCACATATCTAGCAGAGTGATGGTGCTGTAGACATATGGAGGTCTCCATCTTCCAGGTGTCTGGA
Source organism: Rhynochetos jubatus (assembly GCA_027574665.1). NCBI lineage: Eukaryota > Metazoa > Chordata > Aves > Eurypygiformes > Rhynochetidae > Rhynochetos > Rhynochetos jubatus. Next base: position 27,899,128 of record CM050653.1, read on the forward strand.
GAAGAAATGGCCATGGGGGAGACTGGTGAAGGTCTTTCAAAGAGTGCTCATTACTTTCCTCCTCCTTTCCCTGCTGCCCTTTCATTACAGTGTTCCAAACTCAGACCCCCAAATCAAAACGATATTTTACAGCTTGGTACTAAAGCCTCAGATTGCAGATATTAATTACCAGGTTGTGCTCTGAGGGAAGCAAGGATTTGGCAGGACAACTGTAGTCCTCTTTTTCTCTCTCGTTTCCCGATCTGTACAGAATACTGGCTTGCTGCTTGGTTCGCCTTTGGGAAGTGATAAATCTGAGTTTTGCTATCGAGGCTGGGCATCTGGTAAGGTTGGTATCCTCCCCTTCACCCTGTCCCAATGTCACACTGGTAATGATACGGTTTGGGGGATGGAAGAGAGCAGGAAAAAACCCCATAGGACTCCTTGCAAAGAAGAAGGCAAACAAGGTCGATGAGACCTTTCCCTTTGCATGACAGCTGGTGGGATTAGCCACAGCACCGGACAGAGATGAGCTTTCCAGCTTCACTCCGAGGGGCTGTCCAGCTACAGGTTCCTGCTTGCGGGGGAGAAGCAACCCTTTAATCCCAGATCTTGGCTCCCGCAGCCGTCACCCAGCTCTGCTCCAAGATCCCGTCACCTCAGTGCCTGGTTTGCGGCGCCCGCTGCCTTCACAGGCTGAGCAGCGCTGTCGTGGCACGGGACACCCCTGAAGGAGGTGGAAAAACTGAAATGAAAGGAAAGAAAAGAGGAAAGAGGTGCTCTCCCAGGCTCCTTCCAGGCGCTGGGCAGACACTGGGCGGAGAGGGAAAGGGGCTGTGCCCCAGGCGGCAGCGCGGGCAGCAGGGCAGGCAGCGCGGGCGGCGGTGGCACCCCGGCAGGGGCAGGCAGCAGCGCGGGCAGGACAAGCAGCCCGGGCAGGGCAAGCGGTGCGGCTAGCGCAGGCAGCCCGGGCAAGGCAGGCAACCCGGACAGGGCAGGCACCAGGACAGGCAGCACGGGCAGGGCAGACAGAGCGGGCAAGGCACGGCAGGCAGAGCGGGCAGGGCACGCAGCGCGGGCAGGGCACGGCGGGCAGAGCGGGCAAGGCAGGCAGCGCGGGCAGGGAAGGCAGCACAGGCAGGGCAGGCAGCACAGGCAGGGCAGGCACCAAGGCAGGCAGCGCAGACAGCGCACGGCAGCTCGCGCCACCCGGGGAGGGCTCTGATTCATCACCCCGTTCAGAGGAGAGGATGGGACGCCGCTAAACTCCCCTTTCTCCCTCCTCCCTTCCCCCCTCGCCAAGCAAGCCCCCCCTCTCCTCCCCCCTCCGCTGCTCTTTCTCTCTCCCCAAGCAGTGAGGCTCGGACAGTGCTCGGCTCCAGCGCTTTATTTTAAGATGATCGGCCAAGGTCTTTGCAGCTAGATTTTATCTGAAGTTAAATAGCAGGCGCTCTCCGCTCCCTCGCCAATAAGTCATTTTTAATAGAGACAAATCGCCCTGGACGCCCCGGAGCGCCGGTGCCGCCGCTCCTGCCCGCGCCCCCCGCCGAAGGCGAGCGGGCAGACCGGGCAGCTCCCTCCTCCCGTAAGTGTCCTGCTTGGCGGAGCCGGAGCGCGGCCGTGTGCGGAGAAGGGGAGTCGAGGGGGGGAGAGCCTGCCAGCCGCCCCGCCGCCCTGACAGTGGCTGCGCCGGATGCACAGCGGCCGCGGGACACCTCGGTGCGGAGCGCGGCGAGGAGATGCGCAGGGGCGGCGGGCTGCGCCGCGGAGCTCAGCCCCTCTAGGCTCGCCCATGGAGCACCCCGCGGAGCCCCGGCCGCCGTCGGACCCCCCACGCCGTACGTATCCCCGCCGCGGCCCCCCGCGGGGCGCGGGGGCGGTGGAGGGCTGGGGCAGGGGATGGGGGTCCGCGCCCGTCGGCGTGCCCCGGGGCGCGGTCCCGGGTCGAGGCAGGGCAGAGCGCGCCTTAGGAGCGGCGGAGGGAGAGGGGCGCCTGTGGGAGTAGGCAGAGCCTGCTCGGGGGTCCCGGAGGCGAAGCTCTTCGCCCCGGCTTTAAGCGCCCTGGAGCACCCGGAGCCACGATCCCAGCATCTCCTGCCCCTGCTCCGCTCTCTAGCGCGCCGCTGGTGCTCCGCGGCCAACTGGCGGGCGGCTGCCGCCCGCTCCCCGCCGAGGGCGCGCAGGGTTGCAGGCAGGCAGGGCAAGGGCTGGCGGTGGCACCCCCGGGCCGTCCCAGCCCGCACCACGGGGATCTCCCGCCCAGTGAAAGGAGCGAGCGCCGGGGAGTGCTGCTTACAGGCGCTCTGCAGCCAGTCCGGACCGTGCGATCACTTTGCTCTGACGCTGGATTAACTCGATTTTAATCGTTTTTTTATTTCCGCCACCCCCATCCACACACCCCATCTCCTCCTTCTCCCCCGCCTCCCCCCTTCCCTACACACCTCTCTTCCCCCCTTGCCTCAAGCCTAACCTTGTCTTGTGGTCATGGGGTCTATAATTTCATTTTTGTCTAGGCTGGTGAGAGCTCTGCTTGTTCTGTAAAGTGGATGTCAGGTGGATCTATGTTCTGGAAGGAACAAAGAGGCAGCGAAGGCAGCACGGGGGAAGTTTGAGCGGCGAGGATGCAGGCTGTGTACTGGTACGCGGTCCTTCTGCTGCAACCCACCCTCTACCTGGTGAGTGTCCCCGGCCCCTCGCACGGGCCGGGGAGGGGGGAGCTCGGCGGGGAGGAGGGCACCAGCCCGGCGGAGAACGAACAAACTCACGGCAACTACCGGCGCCCCGCAGCCAGCCATGCACCGTCCTCTCGGGTTTGGGCCGGGGCCGGGAGGCGCCGGGCTCGGCCGGGACCTCTCGGCGGGGCGTGGGGGGGCTGGGGGCAGACCCCTAACTACTCCCCCACCGCGGGGAAGGGGCGCACCGCCGGGCGAGAGAATATGGCTGGGGGCTCCCGGGCCAGCTCCCCCGCCGCCGCCTCCCGGGCCAGGTCTGCCGGTGCCGGCGGGGGCACCGGAGTGCTGCCGCGGGGCGGCCGCCCAGGCTGCGGGGTGGAGGCAACTTCTTGCCCTCCGCTCCCCCCTTGGGGGTGGGAGCCCCTCCGGACGGGGACCCCGGCCGTGTGCCGCTGCGGGCGGCGCGGCACGGCCGTGCGGGCACTCGCTGGCGAGCACGGGTAGTATTTTCCGCGTGAAGTGTCATTGACTTTCGCAGCAAATCTCCTTTAAGATTACCGGGGGAACACGAGTAAACAGCGGCGTTATCTCCTTTAACACACACTTTATTCCCTCTACGACCGCGATGAACAAAACAAGGCTGGCTGCTCCTTTGTAGCCCGTGCCCTCCCTCCCCTGCGACGCATTAAGCAGGCAAACGCTTGGCGGGAGCTCGACCCCGTGGCGGCGGCGGAGGGAAAAGCCCCTTTTCCAGGAGGGCGGCCGGGAGAAGCACCCCGGTGTCCGTCCCGGGGGAGGCGACGGCCCGGCTCCGGCTCCGCGGCCGCCGGGCGGTTTGCCTGCGCCGCCGCTCCCTGCGCCGTCGCGGACGCTCCGCCTGGGGGCGCTGCGGGGCAGCACGGCGCGGCCGAGCGCGGGGCAGCCAATCCCGAGCAGGCCCGGGCCGGGGCGGGGGGGGAGTGCGGGCTGGGCTCGCGCTCCTCCCGCGGCCCAGCGCGACCGCGCAGCGCCGGGTGTCGCGCCCGTCCCGTCCCGTCCCGCGCCCGCCCGACGTGGGTCCCGCCTGAGGACCCCTGCCCTCGCCGGGCGGTGCCACGTCTGCCGCGGGCGTCTCTCCTCTCCGCGAATTTTATAGCCAGGGGTGGGTGGGGAGGAGGGGTGGGGGGAAGCGCGGAGAAAAGTGCGTGGCAAATAATCTGTCAAAAAGCCGGAGTGAGATCGATACGTCGTGTTAAATTTTAAATGTGTTTGCTGGCAGTTAAACTGCTCTCGACTCATTACAACAACAGTGCTGGATTTATTCTAATGCGCTGCAGTCTGAACAACAAGCGCATTAATTCTCCTTTAATTGTAAACTGGGAGCATTTGAAAACCATTCAGTGTGCAAATTATGCTGATTCAATTACCGTTTAGTTACAGACTTCATTACCTGAATGCTTGCCTTTTTTTTTTTTTTTTCCGAGGGCTTGGCATTGCAGAGTAAAGGAGATGATTTTCCAGTTTCCCTCGAAACAAAGCGAAATATGATTAAATAATAATAATAAAAAAGGAATAAAAGACAAGCTGGGGGGAGGGGTGCGCTCTTCGGCTGGGCTGTGTCTTCTGCCAAAACACTCGGGGGGGATCCAAAGGATTTCCCTGTCTAACCCGATTCCTCTTTCTGAGTCAATACGTTTATGCCAATCTCTCCCTATATTCTCTGTATTTAGGGAGTGATTCTGAAAGTTTGCATTAGGCCATCGCGTGATAATAAACTGTTTATTAGCACTGAAGCATAAAGTTTTGATTAAAGCTTTAATGCGGTGCCACAAACCAGCGAGGTGCAGCACTTTGTTGTGCCTAAGCGTGTGTGCGCATCACTCTGTGTGGACTAGAACAGTTTCAATTAAGAATTAAAATTTTCATACCCAACCTGTTAGGAAAGGTAAATGTCATGGCACCACATATAGCTTTCTATTGAGTTTGTTTAAAAAAAAAATCATTTTTGAGAGGAGTTAAGAATATAGGGGAGAGGGAGTATGACCTGTTTCCCCTCTGCCTCACTAGGGGATATTCAGGGATAGTGAACAGCCGCAGCCAGGCTAGGCTGCCGCAAAGTTACTCATTTAGAGACACACGCTGGCTTGTGATTTCTCTTCACTCAGCGAACCATTGGTCTTCTTTTCCTCAGTGTTAAATCTTTGCCTGATGAAATCTTGGGGAAAAGAAGTGCTTCTGCTTTTCTCTCCCTTTTAAATAGAGCCCTGTTCCATCCAGCCTTGTTGCCTGAAATTTATAGAGGTCACGGCCGACCAGAACAAGTAGGAATTTTGCTGGGGTAGGGACGGTTGGTCGTATTATGTTTATTGATAAGGACATTAGTTAGCTTCTTTGAGACACGCATTGTCTCCTAATTTCGAGCTGTGCAGTGTATTGAAAATGCTATATTTGATTTGCAGTGGAAATGCATTTCCTTTGGCCTAAACGGGTAACTTGGTACTTATTTGGTAGAATTAGGAGTTAACCTTTAAAGGCTTGCAGGTATTTGGGGTTTTTCTTTTCAGATTTGTAGAGCTGCAGAAAGTGTTTGAACAGCTTCACTCAGCCTCATTTACCACAAACACCACCTCACCGCCGTTCTTTTGAAAGCATCTGAGTCCTATTCTATTGGGCAATACTTTCTTAACAGTGCTGTCGAGCTTCAAATCGTCATTAAGAAGACACGTAAATATTAAGAAAGAAAAAAACACCTGGAGATCGTAGATTTTTTTTGTGGTTTGAGCTCTGTCTGTAAGGACACCAGGGTTTTACACTATTCCCTTAATGGAAACCTTCTCGTTTAACTCCTGCCTAGTTGCCAGTGAATTTCCAGCCCGAAACCACAGGACAATAAGCCGCCAGGCGGTTTCTTCTCCTGTCTATCTTTCTTTCTCTCTTTCTTCTTTTTTTTTTTTTTTTCCTGGGTGGAAACAAGATGATGTAAAGCGACTACAAAACGGGCGGGCTGCGGGCAAAGACGGCAGGACCTTAACTAGTTATTTCTCAGTGGGACGGGTCAAGGATGGCCGAAAAGGAGAGAGATCGTTTCCGTACCGGCTGCTAAGGAGACCCTTCGTGCCGGTGGGGACCGGCGGGCTGCTGGCCGGCAGCTCCCGGCGGCGACGGGCGCTCGCCCCATCCCGCCGCTTCCCGTCTGCCGGCCAGATCCTGCGCACCCCTCCGGCAAACCCAGGGCGCCGGGCGACAAAATGCCTTGCAGACTGCAGGATTTACACCCCCCTCCCCCCCATATTCCTGGACTCTGCCTTTGCATGCCCTAGGGAGAACTTCCCTGCACGGTACAAGCAAGGAATGGTGCCATGCACCTGGTTTGCTGGGGTCACCCTGGCTTGGAGAGACTTCGGTTCACTGCTTAGGTACTCCTTACCCAGAGCAGCGGGTACGGAACTAAAACCAGTCGGAGTTTTGCGTTGCACGCTGCTAGGGTAAGGATCCCTCCCCCCCTCAGCACACCACCGCCCCCGCTGCTTGGCGTCTTTTCCCCAGCAAAGTGCTTCTTTCACCGGTGGGTTTGCAAATTAGGATATACACCAAAGTTGACTGGCAGAGCGTTTTAACTCCGTGCAGAATTTAAACAGCGCAAAAGCAAAGCGAGGGGTGATTTTTCACCACCCCACCCCCCCACCCCCCCCGACGAGAACTGCGGGCAGGTTGTTTCTCGGGGGGAGCGTCTCTGCGAGGCGCTTTGTCAGAGAAGTGCAACTGCGGGGCTGCCGGGGCACCTTGTTTTACAGGGTGATGGCTTTGGCAGAGGATCTCGGAAACAGCTTACTAACCTCCTCCCCGTGCCGGGTTGGGATTTTTGAGATCTGTTCCGCACCGTCACTGTAGTTTGGAGGCCTTCTGACAGCCGAGTGGAGCTTTCCTGCAGAAAATGTCGTGAATAATAGAGGTTTAAATTGTCCTCAGCGGTGGCACACTTGGTACGGTATTTGCTGAGGGGGTAAACAGGGGGTTAGTGGCTCCAGAGTTTGTGTACATTTAATTTCGCTCGATGTCGCGCTGTTTGCGGTCATTTCACCCCGGTTAATGAAAGCTGTGGAGAATGTGAAGGGATATCACGTGCCGGCGAAGATAAGTCGATCTTTTTTTTCTTCTTTCTTTTTAAGATAGTTGCTGATTGTGTCCTACTTTGCCGTGGGAGGGGAAAAAACAAAACAAAACAAAACCAAAACCCCAACCCCTCAACCCTCTATAGGCAGCGAAGATAAAAGAAAACAAAAAAACCAAAAGAGAGAAGGTATTGTCCTGTCATAATGACCACCCACAGTATTTTCTCAGAGACATTTGTTGCTGTAAGCATTCGGGTATTGCTTTTTTCCCCTCCAACTAAGCGATTTCTTGCAATTTTCAATTTGACGTCGAAGGCGGGGAGGGGGGAGAGCGCTTGGCGCGGCGGGACAGAAGTGCCTTTTTGTGCGAGAGAGTTTTTGTAGCCTTGAGATGATTCCGCTCCCTCTTTCTAAAGGAGGTTGAGAGACGCTTTCGCGGTGGTGTAGGGGGCTTAATTACACTTTCGGAAGGTAAGGCAAGGGAATAGTAACCGGATTCGGACCTCTTGTAGGAGAAACAAACTTATCTGCGCTCTACGATGTGGGTTTTATTTTTTATTTATTTTTTATTTTTTGTTAAGCAGAGGATGGTGACATCTTTTCGGGGCTTCTTTCCTTCCTAACCACCAGGGGGGTGTGCTAGGGGTTTAAAAAAACCCCACTGAAATTTCTTTTTCCTGGTGCTTAGTAAATACCCTTTTAATTTCTTAAGTCGCTGGAGAAAACACTCTGCAACATATTTCACCTTTTAGGGAGCCATCTGAATATAATCCTGTATCCCCGCCTCTCTGACTAGCCAAATCTTCTCAGTCCGTACCTAGAGGTATCCATTTTAAGCTCTTTAATATTTCCCTACGTCTCTAAACCGCCATTTTAATTAACAAAAAGCCAATTTCCCAGTCGTCTTGGAAAGTGCGGTGAAGCAGGTTAAGAAACCAATTGCTCGGAATAGCCAGCACTTGTAGCAAATGAATGTGTGAGCCATCCTTCTCTCTTTAGGATTGGCTTCTCTTCTCCCGATTCGGCTTGGGTGAAGTTATGTTGTGATTTATAAGATAGTTTAACTCCCAACTCGCTCTTGTAAGTCAAAATTAAACCACCTCCTGGGTGCTTTGTAAATACAGCTTTAGCATTTTTTTTTTTTTTTTAATGCAGCAGATTGACATGTTGACGATTCTGCTTTAAGGAATGTGACAATAAAATGGAAAACCAAAGGCTGGCAAGCACTTCATCAAGGATAAAAAGGTTCTGCTGTAAGGATGTCACTCAATTTATTGTGAAAGTCGAATGAATTACGTTTAATGAAAGTGCTCCCCAGATGAATATTACCAGCAATTTCCTGAGTTGGCTCTGTCAGATTGATATGAGGAAATGCCAACCCATATCAAAAAAGATCTCCAATCTCAATTACTATGCAAGCTTTCGAAGAGCTCCTTTTTATTGATATGATATATATTGGCGGGTTCTCAATGCTGTGGAAACTGCACTCTGTTCAACAGGACAGCATATTTCCTAGTTTATTGCTTAACCCTAGGTTTTTCTGGCTGTTGTTTAAACTTCTGTGAGTGCCCTTCTTTTGGAGGGGAAACAGCCTCTCGTCCTCTTTTCCCTTTCCATGACCTAGAGAGACCAAAGTTGTGTGTCTGGCAGAGAGCAGGGAAAATTCTCATTGCAGGAAGTTTGTTCGGCCTGGATGGACACAGAGGAAGGTCAAGAGAAATAATTCGGCTGAGACAATGGCGTTGGATCCTCTCATTTTCACTGTATTTCTAGGCGATAATCCAGAGCACGGCAATATTTGTTACCTAGCAATCCCAGTATTCCCGCCCCTTCTTCCTCATTCCTCTAGGGCTTCTTTGGGCAAATTAGAAATTCACTAAGCCCCCGAAGAGAGAGAAAAGCTCTTATGTCGCCTCATCTGCATAAGAATTGACTTTGTGAGAGGCTTTCTGTTCTGTTTTAACTACTATGACACCGGTCGCGGCTTAGGAACACAGCTTCTTTTCCCAGAATCCATCTTTCTGGGCTTGTTTGTGATTAAAGGAGGGATTCTTCTACCACTTCTCCCTTCTCTTTAATTTTTTTTTAATCGAAGAGGAGAGAGAGAGAGACGTTATTGAAGGACAACCGGGATGTGCAGGACGGAGACGTGGGCACCTTCACAAGTGGAGCTGCGCTCCTTGTATGCAACATTAAAGAGGAAACAGAAAGACCTTGTCGTTATCATGCCTCGGGTTAGTTTGGGTTCCCATTTTCCTGTTCGTTACTGGATCCGCGTCTAAAAACTTTCTTTAGTGCACGATTAGTCCACGTGGTATTTTTTTGTTTGCTTGTTTTCCTCACCTCTGTCGGAGATGCTGAACGTTTCCAGCAGCGGAAGGCTAGTGCGAACGCTGCGGGGAGAGCGGACAAGGGCTTGCAGACGGGCTGGGACAAGGCTGACTTTGCGGTGCCCCGCTCCGCGGCTGCCGCCCCGCGCCCAACCTCGCCGGCCCAGGGCTGGCGCTCCCCCTTCGGCCGCCGTCGGCAGCGCCGGTCCCGCGCCAGCGCCGTGCAGCACCTCGGAGAGCTCCTGGGGCGGACGGGCGGTGGCGGCAGCACCGCGAACAGCGTCCGGCCCGGCCGGGCACCGCGACGCCCCGCTCCCAGCCCCGGCAGGAAGCCTCGGAGGCGCCGCTCGCTGCACGCTGCCGGCGACCACGGCGGTCCTTGGAAACTCCTCTTTCATAGGCGCCCTGTCCAGGGCTAGTCAATGCTTCGGGCCACTGCTGCTCAGACCTCACCTGAAACCCGCTGTGGTCTTGGGGTTTGGCTGCCTGTATTAGTCTTCCTTGAAGGAGGCAGTAGATGGACAGACAAGCAGTTCCATATATTTACGGTTGCTACTGGCTGGCTTTGTTTTAATGGAGAGGCAGCCGCTTTATTTTCTGGGGAAAAATCTGACCAGAGGGGCAATACGTGAGTATGAATGGGTACACGGATGGGATCTTGGATTTAATCATCTACAATCCCTGGCAGGATGAACTTGAAGATCAGGAAGTCTGTTCTGGGATGCTCGGGTTTGTCTTATGCCATCCAAGGACTACGGCATCCTCTCCTTTTGGAGAGGGACCAGAGTTAGCCGAGAGCATCAGAGTCTAAATGGGCTGTGGGATGTCTGACACAAAGGTGTGAGAGCAGGGAGTGATTAGTTAATAATGACAGTTCCCATCCTATGGGTCAGGGCAAGAGTGGTTCTTGGACATAGCTGATGTCATTTTTATGGTAGTGGTATGGTAGTGTCTCTGAGAGAGACATCTTTGAGGGGCAGCCAGATCTCACTGCCTCTGCTTGCTCATGTGTTGGCAGCCAGTGCTTGGGGTATCTCCCAGATCCCTCCTTGCTTTCAGGAGATAATCGCAGGAAGTGCCTCCACCCCTGTAAATCCCCACTCACTATTGACAGAGCTGTCCTCTAGAGGTCTGCTGCCTGAAAAACACTTGTCAATGAAACACTGACTTTTGTCAAGGCAGGTGTAAGTGGATGGCTGATGGAGAGTCCTTCAATAAAGGAATGTGATGAGAATTGACTAGGCTGAGAGGAAAAATAACCCGCAATCCCCAACAACCCTCCAGATAAAACCATAAGCCATTTATTCCTGACCCATATTCTCCCATGAATATCAGTACGGTTGTGATGCTTTTGCTAGACACAAACATTTTCCAGTCCCTTTTGATTACACCATGTCCCCATGCATGGTGCCTGGAAACGGTATTGTGTGCTTCAGAGATATTGCTTTAATCTTCCAAATGCCACCCTCATTAATGTCAGCGTCTCACAGTCCAACTAGTGACAAACGTCTCAGGGATGTTCATCTGCCTTGCACACTGCATCTGTCCCTCCAGGTGCCCTGCCTTTTCTTCTCCAAGGAGTGGTTTAGTAATATTTTCTTCCTTCCACCCTGAGTCTGGAATGAAGTGATTTGTTCACTAGTTGGTCTCTGTCCTGTCTGTGTTAGTTTTGCCAGTGCCCTCTGGGGTATCACCTCTCTGGCTGTCAGTTTCATCACTTCGATGGCAGGTTGACCAGTGCATGGAAACGTAATCTGCTCTTTCCACATCTGCAGATTGTTGAAGAGGGAGAAATTAGGCTTTTTTGCTTTACGTGAGCCTATGAAACGATAATGATATGAGCGCCCTATGTTTCTCAGCTTTCATTTTATAAACCAGACTTGATGCAAAAACTAAAGAATGAAGAGCCTGGTTGTTTGTGTTTGTAGCCTGGTTGTTTCTTATTGTGTGCACTTGTGATTTTTTATTCTTCTGAACTTTTGAAAAACTAATAAGTAAAATATGCCTGTGTTATTTCTTTGCATATTGCCTTAAACTTCAGTGATAGTTGGACAGGCTAGGCTCAGCAGGCTCCTTTTAGCAGCAAAGCTTACAGCCAAAATACCAAGAAACAAGTGATCTAGTAGCCTCTTGGAACCATCTGTAATTAAATGATGACATTTATCTATATCTATATCTATATCTATATCTATATCTATATCTATATCTATATCTATATCTATATCTATATCTCTATATTTCTATATTTATATTTATATTTATATTTATATTTATATTTATATTTATATTTATATTTATATTTATATTTATATTTATATTTATATTTATATTTATATTTATATTTATATTTATATTTATATCATAGAATCATTTAGGTTGGAAAAGACCTTTAAGATCAGCAAGTCCAACTATTAACCTAGCACTGCCACGTCCACCACTAAGCCATGTCCCTAAGCATCACATGCCTTAAATATATCCAGGGATGGTGACTCAACCACTTCCCAGGGCAGCCTGTTCTAATGCCTGACAACTCTTTTGATGAGGAATTTTTTCCTAATATACAATGTAACCTCCTGTGGTGTAACTTCGGCTGTTTCCTCTTGTCCTATCGCTTGTTACTTGGGTGAAGAGTCTGACACCCACCTCACTACAACCTCCTTTCAGGTAGATACATGACAATCTTCTTTCAGAGGAGACCAGTAAGGTCTCCCCTTAACCTCCTTTTCTCTAGGATGAACAACCCCAGTTCCCTCAGCCACTCCTCACAGGACTTCACCATTCACCAGCTTCGTTGTTCTTTTCTGGACATGCTCCAGCATCTCAATGCCTTTCTTGTACTGAGGGGCTCCCAACTGAACACAGTACTCAAGGTGTGGTCTCACCAGTGCCAAGTACAGTGGGACAATCACTTCCCCAGTCCTGCTGGCCACGCTGTTCCTGATACAGGCCAGGATGCTGTTGGCCTTCTTGGCCACCTGGGCACACTGTTGGCTCATATTCAGCCGGTCGTCGACCAACACCTCCAGGTCCTTTTCTGTGGGGCAGCTTTTCAGCCAATCGTCCCCAAGCCTGTGGGCATTGCATGGGGTTGTTGTGGCCCAAGAGCAGGACCTGACACTTGGCCTTGTTGAACCTCAGACAGTTGTCCTCAACACACTGATCCATCCTGTCCAGATCCCTCTGTAGAGAGACTTCTTACCCTTAGGCAGACCAACACGCCCTCCCAACTTGGTGTCATCTGCCAACTTACTGACCTGGACATCTCATCCAGGTCATTGATAAAAATGTGAAAGGGAACTGGCACCGGTTCTGAGCCCTGGGGAACCCCACTTGTTTCTGACTGCCAACTGGATTTAACTCCATTCACCACAAAACTTTGGGCCTGGCCATCCAGCCAGATTTTCACCTAGTGAAGAGTGAACTCATCCAAGCCTTGAGTAGCCAGTTTCTCCATGAGAATGATGTGGGCAACAGTGCCAAAGACTTTACTAAAGTCTAGGTAGACAACATCCACAGCCTTTCCCTCATCCACTTAGTGGGTCACATTGTCATAGAAGGAGATCAGGGTAGTCAAGCAGGACCTGCCATTCATAAACCCATGCTGATTAGGCCTGATCACCTGGTTGTCCTAAACATGCTGCAGGAGGGCACTCAAGATGATCTGCTCCATAACCTTCCCTGACACTGAGGTCAAACCCACAGGTTTGTAGTTCCCCAGATCATCCTTCCGGCCCTTCTTGCAGAGGTTGTCACATTTCCTAACCTCCAGTCAACTGGGACCTCTCCAATTACCCAGGACTCCTGATAAATGATGGAAAGTGGCTTGGTGAGCACTTCTGCCAGCTCTCTCTGTACCCTTGGGTGGATCCCATCTGGCCCCACAGACTTGTGTGTGTCTGAGTGGTGCAGCAGGTTGCTAACAATTTCCGTTTGGATTATGGGGGCTTCATTTTGCTTCCCTTCCCTGTCTTCCAGTGCTGAGAGCTAGGTACCTGGAGAACAACTGGTCTTACTATTAAAGACTGTGGCAAAGAAGGCATTAAGTACTTCAGTCTTTTCCTCATCCTCTGTCACTATGTTTCCCCCTGCATCCAATAAAGGGTGGAGATTGTCCTTAGCCTTCCTTTTGTTGTGAATGCATTTATAGAAACATTCAAAATTGTGTTTTATGGCATATTAAAAAAATATATTATATATTAAATCAATGTATTTTACTATATACAATTTATATACGGATATAAATTTGATATGTTACATTTATCTAATTTATTTAAGAAGAAAAGTGAAGAGTCACTTAAAATCTAACAAATACAGCATTCTTGATTGAAAAGCAGAAGATGCTGCCTACCTTCCTAGTTAGAACATCTGATGCTTAGATTCAGAAATCCCTGAAATCAGTGGTGATTTTTGACAATTAGAGTAGTTTTTGATCTGGCCCTATGAATACAGTGATTCTGCCTGATACTGCATACCTGTGTCAGAAATAACATAGTAACATTACAGATGATTAGTGACTAGCATGTTCTATGCCCCTGTCTCTAGTATCTCACCCCCATGTCAACGCTGCATTGTGTGCAAGTGAATTTTCAGCTATCACAGTATTTCCTGCATTTGTCTTAGAGGTGCATATGTGCCACTGAGTAAAAGGAAAAATAAAAAAAAAAAGATGCACTCTAGCCGTATATTGAGAGCACTATTGAAAACCAAAAGCTCCTGTACAGCAGATGATATGGCCTGATCCTGCAGTGTTACACAAGATAGGATTCCTGTGTAAATCAACGGTTTACTTGTGTGAGGACAGATTCTGTCTCCTGTTGAAGATTAAGTAGACGGTTTCTATCACTGAGGATTGTTTGCCATTATTCAGATGCCACTTCAAACTGAAAGTGTAATTGGCAGCTCTTAAAAGATTTTAACTAATGGAATTTCTGTTATGGATAGTTTAGACCACCTGTACCATAATATTTACCTGCACACACATTTTTATAAGGCATTCTTGACTGAATTCTAGAAAAACAATTCTGTTAGGCTATTTTGTCAAGAAACGTCGTCATAGACCTTCAGGTGTATAAAACTGCTTATATAAAATTAATGGACTGCTTTTTATATTTACAATCTCATCCATAGCATTTGAGGTCTTGCAAAAGAATGTATGAACTTAAAATAGAAATAATATTAAAGCTGTGTCCTCACAAATGTTGCACAGTCAGTAGCAATATTGCAAAATACTGGTCTGTTTAAAATCAGAAAGTTACTCCTCAATTTAGCTTTAATTTAGAGCAATTTCTGTTGCTGCTTTCTGCAGCTACTGTGTATTGCATATGTATTTTTTTCTTAATGGGGGATGCTTTGCACCTTGAGAAGATTTTGTAAGCATTATTGCTAGGTAAAACAGCAATAGTACTGTAGCTTTATGCAGGTCAATTGCTGAGTGAACAGATCTTTAAAGAACAGGAAACTAAGAAGGAGTACAAACACAGAGATGTGACATAAAAGATATGCCTAAGAAATAGTACATGAAAACCTTCACTATTAAAAAAGATGGGGTTCATCCTGCTGCCTTCATCTGTAATGGATATTACCTTAACAAGGTCCATGATTTTTATGCCTACTTATTTCTTCTCCCTGCTTCCACAATCAATCCCATTTGCTTAATTAGATCACTTGTAGGAGATGGTAGGGTAGTACATGTTGCAAACAGATGTGCAAGAGTACAACCCTTTAATAACACCCCTTTCTAATATAAATTATAAAACATTGGGATTTTGAGTCGTTATGTGCACAAAGGGTACCCTTAACTTCAGTGCAATCACTTCTGTGAGTGGTTACTTGGAGTGAGTAAGGAATGACATCGTCTGGTCCTAGATAAAACAGTGTTCTTTTTGAATTGTTCTGTATCTTCAACTTCCTTCTACTGAATCAAATGGTGGTACCTCTTGCTGTGTACCTCTCTACTCTCTGAGCAGCTCTGCTGGCTCTACTGGTGCTCATCACTGGAATAAGATACTATTCTGTAGAATTATAAATATATCAGAATGTGGTTTGTGTTGGCATCTTAGATGCACATAATATTTGCTAGCTAGAGTAGAGTGTGAATTGTGGAAAAGTTATTGGGTGGATTAGGAGATTGTAATGATATAGTTCAGTCTTTCAGTGTAATGTAATCCGAATGAATATGGAAATGTGTGACTAAGTACATTAGAGGAGGTGTGAGTGCTGCTTTTATTCTTCAGAATTTATGGAATATTCTGAAATTGTGGGGTTATAGCAAACACTTCAGAGTAGATGCCAGTGGTCTGTAACTACTTTTTAGAAGAAAAACACAACTGAGATCAGGAGACTCGCTCACATATGCTTCAGTGCTTTACTGAACTAGGACCATAAGAAAGTGAATGCAATATGGTTTTTGCATTTGTTTTGAGGATATAAAATTTTATTCTTCCATGTCAGGAAAGAACATGCATCAATATCTTTATGAATATTACAAAGTAATATTTTTGCTGAGAACTTGCTGAATTTACCTCTGGGTTACTTAGGATATATTGCAATACTATGCTTATAAGCAAGCATTACACTGTCATCCCTTATCCTAAACATATTTTTCTTTATTATTTTCACAATTGTGAAAATTGTCTCTACAATTTTTGACATCTTCTGACTACTGATTCAGCTTCTGAAGAAATCGTCTGCAAAATATCTGCCTCTGAAACAAAACCAAAGTTAGGCTTTTCAAATAAGTCACTCATTTGTATTTTATTTTTTGTAGTTGTGTTATTGAAGTAATCAGGCACCACTCTTTTCTAGAACTACAAAGAGGTGCAAATGGTGGTATATCTGAGAAAGCCATGTGTGGCCTCTATGCAGTATTATATCTGTGCTCTAGATTGGAAGTCTGACTGCTACTGATGCTTTTCTGCAGACCACTACATATTTTTTTCCTTTCAGAAGAAGTATGTCCTTTAATGATGACCATCTAAGGCAATAAAAAGTACCCTTATTTATTCTTCCACAAGAACCTTGCATGTTGGTTCAAGACCACTCAGACTCATGAGAAATTTGACATTGATTTCTCTGGTCATAAAATGGTATCCTTATCTTGAAAAATATTTCTGTCTTTATAAGGTGGTTGGGAATGATATTTCATTTTATTTTAGCCTGAGTTCCTTTGTGTGAATCGGCTAGTCATAGCTAGCACAGGAAGGAAGAAATAAGCATTTCTAATAAACATGAAAGAATATGTATATCTGGCTATGTAGTATTCATAGCCTTTGGTCTGAGCAAGTCTCCTGTGAAGCTACAAAGAGCTGAGTGGGCTCTATACACTTTCATTTTTAGCATTGTTTCTGTCATTGTGGTATGCTTTACTAAATTTACCCAGAAGAATGTTGTGCTGTCTTTGGTCTGCCAAAGACCTACCTCTCCTTTAGATCCCAATCTCTGCATCCCTTTTGTTCTTTGGCAACTGGCTCAATGGCTACAGTACTCCTTCAGCTAAAGTAATGACTACATGATTTGTCCCTAAACTTTTATGTTTTGTTTTATCCAAGTGACATGGTGTTAGTGATCTATATCTGGCAAACAAATGAATCTGTGCTGCCAACTGTTACAGGTGGATGATTTGCTTCAGCTCAACAGGTGGAGCTGTGACTTTGCTAGCCTGTTGATTCAGACTGAAATTCAACTAGCTGGTCAGGTCCCTGCCTCAATTTTGCTCATGTATTTTACATTCCCTAAATTTGCACCTACATTTCCATTGCTCATGGGAAGTTTTTCACCTCCTCACCTTTAAAACACTTCAGGTAATGAGAAGCATATGTGCTCACAAATTCATCAGGAAAAGTTATTAATTGGTGGAAATGTGATGGTTCCAGGGGACTTCTATGGAAATTTTTTCCTATCCCAACTCTACATATTAATAGAGAAATTAGACTGAGTTTAGGACATTATTTCCTCTTTGCCGTCTTTGAGTATGGTCCACCTTGTTTGATTAAGATTAATCCCAGAATTCTAGGAATTTTCTGTGCCCCATCTTTTTGTTAGGACCTCAAAGACTGTAGAAAGGTTTGGAATAATTCTCTCTTCAGCATGTTTAGGCCTTAGAAAAGGCTAGTTACAGTGGATTTATGTTAATAACTTATGTAAAGATAGCAAACTCATTGCTTGTATATTCCCTAATTCTAATTTCATAGACTACTTGTAACTCACATGGGCTATAGTCCCTGCTGCCCTTTTCCCCTGATTTAACTATAGATGATTATGTGGTGGTTGGAGTAACGGATGGAGGCTCATTCTGTGTTGGGAAAATATATCACAGAAAAACAGGGGAGTAGCTTGAAATGAATTAGGATAATGGCACAAGGATCCATCTATAAAAAGATTCTCGCTCCTCAGAAGCTGTCAGTTCTCCTGAAATCCTTTTATATTAATTTTTCAATGTACACCTGTGTAAACTTGTTTTGTCTGATGAATATTTACAGGAGGATTGTATCCATATGGATTTGTGCATCCCTTGGCAAGTCAGTGGCTCAAACATAATACTAGATGTTCTCTAATCACATCAGAAATGTTCCTGATACTACACTTGCAGTGGCAAAGTCAGTTAGGGGAACGAAGACAATACTAACTGAAGATTTCAAGTCACACCATCTTCAGTAAAGAAATAATAATTGTGATTAGGTGAAACAAATAACTCCCAAACAAACTCCAGACTAAAATATGCTGAAAACATTCACTGAATGCTTATGAATAAAACCAGCAGACATTGAAATTTGGGAGGCTATTTCATGAACAGAAATGTAGGGTAAATTAATCAAATAAATAATTTGTTATTAATAATGTGATCAGCTACAGTCAGACTCCAATAAATATGCCCAGTAGGGATGGAAAACCTACACGACTGAAATTACATTGATAAATTTGTCCTGGTTTCCAATGCCTTCTGAGTATGTATTAAGGAAACAAAAGCTGTCATAAAGAGCCTGACAGAAAATGGGCTCAACTATTTTTTTTTAATTGAGATATTTCTCTTTGACAATGGAAATAACTATCAGGTTACTTAAGGATGTTACAAGTGTCACTACTTAGGTAGAGAATTCTTAGCAGAAATGTCACCATAAAAGTGACCTCCAGTGGTTGTAAAAATAAACTTGAGGTTATGCTCTTTTGGTGTGGGGTTTGTTTTTTTTTTGTTCTCATGATAGGTAATCATGATATGGGACCTATCTTTTTTAAAAAATCACGTGGTTTAACCTGTTTAGTACCTAAGGAATGTTTGCTGTGGTCACCTCTACTTTTGTCAGAGGATTAGTTGAGAAAGGTAGGGAATGCATGTTACTAGCTCTCATGCCTGAAGAAACAGGTGGTTCATCTTTAATGAAATGTTGGTTCTAAAATATGAATGAGCCACTGAAGTTGCATAGAAATAAGTACGGTAATCAAAAGGCAATCTCAGCACAAATTCCTTCCTAGAAATCAAAACAAATTCTCAAAGAAAACAACACCATCTGAATAAAGATTCATCCTGTCCCAATTGCTTAGCTTTCACAGTCTTTCTTTCTTCTCTTGATGTCTACTTCTATGAGAGTCTGTCTCCTCTAAGCCTGGACCTCTATTTCATTCTTGGCTACTTAAGAATAATTTACACAGAATCTAGGACTATTAGTGACTGAGACAGTGTTACCCACACACCCAAGACTCTGACTTCAGTCACAGACTGGGTTCAAGGCTGCACTGTTTTTTTTTTTTTTGCTCATACAGTATTACTGCCATTGAGCACAGTAATGATACATAAGTGTCCAATGAAATGACTATGCAGAAAGTTTCTCTTACATGCAATAGTCCTTATTATTCAACTTTGTTGTCTTCTATCCCAGCTTCTAGCTTTAATTGGTTAACTAACTACTCCATATTCATTTACTTCATAATTGCTTCACAGCAATGATGCACACAAACTCTGGCTTTCAGAGCTCTGGCTCTGTGGTGATTTCAGTTCACAACACTTCAAATAACCTCTGGGCATTTTTCAGCATGCATGTCCTTGATGTACAGTACTTTTTCCATGCCTGATATAAATGGGACCACAACAATCTTGTTTTGATCATCCTGGCCTCAGCTGTCAGTTTCAGTCACACATTCAAGCATCCTATTAGTCATCTGTAAGAAGCTAACAACATGCAGCTAAGCTCTGCTCCCAGACAAAGGACTTCACCTCACATTCAGCTATCACTTACAGCAGAATTAGTATCCACTGTGATAGTTAGACTTCTGGGTTATTTTTGAGCTTAAATGCCACCACTGCAGCCTAAAGTACCGTAACTTCTCTAGTAATCGTGCTCTTGGCTTAGAGAGTCATGTAAAAGCAAAAAATAGGGTGGTACTGGCCATTTGGAATTAGTTCCAGCTGGGTCTGTGACACCTTATAAAAGATAAGGGAAATTAACAAGACTTTTCTACTCTCTATTTCCTTTGTCCCCATCTATATTTTCCTCATCAGCCCAATACCTGAAACCCTTGCTGTTGGTTTCAGAGTTACAGTTTCTTCATGTGCTTCTGGAAGTGTGAATCCAAGCCTCACAGGTCTGAGGTAATTGCTTTAACCACTGCCTGGTGGAATAATCTGGGGGATTTTCTTGATTTTGCTTATTTATTTTATTCCCCTTGGTTTAATACATTCAGGTACTTCTACACTCAGTAAACAGGATCTCCTGGCAGGTAAATTCTGAGATATTTGTGATATTAATTCTGTCTCTGTTGCTCTTTGGCCCTATGATTGTGAGTTCATTCATAGTAGAAGCACTTCAGATTTTGAGAACCCTATATCAGAAACAAGCTTTATTCTGGTGTGAAAGAAATTCTTGAACCAGAAAGTTAAAATTATGTTGCTTTGCCAACTCTATCCATTGGACATATTAGCAACAGTATAATAAGGTGCCTAATCCTAGGAGCGGTTGATGCCTAGGAAATGTCAGAAAGTGTTAAAGTTAATTCCTTATCTTTCTTTGGTTGCTTGGTTTGGACTGCTTTGTAGCTTCTGTGAATTATGCTTTCAGAAAACATCTCCCAGCAGGGATCTGTGGTTATCTAATTTCAGGTTATGAACTCTAATAGGTCTCTGGGACAGAGAAGTGAGCACTTCATTGTAGTGGTTATAGGCACCTTCTGGATCTAGCCTGGAGGATCTTCCAAAATTGCTAATACTAAGCATAAGCAGTCCTGTGCTTTCTTGTTTTTAATCTGTTTGCTGAATCTCTCTCTTCACAGCTACATCCAGGTCCACTTCTTGTCCTTACATTTTAAAAACTACCTTGTCAGTCTGTCATAGCACAGTTAGTTAATTACTTCTAGAAAGCTGTTTATGTGCCCAAAATCCTGAAGACTTCTTTCCCACACGCCCCCACCCCCCAAGAGCAATACTCATGGTTAGCCGTGGGTGTATATTGTTAAATTGAAACAAGTTAGTAATTTGCAGGCCACTACCTTCACTCCTTATTCATTATTTTTAAGCTTATAATTGGCTTTGTTTAATGATTTGTATCGATCACTCCCCATAAAAATCTATCAACAAACTACTGCATGCACTCTATGTCTAGCTGCCTCTTCATCAATGCACCAGCAGGAACTGTCAGTAAACAAGATAAGACAGCTTGGCTCCAGCATCTTATTTTATTGGTCTAGGACATCATGAGCAAGGATTGCAGCGTTACTCTAGCTTAGTACATCTAGCTCTGTGGACTGAATAAAGCATACTCTGTTTTGCAGAGCTGAAAAATGGATTATTCCATGTTATTTCATACAAATAGCTCTGAGAATTGAATAATGTAAAGAATATTAGTGATTTCTTAGCTGTAAAAGCTGAGCTGCTTCTGGGATGAAGTAGTTAAGGCCTGAGATTAAAAACATGCAACAAACTGGACTGGTTTTGAATGGGCATTTCAGGAATTGTAAAAATTATATCTTGATGAAAAGGCCATGCCTTACCACATTTCAAAGGTTTTCTTTTGCCAAAAAGGCAAAATTAGGACTTCTCAAAGAAGAACAGTTGTGTGTTGTTTATTTTTTTAAGCAAGGTATATTTTCCTGTAATCTTGTTCTCTAAACCATTTTGTGTTAAACTTTCCACAAAGACTAAACAAATATTGAGGCAGATACCTTGCAGCGAAAATGTTACTCCAAGTGGTTAGAGTTCAGCAAACTTATAAGCAACTAAAAAAAGGTCTTATTATGGGAAGCTTCAGGCAGCCTTAATCATAACCATTGCTACAAGAACCACCTATAATTTATAGACACATGTACTCTCCTAGGTGCTCTGTGTGACAGTACTTTCCAAAATGGAGTTATCCTATAAATACCTTTTGCTTTTTTTTTTTAATGTTATACCTTGGAGAATCTCAAAGTGTTAAATAGAATGTTTAGAAGAATACAGTTATTGTTATTATTTATAATTTCTTTATAACACTACCTACTGTATGGTGGCTACAGAGTGGTTACAGACCAGACTTTTAGTAATAACTTTTCCACCATGAGGTGCTTAGGAAGGGCAGAGGAAATGCTGGGATGTAATGGATAGATTTATTTTTATTTTTAAAATAAGAGTGGCAGATAGCCACATTTGGTATGCTTAGAATGAAAAATGTTTTTTGTTAAGTACTTGAATGTGCAGATTCTATCAAATTATATGTAGCTTTAATTGTTTTTGAAATATACTGATCTAGAAGTATAGACATTATAGTGCTGTTGGTTCAGAAGAGTGCAATTTATTTCTTTTCAAATAAGGCTTTTTCACCCTGCCTTCTCTTTATTGTAGACTTTTTAATCTGTACAGCTGAAACATGTAGCTTGTTATAGCAGCTCAAACATAATTAGTGATCAATTTGTGCAGAAACAGCTAAGGAACAAAAGAAACAGTCTCTTATTATTTCTCATTTCTCTGTCTTAAAATAAGGAGATTTTCCAACTGGTAAATGAAAATAGATCACCAGTGCCATGAGTTCTGGGTGAAATGTACTGGTAGCACAAGTAAGAAAGTCTTGCTTCATTTCAGGCTACATGTGACCTTGGGAGAGCTCAGATATGCCTTGGGACAAAAAAAAAAAAATTAATGTTTCATTTTTGTAGTGGTACCATCTTTCACCTTTATGTGGATCTAAAAATGTAAATAAAATTGCTTTCTGTCAATGGTATATGTGAAGGTCAGTCATATTCACCACAAGAATTCATACTGCCATTTGACTCATCACTGGTTCGGTGGATAACAATGCATTCTATTTAATTTCAGTAATCTAATATGTAAGCATTACGTAGCCCTAAATTTTATGCTAAAAAGTAAGAAATCTCTATTTGATATAGTTATTCTGTAAATAAACCTTTAAGGATTGTAAAAGTTTTTTAGAATGCCAGGATATCTTGTGTTAGTCTTGCAAAGATGGCAAGACTGAGTACTGTGAAAGATAGTTGGCATGACTCTCAAAAGAGTTCAAGGGCTCCCTATTAGTTTTACTTTTAACTTGTATATTCTTATCTCATGCAATTATCTCACTGATCATCTTTATTGGAGCTTTGGCATAAGTTGCATTCTTCTAAAATTGAAAACAAGCAAAAGTCACTGTGCCTGTCATTTAGAGGTGGCGATAGATAAAAACAGTTTGAGTTTAGATGATATAAATGAGATATTTCTAATTTTGGCAATGCAAGCCCTGGGAGTAAGCGTGAGGTTTGTTTGCCACAATTCAGGCTGCCCAGGTGCCTGTAGATTTCTCTCTGGATATCTGGAACATTTGTTGGCTGGAGTTTCAGCCAGTATTAGGACCGGATGGTTCCCTTGATCTGGCCATATGTGACTACACATACCTTCTGCTGTTGCTTTCTCTCTTGGCCAGCAGACCAGTTGTTCTGAAAGTGTGTAAGCTGTCAAGCTTTGAGATGGAAACAAACACTTAAATGTGAAATGCTAGCACAAGACATGCCTACATGCAACTGATGATTGTGCATTTGCTCAGTACAAAGAATAGATAGATATTCCTTTCACTGGAAAGTGATCAGTGTCCTATTCTTAAATATTTCTGTGTGGCATTATTTAGAGCTTCCTTAGAAACACATGACATTGTCTGTAGGTAGAATCAGGATGCTAGGTTAGGTGAACTGATTTGGCCATTAATTTGTTTCTATATCAAGTGGAACACACTGTACACATGTTACCATGAGACTTTCCCT
Source organism: Rhynochetos jubatus (assembly GCA_027574665.1). Taxonomy (NCBI): domain Eukaryota; kingdom Metazoa; phylum Chordata; class Aves; order Eurypygiformes; family Rhynochetidae; genus Rhynochetos; species Rhynochetos jubatus. Next base: position 27,922,408 of record CM050653.1, read on the forward strand.
ACTTCTTTTAGACTAACTGGTGAAAGCTAACTGCTGTTAGGCCCTACAAATGCATTCTGGCAACAGAACTGTGATGGAAACCACTTCCCACACACCCCCTGGATATCCGTGGGTCTCTAACAAGATCTGACTTCTAGTATTCACTGAAGACACTGGGGACTAAAATTTTACAAAAATATTCTTGTCTTTGGTGGGATTTCATGTAGCGTCTTCTATTAGGAACAGGAGTTGTCACTATGGCTGGTAGTGGGGAACTTGGCACCCCTCATACAGTAGAAGAGAAGTCTGTAAAGAGTTAATGTAGAGGACATACCTGTAGCACTTTCTTCAAATACAACTATGTAGCCAGATGCAGTGCTTGGTTGGCCTGTCCTTTGAGCTAAAGGAACAGGAAACATCCCTAATCCTGAACATATGTAGTCAAGTTAGGAATGACAGTATTTCAGCAACAAAGTCCTGACTCTTAGATGGACTGTTAGTACGGATGTAGCCATGCACAAATGTAAATTATTTTAGCTTGGAAAACGCTCACATACAGGCAAAAAATGCATGGTATTTGGCCACACAGATATATTCTTTGTGAATACTGTCCTGAACCTCAGCATAAATGAACAAGATGAATATTGTATCTGAGACTCAGAAGATCCATCTTCCTGAAATTGTCTCATCCTTCCTCTTGTTAACTACTTTTCTTGATCTTTGCTTACAAAGGTATTTCTAGGTTCAACAAGGGATATGAGGGCAGTGTTTATTTGTAGTATTCACAGTAAGTCTCAGCTCAAAGGAAAGTAAGCCCATGAATCTAAAGGAAATGGTTCTTGTGTTTATTAACCAAGATGGAATATTTTTCAGAATGGATATACTTAAAAGAAGTCTCCTGTTAAGCTCAATGAGATCTAAGAATATGTGCTGACTAGAACCAAAATTACTACAATCTTTGGAGAAGTAAAGCTTGTTTTGATTTTTTTCTTTTGCCTTTTATGTCAGCCCCTTGAGAAAAGTACAAGCAGGAGAGAGCCCTAAGGGTTATAGATTGTACTCTCAACATATTATAAAAAGCAGTAAATATAGGAAGAGAAGTATAGTAGTTGCCTATGCTAGACATAGTCTGATCTAAAGCACATCAATGAAATAGCTGGGCATTTTTCCCACTGCCTTCAGACAAGTTTAACAAAATCGTCCACCCACAGGTTTTAGAGCTTTGTAAAAAGTTAAAAAAAAAAATAAAAATTGTTCCACCCCCCTCTACCCCCTCACCCAAAAAGAAGAAAGACCAAACCCTCACAACAAATAAATCGGAGGTGCAGAGGACTAAAAGGTGCTACCTATCATACCTCTAGTTTTAGAGATTCAACTCCAAACACCTACATCACTTGTCTAACTGCAAGGGAACTGGTCATGAAGTTGGAGGTGGAAAGTGGATCTCTGCAAGTCACATTCTAACCACAGGTGCTCAACATAAAATGTTTTGGGTTGGAAGGGACCTTAAAAGTCATCTAGTTCCAACACCCCTACCAATGGGCAGGAACGCCCTCCACTAGACCAGGTTGCTCAGAGCCTCATCCAGCCTGGCCTTGAAGACAGCCAGGGATGGGGCAACCTGTTCCAGTGCCTCACCACCCTCTTCATGAATAACTTCTTCCTGATATCTAATCTAAATCTCCCAGCTTTCAATTTAAACCCATTACCCCTTGTCCTGTCACTACAGGTCCTTGTAAAAAGTCCATCCCCCATCCCATCCCACACCTCCACCCCACCCTCACTTCCACCAGCTTCCTTGTAGGCTCCTTCATGTACTGAAAGGCTGCTATAAGGTGTCTCCAGAACCTTCTCTTCTCCAGCCTGAACAAGCCCAATTCTCTCAGCCTTTCTTCATAGCAGAGGTGCTTCAGTCCTCTGATCATCTTCATGGCCCTCCTCTGAACTTGTTCCAACTGGTCTATATCCTTATGTTGAGGGATCCACAGCTGGATGCAGTACCCCAAGTGGGGTATCACAAGAGCAGAGTAGAACGTAAGCAGCAATGCTGGATTTCATGTGGGACATCATACTACAGCTAAAATGTCTCTGTGTGAGGCAATTGTCCTAACTGCCATAAACAAGGACAGTCATATATAAGTAGGAGTACTTTACCAATTCAGAACAATTAATGGTATGATAACTCAAAATATTTAGTCTCTAAGTTGCAGACCTTACAAAAAAATAACATAGTGAGGCAGAAATAGCAGAAAAATATATTGATTTGTCAGTAATTGACTTAAAAAACCAAAACACCCAATGGATCCTGTTCTCATTATGACATTTTGGATTGATGTTTTGGGATATTATGTGTTTTTGCAACTAACTCTTCTGCAATAAGAGCCCTAGAGCAGAGAAATATGACTCGGAAAAGGATTTAAAGCACCAAACAAAACTGAACTCCTCATGATACCTTAAAAAGCTCTGTATAGCTCATTGTCATTGACAGAGGCCTAGCTGAAGAATGGTGAATAATCTCCCTTTTTGGTATTAGCAGAGCCATGCCATAATCTTTAGATGCTCAAAGGTTTTGCTGCATCTCACCTAGCTTGAATAGCTGGTTTGAGCTCTCTGCAAGTCTTTACACGTTACTTATGTGCTTAATATATTATTTTGAAGATAATAGCAGATAAACTAAAGGCTCATCTGTCTGTTGTATTGTTGCAAATAAATCCAGGCTGTATTTTGGTGTTAACTGTTGAATTGCTCACTACTATGATGGAGAGGAATTGCTTATATTACTTTTTTTTTATATGGAAACCCTGTAAGTGCCAGTCAAGCAAAACACCAAATCACGTGCTGAACTCTGAATATGCAACGCAGTCTGCAGTGAGACTCTTCACATGTTTAAACATTTGCTTCCATCCTCTGCTGGATTGAGGCATATGTCCTGCAGGGGCATCTCTGAGTACTGTAAAAATCGACCTAAGGCTAAATTTTTGTATTACCAGTGAATTAATATTAACATTAATTAAAATTTTCTATCTGAAAGATTAGACTAATACATTTCTTAACATAATACTGCCTCATTTTACATTACTCTAAATTAAAAACTAAACAGCTGAGCAGTGCCAAAGTTTACATGACCAACCACTGCCTGAATTGTGTACAGGTCTTGGGGCAATAGCCTGAGGATTTAATCTAGAAAATAGGACTACATCTTTGTTACCTAGTTTGCCAATGTGTATCTGATCAATGAGGGATAATGATGATTTTTTTTTTTAATGGTACAGAAACTGAGGATTTTTGTTATTTAGCAAGGCCCATGGGAGATTTAGGTGCTATCCAAAGCAAGGTTTAAGTAGGATAAACAAATGGTAAGGGGTTGCTTTCTATCTAGTATTCATTTATAGTGGCTACTGAGAAATAATTCAACCCTTGGGTGCTTGGAAGTAAATACTTACCTGGTATCAGCTGTAATACAGTTTTAATGCTAAGCCTATTGTAAATTTTAAGCTATTAAAATAGCAGAGAAAATGATAGAATGACCTTGTGTTACACATTGGTGAAAGTAAGAGGTGTATTTCATTAATGTATCTGGTGCATGCTACAAAATAACCCTGCTTAGTGCTGGAGAAAGCCTATTGTCCACCACTTGGTAGGAGATTATGAGGAAAATCCTTGATTACATCACCCATGGTCTCATCTGAGACGTCATCTTTTGCAGGTAGAGCCTACTGCATCCCCACAGTTGGACAAGAGATGTCTGGGTTCATGGTTTAGAACAGAAAATGTCTTTCTGCCTTACATGCTTTTTGCTGATGATGCTCGCCAACTATTGAGAAAAATGTAGCCAGATTTGCCTACCAGCTCTGTTACAAACCCTTGAAATCAGACAGGTACAGTGGCTTTTGGTTGTCAGCACAACATGCATAAGTATGGATGGCATTACTTTGACTTCCCACAGTTACCATACAGGTTTATGGCTGCCTCTGCTTGGTTCTTCCTCTGCTTACCTCATGTGTCAACCAGTTGAACCAGTCCTATCTTTATTTATGCACGTACCAGTGTTGTCCATTGCCAGTATGCACGTACCAGTGTTGTCCACACTTAAGTTAAAATAGTTCAGGTGCTTGGCTGCATCTCCCTGCTGTGAAACCTGGCACAGAGATAAGCACATGGCTTATCTCCTCCCTTCCTAGGGATTTAGGAATACATATACAGAGTGGTTTAATTTGGTACAGTAGAGGACACTTGCGTAGGGAGTGAATCCATTCCATGTGTGCATATTTGTACAAATTCCCATATTAGTTTGTTTGATTTAGGATAAATATTCATGCAGAAGACAAAATGTGAGTGATACCTGGAAAGACACATGACCTACTTGATGTCATGTAATGGCTTCTCTTGTTATACAGGAAGTTCATTGTGATGATGGCTTCTGTGTTTATCCTGGTCTTTGTTATCCTGGGCTATAGCTATGATTCTGGCAACTGAAGGGACTAAAAAAAAAAAAAAAAAAAAAAATTGCAATCTGTGAAAGATTATCAGATATGCACATATTTGGTTTGGCCTCACTCCTCTCCTATTCCAGGTTCAGCTCTATCACCCTTCTCCCTGCTTGCTCTTCTTGCATAACCTTCTGTTCATATTCTAAGTGGCCATTGTCCATGCTTTGGGATGCCTTTAGATTTATCCTCTCTTTTGTTGTTGCATGGGGGAGGAAGAACCCTGCCCACAACTTAAGCCATTCAAGTGAATCCTGCCAATTCACATGATTGCTGTCCTGGGAACAGACATGTGAGAAAAGGACTACCTGTGAAGGTGGCTCAAGCACAGGGCCAGACTTGAAATGGCTCAGGTGTTGAGCATTGGAGGATGTGGTGGGTGAGTGCAGAGGCCAGTAGAGAAAGCTGTATCGCTTAAATAATGTGTTTTCATGTGCTGTTTTTTATTGGATATTTTGCTATTAGAAAGTAGGCTTCCTTGTATCTTTTTTTATCCAGGTTACTGTGCATGATCGCTTGGTCAGATGATAACCAGTTTTGATTCAGAGATCTGACAGGAAGAGCAGAGATTAGCCTCCTGTGAGTAAAGATCCATGTTTCTTTGGATCAATATTATATATATTTAACACACACAGGCACACATGAATACATATAAAGTTATGTATATGTATAAGTGACAATTAACTTGGGCTACTTTTGTGAAAGTCCATACCAGGAGAGGATTTTTAACACTGCCTGACTTAGCTGTAACCTGAAGGTTCTGTCATGGACAGCTGAGGTGTGGCTCCCCATGAAAGTCCAGGTTTCAGAAAATTACAGGTTAGACTAAGGATAGGATCCTTTGTCACAAGTGCCATTTTTGCCTTCTGGATGAACCAAGAACATAGAAAAACACTCAGGGTGCTCTTCCTTGAGGCAGTGCTGTCAGAATTCATTCTTTGAAGAGAGCAAAGTGTGGAGTGAGATGAATGAAGGTCTTCTGTCTTGGACAACAATAAAAGTCTTTGGATAAATAAAGATCGTGTGACTTGTTGACATGTGAATCATGCCCTATCTATATCACTTGGAAACAGAACCTTGCAACATCCATTCTCCTACTGCCTTCCTACCTCTTCATGTGGACCCAAGAAAGTTGCATCAAATCTTGTGTGCCCTGTTCTGTGTACTGTGTTTTTAAGTTTTAGTGACCTGTGATAACTTGGGATCTTCTCGATGAGGAAAGACTGCTCCAGTACATCCCAGCATGAGTTATACTGAGGAAAATGATGTAAGTAGGCCATAGTGCCTGACGGAGTGCTCTGGCCTAGGTCTTTGGGAAAACAATTACTTGTTTGCCACCCGGCCATCTTGGGCTGCCAAGTACAATGTGCACATATACCTTATGAAAGGCTGATAGCCGAGTACAGTTGCTGGTCTCCTTTTTCTCTGGCTGTAAGTTAATTAAGTGGTGAGACTCAGGCAGGACCAGTTAAGTTGTGTGACTGATCCCATGATGCTGTTGTCAAAGGCATGGAGAAGCCCAGAACTTGTGGGAGGACAGCTGAAGGTGTGCCAGTATGTGTAGTGTGAGCTTATACAGGGTGGAGAAGAATGTGAATAGCTCTCTACAGGGCTGTAGTATGGGTTGCATTTGGTGGGAGAAACCTGAGTGATGTAAATGGCATCATGATGTTCAGTTCCAAGGCCACGGGCTACTGATTTTAGTGGGTTTTGTACCGCATGTCAGCCAGGTAATTTGAAGAATATGAAGGTAATTACATAAAGGTAATTTGCATGTGGTCCCCTTGGCCGGAGGAGCTTAATGCCCATTGGAAAGCACATCTCATAATATACTGATTTTAATAGGAACCCCATCAATACAATAACCCTTATCTGTGCAATGTTTCAGTGTTTTTTGCTCTAGACTTGGCCTTTGGTTCACGGAAATGCAATTCATTAGATAAATAACAACAACAAAAAATATCTATTTTTAATAATCATAATTTCACAATTTCTATCCTTTAAGCAGAACTAGTAGTTTACATTTCTACATTTGGAAAGGCCAAAAGGCCCCATCTCACCTTTTTTGAAAGTCAAAGGGAGATTGTTACTAGGCAGTAAGCATTATAGATGATGCATAATTTGTAGTTACATCCATTTTCTATATCTGATCTATTCTTCTCTCTGCTATTTAAAAAATAAACAAATAGGGAGACCAGAACTACAGAAGTGTTAACACACCAGTCTAGGGTAAAGCTTTATCTGCCTACCAGGCTGTCATGGCTCACAATAAAGTGAAGCTTCTCTTCTTATGCAAACAATTTTAACAATTTGGAAGCCTTTGTAGGCCAAGCCGTACAGGGATGCAAGTATTACCAGGCAGAAATCTTAATTTCAATCGTATTCAAGACTTACAGTGTTAACATTCATAAGGAGTTTATGAATAGGACTCAAAAGGAAATTACCTACTTCTTATCAATAGTCACTATTTCCTCCATCTGCTGAGAGGGTTGGGGGAGAATATTTGGTATCTTTATTATTAAAATGTCAAGTTATTTCTTTTGTAGACTTCTGGAGTGCATGCATTGTGTTACATCAGAGTGTATATCCTCTGTGCACAGGGAACACAGTCTAGTATACTTTTGAATACAATCATTATGTCGTGTTTGGAATGGAAATAACCAGCATTCTCAACTTTCTGCATATGAAAGGATTGCTCACCTGTCCCTAGTCCTGTGTAGGATGATCAGGAGTGAAGTGCGAGTTTTGCAAAGGAGAGATTTGTAGGAACTCTGTAACTGTCCACACATAAACAATGGCTACTCTATGGTGGAAAAAGGAGAGGATGGGCCCTGGACTTGTCCCCTACAGTGATCACTGAGAAGGTGGGATGCTCGGCCTGCTTTGCCTTCCATAGTTATTTTAGAAGGATGCAACATGTGTAGAGTAACTCATGACTTAAACCAGTGGAAAGCAAAGGAGGTTTTGGTCTCTTACGCTTTCTTGAGATCATGTGTGTTCAGGAGTTTTACACTACTTCTTACCAAGGCCATCAGATTTAGGACATAAGTGAGCCCATTAATGATTTTTATGGAATAGATGCAGCTGTCGGTTTTCTCTGCCTTAAATTGCCTGAGGTGAGGCAATGGGTGGTCTTTTGCAGAAAGAGTATGTTCTGACTGAAGGAAATCTGAGCCACAAATGGTTAGTGGCTGAAAGGATATTCTGGGGGAATGTCATTACAGATTTGCCTTGTTCTTATACTCTTCCCTAAGCACCTCCTTTTGTTTGCTGGTGTTGAAGGTGAGACCAAAGGTCTACTTATCTGCTTGTTCTACTGTGCTTGTGCGAGTGGTGGCGAATTTACTTTGCATCTCCTCTGACTGTTGGAGGAAGGAAAACTGTTTTCTGTGCCTGTTCCTGAGATAGTACAGCTATTGAGTCTGAATCTTGTGATGTCTGCATCCATCCCTTTAAGCAGTAACAAGTATCTGAGCTGCTGCAAGTTAAGTATAATCAACTCTTTGCAGACAATTCTCTTTTCTGTAACTAAAATATGCTCATGCAGGTGGATAATCTAATGCAATTTGACTATATTTTCCAGTGTAAAAGGAGCAGGTGTCTTGTCTAAGAGACATCTGTCTCTACTCCTGAGATTAAATATTCTGGTTCAACTGATAGAAAATAAAATTGGCAAGCTCTAAAAAAACCATTTTTCTATGAGAAACTTGAGCTTGAGATCAGCCACCTGAAAAATGAGAAGCTCATTGGGACTTAATTTTCATTTACCTTTGCTGTTCATTCAGTCTCCTTTCCTTAAAAATATTTTTAAAATGTGTATTGCTGAATAGTCACTGACTCACAAATTAAAATTATGTACAGTTTTCATACTGCTTCTAGTTCTGATATGATGTGTTGTTCATCTCTGATCTGCATGGTATTTACAACCTCTGTGGGTTTCCAAAATCACTGTGGGAATTCTGAAATTCACAAAGTTCTATTTAAAAAAAAAAAGAAAATCATAAGATACTATCTGTATTTCACAACTTGAATGGAAGTTTTAGCTGGCTTTATAAAGATGTTCCAGTGTGTAACTGTATTCAAGACTTTCTTCCTGTTTTCATGTTCAGAGGGTGACATATCATCAAGGAAATTCAGCAAAATAGAAAATATACCTATTTAGAAAAATTATTCAAATTCAGATTTCTTTGAAATGTGCCTTTAATTACATTAAAATAGATGGATCTGATCTACTGTTTAACACCAATGGTGCCTTATCCCTTTGTTGATCAGAACAATGATTAAAAAACACCCATGTATGACACTTACTTTGTATGAGCATGAAAGACTATTTGAAGCAAAGAATGATAAATCAAGGTCAGTGCTTATTGCAAATAAAAGACTAAGGAACAGCTGGTCACTATGAGCCTGAAATGAGATTCCTCAATCTGTGTTTAAACCGTTCATGTTGTAAGAAGTGATGAGAATCCAGTATCTCCCATTTTCTGTGGTTGATACTTATGAGTGTTTAGTGTTTTTGAAATGAAAATAACTTATCTAAGTGTCTTTTAAATACTAGGACTCTCTGGGGATGTTGAACTTCATATACTATTTTGGTATTTCAGTACTCCTGGCAAACAAGACAACCCTAGAGTCTATTTTTTTAATTTAAAAAGAAAAAAACTCACCCTTGCTCTTCATAATATGGAATTCAAGTTGGTTTTGTATAACATTTGTTGTTGAACACATCAAACAAATATTTAGATTTCAGGAATGATGTTCCCTGCATGTGGATATGGCACTTCTACATGCAGTATACATTTGCATTTCTATGCATTTAAAGATCTGTACTGGGAAAGATGTTGAAAATATTAAAGACAAAGAACACAACCACTGCAGAAGCAAACAGAATAAAATCTTAGAACATTATTGTTTTTGCAGTATTCATAATTTATGAACAGAAGCATCGGTTGCAGCTATGTGATCAATTTTTGTTTCCTTCACTCCTGCTTATTAAAGGGACCTTTAAAAACATGAACAGTGTACATGTTGAGTGATTACAGTATTCATGTGCACAAGAATATAGAGGTGAAAACAGAACTGTAGTAATATGTGTGGGAAATTGATGCAGTATATTCACTTCATGCTGAATTTCTCCATTTTCAATGTTGGATCCCTCAATAAATGTTGTTCCCCTTTCACTGTCCCAGGTGAAGAAAATGAAATGGAAAAGACCTCTCTTTTCCCTGCTCTACCCCTCATGTGTCTCTTTCTCTGTGTAAATGAAAAGGTATGATAAGCAAAATATTGATTTTCATCATATATACAAGTAATATTTTCACAAATTAAAGTAAAAACGCTTCATGAAAATTATTGAAAATGTGACAAACCTCTTTATACTCCATTTACTTAACTCTGCTGGAGTGAATCACACATCTTGAGTAATAAAATACAGATTTAACTAGATTGTTCAATAGTGTAACTACATCTCTATCACCAGTGACAACATATCCCAGTCCTGGTGTTTTCACACAGTCTTGGAAACACAGCTGTAAACTTTTTGGCCAAATCTAGCCATTTCTTGTTGTTCACAATGTGGGGACCAGTTCTCGTTGCAGCAGTGGGAAGGGACTGGGAGAGGGACGTGTAATTTCAGGTGATCGATGGATTTATGAACGGGATTGTTTATAGTGAGGAAGAGCTCTGGAAGGGAAGAGCAAGTGATTTCTACTTGAATGTGCGGCATCCAACTGTACATTCTAGACACCTACAGTGAATGTGACAGACTGTTTTGAAGAGTGTATTATGGTGCACATTGCATCAGAGACCTTCCTATCATATGTCTTTGTGCTCACCTGATTGCTGAGTGATTTGATACAAGGATGTGTCAAGAAGGAGTAGAAAATATATGCAACAAAGGACAAAATTATTCACTGAACTAGGCCAAATGGTCTGAAGTGTTCATGAAAATGTATGTAATGATTTCCTTTTTGTGTAGGCTCTATCAAATCTGTGGAACCTAAGAATGTCTCTGCAGCTTCTGGATTTGTGTGTATGACCTGCCCATTTCCTGATTGGTCTTGCACCTGTTTTATTCTTCCTCTCCATTCCTATGCTTTCATTTTCCTAGGAGAAAGGGCACATGAGTTTTGGGGGAACTTTAATCAGCTTTGGGTGTGTCCCCAGTTGACTCTCAGCTTCATTCTGGAGTACATTCATTGCAGTCTACATATTCTTGAGGTGGAAGCCTTTGCTTTTCAGCTTTGTTGCTGGGGTGAAAACCACCACACAATAGGAAAGAGGTTGTTTTAAAGCCTTCTAATGTCCTGTAATTTTGGAGACAAGGAAGTTCCCTTCACTTCCTTGTTCATTTCCACAAGTTCCCAAAAGCCATTGTTTAGTTTAGGGGTGACATTTTATCCTGTCTTTATCCCATTAATTTCCTTTAGTGAGGCTATGAGGATAGGCTTGATGCTTTTCTTTGTTTTGGGAAGTTGCCCACCTGACTAGTTGCCCCAGGAGAAAACTGTGCTGTCTTTAGGCATGCTTTGCACTGATACTGTGGCAAATGCTGTTTAAGTATGACTAAGGATAGGGACCACATGCTAACTGTCAGGTGTGCTTGTTTTTCAGAACTATACCCACAGAAGTGAGTCCTTTGATCATATCCCGAAGCAAGAGCAAGAGGTTCTCTCTGGTCATATTAGTGCCACGCTGGCTTTTATTTTTTTGACCAAGTTTTTTTTTCTTATTATGGTGAAAATCCTCATAAATAAATACTGGAGCATGAAACAACTCAGTATGCACTTGATATTGAAAGTATTTGCCTTTTAATTTTAGAATGCTTTAAAACTTCTTTTAGATGACTGTGCTGGTATCATATCAAGTGTTCAGTGTTCAACAGCTGTGGCATTTCTGCTGGTTGCTTGTCTCTACTGAGGAGATGCACATTCCTGGAGAATTAATTTCCATAAAGAAGGCTACTTAATTGTGAATATCTATTTCTGGGTCATGGTGTAACTCATCAGCAGATCAGAGGGGGAGAACTTTTATGTTAGCTACTGGCAGTGCTGTTGACACAAAGATAGATGGTGTCTAATTTTTGGGTCTTATACTATAAGTAAGTCCCCCATGACTGAGAAGTCTCCACTTCAGAAATGTCTCTTGTGACAGATACAGAAGGAAAATACTTCTATCAGGGAAAAAAAATGGTGCTATATTTAACATGAACATGTGTCCAGCGATTGCATCAATGTTAATGTTACTAGCAATTTTGGATTAAAATTATTAAATTATGAGTAATATATATGCAATTAGGGTGCTTTCTTTGTGAAAAATCTGGAAATATGGTGAAATTCTCAATCTACTTAAAAAGCCGCTTCTCTCCTTGGAAAAAAAAAAATACATAGGCTGAAGGTAGTCATGAGTAAATAATACACCTATATGGCTGCTGAGCAAAATAAGTCTTGGTGTCTGTATTTTGAAATGGCTGCCAACAAGTTATTGGGAGCAAGTTCAAAATCTACATGCAGATCAAGTATAGTGTTGTAACTGTTTATGTAGCTTTGTTGGATAAATACAGAAGGATGAAAAGTGTTCCATGTAATTCTGATGGGTGTGTCACCAAGAAGGCTTTTGGAAAATGATGTGGTGGGTATCACAGCAATGTAGGGTGGATCAGAGGTGTTGATTTTTTTTTTCTGCTGGGTAAGAAAGGAATAGAACAATCACTTCAACAGAAATGGTGCTTTCACATGAATATGGATCATCAAATACAGAGTAATGTTGAAATTTTAGTCTTGCAAATATCTCTATGTACTAGCACATGCAGAAGTGCTACCAGAATCAGTGGTGTAGTATGTGGAAGGTGCATGCCTATGAATTTCTGTGAAATGAATCAACTGTGATAAGTAGCATGAACCTCTCACAGACTAGAAATCAGTAAGACAGCAAGGTGTTACTGTTATGGCTTTGCATTTCTCTAGTTTCACTCACTTTTGTTTGTAATTTGACTGTTTTTTCCCAAGGATTTATACCAGTTTTTCATGTTCTGTTAAGTTAATTAATCTTATTTCTTTCTTCTTCAATCTCATTTCCTTCCTCTAAAACACTTTCCCAAGACTTTCTCCTAACTTCATCTTTTTTGTTTGCTTGTTTTTGCTCTCTTTTTCCTATTTCAAACCTATGTGTTGTCCTGGTTTTATGCTACTGTTTAACCCTTTCCAGTCTATTTATTTTACTCCCACTTTCCCAGTCTTATGCCATTCTATTATCTATGGCTTTTGTTCTGGGTTTCATTACAGGTATTTGGGAAATTGCAGAAAAGCTACATTTAGCAATCACTGAACATAATCACACAAATTGTTTATGAGAGTCCATACATTTCAAGAATACAAGTAATAGATTTCTTATATTGCAGTGCTGAGAAAATGAATAGAGATACATATGGTTTGGAAATTTTTTTCTGTTTAACTAACTTTTTCATTATTTATAGCTGTTAGTCCATAGAAAGTGTAGTAATTGTGTACTAAAGCATCTAATAAACAATTGGCTCAAACTAGTCCTACTTAGGTTTACAAATTGCAGCAACATAAAGGAGAGTGGGTCATTTTTCAAGCTAAAGGAAGAATTGCTGATGAAAGCCCTTTAATGAGGTTCAAAATATATATTCTTCTGATTTGCTTTGCTCTTGAACATTTTTTGCAAAGCTGGTTAGGTGTGAATCATTAGTCTTTAAGAAATGGTCAATTACTGGGAACTGCAAATTGGCTCTACCTGTCAGTGTCTCCAAAGGGAAAATGTCGTAGTTTAACCCCAGTTGGTAATGAAGCACCACACGGCTGCTCACTCACCTTTCCCCCCACTGGTGGGATGTGGGAGAGAATCAGAGGCACAAAAGTAAGAAAGTTTATGGGTTCAGACAAAAATAAGACACTGCTGCTGGTGCACTGCTGTGCTGGTGATCGGCACTTGTTCTGCAACCCTCAGCAACCCCACAATAGTCCTCTGAGACCAGGCAAGGTGGACAGCTGTCTAATTTCCTCCGTCTTCAAGGCATCTATACGAAAAGCCCTCTGGTAACCTTTTGGGTTCTTAGACTACCTCAGGAGAGGGTATTTTATGCCAAGGATGCATGGAGCCTCTGGGCCAGTCAAAATGGGGTGCTTCTGTCACACATTCCCAGTTAAACTCACTTTGACTTCCAATATAGTTAACTGTTGGGATCCCCCTGTCACTCCAGATGGGTTCTGCTCCTTTATAGCTTGATGATATTAGGGTACACTGTACATCAGTGTCCACTAGAGCCTTATAATCCTGTGAGTTTGATGTGCTAGGCCACCAAATCCACACAGTCCAGTAAACTTGCTGGTTCCTTTCCTCTGCTTGGCTGGAGGCAGAGTCACTTTAATCCTGGTCGTAGTATTCTTTATTCACTTCTTGTGAATATGAGTCAGGAGTTACTTCATTAAGATTAGGAGTAAGATCAGGCCTTCTAATCTGTCTAGGGGATTGCCCACTGGGAACTGTACTAGTAATTTTCTTGGAAGAACTCTGAGTGATTGTTTTTTTTCCTTGCAGCTCACGTACCCATGCCTCTAAGGTCCAGGCGGATTTTTCCATACCACTTCCTCATGTCCTCTCTGTGGTCATGCTAGTAAAACCATAGGGTGTACTGTGGTGTGTACATGCTATATCCTCTCTCTTGAGCAGAAGAATTCTTACTCTTAATAGCTGAGATACTGGTCCATACCATTATAGGTGGGGAGTAGGACCTATCCTCTACAAGTGGCTGGACCTTCCAGGACAGTTTTCCCACAGACAGCATGAGGGAGGAAGAGAGATTTTCTTCATATTCCTCGAGTTGGGCAGCTAATTCATCCACTGCTGGTCCCTCTCCATCTTTCCAGGTCAGTACTGCCAATGAGCTGGCGTATGATGATGGTATGCTTTGTACAAACTTCCACGGCATGGGTCGTGTGCACTGGACTCCACTTGTATCTTCAGACAACTGCTCATTGTTAGAAGAAAAACCACCAACTCCTCAACCAGTCTAACAAAAGAAGTTGCTTCTCTCCTAAGTTACCCCCAAGTCCTTCTCCTCAGGGCTGCTCTTGATCCGTTGTCTGCCCAGACTGTATTTGTGCTTGGGATTGCCCTGACCCATGTGCAGGACCTTGCAGTTGGCCTTGTTGAACTTCATGAGGCTGGCAGAGGCCCATCTCTCCAGCCTGTCAAGGTCCCTCTGTATGGCCATGCAATGGGAATCTCTAAATCATCTGTGACAATAAGACGATCTGTCTTCAAAGAAGATCAAGCCAATTGCCCTTCCTGTCAGAGTGAGGAACTTAAAAGGAAAAATGGGCAAGTTCAGAAGCAGCACTGCAGGATAAGACTTTAATATTAACATGTCAAAGGAAACAAGCTGGTAGGAAACAGATGACCTAGAAAAACTAGGAGAACAACCTACCTTATAAACTTAAGCTGAACCACAGGTTGCATTACTAAGCTTACTTTGTCTGCCCTTTCACTGGCCACTCTCCCAAACATCCTTCAAGGGTCCACTGCCCTCGTCTTCCCTACACTGTTGTGGAGTGGCCCATGCAGTACAGTGGCTCTACGTAATGTTTGGTACCATCTGGAGGCAGAGACAGGAGGCACTAGGAAAATCCTAAGGTCTTCTCTCATTTTGGCAACCTAAAAAATTCTAACAAAACATATCTGCATGGGATAGGAAATGTCAGGGTTTTGTCTTCTGCAGTTTTGGATAAAGAAACTAGACTAACCGATATAATTGTAGGTATCTATTTCTGTTTGTGAAGAATTTCCTGAGGCTCCACTGATCCTATAGGCTAAATCTGTCAGCCACAATGAAACCTTAGACACTGAGCTCACATGCACAGACTTACATGTAGCCACCTAAATTTAACTTGATAGCATCCTCATTCTGAAAAGTTCTTGTAAACCTTTCTTACACCAGCAATGGCCAAACTGAGTAACATAGGAAGAATGCTTTTCTTGTTTTGTTACTTTCTGGTGATTTTCTCTACTCTTAAAGGCAAGGTGAACAACTGGGCAGCTTTGTCTTGGGTGTGACCTCACACCAGAAGAGCAAGTGATGCAATCTTTCATGTCCACCTTGCTACTGCAACAGGCAAAATCAGACCAGGTCAGTTTTCCAGCTGAAGTATACTGACTTAATTAGGTTGACTGAGCAATACCACTTCACACTTGCTGAGGAACTGACATAGCAGAATAGCAAGATTTTCAGGAAATCTCATCATTATTGTGGTTCCAAAATTTTTAAGAATTGGGACCTGGAGGATGTTCAGCCCTTAGCCTGGAATAAATTTGGTCTTGAGAACCCTGAACTTCCATGCTGGAATGGTGCTGGAGTAATAAAAGTTAATTTATTTATTTCCCCATTGAAACAAAGGCACTTTTTAGTGACTGTATCTAAGGAGATGCTGTTACTTTGAAAATCTTCTTGTAATAGTCAAGTATTCAGCAAATATTAATGTTCCATACTTGGAAATTATGCAGAGGAGTGTAATGAGTTTCTTATATGAATGAAAACAGGATGTGTCTTTTGTAAGGCTGTGGAGAACATCATGGATGAGTTCAGAAAAGAAAAAATTTCTGCTATTTAACACAATATGGTATGCTAGAAGAACAACAGATTTTCACTCCCCCTAAATATCAGAATGTTTTATTATATAAACTGGTATAAACCAGGATCTGGTTGGGATGGAGTTAATTTTCTTCATATGGTGCTGTGATTTAGGTTTGTGATGAGAACAACGTTAATAACACACCAGTGTTTTAGCTATTGCTGGACAGTGTTGGACAGTGTTTCTCGCTCTGCACCTCAGCAAGTAGGCTGAAGGTGGGGGAAAAAGTTTGGGAGGAGACACAGCTGGGACAGCAGACCCTAACTGACCAAAGAGATATGCCATACCCTGTAAGAGGTACTCCATGCCATATAAAGTCATGCTCTGCAGTAATACTGAAAGGTAGTTTTTCAAAGTAGTCATTGCACAGAGACTAGCTCGACATTGGTCTGCTGGTGGGAAGTGGTGATTGATTGCCTTTGCATCACTTGATTTATTTATTTTTTCTTCTTTTTTTCTTCAATTAACAAACTGTCTGTATTGTGACTCATGAGGCTTTTTTTGCTTTTGCCTTTCTAATTCTGTCCTCAATCCTTCTGGAGGGAGATGATGACTGATTGGGGGGGACTTAGTTACTGGATGGGGTCAATCCAACACGACTTCCCATCAGGTCATGACTGCTGAACAACATTGGATGGGGTGTGAGCTTTTTTCCCCCTAAGTGCTGGTTTTTAAATTGGGTATGCTGCAGCAGATCACTTCCTCAAACATAGGTAATGTTAAAGAGAGGGACTGAGCCTTAAATGCTGGAAAAGCAAGATCCTTCAGCTGTAATATTTTCATTTGTCTAAGAGAGGTGTCCAGCAGAGCCTCATTGCAGAATGTTTCAGGAAATGATCCACAGCATAAGCCTAGCTGCACGCTGGAGAAACACTGCGGTTGTATGCAGCTAACTGCAGGTGAATATAGAGTGTAGCTAATGGTATCTCTTATGGAAAAAAAATTCTGCCTTTTCCTTTACTATTTTGATCACTAGAATTTACAGAGATCACTATTATTATGGTAATGATAGTAGCCAATCTACTGTTTTGGCACTTGAATAGGATTGAAAAGAGAAGGTGTGTGAAATGATGCACTCTTTTTGCTGACAGTTTAGAGAGGAAGGCTAGGCTTGGTTTCAATAGGCAAACGTAAGTATCTGAAAACACAAGATGAAGTTAATATACTCAATAATAGTATTTTCCTTAGGACAGAGAAGCTAGAAAGTTCCCTGAACAATTTCTACATATGTGAAGGAATGTTTTTATGTAGGAGTGGTGGGAAGTTGCTTCTTTATAGTAACTTGTCATATATGCATTTCTGAAGTGGTGTCTGGGTGTCTTTTAGCTCATCATTTTATAGCACATGGCTTACATAGATACCATGGCTGCTAACTTGCTGTAGGAGTGGAAGGGCTAGACACTATTTTATGACAGGAAACTTAAATTTCCTAAAAGGGAAAATTGTACCACTTCTTTCTTTTTTTTTTTTTTTTTCTTCCTGTGACACCAATGATTTCTATTGAACAGATACAGAAAATGAAGCTAGGAAGCTAAGTGTCATGAACAAGGTCAAACAGAAAAGAATGGTAGAGCTGGGATTTAAACCCACTTCTCTCCCAGGTGTCTTAACCACAGATCTAATCTGCCATTCTTTGTCTTAAAGATAATTTATTTGGTATGTCAAATTCTTGGTATATTACTCCTAAGATATAGCAGGGTAATAAAAATAATTAAGCAGATGTTCAAATCACTAAATGAGTGTCATTTTTTGTTTGAAGACTATCCCAACATGAATTCAGGTTTCAGTATCCAGTGAAAATGTCTGATATAATGTTGGGCTTTAACGTATTACCAGAGATGGAGATTTAACTACCTTCAAAGTATTCAGCTATTTGATTAATTGAAAAGCTCAGCAGTCAGCGGACATCTCATTAGCCAATTCACGTAGGCATGCTGTGACTATTTTGGATCACATATCCAGAATTCAAATTGACGGTAAAAGTCCAATTAAAAAGTAAATGTATTTTCATACACTGTAGCAGTGGTGTTGTCATGTGGCTTGGGTTTTTCCTTTTATATATTTCCAATTACTCATTTTAATGATGTGCTCCTGAATGTGAGAAACTAATGTTCTTATTTTGAGCTCTGCTTAGAGAAATTGTCAGGCAACCTTTCCCATAGTGTTCTGCTCAGCTGCTGCAAAGTTGTGTACTTTGACTACATGTGCAGAGGTTATTGTGCCAGATGGTGTGGTTGTTTCTGGGAAGTGAAGAACCACAGAGAGACCCCTGAAATATATCCCTTATGTCATAAAACATCACTTTAACTGGCTTTTCAGAGATGAGACTTATAGGTACATTAAGGTGCAGAGAGCCAAATTACATCTAACACTGAATATCAAAAAGGTCAGCTGATACATTTCCAAAGGCATTCAATTAATCTCCAGTATTAGACTACTTTTTAGCAAAATGTTCTTTACTGACATCAGTTTCTTGCTGTAGTCTATTGTTTAAAAGATGGAATGATAATTTGTCCATCAAAATAATAGGGTAAGTCTCTAAATGCTGTATTTTATTATTAATTATTCATAGAGATAGATATTTGCTAGTATTTCAGACTGTGTAGAATGATACAATTCTACTAAAGTAGTGCAAAATTGCTGCAGAAGATAGCTTTAGTCTGACTTATTTCAGGGTGAAACCAAAGAATTAGGGAGCTCTGACAGATTTCCTATATACCCCTTCCTCCTCCCCTGCAAGAAAACAAACAAATTTTTTTTCTAATGGTTTAGCTCCTTAAACAACCCTTGTGTTATATGGAACAGATGTCCATGCTGGAACAAAGGAGTGAGGAGAAGATTCTGTTGACTGAACTCTCTTGTGAATCTGACACCAATCTCCCCCGTTCCATGCCCCCAACATACTCTCATGGCCAGTCAACTATGGCTAGCTGGTGTAGGTTGGGGAAATTTAGCATTCTGCAAGTCCCTTTCTGTTTACTCCAAGGGTAGGATCTGAATGTGCTCAAGCACCTGCAAATGAGTTTTTGGTCATCCTGAAAGGTCTTTATGGGCTACACATGAGATCACTTTTCTGCATGCATCCTGTGTTCTACCATGTAGCCACTGAGCTTCAGGATACCAGTGAATGCAGTTTTGAGGAGGAAGCCTTCTTGCTTCAATTGGCCAAGAGCAATGCCTGTGAATATACCTATTCCACATAATTTTTTCCATATATATAATTCCCTTTTCACAAAGTCTCTTGGAACAGTACTTAGCCATGCCTGCTTATTGGTCTCTGAGAATATCCACAACGCTGGAGTGTCAAGGAGGTGAGCAATGAATCTGGGTGGGCTAAATCACAGCCCTCTGACATATACACTCCTTAGATTTCAGTGAATAGTAGCTAACATCTGATGTATCCTGCAGTTCCCAGAAACTATTGTATATCTTTATTTAATCTACCTGTTCATTGTGTGAACTTGCAGCCTGTGTATTATGAGGGGGAAAAAAAAAAAAGGAACAGAAAAGATTTGCCAGTGACTGTAGACTTACAAGTGCAAGCTTTTTTCCAATCTGTTCTGGAAATTAAAGCTTTTTTCCCTGTGGCAGTTTGTAAGTGTGTGTAATTCAAGATCCTCACATTTAGATGTTGGCAGCATAGTTGCTACTTCAATATTTTTGATGTTTCATGGTCAGCTTCTTTCATCTTCAGCATACTTCAATTACTGACAAAAATGGCACATAAGTGCTTTGAGTAGTAAAGTTCCATTTGTAAATCCCCACACAATGAGGAGATGAACATGGGTGTTGTGACCGGAGTTTAATGAGAAGCAGTAGACTGATCCATTCACATTGATGCAGACTTTTGAAGTTCATCATTCAGTGTCTAAAACAAGCATTTTATTAACTAACATGCTGTATAGATTAAACTAAAAGGTTATTTTGATTAACTTTTTTGTCACTTGTCATTTTGTCAGGTGAACTAAAAAACATAATTTAAATTCTACAGATGTTTATCTTTAACATCTCAAAACTTACCAGAGGGTTATTTCTATATAGCCACATAATAATCCCTTGATGCTTTGAGGTGCACTGACTAGGCAGTCTTTTGTGCCTACCCAGAATTCATTTAAGTATCATTTATTCATTGTGATTAGTAATCAGATCTGGGTAAGAGAGATAAAACAAATGTAAAAATATTCCTCTGTCTCTGAATTATTTCTTGCTTTCAAGGCAGAGAAAAAGTAAAACAGGTCATCAAGAAATTAAATACATAAAGATCAGAGGTGAGATAATGAGCTCATTTGCATTGCATTCAGGATTTGTTTTGAACTTCAAAACATGAGATCATAAACCAGTCAACATTTAAATACTGCCAGCTATATGGAAGACCTAAATCAAAAAGGTTTGGGTTTTTTTTTATTCCTCTAACAATTATTAGCTCACTGAGTGTTTCAGTCTTTCATTTGGTGGACTCTGAACGTGAAGTTCCATCATCTTTTCTTTCTTAAAAAAAACCCAAACAAACCCACATAACAAAACAACCAGAAATAACCCCAACATTCTACTGTAAACAGCAGCTGGTGAAGATTAGAAGAATAGAAGAGATATTGGGAAGAAAACAGAATTGCAGGTGTTTTTCAAGAAGCTGCTTTAAAAATGTTTTTCCACTGGTTCAATTCAGTGCTTGACTTTTGGCAAATGAGATTTGTGCTACGTTGCAGAAAAACAAAGGTGAGGTAACTGACCCAAAATACAGTTTTTCATGTCCATTTTATAGGTCTTTCAAACTACGGTTGATACCTAGTAATTTTACAGACATAATATGCTACTCAGATTTTATGAGGGTGGAAGAAAAACTTATTTTTTCTAGATTATGGCTTTACAGTCTGCCACAGAATGGTTGAAAATACACAGGATGGCTGTACTTGCCCTCCTCCAGGAACAGACATAATGACAATCTGAGCCTGTGGTTAAGATGGTGGAGCATATGTTGGCATGTATGTTAGAATGTTGCCAGCAAAATTTCCATCTTTGTCCTTCTGTTCCTTCCCCATTTAATGTCTTTGTAGAAGATAAGATGCTTCACAATATTTTATTGACCAGATTCTTCCTCACATCTTTCTGGTAAAAGTGGAGATGGGTTGAATCTCATAATTCCTCATTCTCAATTACTTGAATGAAGCCTTCTGTCTCTTCTTATGACAGAGGAATTCATATTCTGAGCAGGGCCAGGCAAGGACCTATGGCTGTGTCAGGGCATTCCTTTCCTCTGTTTCCCTGAACAGTTGACCAAGGCTGAGAGAATGTACCCTACTGTGATAAATGATAGCTCAGTCAGCTCATGACTATAGTGGCAGAGGGAGCTTAAAGATGTAACAGGATAACCTTTTAGAGATGCACAAATTTGCTCAAATAAATAAAATCAGCAAAGGGCACGATATTTTTCCTTGTTTTTTTAACAATATCTGAAACTAACCTGTGCCCCAGCCACCACATTACTGTAAAGTCATTTGATTTTCCATTATCTAGGTCATCAGTTCAAATTCAGTCAAGATGTCACTTGGCCCAATCTTCTGTAAATTAGACATGCTTGACTATGGGTACTGTCAGATACTCAGTGATCATAAGTGGGCACACAAAATTACATCTTTGCTTTGCCAGTATAAGAATGGAGACAGAGACAACTAAAAAAAAAAAAAGTGATATGAGTAAAAAGCAGCTCAGGTGATTTTTTTTTTTTTTTTTGCAGAAAGCCTAATGGAGTCTCCAGTCAGCCCCACTGATAAAGCTGCTATTCCTGCTTGCAATCTATTTTCCACTGAATATAATCAGCCAAACAAACACAAAATAATCTTGTTTGGTGCAGACTGCTGTGTTGGCACCTGAACAGCACCTAATGTGCCAGCTGCTGCTTTGTTTTGTTTTGTCTGTTTGTTTGTTTCTTGCTCTATTAATGGATTTTACATCACTTTTATTATCCATCCATTGAAAATATAATAAAGACCATTCAGGATATGTGGATGCCAAGGTGGTTTTGTGAAGAAATTTGGATGCATAGCATCTATTTCTTGGAGTAGGCGATATTTGTATGTTTTCACTTGATTACACCTGTATAAAATATGATGTGGCCTGTTTACTGCTTTGAGTGGGCACTAAGGATCCACTGTGGATTTTGTAAGGATGCCTGTACACCACACACCACATCATTTTACAGCAGGCACTTTTCTGAACAGTGCCATCACCCAAAAGAGTCATTCTATGCCTCTTCTTATCCTGTGCTCCTTTTCCCAAGAAAGCCTGATTTCAAGCCTGTTAAACATTTTAGGGAGAAGGTGAAAGAAGGAGGGAGGTTTGAGTGTTTAGTTGCACCATCATTTCATATAATTTCTTTTTTTGTTTGTTTGGTTTCACCATCTCAATGGGCTATCTCAGGTGTATCAGTACCTTCTATTCCTTGATAGTGAAAATAGTGTGAGAAAATGAAATATATTATTTTGACCCATAAGAGACTAATCAGAAAAAAAACTTATAAACATGAAAGCACAGGTATTTAGTGTTCTGTTAAATTTAGTTGGACAGGCTTGGTTAACAGATCGTTTACTTTCCCAGGTGAAATTAGTGCTAATTTCTGAAGCAAGTGAAGAATGAATTTTAGGACTTGTAAGAATTTTTGAATAGTTGTGGTAGGAAATATCAGAGAAAATCTCAGCTAGCTAGGCACTAGTTATGACCTTTTGTGCACAAAATGACTATTACTTATGAAATAATTCTCATAACTTTCACATATATAATAAGAATAGATCTTCACATACCCTGTAGCATTTACAATGTCCATGAGGGTTTTAAAAACCATACCATAGTATTTTAGATGGGAAAATTTGATTTATCTTGATTTTGTGTATTACCCAGAGACCTTTGCTCAACTAATAATTGATTTCATATTTCTGATAAAAGCTTCATGCATTATTTATAGAATTTAAAGAGTTTTAGACTGGAAGTGTTTATAAAATACTTTACTTTGGAAAAATCCTTGTTTAAAAATGTTGGGAAAACAGCTGTCTATAAAAACACTGATGGTATTAAAACAGCAACATAACATTCAGACTATTTTTATGTCTAGTAGTGTAAGCCATGTAACATAATTACAGCTCCCCCAGCTTCTCTATTCTTTAGACTTTTGAAGTAAAATACATTTCAGAAATAAAATAGATAAATGGTTTATGGTATGTGATTAAACATGAACAGTAATACAAAGTACATAAAATTATACATACTACATAAATATATACAACGGTGTGTTGATGTAGGTAAACAAATAGGCATTAGAATGTACATGCGTACATGGCTTTTTGATGTATAGGGATATGGAGTTTTAAAAATCATTATTACCAGTGTTTACCTCTTGCTTGCTTTCCAGTCTGTGTGGCTTATTGCATATTATAATTTGAAAAGATTATCTTACTAGGGTAATGAACAATAAAAAAATTTGTAATTCATCCTAATAAGCTTGAATGGTAACCCACATGCCTTGAACATTTCTAGCCAGGCATAATTTATCCACATCTTTGGCTGCGAAACAGTGTGGATCTTCTTAACCGAGTCCCTGACAGATGGTTTAAGCTTTTTCAGGAGTACATTTCCAATCATTTTGCCCATATTGCAAAATTGGCCTTGAAAAAGGGTAAAGAGTTGTTATGCAGCATTAACATCTCTTCTGAATTGCTTACTGTGAAGGACAGGAAAAAAGAAGGAAATCAGAAGACGAATGTTTTAAAAATACACTTTTGAAAGTTATGAATGTCAGACATAATGATGATGATCTTAAATTATATCCCTCACCTCAGTTTGAATATGAATGTAGACACATTTTGTGTGATAATGAAATGACAACTTCCGGTTACCATGTTTCATAAATGATTCATATGCCATTCATGGTATAAGAAGTGTTAAAAGTGCTGTAATTAGAAAGACCTCCTATAGTGTGAAACCCTGCTGGTGGTCAGCACAATTTACTGCTATTTGATGAACAGGGATTTCTGTAGCATATTTCAAAAGTTTTGCTACTCTGAATGGGAAGGTTCAAATATCTGCATTCATTTCTGCATGAAACATGGATTGATCACACATACTATGGAAAATTTCATTTTCTTTTGCAGCTTCAGCTGACTGGCTTCTTCATATAAAGTGCTGTTCTTTTCTTCTTGCTACCTTTCAGTTTATGATAGAAATCAATGAAAGCTGAAGTCTTCCACAGTCATCTATAAAATGCAATTACTGTATACAACACGCAGTAAAACTCCCGTGGTGTATATGTTGAGACATAATTTATGCCACTTACCTCCAGAGAGGTATTGATCCTACTCTGTGAATATCTTACAAAAGGGCTGTTGAATGCAAGCTCAAGGAAATATGTGGTTATTGGGTCTGATCTATAATTTGATTAATAATGACCTATTTCTTGAACTCTGTTTCTTACTGCACTATTTTCTGTGACTGAACCTTTTCTTTTTGGATATTTCCCCTGCTGATCTCCTTCAGAGGCCCACTCTGCCTTGCTGTCACTTGGGCTCACTATGGTCTCTGTGATCCCCACCAAAGGAGCCCTAGGAGAAGGCTGAAATGACCTGGCAGATTTGGTCATTATTTTTAAAATGTCTGGCAATCTTTGCTAATCATGAAAGTAGTGGCTGCCTACCACAGCCTGCACCCATTCGGTGATGGGATCCAGTTCTTATTTTCCTATTGTTATAGGAAGGAAAAGCAATACTGCTTAAATAGTCCAGCAAGGGTTCTCCAAGATACAGGATAAAATCTCCATCACTCAGTTTAGCTGATGGTTTTGAGAGCTGCAATCTAGCATATATAACACCAGGGAAACCCCTCAAGAATGAAATAAAACAGAAAGTGGGTGGATTTTATGCAAAACCTTGCAGCGTTCTGGTGGTTGGGTAACACCTGCACAACAAAATCACAGGAATAAACCCCTGTTATGCAGCATCTTAGCACCTTGCCTCAGGTAAATTCCACAAATAAAGAATTCTTGAGTGGTGTCTCCGAACTGACAGTTTCAATTTCAACATTGACATACCTTGAGACACTGCAAGAATGTTAGCAATTTGCTGTACTATGGGAAAAAACCATTGTGTATTCATAGAATGAGAGTACAGGAGAATTTAATTCGCTTTGGGCAGAGACCTGGGTAGCAGGCTAAGTTTCTCTATTATATGATTACAGTAAATAGTTCAACCTTGTTCTGACATAAATGCTCTGTTTTGGGATTTGACACAAGTTAATTGCCTATTGTGATTGCACTGTAGTTGATGAATGCCATAGTGGGGCATGACAAAATAATATTTATTGAAAATGAGAAAAATAGCCTGTTAAAGGAATAGTAGCGATATAATTTAGGCCAAAATTGGCCTAAACTAATTCAAAGTAGAAATATGCACAAGAAGGGACACTTTACTCTCCATTTATTTATTGGTGGGTTTTTCAACCAAGCATAAGCTTATTTCATCTGTTCTAGAAATCTAAAAGTGATGCTTGAGTAGGAACTGAATAAAAACCAAACTAAACCACAATAGCCTCATTACACGGCAGGGGGACGAGGGCAAAAAAACCCCAAACCCAGGCCAAGAAAATAAAACCAGAACCTGAATTTTATTTTAAAATACCTTTTGTTTTACTGATCATATTATTATGAAAACATAGCCTCAATGAAGTCAGTGCTGGTCTATTATTGCATTCCTCAGAGCAAGGATTGCAGCTGTAATTTCTGCAGCCACCACTGTTACCTATTTGGGCGAAGTGTCATCATGGCTTCCAGTCTCAGTTTACCCATCTAAGAGATGCTTTATATCTTTGCTTAAAGATGAAAGACAAAATTGCTTTAAAAAGTAGCTGTTGAGACTATGAAGCTTGACTGTGCATTTAATAAGAGATGAGAGTCACTTTATTTGGAAGCAGTCTGATTTCTTTACTGATGTAATATTTTTTCTTGCAGTGTATTTTATAAAGTTTGTCCACTGAATTAAGATAAATGGCTTTTTAATATTGAGATTATGTGAATAAAAGAACTGAGTAAACTTCCTGATACAGAGCAGTAGTCCACTCTGACTATGGAGTGGAAGTCCAGTCTATGCGTGGCTTTCTGGAAAGCTCTTACACCATGAGTAATCTTGATCTTTTTCATTTGAAAAACAGAGAGGAAGTGTAATAGAATGACCATTTTTAGAACCCAGAAACTGTATTTGGTAACTAATAACAAGAATTTATTTTATAAGTTGGAAAAACAATATTTTGGAAATTGCTGAGGGAAAGGAAACTTGTTCATCAATCTGTGATCATTTGATTCAAACCTCTGCCAAGGCAGTTTAACCATGAAAAAGGTCAAATGTTCCTGAGGCAAGTCAGGTGAGGTGCTTCGACTTAAGTGTGAAATGTTATTACTAGTACTTTATCTGGAAAGTTATGTGCAAATCTAGTCATTCATATTCAAAGAAGAAAAAAAATTCAGGTACATAATAAAGGCTACTAAAATGACTTTGGTAAAGGCCAGGCTCTTTTAGGAGAGGAGACTAAATGGTGACTTGTTAAGTCTACTGGAAGGCAGTTATGTCTGCTCTGTATAAATATACCAGGGATAAACACAAAGGAAGAAGACAATGACAGTTTCTTCAGCTAGACAACCACCTTGCCGTAAGAATTCATGTGTAGTGATCGCCCACGAGTAAATTCAGACTAGAAGTCTTCTAGCCATCAGAGAGTTGGAGTTAGTTGAAAGAGCTGAATGAAGACCTTAATTAGTATTAAGGTGGATTTTGATCAGTTTCTGAAAGACACCATGGGATGTGGTGCCTGTAATAGCTCATAGGGGTCCTTCTTTAACTATGTAATTTAACTCGTGTGAGCTAAATCCACCCATTTAAATTTATGTAATGCTGCCAACCTCAGTTTGACTTGCATAGCCGTATAAACATAGCAGCACTTTATCTAAAATGTAAAAGATGCTTTTCAGAGACAGCAAGACACTTCAAAAAATCTTAATTACAACCAGGGCTAGTGGATTCATCTGAACTTACTTTGCTTGTTGAAGGCCTAAGAGAGGGTTAGGGAGCTATCTGTAATCTTTCTGATGCCAGATATTCAACTAGAGTAACCTGAAGCTAAAATCCCTCAAGAGGACGTTAGATGAACCAGAGCTTGACAAAATGCAGCCATGTTCCTTCAACGATCTTTTTACTTGCTGTGCACACTGCCCAGGATGGCAGGAAAGGACATTGTGCAGACTATGCACACTATCCTGTTTGGATATTGCCTATTAATGGAAGAATTGTTGGGGAGCTGGTTAGCTGTGCCATCTTTGCAGTTTCTGGAATGAGTCCAAACTGACTGTATTTGTCCAAGTATATTCTAGCTTGGTAAGTGAAAAAACCCAAGAGTATTATTACACAGTAAATGCTGAACACCCTTAATTTATCTGGCAAGTTGGCTCTGTAAGTTTTCATCCATTTATATCTGAGTTCTGTGGTTATTAGTTGAGGCCGAGGTTATCATGATACCAAAGCATATTTTGGTCTGGATTGAGTGTCCCAGAACAGATTAAACAACCCAAATGGTGTTTATCCTTAATTGGATGAACAGCTTATGAGACTTTGCCTGGTCACTCGCACGCTGTCATGTCTGCCACTGAATTTGATGCATTTCATCTAGAGAATCATGACAGTGGGAGAATGAACCTTCACATTATCTGACCAGTGTGTGGCCAGGAAGGGGTCTTGGGCAGAAAATTACAGTTCTTGACTGGGAAATTAAATCTATCAGGAAGTAGGGCTTTATCTACAGCATATCAAAACTTCACAGAGGCAGGGTTAGACAAATGGCTGTTTTGGTCTGTCATTGTCTCTCTACATTCCCACTCCCAGTTTTTTGACTATTATGTTGCATTCTGTCAAAGAATGGCAAAGAATGGTGGAGCTGGGAACTGGCACAGGAGACAGGGGAGCAGCCTCTGCCAGTCTGGAATCTGTCATGATTACCCCCTGTTCAGAGGAAGTCTGTAGGCAAAGCAGAATTCTTGGGGGCCTTTGCATGTATTTTTCAGCCTTAATATAATTCAAAGTACAGAAACCCTATATTTACATGCTAAATGTTACATACAGATGAAATACTGTTGGTACTGCCTCTTTCACAGGTTGAAAGTTCTATCATGTTTCCTTGTGCATGTTTTGGGAGTTAGACTTTGGCTATAATAGAATACTAAGGGCAATTCATTTGAGAACTTGGTCTCAGACAAGACTTCACTTTGTGACCTAGGAAACACCTGGCACCAGCTTTGCGTAATTATTTTTGAAATTCCACATGCTGCATATATGATGTGGAATTTAGTCCTTTACAAGATTTCTTGGTCTTCCATGATCTTTGTCTACAAAGTTCTTATATTAATTTATGTCCTGTCAGTTTTCATTTCCCATTTCAAGCACAGCATCTGGACTTAGAGTTTACTAGTGGTTTATAACAATGGGAGGTTTTGATTTTGATCTTCATTCATGTAATGGCAGTTTAGACTAGTAGGTTACTTTGATCCAGGCTTAGGGTACTGACATAGCCTGCTAGTTGCTGTGCATCTGCTGATGCGTGATAACTTGACAGAATCTCAATTTTACTGCTTTCAGTTGTATGACTATACCAGAAATCTGTGGAAACTGGATCAAAAAACAAGGCAGGTATAAAAGCTCTGCCTTGATTCTGAAGAAAAGGCTCAGCAGCACAAATACAAATGATTTGTACATCTTCCAGCCACACTGCGGTAGACAAATTTCCAGATGTGTTTAGAAGAGCCTGTGCTTGCCTTGAGTACAAGATGCAGCCCATTGGGTTTGTTTGGAAGTGTAGCAGCTACTAAGAAGTGTATTTTCTCTTATCAAGGTTGACTCAAAGGAAAGCAGCCACCAGGATGTGAAGGGAGTCCAGCAGCAGACTGGCCCTGCAACAGCCTGAGGGTTGTTGCGTGGCTGGGAACAAAGCCAGGGCAGAGGCTAGAGAGAGGGCTGTTCACAGATGCAGATGCCAGTGCTCAAGAAGTATAATCTGGAACTTGACAGCTGCCAAACTAGCCCTCAGAGTGGCCAAGCTAGTTGGCTTTTTTCAGAGGAGATGACAGAAAATGGCCAAAGGGACCAGTAATGGCAATTCTCCAACTGCAGGACTATAACAAAGCCAAGTGAGTATTGCGATTGTAATGGTGTTTTCAGAAGAGTCACTGTCAGCAGAATCCTAATTTTGACATTCCCTGTTTGTGCATCTGCACATCCTGAAGGGCCTGAGATGAAATGTAAGAACAAAATGGAAGCTTCCTGCTGCTTTTCCTAACTCCATTCCAGTCTGTGGATATGGCATAATAAAAAATAAACACCTCCTTAGTTCCCCAGATCTCACAACCTATGAAGCAAGATGGTCTTCAAATTTGCAACCCAGCCTTGACTGTTAGGCATCTGGGCACTGGCCAGATGGATCACCCCCTTTAACAGAGTCCACACAGCATAAGGTAGGGGAGGTATTTAGAAGTAAACTGTGGCAGCTCAACACCTTCCTGGAGTTTGTACTAAACACTGCTAATTCTCACTAACCTCCCTTTGGTCTGCTGCTGTGTCTGGTTCCTGCAGCTGACCTGGCAGCCTTCCACCCTGCAGCTGCAGACCAACCTCTCTCACCCATGCCACAGGAGGTCAGGGGCAGAGGCCGCTGTCCTCAGCCTGAACACTTCTGGTAGCATGCTCAGCTAATAAAGCTCCTGAATTATTGTGTTGCTGTCCCAAGAGGAAGATTGACTGCCACCAAAACAAGCCAACCTTTCTCAGGATTAGTTGGGTTTCTCTAAACTTTGACAAAGTTAAGGGTGAGACTTCAAGCTAGGAAGCAGGGCGAGAAGAGAGACAGTTTGAAGTTAAAGAAGATGTTTTAGAAGTAAGGAAAAAATCTGGGGAGCAGACCAGGAGAAAAATTTCATATTTGAGAAACAAATCTAATGTGAAAGGAGATTGATTTCTGGGGGGAAGACAATATGAAAGCTGTTACTAGAATTGACTTTTATACAATAGTCATCTAATACATCTGAAAAGATTCCCTCCACTTTATACACACAGACAGAACTGTGTGGTAGATTACAGAATCACATGAGAGCTGAACAGATCATATTCCTATGACTATCTTCATCTATCATACAGCCTTTGTCAGGCAGTTCATCTTCTTACAACTGAGCCACCATCTTAACTTGTTAAAATGAGTGTAAAAGAGAAATATTTCCTGATTCTTCTCCTAAATATGGAATTTACTCCATAATAACCTCAATCAAGTACCCTGGATGGACAAGATACAACCATACTTTTCTATATGCACAAATGTCACTCCAGAGTACCATGTTTCATATCTTGGGTTAGAAGTGAACATCTAGAAAGCTGAGATTGCTAATTGATGGATCATCCATTCCCAGCCCAGGAAAAAATGACATATAACTTATGTTGTTATACCTTAGCAAGCCAGGTGATTTACTGCCTAAATATTTGTGCTTCTTTCTGTTGACTACACTGAGACCATGCGATGACAAGTTCATCTGTAGATGTTTAATTTGTAGACGTCTGTAGGCAGATCAGGTGAGTTACACTCAATGGAGTCTTTATGCCTGGATGGGAGCGTGGAGTTGAGACGCCAGATTACTCGCACAAACCTTTTCTTAGGGCTTGCCTACAGCTCCCTAAGTGGGAGACTCAACTACTTAGAGATATTGTCCTCATTGCTTGAAAAAGTGGAGTGTAAATTTTCCTTGTCTGCATGTTTTACTTAGAGGCGAGCTGTACCCCGGGGGTTCTTTGTTATGAAATAGTTGAGAGAAGCATAAGCTGTTATTATTACAGCTGTTATCACAGAATCTGATAAAACATCTGGAACCTATTCTTAAAAAATCTATTGATATGGATTTTACAGTCTTTCTTGGCAATCTGTTCCGATGCTTTGCTGTCCTCATGTTAGAAAGTTTTTCTAATGCATAATCTAAAGTTTCCACATTCCATTATTTCTTGTTCTAATCCCCGTGGACATGGAGAGCAATTGATACCAATTCCTCAGCAGGATACTGTTGAAGTCTGTTATGACATTTCCTCTTAAATGTTTCATTCTCCAGACTGAACAACTCTGATTTTGTTCAATCTTTACTTGCAGATAACTTTTTCCAGCCCCCTAATCCACCTTGTTGCTCTCCCTGGACTGTTGCAAAGAAGTTCATACCTCTCGTAAGAGAAGTAGAGTGCCTAACGGCGCATACAGTACCTTAGCTGCTTGCTAATTTTGGAGTATCTACGACAAATCTTACACATGATGTTGCCTATACAACCTGTGCAACAGTTTTTGCAGGGAGGTGAGATTGTTTATTTCTGTTCAGCTTGTGATCCTCCATAGACCACAAACTGTTTCCTACTGACTCATTTTCCATCTTCTGTTTGTACAGTTGATTACTTCTACATAAATGTAGCACTTTCACTTGTCCTTACTTAATTGCATCCTATTGATTTCAGACTACTTTTTCAAATTGTCAGGTTCATTTTTAATAGTGAAAAATGAGGTCGTCTACCTCAGAACCTGTCTGTGCATAGTTCGGTACAGTAACACAGGAGGCATGAAAGAATCACAGGCTATCCTCCACTCGTATTCCTATGGGGTGGCAAGGCACAAGGACTGCATTTCTACTGGCATGAGTCCATGCTTTGGGATAAGAAGAAGTAATCATCCTTTGTTATAGCAGAGCCTGAAAGCAAGACAAGTTCATCCTACTGTTAGAAAGTGTTTTCTAATGCTTCACATCAAGTTCTTCATTCCATTACTTCTTGTCTTGGAAAAGGAGAGGGAGGAAAATTTACTGCCATTCCTCAGCAGGAGGATCCTTGTTTTAGGTACTGTATTCATAGGAATCAGTAAATAGTTCATGCCCTGCTAAGTTTATAACATAAACAGAAGAAACCAGGAATAGAAACAAGGGCATTGACAGACAATGGGAAGGTGGGAAATAATACGTTCATTTTTTTGCACTTTCTAGGAAAGGACTTAGTCAGAACTTGATGAGACAAATGGAATGCAAAAATGTAGAAGAACAACCGTATTTTTTTCTGGCTCAAAGGACACTGTCTTCAGGAACTCTTGCTATGGTGGTGTTTCCACGCTGCTTTTAAAGCAAGCTCCTTCCATGCACCTTTAAAATTCTCTAGCTCAGTGGCTAGAAAATTGCAGTCTGCTTTCAGTTGCTGACTACTGTGAATTAAAATGGGGTGTTCAGAAGGGTTAAATCAGACCCATTTATAATCCAACTTCTCTCCTATTTTTTTTTTTATTTCTTCTTTCTCCCCCCCTTCTCCTCCCCGACATAATTGGGGCACATTATCTTCACTGTCTCAGTTCATTAGGTCATTTTTGAAAATTGAAAATCACAGTATTGTGTTTATTGGTGCCTTTTCACTTGTAGGAAATCATTTGCAATGAAACTACTTCTAAATTTCCCACTGTGTAGAAGACTCCAGAGCTGCTTGCTTATACTTCATCAGAAGAACTGCTGGAAATAATAGCTCTGAGTTAGGGAATGATGTTGCCCAAGGACTCTAGCTTTGATAATTAAAAATGTCAGTCCCTTATGGTGTTGAAAACACCCAGTTCTCATGGGCTGCAGAGGATACTCAGTTCTTCGCAACATCAGGATCTAGTTGTGAAGTGGAGTAAGCTTTTCAGAACATGCACAAGGGCAAGTTTAATTATGCTGCAATATCAAAAAAAACCCCAAAAAAACCCAGTGTAAGAACAGATGAACGACATTTATGGGATATCCAAGGGTAGGTTCTTTTAACTAGGCTGTACTGATGATGTTCCCTGCAGCCTATGCTATTTATAACAGCTAAGATCTGGTCTGTTTCTATTTACATCTGACAGAAAATAAAAAGGACCGAAAAATGAAAATTTAAAAAGATGACCTGTAAACTAAAGAACTTACAGTTTGCCTGAGAGGTGCTTTCATTGAATTTTTATATGGCCTTTACAGCGGAAGAAAAAATTCAGGATTATCTCTACAAGAGAAACAGTCCAGTGATTTATATGTTGGAAGATTACTGGTAAAGGGGAAATCTGTTCATTTTGCTGTTCACGGCCTTTTTACCCCAGCTTCACTCTTTTCTTTCCTCTTTAGTCCCCTTCATCCCTTTTCCTGTCAATGGTATATCTTCCCTCATTTTCCAACACAAAATTTAAAATATCTGCCTGACCTGTGGGAATAGTAACCCAATTTAGTCTATGTTTAATGGTGTCTTTGAGTCCAGAACAACTTTTCTTGCCCATTTCACTGCTTGTTCAAAGATATTCCCACTCACTGTGAATACGCATGAGAGGTTGTGATTCGATCTTTAGTAAGCGTCTAGTTAGGGCTTGTAACTGGAGAAACTGAGGACTGCTCTGAACTTTCAATGTGCAAAACATTTTTGTGGAATATTTGCTTTATATTCTAAAGTCATTCCTTGACTGACTTCAAAGACTGACAACAGCCTGAGTGGGAACTGTGTTTGATTACTAGATCTGACTTTCAAAGTAAACACTTTCATTAGGACTTCTGTAATGGACTTGGAAATCTTTGAATTAAAAGTTTTGTTACTGGAACGATTAGTTGCCTGTGCTCTAGCCTGAGGGAAAGTACCACAAGGGAAAATTATATGAAAAATGGATGTAAATGGAGAACTGTACCGCTGCCACTTAAAATTCTGTTCCTTGTCTGTGATGTTTTCAAAGAATACAAAATCATTTAAATATGCAAATAAGTTTTAAATGTGCAATCCGTATCAGTTATAATGATTTGGGACTTCCTAAAAGAAAGAACTTTGAAAGACAATGATGTGCACATTTTGTTTGTTTACTGATTGTAATTTTTTTGTTTTGTGGAAGATTTCAGTAGTCTCAGCAGTTCAGGCTGTACCCTCTGCAAGTGATGAAACTGTTACTCCTGTAACACTAGGAGATGGATTTAGCACTGGGAAATTCAGTTATTCATGATTGAGAAGGTGTGTGTGACAGGTATCAAGATAGGTTATTTCCTCAGATGTCAATAAAGTTCTGGAAAAACCTGGGAGACCCTTCTCACCACAGTTTGAACTTGTACCTATGGCTTTGGAAGTGGAAATGAGTGTTTCAGAAATTAAAATTAAATTGCCAGGAAAAAAGTGCCCCTCTAAGAAACAGTTTCATGAAATGTATCCCAATTTACCAACACAGGCAGCAAATGGGAAGTATTCAAAATCTTGGAACTGTGGTGAGAGGACTGATGTAAAAGACAAGCAATTTAAATGTACTCAGAGGTGTAGAAAGTTTTGGGGAAAAAACCAAACAAAAAAACCTCTACAGAAAGTGATGCTGCTTCTTTTCCTAACAGAGCTAAAGTGCTACTGCAGAGAACTGACAATGTTTAGGGAGATTATATAAAGCAGGAAAAGGCTGACAGGTGCTAAAGAGTATTCAGGTCAGACAAAGACATCTGCCAAAGTCATCAGTCATAAGAGATAAGGAAAATTGCAATTGAACTAGAGGAGGAACAGGTGCTGCTCACAAAGGAATTTCCTGGAAAGTTAATGGTATGTCAGAACACAAAGTTAAATAAGAGACAAAAAATTAAATAAAGCCTACATATCTATGTGCACAGCTGAAGAGTCTAAATAGATGAACTTGATTGCTTGACCATGTGGTAAGGAGAATCCTGAAACATGGAGGAATGAAAAGTAAAAATCAAATGTTTAAAAATCTGGCACTGACTATTCATAATGAGTAGATTAAGTCATCAAATGGTTGAGTAGTGTATACTTGAATCATTCCATACTGTCCAGAGAGGTACACTTCCTTAATACATGGAAATGCCTACAGAAATACTGGCTTTATAGCACAGATTATTACATTTATTACATTACTAGCATCATGACCAAGTTATTTTGTATGAAAAAACAAAGGAGATTGATAAGATATCAACCGGTTAAAGACCACAAAAGGGGTGAGTTTGGGGGCCTGGTTCTAAAGTCCAAAGAATAAAACATATTCTTTTTGTAACATAGGAAACTTAGTCCAATTGTAAACAGCTGAGATTCCAGATGTAACATGGATGTAATTAAGTCCAATTTATTAATTGGTGTTGGAAGTTATGTGGAGTTGGAAACACAGTATTGGAGGCTACTTTGGACAGCTCACTATAAAATCCCACCATAATCAGCAAAGAGAAATAATATAACATGGAAGAAATAGATATAATGCCATCACTTTGTTAATCTGTATTCTAGCTGAAGCCATATACATATAAATGAGAAGTGGCCAATAAGTACATTACAAAAATGGATAGAGGCATGAAGCAATTTTAATCTGAGGGAAGAGATGAAGTAATGAATTTTAGGAAAGAAAAAGGCACAATGAAGGTATACAAGATAATGAATATTAATAAGAAGCTAAATCTGAGGCTTCTATTTACTTTCTAAAGATTTCATCAAAAAGGGACTTTGGTTTGAAATTGAAAGGCTCTGCAATTAAAACTGATAAAAGGAAATACATTTAAAGATAAATGCCACAGGTTAATTAAGTATTATATTGTCAGTGCTAACATCTACAGTACATTAAATAGGAAGCAACAAACAAACAAAAAAATAATCAGGGTCTTAAGCCCTCAGATGTCAGCATGTTTGCCAACCTGGGGAAAAAAATCTCCTCTGTGGGCAGGTTATTTTAAAAATTACCACTTATGAATTTTGCTTTTTGCTTTCTCTTTTGCACTGGATGCTGTCTAGGTTATTGGAGTACCTGTGGGTCATTGGTTTTAGAAAAGAGGTGAGAAGTTAGATGCAAAAATACACCCTGCAAAAGTTGTAGTAAATACTTTGGCTTGCTAGATTCTTTCTGAAATCTCAGATTCCAAATATAGAATATTTTTAAAGCCCGTCTAAACTCATATGGGTGAGGTAGCATATACTTTTGTAGCATTTTCTTTACTAAAAAATAGAAAGTAACTAGCTGTCCCAAAGTGATTTCTGTGGAAAATGTGCCAACATGAAAAAAAAGATGGCCCTGAACCTTCTTCCCTGAATCTAAGCGTCGTTTCAGGTTTTGAGGTTGTGGCCTCTGTTAAGGATGGCTTGCTGGGTTGGCGTGGTTGAAGCATACCAACAAGAGACAGGAAGGCAATATGATTAGCACCTTATCTGCTTGTCCTTGAATTGCCCACTGCTGTGATGTTGTCTGCATTCACATAGACTGGCTGGGGAAGTGTGTGCTGGGGGAAAGGCAGATGGAATTACAGCAAAGTCCACAAGGAAGTCAGCTCATTTCAAGCACAACATCAGGATGCTGTAACTACTCTACTTTTGTGCCCCATGATGAATCCCCTGTTAGTGTCTTTTCACATTACCTGTTGGCTGTGACTTTTTTGCATATCTCTTTAAGACATTTATGTTTAAGAATGCATTTTTAATGATTTTTTTTAAATACCATGTTAATTTTCCACATCCAAAACCAGATTGTCCTTTTCATAGATAAAAATATACATTGTTTTAACAACTATTCCTCCAAATTTGTTTCACAGCCTGCAAACTTATTTGAGAGGTCAGATGTAATGTACTTTAAAATTACATCAGTGTAGGTCATCATTTAGCTCTGTGAGAATACTCAGAGGAACGGGGAAGTACAGGAGCCCATGCCCACCTCAGGTGTAGTGGAGTGGCGAGCACTGGGGACTGCTACCTGGGTGTGAAATATCTGGAGGTGGGGAAGCCTTAGCTCTTCCTTGGAGAGAATCTACATTTCTAAGATAGCATAAAGAGGCCTCATATAAATGAATACAACCTACATATGTAAGTGATCAAATGGGTTTTAGCTGACACATTATTGTAGCAATGATGGCATTTTAAAGAGTGACTAAAATCAGGCATGATATTGGCATTGACAGCCTGGTTTGATACTGGCATGAACAGCCTGGCTGTCAAAGGGATTTCCTCTGAACATGTTTGAGACTACCACAGCAACTCACAAGCAACCATCCTCCAAGATGGCTGATGGCTGCTCCAAAACCATTAGCCTCATGAGGCTTCTGTTAGCTTGGATATTTTTTTTTGAGAAAGTAGCAGAAGCCTGCTGAGTGTGGAAATGGGACATATTTCCAAAACATCTGTTGACATTATATATGCCGAGTAATTGCATTTCAAAATTGTCATGTTTTTCAACACAGGACATCTGTTCTGGTAGGCAGTATCTGTGAAGTGCAAACAAAAATGGAATTAGATGTACAATAAATATGTTTAGACAAATAACACTTTTCAGTAGGGAAGCAAACATGCAGAGTAACTCCTTTATCAGCTACTGCCTTTTTTCAAGGAATGCATTTTCTTTGTTCAACAGTCTAGCAACAGACCAATATGTAGGTTACATGCCCCAAGCGATTCTGGGACTATAAAAGCTTTCCAGTCATGTAAAACAAGTTTGTTATCCAAACCTTAGCTTCTACACTCCTTGATAGTTGCTGAGCAAGGTGAATTCATAATGCCAAAGTTCCCCACATACAGAGTGAGACAGGTTTGGTACTTAGTCTGGGAGTCAGAAAAGCTCATATGCTAGTTAAGTTATTCAGTAGGTTATACCAAAAAAGAGGGCTGTCATAGCTACACTCTGTCAAGCCAGGAATAAGAGCCTGAAATTCCTGTGTGTACTAAGGTATCTCTGGGATGCAAGATGTTGACCTCTCATTTGCAGGATGGTACCTAAAAAATAGTATAGTATTTCTATGATGTTATGAAGTCATGACAGTTCTCAC
This sequence comes from Rhynochetos jubatus, assembly GCA_027574665.1. NCBI lineage: Eukaryota > Metazoa > Chordata > Aves > Eurypygiformes > Rhynochetidae > Rhynochetos > Rhynochetos jubatus. Next base: position 27,960,363 of record CM050653.1, read on the forward strand.
TTCCATTATCTCTGTGGATTTTGCAAGCTAGGCAGTGCCTTCAACACCATCTTTTTGGATGAAAGTACTTTGTGCCCTTTCTGTTGAAGTTGGGCTCCTGCTTTTGAGGCAAAAGCTTCAAACATTCAGCCACTATGTAAGAAGACAGTACAATTCACCACTGTGGCTTTTCACACAACTCAAAGCAATCTAAATGAGTTAAGTTTGGTCAGAGTATGGCTAGAAATCTAGGCTCCTCTGAGGTCTCAGACATTAGTGCATCTTTCTGAATTGTTAATGAGAGGTGACTTATCTAGGCAGCCAGCTCAGTAAAGAGAAAGATGCCTCTGAATTTCTTCAGTAATACAGCTATAATTGCCAGAGAGGATTTTCCCTGAAACCTAAGTGGTTATGTAGGATTTTCCTCAATTGCTTTCCTGATTTTAGTAACCTAAAATGTACCTCTGTTGTATTTTGGGTTAGAAGGAAGTCTGCCATATTCCATCAAAAGGCCCAAGTTCCAGCTATCACATAGTCTCTCAGTGAAGAGAAATGATAAGTGAGTGTGAATAGAGAATTCTCAGAAGACTAGGCAAAATAAAGGTTTTTTTGCATCAATACTGGAACTCTGGCTCTGCACTAATGTTCTGCAGGAAGGAGAAGAACAGTGAATGGGCAGAAGGGCCAGGAGAGCAGAAGGGAGTTTGAGCTACAGAGAACTGAGTTTACTGGTCTTGCTGTCACAAGCAATTGCTGAGGTGATGGAGCCTCTTCCACACGCAAAGAGTTCTGCCCAGTGTGTTCCCACTTGTCCTTCTGCAGCAGCATTTAGTTTGAGACATCCATTGACAAATAGATAAAGTAATCACTGGTTCTGTTGTTTTTTGTCAGTCTATTGATCTAAAGAAATGCCTATTTGGCTTTTACCTGAAACAAGCCTCCCTTTGACATTCACTAAGATGAAATAGTTTTCAAAATGTGATTGTTTTGGAGGGTAATACACTCTTCACAAGAATGCCTTGGAATTAGGAAAAATTTGAAAAAAAAAATGTTGAAGCACTTGCTTTATGACAGCAGCATTTGAGCAAAGCCTTTCTTTTACCATGTGTTTGTAATCCTGATAAAAATCTTATGTGAAAAAAAAATGGATAAAAAACTTTATAAGTCCTGTTTTGACGCATCTGAAACACTGGATTTCAACTTTTCACTTTGAAAGAATAATTTTTGCTCAGAAATTTATCTTCACATATCAAATAAATTAATTTATGTCCCATTGATATATAAACATTGATTCATGAAGCCAATTGGAAAAAACAAAATCTACTTGGGAAAAGATTTCAAAATTTTGCTTCCTTCTATCAATTCAGAACAACAGGAAGTCTGAAATCTTTGGTATTTCCCAGTCTGACAAATATAGCTTACTTTTTGCTTGACTTTATAGTGCAAAATTAGGGCAAGAAACATTACGTTTTTGTCTGACAATTTAAGTATTTAATCTATTTGAAGCTAAACCACAATTTAGTAAATTGTGAAGGCTGCTCTTCTGGAGGAAATTGTTTAAAAAATATAAACCAATATTTCTCACTTTCTTTCTTGGTCAACACAGAAGAACTAAACATGATCGAAGGATGAACCAAGCCAAAAGAGCAAGAAATCAGCCTTTAGGCCTGATTTTAACAACTTGATTGAAGTCTCATAGACAATAAATCACATTAAGTACTGAAAGTGGAGTTGATATTTTGGAACAGATTCCATTGTCTAGCAATCAAAGAGCAGGAAACATCTTTTACATTGCTTCTGCTTCAGCAGTAACTTATTTTTTTTTTGTAATTTAGTTCCCATACTTTAGAGGGGCATTTGAGTGGACATGCTTTTAGCTAAGCAGGATAGGTTTTGACTCCTGCTTCTTGTTGGATTTCTGTGCTTTTCACCTGCAGGTGAGTATCAAGTGACTTGGGACTATCCCTTTTCTGTGTTTCTTGTATCTCTTGAGTTTTGGGTGTCATTTGCCCATTAAGTTTCCTTACTTCAGCACATGTGGGTTTTTTTTTCTGTTTTGCCTGCTCTGATTTTATTGTAATAACTAGCAGATACTGTTTATATATATATATATATTTTTTTTTTTTTTCTTTTTTCTCTCTTCAGTGCTCTATACCAGTATAATATTGAGAATAACTGGTGAGAACTTACTACTAGTTCAAGACAGGTACTTGAAGTTTATCATTGTAATCTTGTGTTTTTACAACTTAATTTTAGTGATTCTCAATTTCCAGTGGAAATTTCAGTGAATTTCATCACACTGTTTCGTGTCCTATAGTAATTTTGAGAATTGATACCCCCGCATGTTGAGATAGGGTTCACAGGGTCACTTGGACAGTTTTCTTGTCTAATGCAATTGAAATCCTCTCTTCTCCTTGCCCTTCCCTCAACTTTTCTCTAAATCTGAGAGATGGCACCTCAGTCTCTAAGGCAATTAATGCTGCTTTTGGATCTGCATGTTTGAGCTCTCATCCAAATGAATGCTAAGTACAAAACTCGTACCTACATCTGAGGCCAATGGAAAAGGCATTAATTTGCCTGTCTTACCTGAAAGGTCATCTGTTAGATAAACTGAATATCATAGATATGTCTTCTTTCCTTCAAAGCAAGGCTGCCTTATAGATTCATTTACCATCTACAGAACTTACCCAGACGATGGGAATCTGGGGTTCAGACCATTTCTTACTGCCCTTCCTCAAACATACATCCTTCACTTCTTCAGAAAGGGTCTGTTGCTGAAATTTTGTCTCCTCTTTTGTTGAATGGGTCGCTGGTTTTATACATTGTATTCTGAGGTGCCCAGTTTGCCTTTGCATTGTGCAGGGAGCCTGTGTTCCTTTGGACTGTGGTAGGACAACCAAAATGTAGGCAGATTCATAGACTCATGGTGGCTATTTCCTTTTGTAGGCCAGAAATATAAGCAGAATATTAGCAGAAGTACATGAAACAGAATTCTCAACTTGTGGCTTGGTCTACAGTCACTGGGCATGGAGACTTCCTTCCCTCCATGAATCAGCTTTTTTTTTTTTTTTTAAACTGTTGTCAATAGCTTATTGCTCTGTTGTAAATATAGTTTCCCTCTGAAAACAGTGGGAAAGAGCTGAAAAAAATTTAACAGGAGCTTATAACAGCGAGTGTTTTACTACTGCAGAGAGGCAGGCATGGTGATTTAGATATGGTATGAATAGCTGAGATAAGTGATGTTTCTCATCTGAAGTACCTGCACAGCTACAAGTGTTTCGTTAACTTGTGCTATAAAGAAACCTTGCCACTTGTAGTCAGGGAAAGTTTGACAAAAGTTATATTTACCTTGGATAGAGAGTATAAATGTCATAGACTGTGCTTTAAATTTGCTATTGCCACTGCATAAAAACATTTACATTCAAGATGTGTTCTATTACCTGCAGTTAGGATCATCCTTGAAAATATATTTGTTAGCATAACTTTGTGGTGTGCTGTATGTCAGGTTTATTGATGATGAAGAAAATGCCCTTGATATAGCATTTGTTCCAATTTGTTTAGGTATCAATTCAGTTTGGAACCTTATGTTCCAGATTTGACATAAATATATCTGTGGATATTACAGAAATGATCCTGAACTTATAGTTCCCAGGAGTTGTTTGTGATGCAGCCTATTCTGCAAACAGTATTTGGCTATGAAGCATAATTTATTGCATATAGCAAAGACTTTCCTGCATCTTTCACTGTGTTTTGCTCTTCATTGATAGTGTGAAGTGTATTATTGATTGCTACGAGGTATTCTGGTAGAGTACTATGCAAGGATTGAAGTTTACAGATTTATTATAGCATCATGTAGTACATTTAGTCTTGGCATAATATCTACTAATCGTATATTATTTAGAAGACAAACATTAGTTTATGAATGTGAAACAAGATATTGCTTTAGAAGAGGGCATATAAATCTCTCCATGGAAGATAACTAGCTATTGGTATAAAAGGGATTTCTTTTCATGCATTCTGGAGAAATTATATTTATCAAGGATTATTAAGGTTGAAAAATCAACCCTTCAGTCTAGTAGGAAATACCATATTGTGTATATACTTCTGAAGACCTTCAATCTTTGTAATATGTTTCAGTAAACTGTGGTAGAGTATACAAATATCTGGTAGATGGTCTTCAGTTCGAGATTCCTTTGAATTCTATTTAGAATCTAGAATGGCAAAATCAGTCATGTTCAAAGAAAAATATTAATTCAAATTTTAAAATGGACTCACCACATATTAAAATACTGTTCAGGGAACGTATTCTGGAGTGACCTTCAGAGTCATCTCAGTGGTTACATGAGCTGTCCATGGATCCAAAGACCATGTCAAAATGGATTTTATTCAATTTTAAAACTTTCATTGCTACCCATTTTTTCATACTTTCCCTTTATTCTTCAGTAGAGATAGTGGAAAGGAAACTTGCTTTCTTAAATCTACTGGAAGGTACCAGCTGATTTTGAAGACTGGTGATGAGGAACCAAACCTACCACACTCTAGTCCAAAACTGTATTACACAAGGATTCTTGGAAAATTGAATATCTTTACATGTGTGTTTTTTCTACCTGTAATGTTACACTGATACGTACTATTTTCTTTTCCAGTAGCAAAGGATCAAATTTGATCAAAGAAAAGATTTTTGAAATGTAAAAAATATTAATGGGAAAGAATTTTCAGACATGTAAGTAACTGAAAAAGAGAATGAAGACCACAACATCTTCTGTGCATGAGAATGTATATCTACCTATCTTTAGTGTTCACGTGAATAGTGAAGCAAATTAACTTCAAGTGCTGGAGATCTTACAATATGCTCTCTAGAAATAGTGATTTATGGATAAAGTAGTAAACAAATTTCATATATACAATAATGAGGTGCTTTCCTGTTGTGACATTTCATAAGTTTGAAACTGACTTTTGCAGCGATATGCTTACGAAGACCACAGCACTGTCATTCAAATATATACCCTGTATGTAACTAAAATAATAAAACTTCCCATCTAGTATTTTAAAGTTTTAGCATGAAGTGTTTTGAAGTTTCAGCAAAACTATTTTTGGCTTCACAATTTTTTCTTTAAAGCTTATTAAAATGAAATCCTCTTTTCCTTCATGTCTAAAAATAAGTGTAGGTAAATTCTGATTTTCTGAAGGTCATGATGGATGAATGAAATCCTCATAAATCCAGGGTTAGTTATAAGAAATTTCAGACTTGATACAATTTTTGGGTACAAGGATGGCTATGAATTTTGAATACCAAAGACGTTCAGAGCTTAAGTGCATTTCCTGCCTCTGCATGAATAGTAGTGTTTTTTCTTTATAAGGTGAAATATTATTATGCTTTGTCCAGTAGGTTTTGCTCTGACAATAACTATTAGAAAGAAGACCCAGGCATTTCCATCCACTCAGCAGGCATACAATGCTTGAATAACAGCAAAATGTATGTGGCTTTGCTGCATGTAGTGGTTAGGGAATAGTCAACAGAAAGCTCATGCAGAGATGGAAGTGAGGGTCGTGTGTACTTAGAGTGGTGCTCTTAAGGTCTCCGTTTATCATTGCAGAGAGAATGAGGGCTTTAGGGACTGGGAGAAAATGTGCTGAATGCAGATCTACCAGTTAACCTCCTGACAGTGAGTGAGTATATAGGGCACAGATGCTATACAGGATTTAATCATAAGCCTTCAAAAGAAAGTAGTGGGCATGTTGAAAGCAGGCTGAAAATTTTGGAAGAATTCACAGTCTAACAGGAGTGGTTAGAACTGATTACAAAAAGAACATCTGACATGTTTGCCTGGCTTCTTCAGTGAATTACTGAATCAACAGATAAAGATGTGGCCATACATGCTGTTTAACTGAATTTTTGATAAGCATTTGGGGTTGTATCAGAAACAAGCTGATCTGTAATATCACAACATATAGCTTGCATACCTGAGTTAAAATCAAACATCCTATGTCAGAGAAGTCAGGATGAGAAAGTATAAGAGCCAAGAAATTTTTGGCAAATCTGGTTCAGATTGTTGTAGAGTCTATGTTATTATAAAGGTCACAAAGTGTACATATGTAAACACATTCTGAGAAAAATGTGATTTAAAAATTTTTTAAAATATTTGGATAACCAACTTGATAGAACACATGTACAGGGTGCGTGTTATTAGTGGAGTGTCTGTGTAGTGGTGATCAGGAAAAGTCTGAAGTGAATATATTTTGATACATACATCCATCTTTAATCAATGTCTTTGATTAAGCATCAAATACTGGTTATAGGGAAAAAACTGTGATCTTCATGAAATCAGAGACTCCAAGACTGAGACACAGACACAAAACTACCTGCCTACACTGAAAAATTGTGACTGGAAAAGAAAATTTAAAACTTTTCTAAGTTTTGAAACAACTACTGTATGGGCAAAATCTCTCCCTGATCACTCAGGAGCCAGGCTAACTGGTGCCCAGAGTGCAGATGAGATTTCTAGGAAGGGAAATTTTGGGTTGTAGGTTTCTCACTATTTGAACATAAACGGTAGAAATTAAAGATGACTCTATGATAACAAAACACAGGTCAAAAAGAATTAGGACATGGCATGTAAGCTTTACAAAAAGAAAACAAAAGAGCTTAAGAAATGGTAGGGAGGAAGGAATCAGCAACTGAAGAGTGTTTTAAAGTCAGATATGAAAATCATCTGGTAGGGAATGAAAACTAGTCTGAAATACCAGATATGAACCATGGACTAATCTGGAATGTTGTTCCCAATGTTGATACTATTTTTCAGTACAGATCAAAGAGGGAATGAAAAATGGGGTTAACACTGAGGAGACCTAGAAGTTTCTTGAACATTCGGCATTTTCTGGTTAAGCAAAACAACTGGGAGAAAAGAGGGTAGGGTAAGACACCATTTGGAAAACTTTCTTGTGTTACTACGTTTCAAGGGATTTAGTTACTGCTGCTCGAGAAATTCTGAAAGTTATAGGGTTCCCATAAAGCACATTTTAGTCTCACATCTCAAATGATTTTTTTTTTTTTGAGGGGGGTTGAACAATCAAAAGGAATTATAAACTTTTGCTCAGTAATGACACCTTTTATGCTGCTGCACAACATACTGCCAGAATAAATGAGTGAATTGCCTAGCCTTGTTTTTGATACTTATATCTGTTGTTTGGTGCCAGCTATTTGTGTTATCTAGGGTTTTGTGAAGTCCTAGAAAAGAAAGAGCAAGGCTTAATATACATGTCCCATCAGGGAATCTAAAACTGTTGCTGTATTAAGCATAGCCAGAAACAAACATAGATCCCCAGAGAAAAGTGACAATAAATATGTATTTATACCTAGCTAATTGTGTGTTTTTAAAATTAGCATCTGTGCATAGAAGATGAAGAAACATTTTCACAATGGAATTTTTTTGAGCATTAGATTCTCTGTATGCAGTGGAAAGAACGTCTGTTCCTTATATCATGAGTCTTGTAGGTATAAATATGTCTAGTGTTCATGGTGAGAAAAAGGGATACTGAAGTGATGTATGAAATGCCTGAGATGCTTTTAAATAAATTAAATTTTAGTTCCCAGAACCAATAACCTGTGCAGTAATACAAAAAGTAAAGGAAGTCCATTTCACTAAATATTGGTACTGTGATAATTGCTTGTGAAGTGCTTTTTATAAACGTAATGCAAAATAGTAAGGCACATCAACAGCTTCTTCTGAAAGGTTCATTCCTGCTAAGGAATAAGCAGAATAAGTGGAAGAAGCAGAACAGAAATATTTCATTGCAGATTCTTGGTTTTGTGTACATGGACTGTGCAGGTAATGCCCTAAATAGCAGAGCAAGATGCTGTGAGGGAAGGAGGAGTAGTGGAAGTACCTCTTTGATGTTCAAGTCTTAATCTGGAATTGGGTTTGATTTGATTCTTGGAGTGGCAAGACTAAGCCTATGATTTGGGGAATTGTAAAATCTATACAATTACTGGACTGTAATAGAATAAGAAGCCAACCAAGTTCTCCTCTCACCTGTACGTAAAAATAGTTTAATTTACATTTTGTGTTCCTTCTCATTTAAACCAGTGAGGGTTACAGGGAAACTGGGCTGCAGAAGAGGAATTTGCCATTGGACAGCATTTTTTGATTTAGTTTCAGATCAGATACCCAGAAGTAAATGTCTGCATCTGTATTGGGTCTGGCTGAGGTGGAGTTAATTTTCCCAAGTAGCCCTCATAGTGCTGTGCTTTGTATTAGGAGGTAGAAAAGTGTGGATAACACACCAGTGTTTTGGCCACTGCTGTGCAGTGCTCACACAGCATCAAGGTTGTCTCTCCAACATTTGCCACCCTCTTTCCCTCAGAAGACTGCAGGTGGTAAATATCTTGTGAGAGGACACAGCTGGGACAGCTGACCCAAACTGATCAAAGGAATATTCCATATGATGTCAGCTCAGCAATAAAAACTAGGAGACAGGAAGGGGAATTTGTTATTTACATTTGCCTTCCAGAGCAACCACTATATGTACTGGAGCCCTGTTTACCAGGAAGTGGCTGGACACCACCTCCTGGTGGGAAGTAGAGAATAAATCTTTGTGTTCCTTTGCTTCTGTGCATGGTCTTTACTTTTGCCTTATTAAACTGCCTTTATCTTGACCCACAAGTTTTTTTTTTCCTATCTTATTTTCTCCCCTGCACCGTTCTGCTGAGAACGGAGAGTGATAAACCACCTTGGTGGGCACCTGGCATCCACCCAAGGCCACCTACCACAGCATGTCATCTTGGAGCCTAAGTTCCCAATAAAATCAACAAGGTTTGATTCACTTGCTTAAACATAGTTATCTAGTGCCATTTGAAACTCAGACTTCCCTGCTGCAAGCTGTTTGTCCAGAACAGGACTTGGATTTCCCATGTGGCTTATGTTACTTTTACCACTTTTGTGCATCTGGATAGCAAAATCCATAGATTTTAGGCAACTGAATTGAGCCTGCATGGCTACTGGACCCTAAATATGCCTTGAGCCGATCGTCTGGAAGACACCTGGTCTCCACCGCCTATTTCCACTAGCTCTCCATTGACTAGAATAGAAGCCTGGACACCTATTTGATATGTAAAAACCTAAACCCACGTGTCTTAATTCCATGCTGAATCCTACCCTATGTAATTGGAACAGTGCTTGGGGGCTAAGTTCAGTTGCCCACACCAAGGTGTCTCGTGCCACTGTAGGTATCTGTGACATCAGCGTGGCTTTGGCAGAGATGGCACAGGACTTACAGTACACACATGTCCTTCTGGAGGGGCAGCTGGATGCAAGGTAAGCAATCCAATGTTGTCCCAATGGCAGTAAATACCATTTATAGGAAAATGAATATTGTTTTATCTCTGAAGATAAGAACAAGATGCTAGTAAGTACCGTAAAGATGTTCTGTGCTAGGGAGCTATACAATTCCTCCTTTGCAAATGTTCCAGATCAGAGCCAGCTTAGTAGGATGCTCCATTTCTTTCATGAAAGGTTTGATTTTGTTGAAAGATTTAACTGACCTTCAGATCTACTTTTAAAGTAAGAAAATGAATATAATAGTAAGTACTTTGTAAAGGTACAGTGTTTAAGTCCATAGAAAAAAGCCTCTGAAGACAATCACTATAACAGGAATCAGCTCCAGACGATGTCTGTAACCAGAACAGTGCAGGTTCAGTTGCTATCAGGGCTAGAGCTGGGTTTGGATCAGTGACCTGCTGTAAGGGATTCAGAATCAGAATTTTTTGAAATGGTGGAAGTACTAAGAAAACAAATGTTCTTATGGGATTTTCTTTCCCCTGTGCTTAAATCTTACTTTAATGTGGCCCTGAAAAGAAGGGAAATTAATTTATGTTCAAGTTGGCACTTGATTGAGGACCCTAGTGTGAGTTCAGATCTAGGAACTCAAAACTAGTCTCCCTGCAATGCACCACGATGTGGCCACATTTAAAATTCTGGAGCTGGCCAACTCCTAGTACTATGTCATTTTATAACTGATTAGCATTTGTCAGTGTATTTTATAACAATAAATAGTGCTGAATTTTTAAATTGATGTTGCTGATGGTGAAGTTGTAGCTCGTGATTATGATGTCATGATATTCAGCAGCAAGCTTTGCTCTGAGTGTGATATAAACAATTTAAAAATGTGTCTTGTACCTTAAACTATGGTCTGATTATTATTTAGTACGTGTGGTAAAAATTGCTGCCTTGACCCAGATCATCAAGTCTCAAAGACATATGCTGAAATAAGCATTAATACTGTGTTATCTAGAATAATAATAATAAAAAAAATCAAAATTGGATAACTATAACCTCGCATGTATTAAAAACCACAGTGTTACATTAGCAGTGAAGTTTCTACTGATGCCAAGATACATAATTTTAATGCTATCAAGCTTAAGGAATGTGCAAAGTACATCCTCTTATCTCTCATGGCTAGGAGAAATGGCACTGCTCTAAGATCTCAGAAGGTGATTCCAGGATATCAAGTACGCAAATTAAAAGGTGGGAGACAGGTCAAGTTGAAAAGTCTTCAGAGGTCTCTGTCAGTATGCAACTTCCAGATAAAGCTGAGAGAAATGAAATCCAGTGTTTTCTGTGGATATAAATCCAAATTTCATCTGATGGCAAGTTTCTTTTATCAGGTGGTTTTAGCAGCTTTCAGACCTTGGTCGAAGGAGAGCTGAAATAATCTGTAAATTATGCTGTAGATATTATGGCTATTTATTCATATGCTAAAAAGGCAACATTATTCTGTCAGTAGATCACAGCATTCTAGAAGGCATAGGGAAGACCTTGAAAAAACAAATATATTTTCAGAAAGAATATTTCTCTCACTCTCTCTGCAATAATCAATAGCTTAATTAATGGCCTATTTAAAAAAAGTACAAAGATTCTATAATATTGATTGTTTTCATAATTAAAACAAAGCAAATTCTAAATATCAACAATTTTAGTGCAAATGGCTTCATTAACATGCGGCAGAAAACATACGCCTACATTGTTGATACCATTTTTCTTGTTTAATCCATGGCAGCTACGCAAACTGGCAGCACTTAACATGATTATGTCAAGATCTCACACAAGTTAGCTCACAGCCAAGGGCTGACATGTAGAGTCAATACGCCGAGGCTAATTATGTTGATGTCAAAAAGTTACCTTTCTTTGTGCATGATAAATGATTCACACAGATTAAAGCATGTTTGTGTACTGTGAATTTTACCCGGAAGATCCCACCAAAAGGTCAGCAATCTTTGATGCAATTTAATTACAGTATTGTTGATTATGCATGCCTTGTAATCTGATACTCTGATCAAAGTCAAGTATGGGATTAAAAAAAAAAATTATGACTTTAATCATCATTTCTGCTCAATGATTATGCCCGGGAGGACTAGTACAGTCTGCATGTTAACCTTTGAAATGAATGTTTTGACTATACCCGTTGTACTTTGTTTCTAGTAGTTCACAAATTGAAGGCATTATCATATTCCTTTCTGTGAGATTTTGTGCGGTTCATGGCATGCACATGTAAAGAGGAACAGAGCTCCCTGAGAACTTGCAGATTCCAGGTTCAAACAGTTTATGTTTTGTTGTAATAAAAAATGTCCAGGGCTTTCAGCTCTCCATTCTGATTTCATAACATCCCCTTACTACTTATGGAAGTCGTCTTGCTTATTTTGCAGTACTTAAACTCCCTTTCTTCTCCTGTGATAATTTTAAACTCAGCAGAGTTGTTTTTACTGCAAGTGTATGGCTTAGCTCCCAGGAAAAATTTGGATACAAATGCACCAGAGGATAAACTCTTGCCATCATGTGTCTCGTTTGCTTCAACCTTCCTCAAAATTGTACAGCTTTTTAGCTTTCCTTCTCAAAGGGACAATCTCTGGGCAAGATAATCCATAACCTTTCCATCCTCCTCTATTATCAGGATAGTTGCTAGTTTATGCAAATTATAACAGTAAGGAGAATTGATATGAAAAGACATTGAATGTCTTTTCACAAGTACCCTTCAATTTTTTCTTGATCATTTTCATTATAAGGTGGGAATGCAGTTTCTGTAGGTTCATACGGTGCAAAATAGCTGATTTGTCCCCTTTTTCTTGCTGTCTGCTTCCAGTGTAGACACAGTACTAATTTGTTCTAGAATAACATTTATCAGAGGTTGGTGATACGCATGCTGCCCATATCTTGTGCTTATATTTTTTGTATACATGGTGGGAAGGGATACATATAACTGTGAACTGACGTGGACACCTTGAACGTATGCAAGATAACTGGTATCCTAGCTTTCTACAAACAGCTCTTTATCTGGTGTAAGGCTATCAAAACAGTTTCATGGACTATTTTTCCTTTCCATGACTGAGAAACCAATTTTTTATCCTTTTTTGATGGATAAATGTGTGGTGGCAGAGCTGAATTCTTTAATCCCACTTTCCTCTCCCTCCAAGTACATTTCTTCAGTAATGACAGTTCACAGAAAAACTCTCCAGAGGGATATAGAATCTTGGCATCTGTATTTCTTTTTGGAAGCAAGTATTCTGAAGAGCTATCCTTGTTGCCTAATGAACCAAAACCCCAAACCCTGGATTTCATTATGGTTATGATTCCTTAACCCACTAGAGTCTCTCATCAAAATGTGGTCTCATTAAGTGAAAGAGACACTGTGCACCACTCCATTAAAATATGCTAAGCTAACTTGTTGTCTGATGTGAGATGAAAATGAAATATAATTATTTCGGATCTGTTCCTAGTGGACTGTAGCATACATCATAAACTGGAAAAATATGTAAGATGGTTTGGTATTCTTGGTTCTGGAGGCCCAAATCTGAACACATAAGTAAAATGTTCAGTCCAGAGAGGCATGGTCGTCTCTTAGGTGAAGAAACGGGAAAGTCTGTGTCATGGTCCAGGTTCAGCCAGTGATTATTTATGTTGTTTTGAAAAAAATTGCTGCAGCTTGCATTATTCCTGATGTTTGCACATGCATCCAGAAGGTTAGGGAGCAAGGAACCTTTCGTCACACACGTGTCCTACTTTACAGACCCTGGGCAGGAGTGCAGGCTCTAATTTCTTCCACATGAAGAGACTGCTCCCTGCTAGTGACAACTGGGAGATCTACAGAATGATTCTTGTATTTTTGCAAATAGAAAGATCAGGTGAGCTGCAACATGCTTTCAGATAGTAAACAATGTATTTGTCCCTAGGAAGCTGTGATAAAAGTTAAAGATTGGGAAAGTGAAGAAAATACTTGAATAGAGTGGCTGAGGTGCTTTGGGATTCCGTTATCAAGGGAAAATCCAATAAAGATCAGATTTACAAACAGAAAGTCAAGGCTTCAAGTATGCAATTAAGTATCTAATTTCAATGCAGAATTTCTGTAACTGGGGCATGTAAACTTAACTCCTAAATGGGTGTTAGCTAGCTGTCTCCATATAACTATATGAACATATATTTGCAATACCTGCATATGCAAAAAAAGCTTATTGTTCAAGATCCCTATTTCATGCACAGCAAATGTGGCTGTAGGCTTCTATCATGTGCTGTAACTTAAAATATCCCTCTATGATTTAGCTGAACAATTCTCTGAAAAGAAACCTTGCAAATTACTTTGTGGATTTCTAGATGCACTAATGATAATGATTGAAAGAGCATAATAGGAGGAGATCTTTATACTCAACTGCTTTCCTGGCTCATCTGGGAAGGTGATATCTGAGCATCACACACAATTATTAAAATTTTCAATTCACATCCTCTATACTTGTGAATCAGTAAGTTGATTCTATTGCCCTGTGTTATGTTGTGCATACTATCAGCATGGTGGGGAAGATCATGAGACCATATGAGAAAGAATGAGAATTTGCCTGATGTGTGGTATTAAACCATCTCCTTTGGACTGCTGCTTGTCAGAAGTCAGGAAAACACGCTGCTCTTCTCTGTCAAGAGTGCTCATGTTGACCCAGGCATCCTATGGGTCACTGAATGCTTGAATAATTCTTGAATATTTCAGCACATTTAATTCCTCAAATGCCACTTTAAACATTGTGCACAAGGTTGATACAGCTGCATTGCGAGTTCTCTTTTTTTGTTCACTCCAAGAATTACTTTGACTCTTCCTGTGACTGAGAAAAATACTACTGTTTGGCTTAAACTCAAAGATTTTCAGGAAAATAGCAAACTGGAGAAGAAGTACTGATTTATAGAAAGCTACAGGAGGTCTGAGTCCCAAATCCAAAAGTGACATTGCTTACAATTACATAAATAGTGTTCCCATGCATTTATCCCAGCTATAACCAATAGCTATTAACAAATTATAGAGGCCCGATGTGATTTACACAAAGAGGTTTCTATACAGGACTTTGTGTGAATAAAAATGACTATTATTTCTTTTGCTATCCAAAGAAAAGGATCAATCGAATTCTTGTGGAGAATATAATTTTCTTCCATTTAGTTTTAAATAGCATTAGCACAGCAATCAGGTTTTGAGGTGAAAGATAAATACTTCTGGGCCTGGGTCTGAAAATGTACACAACATTAGACAATAAAGAGAACAACTCCCTTGCCTTTGTATTTCAGAGGGCATTAGCATTTTGCTGTATAGGCGGATAGCTTCTCAAACTGTTTTGCCTCTAGAGTGACCTATTCCATTATTTTTTAAACTGTGTTAAATGACCTCTGAATGTTTACCAAAAAAAAAAAAGTTTGAAAATAAGGATTTTATCATTATTTTAAAGACACTTTGATATCACAGTATAGTAACACCATTAATTGATGACTGCTTCTGATGGTGCTGTACTTTCTACAGTTAAAATTTCAGAGGTGATTGTAAGCGTATAACAGTAGAATACAGCCTAGCTCTGTCAGAAAGAAAGGATATGTAATAACATTACTCCTTAAACTACTTTTGAAAATACACAGGGAGACCAGTGTCCTGTAATTATAAAAGGCATCAGTAATGATGTGACAAAGACAACCCCATGTTGTTGCCCCATAAGGGCAACAATCCAATTCTCAGTGGTGGAGAAAATGTCTGCCCATGTGTAGGTAGGCAGGGAAGGGGGCGGCAAGGGCAGGTGGGGAGAGCACTGAGGGGGTTGTGGGTGGGTAGCAAAGGAAGAGGACGGGAAGGTCTGGGCACAGGGCCTCACACACTGCACCACTGTAACTTCTGGACTCTGAGTGCTGCGTTGTAGAATTCAGTTGTCTCCATTTGTAGATGGATGAAAGATTTCCTTTTTAATCAGGGCGTGTTGTAGAAGCCAAGATGAGATCATGGCTTCTGGTTCATGACTTATTTTCTAACAGAGAAGGTTATCTTGTTTCTTTCTTGTACTAGGTCAGAGCATGTATCCAGCACCTCGCGTGTCAAGTGGCTTTATTATCCTTCTAAAATTGATTAGAAATAAAGCAACTAGGGTTAAATCTTTGGGCTGCTACTCAGGTTTTCCTGGTCTTTCATTAGATAGATTCCTCTGACTGCAGTGAGAATTTGCCTGAGTGAAAAATGAATAAAAGCCTTATAACTTTAATTACAGAATAGAGCTACAGGAAAAATCAATGTCACATTCATTTAAATTTGCCACATTGGAGTGTTGCTAAACTGGTGCCCTGCTTTTGTTAGCTGTGCAGATCTGAGACCGTCTTGCTGATTTTTTCGCTGTTTCCTTACAGGTGGATTGCTACAGTTACTTGGAACTGCAAGATGTGGCAGCAGCTGCTGCTGTTATTGATAAATGGTGCAGCCAGTTCGACTAGGACACACTGAGGTGCCTTTGAGGTAGTGAAATAAGAGGATTTAAAGGCAAAGCCCTAGATAGAGTGATGTATAATGTACTCAGCCTGCCTGGTTGTGGATGGTTGTGTTAGTTTAATAGCTGTGCTATAGTGCATTCACAGTAACGTGTTACTGAAGGCAGCACTGCATACTTGGAAATGTCTGGGTAAACACTGTATAGCTGCACCCCTCCTCAAACAGACCTTAGGACAATATCTTCCTTCCTTCCCATATTGGTGAAAGGATGAGCTTTTTACAGTTTCTCAGGTGGCAATGTACTCCCAATAATGTGCCTGCTTTGGTTTGGTCTCCCGTCCTTCCCTCTGGCTCTTTGTTTACTGGTGAGACCTGGGTTTGCTGCCCTTTGCTCTTCCTCCTACTAGTGGGGTTAAATGAAAGGAAGCACTGGGATGCTTTCTCCAACTTTCAGACTTTGTTACGGCCTCTCACTGCCCTTTTCCTTTTCTGTCATTTGAAAGTACATGTTTTTTTCCTCTGTTTTTATGGTTTTGGATGTGAGGGGGGAAAAAAATCAATGAAACATTCAAATAAAAACACAGTGAGAAGGAAAGAAGGAACCACACACAGAGTCCAAGGATGTACGCTCTTTTGGTTGTAATATACTTGAAAGGCCTTTATATTTCTGTGCAATAGGGAATGATTGCTTTTGAAGGTATATTCAAGGATATTCACAAAAAATGCTTTGTGAATATCAGTGGATGAAGACTTACATTTATAGTAGTCAATGACAGAAAAAACTTGACACAAACAACTTTTTGGCTTACATGGGTTATGAACATGCAGTGTAGTATAAAAACATTCTGTCACTCTCTGGTTGTAAAGATAAGCAGGGAGGAAGCCAATAGCCATATTGAAAGGCAAACATTACGATTAACAATTAGAAAAGACGACCATGCTGTTTTGCTAGAATACCGAACAGTCTAGTTTGCACTTGGCAAAGCAAAACCTTTTGCTGATGTTGTCACATTGTTTTTAGCTGACACTTTGAAGTATGCATCTATGATAAACATGTCGGGAAAATAACCTGTATTGAGATGACAGGAAATGTGATTAGATCATGAGAAATCCAGATCCCTCAGCAGAGAGACAATATTCAGAACAGACTAAGATGAGACTAGACAGGTTGTGAAGAGATTAAGGTTTGCATGACACAAAGCTGTGAGCTGGTCACACAGCATGATACGGGTTTATAAAGCAGACTTTCCTCCCTCCTTCCAGGAACCTTCAAATCACTCATACTGAAAGGAGATGATTGCTGAGAATTTAAGCAGGGTGCCTCGAATGCCTAGGAGGTCATGGCTGACAAGTGGCGGAGCAGAGCACTAATGTTACAGCACATGGTGGTAGAGTGAGACCTGGTTGGATGGAGAAAAGGATGTTACAGTGGGCTACTGAAAAACCATAAACACCCAGGATATTCTGTTCTGCTGGTAGGAATCAATATGGCTTGTACACAGTTTTACAGAATTTGCCTTGGAGGTATGATGAAACGTGCTCAACACTACCCTTTTGTGCACAGAACATAAATGTTCTGCCAAGTTGCTGGGACTGTAGCCTTCAACCATGACCCTTAACGCAAGGTACCAAAATGTTCGTTGTCAGTATTTCACTATCATCCTGAATTTAAAAGTAACCTAACATTTTTCTGCCTTGTTTCTTTCAATCACACTGCATGGGTTGTTTATATATGAAATTAAAAGCAATCATCGATACTCTTTATTTGCAGAAAAGTAGTTCTACATCTGTACATCTATATTTTGTACCCTGTCTTTACTTGACTTCAAAATGATGTAAAATTTGTGCAGAAGCAGTTTGATAGAGACCTGGGACTTTTATTTACTTGTTTTTTAAGTGGTAAAGGTGTTTTCAACAACAAAAAAATCCTGAGTTACTATCGCTATTTAAATCTTATTGCTCAAATCCAAAATGTCTTCAAGAGAAAAGATACTACATTCAGTTGAACTAAATCTACTTCAGAGAGTGAGAATTAGAAGATTCTCAGATGATATATTTATACTCATAACAATCATTTCTCTGAAATGATTAGGTCAAATTGCATTTTAAATTTAGGATCCTTTGTTATATTTAGGTTGTCATGTCTCTTTGCTGCCATCTCCAGATGTCTCAATAATTGGAAACAGAGTAAGGATTTCACATCATTCCTACAGGGGACACAGATGAAAGGATCAAGGCTAAAGGGATAACACATGAAAAGAAGCAGAAGGAATTATTATTGCCAAGTCCAACAAGCATTCAGAGCAGGGTGTCAGAATGGATTGTCTTCAATAAAAAAAATTGCCGTAGTAACAACTGAGTTAAATTTATGAGTAAGGACCTTAGAAATTGGACTATTGTTTGGTATTTCCACAATCACTTTGCATGTCAGTCAGCATTAGTGACTGTCTGGGAAGCTGACACTGTCTGAAATAGTTAGGTTGTTAAGTATTGGCAATGGTCTGATTAGCCTTGGTTGGAAGGAGCATTTGGGGTGTAGATTACTGTCTTTATCCTTGGCTTGTTGACTGCTATGTTCTACTATTTCCCACACTTGTTGCAATCCGTTTTGAAGTCTGCATTGAATGTGAATGCTTTGTGGTTGTATTGCCTTCCCTAACAGCTCTTAAACATACTCTATCCTCATTCATAATATTTAATGATGAATGGAAAACATCACTAGGACTTGATGTAGGCTGTGAATATATTTTTGTAGGTCTAACAGCATTTTAGGGCTTCTACTGTAAAGGATAGGGTCTGAAATTATTGAAAACTCACTCTTGGATATTATGAGTTTCTTAACCCAAGCTAATTCTTGGAGCTGCACACCAGGAGCAGGCAAGTCAGTAGGTGGCATGGTAAATTTTGCTTTTTATTAGTGTGAATATGTAACTATAGGTTCTCTGTTGTTGAGCATTTGTGTTCTGATAAATGACAATGTAAAAATATTACTTTCATAAACATGCTACCACCCTGCATGAGCTATAGATTTATTTATAATAATGACATTAATAGAAGGAAATCTTTCCTAATGGCAAAAAGTAGGGCTTCAAATAGGACAAGTGATATACAATTCCCTCGTGCTGGGCTTTCCCTAAGCTTGAATTAGGTTTACTATAATGTTAGCAGCTTACTAAGTTCCTGAACTTTGGCTGCCTATGATTTCAATCCCTTTCTCTCCCCAACACTGAAGCAACCTTTCCTTGCATCAGAGGCCAAATAGGACCTTGGCTTCCTAAACTACTTTGGGTCAAGGGGTGGACCCAGGGTGCTGAGAGTTAACTGTGCACCCCCCTCCAGTCTTTGGAGCAGCATTTGTTGACCTTTTCTGCCTTACTGTTCTGTGGAGACAGCATCCACCCTTGCCTTTATCATTAGATCTAAATAACTGAATAATCTCTCTGGTTTGTAGGAGCTCTTGTACCATCTCTGGCAAAGAGCCGTGACTGAAGAGAAGGGATGTGAGCAAAGCCCAGCTAACGGCTGGGGGCTACAACCTGTGTTTCAGTCTGGAAGTGGTGAGGATTGCTAGAGCAAGACCAGACTTTTCACTTCACGCTGCTAGATCAAAGAATAGCAAAGGGTATTTAGCTGCACTTTTGTTGTCATGCCACAATTTTTCATGGAGCTCACCATGAAGGAGGACATAAGATGCCATTAAGAAAGAGAGTAGTGTGAATAAACCCCAAGTCAGTGCTTTAGCTGTGGAAACAAGAGCTGTGCTGCCAAAGATCGCCGCTGTTGACCTTTGAACAAGTAATAGGTGATACAGTGCCCAGCCACCTAGTAACTTAACTCTGAATCATAGTACCTCTGTCAGCAGCTGTTTTCTATTACTGGCAGGAATCAAGAAAATATAAAAACACTGCCCATCGTAAAAACACACTCTTCAGCAGACCTTCTTGTGAATCTAGCCATAAATATAAAGTATTGTGTGTGTCTTCCTGTTCTTATTTTCATGCTGGGTGGGTCAGTTCACAGATGTGAAATGTCTTTTCAGAAATTACTTGTAATCTTTTTCCTTTCCTTTTCTGAATTATCACAGTCTTACTTGATGCTATTTGAACTATAGACAGATGTTAATTAGGCAATGATACAAAATCTAAAGGAATTAGGTCCTCAAATACAAACCTATGTCATAGAGAACATCTCTCTTCTAGGTGGACTTAATATATCACAGCTCATGTTTCACCACTGCATTGAAGAAAATTTTCTGGGTAATTGATAGATGGGGAAAGAAGAGAAGAAGTATTGGACAATATGTCCAAGGAGACATTTTTCTTGGCAAAAGTTTAGGGAAAGAAGCATTAATCATACCTGCTTTGATTCAGTTTGTATAGGCACTCAGGCATGCAAGTGGCCAGCTTTGACAGATAATGGTGAGGTACACATAACATAAATTGTAATGTATTTCATATAAGAAATTTATCTCAAAAATAAGTCTGAATAATTTTTTTTTTAAGAATCAAGCACTCTGAGAGGCTCCCCCACATCAGTTTTTTACAGTAGTGTCATATTTTTCTGCTGATATCGCAACAGTTGCGTTGAATTTTTCAGCTCTTCAACACAGTTTGAAAAAGAGCTTGGAAAAAATACCAGAAGAAACAGAGTAGAATGGACTCTTCTAGTTTTCCCCTTTCTCTGACTCTATTTTTATATCTGTCTCTTCTATTAACAGCTTTTAATCTTTTTTTCTGGAGGAGGTGATGGAACTTGAATGTTCTACACAAGCACTGGCTCAACTAAAAGGCCTGTAATGAAATAGGGACACCTATTGGGAGCCTCACGTCCTAGTCACGTTTTATATGTTGCATCCATACAAGTCAGAGCAGAAAAGCTGTTACCTTTTCAACTTGTGTTTTAAAAGTTCCCATTCTATTTCAGACATTGTCGGACACCACTTTGGTTTAGCTAACACAGAAGGTAGACTCTCAGTAAGGCTGCAACTTTGGATGTAATTGGTGGAGACAAAATTTCAACAGATTTCAATAGCTTCTTGGTGGTTTGTGTCTTTACCAATATTTTTCTGCTTGTCTAGCATGTTGACAAAACCAGTCTGGATTCTGACATGAGAAAAACATCCTTTCTTTGTCTTTGAAAGCTCAGACAAAATCTGAGGTGGGTGTCCTTGAGTAAAGCAGTATGAGAACTAAGAGGAGGCTTAGTGAGCAAATGTGTTAGAATATGCATTTCTAATTTTCTTGGCATTTCACAGTAACCCCGAATGAGTGGAGATGGACCTAGGTTTCTTATTCTCAGTTTATGGAGATGCTTTAGCAAACAAAGGACACTAAAGCACCCAGTTTTCAGTATATTATCTCCCTCCCTTCCCTGATAAATCTGCCACTGTTCTGAAAGTCACACACCTACATTTAAGATGTTACGTTGTTGTTACCTGGTTTGTCACAGCAGATGAACTCTTCTTTCGTGTTTGTAATCTGTCAAATGTAACTCAAAGTTTTTAAAATGGAATCAAAAGTGACTGTGTTTTTATTGATACTTATGGTGCAGGTTTGGGGACAGGTTTGCTACAGTCGTAGGTAGTGACTGAGACAAATGGTGTCTGCTGCAGCACGAAAACAACTGGCATATTTACAGAATGGGGTTTTTCTGAGGACACTGCTGCAAGGCAACCTTTACATATACATATCACAGAAAATCACAATTCAGAAACTGTGATTGCTGGTTAAGTATGATGGGGTGATAAAACAGACCAAAAAAAAAAAAAAAAAGAAAGAGAATGTGATTGCCTGAAAGCACCTTTCCTGGCTAATGGCTTGCAGTCACTGAAGAAAGGGGAGCAGAAGAGCTTCCTACCCCAAGGGCCCTGTAAGCTGGGGCTGGAGGGTAGGGCAGGGCTGAACCTGGGTACCGTGGGAGTGCTGCTCTCTACCTGAGCAAGCAGCCTTGGAGAAAGGCTAGGCATCCCCCAGCAAGCATCACAGGGTGCTTGGAGACTGCCTCTTCAGTGCATCTCCTGGGCTGCGCCACCCTCTGTGAGAAACTTGGCTGAAAGGACTGAAATGAGGTCACACTTTCATTTTCCACATTCTCCAGTTCTACCTGGGAATTTACTTAGTTATTTTAGCTGCGTCTCCAACAGAGAGGGAGGATACACTCTCCCTGCTTGAACACGGGAAGTAAGAAAGGGGCTGAACACCTCTCCCTGCCATAACTCTCTGGGCAGTTTTCTTAACCCCACAACGCCTGGTTTGTTTCATCAACCCGTTTGGCACAGACCTATTTGTTAGTGGGGAGACACAGCTCTCTCTTGATCTGCAGAAGCATTCACTGCCACTCTGATAAAGAGATTGCATTTCAAATGAACTTGAAACATCAGAAGATGACAGTTTGGGAAATGTAAAATTGAAATATGAATGGGTTATATGCTACTGTATGTGTGGGGGAGGGAAATGTGATAACTGAGCAGTTGAAATAGCAGGCTTTCCCTCTGTTTCTTTTCTTCCTAGTGCTTGTGGTAAATTACGGGCTTAGTACTCAGACTCCAGTGCATATTTTACCACCTTGTTTCATAAGTCTGAATACAGCATTTAGTGGGAGGACAGCCTGTAATTATGTTGTAAGTTATCAAACAAACTGCAGATGTATAAATGTGAGGGTAGGCTTAACTACTTTGTTTTGAAAGGGAACTTTAATATTAAACAAATGTGTACTTATTGGAAATGGCAGTGTTGGAAGCCTGCATTGTGAGTCTGACTTAATAAACCTAATCTTTCCCTAAAGCTCTGTATATTATGGAGAAGTAATAAGATATCTTGACTAACTTAAAAATTTCCTTTCATCTTAGAGGAAGGACCCCACTCCTAAAAGTAATTAATTTTACTGATTTAAAACATTCCATGTACATGATCAGATTTTTAATATTACCTGTACATATACAGTTAGTTGCAATAATGAGACATGTGCATGCACTGTAGCAAGTTAGAACACGTAAATTAAATGTATGCATGCATTTAGAGAATGGAAAAGTAATATTTTATTGCATCTACTTTTAAAAATTCTCCTTGTAAGAATTGAGCTTTGACAAACAGAGCTAGATATGAACCAACCTCCACCAAAAATTGCAATTGAACCTAGGGCAAATATTTAATATTTCTCATTAACTGTGCTTTGTGTTTCTTCACTTTTTACTGCCTTGTCTTTTCCTGTTTTTAACCTAGGATTGACCAGAAGAGGGGAAATACCACACAAAATGCAAAATTGTAAAAATAATTCTAATTCATCCTAAAGGATGATGTGCTCCAAACCGTATTTTTTTTTAGTCCACTTTTGTAGATAAAGTAGGTTTGGATCGTTCATGCACACACCAGATGGTCATGTGGGTAATGGGCACTTCTGTGTTCCAATATGAACTACTCTCAAACCTTTCCAAAATTTTCCTCCTCTTGACTCCTAAATCTGAATAGGATATTGCTACAGGTACTGTACAGGAAATAAAGATTGTGTCAGTTGTCTCACAAAATAGTTTAAGTGAATGTGTACAGTTAGATGAAGTTGATCTCTTCTGATTACCTAAACAACAATAATAAAACAGTCCAAACATTTAAAGCTTGTTAAGGAAAAAGATGCAGTTATTGTCCACAGGAACAAACAGGAATCAGCATGAATTATGCTGAGTTGGTGATTTAGCTTTGAAACCCTGATCATTACTGTACCAGTGTATTTGTTTATTGTTGGTTATGCATATTTGAGTAGCAAGGAAGCAGAAGATAGTAGTGAAGATAAGTTGTGAAGCAGCAGTGTATTGTTCACAGTCCTGGAGAACAGAAGAAATGAATGAGAGAGGAGAGGAGGGGAAGGGAGCAGGGAAATGGGAGTCTCAAAATTCACATGGCTCTCAGTGGGATACTGTCCTAGAGACCAGGGTAGTGGCAGATGGATGCAGGGAGTCCATTCACAACTCATAATTGAGATATTTTTGGTATTTGCTTTCTGCTGCTGTTTGACCTTTCAGCTGAATGTGTCAAGTCACCTGCTGTGAAACCAGCATCCAGAGCTTGCATGGTCAACAAGGGTATGGATATTTTGTGCTGAATCAGGCACTTTATACATTGTCTAACACATAAGGAATGCAAATTGTCATTACTGCTATCTGCAATTTTTTGCAAAGGTTAATGCCTTTAAAAGAATTTTCCTTTTTGATGAATCCATCCTGCAGCAAATAATGGGACTACAAGTTCTTGATAGAACATTGCCAGTGCTGTTAAAGGACTGCAATAAACCAGGATAAAATGCTGTCATATTTTCTTCTTTGTGTATTAGAAATTTAGGAGTCCAGTTACGTAGAGCACTAGTGCATGAATGTATTAATTATTTACAAAGCAAAGAGTGAAGGACTAGTCACAACAGCAAGTTCTAGGGAGAAACACCACTTGGACTGAAAAGTAGCTCTGTAAAGCGGCTCTTTCCCAAGAGACCAAACTACTGCTCTCAGGAGATCAGGTGACTGCTTTATCCATGCTGGATTCAGAAAAAGTGCATTTTAATAGACATACATGATTACTTCACTGATTAGACCAAGTTTCCCCTTCAGTGCCTGCAGTGATGGGAGAACACATTAGATTTGCCAACCACACCAGGAGAACTTCTCGATGAATGTCTCAAACCTTCTCAAAAGACTTTGAAAGTTTCCTTTTCCAGTGTGTGAGAGTGATATCTCAGAGAACATGAAGGCATGGTATAATGGAAAGGAAAGAGCACCTGTGCTGCATGAGTGCTAAAGACAGAGTTTGCACCAAGGCAAGACGTAGCAAGAATCACAGCATGTAAGATCTGATTCTGGGGTAATCTGTGAGTCGGATGCACACTATGAGTCTTTTAGGTCCCAGGCTGAATTTGAGGGGCTGAAGGGTTGGGGGGGAACAACCATTATATTCGTGTTAATAAACCCAGCTGATAGGCTTTTGATAAAACAGAACAACAAGACAGCAGAAATATTTTCATTTGAAAAACTACGTCATGCTAATTTTGTTCTTCATTATGCTTATTCACTTAGGTTCTATGTAAGTTAATAGTAAAGCTCCAACAATTATCTACAGGCTTTGTATTGAGTCCTGGCAACTTGTGTTAAATGCTGTTTATGAACATGGCATAAGACATATTTTGTTCTGAATTACCTTATGATCAAAACACCTGGTTTAGTAGGAAAACTCTTCATTACTTTTAAAGAGAGGGCATAAAATCAGATATACTACAAATTTTAATGATAGAGAACATTATAACAACTTCCCTCTTCAGCACACGGAAAGTGAAAATGTCCCTTGAAATATCTTTCCTCTTATTTTAGTGGCAGCTGTGCCATAATTTGGAAGAAGTTAAAAGTACTACTGTATCCTTTCTTTCACTAATAGGATGAATTTATTGTGTTTTTATGTTTTTATTTATGAGATTTGGTGAAGTGAGGAGCAGGACTAGAGAAGGTAGGAATTAGTATTTTATCCAGAGTACAAATTTGGGACCAAAATTATTGCAAACATGAATCAATCAGTGACAATCTAATCATATCAGGATGTTTCTGAATGCAGAGACTGGTGACAGATGCTCTGTTAACATATGTTGCTACCAATGTAGATACTGGGACACAAGGAAAGGTCATTTACAATCCATGAATCCCTCAATGGAGACAACAAAACTGCACCGATATCTTTAACCTCCACCCAGGTAATCACAGAGATATTTCCCATATGGCCAACTTTCAGTATGAAACTTCTAGTAGTAACAGTCATCCACATATACCAACAATCTCTATAAGTAACAGGACAATAACATGCAGATGTAATCACAGCCACCAACAGAGACAAACTCCACTGCTGCTAGTGTAATGAAGAAGAAAACTTGATAGACGTATCAAATATGTTCCTCAGAAGAAAACATATTTCTTCCTGAGAGAAAAGGAAAAAGAGAGGAGGCTAACTGAATGAAGAGGTTTGGAGAGCTATTTGTACTACAGCATTAGGGGCACTATTTATTTTTCCTCTATGCCACAATATCTGCAGGCAGCAGGAAAGAGGGTTGTAAACATGAAAGTTCAATCGAGTCTGTGCTTTGTAGCATCCACCCCACTATTGTTCTGGAAGAGGCTAGGAGAGCCGATATTGCAGAAATAATAATTGGAGAATCTGCCGCTATGGGCCAGGCAAAGGTCTAATTCCACTCAAAGGTCTGCAGGGCACAGTAACCAGTGTATTGAAAACTGCTAGTCATGCACCAAATAAGCATTTTTTAAAGTCAAAAGTATATGGGGAAAGGAAAAATATGTCAGTCACTGTGATGACTCGGCAGCTCCCCAACAACCAGTAACTAGAAATGTGCGGATCAGCATTTGAGAGAAGTTTGTGAAATGAAGTTTTATTGGCTCTTCAGAAGAATCCATCTTGCTAAAATAGTTTTCTTATTTACGTCTCTTGAGAAACTGAGTACTTTGTCTATCAGATCCAAAAAAGATTGAACCCACAATCTTCCAGAGCTGAATGGCAGTGGCTTTGAAAATCATAATGTTCCTCAGATACAGTCCTGCTCCTGTCATAACTGGTTGCTAGAAACAGCTTTCTAGTGAGAATGTTTTTCTTGTTTCTCACACGAGAGACAGATTATGTAGCCTACAGACCTCATTTTGTATTAATACCATGTAAAATTTAATTGGAATTGATAGGAAATTTTGTCTTGGTTCTACCTCTCTGAAGTCAGTGGAAGCTTTACTATCCTTTTTGTTCCTTCAGGTGCCAGAGATCTTCACATTTTAGTTCAAAGCAATTACACCATCTGTATGTAAAAAATCTGAGAGGACCTTCTGGCAGTTTTATGAAAATCCACTAGAAAGAACCCAAAATTCTCCAGAGATTTTGCAATTATGCATTATGGATTAGTAAATTACAAAGTTCCTCTGGTTCAAAGGAATTTAGGTAAAGATTCAAGCAAGAAACTGGCAGAGGTGGTAAATGTTGGAAGATCACCCAACCTGCTTCTTCCTGTGTACAGTCTATGTTCTTTCTTATCCTAGACTGCATTAAGTCCTAAAGTTTGGAAACAGTTCACAATTAGCAATAATTTGAACTCAGAGTGAGCATATTTTTCTATTTATAAAATGTCTAATAGTATGCTGTCCCATAATTATCTTTCCTTCTTGTCCTAGGATAGTATTAAAAATATGATATTTACATTCTGAAAAATCTTCTGTAGGAGTTTGATATTGGTTGTTATTGGTAATTGTGATCTATTTGAAAATTGACATTCTGCATGTATTTTTGCCTATACAACTTTGGTTCACGATGACTGACACCAGAAAAGCACAAAAATCTAGAAGGAAAATGATTAAAAAAACCCCACCAGAAAAACGAAGGAAAAGAATAATTTTGTGTATGTCTGCATCCATCCAGTTCTGTGAGACACAGAGCAAACTCAGTTTCGACTTTTCAAAGAACTGGCAGGCCTTTGCAAAACCAAGGAGAATTATGTACAATGTACTACTATTCAGATTATGTGTGTCAGGTTTTGAAATTTCTGTGGGTATAGGAAGGCCACAGAACTTAATACTTGATCAAAAGCTTGATCGAATACTAATCCCCTATCTGGTTTTAGCTTTCCCCATCAACTTCTGGATGATTTGCATTATTTTAACTGAGATTTGTTTTTCTGACTCCTTGGGCTCTTTTTAAAATTCCACTGTGTATATAGCATTTTACATATAAATAGGTGCTGTAGGTCCAGTTCTAGAGAGTGTGTTCAAACCATACAAAACTCTCATGATCCCAAGTAATATTCCTGAAGTCATCAGCACTTTGTCATATTAAGTGCTTGTGGTCTGACAGGCAAGTTGTGTTTTAAAAGAAGAGAAAAGTGCCTCATAAAAGCAAACACATTTGATCTTTTCAACTATTTTTAGTTTGTGTCAATCTTCTGTGGCCCTGGGCGAAATAGGCAAACTGCCAGCCTTGGCAATCTTCTCAGACACTCTAATATGCCAAGTTCTGGCAGCAGCACATTTTTATCAGTATTGTTTTCCAGCGTCAGTAAACTGCTTCAAATGCTGGTGTGCTTATTATGGATATGACATCCGTGGAGACCACAATGATTGCAATCAAAAAGTAGCAGAGAAAATAGAAAGAGTTAGTGTCAGTTCTGATTCTCACTATCCCCTTCATCATGTCAATAAATTAATACAGCTCAGCTTCTGCTCTGGTAAGCCTTTTCCGTAAGAACAAGGTATTAGAATCCCAGTGCTTAACATTCACAGTGAAATATTCTGGTGTTACAAATGTAGTGGAAGTGTAGTATTAAATACAAAAAAGTATGTCTGTGCAATGTCATGATAAGAATGTACATGCACAGAGGAGTCAAGGAATTCAAAGTGATGATTCTCACAGGAATTTTAACTTAGTCCCCTTTTACCTTGCAGAGAATTTTCTAACACTTCCTTTGGCAGCTATTTTCAGACCTATGTGCAGTGTGGATGTTGCTTTTACCATGGGAATCATAACTTGGAATTGCTTGATGTTTTGCTGAGTGTGAATTTCTTATTTTAAAGGATGTTTTGTGGTTTTTTTTTTTTTGAGAGTACTTTCCTTCCTTTAAAAATGTAAAAAAAAATAAAAAGCAAAAGTAATAAATTGTGATGTGTAGTATTATATTTTAAAGAAAATGGCATTATGTTGGAGTTTTTAAATAACTAATTCACTGTGTAGTCAGTAACATAACTACATCTGTGCTTGCATGATGGTAAGATTTAATCCAAAGTGCTGAAAAGATGAGGAAATTGTTTTGATTATGTTACACAGGTTTCATCACTTCCTAGGACACCAGGGTATGTTTTCTATGTGTTTAAGTCCTAGTGCAATACCCAGAGACTCCTTGTTGACTTCGCAGAACTGGATAAATACCCAAAACCTTGACTTCCTAGTATCTTAAGCATACTTGTAGTCCCTTTGCATTGGAGCATTAAATCAGGATTGTTATAAATATCATGTTCCAGAGAGGTCCATAGATGTGGCCATGACTTATGTTCTAGAATATGTTGGTTTTATGTGTTAATGCATTTTTTTCTTATCTGTTACTTCCAAATTCAGTCAAATAAGAAATTTTCTCCCTTTGAATATATAAACACAGCATTTGAAGTTTGCCAAATAGTTCTTTTTGGACTAAGCAGTATGCAAAAAATGACAAGGTCATTTTCTTTAAAGTACAAAAGGCAGTTTTCCATGAAAAATAGCCACATTTTGCTTTATTCATCATGAAAGGTGGTAAACCATGGACTGAGCAGAAAAATGAAAAAAACCCCCCAAAAAACCCAAACAACCCAAACAAACCCTCACAGGGTATTTTTGCTTCAGAAAAACAAAAAAGAAGCACTCAAAATAGGATTTGGCACAAAATTGCCTCTATGCTTATATTTGCTCTTCAGTTTTCTATAAAAATATGACCTTTCCAACGTTGTCTCCTTGGGAGGAGGCTCTTATCTCGTGTTTCCTTTCCAAAGGAGATTAGTGCATTAGTACTAATGTGTCCTTCCCCTAAAAGAAGACAGCAGCAGGACCAAACATGATTTCTTCCTTCACTAATCAATATGGTGGTACCATGCTATCAGCTGGATTCAGGGAGAGCAAGTCTGTTCTTTGCTCCCCAGGACAGTAGTCTCAGTGAGGAAACTGAAAGATAAAAGTGGACTACAGAGCCCACACTAATACACTGTTGTGCTGGGTACAAGTATTGTCTAATTTCTCAAGTGAGGTTTCGCCACCAAATTTTTGGGAACTGTTTCTCTAGGGCTCGCTAGAAAAGAAATAACATTTTATACTCTTAGTTCCAAGTGTTAGTTGTTATTGGATGCTCTTGTTTGTCAGGGGACATCAACAATTCAAGATGAATGGACCATCCAGTAATATTCTGCTTTAATGAACTTTCATCTCCTTCCCTGAAAAAGGATGTCTTGATCCTATACAATCATGCAAATTAAAATAATAATACATCTGGAGCAATAGAATACAGGGCAAAATTATGCAGGTTTCCACCACATTCTCCTTCTCCCCCCTCCCCCTGCCCCAAATGAAGTAGAAAAGATATAGTGAAATATTAATGTACTGTGATATACCTCTACAAAAGCTGTTGAATGTCAGGAGTGGGCAAGGCAGGTTGTTCTCATATGCTGTGCTGAGGGAGGGATAGAAAATTGTCTTTGTTATTCTTTGCTGGTAATCTTTTGTACATTCTCAGGTGTTGCTGACAGTTAGGTGACCTAATTTATGGTAACACAACACTTATGGCAATGTAGTTGAAACTGATATTACATGCTTACTATCTACTGTGGAAAATTAATACTTCAGTAAATTATTGAAAACAACTGAAATGTTCTTTGCAAAGGTGTTTTCTCTTGGCTTTGTAGTTAGAACTGGAATCAAATGGCATTACTCAAGTTTAATTTTAAGATACAGATATGACTCTTGCAGCCATAATCCTTTGTCAGATATATGAACTTCAAAAATTCTGTTTGACCTTAAAGACAGAATTAGGGCTTGATTAATATTCTCTGTATATATTTTCTTTTCATATTTGCAAAATCAAGAATATAAGAAAATACTGAAATAGGGTTTTCATAAGAAAGTCTTGCTGCAAATAAAAACAGATGATAAAGGAATAGATGCTTTGACTGTCAGAAACGTCTCATAAAATACCTTTGAAGTCAACTAATGATGAACAGAAATAAAAATAAGTTTCAGTATCACAATGTAAAGGATAAGAAAGCAGGCTTTATGGAGAATTTCTCCATAATACTTCAGAGTGAGGACATGGGAGAGCCTTCTCCTTACAGACCAGTAAATTTTAACACAGGTTCTGTATAGCTGCCATTTTATCTCTGAAGATGCTGTTTCTGTGCTACTTCTCCATGGTTGTTCTGTAATAGGTCAGCTGTTCTTGGGACCCTTATTGATTTTCTTCTACTACTGAAATAGTGCTCTTTGTGATCTTTGAGTTATGGTGCGGTGCAGGTTGCTGCAGGGGGCAAATATTAGTGTGAATCCTAAGATGTCCAGCTTGTGTCATTCTGTGTCAAATCTAAAGGTACAGCTGGTCCTGTACTGTCTGCCCATATAGACTGTGACCAGATGCCTAGAAATATCTAAAGCATACAGTGATGCCTACCCAGAATACATCTTCACCGTTCAATAATTTGGAGCTCAAGGACTGCCTCTATCAGATGATACAGAATGGTAGTTGTATAATACAGTACAGAGCTAGGACAAGCGAGGTGACCGAATCTACCTGATGGATGACGGAAATGATGACCAATTCATCAAAAGGTCCGACTCCAAAGCAAATAATTTCTTCTGCAATGAGATTTCATATAATGAAAATCCTGAATTTCACATTGTCATTATTGTTGTATGTGATAGTCTAACAACAGACCTTCCTAAAGGAAACATATTTAAAAAAAATAAAGCAATCAATTTGTGTGTGGGTGTGTGAAAGTACAGTCATCATGTATTTAATCAATGAGTAAAGTCAGTAAAATGCAACACTCCAAAATTATTTGCTTATGTTTCTTTTCATTGGTTGTCTCTTTAACATATCGAGCTGACTCCACTTTTGTATTCCATGTTGACAATACACTACAGTTAGACTGTCATTCTGCCAACACAACGCACAGTTAGGAGAAATCTGGGATATGGAAATATAAACTGCTTGCTTGGCTAGGAAAAAGGTCTTCCTCTCTGGTAAGTCCGACTGTTGTAGACTGAAATCAACACCTTCACTGTTCAATACTCCGTTTAAATATTAATTAAGGTCCAACTTTACCAAAATTCTCATCTGATGTGTTACTGGCAAGTGTTACAATGTATGCCTATAAAGTTTCTTGGAAATGAGATTTTGAAAACCTTGGCACTTAAAAGGTCTTTGCTGATGAGTACCTTTGAAAAATTACCTTACATGCCCATGAAAAAAGGAGCTGAACAAGTGAGAAGCAAGGCAATATTTGGGAATAGAGGAAGCACAGAATGTTATCTAGTTAATTTCAATATTCTCCCTTTTAATTGCTAGGATAATGAAAGGAAGGGAAATATTTTCATGGTCTTTTGCAATGAGAAGGAGAGTTTGTTTTGGAAGATGCTGATGTTTTGCATAAATGAGAATATCCCAACATTGGTGCACTGAAAGCTTTCTTGGCACTGGCTTGGTGGTGTTCAAGTGGGGGTATAGAGCCATTCACTGATTTTGGATATTTTGTTTGGCTTCCTCCCTGACATAGTTCCAGCAATCATATTCAAGACTTGGGATTTTGCCATCTTCAATGAAACATGCAAAGATCTTATTGCTTCCTACACCTGTGTTCCTCATTTTCCTTCAAGCCCTGCAATTTTACCTGGAAAACCTGAGTCTGTAGCTGTGCCAAAGGGGTTGAATGAGTTATGGTGAGCCAGGGTACCTTTCCTCTTATTGCAGGGGTGATGTATGGCCTACAGGGTCTTAATAGCTTCCCCTGCCAGAAAGAGCAATGGTCTCTGGTTTACAGAATACTCTTGATTGCTCTGAGTGTTGCTACGGGCTGTCTAAGTTTTTCTGTGAGGTGGCACTGACTGCTGAAATGTCAACAAACCTGTACAACAAAAGTGCTAGCATCTTTTGCCAGAAAACTATTCAGAGGTGGAAAATTGCTTGTACTCCACAGTCTGTGGGAACACTCAACTTATACCTCTTTGTGGGTCCTCATCCCTGGAAAGAAGAGCGGTTCTCATCTGATGGAATAACCCTTATTTGAAGCTTTCTGAAGTTGTGAGACCCTTTTGGTCTCCCCTGCACCTCTGTGATCTGGGTGTTTGGCAGCAGCTCTGTTTCTCAAGTTTGGGGAATGACAATCAATTATAATCATTGGCTGATGTTGTATATAGGCACATAGTCCTGGAGGATCTGAGCTTCTGCCAGAAATTACAAGCATTTAGTAGTCTCCTGGCTAGTGTAAACACTTTGCAGCTACTAATTAACAATCGCTTTTCACTTCCCTGCTCTGGGAAGAACTGAAGTGCTGCTAGGTAGCAGTGTTTCTTCTAAGGCAGTAGTGCTGTGTTCAGTTTATGCTAGTCCGTGACCACCACAAGGGTGGTTCTGGCCTTCCCTCCAGTGTTCCCTCTAGCTGGCCCTCATGAGCATGTGATTGTGGGATGGCTTACACTGAAAACTAACCCTCCAAAACCCACAAGTTTTTTTTTTGGGTCAGTAAACTGATATAACTCATTACATGGCTCCATTTAGTGTTAGAGCTGATGAAAAGGAGGAAATCTCAATCTGAGGCCATGAGAAGAGGGATCATTCTTTTTGAGAGCAGGGCAATCTTGGATTGGGTTAAACCATCATGAAATGACCCCTTCAGAGCTTGTGATCCCCTCTGAATCATTTCTTCTCTGTCAAGGGACATACAACTCACTGTTTTACGGCACAGTTGGGGAAGAGAAAGGAGCAGATGTGACATGATGAAAAGAAACAATGCAAGAGTGGTTCAGCAGGCTTGGATGGTTTAATGTTTCTTTGAGAATCACTTGTAGTATTAGTGTGAGCCTGAAAATATTTTAACTTCTGCAAGCTTACTTACAGCAACTTTTTACATCAAGGAGGTGCATAAGAGATGCATCTTCCTCACTCTTTCCAGCCACTTCCTATTATGCCATGGCTCTTGTGCTTAAATACATTCCTCTTTAACCAAAAAGTGACTTATAGTAAGTAATTACTACAAGGTTAATTTCTCTTAAAAAGTAACTTCATTTATAGTCTATTTGTGGCAAAGCTGTTTGCTCAGGGCAGTTTGGTAGAGTTGACTGCCCCATTCTAACAGCAGGAGATTTTTTTTTCTAGGGGAATAATATTTCTATAATCATGGAATTTCGGCTTGCTGTTTTTTCAATCATTACTGGAAAGAGTTAAAGTGTCTTATCTCTGGCATTCCTCTACAATGGCTGACTTTGTATAGAACATCTGTCATTTGCTCTGTCTTTATTGCCATTCATATTGAAGGCAACAGATAAATTGCTGTTTCAATGTCTTCATCAGATTGTGCAGACATTTTCTTTGAGCTTCTACCCATTTATCCTCAAAGGACTATCTGGTTAGTTTAAATGATATAATATAGCACAATGGCATGTGTCAATCTGCTAGCCAGCCCTTTCTTAATATCTCGCTCCTCTTAATTTGGCTTTAGAGAATGCTACACCATAATGAATGAGTAATAACTACCATACCTCCTGACTGTATAGACGTAGTGATTGATTGACCATGTCTGTTAGGGCCTCAAGATCTTCCACAGAGTTAAGAAAGCAACATGCTTCTCTATTTTAAAAATAACTCCTCATTTACTAAGTAATTCAGGATAATTTTTGCAAGTGTTTCTTCAGGCATGTGTGGTTTCATGTCACCTCGCATGGCCATTGAATTTGTGCTAATAAGGTTTTCAGACTTATACCTGTCACATAGTCCTGCTGTATGGAATATCTGTTGGGTGGAGCTTGTTTTATGGTATTTTTGCCTAACTTTCAGCAGATGGGGATCACACTAATTCTTTCAGCAGAAGCTTTGATTCTTTTTTGAGACGTAATAGTGAAGTCAGTTTTGCACCTTTTTTATGTATGTTTATAAAACTGATTTTGGTGTGAAATGAAGAAACTCATTTCCATATCAGATCAGACTGAGGGTCTGGATGGCAATCAGGCTCAGTTAACAGGAGCTATTTTGTGATGTTCAGGTAGTCTGTATCTGTAATAGCGGATTAATTTTATGACTAGTAACCAGCTGAGAGAATTGAAACAAACACTAACCTGAATTTCGTATATAGGTTTATGCACTACTCCAGAAAACATGGAGTATGAACCTCTTCAGAGTAGCCGTATAAACAGCCTTTTTTTTTTTTTTTTTTTTCCTCATGTATTCCCTAGACAGACTTCCCTCTAGTTGGCTTCTGTTATCTTCTTTGTAGCTTCTATCACATTTCCCCTTCACCTAACATGCTCTCTGTACTTAAAGCTGTGGATGATATAGCCTAATGTTCTTCCACATAAGATAAAGGCTTTTGTCTCCAGGTTATTCCCCGATGGATGGGGGAAATAGTGAACACTAAATCAATTTCAAAGTCTAATGAAACTGTTAGACTTTTTATGTAATCTAGTACTTTGCATTTTGACTCCACAGTTGGCTAAATAGTCTGGATTTATAATTTTGTCTAATTTGGTGAAACTTTGTATCCTTAGAAATCACAGCAGATTGCCCATGGCACATTTATGTGGCCATTTGTCCAAACTTTGTACTCCCATGCTCTAGTGGAGATCTCGGTGAAGGTTCTCAATCCAGCTGTGCTTCTGTCAGTGAAGATGGCCTGTAGCATTATTTTGCTTGGCAGCATTTTGAATTGTCCATGGCTTTGCATTTGAATATGAAGAAGGTGTATGCTAAATATTAGAATTTATTTTTACCCTATCCTATAAAAGCAACTACAAAAATCCTGAGCAAGACAACCTTGACTAACATTACACTAAAATGCTCTTAGTTTAACAGAGTGACCTCTAATTCTTCATTCTCAATTTTGATTCAAGAAATAGCTGTAGCTGGAATTTTTCATCTGCCAATAATTGCAGCTACATTTTACAGCACTTAGCCTGATTACAGTTCCCACAGAGCTATGGTGAAATGTGAGTTACATGTAGCTATGCTTCCATTATGGGGTCTGAATTTATCCTGCATTTTTCCTGATGCAGCTGATTCTGCGGAATTACACTACTCAGGCATATTTAGATGAAATGGTATGTCTTAAAAAACACACCAATTTATTGAAGCCAATTTTTTTCACAGTAATGTCAACATTTCAGTAAGTCTAAATGCAAAGATTTCTTTCTTCCAAGGTTGAGCATCTGATTAAAAAGAGTGAGATAGATGAAACCCAAGAGAGCTACTCTCTTGGGCATTAATGTAGGGAAAATATGAAAAAGGAATGGAAAAATCAGTTTTCACCACATTGGTGGCTGATCATTTCTCAAGATATCAGCACTTCTGGATATTCTATGGTTGCTTGTTTTCCTTTATAACCTCCCCAACAGAGGAATCTCCTCCTATAATTTGGAAAATCATGTGTTCCAAAAATGGTGGGGATGAAAGAAGAAAGCTACTCTCTCCTATCTTCTACAATTTTCATATTTTTTAAAAATTAAAAACTTGGATAATGATAATAGGGAAAATACCAATGAAATGTGAAGAAATGTTGTCAAGCTGAGAAGGAACTGGGAGCAGAACCAAAAGAAAATCCTAGTCTTGGCTCCACACGTTTTAATGCATCTTTCCTCTGTTGCTCAGTTTATGAAATCTAAAAACTCAAGGTTATAAAGGTGACATGAGAGTCATCTAGAGTCTTGAATTAAGCAAACTGATTAAGATTTACAGAAGCTATTCTCTGTTGCTCTCAACCTCTTTTCTCTCTGAGAAGTCAATATGCTGTCAGAGCAACAGTCACCAAAACAGGGACAGCAGTTACAGTTTGTAGTATCTCCACTCAACAGCTGAAAACTCTAGCAATAATAGCAAGCTTTGCTTTGCTTCTGAAAGAGAAATACTAAGTGTTTAATGGTTAGAGTGTTTGGGGTGTACCATATTGTTTTGTCCTTAGGAAGTTCAAGTAATAATAGATTCTTGATAAGGTTATGAATTCTAAGTTGCTACAGGGTTTTTTTTTATATAATACTAACAACTGATTAGTTGAGTATGGAACTGGAGGCAGTTTGTCAGGCTGTGTTTTGTGTCCTTCGGTTTGCCTGGAGATTGTGGAATTGTGTTTGTTTTTCTTAGTATTTTTTCCGGTTGTAGATGGTACTTTTTTTGCTATACATGTTCATGGCTTACATGACTTTTCAGAAGTGAGAAAGGAGAGCTTTTGCTATTAAAAATTTTTTAAGAACCTTCTTCACACTAGTCTGTGTTTACTCTTTAATCAAAGCCACTACTGACACCCTTACTTAAGATGGCTTCCTTGGCTCAAGACAATAGATTGAGACATTATCCTTCATTCAGCTTGTTTTTACAGACTGGAGAATGAAACCAGTGTCATAAATTTTCCAAAATAATAAACTCTGAAAATAAATGTAGTGCAAATAATCATTCCAGGCATAAAATTGTGCAGGAAATGATTAGTATGAATGTTTCCAAAGACCTTTTAATCCTCATATGATGATCTTAGTCTCTTGCCTTCCCTTCTTAGTCAATCCAACTCAGACAATGAATACTCACAAGGTCTTTGGTGATTGGTATGTTATAGCTGATACAGTTCTTTCTGCTGACTGCATTTCCTGTTGAAATTATCAGTACAGTGCTTTTTCTTGACTTTTTTTTTGGTTTTGAACAGGTGGTCACATATTGTCTTTGAAGTGGTCACTGTTAAAACCTAGCACTTGACAGCAAATACCATGTGAATTTCACAAAATCATCTTAGTCATCTGTGATGTAGCAAGCAATAGTGCATAAGTGAGTATTTAATTTAGAATAATCTCTTGCATGGCAGGTGCAGTGGGAATGTACATATTACTATGGATGATATAGCCTGCTCCATCAGCCTTGTGAGTGATGTGCACTCTAAGCTCAGGGAATTTCTGATATGAAAATATTTTTATCCCTTTTTATCTTCAAAGGGACTTGAGTCTTCAGAAAACAAGAGAAGTTTTTATGGTCTGAGATTTTTGGTATTCAGATGCTGGGACACTTCTGCTTTGTTGTATATAAAAGCAAATATAAGACTATAAGGACACACTATTTAAATGTCCTTCAGGGTATTACACTATTAGCCTAGTTTACCTTGCACTTATGACTCTTTACAGATGTTGATTGCAGAGTAAGAAAAGTCTGTTAGGATCTGGGTTTGAGACTTCCAGATCTTAACACGTGCTTAAGACAGTTGTATTAGCTTTTCATGCGTGCATATATTGCAGTAGCAAATATCGACTGCAGTCCCCAGCTCTACCCTCCATGGTGCTTGGATGTCAGCACTTGAACTACATTAATTCTGCCTGACCTGTTTCCTTGGTAATTACTGGCTCTATTAACACTGTGTGGTGGAATTCTTTGGGATATGTGGAAACAAAAGAGCTATACAAATG
This sequence comes from Rhynochetos jubatus, assembly GCA_027574665.1. Lineage (NCBI taxonomy): Eukaryota > Metazoa > Chordata > Aves > Eurypygiformes > Rhynochetidae > Rhynochetos > Rhynochetos jubatus. The sequence continues at coordinate 27,998,273 of CM050653.1, forward strand.
TATACAACTGTAGTAAGGTGACACTGCTTATGTGTTGATTTTGGCACAACGGCATGCCAGTTGGGGGAAGGCAAAGGCTAATATTCAACAGATGTCAAAGTCCTAAACCCTATAATAGTGCCTGCAGTTATTTTCATTACTGTCATTTGATGACACATACAATAGTTGGAAAATACTTGAACTGGGTAATCACAGCAGATATACTCCAAAGGACCAGATGCACTTCAAACTATCAAAATGGTGATGGATGTTCCAGCTGAGTGCCACTTCTGTCCATATTCCAGGTATATTTACTGCTGAGGACTAGAAGCCACTTTCCTTGCTGTCATACAGAGGGCTGGCATTTTTCCTTTCTGTAGTAACCAGGAAGAAAACACAAAAATTAGCGTCTGTTTTACATAGGGAAATGATCCTATATTGCTGATATATCTGTGTACTGTTATCATATATATAGTGACATATATTAGTTTGCAAATAGTTCAACATGGAGACCCAAACATTAAAAACCAAAAAAGGTTTTTTGTGTAAACCTAAAGAATTTTAAAAATAGATCATAATCTTCTCTGAATGGTCCTGATAAAAATCATGCCAGTTTATGGAAAAAAAACATTGTACAATTATACTTTCAAGTTTTACAAGCTTAAAGGTATTTTTGTTCCTCTAGCTTAAGAAGTCTCTAAACCGTTTGTTATTTTCCTTATAGATGATTTCTATTTCATAATTTGAATGTTTCTTTTAATGATTTAGATTTTTATGATTTTTAATTCTCAAATTTGAAGGATGAAATTATTATAATCTCTGCTGTGGCAGAAAAATACACTGGCTTTTAGAAAATTAATTAGCTCATATTTGAATATTCATATTACTACTTTGCATCTGTGCAAAAAGTTCTTGTTGATTGCCTGGAGATTTAGGAGTGACCTACTATGACCCAATTAAAAAAAAGTCCAACAAAGCAGGCCTTTTTATGAGCTATTCATTGCAACATCTACCATCACAATACATTCACAGGCTTTGGCTGATTTGTGTTAACAGGGGCATGCAGTGATCCCTTCATGTTTGTTTTATTTTTCTAAAAAAAGAAAAAGAAAGTAAAATCATGTTGCTTTATTTAACAACTCTGTACAAGCCTTCAAACATTACAACAAAGCTGGAATATTTCACATTTGTCATCAGTGATCTAACACTTAATATTAAGACAGCTCCTACTGTGACATGTTTTAAACTGATTCTTCCCTCTGCTGGGCTAACAACATAATAGAGATCAGGAAAACTGTTCTGAACATGGCATTGCTAAAATCTATCCAAAAAATTCTAGTTTAAGCCTTCTTTCTGACCCTACCTTCTGTAATTGGTGCAAAGCAGGTTGAGAGAACCTGCAGAAAAAGTCTTGTTAAATCAGATTGCCATTTTGTCAGTTGATGTTGAGCTAGTTATATTGGGTCCTTGGTACAAATCCTGATGTATTCATGGCTTCTATAAAGTGGAACATTAAAAAAAGCCATAAACAAGGGGGGAATCCATAAATCAACCTGAATGGGAAGTGGAAATTATAACAAGACAAAAATCTCCTAACAAAACTCCTAATAAAATGGGAGAGGTTGGTTTGTTTGGTCTTCTTTTTTTTTTTATTTTTTTTTTAACTCGACAGCCTTGAAAAGTATATGGAGCACATGCAGCTGGAAAGGATTTTATTTTTGAAGCAGGATGTGTGTGCATACTTGGTCTACGATATCAAGGCCACTGATATCTTTAGGAAATCACTTCCCAGTGTTTTCTGCCCATCTTAGATCAGTCTCCTTAGTTCAACAAGGCCAAGTGCCAGGTCCTGCACTTGGGTCACAACAACTCCATGCAGTGATACAGGCTTGGGGATGAGTGGCTGGAAAGCTGCCCATCAGAAAAGGACCTGGGGGTGTTGGTTAACAGCTGGATGAATATGAGCTGGCAATGTGCTCAGGGGGCCAAGAAGGCCAATGGCATCCTGGCCTGTATCAGGAACAGTGTGGCCAGCAGGACTGAGGAAGTGATTGTCCTGCTGTACTTGGCACTGGTGAGGCTGCACCTTGAATCCTGTGTTCAGTTTTGGGCCCCTCATTACAGCAAAGACATTGAGGTGCTGGGGCATGTCCAGAGAATGGCAGTGAAGCTGGGGAAGGGTCTAGAGCACAAGTCCTGTAAGGAGCGGCTGAGGGAACTGGGGTTGTTTAGCCTGCAGAAGGGGAGGCTGAGGGGACACCATATCACACTCTACAACTACCTGAAAGGAGATTGCAGAGACGTGGGTGTTGTCTCTTCTCTCAAGTGACAAGTGATAGCACAAGAGAAAATGGTCTCAAGTTGCTCCAGGGAAGGTTTATATTGGGTACTAGGAAAAATTTCTTCACTGAAAGTGTTATCAAGCATTGGAACAGGCTGCCCAGGTATCAGGTGGTTGTGCCACCTTCCCTGGAGGTATTTGAGACATGTGGATGAGGTGCTTAGAGACATGGTTTAGTGGTGGTATTAGCAGTGAAAAGTTAATGGTTGAACTTGCTGATCTTAAAGGTCTTTTCCAACCTAAAAGGTTCTACGATTACCTTAATTTTAAGTTCTCTGCAGAATTAAGCTAGACATCCTCTGAGACCAGCCTTTCAAACTAATTTAGAGGAAAGATGATATCACAGCCAAAGGTACAGGATCAGGACTCAGGAATTTAGAATTTTTTTGTGGTGTCCCATGTATGCTGAAAAAGTAATTTTGCTCTAGATTACAAACTTAAGTACCCACATCAACCTATGAATAGCTCTGAGATGCTGTGCATTGGAAGCAGAGACCAGCTTCTCACAGTCCCTGCCCAACATCCTGCCTACTTCAGGGGAGGAGAGGGAAATTTTTTGCTGATGGGAAAATTAAAATACCTGTAACAGAACAGAGGTACAAAGACCCAACTAGATCAGGTCTGAAAGGATATTAGTGAGTGGGCTTTACCTGCTTATTTAAGCAGTCTACTTGAAGTTTTGAGGAAGGTCCTTTCTTACTTTAAAACACTGTGGAACTCTACATGCCAGGTTTCAATTTGGATGCAGTTTTACCATCTTTAGTCAGTCTGGGTGGTCCCCAGATGATGCTCTCTGAGTTTCTCCAGTTAATGACAGAAACTAAATTATGAGTCTGTACTGAACACAGTAAAGTCAGGGTTGAGTCATGTGTGTCTCCATCCTCCAGCTGTGCAATAGGATAAATGATGCTCCCTTAATTCTAAAATATTATGAAGACAAGTCATTGGAAACCCCTTGACTACTAAGGCACTGTGGTCTGTGTTAAATAAACAGCCAGCTAACCTGACACAGTGTAGCACAACCACAAAACTGCCAGCCAACCATTCAAAATAAGCCCTCCTCCAAACTTATCTGAATAGGTCTGAACCTCAGAAGTGTTGTGGGCAAAGGTTATGTACAGATTTCCACTAAACTCTTTTTTTCCTGGACTTAATGAATACCTTTGAGCATTGCAGTCAAGAAAAAAATTCCGTCTGGTGATGACTTTTGTACAAATGAGAAAAAAGGACATTTTAAGCCAACTTCATGCTCAAATGGTAGGGTTTATATTTGTTTGTTTTCTCATACTCTGCCAGTCTTGCATCACTTCAGAAGCAGTTTTATACTGTACAGGTGCAATAAAAATTAAAAATGGTCATTAGGCCATTAAGAATATATCTACTGCTATCAGTTATTGTCTCTGTTAAACTAGAAAGTTTTTGTACTACTTTGAAAGATCTGTAAGAATTCTGAACTTATGCAGACTTTAATAATACTATTGTCATGGAAAAGCTGATGGCCTTTGGTCCTGGTTTTTAATAGATTGACATAATTGCAGATTCACTTACTGTAACAGCAGTCACTAAAATGCACGAATAATTGTCATGCTGATATTGGAAACGCATGGCTGAAAGTGCAAACCTGTCTCCTTTCAATTTGTATTGCTGATTAGGATAAAAATCGATTTATGAGCAGAGGGAGTGTGTGGGGACTATGCTAAACTGATCCACAGGAGTCAACTGAGATTCTCAAAGGTACTTAGAAGCTCCAAGACCTGTTTTGATGCTTGCAGACTCACTGCAATCAACGGGAGTTCAGGAGATTGTGGCACTGTTGTGGAACTCGTTAATTTGATGGAATTTGATTCTGAGCTTCAAAAACTGATCAGTTGAAAAGAAACTAATGCTGACGCTGTGCATAGAAGAACATCATTTCACTAAGGCAAGAATAAAGTGTAGAAGTCTGGGACATCAACATTTAATGAAGCTAATGAAAGTGTTGCATGAGCAGTAGTGTGGCCCTGCTATTTTGTGGTGGTGTTTCTTGAACTTGATATCCAAGAACAATCCTATCCCACACTTCCAGTGCCCATAGACCTGGACATTGAAAGACCTCCACTAACCTGTCTCTTCAGTCTCCATGTCCATTTTCTTTCTTTTCCTATTTCCTTTTTTATCCCTTTAATCTTCATGTGGAATTCAATGGTGACAAAAAGCTGTGACTGAATCAGATGTTTCTTCAAGAGTTTGGATAGGTTTTCAGCCTGTCCAGATGGAGATTCATCTCCATATAATAGAACCATAGAAGGGTTTATCTTGGAAGGGACCTTAAAGGTCACCTAGTTCCAAGCCCCTGCCATGGGCAGGGACACCTTCCAATACATCATGTTGCCGAAGGCCCCATCCAACCTGGCCTTAAACACCTTCAGGGATGCGGCATCACAACTTCTCTGAGCAACCTGTTCCAGTGCCTCACTACCCTCTCTGTGAGGAATTTCTTCTTGATATCTAATCTAAATCTACCCTCTTTTAATTCAAACCCATTACCCCTAGTCCTATCACTACAGGCCCTTTTAAAATGGTACCCCTCCAGCTTTCTTGTAGGACCTCTTTAGGTACTGGAAGGCTGCTATAAGGTCTCCCCGGAGCCACCTTTTCTTCAGGCTGAACAAGCCCAATTCTCTCAGCCTTCTCTCAGCACCATAGGAGAGGTGCTCCAATTCTGGTCATCTTCACGGCACTCCTCTGGAATTGCTCAAACCAGTCAATATCCTTATGTTGAGGGCCCAAGAGCGGGATGCAGTATTCCAAGTGGGGTCTCACAAGAGCAGAGTAGAGGGGGAGAATCGTCTCCTCAACCTGCTGGCCACGCTTCTCTGGATACAGCCCAGGATACGATTAGCTTTCTGGGCTGCTAGTGCACACTGCTGGCTCATGTCCAGCTTTTCATCCACCAGTACCTCCAAGTCCTTCTCCTCAAGGTTGCTCTCAATTCATTCCCTACCCAGCCTGTACTTGTGCTTGGGATTTCCCTGACCCATGCGCAGGATTTTGCACTTGGCCTTGTTGAACTTCATGAGGTTGGCAGAGGCCCACCTCTCCAGCCTGTCAAGGTGCCTCTGGGTGGCATCTCTTCCATCCAGTGTGTTAACCGCACCACACAGCTGGGTGTCATCAGCAAACTTGTTGAGGATGCACTCAGTCCCACCATCCATGTCACCAACAAGGATGTTAAGCAGGCCAAGTATGAACTTGGGAAGTCAGTGAGGTCTGCAGCTCAGTGTGTATGTAACCTGCCTGTGAAGTTATTGCGAGTTGCTTTGATGGAGCTATATGTTTTTGGTTTTAGAAGTACTAAGGGGTTGCAAGTGAGATTGAGAGACACATTGTACTAGGAGCTGTGTGCATAAATACTAAGGGACAGTACTTGCCACACAGAGCTTAAAGTCTAGATGGTATAAGGTCAGAAAGGGAAAGCCAGTTTTACAACGAAATGGTGAAGGTTATGCACCTCAGAGTATCCAAGTTGGAATTGGTTTCTAAACCCTGAAATTTGGTCCAATACTACACACTGTTTGCGCACACGTATGTTATGGATGGATGTAGTTTTAGAGACCATCAGTTCCTTGACAGTCCAGGGACTGAAACAATCAGTGAAACCACAAATCTTATCACCTGGCCTGCGTTGATTGCCCATGTGCTCACTGTCACCACAGTATATGCCAAGTAATGTGGGTTTTTTAGTTCTGTGTCATTAGATTAGTATCCAATTATGGTCCCTGAGACCAATGATACTTGTGGAATAGGGTAATGAAGAACTACTTCAGTTATTTTATCAGTACCTTTCTTTTTTTAGCATCCTCTGTAGGATGATCTGGTTTACCATCTGGGACTTTTATAGAGCTGTTTATAAAAGATTGATAGCATTTTAAAATTACAACTGGAATTGCCATCAGCCTTTGTTACACTATGGTCTTTTCTTTAAACTTTTAACTTAAATGAATGAATTTTTATTTATGAAAATCAGCCAAAATTTTCATTCCAGCTACAGCAGGTATACTAGCAGCTTAATATCAGATTAATTTCTATTTCAAATTACTGCATATTCATACAACAGGATTTCAGGCCTTCACAAAACAAAACAATAAAGAAAGAATTTATTCACAGCATTTGCTTTTCAGTCACACTGCATGACATTATACTTGTAAAGCGGAAACCTAAGATTGGTTTCTGTGTTTCTGTATTGCTGTATCCCATGTTTGACATATGTAGACAAAAGATAAAACTTTTCTCCTTGTTTGCTTAGACTATTATTTCTACTGTAAGGGAGAATTTCTACTTTTTAGCCATTGGTGTGTGATGAAATTCATGAGAACCTTTCCAGTGATAACTAAAGCAAGCCCTTCCTAACTAGCTGAAGTGAACAGTCTCTAGGTATGCAAACCTCTCCTAGAGTGTGCCCAACTTCTGAAATGTCTGTCTCTTTCTTGAAAGGGAAATATAAGGTCTCATTTAAATCTGGAAAATAAGTCCTTGACTATCTGAATCCATTTGAAATAAGCAACTACTCTTAAAAATGTGCAATTGCATGCCAGAAGTGTATTTAATCTGTATGGTACATTACTAAAAGACAGATTAGGTAAAAATGGATTACATAGAATTACTGGAGTGTAATCACAAAGTTAAGAAATAGAAAAATTTTACTTTTAATATATCGTTTTCAAATTATGTGGTTAGATAGTCATATCCTGCGTAGTTCTTCTCTTTTATTATTGACTTACAAAATGGAAAGTACACTATATATGTATATAATGTCTTTAGAAATGGAAAACATTTCTCTGCATATTTATATTGTACAGAGTCTGCACCTGCAAAATGCTTGTTTAGTTCACACTATTTTGAAAATTTAGACTTGTCCCACAAGGAAGCAAGCAATTTGCATAAAGTGATAGGAAAGAAATAAGAACAAATAACATCTCTGAATAGATAGGTTTTAAATCCATTGTTTGAAAAGCTCTTTTATCATCAGCAGAATGATGGATTATTTCTTTAAGGGAAAATGGCAGTAATTAGTTATAATACCTGAGAGAACTCAATAAATATTTGCTAAATTAAAATTATTTATTATTTGTATTCTAGGAGTGTCTAGAAGACTCCCGTGAGATCAGAGCCCCATTGTTTCAGGAACTGTATAAGAACAGCTGCTATCCTAAACAGTATACAGTGTGAAATAGATGACAGGGAAGACAGGAAGGGAGCAGAATTGCAAAGAAAAAAAATTAATTGCCTGACAGCACAAAGTTAGCAGCAGAGCTATGACTGCTATCAGGTAGGTCTCTTCAAAGCCACCCTGGAACTTTACATATTGGAAGAGGTACATCCACTTCTGGACTTCCAACCCATCCCTCAGTGCAACAGCCAACCTCTGATATCCTCTCTCATTACAGAGATCCCCATCTTTCAGATATCTCAAGCCAAGTCTTTTATAGAACATTTTTATTTTCTGAGTGTGATGTGATGACAGTCTTAATTTCCTTTGAGATGGTTCCTGTATCCACATTCACAGCTCATTCATTATACTTAGATAAGACAGCAATTTTACTTTAGACTTCTTGACATTTCTCGCTTCTTTTGATCACTTTTTATACCTTCCCATTTATGCCAGGTTTGTTACTGTATCTTGGTGGCACCCTATTCTTCTGCATACTGTTTTTATTGCCCATATGCACTGCTGTTCTTTATCCTGTATAAGTGCACAGTGAATTGTAAGCCAGGTGAATTAGTTATTTGATGATGTTTTCCAGACAATACTCTTCCACTAAAAGAGTAAACTATATTGTCTGTCCTCTTTTGTCACTGATATTTTTTACCTTCTGAGCAAAAAAAGAGTAGCCAACAAGTTAATATACCCAAGAAAGAGGCAAATCCATGTGGACATCATATCCTGGATGGTGTCCTCCCATTCTGTTTCTTATGTATGTCCCAAATCTAAAGGAATTTCACAAATTACTGTTCCAGGCAGCTGAACTAATAAAGTTTTGGGCCAAAAGCAGGTGGATGCATAGAATCATAGAATGGTTAGGGTTGGAAGGGACCTTAAACATCATCTAGTTCCAACTCCCCTGCCATGGGCAGGGACACCCTCCACTAGACCAGGTCACTCAAAGCCTCATCCAGCCTGGCCTTGAACAATTCCAGGGATGGGGCATCCACAACTTCTCTTGGCAACCTGTTCCAGTGCTTCACCACCCTCTCCATAAAGAATTTCTTCCTGATTTCTAATCTAAATCTCCCTGCTTTCAATTTAAACCCATTACCCCTTGTCCTGTCAAAGTGCAAAAAATCTCCATGGGGAGCTCAAGTGAGCTTACCCAGGCAAGAGCAGTGCTCTGTGTGGAGTCACTTCATCTTGCGTAAACATCACTTAGGAGCAGTAAAATGGAGAGTGGGGAGAAGAGTTCTGGGGACACTGGACCTGTCATAGCATGAATCTTCTGCATTTCCTCCACCATTTCCTCTTAGTTTATAGACCTATGTGAAACCTAACCGAAATCTTTATTTCAGTTATTGTTATGTCAATTGCTGTGCCTTCCATTCTGTGCAGACTGCAATTCTAAATCCTGAGACCCTTTGGTTCAGGTACCACCTTTGTTGAGCAAAGGTACCCAAGTTAGGCTGTGTTTTCTGGGAGCACCCATTGACCAAGATCTTCTCTAATCTAGATCGCAATTGAAACATCCTCTTGCCTTTAATAATAGGTCTGTGGGGGTTAATTACTTAAAGCTATGCACTAATTGCATTATACAGGTGATACCTTCAAGTTAGCCTTTCATGTGCTGTGTCTTCATGATGAGTTAAAAAGCTAAGTGATGCTAGCATTAATCCCAAGGTTTGAGGGTTTTGTTTGTTACAGTGGTGCACTGTCTTTGTACAAAACCTAATAGTAGTGTAGATATTCATAGAGGTCGAAACGATTAAACATGTTTTGTGTTATGAACCTTCCCTACAGGTGACAGGTTGGGGAGTCTGGCTAGGAAAGACATTCAACATAAAATTCTAGGATTTACTCCAGTTTTACCGTAGCACTGTGGTTCACCTTTAGATGTAATATGTTCCACACTAGTGTTTGATCTTGATATCATCTAGAGAAATGCTTTTTGTGAATTCATAAGAGAGATGCATTGGCAGATATATGTTCAGACTTTTGATAACAGGTCAGCCTACTTTTTTTTTGGTCTTAAGTGTGTGATACTGTGTCTACCAGGTGAATTTTGTAGTTGCAAGTTGAGTTGTACAGTGCTGTCTGGTGCCACAATTGAGGCAGCATTGAAGAGATTATAAAATAAATTTGTTCAGATGACATAATGATGTAAGATGTCACTGAATGGATATCCAAGAAAATTTCTCCCTTTTAGAGATCAAATTCTCAAGAAGTTTCTGTTTAAAAAAAACCCAAACAAAACAAAAACCCAAAACCAAAACAACAACCAAAAAACCCAGACACTTTAGAACTGTTGATTTGTTATGTATTAAGTCTAAACACCCATCAGTATCATCTGTTTCTGATCTAAAATAACTTGTAACTGGTCCTGACAGGACCAGGTATGTGACTGAATCCCTAGACCAGTGCAGAACTACTTCCATTCTCCATAGGAATGGAAATACAGTCTGTCATAGTTAATTGCAAGATCAAGACACAAATTAGGATAAACAGCATTTGAACAGAGAAGAATCACATGAAACAGGATGTACAGTCTTATGAGCTCATAGTTATTTGTTATGATTTTCAAATATTTATGCTTCATCTGAAACTCTCAGCCCAGGCATCTTTAGTTAGATGAACTGCATCAGCAGAACAGTATGGGATAAACAGAGCTTGTTGTCCAGGTAGCCACCCTGAGACAGATTCATGTATATAAATTTAGTTGCATAGAGTAATTTTCATTGCTGTAGGTTATCTGGTATCTTAGATAAGTTAGTGTATCTAACTTGACACTAGATGGCTATGTTTAAACACACAGTGTGTCTGTTTGACACTATAACAGTGTTTCAGATACATCTGGCAACCTTCAGTTAGCTCCATATTCCTGGATACATAGTTCCTGAGTAAGCATGCCTTTGTATGTGCAAACTGTACATTTTCAAATTCTATGAGAGGAAGATATCTCAGGAAAAGGACAGCAACCAGACATGCAAGATATCCCATATTTTGTCTTCTGTTTAGTGAGAATTTCCTTCATGAAGTCTTGAAAAAATGACTTTAAGAAGACAAAGGCTTTTTAAAATGTGCTTAAAGGTATGGTTAAGTACAGAGGGATTATCAGATGTGTAGATGCTCATTTTCTTTTGCTTTCTGAATACACATGTTCACACCTTAGTGCGCAGATACTTCTGAAAATTTAAAAAAATAGGGGAAGCTAGCATCTACTTCTTTACATGTCTCAATAGCTTGACAAACTTGGCCCTTCATTACCAACTGTAAAAATAATTAAAATATGTAAGAACACTTTATATGTTTCAGAGGTGTTATGAAATTAAATCTACTGAAGTTTTTTTTTTTGTTGTTTTTGTTTTTTTTGTTTTTTTAATGTGTGCAAGAGGGACATCAATGTTAGAATGGTATGGTTTCAATCAGTACTACATAACCATCTGTATGACCTTATCACACAGTTAAATTTGACATGCAACAAATTTAACCTCTATATCAGATTCAGAAATAGAGAAGAGCTGTACCCTGATAGGCTACTGCATAGTGAAATGCTAAATTTTATCTATATAAATTGAATGTGTGCCATTCCAGGATCTGAAAAGGCATTATAAATCGTTAAGAATTGGGCGTTCATCTTCTTGTGGTTTCTCTGACTTGGGATATTTGCAAGTATTTCCCTTGTGTTATAGCTTTGAAACATTAAGTTGAATCTCACTGTCCAAACCACAAAACACCTTAGAGTGAAAACTCCTGTAAAGGGTGTGGAATACAATCATATGTGAGTTTTCAGTTATTTTAGTGGAAGTCTAATAAGAACAAATTGCAATATGAATAAGATTTTTTTTTTTTAACTTCAATGTCCTCCATAGCAGCCATAGCCATAGATTACGCCCTATGCTCAGGGTAGTCCAGGCACTTCTGCACTGACATTTAAACACTGTAGTGGTCTGCAAAGCTGACCAAGCTCACAGAGAACAGTCTGTTGTGTCATTCTTTTGTCAGTCAGAGGAGTCTTGCAAAAAGTTTGGAACTGGTAAGGGAGTTGCATTTGAAGTTCAGCTGAAACTGTGATCACAAGCTCAATCAAACATGAAGTTTGGAGCCTTTCTCAAGGAGGTGAACCTTCATCAATTTTTTAGTTTTCCTAAATGCAGAGCCTGTTATGTGTAGTTGCCAAACCAATGATGTTATTTATTCTTGGGTGTCTTTTACATCAGGTGCAATATTGTTTCAGAAACAATATCGTTTATGCATTACACTTACTTAATTTGGTTCGCATGTGCATAGGTGTGTGTACACTGTTATGCAAGTAGATTCATAGAGATGTCTTCTGTTTCTGTTTTTCTGTGGAAGTCATAGCTCCAGGTGATATGACCTTATGATGTGGAGATATAAGTAAAAAATAAGTATAAAGGAAGAATAAAGAAGTCAGCTAAGAGGCTGTCAGAATCTAAATGTGAAATATAGAGGAGGATCTCAAAATTCAAACTCTGACAAATAATTGGTTACTCTTCATAATTCAGCTACATTTGTCCTTAGACACAACTAGAGTTACTACCCAAGCACAAATATTTGACAGTATAGTGAAATTACATGGCGACCACAAAGAAACAGAATGTGGTGTCACAAAGGTACATGGAAGGATTCTACATGTATTGTGGTATCAATGTGGTGCTGTTTTTTTTTTTTTTTTAATTCAAGTTCTCAGTGCCTCCAGACGCTGTGAAAACTAGGTAGTCTTTCCTAAAATTCAGATTAGACTAATAAGATGGTGAAAGTGTTATTTGTTTAGGTGATCTAACAATACATCTGCATAATTTAATATTTTGTTTGTTTACAGATTTGAATTATATCTGTGAATAATGCCATTGTTCATTTTCAGGTGCAGTTGATTTTTGTCTATATAATACAATTTGTGTTTTTAGATGTGCATTTAAAACAGTATTTCTGAAAATGTATCATTTTAAAGGAAGACATTTGAATACTGAATGATCAGAAAAATCTTACTGGTAAACAACTGGATTCAGATTTTTTTTTTTTAAATTATTTTTTCTCTTGGCCAATGGTGCTGGTTTTAGTCAGGGAAGAGTTAACTTTCTTCACAGTACCTGGTATGAAGCTAGGTTTTGGGATTTACCCTGAGAAAAGTACTGATAAGGTGTCTTTTTATTTGGTGCTGAGGAGTGCTTGCACCAAATTCAAGGTGTCTCTCAGCTTCTGATACTGCAGCTGCATTCCCAACTCTTTCACTGAGGGCAGCATAGGGGAACATGCAGTTCAGACAGCTGACCCAAACTGACTATTTCATTCCATAGTACACCATGCTCAGCACATAAGTGGGGTGTGGGCTCGTGGGCCATAACTCTTCTTGCTCCATTTCTAACTCCTCTGTTAGCTCCTTAACTCCTTTGCTAACTCTTGCTAATTCATCTTCTTGCTCGATCATTCGTGAGTTGGTGGGTCAGTTAGCTTTTCCCTGTCATGTTGTTGCTCGTGGGGCTCACTCGGACTCTGCTGTGATTGCTCTTGGGCTCCGGCTGTTGGGCTCTCGGGCTCTATCACTTATCAGGAACTGTCTGTGCATCGGTCGGTAGGTGGTGAGCAACTGTATCATATGTTTTATTTTCTATTATTTTAATGAGTTATTATAAGTAGTATTATTATATGTTTATATATTCATTTATATTCAATTAGTAAATAGTTCTTATCTCAATTTTACAAGCTTCTTTGTCTTTTTCCTCCAACTCCCGCTCTGCTGGAGGAAGTGTGTGTGTGAGGTTGAGAGCGGCTTCATGGTATTTTGCTGACTGGAGTTAAACCACGACACCCATTAAAGACTAAATGTGTTGAACTTCATGGCATCCCCTAAGTTGATCTATATATACATTCAGTATTTAAGAAAGGACTAGAATAAGATGAGTTTTATTCTGTTATTTCAAAAGATATCTCAATTATTTCCTCAGCTGTAATATTCAGTTTTTATGTTCCTAACACTGTAGCCAGACATTAAGGTTGGCAGAAATAGCAAATAAAAAAAAACTGGCAGAGGGATCTTTCAGTTATGACACTGTGTTCAGGAAACATTTGTAAAGATTATAAAGATCATTATAAAGCCCTAGATAAATTACACTATCTTCAGCTAATTTTTCTTGATTAAAAAGCTATTGATGATCTGTGAAAGGAGAGCAGAGGCAAACTTTGCCTCTTGAAGAAAATCTCATAATAATAAAATGCTACATGATAACCCTGATTTCTACATGTGATTCTTTTTCAGGATCAATGACCTATTTACCCTTCTCTTGGCTCAGATGTCAATTTGCAGCTTTCTTCCTATTAGAAGTTGTTTATTAAAGAGGAACAAGAATAAGAGGTTGTCTGTAGCAAGATATGCTAATCTCCAGTAAGAGTATCAGGTGCCTCTTCTGCTGATTTTGAAATGTGACTCGTCAGGTCAAAACTAGTAACAAAAGAACTTAACTGGATCTAAAGACTGCCTAGAGCAATAATTACTGGATAGAGAAGAGGGGCATTAAATGGTCATTGAAAGCATTTTGCAAAAATGCTTGGCAAAAAGTGATTCAGGTAGGTAACTTTAATTAAATCAAAACAGAATAAAGACAAAGTACAGTTGCATCATGCATATGAATATTAAAATCAGCCATCAGCAAAATTTTAATGTAATGAAGTACAGTATCAAGTCTGACAATAATTCAGAAACATACCTCAAACAATGTATGACTCCAAGGGCAGGTTATAAATAACAACCATAACAAAGGAAGCTCCAGCTCCATGAATAAACACAGCTCACTACTGAGTTTATTCTCAACCTGGCTCACCAATGGAATTATACTCATGAAACTATCAATTTCAATGAAGGCCAACTGTTGTAAAACTGGAATATCACTATGATGAATCAAACTCAGATTCTCATTTCATCACCTTGACATTAAAGATTCTTAGCAGTGCTTGCCATATTTTTCTGCCTCCTCCTTGGTCAGCATTTTACATGGTTATTCAATAGCAGTATAAGAATGGTTTTCCAAGAGATTTGTGACTAAAATGTCTTCCCAGAATTCTGATGGCATGCATTGCTACTGATTTTGCTTGAGACCTAATTTTTTTTTCCTACCCTATGTTCTTCACAAACTTCCTACAGGTTCCTACCAGACCTTTTCCACACATAGTTTTGCCTTTTATAATCCCATATTGCTGGTGAATTTCATAGGAATTTACCATGCCATAGTCTACTTTTCAATCATATACATACAAGTGTACTGCCTTAATAATTTAATTAGGCAGCGCTTTCACTGCTGTACAAAGACCATGTTGGAAAATGCTATCACACAGATCTTAAATTTTATTTAAAATATGTATGCTGATCATACTACATTTTTTTTTTGCCAATGAAGCATTGAAAATGTCTGATACATAGAAATGAGATTTATGAAATGTTATATATGCCTAGAAACACTTTCATTGTTCTATTGTTTGTTGTCTGTAAGGGCAAAATCCATATAAAAATCTTAAAGCTAGGATTTTATGGATCATAATAAGTACAAAAAGCAGACTGTCTCTACATTTTGTCTTCCTTTTTGAAATTAGAAATATGTATGCTTTTTTCAATTCATTTAGCATTTTCATAGACCTCCATATCAAACAAATTATTGGATAAGGTCTCTTAAGATTCCAGCTTCTTGGTTTTAACATTTCAGCAGCAACACTGTCGACACCTGGTGCTTGTTATTCCTAAGAGTTCTGATTGCCTCTTGAATCTCTTCAGTATTTGGCTCAGCTGCCTGGAAAGTGGCCATTTGTTGTTAGCCTTTTCATTCTCTTTATGGAGCTTGTCTAAGTACTCCCACCATAATTCTGTAGTTGCATTCCTTGTAATAAAATGATTTCCATTTTTATCTTTTATCAGACTTTCTCACTATTGATATTCTTTCCTTCAAGCATTGATACCCTTGTAAAATTCTTGCACAGTCTCAGCCTCCCTAAACTCAAACATCAGAAGGAAATACTCTACAAACTATAATCATCTGAATAGGCACACTCTTGCCTGAGGAACAAACGTACAATTTGCCAACGCTCACCATCACACCATAGTAACTATCTCCTCCAAAGGAACCATTGAAAGCTCTGAATCTTGTATTTCAATTTCCCAGAATATATTTCACCTAGCACACTAAATGCCCATATAGAAACTGGGGAGGAGCCCTGTAAAACTGAACAACAAATCTACACTTGAATGAACTGCTACAGAAAATCAATAATGAACATAAGCATTCACTTTCCAGTGGGGAAATAATTCTCACAAAATAATCCTTCACTCTCTGACCTTTCAGGCCTGATGCTGAAAGGAAAGGTATGAAATAGCTTCAAAAGAAAATTTTGAGAAACAAATTTTCTAATGCCATTGGGTACTAAAAAGCTAGCCCTTGTAGCTACAGATTTCATGGAAGAGTAATGGTCACCCTTTTTACACTGACTTCCCCGTATTTTTTAGCTAATAATCTGATAATAATTACCTCTCCCTCTCAGCTTATCACCTAAGTCTTACTAAAATTACCCTATTTCTCAGTATCAATGAACTCTTCTTTCTTAGATTTTTGCAACTGTTCTTTTTTAATATATCTAATTGTTTTCAACCTGTATTTAACTTTACAATTTGTTACTCCTGTTTCTGATCTGAAGGAGGACATGTGCAACCACAGTTTGGTCTTTTGTTTTTGACTTCTGAAGGTCATTTAGCCCAACCTCTTACTATAGCAAAGCTAACTGAAGTTAATCAGGTTTATGAAGGTTGTATTTAGTCCAGTGTTGTAAATAGAGATGTTACAGTCTCTGAAGCATGTGTCCCTGTGTCTGACGACTTTCATCATGAGGAATTTTTTCCTCAGGTTTCACAGGAATTCCTCTGTGATTTTTGCTTCTTGTCTTTATACAAAGTTTCCTAGAAAAGCCCATCTCCATGTTCTCTGTAGCTCCATTGTAGGTGGTAGACTGGCAATTAGGTCCTTCCTTAGACTTTTCTCCAGACTGAAGCCGGTTTCTTCAGACTCATTTGTCATATGCTTTAACACCTTAACCATCTTTATGCCACTCCACTGGATTGCTTGCAGTTTGCTGACATGTCTCCAGTACCAAGGGGTCTGAGAGCAGACATAATATTGTACGTGTTTAACTATGTTCTGAAGTTACAAAGGTTACTCATGTTTTTAGTAAATTTATTCTGATTAATTACCATCTTGAATATTAGTTTGAAGTTTGTGTGTAGTCGTAGCAGAAAACACAGTACTCTGTAAAGGCACACTGTAAAGTTTATTTGAGTTAAACTAGTTTCACTGTCATGAAACACTTATATTCTTACTATTTTCTTTTTTACTTCTTTACTTCCTGTGCTAAAACTGTAGAATTTGTAAGATGTCCTACAGCTGTTGAAGATATTCAGAACATTCATCATCTAATGATCTTTATTTTTCTTCAGTGTAAGTAGATATATTGGTGAAGTCACTACTGAGCTATCTCTTTTTAATCTTAATTGCATGTTTATCCATAATGGCTTCAAAGGTATTTCTGTTGCTAACATATTTAACTGTTCCCATTTCATGTCTTGTCTTGTCTTCCATTGTGAATATAGATTCTTCTGTATTTCTCTGTATCTTATCTCCAAGTAGCTGTGATGTGTGCACAACTGTGCTTTGGTTGTGCTTGAACAGTTTGGGGAAGTTTTGGCCTATGTAAGATAAGATGTTTCACATTTCTAATTCCTAGTCTTTTCCAAAGCTAGTAGCTTTTATTCATATTATCATTTCTGTTTTTTTCTGAAGTTTTGGGGAATGTCTCCTTAAAATTGTACTCTGCTGTAGATCAAAGAAGCCATTATTAAATTTTTGTTTCCCATATACATTCTTTTAAGCTGTAGATCAAATAATTCATAATCATCTGTAAAAGTATTAAGCTCTTGGAGTATTTAGCTATGAACAGATCTTCTGATCTGCTAAGCATGCTTAAGGCTCTTCTGTGAACTGAATAGAGTTTATCAACATTTCTCTTGAAATGTAGACAGCAGATTGGGACAGTATGTTACTACACTTTTCCTTGAAATTTCCTTTCCTTGACAAGTCCTAAAGATACTATGGTGATGGGATCTTTCAGCTGATTCAGTCTCCTCTCTACCCAGTGGTTCCCAGCACTGTAATATATGATGCAAGTACATGTAAGATTCTGTCAATTCTTTGTACATAAAATTTATATTTTTACTTGCGCTTTAGAAAACATCTTCAGTTGATTTTGCCCAATTTATTAAACTTTCCCACTGTATTCATATTGTATAGTTACCTATAGGTTTGCTACCTATTACTGCCTTCAAAATCTGAGTAATCAAAACCCTTTGTTTTTGATTTATAGAATCACAGATTCACAGAACGGTTTGGGTTGGAAGGGACCTTAAAGCTCATCCAGTTCCAACCCTCCTGCCATGGGCAGGGACACCCAAAGCCTCATTTATGTTACCTTGCAGGTCAGTGACAGATGTTTGTGAACGATGTGAGGCTACAAAACCTGCCAATTACATGTCTTAGGTTTAACGCAATATCTTCTTTTCAGCAATTTCTCTAAGTGGTTACACATCTTTCTTCTCTTCACCCTTTATTTCTATAACAGCAAAGCTCAGAATAAAACCCTCAAAGGTAATAAGCATTTATTTTAAGTTAAGGCTACATCAGGCAGTTTGACATTTTATACCTACTTTACTTTTCCTCAACTAAATGAGCACTGGTAATGCATAGATTTTGTGTACTGGAACAGGTCATGTCCCTTTCTGTCACAGTCCACCTTGTTTTGCGATTGTGCACCCTTGGATGCATAATGGAGATATGGCCACTTGTGCATAAAGAAACATAGCTTAAATGAACTGTGAAGCTTTGTGCTTTATTGGACAGCACTTTTGGAACTTTACCCCCCCTGAGTGAATTATTCAAAAGATCTTCGTAAATGGTGCATAACTTTAAATTGGGTCCATAGACTGTAGATCACGTAATTGATTCTCCTCCTTAACTTCATTTGTTACATGATCACATTATTGCTTTTCCTTTTTTGATGAAGGTTTGGTGTGTGGTTTTTTTTTTATTATTATTCATATAATTACTGAAATAATCTAAACCAAGGTCTAATATCTTAATCTGTTGTTACTTTACCTTTTTTCAGCTCACCTAAATTATCCTTCATGCTGTCTTGCAAGGTCATTTCTTGCTAAATCAAAGCACAATTTCAGATGAAATGTCTGCTTGAATTTGGAGGGAGATTGAAATTGATATTGATATGAGACACACTGAAAGTGATATGAGGAAAGTGATCAAAACCCACTGAAGAAAATCCAAAAAAGTTAAAGAGAAATTTTGGAAAATTATGAGTTGGCATCTCTCTCTCTCTCTCTCTCTCTCTCTCTCTCTCTCTCTGTTCTTTTTCCCAAGAGCATTTGCATCTTTTCTTAAGGTGGCTCAACATTTTAAGATAGAACTTTTTTGCTTTGGGTACCTTTCTGAAACAACATGTATTACATCAAAAAATTTGCTAGCAATATTTGTGTGAAAAGAAAGTCCTTACACTGTGCGTTGTCAAAGCTGAGCTTCTGAGCTTTATAACACAGACCGTTCTGTATACATTGCATGGAATGAAAATCCATTCTTTTATAACATGCATCCATCATAGTTGCATAGCTGTTAGTAAGGCACTAGCAGGTGCTGACTATAGAAAACAGCTTCCTGTTAGGCTGCATTATTCATTATTATTTTTTCAATAGGTTTCTGATGTGAAAGTTGTAAAGAGTTGAATTTCTCCTGAGATAATAATTTACAATTAAATGGAGGCTGGTTGATCAGGCTTGACACAATGTTGTCAACATGAAATCAAAGAGGCGACAGTACATTTGCATTTGCTGTCTTTGTCAAGTGAGATTATGCTAACAGCGTGGAGCTGCCTCAGTCCCCTAGGAACACAAAGAAACTCCATAGTTGCAATTCTGAAATGCTTCTTGAAGAGGTGATTACACCTGCTCCATGTTGTCTCCAAACCGCTTCTGTGCTAGAATAGCCTCTGGCTGTGCCTATTGCTTGAGATGCAGTTCCAGGCTTACCTCCCATGGTTGTGCTATGGGATTCATGACATACTAAATCTCTATGACTGCTTAAATTCTCATAATTAAATAATTTTCCCATAACTCAGATTGATTAAAAGGATAGGTTGCAGAGTTTAGTTTTTCATGAACATAACTGATATAATGTGCCAGCTTGCATTATTGTTCTTTGTTTACCAAACAGAAACACAGAGGATAAATTTAGTATCAAGTTTTCCCAAATGCCTATCTCACTTTGGCAACACAAGGTCTGTGACTTCATGTGTTTTTATCTGCATAGAACACATAGATGTCAAAGCTGACTGCTTACATGCAAAAATGAGTACTGCATGATTTATTGATGTCTGTGGGTAATTTGATAAGTGTATACATTTATACTTTTTTCTCACAGGTGTATCTCTTATTTGAAGTGTGCTAAAGGTCTTCTCCAGGTGATAGATAATTATCAGCTGAATACATTAATGAATTGTACTTCTGCTCTGCCTAATTTCTACATCTCTCCATAGTATTTACAGCAATAATGTGTCAGACTAGAGAAGTAACTACTAGGGGTTGTTTCTTAAGAAATGCATGAGTGTTAGATTAATCTGTTAAAAAGGACAGAAAGAGACAAAATGTAAAAGGAAAAATACAGTGACTAAGGATGACAAATTATATATCTAAAGGACATAAAAGCCAAACAGGGAACATCAGCCCTCACTGTCATTCTGAGATCCATACAGAGGAGATTCATTCATAAGAAGGTCTCCTTCTAGTGCAGGTGCCCAGCTGCTGTGGGTATGTGTATTATGGAGGATTACAAATAACTTTAAGTCCTGAGAGTGGAAATAATGCTAGGCTGAGAGGTCTTTCCATGGGAAGTGCCAGAGCAAGAGAGTGTACCTTCAAAAGCAGCAGGACTTAGAATGTGCCCAAGCACATTCCAAGCAGTGGCAGTCAGGGAAGGAAGAAAGGAAAATGCTAATCCACAGGAAAGACATCATCCTTTCCTTGAAGAGAATTCTATTTGTTCTATCCTAAGGGTCAGGAACAGGATGGAGAGAAAATTGAGTTGAACTTCTCTGTCCTCTGTGGAAAAAAACATGTACTGAAACATGAGCTTTCCCCCTTACCCATAGCTCTCCTTTTCAAACATTTTTCTGAATAAAGGATGAATTAGTCTTTCACTCATGTGTTCCCTTCTGAAAAAGGAGAGAGGACTTTGAGATTATATTGTAGTGCTTTTTATAATTACTTGCTAGAAAAGAACACAAAAGGGAAGTGTGAACATGTTTCCAGGAGCTAACGAAGTATAATGAGAAGGAAAAGCCTTTTCTTCTGATTATTATTTATATTATCAGTACCAAAGAGCTCTAAGTCATAAACCAGAACCACATGGGGAGGCTATGATTCAAATATAGGATAAGAGACAACACATGGATCCAGACAGCTAAAGGAGCACGAGGAAACAATGAGGCAATGTTGGTCAGTATGGGAGAAAGCATCTCAGTGCATTATTAGCTTAAACATTTTCTCATGTTTGTTTTGTAGGCATCACAGCAAGAGAGTTTTAATGAGGGATTTGAAGGAAGATAATGAGGTTGTGTGGCAGATGCTTGGAAAAATATCACAGAGATAGTTGTTTAAAAATATCTGACAAATGGGTGACGGAAGCCAACATTATGGTCTAACTGGAGAAAGAGCTCACTGAAGATGATACGTAGGATAAAAATGAGAATGAATTTGAAGATGAAGGCAAATAGTTTATATCTGATTCTTTAGAAGATCATAAACAGGTGTTGGTCAAGAAGGCTGACACTTTTGTTCCATTGGATTCTGTATAAGAGGAGCAGAGTTCACCAGAGGAACAGATGTTATGATGGTGGAGATTTGACATGGATTATGACAGACTGGACAAGACCTTTGGCTTTGTGGGTGAATATGAATGGGCATTTGTGAAAGATGCTATGCAGAAACATCTACAAAATTTAGACTGAGGTGCATCACATAGGACATTGACGTGTTTACAAAGAAGATTGTGATCTAAATTTCTAGAGGCATGTGAGAAAAGGTTTTATAGGTAAAAGGGAAGCACTGGCTGGTGTCAAGAGCGAGTTGTGTCAGTGGTGCAGTCCATGTCTCTTTTCTAATGTGGAAAACTAAGAATCTTCTCTGAATGAAGGCAATAAAACAAGTCAAAAATAATACACATACATACAAACAAAAATACAGTGTGAGTAGTTATAGTGACAGGCACTCACTTCTGTCCATTTCTGTTGGACAGATACTTTTGCCATCCCACTAATTTTTTTTTTCAAAAGCTTTAGCTGGTCACTTTGAATTTTAAATAATTCTCACCATTTAAAGTTCTGTTGCAAGACTGGCTGTATCAAAATGTTTAGAAAAAAAGATTAAATTCCCTGAAAATCAGGGGTTTAATATGATGATCAAGGCAATTACTACATGCCACAGATGAGACCAGGTAGTTAATAGGAGATGTGGGAAAAAAATACTGCACACAATAGATTTCTTTTTTAGCTTTTATAGAAGAAGAAGAATGCAAATAGGTGTTCTTTGTAGGAAGCCTAATCCTATAGAAGAATAAAGAGAGGAGAAGACATGCTGATCTATTTTGTGAAGTAATTCTGAAGTACTTTGCATGAGAAGTCCTTAAAGATAGTAGGAGTCAGAAACTAGCATCATTAATAGACAGAACTTCTAGACATTAAATTAATGATTTGCCTCAACGTTCACAAGAGGGTGGGTGACAGATGCCAGAAATGGATATAAATTTCCTACTAGAGGAAGAAGAAATACTGCGGGAAATCAAGACCATTCCTGAACAGATGATCAGGATATTAGAATATCTGAAGAATAGAAAAGCTCCAGGGGCAGATGGAGTCTGTCCTGGAAATGAGAAAAACAGGAGCCTGAGCAAGTATAGACAAAATTATATTAGAATAGAGGGAGGATGTTGGTGGACTTCAAAGCTGAGACTAGAGACTGAGAGACAGAAAATTACGGATATTTAAGCATCACTTCTGCTCTTGGGGATAGTGACTGCTAAACATTAATTTTCAGAAAGGAATTATTTGGTTTCAGGCAGAAGTCAGTCAGAAAAAAAGACATTTGGTTATTTTAAGTAGTGGTCTATGTCAATTAGATTAAAACTTAACTAAGGAGAGAGAGATATGTAAGTGCTGATCATTTTAAGAAGCTTCATCTACAGCACAGTCTAAAAGAAAGATCAGATTTTTAAAAACTTTTCTAGCCAGCCAGCATCTCTTTGCATGTTATATGCCCCTGGAACTTTCTTTTCAGAGCTGGTGATTCCTTGCAATATGTTCTAAAGGTTCAGTGGTACCAAGAAGGCTCTGCACCCATCAGATCCACAGTACAGTTGGTGACAGTTTGGGTTAAATATAATTGGGTTAAATAAAATCTGCAGCAACCACTGAAAGGTACATCTTATTTGGATAAAGGAAGATGATTAGCCTCAGGAGATGAAAGAGTTCTGGAGTTATCAGGTAATGGCAAGCACAAATGAAGGCAAATGACTTCAGCCATTTTGCCTGGATCAGCCTAAAGGCAATCTTAATTTACTAGAGCAACACAAAGCAGGGGAAGCATAGGTGAGTAAAATGGCAAGAAGTAATGATTTGCAGCTGTGAGGAATTTGGTATTATAATACAAGTAAGCAAAATAATTCGCACTTGCCTGGGATACCTCAGGAAGATGGTTCAGTGAACTGGTTTGTACATACCGGGTAGAAATATGTAAGAGAATTGAAGGAGGAAGAAGAGAAAAAATACAAAAAGTACTGATCCCCGATAATCACATGCAAATCAACATTAATCAGGAGGATGATCTAGCTGAAAGAATGGTAGGCATATAACTAACTTTTCTGTGTAATATGTAATAGCAGCAAGCAAAGCAATCAGCATCAAGGTTACATAAATACAGCTATTGAGTACAACTTATTTTAGCATGCTATATAAAATTATAAAACCTGTGATGCAAAAATGTCTGTTGTCTTTGTAATTTAAAATTTTCTAGTAATATCTTGATACATAGAGAATATCCACATAAAAATATATGGGCTAATAATTCTGTAAAGGAAAACATGAATCTGTGTTTATGGTAGGCACAACATTTATTTCTAAAATGAAAATAAAAATATGTGTTTGGCACCACTCAGGTCAACAATCAGTCAAAAAACGTGACAATCAAAGTACCATTAGTTTTGTGCTTAATTTTTCGTCAATTTGCTCTATTTAAATATAAAGCTAATTATAATTAAGCAACTGTGGTATGGCTGTGAGTGCATGCCCCGAGTTTTTCTTGTCTATTGGAAGTGTTAAGATGGTACTTTTTGTCTCTGTTTTTCTAGTGCAAA
The DNA here is from genome assembly GCA_027574665.1 of Rhynochetos jubatus. Taxonomy (NCBI): domain Eukaryota; kingdom Metazoa; phylum Chordata; class Aves; order Eurypygiformes; family Rhynochetidae; genus Rhynochetos; species Rhynochetos jubatus. The sequence continues at coordinate 28,022,292 of CM050653.1, forward strand.
ACTTCTCTACAAGACCCAGAGTTCTTAAAAGTGCTGATTAATGACTGAAGCCAAAGTCTTTCAAAGTTAGTGGAAAGACTTCATTGTCTTTTTGATCAATCCATCTGTCCTCTGGCATTTTGGACTTATGGCTTTTCCATTCAGTAAGAAATTATTTCAGTTTTTTCCTCTTTATGGAAAAAGGGAGATTCACTTGTAATCATACTTCACCAGTGAAGAATTCATTTCTTAGAAGGCACAAACCCAGTTTTCAGAGTCAAAGAATATTTTGAGGAGTCTGGGGGAGGAGGGAGAAAAATCTTGCTAGATGCTTCAGAGAATTTGTGAGAGAGCAAACTGAAAGATCTTGCTTCATTTTCTGTTTCATTATTCTGAAATTTGAAGCACTACACTGGGAGGCTATAGACTTTCCTGGAGATGATTGATCATATATCCCGAAACCTGAAAGCTGCAGAGTCAGTGGGAACCATTGGAGAGATTACTTTGTATTGTTTCTTAGTGTTGATAAAAGGCTGATAATGCTGTGGTGTATTGGTGGTGAGAGTGCAGAAAGTTTCCCCATTCATAAAGAAGCATATTCTTCTTAGAGAAAAAGCTGGTAAAAGTCTACTCCCCTGCCATCCCTTAATGTTTCTGTTGTACACATTTCTGCCTCTGCTGTTAAACAGTTGCAGTAGCTTCCTAGGCTAAGCAGATATTTTTTGCCATCCCACTGTAATTGCAAACATCAACTGATCACTGATGCCAGATCTCCACCCTTTAAATCTTCCAAGTCAGACCTGCTTAGTTTGCTGATAAAAAGAAATTTCCCTATTCAGTACTGCGGAGTTAATAAAAATGTAGCTGTGGCAGAGCAAGGTGCATTCTCTTCTCCCTGATGTACCATAATCATGAAGTTGTAAGCTAAGATACAATTCCAGAAATAACGTTGCACATAATTGTTGATGTATGAAGCAGAAAGAACATAGTTAATTTGCAGATGTGAATTTCAGCTTTCATGTCCATCAGACAGGAAAATCTGGTTTTGACTGAAGACTGAGAACATTTTAAATAGGACCCAGTGATGGAAAAACTATAAGGATGGAAAAAAGGTGTTTGTATGGTCAATTTTCTATCTAGTTGAACTTTCTTATTTCTTTCTACCAGCTTTACTGGGATTTTGTATTCATTTCCTTACTTTTCTTCCTTGTAGATTCCTCTAACTGCAAATGTCCTCATGGTTTCTTGTTTTGACAGACATTCTATTTCTTGCTGTGCAAGAAATGGCACCTCTTTAATGACAATATAGAGGTTACCAACCAAAAGACAGAACTGTGTAACTCTTTCACTGTGATGCTACATTTCAAATTCTTTCTCTAGTCAGTGTTACTGTATGGGTCTCTCCTCATAGAAACACCTGTTCAGGACAACATTTAAACACTAAATTTAGTCTTTGATTTTAAGATATCTTCAGGATTTGTACCTTAAGCTGCATTCCTGCTGGCCACCTAGTGTTATTTTGGTGTGTAAAAAGTTTATTGCAGGGGAAGTTCAGGTGTGATCTTGAGTATCTGTGCTTTTGCTTCTTCCCTGTGATAACTTTCTCTGGTTGTTTATGCACAAATGATCTTGACCTACCTTGAATTTACTACAGGTTAAGGACAGGCATGTGGGCTCTTACTATGGAGCAGCTGACATACATTATCTGAATCCTTTATGATTACTTGTTTAAGTATCAGTGGGATCATGGTAGATAAGTAGCTGGGAGTGCACCTCACACATGGCCACATTTCTTTGCAACTTAGATATTTGTACCAAGACGTGTCATACTATCTTCAACTGGTACTTCACACTTTGTAGATGGCAGGACTAAGCCCTGGATAACTGCATTTGCTACCCTGATACCAGCTTCATTCACATTTTTGTTTCAGAAATGGCTATTCTTGGAGGTTAAAGACGATATTTTAAAATGTTGTTGTCCAGCAGCAGTAGATTTCATAATGGAGTAGGCTAAGAATTTCTTGACAAAGGTCTTCTTTATAAAGACTGAGGGTATTCACAGAAATTGCTTTGGTGAATTTGTGTTTAAAATCTTCTTGAACACATTTGTTTGGTTCAGAAGGAGCTTCTTTATCACAAACAAATGAAAAAGGAAAACTTCCATGTGCAGGGGCAGGTGATGGTACTGTGCCCATCTCCATTTACACAGTTGGTTATTTTTTGTTCTTCCAGTACAAATCTACTTAAATATTGGCCATAAAACTTGGCTGCATTTTAATATTGACTGTGTACTTGTGATCTTTCTCTACTGATGCTTAAAAAGGGCATTGACTCTTCCTTTTATTTGATTTCTGTCTTCAGTTATAAAATTAATCTCCCAGCCTCATGCTGCAATGAGCTGTGTCAGTGGAAGAGAGATAAGTTTCAATTTTTTTCGCCTTAAAACTTCTTCCAAAGTTACAAGGAGTTTAGCACATTTACTTTCTCTTTTCAGTTTTAACAAAGCCCTTGTCTTTTTTTCTGTATTTCTATTTTATCCATGTCATTTTGGTTCTTTTGTTTTATACTTCACATTTTTTCCACACTCTTTTTTTCTTCCCTTCAAGCCTGGTTTATAGTCTCTGACAGGATTCTTTCTATGCTATCTGCCAAAACATCTGTTCCTTTTCTGAATAAAAAGCTTGCTTCTCTGCAAAGTGTCACACGGGTCCACACCAACTATAAACCTTTATTTCCAATGATGGACCAGCTCTGGGAAGCTTTGTATTCTTGTCTGTCTTGTCTCATTTTTCATTATGCCCAATTCAGGTAGTTTGTTGGGGAATAAAAACCAAAACCAACAACATTTAGATTTCAATGTACACATTTCCTTTCAAAATATGCTATTAGTTATTTGTACTTTCTATTTTTAATCTTGTAATTATTTCCTGAATTTCTGATCAAAGCAGATATTTATTAGCTTTAAATTGATTCCACTTAAACAGATTCTATTGCTTGTTCTTTTCTGCTAGGACCACATTTGTATAAATACACTCACCAAAAATGCGACTTAACTGTCCTTGATTCTTCTTGGATTAGTTTCTGGTGATGCTACAATTTTGTAATCAAAGTGATATTTGGAGCAATTTTGGGTTCCCTTCAGGAAGTTGCATAACTTTCAGTACTTTAGTTTTGCCATTTATAGTTTTTAATTATTATAATAATTGTTATGTAGTAGACAGAGTTGATTCTATTGTAAAGTTCTTTGACATCTTTAAGGAAGAGTGCTATGTTTGAACAGCATATTATGTTTATATTGTGTTCATACAGTATAACAAAATTCGTGTAATGAAATATTTTTCATGTTACATTTCATAAATTGTCAGTACTAGCAATGGATCATTTAAATATTTCCCCTAAGTAAGGAAAGGTATATATTGTTTTCTATGTTGCAAAGTATAGGAAAAAAGTGGTTTTCATAGTATTTGTCAGTGGCATAATTTACTGTTGATATGTTGATGAGATTACTGTCTGTTGACTATATTAATAACTAAGAAGAGGGTCTGCTGGTGAATGGTTTTAAGTTTCTTTAAACATCTGAGCCTTAGTGTGGTAAATAATATGAGGCAACAATGGATAGAAACTCACCCCCGGAGTAATTGTGGCTGTTTCACTATTTCAGTCCCCTGAAGTTTTAATTAATTTTCACAGAAATGAATAAGGTTTTATTTATTTATTTATTTTTAATCTGCCAGAAGTTTCTTCATCTTCTCCCCAGAAAAACTGTGTATTTCCATGGTAAGCTTTCTAGCAGTTACTCATGTGTTTCCAGTGTCAATCTGGTATGTGGATGGAGAAACAAACATTCTGCTCCATTGTTCCCTCTCTCTACTAGACACAAAGAGAGTTTCTCCAGGTGGCAGAGATTTGATAAATGCGGGGAAGCTGTGTAAAGAGAATTGCTAAAGAAATTGAATTCAACCCCTCTGCATGGCTCGATCCTCCCTAGAACAGGTGGCCTGGCATGCTGGCCACAAGTTCCTGTTGACTGAGTCCATCCAATACCTCAGTCCCCTTGTGCAGGGGATTTGTTTGTGGAAGCTGGCAAGCTGCCTTCCTGGAGGAGCTGTAGGAACAGAAAGAGGGCTGGGAATGGTTCAAAAGTCCTGAGTCTTTCACAGCTCTTGCTGTGTTTTGCTGATTATTTGAAGTGCTTAGGAGAGATCAGTGTGTGGTTTGTTATATGAAAGTATGAAAATTCCTAGTCAAGGAAGTATTTCCAACACAACACAAAACAGCACTTTCTCAGTCAGCTCTCTGTGGGGACGCACATGTGTCTTTTGCTGAGATTTTAGGGCAAGACTTGCGAGCGGGTTTTTTTCCTTTCTTGGCTTAAATTGACCAAAATATTAATTTAAAAATAAATTTTATTACCTCTATAGGCCTTCCCCAGTATGACCAAGACAGCAAGAAAGGGAAAACTTTCTCAGTCCTGACAAACATTCATTACTAATTTCAATAAATTGATATTTGTCTGGCCTATTCAGTAATTGTGTGCAGCAGTGGATAAAAATGAAGAAAATCAGGGCTCTGCCAATACTGTGCAACAAATACAGTGTAGAACTCTCAGCTAGAACTGTACAAGCTCTCTCATGAATCAGAAAGCACAGAGCTGCATCAGTTCAGCACAGTGCCCTATAAACTCTGCTAATAAGTGGGTCTACTTAGCTTCCACACAGCATCATGTCCACACAAGTTGTCTGCTTTGAGGGACTTGCTAGTATTTCTGGCCAAGATATTAACCAGTACAATCTCAGGACAGTAGGCTCTGCATTTGTTTGCAATGATGATGTGCTCTAAATATTACAGAAAGGTAAACGTAATCCATATAGAGAAGTCTTCAACAGGCAGCTTTAAAGCAGATACCTGATTGTAACCTTAGTTATAAATATGATTTTAAATCTTGTAAAAACACAATATATATTGATATAAACATGTAAGAAAGATGAACCTATGTGACAAACTGCAACAGTATTAGCTGCTGGCATTTACAGGAAAATTAATATAATTTTAATGACATTTTAATCTGGAAGATGACATGCAGGTAGAACCCCAAGTTCTTTCAGTTTTAAGCTTGCAATAAGACCTGAGTACGTGGTAGACCATGTTGCCTCTATGTTTCTTCTCTCTTATTTAGTAAATGTTAGTCTGATATATAATATGTAAATTTGAAAATAGCCAAGGAAAAAATTAGCTCTGGAGATAAGGAACTTAGAATAAGCTAATCATATTCAGAAAAACATCTCCAAGAAAATGGTCTTCATGCTGTAGCTTGATATTTGAGCTGGGGAAAACTTTTTGTTCAACCCTTTTCTGTATGATCTTTTTTTTTTTTTTTACAATGAAATTCAACATAAAATGAATCTCAGCTGGTTTGGAATTATATTACCATCTGGGGGAAGATTTTGAAACAAGCCAAAACTAACAGATTTTCACCTAGCCCCCTAAGAATCCTAATTGCCAAGAGCTGGACATTTCTTACAAGCAAAGTGACAGTGCAGTAGCATGAGTCTGCAAGATTGTCTTGGCTGCAAGATCTTGGCTAGGGATACTTTTCAATTCATGTAAAACCACCTAGAGCTTGGCAGATATTTTTAATGTTTCTAGTTAGACAGTTTCATCTATACTTCATCTGGAAACTATGGCCAAAGCTGTAATTAACATTGTCAAGTCTGAGCATATTCTTGATAATGTTGTTGGTTAAAACCAATGTTGAACAGAAGGGGTCAAGCTGCATGCTTCAGGGGCTCTATAGTGTACTTCAGAGTCTCTCAGTAGGGATTAGTAATTAAGTTACTAGTTCAAATCCAGGAAAGGTCAAGAGTTGTTAACACTCTTTTGTTCCATTGGTTAGTGGGAAACAGATGTAAAATGAAGTGATGATCAAAATCCAATTCCTAGTAGATACTTTACATCATAAACACCAAACTCCTAATGATCCCTTGCTGGCAATCTGATTAGAATGAGCAATAATTGAACAGGCACAGAGACTGCCATGCAGCCCTTACTGCCATTCCCCATAACAAAAGTACTGCCATTTTTGAACTGAAGGAAAAGGTGGAAAATTGCAGTCTCTCTACTTAAGCTTTTTGAGTTCTGTTGATATATTCGAAAATCTTTCATCCTGAGTGGTAACAAATCATATTTTGGACCACAAATCTTGCTGAAGGTTAAGTCCTCTGAATGCAGAAAAAACTGCAATTTAAAACTCATAGTTTTTTGATAATTTTAAATATCCATAGTCGATAGCTGGGTGAATCTGACATGTATCTGCTGAAAAATTACTTAAGTTATAGTCAAAGAAGTTGGTAAAGGATCTGATTCTGCATTACGCAAAGTACATGATCATACTTGAAAATACACAAATAGTTTTAGAGAAAGCATTTCATAACTAAGTTATGTGCCTTATACCTGTAATCCCTGCCCTTCTATTTCTTGGGTGCCAACCAGATTAGAGTTATGGTTAGGTAAGAGGTGAGAGGTCAGCTGCTTAGAATGAGGAATTAGAGTTTCAGTTTGGGGCTCAGGCTTCAAACATTTGATTAGAGTTACTACCATGATATAGCAAAACTGTAAATTCCAAAGCTTGATGTTGTCATACTATTCTGCAGCTGGTGAGTGATAGAATGTCTTTCCTGTAAACATGATGTCTTTTAGACTAAATCTATGTTTATGCTGTTCTCCATGGAAAAACTGTTCTGAAATTACCAGAAAATCTATTCTATGAATTTATCCATGATATTACTGGATTCCACTGGATGAAAACATTTCTATATTTTAGCACCAATATCTATAAGATGAATTCACAAAAGATCTTCAGTGGGTGGATAAAATGCTTAAAGGATCTTGTAACACGTACCAGCTGGGCTTTTCTTGCTGCCCTGAAGTTCATTGTCTTAGCTATCTATACAGCAAACTTAGAAAGAAAACACTCTAAAAAGCTAACAGCTTGAATAAGGTGTGTAAGATATTGCTGTTTTCCACTAAATTTATAAAAATGATAGAAGTATTTTTTTGTTAACTAAATTTAAATCAACTGAAAATATTCTTGTTATTCACCACGTAGCTGATGAACTACCCGCAGCTGCTGTTGACTGACAGCTGAAGGAAAAAGGGGGAATGGAGGGATTCACATTTTGGAAGACAGATTACATTTGCATGGTTACTTTTACTATCATTTTTATCAGAGGAGCAAGTCAAACATTTCTCACTACTAAGGGCAGGTGTCCCTGCTCCTAGAGACAACTGGGACCTCTTAATGCTCTGCAAGTGGCCTTAAAGCTTCTTGATGACATGGACTTAGTGAGTTCAATAAGACAACTCACTTCTGAGCTGACTTTTGTTTCCTTGACCCTGTATTGTTTTTAAAACAGCTGGTGGCATTTTATATCTCAACCAATTATTTGAATTGACCTTTTTTGGGACATCCTGGATATGACATTGGAAAGAAAAGCGTAGAGATTTGTACTAACTCTTAGCTCTGCAGTTGAGTTAGGACATCACCAATATTTCTTCTTTTAGCTTTGCCTTTGCCAAATCTGTTTCAATGAGAAAGCTCTCTAGGGCAGTGACTATATATGTTTAGTTTCTAGTATACCCTAACCCTGATGACTGGGTGGTCCATGAACATTACAGTAATAGTAATAATACATAATTCTAACTGTGGGTTTTGAAAGGATGTCTATTCTGCAAATGCATTTCAAAGAAACACAAGCAGAAGTGTCATTACTCCCTGAAAAATGGAACTGCTAAGCATTTATATTTAAATTAAATGCTTTTATGAGTTCACTGAATGTTATTTAGCAAGTATATTATAGGGAAAGCATGTTACCTATTGCCTTAGAATGAGGATTTTATTGCTTTTTCATAGTTATCTTTTGTATCAGCGTTTGGCAGATAACAAATGAAATTTGCTTGCTAAGGTTAAATTGTTTTGTGTTGCTGCTCAGCCACAGAGATATAGAGGATGAGACAATGAAATAAAGTTATTTGCTTTTTTGGACAGACATAGGGATATATTAATATGCGGTGATCTTGACCTGTCTTTAAAGAAATGTTTGTTCTCTGAAAGGCACAGAACTTAATTCCTGTCTGAATCACTCCATTGAAATCCTGTTCATGCAGGCGGCTGTACGAATAGGACTGCAGATATAATTGGCAAAAAAAATTCAGTGCGGTCAAGGTGGTGATGCTCAGAACAGTCTGAGGTCAAAGAAAATGGACTCCAAGTATCAGTCAAAAAAGATGAAGGCTGTCTGGAACTTGGTATGAAAAGTTCCTATTTCTCTGTCCATTTTCTGTGCCACTGCATTTCCTGACTGATGCAGATTTGGGACCAATAATGCCTGATTCAACCTGAACCCTGAATTTTTTATGCTTTAAGAATATGAAAGCATACTGTTGAGTAAATACTAAAGCCCAAACTTCCAAGGATTCCAGCCTAAGTTTTTTACTTTGAGTGTTTTTTTTTTTTTTTTTTTTTTAATTAAAAAACCTCCTGGAAACCATGGTTTGCAGGTTTCCATTTAGTCTAAGTCCATTTTGATGGCCAATCAAATTTCTTTACATATCCAAGAAGTCTTTGTGATACAAGGTCAGAATAATAAATTTTATGTTTTTATTCTTTATGTAGGAAAAGCAATATAATGCCATCACTACTTTATGACTCTGCAGTCATTCTGTTACTATACAACCTAAAGTATTTCAGCCATCAGCATTTAGAGAAAGTTCATAGGTGTAGGGCACTCCAATATAATTTGCCTTTAAAGACTACATTTCTTCTAGTCACCCTGCCCAGAAATGCAGTTATGGATCAAGACACAGGAGCTAGTTCTGAGGTGAGCTAAATAGATGGTAAACTGAGAATGCACTGTATTTGCACTAGTATAACCAGTGCTTTAGAGTTCCAGCTTTTCTGTATATAAGTTAAGTTAATATCTTTTGCAAACTGGAAATCTTTGAGCCTTTTCTGAAGACTGGAAAAGTCTCTAAAAGACTTATGAAGCTGGTATTCCAGTTTTGTTTAATGAAAAGTCTGTCTGTAATTTGAAAGCGCTCAGCATAAATCAGTAGGCATAAAATAATCCCAAAGATGTCAGTTTACTGGACCTTGAACTATTTTGTATTAAAACTTGCTTCAGTACATCTTAATATGAACTTAAAGCAATGTGTCAGAACTGCTGTATGTTACAGGAGAGGACTTGTGGTTGTCCACGGACAAGCTCACAGCACTGCTCATTATCCTAGAAATCGGTGTGCTGAAAAAATGTTCACATATTTTCTTCCTAAATTTTTTATTTCAGTGTGAAAAACGTAGTAATGAATAACCTCCTTCAGCTTAGGTGTCAATGCCCAAGGGACTCTTAACTCATCTCAATTTAAATTAATGACCTTACTGATAGTACTAGCTATTGGACCATGGCTCTCATGAGCCAGATATTTGCATATGGAATTTGATTAATCCTGCTGGCTCTTAATTTTCACTTTTAATTAGGTGTGATACTATTGCAGGAAGAAAATACAAGACTATTATCAGGCACAGAGTATGTTGATTTTCTATTGAATATTATATTTTGTTTCGTTTGGCTGTGCTAGGTTCCCTCACAATGTCATTTTGGATCAACTCAGAAATGTACCATAGACCTAAAAACTGGTCTGTGCAAGTTCAGGGATGCAAAGTACTGCAAGGAAGTACTATACTGAATGAATATTACTAGTTTACAGGAAGTAGAGATATTGGTGTACAGTATCCCCTTCCAGTACTTTGAAAGTGTTTTCCTCTTAATGGAATAATAGGTCTGTTGTGATACCTGTGTCCAGAGTCACAATGACCAGCTAGGCAACCACATGGAGTAGTACTTTTTCTGAGGTTACTTGATCTCCCTACATCCCAACCAAGCAAATGTACACTGATGGTAGAGTCCTGTTCAGATGTGGATTAAGAATAAATTTTGCCTGGATCTTGTAAATATGCAGTATGTGGTGTCTCCTAGTTTCCAATAGGACAATCCATGTTACTTTGACATCTCTGTACTTTGGGAGCATTGCAACATGTTTGCGTATGTCATAGCCAGAAAACCAATATGCAGCACTTGGATTGCCCAACAGATCCAGTGCCCACATGCTGCTTACTGCTGAGGAGACCTCTGCAAGAATTAGCAGGCCTTGACAAAGCTACCAAGAAAATATCAATAAAAATTGAGTACCCTTGCAATAGAATAACTGTTTAATCTTCCCCTTCCTTACCAGAACAATGTTAAAGAAACACACCTCTTTACTCAGAGATAGATTTTAATAGATTTTGATAGCCATTGACCAAATGAATGAATGATCAATGCCTATTAAACAAGCACAGTTAGAAAGGGAATATATTGGTGCTTCTGGTTGAAATTCAAAGAGAAAAAAACCTTTTTCTTTGTGATCACAGAAGACTTCTGAGGAGTCAGTATGCATAACTGGCAAGGGCATACGGTGAAGGCATAAAAGTTATCATCAGGGATATGTCAAACAAATTCCAACAGAACTCTCCTCTGTACTTTTAAAATGCCTTTCCAGAAGGAAAGTGTTTGTAATAAATTAATAATTCATAATGAACAACAGGAAATTTTAATGAAAGTAATCTATACTTTTGCAATAGAATTTCATATACTTGTCCAAGCCCTTTTTCGAATTTTACAAGCATCTTATAGGGTTATACAATTTGTTTGTGATGAAATGTACACTCTACAAACATCACTGGGAGTTACATATCCTCAAAAGGCATCTTTGTTCAAGTTCAGATTTCTAGAATGCACCCATGAATAACTATGTGGAAAGTGACTCAGCTGTATCAATGCTTTTGGAAACTTGTATGTAGGAAATTAATGATACTAAGAGAGTATGTTGTTTGTGCACAGTGGCTTTGTCCACAATATAATAGTAGGATATCACACATTATAGTCTTTTTCACCTTCTTCATATGTCTATCCATATGACAATGGACATTTTCTTCAGTGTGCTACATGTAAAGCAAACTACAGTGCAAAATTTGATTAAAATGTTGCTCTGTGGCCTTTCATATAAAATCTAATTTTATTTAATATTACTTTCTACATGTATGCAGCAAATGGCAAGACAATATTAATAAAAGAAGGCTTATAGGAATGTGTAACAAGACCAATAGATCCTTGACAAAACTTATTTACCTAGCTAGACTTTCATTTCAAAGTTAGTAGCACTCTGTGATACTGGCATATTACAGTGGTCTTAAAACTCTGTTAGACATTTTTAACCCACTTTAATTTATTCCATAGGAGTTTAATCCCCTGCTGAATGGAGATGGGGTGAATTTTCAAAAGTTATAATCCACCGAAGTAAAAAATCTTTAATGACAACGTAGGCACCAGGCTTCAAGGGTTTAGTTTAAATTCTTTCTAAAAATGTAAAACGTAGGGCAAGAGAGTTAATAGGATATTTCATAGTTATATTTCAATCCTTTTCCAAATCTTTATAAATTCACTTACATCTCTACCGTTAGAAATATTTGGGCTGAATTCCTGCACTTCTAAGGCAAAAAGCAGAAAGCTGTAAAATTGTAATGTGAAGATTTTCACAGTGTATTGTAACTCAATTGGTCCTTCAGTTCACAGACTATTATATGGGATAGTATAATGTTTTCAAAATTGAAAGAGAAATGATGTTTTACAAACCAAGCACCCTCCATTCTGCCTTAACTAGGCAAGAAAATGAAAACAAACTGCTTAACACCACACTACGTTCATTGTTCTGCTCCTCCAGGATTTTTACAGTCGACTTCAGTTGTGGGTCAGAATTTGGCTCATAAATTGAGCTGAGAGAGTCCATACATTTCCTACGTATTCCAGAAACACAGTTTTACACTACCTTGACTACCACCTTTGGACCTGTCTGGTTCTGGAGGAACCTGTAACTCAGACAACACCTCCTTTTTTTGACCTGGAAGCTACTCTAATTCCAGTCATAAACTTTTACAGCTCTGCTTGGCCTGAGCCATCAATGCTTCTGCCTAAAGCCCGCAAGAAAAATGCTGCTGCTATGCTAGATTTTGTTGTGGCCTGATGGAAAACAATTTAGGTGGCATCAAAAATGGGCTAGGAGGTGACTTGTTCAAAGAAACAGAAGGTGCGGGTTCCTCAGAAAGTCTGAAGTTAAGAAGTGGAACTACTGATCAGAGGGTGCTTCAGATACGGGAAGTATCAGAGACAGGCAAGTTATTTGAGTGATATTTGTTGATGGTTATTAAATTCATAGCAACAAATCCAATTTAAGAAGTCCTTCATCTGCAAAGGTTTGAAGATGGGAAAGATTTTTTCTTAGAAGTAATATATTCATTCCCTGATTTTGGATTCTTTGACAAAAATAAACTTCTAGCCATTGTTGGGTACTTTGTACAGGACTAGATGAACTTTTGGTTTGATTTGCTTATCTGTATGACTTAATCAAATCCAAATGATAACAGAACTACAGTTTCCGAAAGGGAACCTCCATAGGGGAAATTTCCTATATCTAAAAGAAAGGAGGAGCAATACTAGCAAGGCTGCACACCTTGCTGTATGAGTCACACAGCACAAGCTTGAGTGTGCTTGCAGGTGTGTAGGGAGCAGTGGGCTTGAACATGACTAGAACATCTCAGAAAGCATTTAGATGGAGCAATCATTGTCCTCCTTCCTGCAGTCTTTGTGCTTTCTCCATGGTGTTCTGTCCAGGGCAAACTACCCACTATAGGTCAGATTTTTATTGCTTACCTTTAGACATCTAGATGAAGAGCATTTATTCAATCCTTGAAGGTTTATCAATAGTTAATGGAGATAGAAGACGTAGTTAATTCTGTTTATTGATTATGGAATAAGCCTAGATGAATAGTTTAGACCTAAAAGATGCGCGTTCCAGGTGAGTGAGGTGATCAGTGAGGTGATTCCCACCCTAGATCATGGACTGGGCTAGCACAGAACATGTTCTGACTTTTTCCTAATATGTGGTGGCAGGCTACCACTTTCTTTCCTCAGTCTGTTATTCACAGGGCTTGTGGCAGTGTCACAGCTTAGCCCACAGTCAATATGAATGCAAAGTAGAGGAGATTCTAAAGCAAAATTTGACATGATAGTTCTTAAGTATTGTCATCGGCAGATAACCATTTAAAGTGTTTTATCACCTTTGCATTTCCTGAAAATTATTTGCGACTTGCTAGTTTTCAGACTTATTTATACTGGGCAACTTACATTGTGTAGGAGAGCACTGTAAAGCTGTAACTTGTGCTAGTGATTTTTCTTTTGCGAAACAGCCTACTGCAATATCTTAATATTTTATGATCAACAACTGCTAAGAATTATAATGTCTCCAAACAAAGCAGTGTCTACTGTTTTATTAGTGCCCTCATCATCCAAATTTTCTAGTTTTTGATTCTTAGTCAGATCTGAAACAGATATCAACTGCTATAGGCACTCAAATTCCAATGATGTTAAATTTCATTTAATTTATATCAGTGGTCATCAGCTGAATTTATATTAGCTTCTGGTCTTGAATAACCTTTGTTGTGTGAATGATGAAAAAAGCTCAGGTAGCCACATTTTCTTTCTATCAAGGTCTATTTGGAAAAAGCACAATAACTCATAGATTAAAACAATTAAAACACAGAATTTAAAGCTGAGCTGAGCACAGTTGATAGTATTAAGCTGACCATTATGAATCCTAAGGTAGATCTATACAAACATTGCAGTAAAGTGTATATTAATTTTGATTTCCCAACTGAAAAGCAATAAAAATTTTTTATCTTCCCTCTAGTATTTGTGTGACTAAAATTTCTATTTTTTTATGCTTAAGTGAATGATCCTGTGATTACTTTACAAATTATTGTTGAAAACTCAGATGCTTTTTTTCCTATTTTGAATAATGGGAGAAGGTCACCATACAAATTCTTCAGGGCTCTGTGTAAGGACCTTTGCTGTTCAATATATTTGTAAATGACATGGGAAAGGTGAGTGAGAAAGCCTGCTAATGACAAAATATTTCAGAGCAGAAAAGATAAAAACCAACAGTGAGGAATGGCAGAAAGATCTTATCAGAACTAGTAAATAGGCAGTAAGTTAAGAAATAAAATTCTGTGTCAGTAAATGTAGTATGAAACGCATTGGGGAAAAAAATAAATCCCAGCTTCATATATGAATAGGACTGAGATTTTAGGGTTATGCTAATTCCATACAAGCATCAGTACAGTGCTCATTAGTGATCAAAACCAAATAAAATATTATGAATTGGTAGAGAAAAAAGAGTGAACAAATAGTAGAAGGCCATTTGCCACCATACGTGACCATGATTTTACCACATCTTGAATACTGTATGCCATTCTGGATTCCTCATCTTCACAATAGTACTGGGAGTATAACTGAGGAGGCTTCAGAGAAGGAAAAAAAAGAAATTCATAGGTACAGGTGTAGAACGGCTTCTGTATAAGGGATTATTTGTGTGCTACCAGATGGCTGGTACCCAAGGCTGGAAAAATTATCAATATTTGTTACTACTATGAATAGATATAGGTGATGCATGTATTGGTGTGCTAAAAGTAAACCTCTTTATGTAGGTAGAAATCGTCACATTTTCCACTCACTGATATTTGTAGGAAAAATATGTAAAACGTAGCAGCAAAGTAAGGAGGAGCATGGGAAATTTGGATAGAGACTGAATTTTCCATCAGGAGAATGAAGGGTTCTCCAAAGAAGGTGGAAGGAATCAGGTTCAAAGCAAACAGTAAGCCTCAAAGTTTACAAAGGGTCAGAGTGGACAAATCCACAGAAAAGCAATCTACTGAGAGTTACTGAAACAGAAAACATACAGAAACAGTATCTAGCAGAGGGAACTGGAAATATTTGTCAGCTGGGAAGAAATTAGGAGACTATCATAGGCTTGCCATGTTCTTGCACTTCTCCAGGTAATCTCTTATAGCTGCTGGTGGTGTTTCTATAAATGAGCCTTTGGTTTGATCCTGCATAGCCACTTTTGTGTTCTTATTTGACACAGTAGATCAGGATTTACTGTTCTATTTGTTACATTCATCTGAGTTTACATTTTTTGATGGGTCAATGCACACGCTTATTCTTTTCATGTCACGTAACAAAAAAGGCTTCTAAGTGAAGTCCAGGGAGGTCTGTTTCTGTGAAATATAGGTGTGTGTGGTTTTCCATGTTTGTTCTCCCTTTCTGATGTATCAGTTTGTATCAGGTATGTGTCCTTCACTATATTTAGTTCCCCCTGTTATAATCGTATCTCCCTTAACTTTCATTCTCAATTTCTTTGTTTATGGACAACTTCTGTAGAATATTGGCTTTGACTTCTATGGAAATTATTCACTTAGTAAAATATATCCAGACAGGTATAGGAAGAAAATTGATCAAAGTAGAACAGTAAACTAGGTCCAGATTTTCCTCCACCCATCGCATAAGCAGGATTAATGTGAGGAAACAAGATTCAGCTAAAGTTTTCTGATTGCTCTCCTGCCTTGATAATGGTCCAGCTTATAGTGATGTCCATCAGTACTCTCCTTGCCATGCTTTATCTGAGATATCTGACCGAGGAAAGAAAATTCTGAATTCATTTATACAGAGCATATGCAAGCACAGTGCTGCCAAATTCTTAAAGTGCTGTGACAACAAAAATGATCTTGGTTTTGATTAGTTATTTACCTGAAGAGAGAGATTTTCTACCTTGAGTATTAGATTGTTTGTTTACATTTTCATTTGGACTCAAGTAGTCATACATTGAGAGGAGTAAATGCATAATTTCTAAACCAGTACTGTAATTATAGGTAATGAACTGTAGTAGAGTTAGAATAAAAGGAAAAGACTGAGAAATCAAGAGGCATTCCGTACGTCTTTGAATGACTATTTTTAAAAAATTCAAATTGATCAGTCTTATAAATGAATGTTAATATACCTACAGTTGATGTTACACTAAGAAGAGAGCCTAAATCACCACTTGGAGCCTTCATGGCTTCCTGAGATCTATTTCCAACTTTGTTTTCTCTGCTCCAAATGTTCAGGTTTGTTCTGACAAGTCACTCAGGGCTCAGTGTCTTGAAGAAGGACCCAGGAATTTCTGAGACAAATAAACTGCCTGTCCTTTAGGAAGTCCTAAAAGAACTACACATATTCTTTACATTTAATGATATTATACACCATCATAAAAAATTTGTCAACCTTAAAAAGGATGATGCAAAATGAATGGAGTATTCTATTTTAATGAAGCAAAAACTGAATTACTGATCAATTCCTGTGTTTTTTTCAATGACACTTTGAGATATTGCCCAGTGAAACCACTTCCTTTGTTCCTTCCTAGAAGCAGAAGAAGAAATGGAATCACATTTTGTCATTATTCATTGAAAAGGAGTTTCCAGACAGTCAGCTACTTGTACCTTTTTGATTATCAGTAAACTTTACTAGGTGGTGGAAATTCGTACTTTCCATTAAAAATACAACACCAGAACCAAAGGTCAGTCTGCCGTGCCTACCAAGTGCTTTCCACTGACATTTGTAACACTGAATAAGTATTTCTAAATTTTTTTACTCCTTGCTATTTTTTTATATGGGCGTTGCTGACATCATAATTCAAAACCACTCCTAAAGTATGCATTCATGGATAAAATCCCCCTCCTCAGACCTTTTGAAACATTGCAACCCTGTGGTAGTGTTCTGGGTGGTGATTCCCTGGTGGGCAGCTAATCACCACACAGCTGGTCACTCACTTGCCACCCTTCCCCACTGGGACAAGGGAAGCGGAAAGGAAAATGAAAGAGGGTCAAGATTAAAGAAAAGTTTAATAAGTGAAGGAGAATTGGAAGAAGAGAGAAGAAAACTAACAAAAAAACGGATGCAGAGGCAACAGTCACCACCTCTCATGGGTAGAATGATGCCTAGCCAGTCCCAGAGAAAAAGATGGCTAACCCCCCCTAAAACCTCCTCTTTGCCTTTTAATTGCTAAGAATGCTAAGAATGATGTTATAAGGTATGGAGTATCTCTTTGGTTAGTTCAGGTCATCTCCTCAGTTGTGTCCCCTCCCAACCTATTTGGCACCCCCCAATCTTTTCATTTGAGGGACCCAGAGAAACAGAGAAGGCCTTGATGCTGTTCAAGCACTGTTCAGCAAGAGCTAGAACATTAGTGTGTTGCCAGTGTTTGGGTCAAAAATCTAAACCACAGCACCATATGAGCTGCTATGTTGAAAATTAACTCTATCCTAGCCAGGCCCAGTAAAAATAGGCCAAACTTTTCGTTGTTTCATCTATGAGTGGCACTTGGCCGTGGAAAAGAAACCAACTCTGGTTATAGTAAGATAATTGATAAGGTGCATATGCAGATTGCTGTTTTATGAGCAAATGTACACAAGAAGGAGGACAAAAAAGCCACCATAAAATTTGGACTGCTCAGTGTTTTAGCTCTCCATTAGCCATTTTAAATTGGCTCTTTTTTGATGCATCACTAAAAGAGATTTATGTTTCAGTAAGCTAGTTTTCACATTACTAAATGCAAAATCTCACAAATTTGCATGGTCTTTCCCGTAATATTACAGCCTTGTGGTTGGAAAGAAGAGAGATGGAAATAAATTGTGGATTAGTTCATGTGAAAATATCTGCTGCATTTGCAGAAATTCTATTACACAACAGTGCTCTGAATTTTTGGGTGGGTGAATCTCTGAGGATACATATAGCTACTTTTTATACACATAGTATACTAGCAGTATATGAAAAAGCATGTGGCTGGAAAAAGTTAGTGAAGAACAATGAATTCTAGAGCTTTTTGATTAACCCTTGTGGGCTGTTTTTTCTGGTGCTTACACAGACACTTGACTAGGGAGAGCAGGTTCAGGCCTTTAATCATGAAGGCAGCCAGTTACCCACACTGAAAATCACAAACAGGTCTCAGGGCTAACTGCATGACCAGAAGTCTTTCAGGTATTAAAAAATCTTTGACAGTAAAAATCAATTGTATTTGTTAGATCAGGTATGAAACAGTATAGTATGCATGGAATCTGAATCATCCATTTCCATGAAATATACTGGCTTTCAAAAAACACATGTATTGGATCAGTCAGCAAGTATTTCAGAAAATATCTGATTCCTTTCCTTGGTATTCAGTTTTATACATCTGAAAAACATAGACCTTCCCTTTAAAGGGTTTTTATACCTTTACATCTCGTTAAATGGAACTTGTAGTGTAACCCTATGAAATGGAAATCGTTGGATACAGAAGGGAAAACAAAGGAAAAGCAAGCTGTGAACAAAGAAAAATATAGTGGTAAGCAATCTTTATCCTACCTACAGATTGCAGGTATACTAGCTCTGCTAGCTAACTGCTTACATTCATAACAAGTTGACAGATTCATGCTAGACAGGCACATTTTTCCTTTTAAACACACTTCTCTCCTTATTTTGTACTCCTTCCCCATATGCCACAGCAAAATTATATTCTGAGTCTTTTTCTCTCTCCCTGTGACATCTTCATTGCTGCTTCATTAACCAGTGCACCATCAGTGCATTTCATTACAGCTTCTCTCCTGGCTCACTGTGTTGATGTTAAGATGCAGCTACAAACTGGCTATCAAAATGCCAGTCTGTGTTTTAATCCTTCCTTCCATCCAAAAGAGGAGGAACTAATCTCTGGCACAATCCTAAATAAACCCCATATTTTATCTGTTACCCTTACTGACCCACCAACCTGAAATGCACTGGGGAGGTATAGTGTGGGATGTGACAGATTTATTTACCTATTTGTTTACTGTAAAAGGCTGGGGACATACCTCCTATGTGATCAGTGTATTAAGACAATTTAGACCGATTTTATGTATGTGCCTTCAACTGACCTTGAAAAAGTACTGAAGCTAATGAAAGCATGCTTCAGTTCCATGATGTTAGGAAATGAAAAGGCCATGCTGTGATAGATATCCTCCGTGACATATACCTCCAATTGTACCAATAGGGAGGGGTCATGATTTAAATACTAGCCGGTTTCCAATGTGTTTCCTGAGTTGGGAATACAGTCAATACATTTTTAAGTGAAGAGAAAGATGTAACTGCAAGTATGATATGAGCATGTAAACCAGTGTCAGAACACAGAGGAATAAACCAGACATATTCAGAATCTCCTATATAGCCATGAAAAGTGAAATAAGAAACTTGATGGTCCCTTCAGAGTAGTCCAAATGTTACAAAATGTGGCATGTGTCTGGTACAATTTTTTAGGGCGAATGGGACTAAGGGTGCTGTTCTTCACATTCACCCGCTGCCCCCTGCCAATTCCATCCCTCCCTGCCACGCTTCATCTGAGCTCTCTGCCAGTGCTGCATGTTAGACAGCTGTGAGGCTGCATCTGTTCTCTGTTTTTCACACAATTAAGGGAAAGAGAAAAAAATATAAATAAGAAAAATTGCTCTAACATGGAATTCTGTGGAAAATGATGTCTAAAGTTTACGATTTTGTAAGAACTTGGTGCAAGATTTTATCTTTTTTTTTTTTAAAAATGCGATTTTGATGGATTTTTTTATTACTACAGTTTTATTACTAATAATAAGTTATCCTATTTTTATTGTGAATACACAACTGGCTTTCTGTCTTACACTGACCACTTTTGGTCTGGGAAGGAAGATGTGAAAAAGGAATTGAAGATGGAGAAATGCATGTCATACTAGATACAGACAATGCAAATGAGTAGCTAATCTGTAAGGGACCCTAAGAAAAGACTGTGACTCCTTGTGCAATAGTTGAGGTACAGAATGCAGTATGAGCAGCTGTCAACACAAAACTTATTAAAATTTTCATTATTCTATTATTTATATTGTAGTTGTGACTGAAGGTCCCAGTCAAGAACACAGACCAGCATGTATTCATAAAAGGAATAGGGAAATTATATTACTATTATTAGATTTATAATGACATGGACTCTGAACGTGGTCAGGCTGGCACCACTGAGACAGCACCCTGTCAGTGGACTCCAGGGGCAGCAGAACTAAATGAATGTGACTATGATGGTGGAAGACACAGTCACTTTGCAGTGAGAACAGTCAAGCGAGAGTACTTCGCATTGAGATGAGAAATGGCAAGTGAAAGCCACATAAAGACTGAAGGATGCCATGGCTTTGTACCTTGGTTTTTGCAGTACTTCATTAGATAATTATCACATACAGGCATTGTAACAGAAGTAGCTTTCAGGCTGAAGACTAAAGTGAATTGCTGGGAATAAATCTGGGTAAAAAGCCAGTGTAAAAGATTGGCAAAGGAGAATTAAGTAATAGCTACTTGGAAAGAAGAGGAAAACAGACATTTCTGTTTCATTTTACTGAGTACAGAGATATAATTTGATTTCTCAAAGGAAATTTCCCTATGATTTTGACATTTGATCATTTTGGTCTCAGGTGGGAATGATGGGGTTTGAATTACACACCTCAATATATGCTTTTTTTCTTCTTCCCTTCTTTTTCAGGTTACCTGTGCAAATTTAACAAATGGAGGAAAAACAGAACTTCTAAAATCAGGAAGCTCCAAATCCATACTAAAACACATATGGACAGAAAGTAGCAAAGACTTGTCCATCAGCCGACTGCTGTCACAGACTTTTCATGGAAAGGAAAATGATACAGATTTGGACCTGCGATACGATGTCCCAGAAACTTATTCTGAGCAAGATCTCTGGGACTGGCTGAGGAACTCCACAGACCTGCAAGAACCTCGGCCCAGAGCAAAGAGACGGCCCATTGTCAAGACTGGGAAATTTAAGAAAATGTTTGGCTGGGGAGATTTTCATTCCAACATCAAGACTGTGAAGCTAAATCTGTTAATAACAGGGAAAATCGTTGACCATGGCAATGGGACGTTTAGTGTTTACTTCAGGCATAACTCTACTGGTCAAGGGAATGTATCTGTGAGCCTAGTGCCCCCTACAAAAATAGTGGAATTTGACTTGGCACAACAGACGGTGATTGATGCCAAAGATTCCAAGTCCTTTAACTGTCGAATCGAGTATGAAAAGGTTGACAAGGCTACCAAGAACACACTCTGCAACTATGACCCTTCAAAAACCTGTTATCAAGAGCAGACCCAGAGCCATGTGTCATGGCTCTGCTCCAAGCCCTTTAAAGTAATCTGTATTTACATTTCCTTTTATAGTACAGATTATAAACTAGTACAGAAGGTGTGTCCTGATTACAACTACCACAGTGACACACCCTACTTCCCATCAGGGTGAGGATCAACACATGTCTGAGACTGAAGCCTGGGGAATAAAAGAGGTCGTATGACAGGGCTGTAACCTCAAGGAGGCAGGCCACACCAATTGCCTGGAATGTGTCTACCTGCTGCTGCTGATGTCAAATGGCTGCAAATATGTTAGCGGAAAACAATCTAATGTAATTTTTGCCCCGTCAGCTCCATGTATCAATCTAGTTGTAAATCACTATGGATCTGAAATAAAACATACACAGAGACACACACTCTTTTCAGCTCACATCTATTGAGATTCCTGTTAAGAGAGCTTTCATTGTCTGATACCTAAGGTTTCAGGATAACCTATCGTCAAGCAAAATGGATTAACTAGACAGAGAATGGTTTCTAATGCAGACTGTTATGGAAATCTCTTTGAAAGTCCTTTGAGTACACGCCAATCAATAATCCCCACTCATGCATTCTACTGCTTGGAGTAGCTGTACTGGTAAATAATACTGTAGGAGTAAATACTTGTCAAAATGGGAAAAATGTGTGTCTAGAGTTCAGTATTCCTTATTATATGAACACGGCAAAGCATCATGACTTTTTTCCAGCATACAGTAGGCACATTTGAGGTGGTGTTAGGTGGCTCTTTTTCTGTGGAGCGAGCCTGTTACTAGTAAAGATGGGCAAACATTTGGAATTTACATGTGGGCAGACATTCTGGTTTCATGTTTCTCTGACTCTTTAAGCTCTGATTCTTCAAACCTGGTTGAGTTTAGGCCAGTTAAGCTACTTAAAAACTCTCCAACTGATTTCTAAGAAGGGAAATGCCTGGCAGAGAACATGTAAGTTATAAGTGGCTGTCTTATCTTTATTACAAAATATTGTAACAAATTCAATATCCTAGTCTTCATTTGTATGAATGGTTTGTATTGTACATAATTTAACCGGTGTTATTTGAGCTGCTTATTAATATTAACTTGTAGTTGTCTCTCTGCTTGTTATTGGTTAAAAACAATCAAGGAAATGAGGAATCCGTTTTATCAATGTAGCTGTAAACTCCATTAAAAGACAGAACTATGTACAAAGCATTTATTCAGCTAAAGTATTGTTGAAAGCTATACATATACAACATTACAGTCTGTCTGTATTTAGAAATTTTATTTCCAGAGAAAAAAATGAAGTGTACATAAAAATAAAAAAAATCTTAAAGTTGAGTTTCAATATGTACTGTGTAGATAGTAGTTTAAATGGTTCTGACAAGCAGGTAACACTCCAAGTCTGACATGGTTTTCAAATCTTGTCTTTGCATATGTACATATATAAAAATATATTTATAAATCTTTGCGTGTGCATGTTTGTGAGTGTATATGTACCTGTGAGTGCGTGTGTGTGCAAAGATGTGTAGACATATATGTAGAATATGTAAAAATTTCTCGGGCCCTACTCCTAGCAGGCAGATCTCATTCTGAAGGGTCTTGCTAACTTGAGTGGAAACCCCTACTCGGATAAGTTACTACAGGAGCAGGGCTTAATTTAAAATTATACATTATGGTTTAGAAGTGGGGAAACATGGAGCCACTCTCTGTGCACACAGGCCTGCCTTTGCCTTAATTCTAGCCTCCTCTGAGGCACTGATCTCTCTTTATGGAATGAAGAGATCCCTTTTTATGGTATGAGGGAATTTTATTCCTATAAACAAAAATCTCATAACTTTTATATATATGTTTTTGGTGTACTGTGGCATACCTTGCCCCCTGCATCCAGATAACCAACAATTATAATAAGTTCATGCCTAAAAGAAGGCTGCCCAAGGAAGAACTCAGTATTTCATCTCATATCTTTCAGAATTATTATTACTGGCAATACTGTCTTCTCCCTTCCTCACTCCCCACTTTTTGGTTCTGTGCTCTTGTGTCAAAGCTGTGAATGCAGATATGGGTCAGCTTCCAAATATGCACAACATCACGAACAGCTTCTCCAAAGTCCCAATAAACACTCCACTAATGGTTCAAAAGGGAGAAGTTTGAAACAATTTCAATTACGGATGTCTCTCGCTGGAATGTACAGAACCTAAATGAGAATGAAGCCCAGGAAATGGATAACATTATTGAAAAGTAAATACTTTCCCACTGATGTATAGGTAGGAGAGGATACTTCCATATTACTGCTGCTGTGGCTCCTTTGAACAGATATGCTTCTGGGAATTTCTTCATGATATGACATTTCCCAGGACAACTTTGTGACCCTGGATCCTATGCATGTTTGGAGAAAGAGATGGTCCAAGCCATATAGTGTAGATTCTGATCTCTTTCAGGAAAATGCTGAGATATATTTTCTTTTCTTTGATAGGAAATGTGATTATACTGGTAGTGTTTCCTCATTTATGCTCTATAGAAAGTAGGTGTTGTGATTATAAGCCATAAAGTAACTTGTGCTATGACCAAGAGTAAAATCTTGGCTCCATTAAAGTCAATGGAAATTTTGCTATTCAGTTATATACAAATTTCCATTTAATAATATGTAGAATTCCAGTGTTAAATATGATTAACAAACTGTATTACATTTGAGCATTACACCCTTTGTGTTCACATTTATATTTCTGAAAAATGGATATGAAATACTATTACTGGTACAGTTTCATTATTTTCTTCCTTTTTAAAAATTTCAGATATATATGTGAAGAATATACATTCTGTTAACATAAGTATATATCAACTTTTCAGGTAACATCAGTTCAAAAAGGAGTTATTAATCGTGCAATGGTTTTGATCCTTCTAATTGTGGCAGTTGGCACTTTATCTGCCTCCGTTCACAGTCATATTATTTTTTAGTCTTAAGACTTTGAAGAACTTGTTATTCTTCATAAACATTCCTGAGTTTGAACTTGGAATCTGGGTTCCAAGTTCTTCTGATCTGGTTATGAAACAGTGATCAAAAATCAAAATATATATAATGTGTTTCTTAACTGTTAGTTGGTTGGTTTTAATTCAACTTCTTTGGGAAATATTTTGTGTTTGATAACTTGTTAAAGAATGTTTTTGGCTTTGCCATTTGAAAAAGGAATTTAATTACTATGAATGTGTTAATTCAGTTAAACAATGTATGTATGGGTATCTGGGTCTTGCACGTGAACAATGCCTTAATGGAGTGCTAGGCCAGGCAAATGTTACCTCACTATAACTTCCTAATTCTAGACGTAATAAAGATGTATGCCTCTAAAGGTATATTTTTAGGATTAAAGAAGGTTGAGTTACCTATTTTTAAGAAATGAAGAGACTATTTTTTTCACTTTTTTTTTTTTTGGTTGTTGTTGTTGTTGTTAAAAGGTTTAAAGCCTGTCTAATGTCTTACTTACACTACACAGAGAAGACACAGATTGGGATATTTTAATAAAACCAATTATTCCTGTTGTCAAAATACATGGATCATGCTCTTAAGCAAAGATGAATATATTAAACTTGCCTTGGATGGCTCAGCGATAGAACTCGTGTCAACTTCTGTGCTTTTGAGAAAAGGAGTCTAGGATATAGGAAACAGGTGGTTTTACATTGTAAAAATCACTGATTAGAGTTCTAAAGAGTGATGGAAAGCTGGAAGACTTTCATTTGTTAGTTTTATCAAAACATTGTGGCATGGGACAGAAATTATATTTTCTTCCCTTATTATGAAGTCACTTGTGAAGTTTTATCCTGCGCTACCATTTTCCCAAGTTTTCATGGATCTGTACTTAACTGTGTGTCTAATATTTCCAGAGACCTCAAATTCCTGCATCAAGGATCTGTTGTGCTGGGAGCTGCATAATACAGAAATGTGTATATAATACCTACTCTGATGTTCTGATGCTAAGACCTCACAATTTTCAAAATAGTGTACTGCAGAGTTCTTGTAAATCCTGTGTGTATAAATTTGAGGCATATTGTTTATGAAATGATTTTTTTTAAAAAAATGCACGTTTCTCAAAAAAATACAATTTTCAATACTCGTATTTATACATTAATAAAATACAAGCATTCTTGACCCTTTCCAAAACTTCTGATTCCACTGTATCAGTCTGGAATCCATGAGAAATGAAGCATCTCATCAATTTTGCATGTGTATTAGAAAACAGAAACCTTGATAATCATTTATACTAAAGTCCTTTGATGAGTTACCCTGTTACCACTTCAATGTATGAGTATGAATACTATTTCCAAAAAAATTTTGACAGTGGAAGAACAGACTGTTGCCAAATAAAAGTCCAAAAAGAGTGGACAATATTTTACTGACATTATGCTAAAATCCACAGATTAATTAATCTATATAACTTTAAGAAAATCAGTACCTATGGATAGGGTTAGCACGTTTTGCTCATTTTGAAAATAGTTTTCATTAAAAGTAAACTGTCATTTGTAAAGATACAGTATATTGCAGGAGTGTGGGAATATTGTGTTTCCTTGTGTAGTACACACCTGCCCATATGATCTAATACATGTAGCATGATCCTTCCAAAAGGGTTGATGCATCCTATGGGTAAAAATAAAATCTTTTAATTGTTTTCTATATTCCCTGTTAATTAGTTAAAGTGCTATCATTACTGAATGCAACAAAGAGATTACTTTGTTTTGTACAGCAGTTTATTTTCTCATTGGAATATGTCTATGCAATTTTTTA
The DNA here is from genome assembly GCA_027574665.1 of Rhynochetos jubatus. NCBI lineage: Eukaryota > Metazoa > Chordata > Aves > Eurypygiformes > Rhynochetidae > Rhynochetos > Rhynochetos jubatus. The sequence goes on from CM050653.1 coordinate 28,048,166, forward strand.
ATTCTGTTTGAAGGGCGCAGCTGGTGGATCTCTTCTTCAGCTTGGTCTGGTATCGTGCATGGTGTACACGATTTAAAATCCTTTATCTTAGTTTGCATTTGGGATAAAGAAACAAGTGTAGATTTCTGTAGGTGCTTTAGATGGAGGCAAACCAATGACTCACTTGAACTTTAATTTTAAGCGAGCTTTAGTCCCCTGTCAAAGATTGGATTTGAGGAGACTGAGCTTGTGTGAGATTTTTTCCTAGTTCAAAGTGTGCCTCAGCATTGTAGCAAGCAGAGATTTTGCTATGAGGGACGGCTTTAGTGGTCTGTGAAATGAACTTCTGCCTGTTGCTACCAGGAAATTAGAGAGACCAAAAAAACTTTATAAAGTTGAAACAGTTCATACACATCAGTGAAGATGCAGAAATTAGCCATTTCAAAAAGTAAATCAGATACTTGATCCAGTATTTTATGGAAGCACTACTGAGTTCCTGGGAAAAGACCAGTGTACTTACAGATCTGTTCATCATAGAAAATAACTAAAACTAGAGTTGACAGAGGCATAAATAACGTGAGACCTTTGATTCCTCATTTAGGTCACAGTGAATCTAAAATGAGATGCAAAAGCCTACTTAGAAACAGGTAATCCGAGTCAAAATGAGGTCACTTATGGAGTGTGAATAAAAGGTAATATAATTTTTACAGTATCCAATAGCTGTAGTTGTGGTGAATTTTATTATGCCATATTTATGAAGCATCTTTGAATTTCTTGGGTGGAATTATTTTGATTATTCATAAAGCAAGGAGGTCTTGAGAATAAAGCTGAAAGTTTTTTCAAGGAAGTAACAACAATTGCAATATACTCCCTCCAGTGGCAGATACTCTGGACTCCATTCTACTGGCTACATTTAGAATCTAGGACTGTTATCACTGATGGTGAATGGGACAGACAAAATAAAGCTTGACTGACAGGAACTGTGCATTCTTGCATTCATGACAATTTTATTTGGTTGTGCATTTCTGGTTTTGGTTTTGGTTTTCTTTATCTAGAGGTATAGAAAAGGTATTTACCTAGCAATCATTCATTTTAACTCTCCAAGTTGGAAGTTTGCTTATAAACTGTATGAAAGGGACAGTTATGTAGGAGTGTGACACTAAGTGCACTGGTCTCTTTTATTTAAATTTTTTTATTTTGCTAATGACGTGTATGTCAACTCCAGTTAAGAATGTAGGTAGTCAGTAGTGACTCAGCTGGTGGACCAATGAGACTTTAACAAGGAGGTTCCCAAATGGGTCTTCCACAACTTAAGAACAATTAATGAAAAATTTTAGCTGATGAGCTTCAATAAGTTAGCTATAGTCCTTCAGAAAATGGGAGTAATAATCTCTTTTGGGTATTTGAGGCAAACTTTGAACTGTGTTTTTCTCAAAAGCCCTCCAGCATTTTGCAACACTAACTCCACCCAAATAATGGGATGATATAACCTCCTTTGTGTATCAGAGTCTTACTTATTTGCCACCATTTCTTTAATCAAAACTATTACAATGAGAAACAAAATACATAATCTCTCCTTTTACCAATGGAGTATTATTTTCTGAAACCTTTGTCTACCATTGTTCTACAAGTCTCAAGTAAGTTGCTACCTTTTTCCTCCTCCAGACTATACTGTTATTGATTTTAGATACCTGAAAAAAGGTTTTTCCTCCTGTTGAGTTAAAAGCATCCCTCTCATTTATTCATGGAAATGTTACAAATTTTCTCCAAATAGATCAATTTGCCAATTACACAAGTATTACCCATAGAGTTGCCTTTTGTTAACCACTCTAGAAGAACTGTGTTGTTTTTTTCAGAACAACTTCCATTTCCTCAGTCTCTATGACAGTTAAATGCTACAAATGAATTCAGTACTGTTGATGGAATCGCAATGATAAAGTGTCTCATCATCTGTCTTTAAAGAAATTAGTCCATGTTCATATTGTCTCTCTCAGGTCTCAAACTGCAATAAATTTACATCTAATGAGCTGTCCACTATTACTTCTAATAGAAATGGCAAGCCTTGATTCCAACACTCTCATTTGAGTTTTGAAGTAGGTGTCTTCAAATATCTTATTAGCTACTTTCCTACACCACTATTTTCCACAGCTCTACCTCTTTAGGCCTATTTTTAATATACTTCTAACCTCACAGATGTAAGAATCACCTGTGAACTTCATCAGCAAATTGCTTAGACCTGCTTCTAAATCACTGTTATAGTGTCGTATATAAGTAATGTTTTATTATTCTTTTCTGACTGATCTCTGCTGTGCCTTCTTCACTGTTTGGTGTGAGGTTTACTACTCTACTTTTGTTCAAAGTCATTTTGCCTGGTTCAGATCACATGCAAGCAGTGCTCCACAGCAATGTGTTTTACACATAGGAGCAGATGAGATATATAATTACCTATTTTATTAAGTTGAGCTAATGAGATGAATGCATTAACTCAATTAGAATTACTAAGTAACAAGTGGTAGTAGTACTTACAATTAATCCTCAGGTAAAGGTTTAAGTATTCCATAAAAAAATAGGTACTTTTTTCGTGGGGCTGGGAACTGATGTAGAGAAAGTTGTTGCCTCTGTCTAAATATCACTAAAAGACAGTATGATTTGCTTGGACGTGGAACAAATCAATAATAGAATTTCACACCATTGCTAGTAAATACACACAATTGCCATTAGTTTCCTGCTATTTCTTGTACATTTTTAGGTAGCAGGCTAATATACAGTTGTAATTGGCAGCCTGTAGGCTTATTCTATTCCTGTCATTTCCACTTCTTCTATCCCAGATGTTATTAACATTATTTTTAAAAAGGCTTTACATTGTGTTCCCTTTGCTCCTCTTGTATGGTTTAAAACATCACATAGCTAGTTGCTGAGAGAAGGCAATTCACTTTCTGTTATTTAATTACAATATTTATTCTGTTAATATATTTCCCCTTTCACATTTTGAATTTGCAAATTCCCAGAACTTTTAGTTTATATGGTTGCTATACTTCAATTTACTCACCACCCTTTCCCTAGCAGGTACTGATCTTTCCTCTCCCAGTTTTAGATTTTTTTCCTTCTGCTGTCTTTGTGGAAGAAAAATGCAGCCAACTCAAGAAATTATTTTTTTAGGTTAGCTGGGTGCTAATATAAGATGTGTTGAACCCTTTATAACATGCAAGCTGTAAATGCAGTATAGAAGCTGTTCAGTGATGTAAATTATATATGGATAACTAGGAGGCACATAGAACTCCAATTAAATAACAAAATACAAATGAGTCATAAACCAACAGATAAATATGAGCATAATTTTACATATAATAGTAAACATAATTTATACTTATTACTTTTTTCAATTATAAGTATGGTACAATCTTTTTACATATAGAGAAGATGAGGAAGTTAGATGAGACATTGAAAACTGGGTGGTAAATGGTGAGACGAAAGTAGAGTCCCAATAACTTGCTGCCACGCTTCAGTCAATAGATGTTGCTTCCCTGCAGCTGATTGCAAAGAACATATTTGAGCCAAGTACAGACCACTAGAAGGTCTAAATTGTAGCGTGACTGCTACAGATTTAAAGACATAAACAAAAGGGAATTGTGAAGCAGTCTAATTCTGAGCTCCTGCTCAGAAAAAGGTTCAAGAATGCTTAGACTACGCTTAAAGATATTTGTCTAAGCTATGAATTATTTTTAGGACTCTCCAGTGTGCTTGATTCCTTTTTCTCTCAAGGTAATCTGGCCCAAAACTCAACCAGTATTTCTCAAGCCATATATTCTTGTGCCATTTCCCCAAAGGAAGGTACTCTTGAAGTCTCACTTTCTCCTTCTCTTTCCCTCTTTCTCTTTCCCTCTTTCTCTTTCCCTCTTCCTCTTCATCTTCCTCACTCCTAGAATTGGCGTGTCTTATGTTAGAAATGAAAGTAATAAATTCGTTTCTCCTTGCTCCCATGGTTGACCTGTTCTTGTACCCCGCAGGATGGTATACCTCAACACTTCCAAATTGCTAGTATTGAAAATCACAATTGCAAATGAAGCAATTATTTTCTTCCAAATCCCCTTGGAATCAAAACATAAACAGGAGGTTCTCTTATAGTATTCATTTACATCTTGAAGGTTTTTACCAGACTCAGTCAACAGCCATAGTTTTTCTAGACTAAGAAATATTGATTTTTATATAATCTTTCACTGCATTCATATGACTGCTCTAAAACTTGTCTACCCTTTCAAGTGTGGAACGCCAAAGAAAACAGACTGTTCTGGCTGATTTCTTACCAATGGTGAGCAAAGCAGAATATGAATAATTGTCTTTTGTTTCTTTCTATATACTGGTAACATCATTGTTGCATGTAATACCAATATCATAGTTATTTTTCATCCTTTATCACTGACTGTGCTGGCTATGCTGACTACAACTTGACTCTGTGGCAATGCTGTCTAATCTGTAATTGCACCTTTTCTATATGTGCATTTGATTTTTTCTGCCTAAGGGGGTATTTATATTGGTAAGTTGTAGTAAGATAGAGTACAAATTTACAGCACACTAGCTTCTCTGTGCCAACTTCCCCGGTGGATACTTGTAGCTTGCACTATAGCCGGCTCTGTACAACATATGAAGCAGATGACATCACACAGAGCTATACTTACTGCTTATCAAAAGTGTCAGCATGGAAGGTTAGTACACAGCAGCAAGTGTACTGTAAATTCATGCTTTAGTTTGCTGTATTAACCTGCTTGTCTAGACAAGCCCCAAATGTAGTACTCTGCACTTGTCTCTATTGGATTTCCTGTTATTGATTTCAGACCATTCCTCCCATTTATCAAGATGATTTTGGTATTCGATAATGTATCCCTCTCCTCCCCTTTTCCCTTTCAAAGTTACAACACCAGCTCTTCATAGTCTTTAATGATACTGTAAATCATTGCAAGATGGCACAGTTGGGGTTTAACATTACCAGAATAACCAAGATGGTATTTTTAACAGTTACAGTTTTTAGCCTACAATCACACAGGTTTAAAGAAATGATTATTTGGGGACTAAAAAGAAGATTCACCAGATTATTTGCCAGAAGAGATAACTTTTATGTGTTGAGGGAATGAGTTACTTCTATTATTTATCTGCTTTTGAGACGAAGGTCATAAATGTTAAACCTTAAGTAGATTTTCGTGTGTAAACTCAAGGAAGAAGGGTGTTTCTCTTGGAACGAGCACTAATTAATAAAGACCTTATTCCTTCTCATATTACTGAGTGAAATAATTCTCTAGAGTAGAGTATCTGTTGTTTCATTTGTATTTATGCTGACAGTTCCTAACAGCCCTTACCACTGGCCTGTTTGTATGTATTCCAGTTTGGGGAAATGGCTTTTGTACAACTTTAAGACAAGCGCCTACATTTTAATGGCTATCACAGGCCTAAGAGTAGCTAGGCAAGGTTGCATTATATGTTAATACTACCTTTTCATCAAAACAAGTATTTTAACCCTTATAAATATTATTTAATTTTGATCATCATTAAATTTTGGTAATTTAGTTTTAAACTGAATTTGATTCTTCTTTATAAAATTCTAACTGCAAATATTTGGAAAACAAAACTCACCTACAGCTACTTGTTACACTGTTTTACTATTAGCTATCAGCTCTGTGTTTACCTTTGGTTCTAATATGGTTATCACAACACGTGGAGTAGCTTCATGAGAAAACAAAGTTCAGGTCTATTTGGTTCCTTGCAGACAGAGACAGACTTTCACAGTGCTCTGATTGGAATGGATATAAGGAAGCCATATAGCCGCATTAACACACTCTCCTGTGCTAATAAACATCTGTGATAGGTCTAAATGTGAGAACATCACTGAGGTGATACAATTGCACAGCTTTGGGGCTGGAGGGAGGTAAGTCCACAGAATAGGTGAAGTCAGATCAAGCCTGGCTTGAAAAAATACATGAACAAATTTGTGGAACCTGGACTGGAACCAAGGAAGTGATTTAATTTAACACCAGTCTTGTTTCTGCAGATTGCTGGTAAAATAAGTTCTTTGTTTCTTCTTCTCCTGGCCTGTTGTCTCCAATCACTCAGTCATCTTTTTCTCTGAATCAGATCTTATGACAGCTGCAGTACAAGTTGAATCAGCCATCAATTCTTTCTTGCCTTCAAAAAACTGAACAAAGGTCTCCTCTTTTAAAATATACAGCATTCATCCTCACCATTCCTGTGACAACCATCTGGTTACAACACTTGCCTAGAAAGTGGAAAATGTGAATTCAGTTCTCTACTCTGCCACCTTCCCCACTGTAGCTACTGTTTTCTAAGGTTACAATTCCTATTCTTTTCTATTCTATGTGCTCTGAAAAAAACTACCAAATTGAACTTCTCCAGGAGTTGAAGAACAGAAATGTCTCAGTCTTAGGCATACGTTAGGTTTTCAAATTTTCATTGTGATCAGTAGATCACAGAGTAGGATTAGGAGCTTTCAAGTGTCCTGAGTTTTATTGTTAAAAATTAAGAAGTATAGATTTTACATTCTCTCCTGATAGACAACAGCTGAGCAAGGACAATTTTGGCATGAAGTCTTTTGTAGAAGGGGGTCTGGCCATTCAAATTGATTTTATGGCCAGACATCAACTAAGCAAGAATTCTGTGACATTTTGTGTTCAGTGCCATAAAGGACAAGCATGATGGGCTTCAAGGTGCATTTACTCTCCGGTGAACCTAACTCCTGCAGCTTAATTAAACAGAGGAATAACCATGTACATTGCAATGGAGGGCAGTGTATCTCTATTTACTTGTTCACTGATTAGTCAATATACTCAGAGTTTATTTGCAGTGTTGCTCACTGTTAGAACTAAAATACCAATTATTTTCAGTTGCCTCACAGCCTGACCAGCATAAATTACCTCATTTCCTGCAGATATTCTGTCAGAGGTGGGTTCTTCCCCAAAATTATTTGTATTTCTGTTGTTATTGGTCTTAAGCCACCAGCTTAAGTAAGGGACAGTGTGGAACCTCGCCTTTCCAAGGACTATGCCACTGGGAGGAGACAACTGCTGAGCATGTCTTCTGTGTGACACTGCATCAGCTCTTACATCCATATAGTCTCTTCTCACTGATGCTGCTTCCTGCTATTGCAGGAAAGAAAGTAGATCTGCCTCCTTGTCCTAGCCATGGCTGTTTCTGCATGTCCTGTGTAAAGATCCTCACACTTCTCTCTGTCCCCTTCACCACTACTCTAGACAACTACGTAAGGGTCTTTATTGTACATAGTGCAGTTGAAGAATGACCATTCTGCTGAGAGACAACAACATTATCTACAATTACAGGTAATAGTTTTGAGGTTTCTGAAAAGAGTTATTGAAGAGCATCATTATTGCCAATATTTATTTGTAAGTAAGTTTGAACTATCAAATGCCCTAGTGTATTGAAAAAATCATGTACAGACAATCTGAACCACAAAGAGTAGTTTGGAAGATTTGTGGGCAGAAAATAAATTGCTGGTTATGAGAGATTTGACTGTGCACTCTGTCTGTCTGCCAACCATTTGAAGTAACCTAAATAGACATTGTCTACAAATGGGTACGGTGTGTTTGGTTTAGGAGTTGATATTTTCTTTTGTGTGTATTGGCAACTATGGAATGAGATACCATGCTCCAGCATTTCACTGTTCAGGCAAGTCACATTGGATCATTTTCACAGAGAACGTAATTACAAGGTCAAATTTACAGTATGAGTGATACAATCCTTCTCAGTATTCACAGCGGGTCAGTTTTTGGTCTGTTTTTCCTGTCATTGTTCAGATAAAAACACTGACATGATTCAAAATATTCGAGTTTTGGAGAAGTCTCAAATGCATATCTGACTGGTCATGTAATGCCTAACTTCAAGCCCACTGAGATCTGATGAGATTCACATTCTCTGGATTTTCTGTCAGGATTTTAGTGAATACTACCACAACCCAAAGACTTCACAGGCTACATAAAAGTGTGACTCTCTCATTACATTACTGAATCTTCTCAATGAGATGAACAAGATAGATGAATCAGTCTTTTCTTTGTTTTTGAGAGGCAAGATCTAGTCAGTGGATATATTACTTTGTGGTGTCTTCCTCATCTTCAGTCCTAAACAACTCTTCATCCCACTTCCAGGAAATATAATGTGGTCTTTATACTACAACAGTAACAGTCCTACAAAAAGTTCTGTGTCCCTTCAGATCATTGCATACAGTTATTTATTTATTGCTTAGTATTTATTACTCATGATTTACATAATGAGATCTGTTATTCTGGTCATTGTGCAGCCACAAACACAGACAGTCCCTGTCCCAAAAAATAGCTAAATTGAGGTGGGAGCTTGAAAGTGTGTATTATGGATGATAAAAAGGAAAGTTAGGGAAGAAGAAGAAGGAAAGGAGGTAAGGAGGTACTGCCTAATGTCTCAAAACTATCTAAATGACGCTGCACCCCATTGCTAAGATAAAATATGTATCTCATAAGTATGCTCTGAACCATTCTCATAAAACACCTGATACTTTGTAGGCTTGTAAAACGAAAGCCTCAAGACAACCATAGGGGTATCCAGTAAAGCAACATTCAAGAGAAGAGCAATAGATGAATTGTGAAAAAGAAATCCAGCATGAGAGCTAAAGAGAAAAATAGATAATAAAACCTGCCATCCTATTCCAGTAGCTACAGGGGGGGTGTTTCTGTACTGTGCTGCATTATATTGTTTAGACAGACCTTTGGTTTTAAGCATCTTTTTGTTTCCACATAGATTTTCTGTACCCCTTTACCTGACAGGTCTTCCTGTCCCAAGAAGAAGACATATCTGAGTGTTTCACCCTTTTTTTTTTTTTTTTTTAGTAACTTAATTATTTAATGGTCTTATCTCATCCTGAATAAAAGCTGAACTTTTACTTTGTTGCAGTAACAGACTCTGCAGAACACTACTGCCCATATTCCAGGTTCAGCCTGCTTCTTTCTACTACAGTGTATGGCAGTCTTCTGAAACCCTTTTCTGAGATGCTTAACCATATAATTTCATCTAGTTTACATGGGGCTTCTTGCCACCAAAGCCCCCTAAAGGCCATCTCACAGTTAGATATTTGCTCTGTTGGGCACAACAGTACTGAAGGAATTGTCTAAATAGACAGAGGCTGCTACCTGTGCAAGACCCTTCCCAGTGCTCTGAGCTGGTTGTATCAGATCATACCAATAATCCACTTTAAAAGCAAGAATTGGTAACAAGGACAAAGTCACATACATACATGTCTAAATGGGTCTAGAGTCTCGGCTACCTTTGATGACTCTGACTTGGAGCATGGGTGGAGCTGGGGCATAACAGTCATTGCCTGCCAATGGAGGCTGGCCATCAATCTTAAAAAATTTGCCCTAAGGATCCATGTAGTTGAAGAACAGATCTTGCAACATTATCTTCTGCACAACCTTCTGTGAACTTTCAACAATGCGTCATTATCCAGGTGAGATAATAAATGGTCCCATTACCTTACATTCTATGGAGTTGCATTTACCCTGTAGATACTAAAAAATGCTCTATTACATGAAAGGACACATGGAATTCTTTTTCAGATCACATATCTACTACCAGACCTGCTCTCTTTATTGACAGACAGGAGCTGCATGAATTGATAAGCAACTTTTGTGTCTATGAACTGCTGGATATTGTGTTTCACTGACTACTTGTGTTATATTTGGGTAGAAAACACAGTAAACTGCTCACTCATGGTTTTGCTAGTGGTGGTTTTTTTGGTTGGTTTTTTTTTTCAGAGCAGTGTAATTTTCTTTTCTGAATTCATTCTACTTACTTACACTAAACTTGCTGTCTATTATCCATTGCAGTCCTCGTGATTATCTAAATTTTTAGTACATTTTGTGGCAGAAACCATTACAAAGCCTGAAAACATTTCCATCATTTATGTATATCCAGACAACTTCAAGTGATTTTCTTCTAATGCAAGTCTTCTCTTTCACAGCCCTAAAGAATGTTTGATATGCTTTTGACAACATACTAATTTCAACGTCTAGTAGAAGAGGTGCTGTGAGTGAGCACACTGTCAGTTTTGTAAAAACATTCATCACAGCCCACATTTGGATCTGTATTTTTGATGCAGAGTCTAAATACTCCATTTCCATTGAAAATCATCTTTAGAAAACATATTTCAGTTCATTTCACACTGTGTTAATTGTGTAACACACTGTAACCATTACCTTTTACCAGCCACAGTTGCTCATCTAATGGGAAATGATGACTTTAACAAGAAATTATTAGATCTGTTTGATCTGAGAATGCATATGTGGACAATGGGGGCTGCTGGCTGGAACATGCACTATTTTCTCCCCTTATGAGTACATAATTGAATTACAAATCTCATTTTAAGAAAAAAAACGTGTCAGTAAGCCTTATGTTTTGTAGCTACCCGTGCTGTGTTGCAAATTTTATTTAACATTTCTAAATAAATATGGGCCATTTAGTGCCCAAGGCTAGTTTAAAATACATCAGATTTTCTAAATGGAAAGCAGGTAGGCTAAATTGTTTTTATTGTAGGTTAGAAAAATTTTGGACTATTTTGTCATTAAATACTGCTACAACTTTAAAATTTGATACTAGGGGTCAACATCTCAGAGTTTTACTACAAACAGGAGGAACACATGCAAGTATCAGAAGGTAATGTCCGGTACTATCTAAAGAGAAAACAGTGGTTTTTTTCAACAGTGTTGCTTTAAATAAGATGTTTCTGGACTTGTTGCTTGGAGAAGTGAGAGACTTAGAGTTTTGTTGTGAGACACAGATGTCTCATGGGAACATAAGCCCTGACTATACTGTATTTAATTTCACCATTGCCATCTACTCTTTACTGGTGGGACAGTAATTATTTTGTTCTAGAAATTGAGAAAGAGAAGGGAAATGCCACTCTTAAATGACTTGGGATCCTGAAATCCAGTTTTCATAAGTCACTGAGAGACACAGGAGTTTTGGGATATCTGCCCTGCACAACTGTGAGCAGAAAAGACAGCTCTCTTTCCTAACTGAAGTTTCTCCCATTCAGCAGCTATGCCTGTCTCAGCAGAGTTCTTAGTCCAACTAACCATCTTATTCTGAGAGAGTAAATATGCTTATCGGAGTGGACCTGAACTGATGTGACTACTCTACCTCACGACTTGAGATACTATCTGTGTAAAACATGCCATCACAAGCTGTAGCCCTAAGTCTCCTTGACAGTCATTTGCTAGGACTCTCAAAATAATTCAGACTCCCAAAACAACAGATTGGTGTTTAGATTCATTGTATTGGCACTGCTGCTGTTTTCACAGCTATAACTACAGCCTAGCCTCCCAGGTGTCCAATTCAGTTATGTGTATAGTGTCTTGCAACAGGCAGCTTCAAAGCAACCAAAGCACTGCTGCAACTTTCCCTACTGATTAGCTGCTCAGAGCACTAGCTCCAGCCTTGAGGCCTTGAAGATGGGCTACTACAGAACTTGCGAACATCTAGTTTGTGAATGATATATATTTTGTAATTCATATAAAGTGCCTAACACTTTCTGTACTGTAAACTTTGGAGCAGAAGGGCCAGATTAAAATCACTAACGGCTGTAACATCTGCATAACCAACAACCAAGTGGCACCAGCTGCGTGTGAAATAGGTGACATAAATGCGATGAGAGACTGAGAAGCCTAATTTAATGTGAGATTCAGAGTGGGACAAGTTATCTGTCTTGGTGCTATCAAATCCGTCTCCTTAGTCCTTCCATTACCTGCTCCCACTCTTTCCTTGACCTCTATGTGGTGGATCCTGGACGCCTACATAGCAGCTCAGTCAAATCTACTTAGGACTGCTGGGACCCTGTTTGATTAGCTAAAACCCCTCTAAGTCCTTCTGAAAATGGGGCCCAAAGACTTATATAGAAGACTGTGTGCCACAGATAAGCATGGCCACTTAGGTGACCATGTGGATGTCTTTTGGGATAAGTGTGAGGCTGCCTGTAGCCTGCAGCGCTTTCAGGTCAGCACAGCTCATCGAAGTGGTGCCTAGCAGATGCAGACCTTGTAGCGTCATGAGGTCCCAAGAGGCCAAGTTGCACCTTGAGGTGGGATGTAGCTGAACTCAGTCACTGAAGGCCCACCAAAGGATGGTACTGCTGAACTATGACCGCAGTTTCTTCTGACTCCCATTTTGTCCATCCTCCCACAGCCTGGTTTCACAGCCCCATATTTGCCCAAACTGGTCTTGAAAGCCCTTATATACTTCAGGTACTTTCCAAAATGAGTGAGAGATGAGTCACAGAATCAGAATCACCGAATGTTTGAGGTTGACGGGACCTCCGGAAGTCATCTTGTGCAACGCTGACCAAACAGGTTCACCTAGAACAGGTTTTCCAAGACCAAGTCCAAATGGCTTTTGAGTATCTCCAAAGATGTGATGTACACTGCCTCTTTGGGCAACTTGTGCCAGTTCTCCATCACACTCACAAAGTGTCTCCTGATGTTCAGATGGAACCTTCTGCCTTTCAGTTTTTGCCCATTGCATCTTGTTCCGTCCCTGAGCACTGCTAAAAAGAGCATGGCTCCAACTTCCCTGCAGTCTCCATTCAGATATTTCTGTGTTTTGATGAGATTCCTCCTCAGCCTTTTTCAGGCTCAATAGTCCTAGCTCTACTTATATGATGGATGCTCCAGTCCCTTAATCATCTCTGTGGTCCTTCAGTAGACTGTCTCTAGCATGTCCATATGTCTCTTGTACTGGGGAAACCAGAACTGGACTTAGTACTCCAGGTGTGGCCTCACCAGTGCTGAACAGTGGGGAAGGGTCATATTGCTTGACCTGCTGGCAGCACTGGTGCTAATGAAGCCCAAGACACAACTTGCTTTGCTACAAGGTCAAAGTCACTTACATTCTTACAGAAATATAACTAATAATACACAAAATGCTATGGTTTTTTTCACTCTTTGCCTAATCTTCCAAACCCAAATAATTACTGTTATACATAATTTTATTTTTTAATTTCAAACTAGCTGAACTGACTTTACACTCAGTGAAAAACAAGCAGAAATCAAAAGTTGTGTCGAACCTCTGATAGTACTACACTCTGGTGCACCTTTACATGTCAGGATGGTTCCATTTACCTCAGTGGGATGAGTTTTGTATTGATAAGTCTTCCAGAACACAAGAAATGACCCCATTCACTTTCAGCCCTCTTTATCTAGACCCATGTGCAAATAATGACTAGCAATGCATTTTGAAAGTTGCTAAATAATTATCTGAATCCTATTTAAAACCCAGTATGCTAGTGTTTGCAGCAGACTTGGACTAATTTCAACAGACTTGAAATGCCTACATCTGTTCAACAGCAAACACTTCGGATTTTCAGTGCCCAAATACATGTATGCAAAATAAAATCTTGATAGAAATATAATCTATGCCTCTCAACAGTTTATTTACAAAAGTCTCGAGTTAGATATCTAAAATTATGCATTCTAGTATGAGGTCTGATTTTCAGTGAGGCAAGGGACTCTCACCTTGTAACCAGTGCTGGAGGCTACTGATATTAATCGTTCATTAAGTGCTGTACAAAAAAAAAGCACCTGACATTTCCATATTTAGTGAAGACAACATATAGTGGAGTTCAGCTAACTTATTGTTCTCTTTCAAGGCTACTGTTCTATCTTTTGAATATAAAGATAATATAAAGACATTCTGAATCCAGTAAGATATTGTATTTTGCTCTGATATTGTTATTATTTTGATTCCTTTCTCCCTCTCTGCATTGGCTTTGAGATTCACTGTGTCTTAGAATATGCTATCAGAAATATCATTGCATTTCTGGGCAGCTTAATGGAAATATTTTTTGTAGCTTTGATTTTTCTTCATGTACACTGTTATTTATTTAGCTTATATGATGGAACACCGATAAATTTGACTTTGCTCATATTCCATATCACATTGGTTTGAATTACAGTGCTCAAATCTCCCAGTAAGCGAAAACAAAACTGGAAGATTACATCTTTGATAAGATTACAATTCCCTCTTGGAAGTAATATTAAAATTGACTCTCTGAATATAATCAAGAATTTGTCTGGTTATCTTTAATTGATCTCCCTAGAAAGATAGTACAAACTGCAAATGAAATTGCAGTACATTACAAATCAAAGCAATAATATAAAAATCAGTGAGTAAAACAAAATGGCAATTTGTGCCTATCTTGGACCTTAAAAGTTATAACTTGTCTCTGACTGACAGGAGAGGTCACCTCCTGTTGAAACTGTTTCATTATGGAAACAGTAAGTAAAGTGAGACATCTAGGACAAGAAGAAATGACACTCAATTTCTTTTTAAGATGTTGAAAAATGTTTTCAATCTTTGTGGATGTGATTAGGCTTAATAAACCACGAAGAAAACTTGGAACAAAAGTAACATTTCCATAAATATTTTCTAAGGCCTTATCAATCACAGTAGATTCAAGATATTTAAATTTCATTGCTGTCTTTATTTGTGATCATTCCAGTACTCTAATTTTAACTTCCTGCTCCATATTCTACAAGGAAGTAGACTGGAGCCCCAGGCGCAAGCTATTTAAAAAGTTTGAAATTTGTTACACCAATGGCTTATAGGTAGTTGTTTGGAAACTCCCTCAAGGTCCCTTCTTTTGTGAGGTATGTACACAGTCCTGTAATCTATACAGTCATCATCATCTTTCTGGATGTGGTTCAACATACACAGGATGTTGTTGATCCCAGTGTGTGCTCGTGGCCCTGCACAGATATAGGCAACTCATGGTGTTCTCAATTCATCATTTCTTATGTCAAGAGAATTTTGAGACAAATAGAAATCTGCTTGAGCTGGTCAGATTCCTTTCCAAATATTTTTCAGATTCTAATCTAAAATGATTATTCAGCAAATATAGTTATTAATTTATAATTCACTGACAAGCTAACACTGATTATCCAAATGAATTCATAGTTCTTTCAAATGTTATTTGAAACAAATTACTTGATGTGCAAACCAACATTCACTCTGTACAAAATACACAAAGAATCTCTGTGTTGAAGAAGTTAGGATCAAAATAGGGGTGAAAAAGTTTAATAGTTTCATGGCTTGTTCCCCTCCCCACTTAGTAGTTACAAATCATGTAGAAGTTTTGCCTTGTTTGCCTTGTTTTATATACCTGGCTAGAAGGTTCTTTTCATGCCAGTATGTGAACAAGCTGATGCAGATAAAAGCGTTACATGTCCAACCATAGGTTCTGGATTTCAGCTGTCAGAAAACAAAAACTTTGGCAAAAACCCAAAAATACCCAACCTGAACAAGCCCTTCCTGGAAGGTGTCATTATAACAGAACACTAACAGAGCTGTATGGTTTCTATGCTAGTGCTAGCCTGTTAAGTATGCAATGCAGATATATCACAGAAGAGATCAGGATGGGGATTGTATTTCACTGCACCTCTGGGTTATTTGAGTGGTAAGAAGTTATGCAAGAGAAATGGGAGACACAAAAGTTTAGTCAACACTTAGGACTGATTTCAGATTTCAATTCAACACATGGCTATACCTAAGGGTGCAATGGTACTTCAGATGGATTTTTTACTGTGTATGCTAGTCATTGGGTCATTCTTCTTTGTCTTTGGGGTATATTTGGATGGATACAGAGGGTCTTCTTTTTAGCTGTGTTAGTGCACTTTATTTTAGTTAATGTCATCGCAGAGCCAGGCTAACACATCTGAAGTCATGTTAATTGACCATGTTGTCATGTCCCTGACCCTGATGTTTTCTCCTGAGGCTAACTGAACCTGAAATGCAGTAGCCTATTTTGTCAAGGGCTTTTTAATTGGCTTGAAGTCTCCTGAGCAAGCATTACTGAGAGTTTCACTTAGAGCCTGAACAGAGGGCATAAATAACGAGTGCAGAACTTTTGCAAACCTTTTGGTACTGGATGAATTTTCCCTTACAAAATCCTCTTCTCAGCTAAAATATTAAACATAAAAATGCGTCTTCTGCTGATAATTGTATTTTAGAATAGCTAGGAAGATGTAAATTGGTTTCAAAAATTAGGCTTCTGAGGGGGAAACTTTGATTAAATCCCTAGAAACAATAAATCAGCTATAAAAATAAGCAAAGACAGATTTTTTTTCCTTATGGATGCCCTCTTGTGTGGGAAGTAATACAGATATAATATTGGCATAAGACAGAGAAATAGCGTTTACAAAATAAAGCAGTACTTTATGAATGCATATTAAAATAAATCATGTGTCTTCACTAATTTCCCTGTTAACCATTCAAAATTAAACCTACATTTTCTGCAAGAACACTAAAATCTGGAATCACCTGTGAATTATTCACACGCATTTTATTAAAAACAGAATAGCCTTCTGCACTGATGAAAAAGGTGACAAATATACATAAGGTAACTTATAAAAAGCATAAGGAATATATATTGCATTTTTGGTTCCTTAAACTTACATTTTATTCCCAGTGTTTATTTTAGGATGTTAAATGTTCTTTACCTGCATTGAAAGTATATAGAATGTTGGGTGAAATGAACAAGATGATAGTTTAATTTCGTTATCAGGTTCAGATTCTTTCTTCTGTGCTGAAACAAGATGACTACAACATGGTCTAGGTCAAGAACAGAACCTCAGGTACTCCTTTAGCACAGATTTTAGATGATAATTGATTATTTGTAAAATAATTGCTAGAGTCTGGAAAAATCTTGGTAAACCCATAATGATAATATTTAGATCGGGAATGATTTAACATATATAAAGCACATTAAACTTTCTATTACATGATGCAGTCAAGTTATATCTAAATAGACATATTTAAGTAGGTATATTTTTTCATGCTTCTTGGTATTGGAGACTAATTTTTTTATTTGTAAAAAAATAATTCTGTGTGGGTTTTTTTTTAATCTTTTTTTTTGCCTTGCCTAAAGTGCTATTATTCTAGTCAAACAGATTTGTATATAAGCAATTTGGAATTTTCTTGGAAAAAATCTTTCTGTCAACTTTATGCCAAAGGTATTTGTATTATCCATAGTTAGGTCTGTCACATCAGCTGAAAATAGTAAGGGTACTGTAAAAAGTGATCTCACCAAAACTGACAGGCTCAGTGAAATTCATTTACATAAGTGGAATTGAAGGAACATTTTTGTCTACTAAAAAATGGAGAACAAAGATCTAGAGTGGACTGGAAACAAGGACAGAGTAGAGATAAAAGAATGAGATCATTAGGTCAAGTCCTTCAATCAGCTAGTCTATTTTTCAGACCCAGGCTAACTTACTGACAAAAGTACATTATTACTCTTCAATCACACCTCAAGTCTGTAAGCCTCTTGATATCTAGAAACTTTGAATTGTTTTGCATGATTTATGCAGTCACATTTCAACTTAAGAACTTTAGTCTGTTCAGCAGCCACTAGCTTACAGGAGAAGTAGATGCTAGGGTTAAAGCCAGACCAACATCATCTTATTTTTCACAAAGATTTTTATTTTAATTTTTGAAGTCTAATCTCTTTGTAAAAGAGGTGATATTAAAAATGCTATGTGAAAAAATTATGTAGACAGAACCAAATCTGCATAACTAAATTGAATTAATTAGAAAAAGCATTTCTACCCTACACTAGGATTTAATATTACTTTGAGGATATGTAATCTCTGAGAGATAACGGTTTTGAAAATAGGAAGATTATTTTCTAATTTGAATGTGTAAAAATGTTATAAATATCTCATGCCACCCCCACAAAATGACAGTCATCTGAATATTGATATGTCTGTACATGCGTGGGGTAGAATGAGACAAAAAGGTCCATATGCAGATCCATTGTCCACTCCCATTAGTCATCTCATTTGGCAAATAGAATGTGGATCATCCGTGTCTGGCAGCTCTTATGCAGAAAAGATCACAGCAATAATATAAGATGTTGAAATCCTAAGAAGTCATCCTCCCAGGAGGGTTTTGTCAATTAGGAGAGGACTAGGAAGCCTGTGTTAAAAGAGGTAACTCAGTATGGTTCAGGATCAGAAATGGGAAAGAAGGGTGGGAGGAGGAACAAGAAAGAAAAGAAGCAAAAATATAAGAGGACTTTGAGACCAAAAATATCTAAAAAGCTTTCAGCACTGGTCTAGCTGGTTGTATGAACTGAAGTGTGGAAACTGGTTCTAAAGGTCTTGATCGTTGGGTAGCTGCACTTTGTGCACCTGTGCAGTATGGGGATTGAACGGCAATAAATGAAAAGCTATGTAAATGTATTGAAAAGAGGAGCCCGTAACAACAGTATGATGTTGAACCTCTGTCAAATGCTCTTTCATAGACTAGTACTGGTATTCTTGTATCCAAATGCTTCAGTCTCTCATGTGGATTACCTGTCAAATATTTTGAGGTAGGGAAATAACAGTATTAACCCTTCAGGAAAGACCAGGAAAAGGAAAAGCTAATTGGTATGTCTAGGGACATGAAGACAGTCAGTGGTCGAGCTAGGAATTGACTTCTAAGTATCCTGATTGCTTATCCAGACATGAATCATTCTCTTTTTCTGGGTTTTCTCTCTTCTTTCTTGTGAGTGTGACATACACGTTTCAGAAATCTGCCTTTATGTCTGCTTTAGAGTGGATGATGATAACCTTGTCCAGGCAATAAAATTATCGCTATTGAATTTCAGACAGAATTTTAATAAATACTTTTTATTGTGTGGTAGTATTTCAGTACCGTAGCAAAAAATTCTCATAGATGAAACTGAATAAAGATTCAGATCAAATGCATGTAATTAGACCTCTGAGTATACAGTCAATATACCCTAAGATTTAGACACTCACCAAAAGAATAGCAATTTGGAATCCATTTCTGCATTTATATGTAATTAGAAGAATTTCTCTGAAGCTGTTAGAATCTAGACAGACCATGGTGATGCAGACAAGTGAGTTGCATTGTGTTACGTACCAGAGTAAAAGCAAGACCAGGGTAAAACTCAGGCCCCTCTCAAGACCCTAAACACAGAGATCATGCTGCTTCCTTACTCAGTCTTGACAGTGAATACAATACCTACTTTCTCTTCTCGAGGCTGAACACCTGTCAACACATTCCTCCCTGGTCTCTCCTTGTTGGTGAGAACCAGGTTCAGCATAGAACCTCTCCTCATTGGATCCTCTACCGCTTGGAGAAGGAAGTTATCATCAAACCTCCTGGATTGCTCATGCTCTGCTGTGTTGTCCCTCCAACACATGTCGGCATGGTTGAAGTCCCTCAAGAGGATCAGGGCTTGTGAACATGGGGCTGTTCCCATTGGTTTATAGAAGGCTTCATTTGTTTGATCTTCCTGGTCAGGTGGCCTGTAGCAGTCTCTAACTATAATGTCACCTGTCTCTGCTCTCCCTTTAATCCTGAACCATAAGCTCTAGGTCAGCTTCTCAGCCAACCCCACACAGAGCTCCATGAACTCCAGCTGGTCATTGACATAAAGGGCAACACCCCTCCTCATCTCCACTGCCTGTCTTTCCTAAAAAGCCTGCATCTTCCATTCCAGTGCTCCAGTCATAGGAATATCCCAACATGTCTTCATCATGCCAGGAAGAACATAGCTCTGCCGATGTGCGCAATTCTGTAACTCCTCTTGTTTATTTCCCCTGCTACGTGTGTTTGCATAGAGGCATTTAAGTGGGCCGTTGATGAAGTTGACTTAGTGCCTGGAGTGGCTGGAATTCCTTTGTGGTGCTCTTCAAGTGCTCTCCCGCTGACCTGTGATCCTTTTCCAGGCTCTGGACATCTATTGCTGGCAGCAGTTATTCTGTTTGTCATGTATTAGTATTTAAAACATTACTATTGCCCCCATGAAAATATTGCTAAATCTAAAAGCTAGGGATGATTTTCAACAATAATATTCCCTTTCATATTTGAGAAGCATTAGTCTTCTGTTTTTCATTTTTAAGTCCCCTACCTAAATTCCTCTGTTGTCCATTCAAGGAGCAGGAACTATACCAGGAATCCTGGATGAAAAATAACCATCTATCAGAAAGTATGAAATAGTTCAGACATTGCAGTGGGTGACAGTGCTATATGTCAAAAGCATCTTTTGAAATGGTTTTGAATAGCAAGAGCACTCTCTGAGACCAGGATAGGTTTATATGCAGTTCACAAAATTCTGTCTAGTCTACAACCATGGCTGTGGATTATGTTACCTAAGCCTATTGCCATTCTTGTTGTAAGCTGCCTTGCTTATCTAGCAGTAAAAGCTGCAGTCCTTCTGTGGTGCTTAGACAGCGTGTGTTAAGCAGGCAGAGGATTATTTGGAAATGTCAGATGCCAGCTTTTGCTTCAGTGCTGTAACACTGGGAGCTTACATGTGGCCAGTACAGAACTTGGATTTCCTTCTTCCTGTACACATAAGCACAACATGCACTGCTTCTTGTGTAATACAAGTTCACCCTGTTATGTGATGTGATGCTAAGTTGTACGTCTGCCAAATGATGTACACAGAACGATGTTTTGCCCTTGCATGACCAAAATGGGAATACAGTTACATCCAATGGATGCAGAAAGGAATGTCTTATCCCTTGCACTCTCTCTGTCTCTATGCTTCTGTTGGACATAGACATGTGAACCCTGTGATTCAGCACTATCTTCCTTAAGAAAGCTGGCTCAGCTTTGTTCATTATCCATATAGTCCAGAGGTTTCTTTGTACGGCTCTTCTACAGACCGGAATCCTGATGAAGGCAGAGCAGATGAATATCAGAGCTTGGCATGCCCAATTCTTTTTTTCTTAGCTTGAAATAAATCTGCCCTATAATTTTTTAATACTTAAAAATAAATAGAAAACAATTAAGTATTTAAGATACGTACTTGTTCAAGCTAGTGATCTGTGAAGTAAAATCTCTCTTAGCTATATTTTTGCCATGAACTCCAGTGGCACCCAGGGGGTTACCAGTGGATCATCTCATAATACTGTGGACTTTCCGTTCTCAAAATATGCCTTGCAATAAATCACTGTTGTAGTTTCCAAAGAAACTAGAAAGTTGTTATTTCTCATATAATAGATAAACAGAGGTGCATTGTCAAGCATGATCAATATTACATTTATTTGTATTGCATAAGGTAACTGATATAACATGGCACAAATAGTAGATATTTAGTCCAGCATCTGCTTTTTGAAAATGGGGGCTGTTGAAATCAAGCAGAATTAGATTTTAAAGAAAAATCCTTGCCTCCTTCCTTCTCAAAGGATGTAAAATAAAATATTTATAGAATACTCAATTAAGCTACATTTATGTTAAAAAATATTTGTACAAAGTTTAGATCTAAAACCTCAATGTTTAAGTCAGAATTAAACACTTGAGACTCCATTTATAGCAAAACCAAGCAAAAACCTCACAATTACTCTGACCATCTATGTCTAGAGATGTCTTTTTTTATCTCCATCGAGACTGACATTATCCTCCATAGCAGGATCTTGGGGTGACTAACTCAGCCTCAGAAACTAAATTTTGGGTTTCTTAGTAGGGGGAGATAGATCCCCCACATTAATGAGTCCTCTAGCTGATACCCTGAAAAAGGAACAGCTTCATAGCCCTCTGGAGGCTCGCTTTCTCTTGCTATATGGTATTGAACTCAGGTGAAATTGATTTGGTTCAGTTCCATAATGCTGAAGCATTACGTTTAATCTTACTCGCTGGAAAGAAAGAAAACGCAACATTTTGGTGGTTGGTTATTTTTTTGTATGTTTTGGGTGGGTTGTTTTTTTTTTTTAGGGTGTGGGGGTTTCTTTTTTTTGGCAACACTAAAATATTACTTTGAAAATAAAGTTATGGCAGGATAAGTTTTTCATATATCATTGATCTAATTAAATTGGTAGATGATTATTCTTTTGGGGTGGGAAATTTGATATCCAATCCTTCTTTTACCAGTTAATAACGAATGTCCTAACTGTACGGCATGCTGGCAGCTCTGAAGTTCTACTTTGTTTTTTTAAAAATCCGGATTTCAATCTTTCTGTGGGATAAATGTAGAAGAACAGTAATCCCTGGTCTCTCACAGGAATGTCACTATAGATAAATGTATTTGGCCTGTGTCTTTTTTTTAATCTATTACTGCTACACAAAATTATCAAGAATTACCTCTCTGTTTTAAATTAGGTAGCAAAAAGAATGAAAAATGTGAAACCATCTTTAATAGTCATCATCCTCTGATGAATTATCTTGCTTTTCCAATAGAATATGGTTATTCTAATTAAATGTTTGCTGGCTACTGAATCTATAGCTGCACTTTGCTTTTCAAGCAAAGCTTAAATTGCAACAATCCTTGTCATATTCAGGGAACTTACAAGCTAGTTGGCCAGATCATGCCATTTGGTCCTTGCTTTATTGTTCTTTAGGTGCCAGTTATGGTCCATCCATTGTCTTTAATTGTTGGCCATCACTGTCTCCCTCTTTGTCAATTGACAGATCACAGCAGGAGAGAATTTCAAAATGTCTGGCAAACTCATTACTCCTCATAACTACTGCTGTGCTCAGCTAACTGGAGTTGTGGCAGCATAAGCCTTAAATTGCTGACAGCATGCTAAATATCATATTCATTAGCTTTCTTTTTCTTCTTTTTTTCACACTTTTAAAATTTTTCTATTAAAAAAAAATACTCTCAGAAGAAACTTTAAGTCACTTAAATGAACAACAAATCAAAATGTAAGGTATTTTAAAAGGAAAATTAAGGTCATAGAGTTTCCTTACATAAACATTCTCTACATAATGTGTTAGATACTGCAGAAATATATTGTTACACTGCCAATTTATTTCTTCTGAAATGCTACACAATACAAGATTAACAAAACTGCCTATGCATCAGATTTTGGGATAATAGTAAAGAACAGACACAGCCTCTCCCTGTTGTGATTGCTTTATGAAGTGATGTACAGCTAATGCACCTCCTACAGATAAATCCCAAAATCCAGGCTGTATTGGGATTCCTGTCCTGCCCATACACCAAAACTCATTGCATTAGTTAGATGCTAATTCTGTTTGGATTCTTTCACAGAGAGGGCTGACTATACCAAGAAGACATTGGGAGTGCATTGTATGTGTTTTCTATGGAGTCCAAATGCATAGACTTTTCTATTACTGGAAAACATGACTCACTGTCCCAGGCTGTGAACAGGGGATACATTCTCCATCATTAGAAACTATCATTATGATCATGGAAATTGAAAGTGTATTGCAGGAACTCTCTGTCACCACCAGCTCCTGAAGACACTTGTCAGGGAGCCCTCTGAAAGCAGACGCTTCGGTTAGCAGCAGAGAGATCTGCACAGACTAATGCTGATGACCAAGCCTTTATCACACCATCATTCCTAAAAGGGATTTCCTGTTGCCTGTGTCATGCCTCAGAGTTTTCATACTTGGTGGCTTTATGTGCCATTCTGTATGTCTGAATTTTCTTTTCTCCTCTACAAGCTACATTGCTTCTCCCAGTACAGAGGGAACACTCAGGGGACTGGGTGTCTCAGGTTCCTAGTACCCACTGGGGGACTAAGATTTGTTAGTGCAGGTGATAGCACCATGTTAGGGTAAAGAGAGCAAAAAACCACCCTGTGTTAATATTCCTTTTGCTGACTTTGCTGACTTGGTAGATTAGCTTAATTTGAAGGAAGCTTTCAGAGAGGGGGTTAAGGAAGCACTTATGAACTTAAATGTAGATATAGATGTAATGTAGGGAATTGGAAATTGATATGAAGGGAGTACTTATGATGCTGACAAAACAGGACAGTTCTGGGCTTCTAGCAAAACTACCAAAATCATTAATTGAAATTCTCATATTTTATGCCAATGGTTATTTCTTACAAATTAGTTTTTATCCTTGCATCTACACAATTACTAGTTTTTAACAATTGTTTCACTAATTAGCTGTGAGTATCCTTCTTGTGTATTTAGCATTATATCCTACCTATTTACAGCCCCTTGTGCTTATTTTGTTCTTTACTTACGATTTCTTGTTACCTGGATCTCTCCTATATTCAATCACACACATCTTTGCCTCTTTGGTGTCACATTGTTTACATACTTATGTAAAATACGTGTACAGTATCGGCCTACAACATTGCAGTTTTACAGCCATTGTTCTGGCTACAAATTGGATGAAGGGGTCTTATTAATTTACCAACAAGTTGAAAATGAATCAGATTTCTTCTGACACTTCTGTTTATACTTGATATAACCCTTTCTCACCTCATCCATCCAATATCATTGCCTCAATTTTCATCAACAGCAAGAAGCTGTTGCTTGCTATTGCATGCTTGTGCAACACCATTATAGGAAGTAAATCTTAATAGAGATACAAAAATATTATCGATAATTTTTTTTTTTTTTTTTTTACATTTGTGTTGTTAAACACTTGCTTGTGTACTCACTGACTTGAAGAGACAGTTTTACCTGTGATACTTAAAGAACATGTATATCACTGTATATAAGTATGATTGGGCAATATTTGACTGCCAATTTATTGAGCTCTGCAGCCTGAATATGGGAATGTGAACAGAGTTATAGTTCCTGACATCCATGAACAAAAGAACATGCTAAGGAAGATTTGGCATAACAAGTACTTTGTTAGTCAAGAAAGTTTTATTAAATTTGCATATATTTCTATGGTTTTTAAACATGTATTAGGAATTCTTTCCTGATTTACTTTTCTAAATATCTTAGCTCTGTTTTAGGAAAATATATATGAATTTTGATTGTTATGGTTTTTACTTTGCATAAAATACTTATCAGCAGTATCTTATGGTGGGTAGTGTGATTGCAGGGGTGATCTCTGTGGGAGGAGGCTAGGGATTGCCCCATGATAGACAAAGTCATTTCCAGAGCTTCTGTGGCTCTGCCACAGGACACAGTTGAGCCCATCAGCAAAGCTGGTGCAGTCTTTGTGAAAACACATTTAAAGGAAAGGCAAAAATGTTAGAAAACAGGAGTGAGGAAAAACCGTGAGAAGCAGTATGAACACGAAGGTCAGAGAAGGAGGGGAGGGACATGCTCCAGGGCCAGAGCACAGATACCTCTGCAGTTTGTGGAAGAGACGTTGGTCAGGCAAGCATTTTTCTGCAGCCCATGAGAGGACCACGCTGAAGAAAATATCCACACTGTATGATGGACTCCACAAAAGAACACATGGATATTTCCTGAAGGAAGTGGTCCGTGGAGAGCTCATGCTGGAGCAGGTTTAGCCCAAAGGACTGCAGCCCATGGAGAGCCCCCTCACTGGAGCAGGGGAAAGATGTCAAGACAAAGGAGCAGTAGGGAGGAACTGTTATGGACTGACTGTAACCGCCCACCCCACATTCCCCATTCCTCATGCCCCTGTGTGTCTTGGGGCAGAGAATGGAGTGAGATTGAGTCTGGGAAAAAGGAGGAATGGAAGGAAGATGTTGTTTTAATTTTAGCTGTATTTTATTATATATTAAATTTGTATTTATATCCAAATCTGTTTCAATTTTCAATAAATTAATTTCCCCAAAGTCATCTGTTTTGCCCCTGACAGTAATTGGTAAGTGATGTCACTACCTTTATCTCAGCCTGCAAGTTTTTTCATCTTTTTTTCTCCCCCAGCAGAGGTTATGTGAGAGGAGGGGGAATGAGAGAGTGGCTGGGTGTATACCTGTCATCTGGCCAAGGTCAAACTACCATAGCTGGAAATGATAGGTTATAAATGTACTTACCACTTTGGTCAAAAGACAAGCAAATCATAAGCTCATACCAAAGAAAATAAATAATCTTTTAAGATACCAGTTGATTTCACAGATAAGTATAATCTTATCCACACAACAAATTGAAAGTGACTCAACAGACCAGACAAGAAAAATTCCATTACTTACAATAATTCAAAGGGGACATTCAGAATAAGTACTATTACTGGGCACTAAATCCAAGTCAGTTACCAGGCTTTTTCTTTCTTACTTTTGTCTTCCTTTGCTGATAAAACCTCATTTTACAACATAATAAAATTCTTAGTTTAAGCAATTTTTGTAAGAATGCCAAAGGATTTAAATTTTAGACAACACTGATTGTTGGCATATGTTTTACAGAAACTCATTACTTTTAACTTATTCATGTTCTTTCTCTGATGGAAAGTTTAATTGTTTCTCAAGTATTTAAGATAAGGCTCTTTTGAAAGTTGCAGTTAAAAATACCTTATGTCTAAATGTAAACCATTGTATAATACCTTCCTGATTTGCTTGCTGCGTGAATAGTAAAAAATACTGCCTACAATATAAGGGTGCCATCTGATGCTATAACTGGATAACAAAATAGAAAGCCATTTAAATGTAAAAAACCCCTAACTAAGACCAGATAAAAAACTAACACCAAACAACACTACCATTTGTGGAATTCATTAGGAATTTAGAAATGCTCAAGCAACTTCCTTACCAAACTAAAAAATGACAAAATCCACCTTTCAAAGATGAAACATGAATGAGAAAAAATACTGCCTTCTCAATTTTCCATTTAAATGTGAAAAGGCCTCTTAGGAATAATTAAATTTAAAAAAAATCTATTTGGAGAACAGGAAAATAAGGTGGTTTGGATTTATTTGAAACAGAAACTCAACTGCTAAAGGGCCCCAGGGAAAATAAAGAGAAATATCAGAAATAGACTAAATAAAAGGGTGAGACCTTTAAAAAGTTTGTCAGAACTTCCTGCCAGATAAGCAAAGGCAAAATGATTGTGATGGTGAAACAAAACTATGATCCTACTTCAGTCACCTGTTCATAAGCTTAGATTTCTAACAAGGTAACCTAAAAAAGTGTTAAATGAATGAAAGTATGACAGCATTTAATTCTGAATATAGGGAAGACTGAAAGAGGCTTTCTTTCCTTTTTTCCTGATGTTATGAAGAAAAAGAGAGATAAAGCTCTCTGAAATGAATACAGAACTCAGTCTGGTTCCATCTTTAGCTTCATAATGCTCATCACAACTACTTACTGCTGTTTGACTCACAAACCACCAAAATTGGGTTTATAACAAAGTACTGTTAAATACCATGAAAAAATGGGGTAACAATATGACTATAGTTATATGGTTTTGATGACATGTACTTTGGCCAGAAATACAACTCAGACTTCAGCATGAATTGGTAACATTAAGTTGAAAAACAAGTACATGAAATTAGGCTGAAATGCACTTGAAATATTTTTCATCTAAAGCTGTTCATGCTAAATACTGTAAGTGAAGTGATCTTTCATTATTGTCATTATAACATATTTTGTTTCCATTTTCTACCCTTTCTTAAGCCTAGTCTTGTCAAACAGAGAATGTAGAAGTGCTGCTTTTCATCCTTCAGCTGGTATAAATGAAACTGTATAGCTATTCTGATGCCCTAAGAAATGCTTCTGTGACACATTTTCTCAGCAAGCACACTTTGATCGTTGGACATAGCCAAGACTTGAATGTGGTTAGTGGTCATAAACAAGACTGGCCTTTGTCTTTAATGTGGTGTCCTCAACACGCAGTAAAAGACCAATTTGTGACTGAAAAAACAGGAGTTTTTAGAAGGACATCAGAAAATTGAGATCTAAGTTCTTGTTTCTTTGCATTTCAATTTCATTTTACAGCAAAGTAGTTGGCACTCAGCAAACTGGAAACCTGCTGATGACATGGAGTGATAACCAGGGGCTGATACTGCTCCAGCCTCATACTTTGTTTTTGCCAGGGTAATTTTGTTACTGTTAGAGGGTTCACAATCATAAGTGTAATGTGTTGATGTCTGAAGCCTCAAAAGTTAAAATGAAGCTGTACAGATTATTATATTTTGAAGGACTGTAAGATAGCTTTAGTACTGAAAAAATATTCTTCGAAATTATATTACAGATTAAAAACATCATACCATATCTTCTGAAGATCAAATGCAATGTCATGTCCTTAACTGATGTAGATCTTCATATCATCAAAATATATCAGTAGTACTATTCTGCTTCACACCAGCAGAGAATCCAGCTGCTGTTTCCTCATGATCACATCAGATTTTCTTATCTGACCAAAACACTTGGCTAATTCCTATTCAAAACCAAATGTGCAGTACATTAGAGAACTGAGACTGGGTTGTACTCCAAACACCTGGAGTTACCTTTCCTTGCTACCAAAAGCTCTTTTCACTCATTGAGACTACAGTGTGGATCTGCCATGCTTTTTTACCTTGCTGTCACAAAATTTTAATTACAATATTTTTTTACAAAAAGTGATACTACAGCAGCACAGATGTGACAGTGTATGCTAATCAGTAAAGAGCCATTTTGTGATTCCTTTTCCATAAATCTGTTTTATAGGAAAACACTTAGGAATTATGTAATTTGAGAAGCTAGTGGCTATTGGTTCTGGGACTGATTTGATGTTTAAATGACAATTTCATTTCCTCAGAGTTTTGATATACTCGGTTACTGTACCACAACTTAGGCAAACTGAGATCTCAGTCCTCCTTACAGTAATGTTTTGTCAGTGTTTTCCATGGGAACAGGGTTAGAGTTTTGATTCAGCCATTCTTTTTCAAAAGAAATCTAAAAGTGCGGTGTTTGACAGAGACACATAGAGTCCTGGACTTTGGTAGCCAGGGAAATCAGGATCTGTTACATTCTCACTTGATAATTTTGAGCCTCAAGTTCCAGATTTTGTAGAGCAGAATAGAAGCAGAAGTTTTTGACAGTGGAGACTTTGTCTTCTGTGCTATACACAACAATTATATCCCTACTTTATGTTTACAGGTGTATTACTTCATAAAAGTATTAATTTCTTTTCCTCCAAGGCCCATTTTTAGGTGTGTGCTATAGGGTATACCTTATATTAGCATTTATTTCCTTGGCTAATCATCAAAAAGGGCAGAAAATTGCTTAAAAATTAGTGACCTTAAATTTGCCCCTCCAATTGCATTCTTTATGACATTTTTGTCTAGTACTGTATTTATACCCTCTTTTTGATTTTAAGTTTTTTTGCTATATAGTATTTTAAATTTAATCAAAAGTCAACTTAGAAAGGCCATTCTGCCTAAGGGATATTTTTCCATTAAGTATTTGACATATTGGTGGCCTTGAGGGATTATTGGTTTTTGAAGAAATATTAACAGCTGGAAATTTGCATTTTAATACAGTTCTCCTCAACTACTCAAGCAATTTTATTTTTAAAAGACCTGTGACAGGCTTCAAAGCCTTAGTTCTAAAGCAATCTTGCCAAGTAGTAGCTAACATAATTTTAGTATAAATGATTAAGTTTCCTAATAGGTTTTCCTTTTCAAAATCTTGTTTGAGGTGTCTGTGAAATCAATACCAAAACTTTGTGATTTGTACTAGAACTAGCATAGCAAATTTGGCTGAACTAGAGGGAACTGGAAAAAAGAACGCCCATCAAAATTCTCAAACCCAAAGAAAAATTACAGTGCAAACTGAACCCAAACATCACAGTCACACTGTATTTATATTCTCTAAATCGAAGGACAACATCTGTAAACTGGTATGAGTTTGTAGAAATTATGACTAGTCAAATGCGCTATCATAAATATTTGTGTTGTTTACTGATATCCGAGGCTTTTAGGTGAATCAGATGCAGGAAGAGGCATTTACAGTAAAATTGGAATAGACTGCACACTATGGAACTGCAGATACCATCACCATGCACATGGTGTCTGCCCAAGCTGTCGTTCAAGGGAAAATGCCCATTGACTTCATGCACTTTGCATCAACCCAACAAAGAACCTAGCAGTCAGTGACACTTTTGAAAATGGGTTGGACTGAGTCAATCTTTCCTGACATGTTAGCATTGTTGGTTGAAATTATACAGATCCAGTTTGACTAAATAATCAAACATCAGAGTATGATGGATTTATTTTGAGAATGGAATTACAGGGCAAAATTTTGACGATATAGGAATTTAGCTAAATCTTTAATTTTAGAATATAGTTAAACCGCATCTCACATGAACTAATTTCAGAGTTAAATATAATGTAATTTCTCTTTCAGAAATAATGCACATATAAACCTGATCAAAAGACCACCCTAACTGTTGGGAATGTTTTCATTGACCTCAGCAGATCCCAGACCATGAGATTCATGAGTTAGCTCCCTTTTGAGATTAGTTACAAAATAAGAAGACTTCATTTTTTGTGTGTTTGCCTTTTGGCTTCTGAGTTTTGACTTTACATTCCTGGTGTGAAGTACTTCACATCATTGTTAACTCCCCACAATTTTTTTGTTTCACCCTTTCACCAACACTCTTCTTTTTACATTCTTTCCCAAAACTGCCAAATTAATTCTGGACCCAAATGGCTCACACCAAGTCTGAATTCAACCCCTGTATCTGCCCATACTCTCAAACTAGCATCCAGCCCCTTATTCTGCCCCAAACCTCAATGTTGAATTTTTTTTTTTTTTTTTTTTTTTGTCTCTTCCACACCAAGAAGGTCTGTGTGGCTTTCCACAAGGGAGCACAAGCCTACAAATTAATGTTGCATTAAGTGTATCTTGCCAGTCTACTGTTGCCATATTCTAATTAGCATAGAGACCGAAAGTCTGCAGTGAGGTGAAGAAAAAAATAAGAAAGTAATCCTTAGAAGGGTTAAGATGCTTTTAATCTTGTTTGTCCCATATAATGTTACTCCTTGGTAGAAGCAAAGAAACATTTACTTTACAGCCTGTCTCAGATGGTGGCTGGATTTGGATGCCTCATAGGGGTGGATGGGGAATACTGTAGAAATAATTTGGACTACCTTGCTCCTCAAGTATTTTCTTTCAGATGTCCTCAAAAACTGGTTTATGTCTAAATAAAAAGGTTTCTGTCTCTTTAATACATATATTTCTAAGTCACTATCAATTTTTTCAAACTGTAACAGCTCAAACTGTGATAAAACTGGTTTATTCTTAGGTTTCAGTAATGGCTTTTGGATTCCATCGGCTAATTCAGAACTGTTAAATGGTAGGTATTATAAGAAGTGTTTCTTTACTTTAAAGTGAATTTTCTCCTCTCATTTGCAATTTAATTTCAAATCCAATTGGACTACCCTTATTCAGAAAAAGGTCAAAAAACCCCCTCTTAATTATACAGTCAAAAATTGTTCTGAAAAGTTTGTGGAGATGAGAAATTTTAGGTTATTTGGCAAACTCACCAATTTAGAGAAAAAGAAAATCTAATTTAAATAGGTAGATGTGAATCCATTTGACGTAATGACCTATAAAATACTGTTTAAAAAGGATTATGATTGTCTACACTACCTTGGACTCAGTTAGAAGTCCTCATTGATGTAACTTGAGTTTGTATGTGAGGACTACAGTTGTACTTTGAAAGATAAGTGTGTATCCCTTTGGAATATTTCCTAAAAATGAGTAAGTTTCAATGTACCAGTAACTGAATACATCCCAAACCCCAAAACCTTCCTTTTAAACTGGTGATTATGTAACAAAATATGTATTTTTTTCAGACTTGATAACACCAGTGTGTTGATTCAAGCACCTTAGGCAAATAGGATACACACATGGGAATATGATTACAGCTAGAGGCTGTAACTTTATTAACTTAATTAACATAATGATAACAGGGGAGATGCAAAACAGCTATTTCACCCAATATCACTACCTAACAGGAATGCTCCAGAGTGCTTTTACCTAGGATATATCAATCAAGTTAATAATAAAACAGCAAACTTCATTTGCATTCCTCAGCAGCAGACAGCCAAACCCTTTCCTGTTTTCTTCTTGTGTCAGAGATCAAGTTGAAAGGCGTCTCAGCCTATTTTTCAAACTTTCCCATATGCTGGGACAGATCAGCCATGAACCTGGAAAACACCTGAGATTGCCTGACAGTGTTTCCCTTGAATCACCTTGGACTTAGTAACAGAATATCCTATATTTCAAATTGGCAAAATCTGCAAGAAAAATACATTCTACAACAGTTGCTGCTATAATCTCCTCTGAGCCTGCAAAGTTTCTTGGGTGTGTGAAACATGAGAAAATTTACATTGCAGAAAATGAGTTTCTAGATACAATAGAGGACAAACAATACGCAGTACAACACTCTCACAAAACTCAGGAATCAAGAGACAGGCTATAACCAGAAATGCATAAAGAACAAGCAACCAGTCAGATTTGCTTAGTAAAAGCTAAAAGTTAATGGTAACACTGAGCCTGTATAACAGTTTAGTTTGAAAATGTAGAAAAACCGGAGTCATGACTGATTTTAGTTTTATGTAATAGGCTATAGTTGAAGTATCTTTTATCACTAATTCAAGACTTCTTTTGTGTTAAGGATACTCTTATTAAGGAAGATCTTTATAATATAATATAAAGGCACATGGAAAATAAGGTGTTTAGTGACAGCCAGCATTGCTTCACCAAGGGCAAATTGTGCCAGACAAATTTGGTGGCTGCCTAAAACAGGATTACAGCATTGGTGGATAAAAGATAGCATCCAGCTGATGCTATCTAGCTGGACTTGTGTAAAACATTTCACACTGCCTGCATGACATCCTTGTCTCCAAATAGGAGAAGCATAGATTTGGCAGATGGACCACTTAGTGGATAAGGCATTGACTGAGTGATTGCACTCAGAGTTGTGTTCCATGTCCAAGTGGAGAGCAGTCACTAGTGGCGTTCCTCAGGCGTTGGTACTGGGACAGGTGCTGTTTAACATCTTTGTCAGTGACATGTACAGTGGGATCAAATGCATCCTCAGCAAGTTTACTGATGACACCAAGCTGTGTGGTGTGGTCGACATGCTGGAGGGAAGGGATGCTATCCAGAGGCATCTTGACAGGCTGGAGAGGTAGGCTACTGTCAACCTCATGAAGTTCAACAAGGCCAAGTGCAGAGTCCTGAACATTGGTTGGGGCAATCCAAGGCATAAGTACAGACTGGGCAGAGAATTGATTTAGAGCAGCCCTGGAGAGGCTGACTTTGGAATAATGGTTGGTGAGGAACTCAACATTACCTGGCAATGTGTACTTTCAGTCCAGAAATCCAACTGCATCCTGGGCTATATCCAGAGAATTGTGACCAGCAGATTGAGGGAGGTGATTTTCCCCATCTACTCTGCACTTATGAGACCCCACCTGGAGTACTATAATATAATTTAAAGGACTTGCTTTATGACTGAAATGAATCGTTTGTTTCAGACAAGCTCTTGGATTTGTCCAGGCTTTTATGCCTTGCCATCAGTTTGAGGACAACATCGGCTTGTGAGCATGTGGTCAGAAATGCATTTTCCCATAAATAATAAAATCTTTGATCATTTGCTTAAGTAAGGGGTTTTCTTACTATAACTTTTTATAACAGTTTTTCATTGTCAATATGGACACTCATCGCCTTAGACATCACAGTCCACATCCATCAAAAATACCACTGTCTTCAGTGTCCTCATTGTCTCAGTATATAAAATGCAGTAACAGTTTCAGTGGAAGCAGGTGCCTGAATCTCTATAATTAATACCATGAAAGTAAAATATAATTACAAATATTGAAACTAATCTTGTTAAAGAACTTGGCCATTCTTAACCTCTGGGCCCTGCACAAATGATAATTTAGAGAGGACACATTTTAATTTCTTTATTTGTAGTTTGTTTTTCCAATGCTTTCTTAGTTTGAGAACACCCAGACTTACTGGAATCCAAACAGTATTTCATGCAAGACTTTTATTTTAAATTCTGATAATTTACAGTTCCTTTGGAACCTGCTTAAATTGATTCCATGTTTAACAATGGATTTCCATGTACCATGTAACAGCTTGATAACACTATTCTGTAAATAATTTTGTATTCTGTAAACTGAATGATGTGAAGTTTCCCAGAAATTTTAGTAGAGGACTATGATATCAGTAAGTCCATTCTGACAACCACAAGTGAGAGTGAATGAGGAAGTGACAGCCTGAGTTCACTTTCCAGGGAGTTTATTAGAATTATTCTCTGTGAAAGGAATCAATTAAAAAAAAAATGAATATTTACTCCTGTTTGATTTTCAGCATCTCGTAGTGTAGATTTTAAAAATACCCAAGGAAGGTAGAAGTACAAATTCTGAAAACTTAACACTCTTTTTCTTAAATACTTTAGTTGCTTACAAAATATCCTTAATGCCCTTGGTGAGAAGAAGAAATGGACATACTACCATTTCTACTCTGTTTGTAAGCCATAATTAGACATTAGCGATTGTTATATGTGATTAGAAGCTTGCTACTTTACAGGCTGCATTTATAAGGAAGTCATACATATTGTGGATGTTATCTTTTAGAAAAGAAGTGGAGTATGTTACTTTGTCTTATGAACACGTTACTAAGCTGTAACGAAGCATTACAGGCAAAAACCACAGGTGGAAAAAGAGGTATCTTCAGTAGACATTTGTAAGGCATTCTGTGAATAAAAGAAAGTGCATAATTTACTGCAGCCTCAGGGCAGCTATAAATTATATTCAGACAAATCACTATTTTTCTGTTATTGTAGTGAAAAATTTTCCTAGCAACAACTGTGCCTTACTGTATCTGTTAGTTAATACACAGAACATGCTTTCTTAAAAGAATGTATACAAATGGTTGACAGAAATCTTTATCTTTTCAGGCAAAGCCCACAAAGCAAAATGGTTAATTTTCAGTTGAAAAGAAAAATCTTTTAGATGCTGTAGACTATTTGAATTAACAGTAAAAAAGTAAGATGTAACATGTGTCAAGAAAAGAAAGCAAAGCAGAATAAAAGTGCTAAAACAACAATAGAGGAGAAAATATGAACCAGCATATTACTAGGTGAGAATTAAAGTATAAAAAAATGAATGGAAAATGTGATAATAAAGCCTGAAATAAACTATATGAATCATTACATAGAAAAATTCGAAAACAGAACAGGACCAGTTAGTGGTACTGTATGACTTGGAAAAATAAACAGGTTCAATGAAGAAATTATTGGGTATATTTTTATAGGTCATCTGACTTGGAGTGGAAAATTCCTACATCAAATCTTAAGGTGTTAAAAACCAGAAGCTACTATATTCATGAGGGACTTTACAATAACCATTTTGAAACCCATTAGGTAATGAAGACAGTAAAACATGAAAGTAGTTCCTAGAATACAGAGAAGACAGCTTTATGATCCAGAAAGTAGAAAATCCATCCAGAGGAGAAACTGTCCTGGATCTACTTTTTAAACAGGGAGGAACTAATTGAGGACGTGAGTGTAATGCAGAGCTACTTGCATTACTCACCATATGTATCTGGTTGTAAGAAAGTAAATCCTGTTGAATAAAGAAACTGAAGAATTATGGCACAGCAGAGAAAGAATATGAGACAGACCAGAATATGTCTGTGCCAAACAATTAACCATGCCTTGCAGTCCTAGGGAAACAAAGGATACAAGCTCTGGGAATGTGCAGAAAGTTGTGCTGCACAACAATGGTGCTTGACACATCACTGGTGAACTAATACTAGTGGTCACCAATTATCTACTGAGTACTTTCTCTCACGCAGTTTGCAGCATTGTGTTGATATGGTAAAGTTAGCTGGAAGTGAGTTAAGCTGGCACAGCAGAATGAAGCATTATGCAAGCTAATTTATCTGGTTTTGAAGTTTAAGCTAACTTGGTTTATATAAGATTATATAAAGTATATAGTACAGATTCAATATAAGATATGAATCTATACTACACAGAGTGATACATAGAAATGTTTTCTGCTGTTGCCTGGTGCTCACGACAATGAAGGCAGAAACAGAGTAACATAGAAGTGTAGAGCCTCGAGCGCTTAAGCTCCTTTGGAATAGCACCTTCTCCAAGAAAGTCACTAGCACTGTTTCATTGGCTATTTGACTGAGTAGTTTCTATCCTACCCTGTCTGTTTTCATCTACACAAAACTCAGCAGAGTCAGACAAAACAATGAAGTACTAGGCCCAGTTTATAACCTTGCAGTACCAATAACTAACATGATAAACATGACCTTTGATGGAGTGAAAATTCTCCAAATTAAGATGTAAACTGGCCTGTGTAATGTGATTGTGGAGGATGACAGCCCAGCTATTCAAAGCACCAAGAAGTAGTTTGGTAATCTCTTCATTCATCCAGTGTAACCATTGTGCTTTCATCACTGGCACAGGTGGTTCTCATCTGCAGCTGATCTATGGAGGTAATCAGCCCAGTCAGGATAGAGAGTGAATTCAGTGAATAAGACTCAAGAGGGAATGAAGACTTAGTTGTGAACTCGAGAGATGGATTAACTTTTTTTTTTTTTTTTTTAATGTTTTCTCATAGGAAAATTCAATTTGCAAGGGACCTCAGGACATCTCTAATCCAACCTCCAGCTCAGAGTGGAATTGCCTATGAGGTCACACTTGGTTGTTCAGGGTCATGTAAGGTCTTTAAAATCTCCAGGGATGGTTACTGCATAGCATTTCTGAAAAACATGCTCTACTTCCAGACTGACCTTAAGGTGAGAAAGTTCATCAATGCATACTGGTTGAAATTTACTTGTTTCAAATTATGCCTTTATTTTTTTTTTCTCCAGCCAACATGCACTGCTATGAAAAGCAGTTCTCTGCCTTCTTGGTTATTTCTTTGTAGGCTCTGACAGGCTACTGTTAGGTCCTGAAGCTATCTTTTCTCCAGGATGAACATGTGCTTCTTACTCAGTTTCTCCTCACAGGGCAAGTGCTCCAGCCCTTGACTGTCTTGTAAACTTGCTCCAGTTTATCAATGTCTTGTACTGGGTGAAAAAAACTGGATACAGCATTTAGAGGTGGTGTAGTGAATGCTGGGAAGAGGTGAATGATCATTCCCCTTGAACTACCAGCTGTGCTCCTGTCCATACAGTGCAGGACACTGTTGGCCTGCTTTGCTTCAAGGACTCAGTGTGGGCTCATGCTCAACTCATTCTCTGCCAACTCGTCCACCAGACCTGCTCCCCAGCCCATATCACTTCAAGGTGGTCTCCCTTCCCATGTGTGGGACTCCAAATTTGCCCTTGCTGAATTTCATCACACCCCTGTGGCCCATCTCTCCAGGTTGTACAGATCCCTTCAGATGGCAGCCCTTCCCTTGAGCCTGTTGCCTGTCTGCTCCAATTTGGTGTCACCTGCAGTTTTGGCATCACTTTTTCTCTTCCTCCAATCTTCTTTCTTTCCAGTAAATTGATTCAGTGTCTTACATGACACTGTGTGAAATACCTAGCTGAGGGATCTTAGAAGGATATCTCAGAAAATCCAGGGCTTTCCTGCTATATGAAGAATGACTGTATTTGTTGGAGTACCCATCACTCAACTGTATGCTTAAATCCCTGACTAAAAACTCTGTAGACAGATTATGGAAGAGTTGTGCTATGTTTCAGTTCATAGCCCAAGCAGTGACATTAGACACTGCGAGACTGGACTGAGGAAAAATGTATATTCTGAGGAACAAGATACAGTGAAATATTAAGAACAGATAGTATTTACTCCAACTTTGCAAAGGAAAACTTCTGTAGACTCTACCATAGTTTCTTATTTTAAAAAATCTTGAATAATTTACTGAGCATTAAGGCCGTGCTGCTTTCTTTTTTATATAATTTAATTTTTATTACCCTTAACCCATGATATTTTAACCCTGTCAAAAATTTGACCTAGTTATTCAAGTCGTTTGGCTGGCTAATTTGGAAGGGAAAGTCTGGCAGGAAAAAAGTGAAAAAAATCAGCCATTTTTCACTTTTTGCCTCAAGCATGTAACTATGAATGATTCATTGCGCTTCTTGCTCTGTGACAGATTCATTATTAAAAGTTTATTTAATTATCAATACTGTGCTCTACTCTATTAAGAAAATCATATTTTACATTGACTATTAGTTGTGAATGAAGTTATCAGTGTCATTCAATCCACTTGGAATCCTGAACATCTGTTTCATTAAGCTGATAGAATTTGTTATTGACATGTTTAATGCAATATATTTTCCAAAGACTTATTAGCACTTTCTCCATGTGTTAAGAGAACTCTCTGCTATAAGCTAGTATATATGATACTGTGCATTCTGTTTGCTGCTGTATGTATTTTGGTATTATTGGTAATTTTCAGGCTCAGAATTACTGAGATAGTACTGCAGTGCCCACTTCAGTAGTGCTAGCTTAATTTATTTCATTGCTATTTTCATTGCAAATGTGTGACAAGGAACACAATGATCTCAGCATGTAAATTATATCCAAACATACAAAATAAAGGGATTTATTAACTGCTATTAATGTCAGTTTTTTCCAGTTTGCCTAAATACATTAAAAACAGATTATAATATTATGGCTATTATGCAAACGCTAACATTAACATATTTTAATGCATGATTCTGTTTTTTCTTCATTCCATTTCAGATTAATATCTATTACCATTATCAATGTTTTATCTCTTTTGTGCTGGAAATCGAATTCTGCAGTAGAAAAGGTGGATAATGTTTAATAAGAATATTAGAAATATTCCAAAATAGAAAAGGCTTATTTTTTTCTATTTAAGATAGTTTTCATGCTCAAATGATATTTTATGCTCATTTTCATTATTCTCAATTTTTCTTTCTTGGGAAATACCCGGGTGAATAATTGGCTTTTTCTAAACAGAGGTTCCAAATGTAATCCAGAAGCTTTCTATAAAAGCATGGGGTAGATCTACAGAAGAATGTATTTATTTATTTTAAATATACAAAGCACAGGGAAATCAATGATCCTTTTGCTCACTTCAGTGGACTAGCTTTTACACTTACTACAGTTGCCAAAATATGCTACATTATGAGGAATCAATATTCCGTCTATATTTAATGTTGCTTTCCACGCTAAGCCAAATTCTGTAACTTGCCATTAACCATTTTTCTCTCTCAAAGTTTACACATTTAATTATGGCTTAGCAAGTGCTGTCATAAAGTTAATGCCATTTTAAAGTTAGAAAAATGCAGGAGAGAAAGTGTTCATGATATTTTGTAATGTTTGTATGTTTCAGGTATTCTAATCTTTAGGGTGTCTTTTTTTTTTTATGTTTATTTTTATTGTACTAGCTTTGGAAATGTACAGAACGGTTTATTACAAAACCTGTTGTGGTACAGACCAAATTAAAAACAGGGAAATGCAAGTCTGCATATTTTTTTCCTCTTTTAATAACCTGCAAAAGATTAGTCTAGTAACTGGCAGAAACATCAGGCTTTATTTTCCATGCATGAGAAAGTTTTATGATGACTCAAGTGACTATATTTAAAGTATAAAGCACTGTTTACCAATAGTAATAAATTAATCATAGAATCACAAAATGGTTTGGGTTGGAAGGGACCTTAAAGACCATCTAGTTCCAACCCCCCTGCCATGGGCAGGGACACCCTCCACCAGACCAGGTTGCTCAAAGCCTCATCCAGGCTCGCCTTGAATACTTGCAGGGATGGGGCATCCACAGCTTCTTTGGGCAACACGTTCCAGTGCTTCACCACCCTCTACATGAAGAACTTTTTCCTGATATCCAATCTAAATCTCCCAGCTTTCAGTTTAAACCCATTACCTCTTGTCCTGTCGCTACAGGCCCTTGTAAAAAGCGCCCCCCCTAGCTTCCTTGTAGGCCCCCTTCAGGTACTGGAAGGCTGCAATAAGGTCTCCCAGAAGCTTTCTCTTCTCCAGGCTGAACAAACCCAATTCTCTCAGCCTTTCTTCATAGGAGAGGTGCTCCAGCCCCCTGATCATCTTAGTGGCCCTCCTCTGGACTCACTCCAACCGGTCCATATGCTTCTTATGTTGAGGGCTCCAGAGCTGAATGCAGAACTCCAGGTGGGGTCTCACCAGAGCAGAGTAGATGGCGAGAATCACCTCCCTCGACCTGCTGGCCACACTTCTCCTGATACAGCTCAGGATATGCAGTTAGAAACATACAATTTTTTGTCTTGATGAGTACAAGTGTACTCAGTAAAAATCAAGCAACAGTTCTTATAAGAACTGTTAATATTATTGGCTGTTCACTGATCTTTTATCTTCCCCTCTCAGGGCCTACTGAAGAAGGCAGATATCACTAGAAGATACATTTTTTTCATTACAATCTCAAAAATATCTCCATTTTAAATTATCCACCCAAACTCACCAGGTGAGACAACTCTTCCCCTCAATGATTGTTTACTATATCAATGAGCAGAGATGATAAGAATAATTTCCCTTAGAAATGACTGTTTTGTGACTGTACCAGTATTGGAGATGTTTTCAGAAATGTGGAGAAAGCTTCTTTGGGTCTAAATATGACATTCAATCAAAATTAAAGAGATTCAATCCACAACAATGAATAGCATAGAAAAATGAATGCGTAAGACTTGGAAACTTGATTCCAGGTCCTCTATAAGCTAAATGAATATTATAATTCATGTCTATGCAGACAATCTTTGTTCTGCAATTGGGACAGTGACTGTTTATAGGCCAGTTTAACATCTCCCAGTTAACATTAGATGAATTCTCATGCTTAGTTGCTGGCTGGTGTTTAACCATGACACAAGACATAAACTAATCTATAGGAAAATCATTTAATGATACCAATTGATACTGAAATATAATATCTTAAAATACTGCCCTGATTTTCTCCCTCTCAAAAATAAAATCCTGCTAATTTTCACACAACATTGACCTTGCCAAACTCATCACAAAAGCCAAACATCCATCAAAGTAATATCATATGGAATCAGACCTTATCAGGCTAACAATTGGCAAAACAGTCCATTGAAGTAAGCACAGTCAGTCCCTTCCCCCACCATCCCAAGGGAGCATCAAAATTCATGAACACAATATATGCTTCCTTCCAGTGGCACTTCTGTGCCCAATGCCACATTAAAACTATGCAGGTGAAGTAAAGCAATCACCTTGTGTCAAAATGGATTCACTTGGTCAACTAACCCTTATTGGGAGAAAATTTTTAACAAACAGCTGTTTCCTGATCTATTAGTTCTGATGCTCAACAGAGAATAACAAAAACCTGCAAAGGTAAGTCTTTAAAATTATAACTCTGAAATATACTTTAATTTATGGACTTAACTGTGATACTGGTTTTCAAACACATTCCAATCTCTTCTCCTGTCATTTCTGCATAAACTACATTATTTTTTACCTGTTAACTAGCTTGTTCTTGCAGGTTATTCACCATTATAGATTTAACTTAAATTTCCCACTTACTGGAAAAAGGGAAACATAACCCCCATCTTTATGAAGGGAAAAATGGAGGATTCAGGGATGTAGAGGCCAGTCAGTCTCACCTCTGTGCCTGGCAAGATCATTGAGCAGATCCTCCTGGAAGCCATGCTAAGGCACATGGAAAACGAAGAGGTGATTGATGACAGCCAACATGGCTTCACCAAGGACAGAATGTGCCTGATGAATATGTTGACCACCTATGATGCGGTCACGACTTTGGTGGATACAGAAAGGGCAACCAATGTCATCTATCTGGACTTGTGCAAAGCATTCAACACCATCCCACCCAACATCCTTGTCTCTAAATTGAAGAGGCATGGATTTGACAGATGGGACACTCGGTGGATAAAGAACTGACTTGATGGTCACACTCAGAGGGTTGTCAATGGCTCGATGTCTGAGACAGATGCCATTGCTCTGGAGAGCAATGACAAGCGGTGTTCCTCAGGGATAGGTATCGGGACGGGTGCTGTTTAACATCTTTGTCTGTGACATGGAAGGTGGGATCAAGTTCATCCTCAGCAAGTTTGTTGATGATACCAAGCTCTGTGGTGTGGTTGACACGCTGGAGGGAAGGAATGCCATCCAGAGGGACCTTAACAGGCTGGAGAGGTGGGCCATTGTCAGTCTCATGAAGTTCAGCAAGGCCAAGTGCAAGGTCCTGCACAACCCCAAGAACGAATACTGGCTGGTCAGAGAATGCATTGAGAGCAGCCCTGAGGAGGACTTTGGGGTAATGTGGATGAAAAGCTAGGCACGAGCAAACTGTATGCTCTGGCATCCCAGAAAGCCAACGATATCCTGTACTGTATCCAGAGAAGCATGGTCAGCAAGTCAAGGGAGGTGATTCTCCCCCTCTACTCTGCTCTCACGAGACCCCACCTGGAGTTCTGCATCCAGCTCTGGAGCCCTCAACATAAGAAGCATATGGACCGGTTGGAGTGAGTCCAGAGGAGGGCCACTAAGATGATCAGGGGGCTGGAGCACCTCTCCTATAAAGAAAGGCTTGTTCAGCGTGGAGAAGAGAAGGCTCCAGGGAGACCTTATAGCAGTTTTCCATTACCTGAAGAGGTCCTACAAGAGAGCTGGGGGGGGACACTTTTTACAAGGCCCTGTAGTGACAGGACAAGGGGTAATGGGTTTAAATTGAAAGCGGGGAGATTTAGTTTAGATATTAGGAAAAAGTTCTTCACAGAGAGGGTGGTGAAGCACTGGAACAGGTTGCCCAGAGAAGCTGTGGGTGCCCCATCCCTGGAAGTGTTCAAGGCCAGGCTGGATGAGGCTTGGAGCAACCTGGTCTAGTGGAGGGTGTCCCTGCCCATGGCAGGGGGGTTGGAACTAGATGGTCTTTAAGGTCCTTTCCAACCCAAACCATTCTGTGATTCTATGATCTGTTGTTTCAAACTGTGATTTATTTTGAGTTTGTTGCTATTTTGCTGAACATTGGGAAATAATTGTATTTTAAAATCTGTCCCGTATTTCCAACTACTTCATCTGATACACTAGAAGATATTACTTTCTTCTAAAGAGTCTTATCTGCCATGTACTTATTATGTAGATTTTTAATAGAACTGGATTTTTTTTTATACCACTAACAATTCAAAACTGAGAAAGAGATATCAAGAAACATCTGTCAGATAATAGTGAGTAGACACCATGTCACAGTACTGTTTTGTAAGAGAAAGAAAAATATATGAGTTCCTGATCTGAATCCAGAAATGGCTTGAACTGAGGCCTCCCAGCATTCAAATGTTTGTTCAATAAGTAAATTTTTGACTTTATTTACATCGTTCATCTTGGAAACATTTTGAAGTTTATTATAAGCTTAGTGTGGAAGAGAAAGGGAGAAGAAAAAGAAAAGTATTTCTTCTTGGTGCTATTACTCCCTGAGTCAATACATCTTTTTTCCCCACACTGTTGATGCCTCTGGAAGAGGCAAAGTCCCTTTTCCAGCAGTTCAAAGTGCGTAGGTAGGTGTGAGATATGAGTATTCCCTGTGCCAGAAGTTTCATCTCACAGCAGCAGCAGCTTCCACAATGATAGCCTGCAACTTGAGCGATGGATGGATAGTTGCCAGCGGGAGGTGACTGAGGATTCAGCTGAGGATTAGCTATTCTGACCTCACCACAAAACATGGTTTTGGGATGCTGAATGCTTAGAAGTTCTTCTAGTTACTAGTTCATAAGTCTAGAAAATGCAGCAACTATGTCCCCTTCCTCATCAGCACACACTCTGCACAGCTCCTTGGTTCCTGAAGTTTCCCTGTACAGAATAGTAACCCTCCAGATCCAATGTCCAGCCTTAGCAGGTTGTTTTATAATATTATTTTCTACTGGATTTAGCATAAACAAAATATTTATTTTTATCTTCTGTGAGTGAATTATACATCTCCCTCTTTCTCTACTTCAGTACTAAGGTTTTCTTTGCAATGGAAATAAATAAGTTGTTGGCACCACGGGAACTTTCTTCAATTACTTTATAATACAGATATGCTTTACTAGAACAACCTATGGTATAGTCTGCTGATTCAGCAGAGCATGTAGGGTTAACTAAATGTTTTGCTTCGGTACATTTATACTTATTAAACCTTTACTTAATGCAGTGAGCCATTTTTGATTAATGTTGCTATTTCTGTTTGATGGCTTAGCTGCAAGGTTCTTGCTATTTTATGAAACCTACTGCTCAAACTTAAAGTTTATTTGATCGATCAACTCCCAAATCAGATAGTTATGACAATTTATAATTAACTTTTATTTTGGACTTTTAAATATAGTTGTTGAGTTCTTTACAATGGATGCTTAATTTGTGACTTTACTGTCACTTATTTTCTAAATACTGACTTGCTCACATTATTTTAGTAGAAAACAGGAATACAGTATGGTACCAGGAAAATGATACAGTAGACAGCCACTTTAATTTTTGGAAACTTAATTAAAGTTTGTGTTGAAATTTGTACAGAGAAGCACCACATATTTCACTTGCAAGTTATTATGATTAATTAATAATTAATATTTGTGATGAACTGGTGATATGCAAATTCTAATATATATTTCTGGGGAAAGTAAATAACAAATATAATCCAGCAAACAACAGAGAAATTATTTACTAATCTTACATATAATGGAAACTTTGTTCAGAATTTCAAAGTAACTGCAAAGGTCAGGAACTAGTGAGCAGTGAGCTTCACAAACCAACTCCTGTGGTAAAATTAGCCTAATAACACAGTATGTTTAACATACTTGTGAATCTGATAATTTTAAGAGAACTCATCAAGATGTTAGCAGAAGCAACTGAATTACTTTCACTCTTATAAGATTCTTTAACTATATTATAAAAATCAGAAATGTTACAAAGCCGTCTTGCTGAGTTGTTCAAAGCCTAGTTCAGCAGCATCCAAACTACAAACTGACAACCTGCAGAGTTAAAAATTCATTAACTCCCAGAAAAAAAGGATCATCTCATTTTTAACTTTAAAAAATGGAAT
Organism: Rhynochetos jubatus; assembly: GCA_027574665.1. Taxonomy (NCBI): domain Eukaryota; kingdom Metazoa; phylum Chordata; class Aves; order Eurypygiformes; family Rhynochetidae; genus Rhynochetos; species Rhynochetos jubatus. The sequence continues at coordinate 28,092,777 of CM050653.1, forward strand.
AATTATCACCACTCCTTATGGAAGTAAATAATGATTTCTTGAGAGCAATTACAAACTGTTTAAAAGCATTTAACAAAAAAAAAGACATTAAGACACAAGTAAATCTGTGCCAATTTACTTCAGCAAGAGAAATAGGAAATCAGTTACACACAAATACAGCTGTTAACAATAATCTATCACAAATACCTTAGAAATGATGTGGAAATACACTGATATTGATAATTGATATCATTAAATCAAAACCAAAGATGACATGAATAATTTTTTTCCTTTTCTCCTCCTTCCCTCCCAAATGAAATCTTAGCCATTTTTTTCTCTTTCTTTTTTTTTTTTAAAGATAATACATTAACTAAATGAGATCATAAGAATTGCAATGCTAATGGAGAACATAAAGGATTTGGTCAGGATCTCAAGAATCTGAAATAGTAAAAAATAAACTAACCTCTACACATATGTCCCAAATTGGTTTTCATTTTTGCATTCAATCTATGAATTTTACGGGCCTTTCATACTCTACCCCGAGACTACATGATCTGTAACATTGTCCTGACTTGGTTCTCAACCCACTTAATGGCTGCTGTTTTATTTCCTGTTTGCAGTAAGTCAAGGAAATTTCAACTAAAGTATCATCTGAGCAATGCTGATGTCCTGCATAGCCAGTTGGTTTTGTTTGTTTGTTTGTTTTCAATTTGGTGTTTCCTAATACTTGTCAAAGGATATACGTCTAACATTGACACAATTCTCTTCTTTTAAGATGACACAATGAGTCAGAGACTCTCTTATATTCTGTGGTGTTCATTGTTTTCCATTTATGTCTCTTGCCAATTCCATGTCTAGTTTGTTATGCTGGTGCTTATGCTGAATTGCACCCAATTCACACAGTTATTTCTTGGAATGACAATGAAGATACTGGTAACGTGAAGGATTACTCAGAGTGGCTAACTGGGTTGTAGGGCCACCCCAGGTGAATTTTCAGTCTCCAGCTGTGTCTTATCAAGTCTTTTTAAACACCATAGCTCTCATTTCTAGCTGATTTCTATAGTGTGGGAAGTGTTTCAGGGGCACTGCATAGTTACCTCCTACAGCATAGGGCAGGGAGGAAACATAGCATGACAAATTGCTCCTGGCCTCTTAGTTGTGCAAAACGTTGCTTGAGTCCACGTTGTAGGACACAGGTCCGATGAGGTAGGTCGTGAATTCCTGATGAAACAGACTGAATTCCTCAATCTCTCTGATTTGCTTTGTAAGATGTCAGATGCATGTGCAGAGAGGAAAGAAGGATGCTCCATGGAAGGCACTATGGAGGGAAGGATGCTCCATGGAAGGCACTATGGAGGGATTGAGCAGAACATCCAGGGAAAACTATTGCTTTGTAAAAAAGCCAAAATCAAAGTCAGTGTCACTGCTTGCAGAGGGAATTATTATTCCTATAGATTTTTGTGAGAGCAGTATTTTCTCAAAAGGGATACACATGCTGAGCAATGTGCAACTGTGCTGCATTGGTTTATCTACAATTATGAACCCCCAAACTAGCAATGTAGTAGTTTTTAAAATATTATCGTGAATGAGACATGTCACTCTTGCTTATGAGTACCTGTAGCCATTATATTGAATAATTAACATTCCAATCAGACAACCTTAATGAAATATTTCAGAGACAACATGCATATATCCTCATTTTCTCTGGTGTTTAGGAAGCAAAAGCAAATAGCCAGTTGCACAATAATGCATAATATAAGATGGCTATTGTAAGTACATGTTGTGGTGAATCTGTATTTGTATACAAACATGTAAGACAGTAAGGCTAAGAAAATAATCCATACTCCATTGTCACAATACTTGTCTAAGGTTATGCTTTATGGGATCAATTTAATGCTTTGAAAAAGATCTAAGAGAGAAAGCTCAGGTAGCTGAAGGTTACTGTTCAGCTGAGGCTTTAATATTTATTTTTCTGCCAATGAGGACCATATGTATTCTGCTGATCACTCAGCAGATGAAACATTACGATATCCCTAATCTTTAATTTTTAAAGGTTAATAATAAAAAGTTAATATCCAATACAAAGCAAATGGAGACTACTGCCAAGATGGGATGTTAACACAGCAGAGATACAATTTAGAAAACACAGATTCTGTTCTTGATGCTCTTATATCTTGGGATGGTTGACAGAGTAACACATGTGACAATTGGTTTGAGTGATTTTTTGAGAGGGCAGGCTATTATTTTTCTTATGGCATCATGAAGGGTAAGTGATTTCTCTTGTAACTGTAGGGCAGGTTTTGTGGAGATGCATGACCCAAGCCATAATAAGACTCAGTCAAGGGCATCAGTGTAGGGAATAGGGGCCTTTATTTTCCAAGTTGCACTGGATTACAAATGGCTGGATTAGAAACTTTTTTCTGACGGGGTACTTACAGATGATGTGTTTTACTTGCTCTGCAATGCATGGAGTGAAAGATAGATTTGTTTTTTAGTGTGGGTCACTAAAAGTGATTACATCAGTCTCGACAGTTGCGAATTGCTTCAAACTCCTAAAGGAGAAGTCAATGCAAAGCTTACAGTTCCTGTATTTCCTGCAAGAAAAAATGACAGTCAAGATTGAAGAACTGTGGCAGATGATAGTACAGTGTCTTTACTATTAGCATGCTTCATTAATTTCTTTCTCTACAAAGTTATAATATTATTAAATACACTTTCCTAAGAGAGTATTTTAAGGACTAGCAATTTGGGATGGCTTTTAGAGTTTTTATAAATCCTGAAGTTAAATTCTCTCTGTATAAGATGTTATTATTATTTATTACTCCTATTTTTCAAACTATCATTGTTTACCTTGTTAATTTTATTTTCTGTCTGGTCAAGCAATGTAATGCTTATTAATATATTAAAAACATAGCATTGAAGCTGTAAATATGTCATACCTCACCTCCCTAAAAAAGAAAAAAAAAAGAACACAGATGAAAACAATATGATAAAGTTTGTAATCAAAATAAATTATGCCTTAGGAAAAAATGTAATTTGCACAATTAGGTGATACAATAGAATGTTCCATAATTAGGTGCAATACAAGTGTAACCATCCTTAATATCAGTATCATGCAAGCCTTTCAGACTTCATTAAAGAGCTCCATTGGAACATGTGAATAATAGGATTAATATAGCCATGGGCACTGCTGGGTCAGCTGGCAATAGATCAATCCAAAACATAGAGCATATTAAAAGGATTATAGATTAGCAATTAGATGGCTTTTTCATGAGCAAGGAATAGTTCCTCAAGCTTTGCCAAAGGTTAACAGAGATAGGATGTCGATTTTTCCAGTTTATAATCCAGTAAGAGCTTTAAGGTGAGGAAAGTTATGGCATGTTCAGGATGATAAGAATGATATGAAAAAAACCATAACAAACCTTTCAGGATCAGTGGCTTGACTTCACGGGAAACTGTTCTGACAGAAAATGTAAGCTATAAATATGTATTGTTAATAACTACATCTCTAAGAAAGAAGATTTCAAGTAAACTATCTGAAAGGTCAGAGAGTTTTTAAACCCTTATCTATAGCATTCAGTGTGAAAATGTTTGTTGCATTTCAGAGAATACATAAATAAATTTTCTAATTCCAAGTCTACAAACCAATGTTAAGTATTACTAACACTATACACCACTGGAATTACACTTTGACACTTATTTTGTCAATAACACAGATATTTAAGAATTTTTTTATAGCTTCCTGATGAAATTCTGGATGGCAATATTGGTATGTTTTCAGCTGCATAAAGAGAATGTAGTATGTGGAATCAATATATATTGATCACACTTGAAGCTGAGTCTCAACATTTCTAAAAATCAGGTCACTTATTTGGATGCCTCAATGTGCTTTTACTTCAGACTTCTAGCTCTAAAAATACGGACTTGTGTATAAATGATGACAGTAAATTTATTAAAAAATATGAAATGGACATCCAAATAGGAAACACATCAAGCAAATCTTGGAAACAGAGGAACGATTAACAGTGAATAATTTATTCTACAAACTTAAACATTTATGTCTGGTCATGAACAACTTTAACTCCCTTGCTATTCAACTGCATTGTGATCTTTTTGCAAGAATTCTGGGACAGAGGTCCAACAGTTATTATTTTTCTGTATCTATTGTTACTCTGTAAGAAATGTGTTGGTGAGTTTCTTGGGATTAGAGATAAGCAAATTGCAATATGCAATTGTCTGAATAATATGTTTGCTAAGGAATAAAGTATAAGATTTGTTTAAAAAGCAGAAATATTTCCAAAGTTTGTGCAAAAAAAGTCTAGGAATTTCTTGGAAAATGTATTCTTTTGAAGGATTAATTCTCATGGGAGTCCAGGTTACATGACATTTAAACTGATTAAAAATACCTCCTAATAAATGAATTAAGCTAGTTGCAGCTGCAAACGTTTTCAGAAATTGTGTCCCCGGTAGAGATTTGTGGATTGGATGAAAGGTTTAAAACTAATTCTCCCTTGTTATTCTGCCCCAAACTAGTAGTTTTGTGGGAGCTGTACTTGCATCAAGTAGTTTTCTGGATCATTCACTATTTTTTAACAAGAACTTTCTGGTGTAATCTGTCTCTCTGAAAAACTGTGATGCAAACTCAATATCTGAGTCTGAACAACTCTTCAATGTGCCCACTACATTTAATTGGTTCTGTGGTAAATGCCTCAACTTTATACATAGAAAAGACTTAAGGGATAGAGGATTATAGGTAATAAATACATCATTAGAAAAATACACAGTAATGCTTTCTAATACAGGGGATATACAGTAATATTTTAATCTCAGCTAACTTCCATTTTTCATAATCACACCAGTATTCAGAAAAGCAGAAAAGACAATATTTTCTATTTTAAAAGTTTGAAGACTACATTTCTGGTTGAAATCTGTATAATTACTACATTGGCTTTAGCTAAAGTATACTTGAAATTTTATGAAGCAGGGATTTCTAATTACAGTTCTTTTCAATTTAGTTGAATTGTGACAGCTGCTCTGATTTTGACAGACAAGAAATGAAGTGTTTGCGATGCAATGACAGCAATGACCATGACACTAATTCCAAGTTTTATTGGAAAAATCTCATGAATTACGTTTGAAATAGGATCCAAACGTAAGGATGGCTCTTCACTCATTTTACTTTGCAAAAGAACTCTGGGACTTTAACATTATTTTTGTCTTCATTAGACTAATAATTCACTGCAGCAACTATAGGAAATGAAATTGGTAGCAACCATCAATGCACACTGAACAGTCCAGTCAGCTCTCTGGCTTTATCAAGTATTACTTGGCAGCCACTGCTCCTGGCTGACCAGAAGAATGATGTTACACGCCTAATTATTTTATTTCTTAAATATGGCAAAATAATTGGAAACAGGCAAAAATGTCTGTGTGATCTTTTCCTCTTAATTCTGTTTAAAACCTAGATCAGGTTGCAATTATTTCTAGAACTGGGGCATGTATATGTTTAGTTAAAATCAAAAAGTGACAGCTGCTAAAGGTGGAATTTTCTGAAGCTTACAAATAACATAGGAGTAGGAGGACCACTGATTTTTCCATGTGCTGTGTGCCTCTAAATTCACTTTAGTTCAGACTTTTTAGAACATTTAAATATCTTAGGAGATTTATTTTCACATTTTATGCTTTTCAGATTAGGTTTTATTATTTTAATCCACCATTAAATTGGGTGCATATATAAACCTCACTATGAAGCTTACTCTTCCTTAGGTGCCCGCATATCCCTTATAAATATCACCTTCATAGAAAATCCTACCTGGAATATGCTGAGGTCTTGCCCAACGGAATTAAAAATGGCAAGGAAACCTACCTTCCCAAGCCCAATATTACTGCTTTGAGGATAACTGATAATACCCTTTAGATTTGGAAAAAATTATATTGTCCTATCTTTTTAACATTTGTTGACATATATATGCATTATGACTGCAAGAGAACAAGGTTAGAAAAACATTTAGGAAATTGAAAATTAGGATTTTAGCTGTTCAAAAGCTGGTTTTGAATTGGAATTGAATTTACAGAGCATTTTCTTCTTGGGAAAGATGAGGTGGGGAAGGGGAGAGAGACAAGGTTAAGTTTCTAAAATCAGGACATAGAGAGGTGCAAGGGTACCTTCTATCTAGGCTCAATAATCAGTGCATTCTCCCAAGGAGTGCATTTCAGGACTTCCTTCTGTACATTCCAGTACTTGAGAGAAATTACAAAACCTGTGTGCACTTCCCATGGAGTCCAAGTACTTCTTCATAGTAAAACCCATGTTTTCTATTTTACAATAATTCTGACAGTATTAGCATTTTTCCTGTGCTACATGGCATCTCTGTCCTGATTGAATCGGGTCTTTCTGATTGGTGTCATCTGTAATGAACTGAGATTGCTATAGCTGCTTATTGGTTATCTATCAGTGCATTATATCTCAAGAACTCTGTCTATTTTCATCTGTCCCTTCCTTGCCAGCTCACACAAAGGTCTTTTTAATCTGTCACCTTCTCACATTGTATAAGGAGTTCAGACCCATGGACATGAGCATGAAAAACTCCCTTTCATCCCTCTGTCTATCAGCTGACATGCAACAGCCTTTCCCCTTTTCCTTTCCAAAGTACAGCTTCTGTCCTGTTGAAATACAATGGATTAACACTGAGTAAGCATTGAGTAAAATCTGACCCTTATATTCCAGTATCTTAATCCATGACACAGCAGCTTGGTAATAGAAGTGTGATCTTAAGTTTACAATTATTACTTTGCGGGCATGAAGAAGCAGAAGTAAATGCTCCCCCAGTATTCAGCACATTACATTGTGTAGATAAAGATTTCTCAGTGAGGCTGCATGTTATATTCCTCCTTCACTTATGAACTTTACCTAATCGGAATTACAATGACTAGCCATTCTGTCCTTCTCCAAATCTTTTTCTACCAGGACTTCCTGAGACATAGTTCCCTTTTGCAGAACAGTGTCCTGAAATCCCTGGCCTCTATCTAGAGCTCTTCACCTCCATAAGGCATTGGGAAGTCACTACTTCTACTAACATAATAGTCAAGAAGCTGCTTTTGCACAGGCTGCAAAATTCCATAATCATGTTAATAAATAAAAAGCCATGATGTTCTCTGAAAACTTGCTCTGCAAGCAAGAATAATCAAATTGGATTTACATTGGGTTTGGGTTTTGCAGTTGGATTCTGTGATGTTTAATAAGGTGAAAATGGCAATTGCAGCCTTCCCACAGTTGTGAAGCTGTGAAGTTTGACACCGCCCAGAAGGAACTTGGCAGGCTGGAGAGGTGGGCCTATGCCAAAGTCATGAAGTTCAACAAGGCCAAGTGCTAGATCCTGCACAATCCCAAGCACAAGTAAAGGCTGGACAGAGAATGGATTGAGAGCAGCCCTGAGGAGAAGGACCTGGGGGTAATGGCGGATGAAAAGCTGGACATGAGCTGGCAGCGTGCACAGTCAGCCCAGAAAGTCAACCGTATCCTGGGCTGTATCCAGAGAAGTGTGGCCAGCAGGGCGAGGGATGTGATTCTCCTCCTCTGCTCTGCACAGGAACACGTTGCCCAGAGAAGCTGTGGATGCCCCCTCCCTGGCTGTCTTCAAGGCCAGGCTGGATGAGGCTTTGAGCCTGGTCTAGTGGAATGTGTCCCTGCCCATGACAGGAGGGTTGGAACTAGATGATCTTTAAGGTCCCTTCCAACCCAAACCATTCTATGATTCTAGGATAATGACTCTCAGCAGAAGAAAACCCCAGTGACCAGCAACAGTTGAACATCAAAGCAGCCCTTATCTTTCTGTCACTATTCAGTAATGCTGTCTTTCTTTTCTGTCAGATATCTTGGAGACCCTTACATTCTGTGCATTGTGTGTGAGATTAGCAAATATATTTGAAGATCATTACTAAGAGCTCCCAAACATATGTTGATGTAAACACACCTGTATGGAGCTCTGCAAAATAGCTTCTTAAGATGTATGAGTTTGCTTGTTTGGATATACATGAATGTTAACACATTTGTTTCAAAATCAGTTTTTCTGAATTAATTTGCTTAGGGTTCTTTTCCTCTTAATATAACATAATGTGCACTCACTGTCATAAAGGGCTGTTTGATAATTTATTTACATATTTATACTCTTGCAGTTTATGATACAGAAAAAATAAAATTTCATATTAGAGCCTGTGACATTCTGAAAGTTATTACTAATATTTATTCTTCTAAATGGCATACTCTGTTGTCTTTTTCTTTATTTACATATGATATGGGACAGAGTGGTATCTATCTATGTCTATACATAAATCTACCTATTGTGGAATAGACATTTTAGTTCATCATGATATCTGAGCGTAATTGCACCAAAATAGTATATAGAAACAGTGCATTGTTTCTTTCTTTTACAAGACAGATCTTTTGAGAGTAATGTATAACTTATATATTGTCACAGAGATTTTCTGAGGAAAATGTCAGTTTCATAAAAGCTGCTAGAGAATAATATGATTTCAAGTAGATTTAACAAAAAGACTTTTTCAAGTTATAATATTTTAAGGAAAAAAATTAATTTTGAGGGACTGTATGAAGATGGTCTCATTTTTCTTTTTTAAACAAAAATAATTAAGTTGTTTCATAATCAAAAAAGAAACTTGGGAAGTAATTGTCTGGTATTATTTCTACCTAAAGCATGTTTGCAAGAATAGAATATCTATGAAAAAGATATGTTTCTGTACTGTGTGCTGTACTGTTTGACTATCGCAGGAGTGTAATAGTAGAGATATGTAGTATATAATATGTAACTCTGTACTATCATGGTGTAAAAATATCTCCAGCCAGAGACAGCAGATTTTGCATGATGCTTTCTTAGTCATACACACAGTATTTTTCCTATGCTTAATGTCTTCCACTTCAAATTACTATGGACAAACTAAGCTCAGAACCTTATTTTGGTTTTGAATATATTGTACTTCTACATAATGTGTTGTAGAATTTCAGCATCTAGACAGAAAGTGGCATTGCAATTTCATAAATGTTATGTCCATTACAGGCTAAATACAACTATCTTTTTTTCTCTAATTGTATGGTCTTTTCAGCAACTTGAAGTGTAGTATTCAGATTCCTGATGATGATGAAAAACTATCACTGATCAACCATCATGGCCAGTCTTATTAAATGAAAAAGATGTATGATTTATGGGTCAGAAACTTCTTGATACATCCTGTTGTAGAATACGTATGAAATTGCTTGCACTTGTTCACTTTCCTTTCATAGAATCATAGAATCTTTTAGGTTGGAAAAGGTCATTAAAATCATCAAGTCCTACCCATAACTTAGCATTGCCAAATCCACCATTAAACCATGTCCCTAAGCACCTCATCTACACATCTTTTAAATACCTTTAGGGGTGGTGACTCAGTCACTACCAAAATTTTTCCTAATATACGATCTATACCTCCCCTGGAGCAACTTGAGGCCATTTCCTCTTGTCCTATCACTTGTCACTTGGGAGAAGAGACCAACACCCACCTTTCTGCAACCTCTTTTCAGGTAGTTGTAGAGAGCAATCAGGTCTCCCCTCAGCCTCCTCTTCTCCAGGATAAACAACCTCAGTTCCCTTAGGTGCTCCCCATACGACTTGTTCTTTAGACCCTTCACCAGCTTCATTGTCATTCTCTGGTCACACTCCAGGACCTCAAAGTTTTTCTTGAAGTGAGGGTCCCAAAACTGAACTCAGTATTTGAGGTGCAGCCTCACCAGTGTCCAGTACAGGAGGACAATCACTTCCCTGGTCCTGCTGGCCACACTGTTCCTGATGCAGGCTAAGATGGTTTTGGTCTTCTCGCACACCTGGGCACACTGTTGGCTCATATTCAGCTGACTGTCGATCAATACCCCTGGGTCCTTTTCCACCAGGCAGCTTTCCAGCCACTTGTCCCCAAGCCTGGTTTGTTGCAGGGGGTGGTTGTGGCCCAAGTGCAGGACTTGGCATTGGCCTTGTTGAAACACATACAAATGTCCTCGACCCATTGATCCAGCCTATCTAGATCCCCCTGCAGAATCTTCCTACCCTCAAGTAGGTCAATATTCTCTCCCAGCTTGGTGTTGTCTATAAACTTTCTGAGGGTGCACTTAATTTCCTTGTCGGTATAATTTCATAATATATCTCCTTTGGGAATAATTTCAATTTACTCATCACCTGAAAAAAACCAAGCCTAACCCTTCTCAAAAAAAACCCCTCAAATAAATAAATACAATACAGAAGAGAACCTGTCAGGATATCACTGGAGGAAGTTTCCACCCTTCTCTACATTTTTAGGCTGACTGCAATGTGCTGTCTGTATGGTGACTTTCCACATTTCATTGGCAAGTTGCCTTTATTTGCTCATGTGTTACAACAAAAATAAGTTCCAAGAGTGGAAGTATCAAAGGAATAGTAAAGGGCTGTATAGTGAAATGATCTGAAAGAGCAGAATGAGTGCTGATGATACGCCTGGAAAGAGACAGAAGTTGCATGAGGGAATCTCCTTAGTGGTTAGAAAGACATGGACACAAGGATGGAGTGTTGCTATGGGAGACACAAAATCTGCCTGAGCAGCCCAACAGCTCTTCCAGCTTGTGTGAGGCTGGAAATGCCCTGAGCAGAACAGGGCTGCACGTGTGTGTTCAGTATTTTCTGTTGTCACTACAAAGAACTGTGCGTTCCATCCTTCAGTCTTAACTGCCTTTGCTTCTCACCTGCTTGTTGGCCTTGTTAATAATCAATCAAATTTTATTCACTTAACCTTTGTTTGCCTGCCCCCTGCCTCATGCTTCTCTTTGTCACAGTAGATGGCACAACTTCAACTGTTTGTTGATTAATAGATGCATGCTGTATGTGCTGCAGCCATTTTAACTTCTTTGCTGAGTGTTGTGCTATAGCAACTTTAGCTGCTGCTTTGCATATTAATTGAATACTGCTTACATTGAGTATTGAGTGCCACAATGTTCCTCACTTACCATTATAGCCCTTGTTTCTCTCTCCCTCATCACCATTCCTGTAAACATTTATGTACATCCAGTTTCTTCTGCCCTTATATTGCTTCTCCATATGCATCTTTGTTTCATTCTCATACTTGCAAATTAACCACATACAATAATTTTTTTACTTTTTTTGTTATTGCATCTGAAGAACATTTCTGTTAATCATCAGTATAGCCAATCTCAGTAGTTTAGCATTTAGAAATCGTGAGTCAGCATCCTGTTTCTCTCATATCAGGATACTGCTCTAATACTGAAAAATTACTTCTTATTTTACATTTTTTACCTAGGAAAACAAATGAAAAAATTTCTTAGGTAGTGACATATAAGCATTGGTTACAACTTTCAGGAAAATAATTTTGTCTTATTAAGAATAAAAATAAAGACAGCAGTTATCACTAAGTAACAAGAATCTATGATCTGATGGTCAACATCAGCTAAGATAAACGCAGGATGTGACAAAGGAATACAGGCACTGCCTGTTGTGTCAGGAGATGATACTGAAGATCCCATCTCTATAAACAAATGGTCATTTAATGGAATGTTACCTTGGGAGCAGGGAAAAAACAGTTTTAGAAGTAAAAAGATAATAAAGAAGAAATCTACAATATCTCTGGCACTCTGGATATTGTAAGTTTGCTTGAAATATGACTTTGAAGATCCGTGGATAAATCACTACTTTATTGTAATTAGAGTCTTTGAGCTTCCTGTTTCTAGTCTCCCTGGTGACTCAAGTTCTTTGTATGGGCCACATTTCTCTTAATATACCCCAGCCTCATCCTTGCTTTGTTTCCAATAACATACTGGAAACCCCATATACTTGGTCTATTATGAGATGTAGTTTGGCAGAAAAAGCAAGGCTCATGGAAGAAAACATCATTGGGAATCCAAAATAAAATGCTCACTAAAATTTTGTCAAGCAGGTCTCATGACGTAACATAAAAAAGGTGGGGAGAGTGCTAAAGATAGGACAGAAGAGAAGAAACCCAGCAGGAGTTCCTCACTCATATATGCCAGGGGTTACATTTTCTTGCTAAGTCAAGCACAGGCAGTGAAGTGATGGGGCAGCAGGAACTGAAAGCAGGGTTTGCTGAAGGCGAGTAAGATAGACCCAGCTGTACTGGGTAAATGTACCAAATGGATCCCTGTGCTACACTGTCCCACCTAGGACAGTGACAATACCAAGGGGCAGATATGTTCTGCTCAATATCGTATTTGGCAAACCTTCCCCACCCAACACAGACTTGCTTTTTCTTGTATGGAATTTTTGCTCTTAACTTCTTTCCACATGTATTTCTTCCCCAGGCCTCTTTAGATCATTACAAAATGCACAGACAATTTTTCAAACACTTTTTTTAAAACTAAAAAAGCTGTTGTGTTCCTTTGAATTCCTACAAAAATATAAGTGTTCCAAATTTCATTTCTGAAAAGACTCTGCTACGCATCAAGGTTGTGAAATAAAGCTGAAATATTTGACTCAAATAATCCTATATACAATAAAGTAGGTAGAGAATATATATATATATATATATATATATATATATATATATATATATATTAAAAAAAATTTTGACCAATAACGTGAACTTTAAAGACCTGAATAATAATTTTTGAAAAATACAAACAATAATTTTGAGTGTTGCATTTTCTATTTCTAGCTCAGGTTTTTTGCTTAATCCCACCTTGAACTCTTTGATATTCCTTGAGAGACTTGCACTTAGACACTTTAAGTCTCTTCACATTTTAGGTGCTTTCTTAACTCTGAGTGTCTTAGAGCCCACCTTGATAATTCCTGGACTTCACTGTTTCAGATGATGTTATAAATTACTCTTTTCTTTCCGATTTGTCCACTATCCTCTGCTGCTACATTCTCCATGGTCATTCTCTCTTGCCTTGTTCCTCATTCTCTGACTCCTTTGGGATACTAGTATTTTGCTAGTCACACTGTATTTTTTGCTGCATGGGTATAGTACACTACCCTTGAGAGGCCTACGCTCTTATTTGCTCTCAAACTTTGAGGTAACTGAAATACTTTACAGTGAATTTCAGTTGTCTCCAAATTAGACTTATGCAAGAAGAACTAATATCAGCCAGTACATTTTTAAATGGTCATATCACACAAAGTGGGGTGATACAGGAGACATAGCAGCAAAATAAGAAAGTATCTGGTGTTTTGCTTCACTTTGTCATGAATGCCTGTAAACCTGAAGGTGATGAGTCCCAGTGAATGAGACACAGATGTGAGTGAAATTTTCTTGTTTCTTGGCCTTTGGCAATAATACTGTAGGAATACACTTAAGCAATTTTAATTATAATTATGTAATGACTTGTTCTGTGTGGTATGTGCTAATCTGCTTAATGTATATTGCCACTTTTATATTCTCTTTCCCATGCACTGCTTTTGGGAATGTTACTCAGTGGCACTGAATTTTCTTATTTAGTTTCATTTTTCTCAGACCTAACTGCTTTTTAGAAAGTAACTGCAGTTTTGATAGATATTCTTTCTAGACCAGTTAATTTCTTAGGCTGATAAAATGTATTTTAATGAAAAAAGGTAGTTTCTGACTAGAACCCAGATTTCAAAAGATAAGAACACCTAGTTTCCTTTTTTTTTATTTTTTAATTCTTTTCTGAATTAGTTACTTCAGTTTAAAGACACTTTTTCTAGACTGATTAAGAAGAAAGACTGACAAATTGAACTTCAGATTTACTTTTTCACTAAAGTGATACAAGGAGCAGGTAATGAGATCAACTCATTGTTAGTCACAAAGAGGTTTCTTTGAAATGAAACTTGTCAGACATACTTATCTCTTTAACAGTCACAGAGATTGATACAAACAAAAGCAAGACACAGGCCTAAAGTTTCTTCCATAGCTGTTAAACCAACTGCTTTACTGCCTTACAGCTTCTCAGACCGGCTGCTAATTTGAATACCTATTTGTATTCATAAAATTATATTTCTTAATTATAATTAAAATTATAATTCTTAATTCTTAACAGTATACTGTTTTCATTTGTAAAGTTACTATTTGGTGCTGTGGACCTTTCACCTCTCTCCTCCCAAATAATTTAAACCTCAGCTCTCATTTTTCTTTAAGGCTGATTGTTTTCTGTGTATTAAATATAGGAATAGCAAAGAAACACAATAGTGGCTTTCAGTACTCCCAAGTACTCAAACTGGTGAGCAAAATTTCCACCCTCAGTAGTCTTTTTCTTTGTGTTTGAGTTTTTCCAGAGGCTCCTTGTTCACCCACACAGGTCTCCTGGCATTTTTGCCTGACTTCCTCTTTGTTGGGATGCATCTTCTTTACTATGTACACACTTTAAATACCCCTTTGAACAATTAATTTGGTTTAGATTGTAAAGAAAAATGTGCTGACCGTGAAAAATCTGCGGACTAAAGTTCTGATGATGTAGTAATTTGTGGATTTTGGGAATGTTCTTTTGGGAGTGAAAAGTTGCTATTCAGCTAACCATCTTTACAATCATGAAGGAATGAATCCATCACATTCCAGTCCCAATGCTGCTTTCTTGATACATGATCTGCTATGGGAATGAGTGACACTGCCTATTGTGCCAAAATCCACATCTAGCTTGCTCCTACTGGGACACTCATGCAAAGGTAATTCTGAAGGCAGATATACAGTCCCTTATTGTCCTCTCTTCCACTGTGAAACCATAAAAAGCCAGAGCACAAGAGAAAAACTGTCTCGACATCACTAAAAATATCTTTCCCTCCCATTATTTTTTTAGCACACAAAAGAGTGTGCTTTTATTTCCATTTTAGTATGAAATAGTCTCTGTTTCCTCCCTGGGATTGGGTGATTTCTCCTTCCAGCAGTCTCTGTAATTTATCTCAAACAAAACAAAATTAACCAAGCCTAAACAAAAGAAGCAACAGCAACGTGGAGTGAAAACCCAGCTGCTGCTCCTGTGTTGATAGGCAGCCTGAGTATTTTGAGCCTTTCTTCGAAAACTCTGTGTTCTAGATTTGCTGGCAGTTGATTCGGTGTGCTGTTCCTCCAGGGAAGTACACGTAAAATGATGCGGCACCCAAGGCACTTGTGTGATGTTTAGAATTGCTATGAGAACCACAAACTAATAGTGCCATTTAACTATGTTGTATTGCAATGTGTTTATCAAGACATTAACTTTCAGGAAACTGTGAATCCCCTCCCACCCCCTCTCTTTCCCCTTTCCTTTCCCCTTCCCTCCCCAGCCTTGCTCTTCAGGTGCTTTCCCTCTAGTGTACACAGATTTACATCTTTCCTGTCCCCTCAGATGTCTGCTGAGGCACCAGCTGATAGAACATGGATTAGTCTCGCCCCAGTAGACCCTTGGTCTTGCAGGAACAATATTGTTTGTCTACACTGCTGAGAGGAGACTTCAGGGGCATCTGCCCTAATGTACTGTAGTTTTTTAGAGACTGAAAACATTTTTACTGCCCTCTCAAAAATATTTATATGGTACCAGTATATAAACAAAGTTTCAGTGAATTGGAACAATCTTTTACAATTACTTAGAAATATTTTCACTTCATTTTTTAATTGGAAAAAGCAACTAAAATCTGAAATAAAGAGCACTTTCAAATAAAACCACACAAAAAAGAACTTTTTGTTACATAGCTTTTGAAACAGAAAGGCAGTTGAAATGGAACATTTCTAAATTTATTTTCTGATGAATCAGTATTTTCACACAAAAAAAATTTCCCAGACAATTTCCTAAATGTCTGTGAATGCAACGAAATACCTGTTCCTCAGTATTGCACTGCCTTTTAGTTTCAACCCACACACTAGCCCTCAGTGTTATTCAGGTTTAGAATTAGTGACTTAGAACATATTTTAATGGGAGTTCCCTTGTGGTTTTTGAATATATACTGTTTTCAGCACTTGGATTGTAGGACCATTTCCCCAAAAATAGAACTGTCACCATCCAGGTCTATATAGATGCAAGTCAGACAGGGAGTTCAGAGTGACAGTGGGATGATGCAGGTTGGTGTGGTAGATAGCGGTCTCCACACTGCAGCAATCTAATGGTTGTCCAGCTTACCCAGTTATTTCAGTAGGGGGGGTAGTGTCCTAAACATCAGGCACAGATTGCCCAGGAAGAATGTGGAGTGTCCATCCTTGGAGATGTGCAAGAGCTTGACTCTACATGGTCCTGCTTGAGCAGGGGTGTTGGACAAGAAGGGACATCCAGAGGTCCCTTTAACAGCCATTCTGTGAATCTGTGGTACTAGGAAGGTAATAAAGGGTGGGCTAATCCAGAGTCTGGGTTGAATTTGCAGTCCATTTTGTAAGGTGTGGACACAAAGGAAATAATTTACTTTAAAGATTTTGGAGAAAGGGGAGCCAGTGGTGGAGTTAGAAAAGAGAGGCAATATAAATGAAGCAATGGTCTGAGGAAGACTATCTTAATTTGGCAGAGTGGACAGGGAACACATTGCACGGGGAACTACATTGCCATGATTACAGAACGAGCTATGGCAGTATACTCTTACGTTGTACTTCAGGACATCCACAGGGAAAACATTTAAGGTTCAAATGAACAGAAGAATTTTCTGTATACACATTACAATGACATTTATAACCAAAGCTGATTTACTAATTAGGAACAACCCCATTACCTATTTTTAGTATGTCTGTAACACTGTATATTTGAAGTACTTTTCTATCTAATTTCTATATATGTATTTTGAATTTTTGCTCCTTCTAACATGAATAATTGCATAATCTATGGTACATCTACAGGTGTTACACTGTGATATACACCTTTTCATTCAACTCAGAAACCATAACTGTGACTATATGTTTAAAACAACAATAGAAGAATTTAAGTAATGAAAAAAAATCAACTTTTTTAACACTGGAATGTTAGTAATGACACAAAACTGGCTTGCTGTGTTGCTGCTTTGTGCTAGAGGCCTGATAGGATGTCATGATGAGCTTACTGTTTTCTGCCTAAGGGCTTAACATTAGCAGCATAAGACAATTTTCTTATCAGAGCCTGCTTTGCAAACCACACAGGGAGGAGGAAGTGGACTGGATGCTGTCATGTATGGGGTGGTGTGGTAATTAAGCAACACTGTTCAAGCATGTAGGGAGCAAAAAGCAAGGGTTTCACTGTTAGGATTCTTACACGATTGCAAGCTTTTTTGCCTTGCAATAGGGACATTTTATTTTTGAAAAAAAAAAAAAAAAGAAGTGCAGTTATTAAACTCAGCATGGAGACAATCTTCATCAATCAGATTAACTACTTTCCAAGATGAAAGTAGACGGGGCACAGTGTGAGCTTGAGAAGATATTTATCAAAACCCATATTAATAACCACTTTCAGCCTTCTCCTGACAGTTTCATCTTAGCTTCCATGTTTAACATTTGAGTATCATATGTTTTTGTCAGGATGAGGCTGCTAAGAGCATCAATTAATTAATTCCTCTGAAGTATGGTTTGGAAAGGTAATAAAGTAACATTCCCTAAGGCCAGGACCAGTAATGGTAAGCAGCATTCTGGTGCTGTGAAATTTGTTACTTCAGAAAGAAATTAAAAGCGCAGAATCATTTCCACTTTTAAAAGCAGAATATATTCAACTCTATTTTAATAAAA
This sequence comes from Rhynochetos jubatus, assembly GCA_027574665.1. Taxonomy (NCBI): domain Eukaryota; kingdom Metazoa; phylum Chordata; class Aves; order Eurypygiformes; family Rhynochetidae; genus Rhynochetos; species Rhynochetos jubatus. The sequence goes on from CM050653.1 coordinate 28,110,402, forward strand.
TTGCTGAGAGGGATCCATTTTTTTAAATAATATTTTCAAAGCAGATAAAGAATGTTGCTGCTTTTTATTTGTTTTATTTTAATAGGAAAAAGTGGAATGCCTCTGGCAAAATAGAAGGGAAAAAAAGATGACTGGAATATATCTCAACATTGTTACTTATTTGTTATTATTATGATGATTTGCCTTGCTATTTGGGTCTATTTGTTCTGTTCTGGAATTTTCACTGTGGGGTGAAGGAAGCCTGCTGACAGCATGGAGAAATTAACCCTCTCCTTGTTTCTACTCCTGTCATCTTTATACAGGGAATTTTTAATGTATCATAACTTCCCCATCATTTCCCCTTATTGAAAACAGTGTGATTCTTTCTTTTACTCTGTAAGAAAGGATATTTTTTTACCTTGTAAATGGTGGAAGAAAAGGAAGGATAAAGAGCTGTTTGGTGACACAGGAAAACATCAAGATAATATTTTTTGGTATTTTTAAAATCATAAGCAGATAATGTTTGAACTTCGATACTTTGTTTTTATTTTTCAAAATGTATATAAGCTTTTACTTCCACTTCCTTTTAGTCCCACCACAATAAAAGTAATAATTCTACTCAAAGAGACAGCTCACATGTATGTAAACTGTTAACAATGGTAGCTCTTTCCTTGTTTCCAGTGGGGAATGTCAGCCTATATACTTAGTGTGCCCTAATGACTGCATGATCCAGATCAAAACTTTGCTCACCAGTCATTAAATAAATATCTCCATGCATTTTCTGTAAATATATTCGGTCTGGTCTTGTTAGAGAATGAGTTTGAAGTGACCATACTCTGTATCTGTATGCGAAGTGTATAAATGTGTGTCTGTGATACCTTGGCCTATCAGTTCTTGTATATAACTTTTAAGTATTTTGTCTACTCTCAGCCAGTTTGGGATAGTTCTGAAGACGTTTAGGTTCACGGGAACTAGCTACTGCGCCCCTCAGGAGAGCTAGAGAGGCAGTCAATTACTGCTTAGAATAACAAACGTAGTGAACTTTCTTTATCAAAAGATCAACAAGGTAGGGATATTTTTTCTTTCCCCCACAGGAAGAGTTCAGAATATCACTCCCAAGCTTGAAATGCTCTTGATGTCTTACGAGAACTTGTTGATTTATGTTCCTATTCTACATGTTGGGTCTTCCTCTGCCATTATGCCTTCTTCCAGAGAGAAACCTCTATCTGCTTCATCGTTCACAGTGGGAATGAAAAGGATTCAATCATGCCCTTCCTGAACCAGAAAACCAAGTTCTCAGTTGTTATAGAAGATGGAAGGAAAAAACCAAACATGATATTTGTATTTAGCAGTCATTTTTTCACTTATATTCTAACAGTGTATGTGACCACTCATCAGTTGTTTCTGGAGATCCATTCTGCAGAGATCTTCTAGCACCATCCAGATAAGCTCAAAATATATTACAGGGTTTGCAAAGAACTTGCTAAAACCTGTCTCAAATAAAGAGCTGAGCAAAGCATTCGGTGTTTGCGACAGGAAACCCAGACTGGAACAGATCCCCTCTAGCAAGCAGGACTCTGTATCAACTCCCCTGATCATGGTCAATCTTGAGATGTGATGTAGATGTTGCTTGTTCTTCTGAGAGTTATTAACAAATGGCCTGTGGTTCCTCAGCTTGCTGACGTTCATCAGCCTTTTTTATTACACTTGGGATGACACTCGTGTAAATGCAACAAAGAGGAGAAAGATGGGGAACAAGGTTAACTGCATGCAGAATTTTCTTAAAGGAAAAATTTGGCCTACAGTGTAGACAAATTCCGTTTTCTGAGCTGTTGAATGTTGTTTCTCCTTGGGCCTCTCTTATTTTTAACAGGTATTGCTGAGGATTTATACTTGTTTAGTGAAAATTAAACAAATCTAAACATTTTCTGGTAAATAAATAAATAGCCTCCAAATTTATATCCAGACTATGTTTGTATTCAAGGTCAGGAATGAGGGACAGACATGAAGGTGTTCTCTGGCCCATAAATTGAACAGGTATCAATCAAATGCAAAGTTTTCTGAAATTTCTCTTGGCTTGGAGCCAGGCTCTTCTCCATGTATAAAATTGTTATGGATTTATTCAAACCTAAACATCTTTGCAGAAATATACAAGTTCAAGTTCTTGGTTCAGTTCAAATTATTTGCACCATGCTCTTTTTTAATGTTTAAGGTATGTATAAGTGAACTAGGGAGAATTTTCTGTGTAACACAAGGGAACTTTTAACAGAAGTGTGAGAAGACTGTATAACAGCCAGCCAGAATCACCAGCTGAGGTCTCTTCATTTGCATTCAGAGATTTCAGAGCATACAGTGAGAGGGAGGATTATGGAATTGAAAGGTCTTAGACACTGGCAGCCTGAGTTTATAAATTCTGTAAAAGAAACTGAGAAAATCTCAGGAAGTCAGGAGTTGAAACAAAACCAGTTTGTCTTATGTTCTAATTCAGCTTCAGAGAATTAAGGGTTGATCTCTTTGCTAAAACTCAAGAGATTGTGGCTGAACTCTGAGAACCAGAAGATCTACTGTTACTTTTTTCCCTACTAGGATGATTGTTATTGCTGGATAACGAAGGTGTACATCAAAGCAGAGGGATTACTATGATTTAACAACACTATTCTAATCTGCAGTTCTGCAAATGGAATTGATTATTTTGGTGTTTATAACTACGGAAAGTTAACAATTAGAAATGTATTTTGGTGTTTATAACTACGGAAAGTTAACAATTAGAAATGTACAGCACTTTCTGCTAAGGTAATTAGTGTTAAAGAAACATCATCAAACTAAGTGTATGCCCACATGCGAAGCTGACCCAAAGCTGTGTGACCATGCTGAAAAGCCAATTTTCTAGGTAGGATCTGTGAGGCACTAAAATGAGTATACTGCTTAAGATCAGTCCTAAGAACTGGTGCAGATCAAGATAGACTCTATACCCCAAATATGGTTAACACCATGAAGAAGCTTGTTATAAAAAAAAAACCAAACAAACCCAAAAAAATGGCCTACAATTTCTCCTAGATCATCCTGGGAATCAGAGACCTTTTTAAACAAATATTTTCTTTCATGAAGTTTTGTGCTGTGCTCCACAGGGTCACTGGGACAGGTCAAAAACACAATCACAAATATCTTCCTGTTTGAAAATATTTCCCTGCTCTTTGTGACTATCAGTTCTGGTTACTTTGTGTTACCCTTAAAGCCTGAGGAATGAAAATGAAGATCAGCACAGTGCTGTTAAACACACAAACACAACTCAAAAAAGAAAAAATTGAACTATTTTTGCAAGTGTATTTTACTATTACTGAGATGTTGAGGTTCTATGTATATTACATGAATATGTATGTGGGTGGCCCAGTATTATCTAGTGGAGCTGCAATATTTAACACACTGATGTGCTTTTATAAGTAAAAGATTACAGTCAGATAGGTCATAATTCCTGAACATAATAATATAGACTATAATTGTTTAGAAGTTGTGAATGGAGTTATTTTGGTTAGTTTTTCATTCTGAGCAAGTCCACTGATATTCAGGAACACTTGAGAAACAAAAAAAAGAGTTTGTATACTCTCTTAGCAGTTAAATGTCATTTGTGGTGTTTTCAGTCCAGGTCATTATGGGATCTCTCTGCTTGGAATTAAAGAGGAGGACTCTGTGACACTCCTCTCTGAGCATTAGCCTTCTACTTGAAGGTTCCTTCTAGAACCTGCTAATTGACAAAACCTTTAATTTTGCTGAGTCAAAATGGATGCTTCCTGGTAAACAGACCTTTCCAAACACTGTTTAAAAACACAGATCTCAAGTGAGACACTCAGGGTTTCTGTACTTCCAATGAATATTCTACTGCCTGATTGTCATACTTAAAATGTATACTTTCTACAAATAAAAGTTTCGTAACTTCAGGTTGTAGCTTAGCCTACCTGGCCCATTGGTCTGTCTTCCAAATGGCAGCCAGAGAAAGGTCTTTAGTCTTTCATTTGCATGGAACTATTTTCAGTGTTCATTTGCTTGGGCAGACCCTTAGATGGAAGAGAGTATGTCTGGGACAACAGAACTGTAGTTGTGTATCATACAGGGCTTTTTGTTGGCCTTTCTTTCCTCCCTGACAATCAAACTCCCTCTTCTGCCTTTATTTTCTCTTTTTTTTGTTTGTTTATCTCTTCCCATAATTTCACTGTTCATGACAGTCTATGTAAACCACTCAGTCCTACTGTGATTCTGTATCATGCCTCAAAGGAAAAGAAATTGATGAGGTTTATATTTATGTATCATTCTTACTCTGAATAGTTTGATATGCCTTTTCTACATCCCTATAATTTTGAAAGCTGAGATGGAGTTTCTTTATCCTTTTTGCTTCTTGTTTCCATACTGACCGCAAGCAGTTGTGCTTGTTGGTAACCACATGCTCAGAATGGTGTGAATCCCCTTTCAAAATGACATAGCTAATGGTCTGCATATGCAAGTTTCATATACTCAGTTCTAAAACTACAAAGAATCCCTTTGCTGCCATCTCATACATGAACTGAAGGTTGTCTTATGGATTTGGAGAAACAATGTCCTGCTGCTTCTTTTTACCAGTAAATAATTCATTAAACTTATAGTTCCCTAGAAAACAATTATTCTGTATTACTGAACTTTTGAAAAAAAAAAAAACAAAACCAAACCAACAAAAACCCCTTCACTGATTATTTTGTTATTGATTCTGTTGGGAAGCATAAAATGGAATGTTGCAACTGGTCATTAGAAATTGTATTCCTATCAGTTAAATGATTGGAATTGCACTGAACTGTATAACTGTATTTTTTAGAAAAACTGTTGGTCTTTGATAAACCAACATTTAAGGTAGCAGAAGACCACTACTGATAGGTCCTGGCTGAAACATTTCACCTGAAAGAATTAGTCCATGCTCCTTGGACCCACAATTGCAATGCCATCTGGCAGATACGATTTCAGCACCAAGTTCTTAATGAGATAAGTTTGAGCCAAACATAGATTCAGGGTAAAAAAGAGTTTAATAATCTTTTATTCATCACAGTGAACATTTGCACACACTTTATAAGAACAGTTCTTATAAGAAACTTTCACCTTCTAATATTCTTTAAAATATTGACACATACCTCTTTCTGAAACACCTGTAGTATTTTTATTTCCATTTTTTAATATATTTAGATTTTTGCACTTATACACTTGTATTCAAATTTGTACCAACGTAATTATTTCACACATAGCTAAATGCATTTTAAAATCTAAGGCAACTAATAGTGGAATACTGAAAATCTAACGTTATCCTTTCCAATCGATTTAAGGTAGGTCAGTCAAATGTTAGAAAATTTGAACTCTGAAGTCCAGAGTAATTCAGTAAATTATTATAAGCACACAAGGGCACAGTTTGATTTCCAGGGATGCATATTCATACACACACAAAAAGTCAGTAATTTCCTCAAACTTAGATCACCTGGCAGTATAATATTGCTAAGATTCAGCAGTTCTTTTATGCCATGCCACACAAGGAACAGTAGTATTAACAGCATGTCTGATTACTCTCAACTTCTTAGCCACGATGAGGGCTGAGGGCAGACTTCAGTTCAATTATAGGTGAAACGGAGAGATTAAACAAAAAGATCTTTTTCAGGCATGTCATGGACACTGTCTAACGTAACTGTGGGCATTCTCATTACCCACATAATGGAAAGGCTCTGCTTAAGATTCATCTTGCCTTGGTTATATGTAATGCATCTGTCCATGTTTGAATTAATTGTGTGGGTCCCATTATAGTCAATGGCGATATAGCCAATACAGTCAATGGCATCTAGAGAGCAGTTCATCTTGTCGTAAATTTGGTCAGATGAATTGTTCTTTAAACTTCATTAACTGTATTGATTAGCTCTCCAAGACTATAATGCAGTCCAGACAGTAAGTCTGTTGTAGACAGGCTAGATGGTAGACATCTAGAGTAAGAAATTCATGCCCTCTGCTGCTCTTCACTACTATGAAATGTGGTTGAACCACTGGTGACTCAGGGGCATTTCAATACAAGCAGAATATTCAGGTTACAAAAAACTTCATAGAGGAGTAGTACTTTATCATTACAGCTCTGGCTGCATAAAGAGCAAAAAACATTGGAAGAAAAGAACTGATTTCTGCTTGCTCTTTTGGATTAATGAGGAGACTCACAAGATCCTTTTCCATCCATAATCTCATATGGTTGTTCAGGCTAACATATTTATCCTCAGACTTGAAGGAACTTTGTTCACTGTCTGAATGTTTTCTCTGTATCTTGTTCAGACCAAGTAGTAAAACAATCCAATGAGCTCAGTAGGTCACTCACACAAAGCTAAAACCAGATACTTCATTGTCCTTCTCTACTGACTTGCCTTTGTGTATTGTGTTGTCTTCATAAATTCTGAGCTTACAGAGCCCAAATAAATTGCTGTAATCACCTAATCAGCTTTCCTGACAGGCTTGGCCATGAGATTTCCCTGAACAATAACTGCTTGAAACTGGACCACATCTTGATTTAAAAAGCAACCATTGGTGAAAAATCCATCACTGTCATCAGTGAATAGTTCCAGCTAAAAATTTCCCCCTTATTTCTCATATGAAATTTTCTAGCCTTTATAGTGGTGATATCAGTGTGCTAGAATGGAAAGCTCTATTATAATGTTTTTTCTTATTCCATATCCAGGATACTCAGTTGTGGTGTAAAAAATGCCCCTGTCTGAATTTGCAAAGGAGGACCTTAAATTAGGGACACTTGTATACATATAACTGCATGACTACTGAGCTATGACTAGTCTGGGTGAGGTCTTTTTTCTTTCGGTGTGATTAACATTATAGTGTCTACCTACACAGTCTTTCCAATGCAAATTTAATTGCCGTTGTGTTAATGGCAATTAACTTTAAAAAGTTTTGAAAATAGCATTTTCACCTAGAAGAATGGCTGTTGAAAAAATTTCAATCTGTTTCTTTCAAGCTATTGCTGTGGATAACAATCCTCTCTTTACACAGAAAAATTTTCAGTTCTTATTCTGTTATATTCTTGATCTTTTTTCTCAGATGGGATGCAAGTAGGTAGATCAGGGTAGAGTATATTTTGGTGTTGTTTTCCAGTTACTTTTCACAAGAATGTAATTCCTTCCCTCTAAAGGCATTATTCCTTGTCTCTGGAAAGTTTTTATTTCCAATGGCAAAACAATTATACTCTTCCTTTAAAATGATTTCAAGAGAATTATTTCTTCACAGAATATAAGAGGAGAAGTTTGTGATTAAAAGCAAAATGCCAGCTTACATGATTTTCAGATAATGATTTCCTGTCCCAAGTTTTTCAGTGCAGATTGGTATTTTCCCTTTTGTGAAAAGCTTAATATTCGAAAGCCCTATTATTTTCCCTTGGAAATATTTGTACAGTTAAATACCGACACTGGTACAAGCACAGTATAAATATATGGAACCACCCTTTACCTCAAAGCACTTCAATTTGGGCAGACAAGAGAAATACAAACCTTCAGGGACAGCAGTATGCTAAAGCATGTGTAATTATGTGCAAATATATGTCATATTACTATGTCATATTTTACTTTGTATAAATACACATAACTACTTCAATGTCAGGCACCAATTTGCATTGCCTTTAAAAAAACCCATGTAATACTCCCAATGCCTCAGAATTTGGTATCATGTTGGGATTTAAGGGAATAAATGGTAGTAATTTTTCAGATTTATGTAATTGGGAACACCTTGGAAGGGGGTAGCTACAGTTTTTCTGCCAGATTTTTCACATGCTGTCCAGCTAAGGCTGGCCTGCCAGTGCGAACCTGGGAGGGAAGAGTCACTGGAGCCTTCCATGCGGTGTCAAGCACATACCTGCCTTTGTGGCTGCGCTCCTGGCTGTGGGGAGATGGGGAAAAGGGAGGTGCAGTGCCAGCAGGTCAGCACTGGCCTCCTGTGAACAGTCCTTGGATCTTTCATGGTTATCATGCTCAGGGAAATGCTCCTGAATAAATTAGGCCAAATGCAGAGTTGCAGCTGCTGTTCTGAAACCTGGAAAGGTTGTCTTTCTGTCATTCTCTCTCAGTTTTATCATCCCTTGCACATCCGCTTACCCTCACCACATGCTTGATTTGCCTGTATTGGTATCAGTTATTTGCTTGTATCAGGTCGGTGGAACCTGTTAAAAACTTATTTGATCATTAAAATAACTTACTACATGGAGTGCTGTAATTCTTTACCATTTTCTATCCTTCCTTCCTTTTCAGATTATATTTCTGTAGAAAGCACAACGTTTAACATCTTAAATTCAGACTGGGGATACTTTCATGAAGCTTTCAATGACGATGGCTAATATGCTGTTGCTGCTGATGCTGATGCTCTGCATGTTACAGCATCGCATCCTAGCATGCTGTCATTCCCTTTGCTCTCCAGACCTCCAAGATATTTCTAGCACTTTAAGTTCTCTGCTGTAACATGGTCCTGCGTAGAGATTTCTATTATTCCAAAGGTTTGGTTCCATAAGAAAAGTTTAAGGGGATTCTTAAACTGTTTATAAAGAAGGGTAGACATTACACCCCTCAGCATCACTGCTGGAAAAGTGAACCACCAGGTAAAATCTCCAGAAAAACTTCAGACACATTTCAATTGTATTAAATTTCATTTTTTCCATGTTTATAGTTAAAGATAACTTTTGAATTTTTCAGGTTAGTCTTTGTTTATGCATGGCATTAAAAAAAGCAGTATTTTTACTGTTTATTTTAGCCTTAATTTTGCCTTGGTTTATCTTCTCTTTCCTCCCAGTTTCCCTTTTTTGATATGTGATCTATTTTCATTCTATATGAGCAGTTATGGTCAAGGTGACAGAATCCTCTGGAAGAGAGAAAACCACAGCTGAATCTTGAAAGTTTCTTAGTTTCTGCCTGTAATGAGGTGATGGTGGGGCAGCCTGGAGAAGCCTGGGCCAGGCAGATTTGCTAAGTTGTCTGCCTTTTGTGGCAAGGTGTGAGGACTAAGAATTGGTAAGAAGGACACATAAAGGGCTCAGCTTTCATTGGTGGTAGTAAGCTCTGGACAGAATGGGTGTTGAGACTGAGTCTAACAGCAGATAAACCAGTACAGAATGAAAAACATCTAGACCCTTACAAAAACGGTTTTTGTGCTGCATAACTTTCCAATATTTTATTGGCAACAATAAATTTTGAAGGAGGGACACAAAAAGATGCTTCAACATGATGGTCCCCATTCCTGTGCTGGGAGACAAAACAGGAGCTGTATAACCCTGTCTAAGACTGAGGAAGAGTTCCAGAGTAAATCAGAGAGAGAATAAAGGAATAACAAAGAAACAGCAGAAGCTTCTGGGAATTAAAATGAAAATACTCAGCAAAAGAGAAAACAAACAGTGAGAAATCATTAATACGTGGTGAAATATCCTGTCACAGTATACTGTACAGTTAACCTTTCTGAACCACTGGAGATCTATCCTAGTTGCTTAAATCTGAACCATTTATCAAAGCATAGAGATCAAATAACTAACATTACCGTTGAATACTATTTGTAAACATCAAACTTGAAAAGACTTTAAAGTCTTTTCATATTTCTGACATTTTGCCCTACTTCGTCGCTACTTTCAAAATGTGTGAACATACCCATTTGTATTAGCTGAATCTTATTTAGTTGGTATTTCTTGTCTGGGTATGGTTTACAAATTCTACATGTGTTGATTTTGTTTTATTACTATTTTCTGTGGTCTCTGCTGTTGTAATCTGACTGAATTTTGGGCATTCTATACTTATTCATTTATACACCTCAAACTTGAATACCAGAGTTTCACATTAGCATATTTTAACAATAACTAACCAGTCCTCTGAAACTGGTAATGCTAATAGGCACCTAATAGTTATGTAAAATTGAATACTTTTTGCTTTTCATTGCCTTATCTATGACCTGCTAAAACTTCAGACCGATGTGCAGGCTTTCACCATTGACTCATGAAGACAATATTTTCAGGTGTAATAAGCAGTTGTTTAATGATATTTAAAAATTAAGTACTAGGTTTGATTTATGTCAAAATATAATCTTTTGCACATGCACTATATTTCAAAATTATTATTTAACATTTTGACAGAAGAAGAATCTATGACTGTACATCTCCGTGGATTCTGACATGACATTATTGTGGCCATACAGAACAGCAATAGCAGAATGTCAGTACTATCCAGTATGGTCATGGGCAGTGTTAAAGCATTATAATGATGTCTTCGTATGGTTAGCTGGCTTTCAGTTCTCCAGACAATGAGACAGACATTACTCATTCAAGCAGGATTACACATCTGAAGGTCTAGGTAATATGTACAGGGGATAAGACTTATTTTCTTATAGCAACTGTAACTGAGAAGATTACTAAAGCACGGAGTTGGTGTCAAAAGACTAGGATTTATTCCTTACTACCTGTATCACTTTGGGCAATTCACTTAATCTCCCAATGCTTCAATTTTCTGCTCAGAAATGGGGACAATAATGCTTCTTACCTTACAGGTATTTCAGGAGGATGCATCAATCGGGCTTCAGTTCCCCAGACGCAAGAAATGCACACAGTAAGGAGTTCACCTGTGTTTAGGCATTCATCTCCTTCTAGCTCTTAAGTTGTTCATATAAGATTTTCTAAGTTGCTGTTAAAAGACCTGTGTATGTAATTTCCAGTCCTTTTGCTTTACACATGCACTCACACACCACAGTTGCATGTTGCACCACAGAGCAGGATTGGCTAGAGGACAGAGTGCTTCTCCTAGCTGACTCCAGTCACTTGGTCTGACTCCTGCATTAGGTGCAAAGTGTTATAACCAGCTCCTGAACATCCCTTATTGTCACAAAGACAGTCCCACAGCTCCATCAGCCTTCAATAACTTCATCTTCTTTGAAGTCAGACTTTTAGGAACACCTTATAACTCTGCATTAGGATATTTTCACCTTCTTGTTTGTTGAAAGAGGAAGTACAGAATCAGGTTCCTCTCAAGACTATAGTTGAGATATCTTGGACAGGGTTTCTTTAGGCAAATGAAGATCAAATAGCATACTGTTTCCAAAAACAAACCATTATTTTTGATTCATCTGTCATTAAACAGAAGAGCTAAAAATCTCTTAAAATATTTACATAACCCAATTAGCTGTAGGAAAGACTTCTATATTTGTCTTAGAGATAATTTTGTCAGTGGTGTTCTTTGAATGGATTGCAGCATATTTTGTGTCTAAACTCTAATAAATTTCTCTCTTCTTCACATGCCCCATGGTCTGGCCTTTTATCTAGTGCAGTGGGCATGCCAAAGTCCTCTTTGGGAGGGGCCCTCAAATTACTGGGTTGAAAGAATGTTTTTTGTTATTCTTGTTGGTTATCATTATTTATATTTCCTGTCTTAAATATTTGTCTACATCTACACCTCAGTACAGCTTTTGTTTCATCTTGAACTAGAAGTTAACCTGGAAGTGAGGCCTGTATTTATATTTTTCAGGGCTGGCATGCACAGATGCACAGATATTTTGGAACAGATATTTTAAAACTGACATTTTGGGACTGAGCATCTTAAAAAGTAATTTCTTTAGCCATTTGTGATTTGTTACTTCTCGTTAATCTTACTATATTTGTGAGTTTACCGACACTGGGCCAATTAAGTACTTACTCAATCAAAACTCCTACTGAAGTCAGTGGGAGTTTTACTTAAGCTCACAGTGAGTGGGAGTTGTAATTGGAGCTTGTGTTAGCTACAACAGGTTTGCTTCAGAATTTTTCACTTTGCATTGTTCTGTTCATTTTCCACTCAAAATTAATGATTTTAAAGAGGGATAGAAATATTAAGAAATATATAAAGAAGATTTAAGTGTATCCTGACTTTATGCTTTAGGGAGGCAATGACCTTACAGAAGAAGTCTGCTACCTCAGTATGCTACACACCAAAGAGTTCGGAGTGTTTCCTCTCTTTAGCAAGTGGTTCTGGGGTGTACCCACACTATGAGGGAGAGCAATGGGTACATTCTATCTACTTGGATGTTCACAGAAAATGGATAGCTCCAAACATGGAGAATTGTTATCTGTCTCCTCTAGACCTTTCAACTTACCTTTGAGTTGAAAGGTGAGTTGTCATAATTTGGGCTGCCTGTTAAGTAGGAGAGCCTAATAACAGCACAGAAGTTACTGCCCTGGCAATATACCTCTTTGTTGTTTCTTTTACTGTGATACCAGACTGGGTTATTATGCCTTATTTTCCTGGTGAATCCATGGGCCAACACAGAAGAGAGAAAGAGGCAATAGAGGAGTAGGCAGAAGGTAAAAGCAGCTAAGAAAGGCTCATGCTCTGAAATCTGAGAAATCAGAAGTTCTGAGAGTGAATGAGCCAGGAAATGAAGGCCTGACAGGTCTGTGGTGTTGTCTGATGGAAAGACAAGACAGCATAGCCTTTCACAGTCCCTCCAGAACTGAGTGTCCAGAACAATTTTAAATTGGGAGAAGTAACAGAGACTCCTCAATCTCCTGGTTTTCTGCTGTTGAATCATAAAGATCTAGATTAGACAATTCACTTAGTGACCTAGAGAGGGCTGTGACAGTGAATCCTGCACAAATTAAGGTTAAGTTGTACTGCCAAGTTTTCAGAATCTTCAAATACAGAGATTTTACAATTTCTCTGGGAATCCTATCTACTGTTCTACTATTGCTGTTATTGAGAAAAAAAAAAGAAAAAGAAAAAAAGAAAAAGTCCTTATCTCAAAATACTTTGGAAGCCACAGCAGTGGGCATTAGTAGACTTGCCCTGTAGAGTCTGGATTTTGGACTGTTCACTGGCCCATCCAGAGATTTCAGATTTACCAGGTGGACATCTTGACTGTAATGATTCTTGGTGTTGAAGTATGATGGAAGTCATAAATAGAGTATAAACTGAAACCCACCTCACTGAAAGTTGTGTGAAATCCTCTTGGTTTTGATGATAAAATCATGTTTTAAGATGAATATGTTTTAAGACGAACCACATTAAAGAGAAAATGTAGACACAAAACTTTCTGATAGAAACGTCATTTTATAGACATAAATTCTGTCTTTGCCCCACTGTAACGTGAGACTGCAGTTTGTCTCACACAAAACCAGTTCCTATAAATTGTTTAGGTAAACATGGAAATTAACATTAAAAAGTCCCAAACAATTAGAGGTGTAAAAACTGTGCTCACAGTTAGCTTTATGATTAAGATCTAGATGAACAAGCAGACCAAATCAGCAAAATCCTCTTTTTCCATAAAAATGTTTAAATTTACTTTTTGTATAATTACGCTAATTTCATAATGTGTGTTCTTTGATTTTGGGGTAAGCATACCTGAGATACCTATTGAAACATTTTGCTTACATCACACAAAGTAATAATGCTTCTTCAAGATTATTAGATCCTGTGATTTATGACATATGGTGATTGATGTCACTTTGCTTCTTTAGAAGGACAAGAATTTAAGTGCGAGAGTGTGTGGCTTTGAAATTACTATTTTTCCAGTTGCTGTACTCAAAGTCAGACTAGAAAGAACAGCACTGAAGTGACACATTTCTTCCCTGCCACTTCCTCCTTTTGTTTTTCCAGTCCCTAAAATCATCTTTGGGGTATGTTCCTAATTTAAAAATAGTGCGGTATTTTGCTTAAGTAACTTGATTCCATCATTAATGGAGGTGTTTTCTTTTAAACTGATTTCTGTCTGATCTAATGTTATAAAGAAAGGAGGTCTTGGCAGATTGCCTAGTCTATACAGAAATGTATATTGGAGAAGATGATGGCTTTTCCCCCAGAATAATGGGTTAGGGAAAGAGGGCTCTTCCCAGAAGTTTATATTTGTTGTCACTGCTGTTTGTATGTCTCATACACCAACTTAAAAACAAACAGGTTTTCAGAGTTAATAGTTCAGCTGAAGACTGGGTGGCTGGCTAATAGATCTCTAGAGGGCCATGCTCAAGTGAAATTTTTGATAGGTGTTACTTTTTATTGTTGAGCAGTCTAAGAAAAACATGTCCAAACTTTATCTCCAATGCTTCTTATTTTACTTTTTACTCACAATTTACATTTATTATACATATAAAAATTAAAGTTAGAATATGCTCTAGTTCTGAAGAAACATATTTCTGCATCACCTATCTAAGTGATGCAGAAAAATTCTTTTCACCCATGCTTTCTACTTTATTTATGAAATGAAACCTACAGTAAATGAAATCTAAATGGTAAGACATGTACACATAATAGGCTTTTCAACAAGATCCCTAAAGAATGCATATTCATATTTCTTTTTTCTTTGTATTTCTTAGTACATTGTTACTGTATTTATGAAGCAATAGCTTATATCACAGACTGTGCTATATGTAGTCTTGTACCAGTGCTTAAAGCTAAAGAACTCAAATCCAATTAAACTGTAATGGCCATGTTCATTGCACATAACCTATAAAAATCGGAAATAAAAATTTTCACTTGAGGCACATTTTGTCATAATGGCCAAATAAATGAACATTTTGGCATAAGACAAAGCTCAGAATATTAATGTAATATAAAACATATATATTAGACGTTATATATAATATAGTAAATCATGTACATATATACTACATGCTCATATGCACTGTAGTATAATGTAACATAATTTTCATATATTATGGAATACAGAATGTTCAGCATAAAATCCAGACAACTGAATATATTCAGATGCATAGTAGTAAACACCTGCAGAACACTGAGAGCTAGACTGGTCTTAAGAGAAAGAAGCTTTATGTTTTTATCATCTCTCCTCTACCTATGGTAGATATAAGGCCCCTGACCTACCACTGTAAGGATCTGAGGAGAATCATGGTGCTAGTGTCCAAGTATCCTTGAAGAAAATGGCGAATGACTTAGTCGCCTCACACATCTACACACCTCGTGGAGCTGGCTGGAAGAGCAGGGAAGGTATGCTGGAGTACCTAGAAGAGCACTGAGAACTAATAGCAATAACATGATATTTACTGGAAGCACTTTAATTCCAGTTCTGTCCCTGAGACGATGTACCTGTTTAGTACACCTTCCAATGTGGGACAACACTTTCTGTACCTTAAGCTTCAGGTATCAATCAGGGCCAGCCCCATCTCCAAACAATCTTCAGAAAAGAGACCAAAAAACAAACAAACAACTCAAATTGAACTCACCATTGAGAAGCACATTTTCAGGTTCCAGGCTTAATAAAACAAAATAAAATTTAAACTAATTTGAAAAATCTTCTCCATTACAGGTAAATAGAGTTGGCTGGAAGATAGAAACACATTGCAGCTATATTTCAGAATACTATACATTTGGTTTTTACACCTTATTTTGAAAGGAAATTTTCAGAGAGCTAGTCTGCAAATGGAACATATTGCTTTGGGATGTATCATACTACTCTAGTGGGCTGTTTCCAACACTTTGGATAAAATATTAATATTTTCTCTCATTTAAGATTTTAATTATTTTTGAACACATCTCAGTACATCTGTTAGGTAAAGGAAAAAAAGAAACAACATCAAAATGCACTCTAATTGGGTGTAACTATGAAGTAAATACTTAATATACTGTATATGGACCCTTTGAAAACTGTGGTCACACCCAACTCCTAAAGAATAAATGCTTGCATGAGTTTTTGGAGGTCAGAAGGATTTTTAAATTATTTTATCAATTTGATCTTTACATATAAGCGGCCAGGAAATTAAACCAGTGGTGATTAAGTGTTTAATTCCTCTAATATTAAATATTTGGTGTTTGATACAGTAGGTTTACTGACTCTAGTTATTTGACAAAGTAGTAGTCTCCTTCCTATTCATTACAGAACAACTTCTGCAGAAATAAACTCTTAGTGATTACAAGTTCTGTTCAGCTTGTGATGTTTCTTCAGCTTCTCCAGGCTCTTTTAACATGTCGGATTTAAATTTTTGATGGTTTTATTTTTACAGCAAAATTCTTAGGATGATAAATAAAACGTATTGTTGGTTATATACAATTCATCAGACTGGAACTGAAAAAATATGTTAATGAAAGACGAGTGGTTTCTTTCACTGAGCTTTAAGTAGACATTGTCATTTTACTCTAGTGATATCTGGGGATAATTACTTTTGTCCTTGATAAATAATTTCAGAAAAAAAGGGAATATCTGATTAACCCCCTTGACCCCAACAAAACCTAAACCAACACTGCCCTGTCAAATGTATTCATTTGATACACAACTAGATTTTTTTGTGATTAAAGCAAGACTGAGACAGAATAGTACACTATTATAATAGCAGAAAAACTTTCTCACTTTTGCCACCAGCCTTTTCCTGTTTGTTACTTTGATTTTCTTCTGCTGCTAATGCACGTTATCTCTCATATCAGTTGGGTTTCAGTTCCCTGTTATAATACAACTTGCTCCCAGACACTGTGCAGGTATGTGCCCTAGAATTTCAAGAGTGTAATAGCAGATTTATCTCTTTGCAACATTCAAAGACTGTACATGTTGCTAGGCTGAGGGCAAAGGAGACCTTCTAGAATAAATTTCATAGCGGAGTATGACATTATGAACAGATCTATGCATGTTTAAGTCGCTTGCAGCTGTTTTACAGTTTTGGCTAGCAAGCAGGTGTAAACTGCAGAAGGTGATAAATGCTTTCCTTTCATTGACTCTAAGTTGTCTGCCCTTTGAGGCCACCAGGAAGCTAGGTCTGAAAGCAGATAAACAGAACATTATACAATCTCAGGAAATGATTGAGAGCTGCATTTCTAGTCGCCATCTGGTGGTTTTCTGTACAATGGCAAGTAATTTGGGAAAATCTCTTGATGGCACTTGTGATGTCATGAGATTATATTTAAGGATTGCACCAAGTGCAATAAGCATCAATGTAAGCATTTTACTGGCTTCCTAAGGTAGTGCATGTGTCACTAGCCATGTAAGAATAGCATCTACTAACTGTTCCTAAAATGCATTTTTCAACATACGTATTACAAAGATCTAGCGCTCGCTAGTTGAGAATTTCTCTCCTTGCTTACTCTGTTAAGTACTTGGTAGCAATAACATATTTTCTACTGTCTGAGACAACATACTTTTCTGACAAGACTTTCTTTAGTGATCCCCTGAAGTATTTTGCCACCTATTGCTTATTATTTTTTGCTTCATGTTACAGAGATCTTGTCTTTTAAATGACTTGAGTTTTCCAAGTGTTGACATGATTACTTAAAATTGCTTCCCTTATATTTGCATTTACTTATGTGAATAAGTGTGCATGGTGTTTTACAGCCCTTATCTCTTGTCAGAAAATGTCTTGGAAGCAGAAGGGACACTTTCTGCTGCAGATTACCTTTTCTGTTGATGTTGAATTGGACAGCCATGTTTCTAGTCTTTAAGAACAAGGTGAAACCAAACAGTTACTGAAAATCCTTTTCATATAGATAGGTATTCTAGCTAAAATAGATAATTCACAATCCAAAGCAGAATCAGTTGAAATTTTTACTGGTCTTTCTTTCAGTCCCTCAGGAAACATTGGGATCTTGGTATTGAAGAGGGTGTGCAGCCATTAGTCAGTAACTAAAGGAGAAGACTGGTGAGCCATAGCTAGATTATTGATTTACAGTCAATATCAGTAGAATAGTCATCTTTCATCTAGCAGAGAGGTTGCAGGAAACCTAGAGGGGAGGGGAGGAGCTAATCATCAAGACTGAAGGTTTGGAATAGCACTAAGACAGATGTGATAGGTCTGTGTGGTATATCACTCTTCAAACTGGGAGATTTGGGTAAGGTCTGGATTTAAGGTAAAGGCTAAGTAGTGGGAAAATAATGACACTAAACAGCATTTGACTACTCCCAGGTAGGAGTAATAGTAATCCTGCAGAAAACAATCACACCCAACTACATCCAGCCAAAGAGCATATTTTCTTCAGGTATTGCCAGTTATGATTTTAGACTGAAAAAATATTTTTGGACATATTGTTCTGCTGCAGATTTGTGTACACACTTCCAGGTATTGTTACTCTTCTGCAATAAAAAGGACTGTGAATGAGCACAGTAACAATATATGAAAATAAGGGGAGTTTCATGATGTTTTGAGACATAATTTGGTTGTTTGTAAGTAAACATACCTGACTGTTTATTATCCAAATATTTTTGCATATCACTACTACAAGATTTTATCAGTGTAAGAAGTGGAGCAAATAGGTAAAAACTTCATACACAGAATAGGACTATATATGTATTTCTTGACATCCATTATCATAAATAGCAAAGAGTATTTGAAAAGAGAAATACTTAAAATATATAATAGAAAATTTGTCTTTTCCTAACTAGGCATTTTATGTCATGTCAAAGTAATCAGGATTGGTATGGTTTTGGTGGAATGAAGCAATATTATTTAATGATTTTTATGCTTGCTCTTTTTGCATCCTTAGAATAGTTTTCCCTTGAAATAATTTTCAGTCATAATTTATTGAGAGTCCTAATAATCTTTTCCTCTTTCACACTGATTCTAACAAGGTTCTGACCTGAATCCTCATATGTTCCACATCATTTCCTCCTGGAGATTACCAGGCCAAGCCGAAGAGTAAATGAGTTGTAAGGTCAAGAGATTCTCACTGTGAGACAACTGCTGAATTCCTGGTAGCTATGATTGCATCTTTCTATTACACCTTAATCACTATTTGACAAATTCCAATCAGAGATTCATAAATTAATGTGACTTATTTTAATTAAGGCAATATGTTGTTTTACTACAAGAATATTAAAAATACACAGATGCTGAAAACAGTAAATATGTCTTAAAAGGATGGTCAAATAATGGAGCTTTTATCATGGGTGACTTCTACAGATATAATCTTTGATTTAAGTGTGGGTATAAATCATCACCTAATAGTTACAGGAGAGGAAAAGTAGATTTGAAATTGATCCTTTTTTTCTTTCTTAAATCTCCAAATACTTTTATTCCTTTGGAGATAAAATTTAAAAAAAAATATCAGAGGAGAATTTAATGACTTTATGAACTTCTCTATAAAATATATTAAACAAAGTAATGGCTTCTGTTCTTTTTACTTGTATTCTTACATTGCTAACAGTTGAATGTAATTAATTTGAATATCTATGTGTCGTGGTTTAAGTCTAGCTAGCAAAAATACCACAAAGCTACTTTCACAGCTCCCCACTGCCCTCCTCCAGCAAAGGGGAAGAATTGGAGGAAAAAACCAAGGAAGCTCCTAAAATTGAGATAAGAACTATTTAGTAACTGAATCTAAATGAATATATACAAATGATACTAATAATAAGTAATTATAATAATAAAAAATAAAACATACGATACAATATGATACAATTACTCACCACCCACCGACTGATAAATAACCAGGTCCCAAGAATTGTGAGTCAGAGACAGAAAGCCTGAGAACTGTAGCCCAAGGGCTGGAGCCCTAGAGCGACTTCAGCAGATTCTGAGTGACCCCTATCAGAGGTAACATGACCGAGAAAACTAACAGACCCACCAACTCACTCATGAATGAGCCAGCACAAGAGTTACCAAAGCAGCTAACACAGAAGTTAGAGAGAGTGTTAGCAAGTATAAGGAAGTAAAAGAGAAAGAGAGTAATGGCTCCCAGACCCCCTCCCTGCCTATGTATCAAGTATGATGTGCTATGAAATGAAATACTTCCTTGGTCAGTTTGGGTCAGCTGTGTCACCTGTGTGTGTCCCCCACACTGACTGTAGCGAGAGGGAGCTGGGAACACAGGTGCAGTATCAGAAGCTGAGAAAGACCTTGAATTTGGTGCAGGCATTCCACAGCAACAGCTAAAACCTTATCAGTACTTTTCTCAGCGTAAATCCAAGAACATAGCTTCACACCAACCACTGTAAAGAGAGTTAATCCTTTCCTGACTAAACCCAGCACACTGTGTTCTCTCCATAATAATCTATTTTGGCGCTAAATAGTCTAGGAACCAAAGAATCTGACTCAGAACTCCTGACTATACATATTTTTTCTGGAATTGCTACTAACCAGAAGCAATGAGAGCACCTCTTTGGTAGAAGAATCTATCCTAAAAAGAGTAGTAGATTTTTTGTCTCACTAAGCTTCTTTGGGTTGGCTTGAAATATTCTTTGCACATATGGAAACCAGCAGACAAATACATTTTAACCTGTGGAGCTTCAGTGAGGTGTTAAGACACAAGTTCTGCAGCAGAGGGAAGGAGAGGGACAAATCTAATACTTGCAGGCCACTCTAAATGATTAGGTGTTCATTTAGCATTCAGATTTGGCAGTGAAAACAGAAGGCTGTGACTCCTGCCTCTGTATCATTAGGGAGAGAGTATAATTACTCTTTCATCATACTCACTACAGGAAACGTACCTAAAATACTCACACTTTCATTTGCCCATCAAAGCTTTTTCATTTGCCCATCTCAGAGTTTGCTGAAGCCTTAATTGATTGAGTTTTGCAAGCCTTATGATCAGGCAGAAAAATTTTTGTTGTTTCCATCTTGTAGACACAGAAGGTAAAATAGTCTGTACTCAAATTCACATGGCAGTGTGCAGGAATACAAGGGATACAAGGAATCTGTTGCCTGGTAATACTTCATTTTCCTAGCAGGATAAACACCACATTTTCTAGATATTAATGTAAAGAAACCACCTTCGTGAAAACTATGTGTTGTATAATTAGTAGAATTGATTCAAAGCACAGGAAAATAAAAAGATCTTACTCAGTTTATGATTTCACATAGACAAATAGCAGGAAAAATAAGGAAAAATTCTGTTTACTTTAGATCAAGACAAACTAAGAATGTCTTTAATGTTGCCAGACTTCTTGAAAATCCAGTGAGCTGGTAAAATAGTTCCACTGACAATATACACTATAATATCAATTTTCAGTCAAGCTTGCTGTAATCCATGTTTGCTTTAAAGATTACAGACATAGTTGACGTGGGAATCAAAACCCAAGTATAGGTCAGATGATGATTTAAGTTACTAAACCTTTGTATCTCTCTATCAAATCCTTCAGTAATATGTGAACTCAAACATCTATAGATTCTAATACTGCAGTTGAAAATTAATCCTTAAAACAGGTGGGCCCAAGATTTACTTTGATATAAATTTAGAAGCAGAGTTTGTGGGTAGATATGGACATGATTTCTGTGATTAGAGTTCACAGGAGATCCCATTCAAGACTGATCTGGAAACCAAGCACTTAAAGCATAGCTGGAGGAAGATAGTTATTGAAATAAAATACATGTGTAAAATGACAAAAATTTGCTGATGACACAAATGATAGGGAATGGAGATCTAGAACAGACAAGTATGGTATCTTAGCTACCCTAAATTCATAGGCAGATGACCAATACAAAAGACCTCCCTTCTAAACATAAAAATATAGAATTATTAGACCCAGGAATTATTTTAGGATTTGCAAATAAGGACTAAATAATAGATATGTCCTATGGTCCCTATCATCTAAAATAAAAGCTCCAATCACTTTCTCACCCAGGATTCAAATCAAACTCAAAATACCTTCCTCTAATCTCAAGAAAGGCCTGTTGAAACCATTAAATGATGAATGCCAAAGCATTTCTCCTAACTGTATGTTGATGTTAGATATATATTTTCCTAGGTTCAATGTAAAAGTATCATAAATGTTTGCTAGCTAAATTGCAATTTTCATGTATATTTCATAAAAGTTTTCATGTCTAGCACTGTACACAGTGAATCGCACTGAGAAGGGTTCAGCAAAGCAGTGATTGGGGCAGCATGGCGTCTCACTTTTGCTACTCTGGGATAGGTTTACGTTGCATAAGTAACTTGAATCAGAGCTCTAGGCATTTCCCTACTGAAATGGCCTTGCAAGCACAGATCTCCTTGAAACAGAGAATGCAGAGAAGAAACCAAGTTTTACAAATACCTGATAAATAATATTACTGCTTTCCTACAAAGTCACTCTGTGTTTCTCACATTTGCCATCCTGGTTGGTTCAGCTAACAAACTGCTGAGAAAGTCTGCAGTCAGATAAGGAGGCATAGTCATTCAGAGGAAGATGGAAAAGAGATGAGAGGCTGACAGGAGGATTTTGGGGTTACACAACATTACATTACATTGCTTTCTTAGGGAATACTGATGATTCTGTTTTCAGCGTTGTCAGCACTTGTTAGTAATCAGTAAAATGTGAAACCTCATTGCCTTGTGCATACCAAAAAGACTAGCTTTCTGCTACATAACAACAATAAATACTTTAAAACTCTATGCAAACTATGCTTACGTTTTACTACCTGATCAGTCAAGGTAACCACTTATGATGAGGAGGGATGAGTAGTGGTTAGGTACTGGAGAAATCCTGTTTTCCAAAGGTCAGCACAAGTAACACTGTGGAATCCAAGGAAATAGCAGAGAGGACTTATCTGCATATACTGAAATTGGGTTGAGTATTGTATGGCAGGGTTGGAAGAGATTAATCTAATGCTGAAGTATTTACACTGCCAGTAGTTCTGATGTAGACGATGCCTTCCTGGGCTAAATTCAGAGACCCAGGGAGAAAATTGCTCATGAATTGCTTTAGTGTTTAACAATGCAAACAGAAAGTTTTGTAAGGACTGAGCCTACGCACTACAATTTTCTTCAGTTCTCCCCATTGTGAATACTGCAGCCAGCAATACTGAAGACAGCATGAAATCCACATTGTGCATCTAAAAATAGTATTTCAACAAAGTCAGCATTTAGACAACTGAATGTAGTCCAAGCCAGCCATTTCCAGGTATAGTTAGGAAGGAGATGCTATGGTGGGTATAGTATAAGATACAAACACTTTTCCTTATATAAGGCGCACAATAGAAACATCCTTAAATTCTTGAGTTACTTTTCCTTTTTCCAGATGATAGAGTGCTGTACTATGTCATGATACCAATGCACAGACAGACTGAAATTGCATTGGCTTGCTTTTGCTGCTGTATTTCATACTGCTGTCTAAATTGCTTTCCGCTATCACTCCTGTCTTGACTGTCTAGGTTTCTTTCTGCCTGGAAAATTTATGGTTTATGTTATTTTGTCACCATGTAATTGTATTAGCCTGGATTCTCCTTTTTCTTTTTTTCTTTTTTTTCCTTTTTTTTTCTAGCGTATTCTGTCCACATTTCTAAATATTTTAAAGTTTTCTTTTTCTACCATCTTGTCCTTTCCAGTTCTTTCTTCCTGTCACAGGCTCATATCTTTGATGGGGACAGGTACAAAATTCTTCTACACAATAATTACTGAGGAACAAAACCACAGTTAATTAATTAATTAATTAGAGTTTTTGTTTAGAATTAATGGGGTCATGGAGTTTACTGGGAACACATAATGGAAAACAGGGTGGGAATGAACAATACTGACCTGCTGCAGTACTTCTTAAAATATAAATTATAGAAAAGAAGATTTGTGGGAAACAGCAATCTTTAGAAAAGTAAGAAACTTGTTAATGGGAGTTATTGAGGAGAAGATACAAATAATTGGAACATGAGGATGCCCCAAATTTACCTCACTTCACTTCACTTCACTTCACTTCACTTCACTTCACTTCACTTCACTTCACTTCACTTCACTTCACTTTAAGTAAATGTAAATATTTTCTAGAGTTTTTGTCTCAGTCAAAAGACAATAAACTGACAAAGGATAAATAATGAGTAAAGAATAAACACCTCACAAAGGTATTTAGAAGAAAGGTACAGCCAAATAGTGGGAAAAAGAATGATGAATGAAAGAGGTCATTCTTGAAATTAAGGGAACTAAGGAATAGGGTGGAATTAGCTAAAAGCTGAGAAGTTCTTCATCTAGTAAAGAAAACAAACAAACAAAAAGACAGTTTTCAGCCACGTAATAAAAAGATAAACGGTGTGTCTGTGCAACACATTCCCAGTAACAAGGATGCATATAAGGCTAAAGAAAGTCTGTGAACCAGAGGGTAAATGAATTGTTTATTTACAATTTTGACCTGGACTTGAATGTATATATAGATAGTTGTAGGTACCCATGAATTTGCATACTGGGTAATGAAAGCTGCCAAATCTGTGATGAAAACAGCACTTGGACTACTAAATGGTTAAAATACAATGAAATTTTGAAAATATTAAAAATAATGATATATAAATTTGCAAATCCAGTAATAATGTTTTCAGTGAATATGTTAGTTGGGAATTGGACTTCAGACATTGAAAGCTACAAATAAAATACCAACCACAATATCTACTTTTGATAAAGGGAATGTTGTGAAGGGCTAATCTAGGAAATGTCCGGTCACGGCAGTCTGATATTGTTATGTAAAAAATGTAGATATAAATGCAAAGTAAACAAAAATTTACAATAATTTTATCAAAGGTAATTTCTATCAAATCAGCTTAATACGGGTTAAGATAACTGACCTTAAACATAGCTATGTTTAAGAAAAAGCATTTGATTTAATGCCTACAATAATCACTGAAGTGGACATAAGACTCATGGAGTTTATCGTATGGTGAATAAAAAGTTGTCGAGAGAAAGAAGATAATTCATTGATACTAAATAAAAAAGAAGGGGGAATGATCACTTGTTATTTTCTTTGGGTGCTGGTTTTTTATAACCTCTGTTTAATATTTTCATGAATGAGCTTGGTGATACAGAAAAGCAGAGGTGATCCAAGTCTTAGTACCAGTTTGGGAAAAGACAAGATTATTATATGGTATATATTCAAGGGGTGGAATGATAACAATGAAATAGCTCAGATCAAGTACTGCACTACATCCTTGTCTCTAAATTGGAGAGGTATGGTTTTGATGGATACACAACCCAGTGGATAAGGAACTGGCTTGATGGTCACACTCAGAGAGTTGTGGTCAACAGCTTGATGTGTGAGTGGAGAGCATTGATGAGTGGCGTTCCTCACGGGTAGGTATTGTGACAGGTACGGTTTAACATCTTTGTCAGCAACATGGATGGTGGGATTCAGTGCATCCTCAGCGAGTTTCCCGATGACACCAAACTGTGTGGTGAAGTTGACATGCTGGAGGGAAAGGATGTCATCCAGAGGGACCTGGACAGGCTGGAGAGGTGGGCCTGTGCCAACCTCATGAAGTTCAACAAGGCCAAGTGCAAGGTCCTGCACCTGGGTCGGGGCAATCCCAAGCACAAGTACAGGCTGAGCAGAGAATGAATTGAGAGAAACCCTGAGGAGAGGGACTTTGGGGTAACAGTAGATGAAATCTGGACATGAGCCATCAATGTGCGCTGGCAGCCCAGAAAGCAAACTGTATCCTGGGCTGTATCCAGAGAAGTGTGGCCAGCAGGTCGATGGAGGGGATTCTCCCCCTTTACTCTGCTCTCATGAGAGCCCACCTGGGCTAAAACTGAATTTAGACAACTGAATGTAGTCCAAGCCAGCTATTTCCAGATATAGTTAGGAAGGAGATGTTAAAACAACCTAACAAAATCCTCTGAGATGGGAACAGAAGCAAAGGAGGACTACTTGTGTAATTAGAGGAAATGTAAGACCATATATAAAGAGATTAAAGGGAATCGGTTTGTTCAGCCTAGCAAAATAAAAGTTGAGAGGGGTATGATTATTTTTCATAAATACATTCAGGAAAAAAATGCAAAGGCATAAATACTGAAGGAAAGTACTTATAGAAAATTAAATGGATACAAATATATATTTAAACTAGAAATTAGAAATAGTTTTCTAATCAACAAAGTAAGATTTGGAAAGGCTTACACTGCAATGGAGGAATTTAAATTTGATCCAAACTTGATGCAGCTGCTGAGTTTATGGAAGGTGTTTATGGAAAGTATTTATGATATGACAGAAATAATCTGATGTAAAAAGCAAAGATTCTTTATGGTTTGTTTTTTGGGATGGGTTTTTTTTTTCATTAGTCTTGCTTCATTGAAAATGCTTTTTTCCCCACCCAGTACACTGGTTATTTTAACAAAAATGACCTTAAAAAAATCCAGGTAAAATAATGTGTAAATGTTTCTTGTTCTTCTTTCAAAGTTGTCCTAAAAAGTTGTTCCATCATGTCAATTTTGATTAGTAGTATAAGAAAAAATTATATTTCTAAATAAAATTTCCATAAAGATAGGGATGAGTCTGAGTATCTCCGCATGCATTGTCTTGTTTTTTAAATGCCTTTATTCTTTATTTACTCTTCTGTGTTTCTGCCTGCTCTGAGTCCTCATCTGTTGCAGGTGTAATATTCTTCACTGTGAAACAGATACACAGATTAATAAAGCTTCAAAAGAGAGAGTAGTGGCTATGATGACCAAGACCCTCCACCAAAAGAAACCCAAACAAAACAAGTCAAAAGCCAAAATAAAAGCACCATGGTCTGGTACTTACTTGAGAGGGAAATGTAAGGATTTGGGGAACTGTTTCAGTAATGCCAGATCAACCCTTTGCATAGCCGCTTTTCACAGGGGAAGACAGAGAAAGTCAAACAACCCAAAACACCATGAGAGGCAACTATGAAAAAGAACCTGTAACCATTCTGAAGTCTATTTGTCATTGCCTAGGTTGTGCATACAATTGAGGAATCATTTTGAGTCCTACATCTTGACAGTTTCAAAGCATTTTGACATGCAACCATCAGAAGAACCTTAAGTAATATGAGAGTGACATCAGAGTTAACTAGAGGTTTTGTGTATCCAAATTTTGAATATTAGCATACAAGGTCATCTAAGTCTCACTGCTTAAAATCGGACATCAGATAATTTGTATAATCTTGATTGGTAAAGCTGGCATTTTTTATCATGACAGATATACTTTGACAATATTAAATAAAAGACTGCATAAATGCAAAGTCAATAAATACAAAGTCAATCTGAGACATGCTGGCTATACTGCAACACACCTGACGTCTTACGGAGATGAGCTGGGACTCCTGAGATAATAGGATGCAACAGGGAAGCACCAGTGTAATATCTCGAAGGACTTAAGGGGTGTTCCTGTGAGAAGGTGATGTGGCCAACAGTCCAGCTGAAATGCCTCCAAACCAATGCATGCAACATGAGCAGCAAACAGGAGTCAGAAACTGCCGTTCTGCTAGAAGGCTACAACCTAGTTGCCATTACTGAAACTTGGTGGGATGAATCCCATGACTGGAGTATGGCTATTGGTGGCTACAGGCAGACCAGAGGGGACAGGGGAGGAAGGAGGGTTGGGGGCATTGCCTTCTACATCAAGCAATGGATTGCTCAAATCCCCCATTCAATGTCCAGGTGGAGATTGGTGACCAGTGGTGTCCTCAGGGGTCTGTATTGGGACCAGTACTGTTTAATATCTTCATCAATGACATGGACAGTGGGACTGTGTGCGCCCTTAGCAAGACTACAGATGACACCAAGCTGAGTGTTAGGTTGACATGCCTGAGGGATGAGATACCATCCAGAGGAACCTGGACAATCTCGAGAAGCAGGCCCATATGAACTTCATGAGGTTCAATGAGGCCAAGTGCAGGGTCCTGCACTTGGCTTGGGGCAATTCCTGGTATCACTACAAACTAGAGGATGAAGGGATTGAGAGCAGCCCTGTGGAGAAGCACTTGAGGATACTGGTGTATGAAATGTTGGACATGAGCCAACAATGTGCACTGGCAGCCCAGAAAGCCAACGGTATCCTGGGCTGCATCAAAAGGAGCATGGCAAAAATATCAAGGGAGGTGATTCTGCCCTTCTGTTCCACTCGGGTGAGACCCTACCTGGAATACTGTGTCCAGATCAGGAGCCCTCAGCACAGGAAAGTCATAGACCTGTTGTGGTGGGTCCAGAGGAGGGCCACGAAAATAATCAGTGGAACGGAACACCTCTCCTGTGAAGAAAGGCTGAGAGAGTTGGGGTTATTCAGTCTGCAGAAGAAAAGGTTTTGGGGAGATCTTATTGCAGCCTGGCAGTACTTATAGGGGGCTTATAAGAAAGATGGGAACAAATTATTTAGTGGGCCTGTTGTGATAGATCAAGAGGCAGTGGTTTTAAACTAAAAGAGGGTAGATTTAGACTGGTATAAGGAAAAAAATTTATATGAAGAAGGTGATGAAACAGTGAAACAGGTTGCCCAGAGAGGTGGTAGATGCTCCATCTGTGGAAACATTCAAGTTCAGGTTGGACAGGGCTCTGAGCAACCTGATCTAGTTGAAGATTTCTCTGCTCATTGCAGATAACTTTTAAAGGTTCCTTCCAACACAAACTGTTCTATGATTGAGCTATTATTAATGTTTTCTGGAGGGAAAAAAAGAAAAAAGGAAGGGGGCATACAAAATACTTTACCTAAGAATAAAACTGTCCCCAGCGACAAAGAGGAAGAAAGTGGTCTGTTAAACTACGGATCAAGCATTGAATTCTGATCTAGGGATTCATGAGGATATAATTGAAATTAGAAAGGTTTGCCTTTGATCAACTCATTCCAGGTCTAGGACCTTAATTTCTATCATGGTGTTTTGTTATGCATATACTTGGAATGTGAAAACATTATAAGCTTAATACTTCTGTTTAAGCATACGAGTTTGACTATACTTGCATAATCATGGTGAGTACTTATGTGCAATTCAGTGCATAAGGGAAAAGGTTGTCACAGTGTTTGAGCCTGACACTTTGACACAATACAATTTTGAAAAAGAGACTTCTGTCAGTCATTTCTCCTATTAGAGCTAAATAAAAGGCTTTTATACAAACCTTAATCATGACAATAACCCTTGCAATAATATGCAAGGCTATATCCTGTCAATAAAGAAAGCAACCTCTGAGTGAAAAGTGGTGGAGTAGATACTCAAAGTATTGCCTATCATACTCATTAGGAATCAGTCCTGTATTTGCCAACAGAAAGAGTCTTGTCTTATTTTTACTGATACAAATGGAAGTTTTGCTAATGGTACCGCAGTGACTGTGAGATCTGGAGTGTCATTGACAAAAAATATATGGAAACACAAATATGTTCATATTGGCTTCTTTGCTGGGCCTTTGTACTTCTTTTGCCACTCAGAATACAACATGTTGTTTCATCTGGTAGACACAGTATGATTTTGCCATTACTTAGTGGAAAATATGCTTCAATGTCCTTTGAAAGTGTAAAGCTTTTTGTAGAGAATAAATGTATCTTTGAACATAGAGTAGTATGGGGTTTGGAAATCTGAAAGTATTAACTATGGTTGTCTTTACATCAAACTGTATTGATTTGAAATAACGTGAAGCTTGGCAGTTTTGCTTTGCAGGGATGCATACAAATTTTTATTTGGCTTTAATACACTTAGAATAACATCTGTTAATTTGAATTTTCTGTTGTCTGAGTAAAATTTTGTATAAACTCCTGGATTTCTCTCTGTTTTACATGCCATCCATGAAAACACTGCAAAGTTGATATTACAAAAACATCACATGTTTTCTCAGGCTCAGACATTCATGAGTTCCAAAGAATGTTTTATTTAAAACAAGGAGTTTTATACTTCAGAAAACGACTAAAAAATAAGAGACATTTTAGTTTAGCCTTCAAATATTATGTAGGTTTTTGTTGTGAGAAGGAAAGGCCATGCTGGTAGAAAACATGGACATGAAATTATTTTGAGCTAAGAATAGGGTTAACGTGGATTGTCAAGCGTCTAGGTGAGGTTAGGGACAAATGTCTTAGAAGGATAAATACCCACATATGAACTATCAGAAAGTAAATTAAACAAGACAAGCCTAGTTCTATGCTTTGAATATCTCTAATTAAGGAATTCTAGGTAAGTTACTCAGACTACAACATTGTTGTCCTCATTAGTGTACTGTCACCATCATCATCATCTCCATCCTACCTAACACCAAAGCCTGAGGGATTTGCCATCACACCATTGGGCATTGCATTTCCTTGTTTCTTAGATTGCTTTGAGACACTGTGAATCTCAGCTGCTATTCCCCAAGGAGCTTATTTAAAAAGCAGAGCACAGGAGGAGTACTCTATTGTTGGCAGCTCTTGTGCCTTACACAGACGGTCTACTGCACTCAGAGCCTAGTGTGTCTTTTAAAAATTGGTTTCATTCCTACATGCAGAAGATTAAAGTAAGAAAATGTCAATCACAGATGTGCAGATTGCCAAATCTGACTGGCATTTGAGTTCCTGGGTAGCAACCACTCAGGTATCCAAAATCAAAGAAAAACTAATTGGCAGAGGACGTATCTACACTATGACCATGCAGACCCCAGAAAACAAATTGTGATGAGTGAAGAGCAGAGGCAGCCTTGCTTTGGAAACAACATGCCAACCAGCCTGGGCCCACAAGCAGTGATCCTGTGCTCAAGCAAATTAATAATTCACTTAAGTGAATAATTGTCTCAGAGGGTTTTTTTCACTGAGCTGTGTCAGTGTGAAAACACATCTTGCCTGTGTAAACTTATTGGTTCTTCTGAATACTGCCTTAGGGGTGCAGCACCTTGTGCACTGTGCTGCATGTGCACTGCTGACCTGTTGAAAAGTTCTTTTATGCACTCTAGGCATCCAGTGCTCCCACTATTCAGAGTGTCTATTGTTATCGATACAGAAAAGCAAATGCAAATATATATAAATGGCAGAGCTACTGGGCTACACATTTTAAAATTGTCAGTTTTAAGGAGTTTTTCCCATTTTAACCTGAAATAAGTTAAGACCATATCATCAGGATTTGAAATACAACCCTCACCCTGGATTAGAAGTAGCTACACAGCTAATAGTACTTTTGTTTCCAGGGAATTGTTTTTTAACAACTTGCAGAAAGTTCTCTGATGGAATAATTTTACATTGGGAAAAGGTTCATGCATTCAATAAAATTAACACCTCTGCATCAATTTGATTGCCCATTTTCCAGAAAATAATTAAAATGTTTTGTTTTGTTGTGGCTAGAGCAATTAAATTGGTTTACTACATGGCACTTCTACTGTGAATTCTTTTCTAATATGTCAGCTACAGTATAACAGAAAATGAAAAGGTGAACTCAAAGTGAATGTTGGAGCCTTACTAAAGCAACATTTGTTTGAAGTGAACATATTTTGGAGTATTTATAGGTGGAGGAATTTTCCAGTTTTATTTATCCCAATTTGGGGAGACAACTAGACCAAATTGTTTATGATAAATGCTGTCTGACCTGCTCTGCTACTCAAGGAATAAATGAATGCTCTAAGGGAATAGTGACTGTGAAGCCAGTTCTTTCCCTCCTGTCTTTGTAATTTGTACTTAGCCATGTGTAACTCTGCATATTATGGGCAACATGTGATGTCAGCAAAAGCAGCTGCCTGATTAAGTGCTGCCCACTGCAGAATCTGGGCCCTGGGCTATGATTTGTGGGGCAATAGTCATCCGCTAGGTAACTACAGTGTTTACTGTGACTTGGAGGGCATACATTACATTTTTATGTTATGGAGAGGAGGAATATATGCCTCATTAATATCTACTTGGTAAATTCTCAGAATATATATGCATATACATATTTGATATATCTCATCCTGTTATCTTCAAAATGCTCCTAGTTTGGATATAACTCCAACTTCACTCTGGCTTAATAGGGTAAAGCTATATTTCAAACGTACAGTGCCATCAGAGAGTTGTTTATTTCACTTGAACTGATATAAAATCTCTCCAGTGTCATCTGAGATATAAAAAATGGCTGGAGTTCCACATTTTAAAAAAAGGACACAAAACCATCTTTTAACTTGGAAACTGTCATTTTGGGTGCTGCTGTTTTACATATGTGATGAATCTCTGGTTTTGCTCAGTAGCAATACTCATTTTCTGAGAATTAAGGCACAAGATGATGACACTTAAGATTTGCATGTGGGAATTTAATAACTTTTGTCTTACTGTTTCAGCCTTACCCCCTCGACCAGGCAATTAGACCGAGTGAGCTAAGCAGTACAGTTGCCTTCCCAGGTGTCCTTCAGTGAATCTCTCAGGACAGGAATCAGGGTTAAGAAGGCTCTGATTGTTCTTTGCCACCCTTCAATTTTCTGGTTTTAAGAGGTCAGTGAGTATAAGCAGAGACACCTGATATTGTGCAGCTTTATAGCAGACTCAGGAAGACTGCAGTCATCTGGAGATGATTCCCAGATACTTGGGGATTTGTACTTTTCCGAGAATGTGGTCTCACTCCAGGTGAAATATGCTCACTGGGTCAGGGCTCTGGCCTTGGTATATAACCACGACAGATGCAGACACAACTAGGGTGCGTGTGATCTGCCGAAGATTTCATGGTGTTGTTAATGGGGGAAGGAAAGCAGATCAAGATGACATGGTGATAAGATATGACAAGGTGACAAGGCATCAGTTTACACCTGCAAAAAGCATGTGAAACTAGGTGTAGCAATTCATTGTTATGGTGCAATCAAAACCAAGTACTTCCAATTTTGTAAAAAAGATGAGAGAAACATCACAGCTTCTTGTTGCTCTCATGAGGTCTTACACAAAACTCTGATTTCAGCTGGCAATTTTGTTTGCATATGGCTTGCACTAGGCATCAAAGAAATTATGAAGTCAAAGACACTACTTTTCAGGCAGTTTGAGTATTGTCCATAATGTAAATACTGGCTTTCAACCTCACAATATTTTCCCACGTAAACATGAGGTTTCATGTTTGACATTTTTAGAAACAGATTTTTTAAAAGAACCCTAGAAATTCTTCTGCCGTTTGTATATTCATACAGCCTTTTGTCTGTGAAAGTCTACTTGCCTTGAGAAAAGATGTGTAATGGTTTTATATGGGATATGAAATTTCTCTTATAAATGTGATATGATCTAATAATTAATGAATGCCAGAAGACAAGTTAGAAAGCTTAAAGTCTAACCATTTTTGTCTAAGTTATTCTATCTATTCACTTTCCATCATCTCAGACTTTCAAATAGATCTAGGGTTTATAACTAGGTAGATATTAAAAGTCCAAATCTCTTTATATTGAAACCCTATTTCTCCCTTTACGTGTCTCTGCCCCTATAATGTAGCATCAAAATGAGTTGAAGGTAATGTAATTTATTTCCTCTTTAGTGTTCCTTAGCAGTGAAGAATGGCACACAGTGGTATGGATATTACTCCAGAATCTTACTATATATAAAGTTAAGCTAATAATAACAGTAATATTTATATATTTATTTACATATGCCTTTATATATTTTTTTTGCTGGCATGTCTAGGGGAACATAGTTGCATACTATCAAGTATGCAACATTTTTTCTGCACAATAAAAATGGAAAGGATCATTTTGGGTTGAATCAAATATTTGGTTTGACAGAAATAAAATACTTTCTTTTGACTGAGAAAATTAATTTTTTTTAAATTAGGTTAATACAAATTATTTATGCAAAATGTTAAAATTCAGATTTAAAATGTACTGAGTCAATAGAAATTAGTCAGCAGAATTTTATAGAAATTAGAAAAAACCTATATTTTTCAGTTTTCCATGACTTCCCAAAGATAAAATTTTCAGAAGTACATTAGATATGTATTAACAGGACTTTCAAAAGTGTTCAGATTCATAAGAGGGAGACAGATCCCTGATGTGATTTTAAAGGGCTATCACACCTTACTAACAACTGTGTAGATGGCTGTGAATATTGGCAAAACACAGACCATCTTTTAAGCTTATATACTTGACAGATATCTTTTTGCATTTTACTAGAATTAATCTTTCTGTCTCACATGTATCAGTTTCTCTG
Organism: Rhynochetos jubatus; assembly: GCA_027574665.1. Classification (NCBI taxonomy): domain Eukaryota; kingdom Metazoa; phylum Chordata; class Aves; order Eurypygiformes; family Rhynochetidae; genus Rhynochetos; species Rhynochetos jubatus. The sequence goes on from CM050653.1 coordinate 28,144,053, forward strand.
CTACTACATATTTTAGCACTGTTCTCTTTCTTGGAGTATCTATGTATTTTACTTGTTTTCCCTTTTGCTCCCCAGCCCTTTTTTATCTCCTCTTTCTTGTGTTGAAAGAAGACGTCGTGCTACTTCTGCTGAGGGGCCAACATACAGTATTCTGATTCACTTACCTAAGGTTGGCAACATTGTCAATAATAATGTCCCTGGTCAAAAAAATAAAGCAGCAATATTCAGGAAGATTTCCAATTGGCCACATATCTTTGACTTTTCAAGACCACATATAATGCAGCAGTGAGTTGCTAACTCATTTCTTGTATAAGAATAAGGCAACAGAAGAAATAACTTCTGAAGCTAGTAAATGCAAGTAATTACCCATAAGTAGAGAGAAAATTGCCAAACTGATTTTGCAGCCTGATTTCATCAATGTGATGTCATTAATATTATTCTATTTGCTAAGTGTAATTATTTTTCTCCTGAAAAGCTTGAACTACTTCCAAATATATACTAAAATTGTTATTCCCACTGAAAAATACAGTTCAAATCTTCCTGTTTGTGTATATTCAAAGAAAAATAGTATTTTTATTTATATAATTTTAAGAAAAAATAGCAGTTGCAATTTTAAAAATTGAAATAACTAAGTACATAAGTGTTATAGCTTGAGTAACAGTGAATTATCAAATATATGGACATATTTAGGAATTTGGTTTAACAGACAAATTTCTTAGTGTTCATCATTCACAACTCAAGGAGAATCACTCAGGACTCATTCTTTCTTTTTAATAATAAATCAGTACTGGAAACTCAAAGAAAGCTGCATTTCATGCAGTGAAAGCTGCTGTTCAGATAATTAGAGAATGGTTGGATTTATTTTTAAAATACTATCTAAAGTTTGGTATGGACACATTTATTATAAATAAAGTGAACATAAACCCAAGATCAGAAAAAGTAAAATGATGCATACAAACTATATTTAGAATAATCCTAATGTAATTCTCAGTTGCTGAATTGATTTGATCTCCTTATCATGAGGAGAAATTGGACTCTGAGATATTATCAACAGTTTCTAACTCCAATCTGATTATTGCTATAATCCTGACAGTGATTTATTCTAAGTAATTATCTCAGAAGCAGAATTAGATTAAAAAACAATATTCCAGATTATAGAAGACTCCAGTCCATTCTTGTAATTAGTTCCGTCTTAGAATGTATGATGCTATCACATTTGAATAATTTAGAGTGAATCATTTGCAAGGAGCCTGTTTGACTATACTTTAATAGGAAAACAGATAAACAAGATGTGATAATATTTTAAGAAACACTACATTGTAAATTAGGAGCCTCACTGTAGTAAAGTTTACTTTGCCAATGTTTTCAGTTTGCCATGTAGCTCCTAAAATATTACTGGGTACTAAGCAAAAACCTAGTACTAAAATAATCAGTGATCATGCATTCATAATGATGATTTATGATTACTGATGGTGTCATTATCATCATAATTATAGGCTATGAATTAATTTTTCACAATTGGCATCTGAATAATTTTCAACAATACGCCTATCCTTTGTGAGAAGAATTACTTGCAGATAATGTCCATAAAGAATGAACTCATGGAAATGTACCCAGAGAAAGACATATTTGAAGTTCTTGAGCAATATTCACTTATTATTTTCATTAATTCTGTTTAGAGCAGTGATGACATGGGCCAGAAAGGATGAAGCTTCATTGTGTTAAGCATTTTAAAGAATACATAAAATGAATGGTCTCTGTCCAAAGCACAATATTAACAGCTTCTTAACAGAAAATAAAGAAGTATATGTGTCCTATATATTGTAATTTATTGATTGTCCCTGTCTCCCAGTTGTAGTATCATACATGGAAAAAATTTAGGATTCCAAATATCCCAGGCTTTGATGCATGCCAGACTTGAGTCTTTAATATTTTGTCCTCGAGTGAAGCTCAGGTACATGTTGTAAAGGGGGGTTAAGTAGAATTGGAAGTAATGGTTGAGAAAAGTATTGATCAGGTTTGAAGGAAGAAAAGTTGAACAAGGATAAAGAAAATGAGAAAAGTGATAGAGAACTAAAAAAATCTTGAGTTTATGCAGACTAAACATTTTGTACTTTTAGTTTTGCTGTGATGTTTTTATGAAGGCATCTCTTAAAACACCAACAGCTTATGATGCACATTATTTTTAAAGTATTAAATGTACATAAGGTAATCTTGAATACATGATGGTATCAGCAATGAATTACAAATACAGGGGCCTTAAAGGAAGGTCTTACACTAAAAGTAACGGTAACAAAAATAAATATGATTAACTATTAATTTTATTCGGTTACAAAACAACAGTTACTTTGATGCCTAAGCCCAGCACAACATTTAAAAGTATGAAAGACAGGACCTCTCTGAACTTTACAAGATTAGTGATCATTCCGTTTGGATACATGCAGTCTAAGAACAGTGCCTGATTTTGTTTTAAGCATATAAAAACTGTGTTTCATGTGCTTTCTATCACTGGTAAATAAACAATGTAATGCCAACACATAACGTGATGAAAACAGTAATCTGTTTTAAAGCATGGGTGAAAATTGACACTTTTCTTGTCCCTCTGATTTTCCCACAGGGATTATGTATATGTTGGCCTTTAGTAAGGATGCTAATCTGTTCTTGTTTCTTGAAAATTCTTTGGAATAAAAATACATTGATGTATTTAGGATAGACACATGAAAGCAGTAGATAAGGTTACTCAAATAGCTCTGTCATGAAACTCCAGATTTAAATCTCCAGAACATGAGTAGTTGTGCATTTGAGCCTTCCTTTCTATTTTTGTAATGCACTAAAAAAAGTTTGCTTTCTACATATAACAACATATTTTCTTATTCTACAGCACTTCAAAATGAACAAGTAGACTTCATTATTGTAAATACATTGACTGAACACTAGCAGTGTTGTGAATTCAAAAAAGATTACTGTGAGTCATAGACTGAACTAGTGTAACTTCTCCTAGATTCTTTGTGTTAAATGGCAAAATCCAGAAGCTGAAAGTTTGCATTTTTTTAATCACTTCCATCCTGATAAACTCTGAATTTGACTTTTGATGGTGTTTGATCCAGTTTTGATCTCAAATATTGATGTGAGCTTTAATGGTTACAGAGGGAGAACCAATCCCAGTTACTCCTGCTTCTGAATGAACTAACTAGCAATGACAAAGTCTGTTGAGTATGGTTATCATCTAGCAATGCAGAGGTTGGGACACAAGACTCAAATGGACAATTCTTGAGTGTTCAAGCTATATGCTGAACTAGAATGTAGAAGGACCTTGGTTGTCTATGATAGTTTGCCAAAGGCATTCTAAAACTTTGATTTTTTTGTAAACTTTTAAAATCTTTTATCTACAAATTGGCAGCAATGTGAGAGAAGCCTTCTGACAAAAAACTCTTGCCAGCCATGCTTTGATCTGAAAATTTACCTGTTCCCCTAGCATAACCTGTATTAAACCCATACCTATTTAGATGTTTTCTTCCTCAGTTTTGAAGGTCACTGACCAAAAGAACCACTTAGGTAAAAATCAGAACTATGTGTTGCCTGTGAATGGCATTGCTCCTCTGAAGCCTTTGAAAGTTACCCTGAGTGCTACACTATTTTTTGGGTGACATTCTCATGCAGAAGTTTCATACTTCTGTCCTGTGACTTACACCTTGGTATAGACTATTTGAACCTTTGGCCTATGTTCAGCAGTAGGTATATACACCACCTTATCACTGAATGAGTTAATGAAAGGCTGAGAATATATAAGAAAAGCTTTCCTCCACCCTCTGCACATGACAGCATGAACATCTGAGCTGGCATGTATGCTGTAGCCCACTTACTGCTAATGCTGGTCACTAGCAAAGTACAACTAATTCCCTGGAGGAAAGGGATTGACAGGGAATCACTTATGGTGCAGAGGTATGTTTGTGCTACAGTGATGATCAGTGTTTCTCCTGAGTTGATGTCTTTACTGTAATTTTCATAGCTCTATGCAAAACCACTAGCTCAAGGCTGTTCCTGGAGGTACAGATGAAACCCTGTTCATTTGTTTCTCGTGCAGGGCTCAGCTACAGCAAGTATCTTTATCCAAGAAAGAATGCCAACTCATCTTCTTTAGAAGTGAATGACAGACTAGCAGTTTGACTGCATATTTCCCAGAGATAAATACTTCTTACATTCTAAATGGCTTTAAAAACATCTTATTCTTCCAGTATTTGAGTATAACAATCTTTATAGTTCTTATTTCCTGTTATTTAAGAGTATAGCAATCTATAGAACTCTAAATCCCTATATTTACTCTTTTCTTGTGTTGTTGCCAACAAGAAGGTTTCTTTACATCACTACAGCAAATAAACCTTTGAACTGATAAGCCTCATTCTACTGTCCTGAAACATTTTGGAATGGTTAGAATCACATTTCTTTCCAAATTTGCTGTTTCCAGATATAAATGCAAACCTGTTCAGGATGTTTATTTTTAGTGAATATATAACTAAACACCTGTACCAAGTGCCAAATGTACTCTTTTATGTTCAGTGCATAGAAGCAGCACTGAGAAATCTCTTTTAGTATTAAAACAATATATTTTGCTTTCTGCAAAGGATAAAAAACATGATTTTTTTATATGGATTACTTTTTCCCATCTCTTACGCATAAATACCACATAACCTTTGACCACCAATATCACTAACACCACTGTCTAAATCTCTTTGTAAGTAAATATTCCTTTATAAAATAATTTTCTTTGTTAGCTCATCTTCATTATAACTAAATCTAATTCCCTCTCTTCGAAAGGATTTGTTTTCTGCCAGTATTATGGGAATGCCTTTTGAAATATTACCTTTAGAAAACAAATAAGCTATGAAATCTAAGTATTTAAGTCTGGTAAAAATTTGTTTCTGTAATGCCATTTTAGCAAATGCAGAATGTATACACAAAATATTTTCCTCCATTTTCAAAACCAGTCATATAAGAGAGAGCTGGACAAAAAAGAGCCCTCCACATGCATCACAATTCTTTCCTTGCTGCAGCCATTTCTGATACGCTTAGGTGATACATCAATCTTCATTAGTTATTGTTCTTCTTTATGGGCAGACGATCTTGAACAATCAACTAGACTAGACCTTACACAGGATAGAAAATAACCTAGCTTTGTTCCTCTAGACCCTTCTTCGTGGTTTGGTTGTTTTTTGGTTTTTTTTTTTTTTTTTGTCCCTTCTTCCAATTAATACTGTATTTTTCAAATCATTGGAGACTTCATATTTAATTTCCTGTGTGTTCATATATGCCAAAATATGTTAAATTACATTCTGTTCGCATAAATTAGTTCAGTTACGCTACATGTACATAGAGTAATATATGTTCTTCTCTACTTAATCTAGTTGCCCAAGCAAACATTTTTTTACATGAATTTGATATTTATTCATGAAATTTAAATATTCTATAATAAAAAACTAAATAAAAAACTAAATATAATATTAGTATTATAATCTCACCTTGACAGAATAGACATCTTTCTATAGCAGATATGAATTATTTGTAAATAAAGCTTTCTAAAATTGTTTTCTGTAATACTATAGATATATGTGTGTATGTGAAATTTAGCAGCAAAATTCAGGAACAAAGCTTAAGAAGCTGCAAACTTCAGTGAACACCTGATAATCACGATGAATCACAAAGGCAAACCTGAACTATAAAACTCAAGTCTACTGAAGAAGAAAGGAGTTCTCAGGACATCACTCAAGTACATGTGTAGATACAGAAAACATTTGCATTACACATGCTCAGGAATTTTGCTTGAATTAAAGACTCATTTTTAATCCATTTAAGATAATTTTAAAGGGGTAGTATTTAAGATGTATTTCAAGAAAATGTGAATTACCCTTTGGCACATATATTGGAATTACCATTTATTTCTATCCCCAGAGCTGCTTGCAATACATTCAGTTCTTTTGCTGCCATCTGTAATTTTCCTACAACTAAGCTTAATTCTCTGACACCTGTTTTCTTCTTTGAGACCTCTTATTACTTCTGGTATTTTGAGGAAGTATCTTTCTTCTGCTTTTTGTATTCGGGGCATTGGAGTAGAAAATGGCTTTCACTTTTGATCTCTACCCTGTCGCATCAATTGCAGAGTCAGTCTTCCATAGGTTTCTGGTGCATTTTATATCATTCCTGGTTTCTATTTCTCATCTGTGGTAACAAACTATTTCACTAGGGCAAAACATCTACATACATTAAAAATGTTGTTATGGAAAATTTGTCTGCAGATTCCTCTTGAACCTCACAATACAGGCTTTTAGTGAAGAAAGCAGAATGTATAGGCAAAATGATGTGTTTCTGTCAATGTGTAGTTGCATAACTCAAATTAATATTTCAGCATACACATAAATTTTAAACGTGGCAAGGTTTTACCTACAGTCTTTCCCTCAACTTGCTTTAATATCTAATTAGAGTTCACATCATGAAAGATGTATGATTTGTCCATTTTTAGGATGCTCATTTAGTATAAACACACGACTATCTCAAGTGACGGTGTATGTCCATTTTTATTCAGCAAAGTGGTTTTGTATACTGCTTCTGGTATGCTGCTCCTGAAGAATACAGTACAGAGATACCTCTACTGGGACATTTTTCCAGTTTATTAACATGGCACTGGAATCTAAGTATGGTATCAGGGAGAACTACAGAGGCTAAATTACCCTTCTTCTCAGGCAGTTTTTCAGTAGATTAGGCTTCACTTCAACTGAACTCTGTGTTTTTGTCTATACTCTGCCCCTGCATGTTTGAGTAAGCAAGCCTGTGAAAATCTAGTTCAGATATCTATATTTTGCAGTGTAGCAATGCTGAAAATGCCACTGACTAGGTACTGGTCCTTGATAGAACAAGCTGTTTGTAGTCCCATGCAAGTTTTATTCTGCTGTTTTGGATAAATAACAAAAGCAAATACCACCACTAAAATTTTGTTAAACATCTAAATTGCATCTGTCCTTGTGTAAACTCTCATGTTGATTAACTTCAAACATCTGTGGACCAGATGATATCAAGAACAGCTATGTCCTGTTTAAACATATGTCCATATGTTTGAAAGGAATAGATTCTGGTAGTAAATGAGAAGTTAAGGATTTTTCCTGCACAGGAACATTCCCTTTCAAAGTAAAGCTCCCACAAGACACTGTCCAAGTCTACTTTCTCTGTTTTCACCCAAGCCATGTCACAGGTTTGAAGGAGGAAGGAGTGTGGGAAAGCATGTGTAAGCAAATGAATTTGTGCAGTTCAGTGTTTCACATACAGTTCAGTGTTTCACATACTGCTAGCACAGTAGAATCTAACTCCTTGGTTACTTGATCACTACTGATGTAGTCATATAAGTAATATTAGTTCAATTAGCTAATTTACATCAATACCAGAACCACTTTTAGTTCAACAAGAGTCAGCAGCTGTCATTTTCTCCCTAACAGCTCTTCCCAAGCCCTCCCTTCAATAATGTATGGAAACCAATGAAAACTGAGCCTGACTTGCTAGTACTAAGAATTACTTGATTTGTATTAGCAAGGAGTGCCTCCCTGAGAAAAGCACATTCTCCTGTTTCTAACCATACTGAATACTTAGATTTTTATATAAAATGAAATTACATAAACTAAAGTTATTTTATGTGGTCTGTTACAACAATTTTGTCTAAAGTTAAGTTATGTGAAAATTCCTAGTGTACTGCTGCTCTTCTTTAAGTAATTATGTTGTCCATGTTCCAGCCTTTTATGTTTTCTCTTGGACTTAATAAACTCATAAAAATATCCACTAAATTACTCTAATTTTTTTTCTAACTCTTTTAAGTGATCTTGGACTTGAATGCATACACTCTGATCTTAGAGTGTTAGTATTGTGAAGTTTCAAACCTTTTAATAATCATTAACTGTTATCAAGATACTTTCTAATTTCTTCTCTTTTGTCCTGGTAAATGTAATTTCTGATGTAGGCAAATGTTCATTGATTTAATTTGTGCAGGCTGCGCTTAAGTAATTGTTTAACACCATTTCTATTTTCTTGTCCTGTGTCTCTCTAATTGTGTACCAATCACTCCTCCGAAAGTGACTTTTCCTCCTTCACCAATTCACAAAAGTGGACATTTTATATGAAAGAGCCTTCATGGAACCATCCTTTATTACACCTACTTCTATGGGAGATGATTGCTTTATTTTTATGTGTAACTTTCTGTCCCCATGTAATTGCCTGAAATTGCCCCACTGAAAAATTCAGATATAAATATTAGTCACGAGTTTTTCAAGACAAAGTAGCACTAATTCAAATCATGGTTAGAAATACTTCAGAAACTATCCTAGGAATGGAGTATTGTGGTTCCGTCCCAGCCACCCATCAAGAACCACACAGCCACTCCCTCACCTCCACCCTACCTCAGGGGAGGGGGAAAACTGGAGGGAAAGACAAGGAAACTCATGGGTTGAGATAAGAAAATTTCATAATTGAAAATAAGTTAAATAAGACAATTAAACTAATAATACTAAAAAGAAGAATAATATTACCACTAACAGTATGTAATGAAAATAATACTACTATTCCTCCTCCTAATATGTAATGAAAATAATAGAAAATAAAACAAATTATATACCCACTGACTGATGCCCAGCCACGTCCCAGGTAGTGAGAGCCAGAGCTGGAGAGCAAAGCCAAGCCCAAGAGAGAGATGGCACCAGAGCAAGCACCAGTGAGCAAGAGCGTGACTAAGAGTGAGAGTAAGTGAACCGCCAGCTCACCTCTAACATATATACTGAGCATGATGTTCTATGGAATGAAATGCCCCTTTGGTTAGTTTAGGTCAGCTGTCCAGACTGTGTCCCCTCCCAGATTCTTGTAAGGAAGAAGCTGGGAACAGAGGTGCAGTATCAGAAACTGAAGGTCCTTTAATTTGCATAAATGTTCCTTGACAACCACTGAAAACATAAGTGTTATCGATATTCTTCTCAACACAAATCCAGTGAGTGGCCTCATACTAGAAACTGTGAAGAATATTATCCCTACTAAAACCAGATCAAGCATGGAGCTAGCCTTATGGCCTCCTACGATTCCTGGATTGTGTTAATCTTTGCCAGGACCTTAACATTTGTTGATAACTTCTTTTAATTTCACATTGGATGACTCTTCAGAATTAAATATGAAAATATAAAATAGAGTATCCTTGCTGCATTTATTTTATAGCAATGAACTAACTTGACTCTGTCACTATATTTTCAATTTTCCACATTTCAGAGTTGTTTGTACCAGTGCTAGAGAAGTGCTTAGTCTAGAACCTGTGAAGGCCAAATATGACTTCAGGTTTCAATAGAAATTTCCTATCGTGGGACAACAACTGGGATACGTTAAAAAAAAGAGAAGTGGCAGAGAATATAGATTTATGGAATAAAAGCATTACAGATGAGATTAGTATGAAGCAGTTAGCAATGGAACAATTAACACAAGTGCTATTTATATCATCACCTCCAGTTTCCAGTGTTAACTCCTTCCTAAAGTGAATGAGACATTTCATCTTACTCAACCTTGTTTTGTTATTCCACTTGGAAAATTTATACACTCTGTTCTTGTTTGAAAAGATACCTTTCCAGTCATAAATAAATAGTTTTAAACAGAAATGCAAACAAAGAAAACTCCCCAGAATAAGTTTTGCTTTATGATGCCATAATTCTAGATTAGCTTTGTTATGAACTTGATGGTGGTCACAAGATGAAAAGTTAATTTTTCCTTTGCCCTTTACTTTTTACTTTTTACTATTCATCTAAATCAAGTGAATGGAATTTTTCCTTTATAAGTACTTTTCATCTGTTTTATTGGTGGGTGTTTGCTTTTATCACAGAAATTGCTATTGTAATGAACTCTAATGCATCTCTGTTACATCCTCACTAGAATTCCTAATGAGCTAATGAGGTTTTTCTATAGACATGTCTTGGTGAAATTTGAGACACACAGCAAGGAGCAGAATTTCTCTTGTTCCTTCCCAGGCCTCTGTGTTTTACATGTCAGTAAACTCGTTATCCAGGAAACCACTTTTAGAAATACCAATTTACCATTCTGTCTTATTAGTGGCATCTGCTTGGCACAATTACGCACTTCTGTTTTTTCTTAAGGGTTCTTTTGATGTGTGTGATCTTCAGTAGGTGACTTTACATCATAATGTGCAAGGAGAAGTAGGATCACAGACTGAGACTGTGGGCCCTGGATCAAAAAAAGAGCACTGGAAATAGTCAGCTGAAAAAATAAACCCTTAAGTACAAAATATAAAAAAAAGATGTTTAGAACCTCAGAGTCCCTTTCTGCTGATTATAGAAATTCTGGAGATATTATTTCCTTAATCCTTCAAGAATGATACATTCTTTATAATAGTGTAACAAGTGTAGGATAAATACAGAACTCATATTTTACTCTGAAGAGTTTCTTAGACGAGGAGGAGGCCGCCTGCAGAAGATATTGGGACATAAGGATCCAGTACTGTAAGGGTAATGAAGTCTACCAAAGTTGAGCTTTGCTAAAAAAATGTTCCCATTTGGGGTTTTGTGTACACAAATTGGTTCAAGACAGATTTCTGATGAATGCATTCCTTTGACTTTAGTAATATGTCATGCTTACTCAACTTTTTTTTTCTAATGTAAGTTTAAAAAAGGTCTATTTCTGGAGTAAAAAGGTTTGTATTTGATGAAGACGAAGTACCTTATGGAAACCTTTCAGTGAACTCGCCATGAGCCATAGATCAATCTTAGCAGTATCCTGCATGTTTTTTTCCATGATTTACCTGGTCCCTATGGCATCCAGAACAGAGGGGAGGAGTGGCCGTACTCTGCGGACTGTCTTTGGTCTCTGAGTGCCTACAGAATAAGAAACTGAGATTGGAAGGATTGGAGAAGGATTGGGAAGTTTGGGTAGTTTGGGGAAGGGATGGTTGGGACTCCTAACCTCCCTGCTTTCTGCTGTATAGCCAATGAGTCCCAGAGAGCTATGATTTGAGTTTCTACCCCAGCATCTTTTCCTAATATTGAGGGACTATCAGGCTTTTCTGTGTGAGGATACCTTGAGCCCTTTGGTTTTTAAGTCAATGTAGGGGAAGAACAGATCTGTATTTACTGCAGGTGATCTGCTCCCAGCACTTTACCATTACTTTGGACTACATGAGCTAAGCTTACTATGCCTTCTTGACATCTTGGTGAATTAATGCAGGTTTTTATCTCTCCTACCATCGGGGCCATTGATAAAACCCATATAAGAGTTCAGTGTCATGTAAGGAGCACATACTGATGGCAACAAGTAAGATTTTATAATATCTTGAGGGACCAAAACTGCTGCCTTTCCTAATGGCTCCTCAACCTCATACAAGAAAGAGTGGTTCTTGCTCTAGATGTAAGTAAAACAGAACAACATAAAATCTTACAGAAGCTCTGTAAGATCAGAACTGGGAGCAAAAATATGTATGCAACTGAAAATACAATGGAGAAAAGACAAGAAAAAGCAGTTAAAAGGAGGATTTCCCCATGAATTTAGGGTTAATATTTCTCCTATTGTAAGGAAAAAACCCACATTTGAAGAATTTGAATATTTTTGTTTATTTGCTTGTTTTTTCTTTTTGTTCTGGACATTAATTAGACCTTAGTTCACATGACTACAGATTGAAAAGGAGACCTGAAGCTGACTGTAAGCTTGGCAGCTCTGACATGGCAGATTAAGAGAACCTTTGCAGACCACACTGCACGTGCCATGCAGACTCTTCTGACCACGCAGGGTGACATACAAGGCACGTAACTTCAAGCCTTTGCTCATATACAGTAGTCTTCTATGTTGTTTATTTCCTAACGCTAACTGGAAAGCCCAGAATATCCCAGGATTATAAAATTATCCTAATACTACCCATGTATCTTTATATATAAACAGTATTACATAATGCTAGCAAACAGCCAATAGATGGCTTAAAAACTGTCCATGAAAGTGTTAAAAACATGAAACATGCAACATTCAGAAGCTGTTAGGTACAAGAGTTTTACCTTCAGGATACTCATAAGAAATGAGAAAGATTCTAGTTTGCTTTGTTTTCTGTTAGTGAAATGTTTGATTCTTGCTCTCTAGTGTGTTTTGGGTGGGTAGTGAAGCCATTTCCTGAGAAGGAATTACTTCCAGTTTATTGCTGCCATTTCAATTAAACCTTAGTTGAACAGAGTTGTCAGTAAAATTGGCTTTTTTTTCTTTTTTTAAATTCACCTCTGGACTTATAAATGGTATTGCTTCAAACACAATACACTGGGGCTACTGTTGGGTGCTTATAGCTAAGATACGTAAACAGACGGGACCAAGGTCATTCCTGGTGTAATTTACTAGAATTCAGCACTGTCACGCCAGGAGTGAATTTGGCTCAATGTTTTGGCATTAGCAATAAAGGTCATTCCTGCAGTTTGCCCTCGCTATAGAAAGTGTGATGAAAAAGTTTTCCATTTTATTTCTTTTTTGATGGTCACATTAAATCTTATTACACTGTTGGTACTTACCTCACTGGAGTGTCTGTGGGTTTTCTTTATAGGCAAAGCTTTCATCCCTGGACATCCATAAATAACTCTATTCACCACACTTTCTCCTGCAGCACTTGAGTTATGTTTCAGAGCTGAGACAAGTGTTAGTTTGCATGTTCAGCAGATGGATTTCTGCTTTGTTTTTATCCACTTCAGAGAGGTTGCTTATTAAGAAGAGCTTTCTATCCCTGGACCCTCCATTCCAACCAGCTTCATCTGCATGTTCTTCCCTGCCACCATGCCTTTGATAGGGCATGTATCCAACTTTTCTGATTAAAGTGGATTCATTGCTGTAGATACAGAGCTCTTGAAAGCAGACTGCTGCTAAAATTCTCTTTTAAAACTTGTTTCTCAAACAGATGCCACAGTAAAGAGAGAAAAAGTGCTAACTGCATAGTTTTTCAATAAAAGGGTTAGTATTTATGTACTTGGGGAAGTTATGACTCAGTTGCATATTATTCAGGGCTTCATTTGTGTAAGTTACTTTCTGATTAGTTATTGATTATAATCAGAACCTTTGGAACTAAATGTGCAATATAACTAATAAGCTGGTCTTCTGCAGATGAAGAAGATCCTTAAATATAATTTTGATGCACTTTACGCTTTCTATTTATTGAACTTTGTCACAAATGGCAAATTGCAGTAGGCCATCGAAACTATGGCAGTAGCAGGAGATTTGCAGTATTTCTGTAAGCAGGGAAACAACAGTCTTAGAAAAGGTCTTGTTTTCCAGTCTGAATTCAGAGCAATAAAAGACATTTCAAAATAACCCTTCGTATCTAATTTAGGATGATGCAGAATATTTGAATCTCATGCACTGACTGTAAGACACTTAGAATGGGTAACTGCCTCATCAGCTCCCACTGGCTGGTGTGGGTTGCAGGATCAGACTGGAGAGGAAAGCTCATGAGGGTGCACCAAAAGCTGTGTCACCTAGAAGGGGCCCTGGTCAAAGAATATTTCCCAGCTGCATGATGTTGCTTTTATTCCTTCTCCAGAAGCCACTTGGATGTCAGATAAGAGCCTACAAGAAGACTAGAAGCACCAGGTGTTTGTCCAGTGTACATGCCTTCTTTAGTCCTGGGACATGAGTAGCGTGAAAGTTCTGCTCTGGGCAACGTAAAAGGCTTCTACTCAATGTGCAAAGGCACAAAAAAGAAAGAGTAGTGCAAGGCACAAAGGATTCATGTTGTCTAGCCCCAGCAGCCCATGGGAAAACACAAGGGTGCTGTGAAACTAATTGCAGAGTGAAACGTGTTCCTTTGACCCAGGCAGGGTATCTGGCTGCATTTTAGATGTCTTTTCATGCTTAGTACATATTTAGTGGCAGCAGACATGGACGTCAAAGATATGTGCTGAATCTGTTAAAGGGCTCCCCTGAAGTTAATGGCAGTCTTTCAATGGGTTTTGGCTTAAACATTCTGTATCAGTGAGTTAGAAATCTGTTTTCGGCCATGAGTTTTGGTCAGTAAAATTATGCTAGGATATGAGAAATATATAAATATTTATAAAGTAATCTTTCTCATGAGATAACATTGCATTAATATTCAGTATAAATAGGAATCCTACTGACAAGATTAGATAAAACTTTGGTAAAAGAAAATCTTTTGTCTAAAGAAGCCAATGGAAATTAAATCCAAGGCAAAATTTTACCATTAATAGGAGCTCCAGAATGTTTCAGTTCAATCAAAATTTATCAAAATCTTCTTTTTGGAAGTATATAATCTTTTTGCTGCTTTTAATTTGTATTTTGAATCAATTGAAGTGTGGAAAGTACCAGTCAAAAATTGCAGCATAGTACATAACACAAATAATGAATCCATAAATGAACTTGAATTTATTTCAGGGAGAAACCCAGTCTCCTTGAAAATGACATATTCTTTAATGAACTTTGTCCAACATTTTCAGTTTGAAAAAAAAATTTAAAAGAATCAGTGGTTAAATATAGCTCATATTTTGATATAAAATGTGTATACTTGCCTTGTTAATAAAAAACGCTCTAATGCTGTGACAAAAGCACACGCATCTCTAATACAAGCTCCACCAAGACCGGGTGACTTTCAGCTGAAGATTTTCAGCTGACATTTTTTACCACTTGATTCATCTCTATTATTTGATTCAAAATTCATGGCATGTCTTCCCTGCATCTTAGTTATGAAATTGTTTGATGACAATCATAAATCCCTGACTATTAGATATTGTATCTGCAAAAGTTTTTGAAATTAACTCTTGAACACACAAGAAGAAATTTATAAGGCAGATAAAGGAATAATTTTATTTACTAAAAAAGCGGAAGTATCAGAACTATATAAGCTTTAGCAACAAAAAAGGGGACATAGTGTAAGGCAACAGAAAAGGGGACATAGTGTAATGTAACAACAGGGTAAAACTATGTAAAAATTGTAATAGATGGCGGCTAAATTAGATTCATATGTCACAGTGTCAAACTATGGAAAAATTGGAGTCTCTCTAAGCTCTGGATCTGTATTTTGTATTCACCCTCCTTCCCAGAACTCTAAGACACTAACTAGTCACCCCAGATGATGAGTCCCAGACCAGATGATTGTTCCACATTCTTATTCTGGAAAGTGCCTGTCTCAGACTGCCCATGTAATTAAAATAAATGAGAACTTTGGGATTTTAACTGCTATTACACTATGTGGACTCTTCTATTTTGTATGAGAAGGAGAAATCGTGAATTCAAAGAAAAAAGTTTTCTAAATTCTTCAATTTAATTTCAATCTGTACTTTATATGAGCCCATTTATTGGATTTAGAAGGAGTCTCATTAACTGATTTGAAGCTGAGCGAGAGCTTTACAGTTTCTTTTCACTTTCTGAAAGCTTGATAGCTCATTTCATTATGTCACACTTTTTAGTTCTAGAAGAGGTAAACCCAGACAACATTCATAAGTATATAATAAATGATGGGATGTATGAAGTGGATTACATATACTTCACATCCATGAATTCACTGGTTAGGATTCTTACTTGTATCTTCTATGATAAAGCAAAAAGACTTTTCCATAAATGCAGTAATTTAAATTGCCAAATGCTCTTGAGTTGACTCCACTTACACATTCACAGTATAGTGACCTTTTCCTATTATCCCTGGGCTGGTTCTTAGTTTCAGGATGAATGATTTGTAGGCTGATTATCCGTAACTCTACCAGGACATGTTAAATAATATTTTTTACAATAAATTGAACTTTTTGAACAAATTTCTTTACTTTTTGCTCGAAAGGGATCAAAATAGACAAAATTCTGGACATATGGAGATATAACAATGCACGTTCTGGTATGTGGAGTGAAACAAAGAACTATCCAAAATTCTCCCTAGATGTTACTGACTTGCTAATCTGTTCTAAGAGTCCAACATCAAAAAAGAAAAAAAAAAAACCAAACCAACAAACCAACCACCAAAACCCAAAACAAAATTAAACAAACAAACAAAAAAACCCCAATCAAAACCAAAACCCCAAGCCCCCAAATTCACAAACATCTGAAGATTTTCAAGATGACATAGCTCTAGATGTGTGCTCAAACTGTATTTTGTGGTGTCAAGGATGGTAAGTATGACAGTACAACAGAGTGTGAGCTGAAGAGAGCTCTAAGTGATTTTGACTGTTTACCATCTGGGACTGCTAAATAATATTTCCCTATACATAAGTAGGAAGAAATAGGAACTATGGTCATATTACGTATGAATAATGTACATGACTACATTTGTTGTAACCTTTACATTTTCTATTAACTGGCACCCATGAAGAGTAGAGATACTGGATCTTTCATCATGCTTTTAAACGGACACACAGATCTTCCTTAGATGGTGTGGGCATAGTCAGTTCTCTTCACTCCAGGCAGCAGACGGTTTTATTGCAGGAAAAATAGTATTTTGAAGAGGACCAGAGTGTGGAATGCATGAGGTCATGGTAAGCATCTGTGGTATGAAGAAGTTCTTTGGACCTGGAAAGATAGACAAAAATCTTTTGATGTCTTCATGATGATTATTTCTGATAATCTACACACTCTGAAAATTTCCTTTATTAAACTCCGGGAAGGAAATTCCCTTCTGAGGCTTATCTTCTTCATATATCTTATTCACTTTTCCATGGAAACCATATCATATACTGTACATATGTCTTTCAGGCATACGTGTGTGTTAACAGTAGAGCCCTGTCAGGCTGCTAATTACAAATTCACTCTGTAGGTTACATGTTTTAAAAGCCCAGTAACTTGATAAATTAGAACAATTTTCAGCAGACTAGTAAAACTCAAAACTGTATCTCCATGGAAAAATTAGTGTGTCTAATTTTTCTACAGTGGGAAAGGTCCATATTTTTTCTCATCCACTCTTAAAAGTGGCAACTGATTGCCTGAAAGACAGGGGTCAACTGTACCTAGTTTTTGCTTGGAAAGGAGTGACATGTTATAAAGAGCTGAAGATAATCCCTTAGGAATAGTAACATCAGTTTACAAAAATGTAAGTAAGGTATGATGCTCTGCAATAAAATTTTTAGTGCTATACTCAACCGCTCTTATTTACAAATGCCTAATGTGTGAAAATAATGTACAGAGCTAAATAAAATCTCAACATTTCAAAACTCTTAACTGAGACAATCTGACAAGTCTTTGACGTGATTTTTTATACAGTTTCAGTCACTTTTTCCTGGAATGCAGATGACTTTGTGACAACATGTCAGACAATTTAGAAAAGGTTTTAGAAAAGCTAAAAGGATAAAAAAACCCCCATGGGAAGCATGAATCTTTTCTAAGATCATAGTTCATATTCTCTTTTAGTCAAGAATGTGTGTGTTTATATATTTGTATGTATCAGGTCCAAAACCATGACAGATTACAGAGAAGTGTAGGAGATTACAAAATGTAAAAGCAGAAGTTGTGGCTAGCAAAAATCATATTACATAGAAAAGATACATGTAAACAATAACAAGGCAAAGCGAAAAGATTTTGAAAACCACCTTCCTTAAATCTTTAAACACAGAGTAAAAAAAGGTGACAGCCTGCCAGGTAATCCATAGAATTGTGTACAGATCAAGATCTAAAATGAGTTCTCAAGGAGGATGAGGACACCACAGAAAACCAGAATGAATTACTTGACTCAGTGCTCGGTTTCTAGGATCTTATGATAATCTAGACCTATTCCCCTGGTAGGATAGGACAGAGGAACTGTCTCAGCTTCTGGTGCCATCATTTAAAGTTTTAGAAAGAACTGATGAAATGACTATTAATATCTCCATGACTAAATATTTTTTTCCCAAAAGTTCTAAAGGCAATGCTGTATGAAACTGCCAAAATATGAGTTGTGTTTTTTAATTTATCTAATGAATCAGTGTTTCCACTCGTGAAGAAGCAAGGTTGTAAACATAGCAACATACTAAAAGGTTTCAAGGGAAAATTTAGGTCTGAAGTTTACAATGGCCAAACTGGCTTAAGCTACAGAAATTAGTAGGTTCAGTAGACACCTCATATGGCAATATAGAACCAGATGGCTTTTCTAGAGGGAAACCAAATTTATTAATCTACTAGAGTTCTTTTAGTAATCAAACCCCACACAATAGAATATTTGGGTTTACTCAGGTTCAGGAATCTTTCTACATATTTCTTTGCAAGGAAATTATCAGCCATGGAGCAAAAGGGGTTCTCCAAAGGATTAAACAAAATATAGGAAAGAGGATTTTCATGTGGTTTGGAGAAAGGATGATATTAGAGGAATCCCAAAGAGAGGTGTTCTGGATCAAGTTGGATGAACAAGATCATAAGTGATCATAAGTGATCTGAAAAAGAAAAGGGTAATGAAAATTTGCTGATAATGCTGTTACATCATGTGTACAACACTAACATTTAAAAAATCTCTTGAATGTCTGAGTAGTGTTATGGGAGATTAAATTTACTTTTAATAAATGCAGAAAAGGACTCTGAGGAAACAGAGTCCTCAGCATTCATGAATGATGGTTACCCATATTTTCTTTGTTGCTGAAGAAATCTTAAGAGTGTGTCTAGATTGTTCCTCCAAATGGACAATTACGTATTAGAGTTTATACAGAAAATTACAGAGAATGGAACAGAAATCCTTATACCGAAGCAAATTAGCGATGTACTACTATCATGAATGTTATGCACCATTTCAGGCAATCCCCTCTGAAAACCAGTATAATTGGATTTGATAAGGTACAAGGAAGTGTAACCTGAATATTTAGTTACTGGGTGATTTCAGTATAAGGAGTGATGAAGTAGATTAGAAATCAGTTTGAAAAAGAGACATGATAGGGAGGGATATTTGATTGAATACTTGTTATGAAATACTTCATTAAGTTCTGAATATTTTACCAAAGGATGTTTGGATGTCAAAAGAATAAATATATTGAAAGGAAATAAGGACCCATCATAGACTACTACATGTAGTGACAAAGATACTGTTACTTGGGAAGTCTGGAAAGTGAGTGGGTATATCAAAGGAATGATCATACTGAGGTTCATATAATTTTATTACACAACTTCTCTATAGCAAGTGTTAGTATCCCTTTTTCAAGTGTGTCTTTGGTCTAAAACAATGACTGTTTTCATTTACAATGGCTGTTTGCATGCATTTTTTGAGTATGAAAAGTAGAATATTTTATTTTAAGCCATTTTAATTAATATGTCACAGAAATAATTCCCATCTTGAGATGTAAATATACATTCCTACATACATGATGGCAGAAACTAGTTGGGGTTTTATGTTTGTAGAGTATGCTACCTTGCATATTTCTGATTTAGAAATAGTTCATCATGTATCGCTGTGATGCATAGGATGCCTGACATAGTCACAGGAAGAGCAAGCAAGAGATCACAGGTGATAAGCATCAGCCACAGGCACAGCATAATCCTGGTTCCTCCATAATCTTTAATGCAGAATAGGATACAAGTAATTCAAATTGATAGCTCAGTCTATACTGAATTTTACTTCTAGAAATGAGTGTGTAAAACAGTTCAGCCACCTGATCAGGTGTCAGGAAATTCTGTTTTCTTCTCCTCTAGAGAATGAGATCAAGATACTTCTATAAAATGATAATGAAAACAGGCTAAAATGTGTCCTAATTTTTACACAGTGAATAACACTATTCATAAACAAATTGACTCCCTGGGATATTTCAGTTTGACTGTGTAAAATGCTTAACAAATGGGTAAAATTTCTCTAGAAGTAGGACAGTGTACTGTGACTTTAACAGAATATGGTAAAATCTACTTTCTAAAATCTTCAGCTTGTCTCAGCACATGACAACACATTCATAGAGTTAATGCAGAGTTATGTAATAGAGTCATATAAAGTATGAACACTGGTTCCATTGACAACACCATTACAGGCTTTTTTAGCATTTTTCATACTGAAAATGCAAGATGACTATTAAAGTGTAATGGCACAGAACATCTTGTTTTACAGTATTCTTGTTTATAGATGATATTTATTGCTTTTGTATTTCTATGGTGTGCTTCTAAGTCAATTGAAATGCAAGTGCTAATGAAACCTCTACTGTATCACATTCATTCTTTTTTTCACCAAATGAGTCTACTACAAGATGTAAATGACTTACATATATCTGCTGTTCAGGTTTTATTGTTTTAGGTTAATTTATTCATTGTAATATTCTTAATGAAAGTAATGACTCTTCCAGTAGTTTGTATATTCATATATTGCTATTTTATTAAATCATACTGTGAATGTTCATACTGGCTGCTCTAAACATTCCTGAAGTTTCATGTTACACTTAATATATAAATGCAATCTTCTAGGAGGTTATCAGCATTGTTTATTTTGTTATCCTTTGCTTTTCCTAATTTGTTCACACCAGGGTATATCTAATGTACAGGAGTACTTCTACAGGCACTACTGTACCATTCTTATGCATTTTATTAACATAGACCATTGCAAACACAGATCAAAATCCACAAAACAAAGTCACCTCAGCACACATATTTTTTTAATATACTTTATTATTGTGGACACTTAGTGTAAATTTACCGTTTCAGAAAAAAATATGATTTGTCAGCTAGAGTATTGGATTTTACTTTAAATGCACAAATTGAGTCTTTTCAGGAGCAATTAAGAAGTAAAAGATCTGGTGACTAGAATCCTTTCACCTGCCTCACACAACTGTTAAATTCTGAATACCAACCAAGTATAATCTAAACTACCAGCTAATACAGCTTTACATGACCAAAATCTCCTAGAACTCATCTGTGATACAAACAGCATGCATTTCCTTTTTTATTGTTCTTAAACTTGTTGCCCTTTCCATACTAGCAGCTCCTACTTCTTAAAACATTGTTCAACCACTACTTAGAAAATATCAGACCTTTCTTAAGAAGGAGGAATTACTAGGATCAGTGTACAGAATGAAAGCCTGATGAGCAAAAAGGTTAAGTGAGTTGCCCACGGATGCAGCTAGCAATTACAAAAAAACCTCGGGTAAAAGTAAACACTTTTCTGTTCACTGGACTCCATTTAAGCCTAGCATGATCTATTTTAACAGATAATGAAGAATGTTGAGATGTGAGCTTACTTCCTGTACTGCAATTCTGGGATAGTGTTACCAAACTGTATATCATGTGATTTGTCATGCACTGTATGTAGACTAACACAAAATAATGCTCTCTTCCTTAAAACAGAATCAATCTTAGGGCTCAAGAAGCCTTCATACCATGTGGAAAATCACTGAATGTTAACCCTCTTTTAGTAAACAACATGTTAATTTTCACTGTGCATTCTTTTCATGCTTACTCTACATGTAAAACAGGAACTGTTCCATGGAAGTAATACAAGACTAAAGGTATTTATTCATAACTGTCTCTCCTGAGGCAGTCATTTATTCCTACCTGACAGCATTACTCACAGTTATGAGTCCCTTGTGTTCACGTTGTATCAGGGCACTGCAAGCAGACTTCACCTTCCATTCCATCCTATACCAGTGTGAAATTGGAGAGTAATGATGTGGACAATTGCTTGGGTTTTACAGATTATATTTAAAATAAAAAACTGCTGAAATAAACCATGTATTTCTGACCAAAACATGCTCTACCATGAATGGTAAATTCTGTTATAATTCTTTTTCGTAAGATTTTAACGTGGGACATATAAGCTTCATACAATTACAAACAATAAGTGTACATAGAGTTTGAAGAAAATTTTCACAGATGGTTGAGCATCTAAACAGAAAGCATTTTGTATTTATTGCTCTTGACTCATTTTCTGATTTTCATACTGCCATTCTGAGTCTGTCTTACAGCTTTCAGAGTAATACCCAGACACAAAAATTGGTGTCATAAAATTTCGGTGCTACCTAACTTTTTGGTGCCAGTCTCCAAAGTGAAACCCAAGCCCCAGAAAATCTTTCTACAGGGTTTGGGGAAGTTAGCATAATGTATATTATCTTCACATGCAATTAAAATATGTTTCAAATGTCAAGCCAAATATGTATTATCTCTTGCCGTGGAGATACATGGATGTATCTTTGCAAATCAGAAATAATAACTTTCTAAATTATTCCCTTGTACTAACTATCAAAACCCAGAGACCTTGCTTTTCCATTTTAACATAATGGCATGAGACTTGTATTACTACGTATCAAGGATTCACGACATATTTTCCAGCTATGGAAGTGTAGCCTTCATGAATATCCATGAAAGATAACAAAAAACACGTGCACAAAAATCCAAATCTAAATCCCACTTATATTCATGGAAACTCCTCTGATATCTTCAGGGGCCTTTGGATGCAGCTGTCATAGCTAGCTGCAGGGTATGTTTTTATAGATTTTGGGATGGTTATAAATATAATTTGATCACAATCATGTTAGAAGCTATGGATTGTCTGGAAAGTGTGCTTTCCTATGAGATACATCTTTGAAACAGAACTGCCCACTTTTTAGAAATAAAACCTGCAATAGAATTTGAATTTTTATGCAAAATCAACATTCAGAATATCTTAAGATAAACAGTTTCAGGTTTGCAGTCTGCTAACTGTTAGAAATAGTTTCTCTGGTTTTGTTCTCTCTTCAACAAAAGAACAAATAAAGCAGCACAACATTCTCTCTAAATGTTGAAATCACCTGGAAAATATTTCAGTTTAGGAAGTTCTCTCAAAAGAATTATTTAGGACATCACACCTTTGTTTAGAGTGCATCCCTCTATTTTCCATATTAATTTAATTCAGAATATTAGTAGTAGTGTGAAGTAAATAACTGCCAAAACTTGTGTTTAAGAAATAAGATATAGGCATTCCTCTAAAACAGGGGCTTGTCTCTAAAGTTCTTTCTCAAGATAGTGTGATTTGGTTCTGCACACGGAGGTCTCTGCTTCCTTTAGTTCACAGTCACTGGCTACATGTATGTGTCAAAGTCAGAGACGGTCTGATGCCTGTTAATGTCTCTAAGCCTAAACTTGAGTTGCCAAAGAAGTTTAGGAGTCCAAATTCCACTGAAATCATGTCACAATTGTACCATTAGAAA
The DNA here is from genome assembly GCA_027574665.1 of Rhynochetos jubatus. NCBI lineage: Eukaryota > Metazoa > Chordata > Aves > Eurypygiformes > Rhynochetidae > Rhynochetos > Rhynochetos jubatus. Next base: position 28,167,134 of record CM050653.1, read on the forward strand.
TTTGAGTTCTGACTAAGATATATGGAGAGCAAATCTAGTTGAAAAAAACTAGCCAGGCTTTACAAGGAGCTGGAACTCATATAAAACCAGAATATTCCTAAGTTGGCATAAGAAATATTTTGATGTGATTCATACTCTATTCAGAACAAATATGTATATTTTCTAAATACTTATAGCAATTTTCATCTTCATAATTGCTTTACTGACATTAATTAATCCTCACAATGAGGTGGATGATAAATTAAGGTGGTTGAAAAATTCACAACAATTTATCTAGGAAACAGTTATTTTCCTGAGCGTGAAGTGTTCAGGAACAGACAAGTGGTTTTACTGACTTATTTCTACTTCACAACAATTCTGTTAATATTTTATGAAAATATAATTCACTCAATGGTATTCTTGCAAAATGCTCAGTGTAGCTGGGTTTGATGCAGAAGCTTTAAGAAGTCAACTGTCCAATTTCCATTGCTGTTGAACCACCAACACTTCAAGGATTTCCCCATTAAAGGACAGAGACCTGGCTATGTACCAATGTCTCTTTCAAGGCTGGTTTTGGGGCAGGGGTGTGTGAAGAAAACCTGGGATTGTAGTCTGTATTAGAGTGGTGACACACTTCCCATTGGTCTTGGATGTGCAGCATCAAGGGACTTGCACCCAGAACATTTCATAGTGTGCAGCCAGCTTTCAGTCAATACAACGTGTAGGAATTTAATGTTCATAGAATCTTGGGCTGCTCTAGCTGTTTAGTATTTTTAGCTTTATCATTAAGATGTTACATCAGTTTGCAATTCCTGCTACTGCCACTGCCACTACTACATGAACTGCTGCTGCCGACTCTTTCACACTGCCTGAGAGCCTCTGTTGATAGCAACCTACCTGATTTATAGCTCTTTGTTCTACATTGAGTCAATCTATTCCAACTTGCTTGGAAGTAGTTTTAAATGCTAATAACAGGACCCCACGTCCCCACAGTGATAACCCATTGCTGACAGAATAAAACTAATATTTTTATTAGAGGACTTTTAAACATGTGAGTTATACATGGAATAAAGCTGGAAGGGCACATACCAATTTATAAATCTGGCATAAAAACTGTGCTGCTTACCACAGTTCTGTACTGTGGTAAACGGGAATATTGTTGTGGAACCTATAGTAATATTTCAATGTTGTGTGATTTTGTTAAAGAAAGCATTTCACCATTTAAAGAAGAGTTTTTCACTCTGTGATGGATAAAAGTATCCTCTCACTTTAAAAGTGCATCTTCTGTAATAGCCAAATAACATAAAATTTCCATGCTTAACAGCAGAAAATGAATGCAGAAGGGTAAATGTTGTTGCAAAAGGAAAGTAAATAAATAAGGATACTAGCAAACCTTGGCCATGTATCGAGGTGCCTAGGTTAAAGGTCCACTCAATGGAAAGGAACAGACACCTTTAAGAGACATTTTGCATGTTGCCAGCAGACGGTTCATGTAATCATTTTTCTTTTTGCTTACCCTACAGAGATCTCAGGTTGAACAGATTCCTGTTAGATGCTTATCTTGGGTAAAAAGTGAGGAGGTAGAAAGCATCCCTGTGAGCCAGGTCTGATTTATTCAGAGCTGCCTGAGAGCTGATTCCTGATGCTGCAGAACTTGGTTCCAAACTGCTGCACCATGACAGCATGCTGCTGGAGGAGGGAACTTCCCCTGTGTCCTCTTCTCTTTCTAGTGCTCACTGTAGTAAGCAAAAATAAACCCTGAAAACCTATAAGAATACCCGTTAAATAGTGTTTGTCAATTTTTTTAACTGTTTACACAAAGAAAATTTCAATTAATTGCAATTAAAACATTGCACTGAAATATTTGAAATACAAAAAAGGTTCTTTGAAATCTTGTCTTTAAATGGCACTCAAAGCTTCTAATTAGCTTTTGATTTCTCTGTTAGTTACTTCAAAGTGATCAATGACATATACTTGGCCATCTTCAATATGTAGCTTTGCAGTGTTAGAACAAAAATCAGATTTCCTGGTCAACCCTGGCTTTGATTGAAAGAAGGATTTAAACTTAGTCCAGTGCTAGACACGGAAAATGAAAAACAATTAAATGTTGCCTAATTGCATTATCTCCCATTTTTGAAGTTAATAAAAGCATAATCTATTTGTACCTGCCATTTGCCTTAGGAGACAGCAGAAGATAATGAAAATATTTTACTATCTATTTTCAAATTATAAGCTGTTATTTCCAAAGAAAGTCAAAACCCATGTATATTATCACATTATTGTTCTCCAGGGGCTGCAGTCACTATAGTGATTGTAATTGCATGGCTTCATTAACTTTCTACATTCTACCTGTTATGGGGGTTTCACATTAAGAAAATTTGCATATACAGGAAATGAATGCCGTTTGTAAGAAGCTAATGTCATTAAACATTTAAGCAGTCTCTCTCAAGTAAACAAGGAATTTTCACTAGAATATCCTTTTAGCATGTGTTTAAAACCAATGCAGCCACAATTGTCACTTCAACAAAAAACATATAAAAAGCATTTAAGTAAGCAACAGCCATCTTAACAAAACTGCTTTAAAACTGGAAATAATTCAATTACTCTCACAATCATTACAATGCATAATCAGGTGTAATATCCTTCTGTCAGATTAATACTAGTTCATGTTAAGACTGTGAATGTGTGCTTACGATATATACTGTAACCAGTGACCCATATTTAAATAACACATGCAATGAGAACTTTCATTTTCTAATCTCTAATTGCTTAATTTTTGCTATCAATGGATTATACATAAAAATTACTTCCAATTTTTACTTATGAGTTATAAAAAGCAAAGAAGGATTCTACAAAAACAGACGTTTAGTGCTGTAGTAGCAGGAAAACAAATGCTAGGTCATGAGGTCCTTGGGAGGAGAGTGAGAGAGAAATATACTAAGGGAGGTGTTCATGCCTCTGGAGCTACAGTATGAAAAGGGTTATAGGTGAGAGATGAAGTCCCCAGTATTCAAGCCCTTCCTCCAGAGTATATCAGACTACTTATTCATGACTTTCCTGAGTTTAGATTTTCTTACCTTGGTCACCTGTCTTTTTCAGCTCAGGATTATCAGTTATTTCTCACCTACCAACACAGTTTCTTGGTGTGTCCAAAATAATTCATTGTTTTTCTAGTTCATGCAGCCAAATTATTTTCACTGAATGATGAAGTTTCTTCCAAGTCAGCAATGGATTTCTTGTTTGCAACTGTTCATGTTAATGGTTTCTCTTACACTTATAAAATGTCCTTTCCATTTACAATATATTCTTCAATGTACATTATGTTGTTTAGAAGTTACTTTCCAATTGGATATTACAAGAACTCAGGCGCTCGAGTATATTGCTTTCTTGTACTGCACTATTGATCTGATCTTCGTCACTGGAAGCTTACGGTGAGAAACTTTGTCTCCGTTAACTCTTATTTTTTTTTTCCCCCTCTATATTTTTCTTTGCTTTACTTCCTTCCTTACTTACTCATTTATTTCTCTTCTCAGCAGTTATATTTCTTCTCCTTTCCTTTAACAGCTGCTCTTAAGGAATTTCAGTGTTGTATAGTTATTTGTGAGCTAGACTGTTTAACTCTCTTGGTACCTGCTGTCTTCACTTGAAGCCTCTAAACCAGTAATTGGTAACAAGTTTCTCTCAGTGGGTTTTACACACAGCTGCAAGGCAGAAAATAAACAATTCTTTCAAGTCTACACTCTTAGGGTTACAGCTGTATACTAATGACTTCCCCAGCTTGCCAATGCAAATTTTAAAGAGATATCATCCACTTCTAATAATATATTTTTAAAAGCTTTTCTACAGTTTAGGCAGGACCTTGTAATGACAATTGTGAGAACATGACTTCACAATAATACCTTTCCTAATTAAAGTATCTTTCCTAATTAAACTTGTCAGTGGTGTGTAAGTTCATAACTTTTCATCAAACAAGAATTCTTCTTCCCAAAGTTTTTTAACTCACTATAAATTTTTAAAAAATTATGGTAAGAATGCCCAGTGTATTGTCACTCCTAACTATTTCAATGACTAAATAAAAAAATAAATAACAGATTTTTTTCATTGTAGGAATTAAATTTATTCATATATTTTGAGTTCAACTTTTCAAGTTTAAATAACATTTAGGTCTTTTAACATTTCTCTTTTGCTTTTACTAAAAATATATGGACATGAGGTCAGTAAAAATAAAGAAAAAAAAAAAAGAAGTAAAAAGCAGTCTTTGGCTCAAATGTTCTTTTTTCCCCTCTTAAGTCTTTGACAAAAATATAATCTAGTGTTCTTGGAAAGAGGGAGAAGGGAGAAATAAATGTTTATTCAGCAATTCCAGTCTTAATAAGCTAGGTCATGACTTAATACACAAAAGAATATGTGTTTTGCTAAAAACATGACATATGCATAAAGTCTGTGTGTGTGTTTTTGTGTAGATAAAGAAGAAAAATAGAGTTAAATAGAATCAATATACCTTTTGCAATTAAACTTGTTATGGTATGGGTTTTTTTCACCTTCTAAGGAAACCTTTTCAAAGGTTTCTGAGATTTTTCTCTCAAGCTATTCCAGTATTGCCATCTGATTTTCTTTTTTTACAGAATGAAACAGTAATATTAGTGGTTGTAGTTTAAGATTTTCATGTGACTGTTTCATCTCCTAATAATACTTCGAAAGCTTATTTAACAGGTTCAAAAAATATCTGCAATGTTGTTTGCACAAGTATGCAAATTAGACTACTAACAGCTTGGGATGTTGGGGAAATAGTATGGTTATTCCCACCATAAATACAGTAGGAAGAATAAGTGATTCACACCTGTTGATTTTGAATGGTAGATATTATGACTGTACAGCAGAATAGGGGTAACCTCTTGATTTAGGAGGGAGTAGCACAGTTGTTGGTCTTCTTGTATTTGTCTACCTCTACCAGTGCAGTGAAATGGCAAAGTGCTCAGGATCACCTGGAAATGAGTCTGGGCTCTACGTGTGTCATGCTTGTTCATGCCATGTCTATAGAACAACCCTGCATTGCTTAACAGAACAATGCTCAGTGTTCCAGGGCATTTTGTAAGTACTTTGGAAAGAAGCAAGAAGGATCTGTTACCAAATGCAATGCCTGAGCTGCACAAGTGCAGCTGTCCGTCACAGGCTGATGGATGGGAAGGCAAGAACAAGGTGCAAAAAACCAAGAAACCTCTTCCTTCAATAAGCAGCTTTGTGTTAGCCTAAACCTGAATCTCCTTTCTAAGCGAGGCATGCAAAGTGGGGGAAATACTATATTACTACATCGTTGGTAAGGTGCCTGTGGACAGGTAGCTGACTACATTAAAGTGTACCCTACTAGAACTGCCCCTCTTAACTTTTGTATATCAAAGGCAGGGAAGTGAGGTTTAAAATATAAATCAAGAATAACTACAGATGTAGAGAGCTTAGAATTTGTTTTTACAAATCTTCCATCATTTAGGTAACTACCAGCTTCTGTATTTTTATGTCTAGAATGCCAGAGGCTATCTGGAAATGGCAGCTTACAGTTTTTTCTTTCCTTTGAAAAATTGTTTCCATGACTTAAGATGTTATGTGAAATCTTTACCTTCCTGCCTTCTTCAGGGAACAACAACTTCTTACCTGACTCATTACATTGAAGATATAATATGCATGGACCATTTGAGATAGTAGAAGTGAGATTTCCTAGAGTGTGGGCAGAAAAGCATGTTCTTTACAGATCTCATTCAGTGAAGTGTTGTGAAGGGGCATTACTTTGTACTTTTCTATTAGTTCCAAGCTGGCAGGTACAGGTTTCTTTTATTTTAAATAAAGCAGTTCTCTTGTAAGTACTAATTTGATGAAATGACTGACAGCAAATAATTTTGTGAGCCCCCTACTTTCTAAATGCAAATTCTAATGACAGTGTTCATGGGATAGTGCAGTCTACGGGTTTTTTTAATTACAAACATTAGAATGGTGACAAATAGAAACCTGGACAGAACTTCTATAGGTGTCACGGTACCTTTGGTTCCTGAACAGTTAATTCTCCCTTTTAACATTAATTACAAGGTAAAAAGCATCTGACAGTTCACAAAATCAGAACACAATCAGCTTGACCACATACGCTGTTGCACATAAAAATTCTTAATGCTGTTTAACAAATGACTTTTCCCACTTTTCATTAGAGCCCCTTGTTGCCATCCAATCTTGATTTTAGAAATTAAAGCTAACAACCAGATTGAAAGAATCCGGAGAATGACAGCATGGGGCACAGTCTCAAAGCCACAACTAACAGCATGAGGCAAAGTGAACCTTAAGCTATTCCAGCTCTTAGAGAAGGAAGGGGGAGAAAAAAGCATTTGCAGGAAAACTCAATTATAACAACCCACAGCTATAGTAATGCACTTGTGAATGTTGACACTAAAGCTTTTTCTGCTTAATGTTTTAATTAAATACCTAGAAGCCAACTATCCTCCTCAGTCACTGTCAGAGCAGTACTTCTCTATGGATAAATGTTTACAGCAAAAGCTCTGCTGAGGGTTTCAGCAAACAAGTCTCAGAGAACTGAGAAGGCTTTCAGCTGAGGCACTTGAGATCAAGAAAGCACCAGTGATTAGAAACCAGCAGTACAATAACAGGATGATTTAATCCACCCAAATGTCAGTTGCTGGTTTACAAGTTGGCAATCCCATCTTCATCTGCAGACAAAAGGGCACTGGTTAGTCATCTGTTTAATTCTCTTGCTGCAGCGTGTCATTTGGATGTTGAAGGAAAATCCCTTGATTCAGTCTGCCATTTCTGACAGTCTCCCTCTAGACCACATTAATAAGCTTTTTAGAGAAGTGAATGCAGAATAATCAGCAGGCAGCCTGCACTCAAAATGGAGACAGAACAGACAGCAGAATTGCCTTCTTCCCTTTGTAGTTACGATGCATAGGTGACCCTTCTCTCAGAGAGTAGCAAATGATTTAGACTAAGATTGCCTTTGAAAGCCACAATGTAATTAACCATTTTATGCATGTGATATCTGCCTAGCTTCAAAACCTGATACTTTGCAATGGAAAAGATTCAGCTGCATTTCAGTTAGATTTATGAAACATGCTAACAATAGAGCAGACAGATAGAAAGGCTGCCTGGCATCCTGGAATACCTGGGGAATTTCACTCAGAAAACAAACATGTTACTCTTTAATGTAGGCTCACATCTCATTATAAAATCACAAGTGGAATGAGACACACTTCGTCTTTGTAACTGTGTTGCCAGGAGGTGGGTAAGTGTTGTGCTACAGACAGTCCTGCTAAGATCTGCATGATTTTAATATATTTTGAAAGCAAATAATTTGTTAGATAATGGGGGTCTTGTGGATATTTCCTGTTTCTCTCTATTAATAATTTCTCTATTGCCAGTTGGAAATTGAAATTGTCAATAGCTTTGTTTAACCTATTGTGCACTGGCTGTTTCAAGTGTAGATGAAAAACCAACCATTTCAGGGTATCCTTATTTTGTTTTTGGAAGGATTTGCTGGTAAATCATTACTAAACACTGAAAATGAGAAAACAGAAGCCTTGGAGCACTGAAAACTTTTTATTTCACCTGGAGATGAAAGAATTAAACACCATCGAAAATCAAGCTCAAGATATGCACATACAGACAAGAAAAGTGAAAGGAGGTTAAAAGGAGAAAGAAAGATGTAATCCTGTGTGATGTGGTAAGATGTAGGTAAGGCTCGGGGAGGATTTTGTCAAGCAGAAAATTGACAAAACCTGCTATTAATTATTGTGCTGATGCTATCAGTGGTATTACCATAATCAAAAACTGAGGCATGAGAGTAATTCACAAGGTGCTAGGTAGCTTGGGGGTTAAATCTCTTATTCTCAAAGGAGATTTTAAGAAAAAACATAATTAACAGTAAGAGAGAGCACAGGATTCCTTTTATGTAGCCCATGTGGTCTAGTAATATTGCAGTAACAAATTCAGACATACTGGTATGTTTGTGTGTGAGGAGGAGGGAAAGAGACCTTATTTGTCAGCTGTTGCTACCAGGAAAGAAGACTGGATCACACTCAACCAACGTTTTGTTACAGAGAAGAAGATAGGATCTCTTTAAAAAACAATATTCTAGGCACTTTGCAAATACTAGCATGAAGTCCCTTCCAGGAATAGCTTATATTCTGCTGTACCAGCAATATAGAAAAAGAATGTACCAAAAAAAGAGAAAAGGATGAATAGATTACTTTTATGGAACACCTTTTGATTTATTTTTTTACTTTTTTTTTTTTTTTCCCTTTATAGAGACAGAGGGAATAAAACATGGTGGCAAAGACTGAGACAAGTAGGCATCACTGTTTTAGAACAATAGTATCTTCAAAAGAAAAGGTAGAAAAGAGCTTAAAAGTGAGACCAGATCATCAGGTTACCCATGTATCTTAACTTATCATTGCCTTGAAAATTTAAACTATTAAAAAGGTGAAAAAAATTTAATATTTACAGTAGTTGAATGTTAACAAGTCAACACTGACCAACTGTTATAGTCAAAGTTGAATAAATAATGCTGAAAGTGTTTGCAAATGTTACTTTGAAGGAAAACATTACATTCACTTTGATTCACAACACATTATTCGCACACTGCAAACATTCATGTAAGCAAATCTGTATTTATAGTGGTATTGTAATCTCTCACAGTACTATCTGCATTACAATTTACTCTGGGGATAGTCAAATGGCAGTGTTAAGAGCTCCTGGTTTTTCTGAGATTCAAACAATGAGAAATCAGTAGGGAGAATCATGTGACTAATGATATAAAAAAAGCAAAAGATTGGATAATGTATTGCAGGTGAGTGTCACAATTAGAAGATCTAAAGAGGTGTTTGTTTAGTGCTCATGCTTTTGTTGTCAGGATGAAAACAAAACTATATGCACTGTCTGGATTCTTGGTCCCTTTACTGCTTCAGGAAAGGCCATGAAAATAATTCTGCAGGAGGGATCAAGGAACGGTGGCTGATGACAGCAATATCCATTGCCTTCATTGGTAAGCAGAAAGTACCAGTTAATACCCCTATTACAAGACTCTTCTGAATGAGTAATCTTGCCAGATTGAACTATAAATTAAGATCTCCCTTTGCAAGGAAATCTCATAGAAAAATTATAATATTCCTCATGAAAAACAGTATTGGAAGACTAGAGGATAAAATCTTTCATGATTTTATGTGAGAGTGCCTGTAGATTTTCAAGATATGTTATAATGGGAGAATAAATTAATACAAAATTGTTATAAATCCCATAATATTCTGATCCATGCAATAGCATTACTTGGTAAATTAAATGTTGAAAAGGAGGAATCAGTATTAAAGGGGGACCATTGAATAATACAGGAGAAGTCTATGTAACAAAGTTTTTTGTGAATGTGAATTTAAATAGTGAAGATAAAGAAGTTATTTATGTTTCTAATCTGCTGAAAGGAATTGTAGGAATGATTTGGTTTGTATCAAATCAAACTTATCAGCAGCTGTGGCTTACCTTTCTAACTAAAAATGTTTTACGCTTGAAATTCAGCTACAACCTCCTATGTGTTTACAAATCCGTTGTTACATAAAACTAATGGCAGTGAAGTAACTGATTAGTCAATGTCCAAAACTTTGTATTTGCCCCTCAGCAATAACAAGACTCTCATCCCTCTGTGCTCAAAAGCACCATCTCTAGGCCCATTTCTAAGATTGAAAAGAACTGGTTGGATTTTGCTGGTTTGGACCCAAAATGGCCAACAGCATCAGTGGCTGTGTGGTTTTCTGTGATGTGGCATCTTAGTGTGAATAGAAGCAGACACTAAACAGATCGTGCAACGTAATTAATCATGTTTTGGTGACAAAAATCAAATGAGATGCATTTGATTTGTATAAAAAAGGTGAAAGATAGCAAAGCTTTGAAAAGAAGGACTACTAGACAAGAAAGCGTTTCAGAAAGTCTTAGGCAGGTAGAGGCATGTAAAACAACATGCCCTGTATTTGTTGCAGTGAAATGTTTATTTTAGAGCATCACTAGGGCACAGGTAAGAGTAGTTCAGGACAACTATTGAGGGAGAAATATTTAGGAATTTGAGGCCAAACCCACAACATTCTTCATGGGCTACTACTGCATTATTTTGAGGTGAACATTATACTTTGAGCTAAACGTTCCCTGGGCTCTTACTGAAATTCTAGAAGTCAATGGAGCAGGCCTTTCTCCATAATTATGATACGGTTGTATTTTCATGTCTTTTTAGTCAGTTGATTACAGCAGTTTAGAATTCTAGAAAGCACTGAAAGAGACAACTGCAAAATCAAATTTCCTTTAGAGGCATATTCCTCTATTTAACTTGCTTTTTTTCCACTTACCAATAATGTAGAAGACTGTACTGAAAGCCTGGAATATTGTATGACTCGAGACATTTTTTACCTCAGGAGACTAAACCAGCAAAGCATGAAAATTTAGTCTTTTTGCTTCATTTCTGCTTTCTTTGTTGCATCCATGTTTAAATAAGAAACCATAAATACTGTTCCTGAAATAAAACTCCTCACACAAAAAAGCTTCTAAGTCTTTGTTAAGTCTAATATCTGCTTGCAGTCACATGACTATTCAAAATTACTCACAGAAGCAGCTGTGAATGCATATGAAATGAAAAACCTGTCTTATGTATGATGAATATAAAACATGTCTCTACTTGCTAAATACTTACAGTCTTAATTTTCTACTTTTTCTCATTATTGTAATTAAAAGAATTACCTTTTCCAGAGAGTGTTTTCTAAAACAAGAAGTTATTGGCATCTATTGCATAGGATAAAACTGATGTGAAGTGAATCTTTTGAACAGGATGGTTACCTGCTGTCCAGTTTTCAGTGTGACAGTGACTCCAGTTGGATTCACGGAGACTCCCTTATGCATCTTTGCCGAATTCTTACAACCAGTTTTCTCATGGTCCTGTGTGACCCCTCCAGCACATGCACAATCCAAATCCATTGCTATTGGTTATCCTGAACTACGTACAAAACACCCCCTATCTGTCTTAGGTGTGTGCAAATGATCATCCTACGTGACAGATTCTTCATCTACAGGAACAGTTTCTACTGACTAATTACAAGTGCATTATACATGTACAGTTTAGTCAATTCTACGGCCAGAACTGTCTGGGAAGTTTCTGGAATGACCAGGGTCTCCACCCAGGACAATAATCATTATATTTTAACATGAAAATAGTGCCTCATAGTTGGACTACATACTTCAGAATCTGCTGTGGCAAGCCTTGGATCTGTCTGAAATTCTCACCTGACATATTCTTATAAGAATTGGTCAAATGTTTTTTTGTAAATTAGACCAGGAAATCAGTCCCCTGCCAAGGAAGGTTCATCTAGACCAGGTTGTCAAGGCAGGTGTTGCATATCTCCAGACAAGGAGTTTCCACAACCTCTCTGGGCAGCCTGTTCCAGTGCTCTGTCAACCTCAGAGCAATGAAGTTTTTCCTCAAGTGCAGGTGCAACTTCCTGTTCTCCAGTTTGTGCCCATTGCCCCTTGTCCTGTTGCTGGGCAACACTGAAAAGAGTCTGGACTCATCTTCTTGACACCCACCTTTTAGATATTTGTAAGCATTGATGAGATCCCCTCTCAGTCTTCTCTTCTCCAGGTTAAACAGATCCAGCTCTCTCAGCCTCTCCTCATCAGGGAGATGTTCCAGTCCTCTAATCATCTTCGTAGCCCTCCTCTGGACTTGGTCCAGTTCTTTCTTGAACTGGGGAGCTTTGAACTGGACACAGTACTCCAGATGCGGCCTCACCAGGGCACAGTAGAGCGGGAGGATGACCTCCTTTGAACTGCTGGCTGTACTTTTCTTAATGCACCCCAAGATACGATTGTCCTTCCTGGCCATGAGTGCACATGGCTGGCTCATGGTTTACTTGCTGTCCACCAGCACTCCCAGGTGCTTCTCTGCAGAGCTGCTTTCCAGCCTGTATTGGTGCATGGGGTTATTCCTCCCCAGGTGCAGGAGGAATACACTTGCCCTTGTTGAATTTCATTAGGTTCCTCTCTGCCCAACTCTCCAGCCTGTCCAGGTCTTGCTGAACAGCAGCACAGCCTGCTGATGTAGCAGCCACTCCTCCCAGTTTGGTATCATCAGCAAACCTGCTGAGGGTACACTCTGTCCCTTTATCCAGGTCATTGATGAAGATGTTAAACAGGACTGGTAGGTTGACTCTGGCTGAATGCTGGATGCCCACCAAAGCCTCTAGATCACTCCCCTCCTCAGCAGGACAGGGTGGGAGAAAATAAGATGGAAAAAACCTTGTGGTCAAGATAAAGGTAGTTTATTAAAGCAAAAGCAAAGGCTGTGCACAGAAGCAGAGGAAAACAAAAGATTTTATTCTCTTCTTCCCATCAACAAGTGATGTCCAGCCACTTTGTGGTAAGTAGGGCTTCAGTACAGGTAGCAGTTATTACAGAAGACAACTGTTTTAATGACAAATGCTCTCCACTGGTCCTCCTCCTTTCTCTTAGCTTTATTGCTGAGCAGACACCATATGATATGGGATATCGTTTTGGTCAGTTTGAGTCACCTATGGCCCCTCCCAAGATCTTGTCCACTCCCAGTCTACTGGCCTTTCAGGGTGAGGGTGTGGAATGTTGGAGAGACAGCCTTCATGCTGTGTGAGGACCTCTCAGCAGTAGTCAAAACATTGGTGTGTTATCCACACCTTTCTAGCAACCAATATGAAGCACAACAGTATGAGGGTTGCTATGAGGAAAATTAACTCCACTCAGCCAGACCCAATACGATAATGATATGGTTTCCAATGGGAATTACAGTTCAGGAACCATGACACTACCAGTGGACACATTTTCAATAGTAACTTACTCATTCATGCATTCACCCAGAAAAGTGTACCCTGGCTTCAATATTGACATCTAAGGGTTTGGAGTACTTCTTAGAAATCAAAATTTTAACACAGATTATGAACAGCCATAAATCCAGAATGATCACATTTTGACTTTTGGCTTGATCAGTAAGAAACAGGAACTAGTGAGGAAAACCCAGATCCTTGTCTAATGTTTCAGAGGTTTAGGTCTAGGATTTGTATTACACTTTAGGTGTAGAGAGCCTGAAAAAACATTTATTTATTTACCTTCCTGCATGACATCCTCTGAAGTCTCTGTACTAGAAGAGGAATAAAGCTGGTATACACAGTTGAATCCTGATGCTCTGCTTTAGATACAGTAAAAAAACCCCAAAACTATTCAATAATTTGGGTTTAGGTTTTGTATTGAGTGGGGTTTTTTACCCTCCCTTTTTTCGTGATAGTGTTTAAGTCAGTCTGGTGTTTATTTTCAACCAACTATCTTCTGTGTAATGATTTGCAAACTTCATCAAATAAATGGACAGACTAACACAGCTGCCATAATGTCAGCCATTGGAATTTCATTAGCAAAATAAGTCATTTGCTATCCTGAGTCATTTACTGTGCTTACTATCCTATTACATCCATTTTAAATGCAATTCCTTTGACTTGCAAGTCTACTTCTCCTAGACTGACTAGCCACTCAAGTGAGAAAGTACTCACCTGAGCAAAACAAATTGGATTTGGTCTGTGGTTCCTGAAGCATCACAGGGAAGTGCGTTCTGTTTTGTTTGCTTTTTCCTTTTTTCGTGACAAGACTTCAAACTTATGAGTCTTGTTTTGAATTCTTCAATCTGCAACATAATCAAATCAGTGTTACTTGCTCAGACTGGCTGTTTCTTAAGACAGATTACAGACTGGCCCCATACAGAGGATATCTCCCTTCTTATTGATGCTGTTAACTGAATTTTTTATTAATCAATGCCAGAACAGTTTGTTCTGATGGTATATAATAAAGAGATTTGTTTTGCAATTGTATTGCTGTTTTGGGTTTTTTGTTGGACTAAGTATGTCAGATATAACTAACACAAAATATATTTATTAATTAGTATTATTTGGTTTTATTGGAATCACTTTCAAATATACAAAAATAAGTAATGAAATTAATTCAAATGCAGACCAATAAAAAAGGAGCTAATCTTATTACAAATTATATACATAGTCTTAAGAAGAGCAAAGATTACTCTTTTGGGAAGACGGTGTTATATGCCTTGAGATGTCCCCTGCATTTTCTCAGGAAGCAGTTCCTTGTTTGGTATAAAAAGCATACTTAAAAAATACAAAGTGTGGTAAAAAAACCTTTTAGTAATTTTCACTTGCCCTTGGATGCCTCTAATTGACTAACCACTTTAACTCCACCTCAAAAATACTGGAAAGATGCTGAGGACCTGACAATGATTTTCCTAAAATCCAAATAGAGAGGAAGTTGACAATGATTAATGTTACCTACTCTCCCTCTTCTGTCACACATACACAACCTATATTTTCAAGTGATTTATATATTAAAGCATGTCCCTGATGTTTACATTTTAACTGGGGTCCTTAAGTAGTGAGAAGGAAGCAACAAGGTACTGAAATGTCTGTGATTGATAAATACAAAAGTCTGCAAAAAGCGGTTTCTCTCTTGTCCATAAACAGACGAATCCTGGCATAGAGGCATATTGGTGCTTGTTGGAATTCAAAACTTCACATGCTCCTTATCTTATCAAGGTGAAGTCAAAACAAAAGTTTTTTCTTCAGAAGTTCACAGACCTGTCCTCAAATTCCTATTCAATTCTGAAGCTGCACATGAAGAACTAGGTTCAAATAAATGAGTAATTCAATAAATACATGTGGAAAACATATATACATAATTACAATAAGAAAACCTTTTTTTTTTTTTTTTTTTTTTTCTGGACCACTCAATATTAAAAAGTCACCAGATTGCATTCTAGCAGCATACACTTCTGATGAGCAGAATAACAAACAAGATAACATTTGCAGGAAGAAGTGAAGACTTCTATTTGAACAAATGTGCTACCAGGAAAACAGACAAAATTTTCTGCCACAGTAGCCATCCTTCAGGTGTGAAAAAATAGATTTAATGTAGTAATAATAAATAAGATTTTTTTTACTTGGAAGTTCATAAACAACAGTGTACCCTTCTCTAGGGGAAACACATCCAGGATGATCAGAAACATTGTTCTTTCATAGCTTATAGATATACATGGTTGCAGTAGATGGTAGGATTAGAAGACAGGTGTCCACTGTGTAATGTGACAAGTTATGACCTTCATTCATCAAAAATTAAAGCATATGAACAGGTCTGAGCTTCTTGATCTTTGAATAAGGTGAACTGCTAACCCACAGGTTGTTCTGAAGTGGAGGTATTTAGGTTTTTCCATATTTACAAGGTTCAAAATTAGTATTCAGACACAATATGGAATACTGAAAAAGGGGAAGGAGCAAAGACTAATATAGTGTGATATGGTGCTACAGCTTGGGCAATGCTTAAGATTACTATTAATATTACACATTACTATTACTAATTTTTTCTCAAAAGAGGTTTTTCTATAGTGCTGAATGTAGAAATAAAATACCTCATGTAGAACCCAAACATCTTTGATGCTGTGCATTTTCCCTATCAGTAATAAAATAAGATGATATAAGTCTATCCTCTGAACTCTATCAGGATGGAAATTCTGCTTATCATTGTAACTAAAGGCTATGTTCTCACAGTGTATATTAAAAGGTCATAAAAAGCTGTTGTTAAGGCTCATGTTTTCTTTCCTTACTTGAAAGTAGTTATAAAAGCAATATGCACACACAGATTTTTAATATGAAATACCTTTTCAACTTCATAGATAACACAATATGAAATGAGTAGCCATTTACCTGATGGGAATGAATAAGAACAGATCCTGCTTTTATTTAGCTTATCTGTAGTACAGCATCAGGCAGCCAGAGAGACGTTTAAGCAGATTACTGTTAATACAGAACTACATATGCTTACTTTCCTTAACTAAAGTGTACTAGATCAAGCTTTATTCTGTGATCCTTCCAGTGTGTATAATAACATCATAATAAATGTACGTGCAGGTAGAAATAACTAAATCACCTTATTCAAGCACCTGCACAGAACTGTACAGATTCTTTTTCATTATCTGAAATGAAAAGATACAGAAATTCTAACCTGACAAGTGTTAGTATCAGAAGGTGTTATAAATAGCACAGACCTTTTTAATTGCTCAGATCTTGGCAAAAGACCTAAATTAGGCTTGACTGATCTATCCTGTTCTTCTTTAGGCATATTTATGAGAATACAGACAATTAAAGGATCAAAGAAGAAAAAACTGATGAAAAGATCTTTTCTAGTCAGGTATTAAATTTCTAGGATGACCTTTACTTGCAAAACATTGAAATTTTATGATATTAGAAAGATGTCATGCAAGCCAAAGAGAATGTGCCTTTTTCAAAGAGGAGAGAAGTCAATATTAGTTTTTCAAATAAATAGTCTTTATTTAGAGAACAGATCTATGTTTTTTCTTTAAAGTACATAAAAATATTAAATAAATTATAGAATATATCCTAGGCTAACAAACTGTCAAAATATATTCCTCCAAACATATGGTGAGTGTTGTTAATGGTGATTTGGTAGACTGTTTTATGTTGAACATCTGGATCAAAATTTGGTTTTCCTAAGGATGATGTTTGCATTCAAGTTTTCTGGTTTAATTGGCATCTCATAAGGAATTACTATCACTAGTAGCAGAAGGGTTTTAGGTCCTGATGGAAAGTTTCTCAGTCACACAGAAGAAAGAAAGGAACCTAGTGTTCCTTCATGAGTTCTCTAACCCCCCAGGGGAATGGTACCAACAGGCTATCATTTTAGTGG
The DNA here is from genome assembly GCA_027574665.1 of Rhynochetos jubatus. Classification (NCBI taxonomy): domain Eukaryota; kingdom Metazoa; phylum Chordata; class Aves; order Eurypygiformes; family Rhynochetidae; genus Rhynochetos; species Rhynochetos jubatus. The sequence goes on from CM050653.1 coordinate 28,183,916, forward strand.
TGCATCTGTTCAGTTCTTTATTCTTTCTGAACAATAATAATATTTTTTTTTCTAATAAAAGAAATTTTTAGTGAATCAAATGTTCTGTGTGAAGAAGATGGTTATTTCAGTAAGGAATATCAATAAAATATAAAAATTAAATCTAAGATGAAGTTGCTTTTTTTGGCTTTACTTCTAAAACTGAAGAATACTGGTTACTCATACAACCTTGCTGTTACCAGCTGAAACAAAACACATGAATGAACAATGTGCAAAAGAGGAAGAGAATTTTGCTTAGATGATTCTTGGTAAAAGTCATGATCACGAAGGGTTTTCACGGAAAAAATTAACACTCCACTCATTTGAATGTCAGTTGCTGTAGAACACCAAGCTGCAAACACACCAAGTTACTATGATTTCATGTCTTGCTTACTTAAAGGAAATAGATTTTCATCTGTGGCACCATATTGTCACCTAAATGTGTCCTAAACAAAGGGTAAAAGGGTAGCATTAGAGAAAAGGTTAAGTTGTATTGTTAGAGTATCTGGGAATACGAGGGAAATGAATTGCAGGGAAAGACTGTAGCAGGAAAAGAGGCTTCCTGACCAAATATGTATGGACAGTTTAACTAACACAGTAACTGACATCTTTCTATTTTTACTTTTTTCTTTTTATCTGGAGATCTAACTGTGCAAACCACGTCCAACAAAAATCAATAACAGAATACTAAAAGGCAGAATGTCTGCACATAAATTCCCTAAAATTTGTCATAGTAAGTGCTCAGTTCTTTGAAATTGGCATTTAATACAAGAAAGTTGAAAAGTAAAATAGTAGTTCTAGAAATAACTTCACCAACAAGAAGCCTTTGCTGAGAACTGATAATTACATACATATTTAGAAACACTATGTGTTAAACACCATTACTTGAGAAACAAGGTACTGGGAAACTGAATGTGGCCAGTGTCAACATGAGAAATGTGGCAGATATACTGTGTTTCAAGAAGCATGCATATTGACGGAATACCAAAAGGAATAATATCAGAATCATAACAGCTTAATGAAAATCAAAGTACTGTACTTGTTTCCTAGGCCATTGCCAATGTCTTTGCAAAATTTTTCTGACCATATCAGGGAAAAGAAAAACCCCACAGTGTTGTTGAGATTTTCTCCCTAAAAGAAGTAGAATAATTTAAAAAAATAATTTCCCTTGTGTCCTTCTGAATTCTTATAAGTGTGTGGTAAAGAGCCTAGAGAATAAGGAAGTACAGGGCATGCAGGATAAGAGGGATGAACATCATCTTAATCAGGTGTCTGGGAAACTGCAGGGAGAGAAAATGCTTACTAAAGCCTTCTGAAATACTGTGAAGTTTGCTAATTCAAAGAACCGTTTTAGAAATTTGTTTGGTATTTTAATTTTATGCTTATAAGTTTCAAGCGTAGACTGTCAAGTACAAAATGAAATCCATTACCAAGAAAAATGTAATGCTCAAGTGTTATGAAAGGTTATACATCACACACTGTCTGATATATAGCAACATTTGAGTAAAAACACTAGAACTTATAAAAAAGCAAGCCATATCCAATTATGTGGAGCTCTAACAAAGCATGGTGAGTATTAAAAGGAAAGGAAGCACAAGAGGAGACACTTCTGGGAAGCTGTACAGTCTGTAAAGGTTCTGAAATTATTATTGGACAGTCACATGTAGAGAATGGGTTAGATCTGCCCTTCCATGGTTAGTAATAAAATAGGAGACAAGTATTACTGATTGTTTTGACACAACATGTTCTGAAGTTGATATTTATTTGGGCCAACAGGATATTCTGACAGAGATCCTGCCTATAAGGTCTTCTCCATGGGTTGCCCAGAGAACTTGTCAAGGAGCTGGTGTGTCTCAAGGGTGCAAGGACTGTGGAGACCTGAGTGATTTATTAATTCACCTCCTGAGACTGTAGGCTAAAACACAAACGCAAATGCAAGGTGTGTGCAGCTGAAGGTCACTTCACGCTGGACAGATAATGAGCAGTCAGGGAGAAATTCCACTTCAGAGTTTCTCACAGGACTTCTTTCTTTAGGATTGTTTCTAAAGCAGACCCTATGATTTTGTAGGAAATAAGGGGTTGAGGACAAGATTTATCAAAGTACCTGTGTTGTATAATAAACCACTCTGTTTGCCTCTGATTCTACTATGGAAAGCACTCTCCTGCTTTCTTAATTTAATTTTTAATCTACAAATTATCTTTGATGAGGTCAGTAACAGACAAACTAATTCCTCATTTTAGGAGTAAAGAGGAGGGTCTTCCCTCCTACTTGAAGAAATTCTGTGTTAGCAGAATAAAGGTGTGTATCTTCAAGAGCTAGTGTAAACAGTAACACGTGTAGGAAAATTAAATTGTCTAGGGAGGTTCTATACTATAACAAATCAGCTTTTTTTTTTTTTTTTTTTTTCCTGCTTCTTTACTTTTTTTCCACTCAGGAGCAACTGTAAGTCAAAAGCATACTGCAAATAACCCTAAATCTTTACATTCCATATTTGCCCTGTACTTATTATCCAGGTAGTGATTCCTCCTCCTTATCTTTAAATAGAGTTGTCCTGGGGAACCTACCATCTGCCTTATGTAAATTGCCCCGTTAATTCTCACCTGGCTACAGTTGCAAAACAGATGAGAACAAGGAGAGGAAGTTAATGAATGAATTCTGGTAAAGATCTCAGCAGGGTGCCTCTTTTAATTCAGACCACGTTGGTAGTTAATATGACAACAAGCTGTTACCACCTAATGATTTCAGTTCCTTAAGTATAATGAGTCCCATGTTCTCAGTATGCTTTAGACTGGACAACTGAAACTGCTGTTGTGTTTCATAACCCCTGTTGTATGTTGCAAAGTTCCATGTAGAAATTTCACTGAATAAGGTTTCAGCACAGAAACAGCTAATTGCAATGGAAAAGCCAATTAATGACCTGTCAATACATTAAAAAGTATAAAAATAACAACAACCAAAACAACTAACAAAAATTTGAAAACATTTTGGATTTAAATGGCCAGTAGTTTCTTGAAAGTAATATGGTTAAAAAAAAAAAAGGTAAAAGAAAGATGTTATTTGCATCAACTGAATATATTGCAGAAATTTTAATATGGTATTTTACAAGTTTTCTTGCTGCTAAGAGTAACATAAAATCTAAGATAATGACATACAGGTGGTACATGCAAGTTGTTGCATAAAGATGTCAAAAGAATTATTCAAACAAATGCACATCATTATCAAGAATTAGATCACCTAATAAAGTGTCATAATAACGACAAACCTTGAAGTATGAGCGTGAAGTTTGAAGAAGCTGAGAAACTTCAGAAATTTAAAATATTAGAAATTCAGCATGTTCAGACCGAGTTATATGTGGCAATACACAGTCTTAAATAGGTTCTTAAAATGATTCTTCAAGAAAAATTAAGCATTCAAGTTAAAACTTTAAGTTATTTACCTGATTTTAGACTGGTGTCTATTTTAGAAAAGACTGAGGACTTAGATATGCAAGATTTTGAAGGGGGAAAACTGGCATTCACATGTCAAATGAATAAACTGTACCCTTATGCATGTTCATACCACATTTCCCTGCTAATGAACACTTCCCTCATGTTAGTTAAGCTGTGGTTACTTGTTGTATCTAAGGCATTAGGCACTGAATTATTATCAAGGTTAGGTAGCTGCAGTTTGGATACAGAAGTGACTTCCCCTTCTATCATTCAACTCAGAAGGGCGTGATGAGGGTGGAAGGAAGGAAGGAAGGACAAGTCTACATTCCTTTGTGAAAGATTTCTATCATCTGGTACAGGCTGGAACCTTCATTGTGGATCCAACCCTTCAACACCAGATGAGAAGAACCAGTAAGAAGCTCATGGGATGAAAGGGATCTGTAGCCTTGAAAGTCCTAGATGCTCTCAGTTACTTGTCAAAAATGTCAAGTGATGTATTCAGTGACGTATTCAGTGACATATTCAGTGAAATGTCAGGATCACTAAGAGTTAAACTGTCATTCTAGTGAAGAGAGACGGAAGGTTTAAAGGAAATCTTCTGTGAAAGCTAGCGGTTAAATAAAGCTGCAGATTGACTGACTGGTGGTGGCCATTTAAGAAAAATAGGAAAAGAGTGCATGGTCATACTCACACCTGCATCTGTGTCACACCCTCTCACAATTTACATGCCAAATTCTACTGAGAATATGAACAAAATAGAGAATTAGGCCACCAAAACACATCTCTGAATATGGCCTTTTCTTTGTGGCTTTTGTCCCATTCACAAGGTGGTAAAAAAGGACAAAGACAAATATTTCAAATCTGACACTTTGTACTAGAGAACTTGAAAAAAGGCTTCTGGATAAGGTAGCCTATTTCTCACTTTGAGAGTCTATTTCTGAATGCAAATAACTTATAAAGACTTTATGATGAGAACTCTTTCATATGCTTTGATTAAGAGACTTAGAAAATCTCCTTAGTAGTCTACTTGTGGACACTATGACAAATCCATTCAAGAAGTGACATCCTAATCAATAATGACATAGAACTCCTGAAATTAATAATATGAGAAACTATGGTCATTTTCCTCTTGAATAAAAACAGGAGCATAACACTTGAAGTTGTGTGCATTCTATCCACACCATAGTCAATTTTCTTTGAGCTTTTCTTAGTGTATTTCGTGGTAGGAGGTGTTACCCAAAAGGTGCCATTCTTGCATCCATCTTGTACAGAATTTTGAGGTGCAGCTGTCCCCCTTCAGGATGATGATTATCTCAATAAGAGCTTTGGGAAAACTATGCCATCTAGGCATTCTCGCTAGGGTGACTAAACCTTCATGAAGTATGGTGATGCTGAATGGGGCATTCTAGTTTTAAGAAATGCTTCCATCTCTACCAGAGATAAGTCTGCTAACACAGTAGTACTCTACAGCAATGCCCTCTTATTACCTAGTCTCATGACATTTTGAAAATAAATATTTTTATGAAGGTCTGCTGCTTTCTTTCTGACTCAGGAACTTCCTCTCTACTTCACATACAGAGAGCATTTCTTAATATCAATCTTCTTTTCCATGATGATTAAACTGAACAATAAACTCCTAATTAGGAGGTTTTGAAAGCTCTGTTTTTGATGTTAGCTTTGTTAGTTATTCACTACAGGAGGTGATAGGGTAGTGAGTTTGCTTCTGAGTCATCCCCCATGCCCAAGCTGCTATTCAGGGTATAAAAAATGTGTGCAGAAGAGAACTAGTCAGATTTAGAACCTACTTTTACATCACTGTTACCCCTGAGATGAACTCAATTCATTAAAAAAGTTATTTCTCAGGAAGCGTCTTAAAAGGTTGTTTGAACATAAAGCTCAGGCTCCATTGGTATTCAAACCATGCCTATTCTCTACATTATTTGGGGCCGTGCTTTGAAGTTTTTGCTTTCTCCTGGGTATTCCATCTAATATAGTTCATTGTGAAATGAGAGTACAGAAAAATACAGTATCATCATATTACTTGTTTCAGGCTTGAAATGCTACAAGAAACTTAAAAAGAAAATTTCTCATATTAGAAATGAATACACAACTGTAAATAAAATCTTGACAACTACAATTTGACAATAACTTTAACTTAGTGGAGTTTTTTCTCTTTCTTTTATTCTACGAATCACATCCAGGAAAAAAATTGTCTTCTGTCTTTTCACTACATGTCCACTATTTAAAAGCAGCAGAATTTGCCACTGGAATAAGTCAAGAGTATGCAATCAGATTAATAATTTCTCTTTTCCACACCTATTCTCTCAATTTTCATACATGTGCATATACAGAATTACATATCTACTGTGTCATTCAAATTCACAGCTGGGTGGCAGAATATGTTGACTCTGACTAGTAAACAAGTACCCTCATCATGACTCTGTGCTGACCAATCCCAACAAATTTCAAAGCTGCTTTTGAATGATGCTTGGGAGAAAACTCAGATCCTTCCATCAGACTGTCCTGAGTTCTTGACTTTTGATTCTCTCGACTCTTTCATCTCTTAGGTGGTCCTTATCACATTTCGTAATTTGACATGATGCATGAAGTTCATTGCAGGCTGTTAAAGTGAGTAAGCAATTTAAACAACTTTTTTTTACATGCAAGAAAATTTGAAAGCCAGGTAGATTTGAAGTTCATTTTGCAGATAGAATGATTTTGATAAGGAACAGTTTTAATATAGAGATGGTTATTTGGTTGGGCTTCCTCCAGAATACAAGCAATCAAAAGTCTACCTGTGGAGTAGTTTCTGTTGTTTTCTCTCTTGTTTTTCCTATTAAGATCATCCAGATGACCTCTGTTTACTTTACTGAAAACTTGGGTGAAGATGTAATGAATACAACTCATTTAAACATCATGCACTGAGTTCATTTATGTTAACCTTTGGTGCTCAGCAGGGTCCAGTGAGATCTAAGTCTTCAGGTCAGTGGTCTTACAGTGGTAAACTCAGTCTTCCTCCTATTTCAGTTTGCCCTAGAGACAGTCCCAACTAATGAAGGAAATAACACAATTCCTCCCAAACCACATATGCTGAGCTACTCACAAAATTCATGCTGTCTCTTCTCATATTCATGCTGTCCTGTGGGAAAGGCCTTTCTAAAAGCACTGCTTGAGATAAAGCATGAAATAGAAGTTCCTCTAGAAGTAAATGCTTGTAGAAGGGGCTGCAAGATCAAAGAAAACAACCATAAGCTCAGCTCAAAATCACTTTTCTTGATAACTGAAGACCTATGGGACCCATAAAAGACTGGGCTGGGCAGGCATGTGGCAGTGGTAGTAGGAGGAGAATTGTCTGTGTACCAAAGCTCCAGCAGTGTCTTTAAAGGACAAGCAGCCCTTTATGGCAATTATCTGATCCACAGTGCAAGGTTGGATTTGGATAGGATGTGAAGTAAGTACAAAATATTTTACTATGTCAAAATCTGCCAAATATTTCTGAGAAATATTTACAAGTAAGAAATATTACCTATGTCAAAGCATATCAATCAAGTCACTACTCAACAGTCATATTTTTGTTTAATTAGTGTGCTGGGTTCAGTCAGGAAAGAGTTAAGTCTCTACCCTGGCTGCTAGGAAGCTGTGTTCCTGGATGCAGAAAGAACTGATAAGGTCTTAGCTGGCGCTGGGGAATGCCTGCACTGAATTCAGGGTCTTTCTCCGCTTCAGATACTGCAGCTGCGTTCCCAGCTCTCGTTGTCTCGCTACAGGCAGTGTAGGGGACACACAGTTCAGACAGCTGACCCAAACTGACCAAGGAAGTATTTCATTCCATAGTATGCTAGTGAAATAGGTGAGGAGGGGGTCCAGGAGCCATTGCTCTCTCCCTTACTCTCTTGCTCATTTACTTCCTGGCATTTGCTAACAGTCTCCCTGACTCCTGTGTTAGCTGCTTTGCTAACTCCTGTGTTGGCTCGCTTGTGAGGGAGTTGGTGGGTTTGTTTAGTTTTTCTGGTCATGCTATCACTGATAGGGTTTGTTCGGAATCTTCTGCAACAACTCTTGGGCTCCAGCCCTTGGACTGCGGCTCTCGGGCTGGGATTGCCCTCAGGCTGCAGCTCTTGGTCTCTCTGGGTCTGACTCTCACTACTCAGCACCTGGTTGTGCACTGGTCAGTGGGTGGTGAGCAACTGTATCATATTGTATTGTATGTTTTACTTTCTATTATTTTAATTATTTATTATTCATAGTATTTGTATATATTGATTTGGATTCAATTAGTAAATAGTTCTCATCTCAATTTTATGAACTTCCTTATTTCTTTTTCCTCCGATTCTCCCCCTACACTGGAGGAGGGGAGGGGGAATTTGTGAGAGCGGCTCCATGGTATTTTGCTAGCTGGAGTTAAACCATGACAAATGGCTATCATAAGTGCACTGAGAAGTCTTGTATTCACTGCTAAACATCACTGTCTTGGAATGAATCAGATTTGTTAAAGTTTCCAGTTTTGAAATATTTTTGTAAAACTCGGGTGTATTTCCAGGTTCAGAAAAAAGTGAGTGGGGGTTCTAGTTAAACATCTGATAAAATCCCTATGTCTCATCTTCAAGTTCATGCAGTGTGTTTTGGGTTTGTTTGTTTTTTGTTTTGTTTTTTTTTTTTAATTGCTTCTGAAATATTTGTTGTTACATTTTAAGGCAATTTATATTTTGTTATTATATGCCATAATGACATCTGTTGCAGCAGAGTGAGACAATATCAGACAGAAATCATTAATATTTCCTGGATTCCAATCTGAAACTCAGAAATACCAACAATGCTTCATTGGTTTGAGTGCTTCTGTCTTACCATAATTTAGCAACTTCATACTAAAAATAATCTGCATGTGCAGTCACCTATAATGAAAAATTTGAAACTAAACCAAAATAAAAACTGTGTATATGCATGTGCATGTGTAAAGTGCTGCTTTGTAAAACCAGAATTAGGGAAAATAGAATGATATTTCATGTAATGACTTCAATTAATAGCATGTATGTGAGGAAAAGTTGTGAGAGACAAACTGAATATGTGGGTGTTTCTGTGTGTACAAAAGCAGAATAGAAATGGCAAACTGAATTAAAAAAAAAAATAATTCACTGCCATTAGCACTGAGAAGAACTGCCAAAGATACCAGCTTCATCATTTACTGCAGCTGTGCACCTGCAAATGCCACCTGGATTGTCTGTCACTGCAGCCGTCTCAGAAAGGTCTGAATATTCACCCAATGAGTATTCTCGTGTTTTATCTACTAAATATTCTCATTACTTTTGCTGCTAAAAAATGGCAGGGGAAAGAAGTGTCTCTAAGATTTGGCTCTGTGAGCAATAGGGGTTGCAGTGGTTAAGAGTAACTTAATCTACTGTGCCAACAGATGCATCAGTAGACTGCATCAAGCAATCAAATAAGGATTAAAGAAAAAGTCACTTTGGCTTTAATTTTCTTAGTTTGACTGCTTGGCATACATTGCAGAAAACAAATATTTCAGGCTATTTTTAACAAAGAATGATCTCAGAAAATTTAGAGTTTATTAAATGCCCAGCTGAAATGCAACCTCCATAAAGTTTCTTTAAATTTCCTATCATCAGACAGGGATATAATAATACATCATTGTTTTTCTCAGGGAATATCTATTATTATATATTAATACCATTAGTACTAAAAAAAAAAAAGGACCAAATGAAACACCACTGCTGTAGACTTAGATTTATTTCAAATTAAGGCACAACACAGAAGGCTGCTGAACAGTGGAAAAGAACTGGAAAAAGTAGGGGCTAATTATCAAAGTGCACAGATTGTGACACCCAGTCAGTAGCTTCGTAATTCCAGACTATCCGTATATAAAATAAGTGAATGAAGATTCAAAAGGGAAGACATGAAAAATCATAGGTCTATGCCTATGTTGATACAGTAAATCTTCACACTGATTTGAGACCTAGCTCTGTAAAGCTCCATAGTTCAATCCCTTGGCCAATCATCCTAAAATTTCTGATAAATTTCTCAGAATAAGGTGAGCCCTGCTTCTTTTTTCCACTGCTTCTATCCACTGGGGTCTTTTTTATCAATGGCGGTCATTCTTTTTACAAGTAATCGCAGACCTGGAAGCAGAAATGTCTAACAGCCTGTTTCATAAGAGAACCACAGAAATGAACTGAAGACTCAGTCTATGCTTAAGGAATTAGATGTGTAGTCTAAGAATGTAGAGGGATGGTTGTCATGGTTATCTCTGTCTCCACAGAGAGCTTTGTCTGAAACTTGGGAAAAAAAGGAGAGTTTATGACCTTTGGAAAAAGGGGCAGGCAACTCAGGAAGACTACAAGGATGTCATAAGGTTATACAGAGAGAAAATTAGAAGGGCCAAAGCCCAACTAGAATGTAACTTGGCCTCTGACATAAAAGACAATAAAAGATATTTCTATAAATACATTGGAAACAAAAAGAGGACTAAGGAGAATCTCCATCCTTTATGGAATGGGGAGAGAAATAGTGATAAAGGATGAGGAAAAGACTTAGCCACTTACGCCTTCATTGCCTCAGTCTTTAATAGTAAGACCAGTTGTTCTGCAGGTACCCAGCCCCCTAAGCTGGAAGACAGGGATGGGGAGCAGAATGAAGCTCTTGTAATCCAAGGGAAAATGTTTAGTGTCCTGCTACACCACTTAGATACACACAGATCTATGGGGCCAGAAGCAATGCACCCAAGGATACTGAGGGACCGGGCAGAAATGCATACCAAGTGACTTTCCATTATTTATCAACAGTCCTGGCTAACTGGGGAGGTCCCAGTTTACTGGAGGTTGGCAAATATGATTCCCATCTACAAGCAGGGCCAGAAGGAGGATCTAGGAAACTACAGGCCTTTCAGTCTGACCTCAGTTCCAGGGAAGGTTATGGAGCAGATTATCTTGAGCGCCATCACATGCCACATACAGGACAACCAGGTGATCATTCCCAGTCAGCACGGGCTTCTGAAAGGCAGGCCCTGCATGACTACCTTGATCTCCTTCTATGACAAGGTGACCCACATAGTGTATGAGGGAAAGACTGTTGATGTTGTCTACCTAGGCTTCAGTAAAGACTTTGACAACATTTCCCACAGCATTCTCTGGAAGAAACTCATGGCTTTGATGGGCACACGTTTCACAGGGCAAAAGCTGGCTGGATGTCAAGGCCCAAAGAGTTGTGGTAAATAGAGTTAAATCCAGCTGGTGCCCAGTCATGAGTGGTTTTCCCCAGAACTTGGTACTGGGCCCAGTTATGTTTAATATCTTTATCAATGATCTGGACAAGGGGAACAAGGGAACAAGTGCACCCTCAGTAAGGTTGCAGACAACACCGAGTTGGGCAGGCGTGTTGATCTGCCTGAGGGTAGGAAGGCTCTACAGAGGGATCTGGACAGGCTGGATCGATGGGCTGAGACCAATCAATCCAGCCAACAAGGCCAAGTGCTGGGTCCTGCACTTAGGTCACAACAACCCCAGCAACAATACAGGCTTGGGGAAGAGTGGTTGGAAAGCTGACTGGCAGTAAAGGACCAGAGGATGTTGGTTGACAGGCAGCTGAATATGAGCTGGCAGTGTGCCCAGGTGGCCAAGAAAGCCAATAGCATCCTGACTTGTATCAGGAATCGTGTGGTCAGCAGGACTAGGGAAGTGATTGTCCCCCTCTACTTGGCACTGGTGAGACCACAACTGTGTTCAGTTTTGGGCCCCTCACTACAAGAAAAACTGAGGTGCTGGAGTATGTCCAGAGAAGGGTAACAAAGCTGGTGAAGGGTTTAGAGAACACGTCCTGTGAGGAGCGTCTGAGAAACCAACACAGGGAGCTGGTGTTGTTTAGCCTGGAGAAGAGGAGGCTCAGGGGAGACCTTATAGGTGTCTACAACTGCCTGAATGGAGGTTGTAGCTATGTATGTGTTGGTCTCTTCTCCTAAGTCACAAGTGATAAAAGTGACAAGAGGAAATGGTCTCAAGCTGCACCAGGTCTAGATTGGATGTTAAGAAAAATTTCTTCACAGAAAGCATTGTCAAGCATTGAAACAGGCTGTCCAGAGAAGTGGTTGAGTCACCATCTTGGAAGTATTTAAAAGACATGGAGATGTCATTTAGTGGTGGACTTGGCAGTGCTAGGTTAATAGTTGGACTTGATTATCTTAAATGTCTTTTACAACCTTAATGGTTCTATTATTCTACGATTCTATGCTCATGATGACAGGAAGAAGTGCAGGAGTTTTCAGTGTTGTGAAGGGCCTTGAAAACATCCAGGAGACTCTGTGGTACAGAGGGGAATGCAGCACAGAAATGGAGGAACTCAGTGGAGAATACAAGATCATCTCAGCAATTATATATTTTGGTGAACTGCAATCTGTCACTGAGGATCACCTGGAAACCACATGACATTGCAATACCAGTAACCATGATGAAAGGAGATTCAGGCACAGATAAGCAACACAAAACTTGTTTTACATGTAAATAAATGGGTAATAGCCGAGCGCACAGACACTAACAGCATTGTGGAGAGGAATCTGGATTATAAAATAAGGTATCAATACTTAGGTCATTCTGAGATTATGTTTCAGGGCTGCTGAAGTCGGATAGAAAGATTCAGATTTTAAAATGTTATGGAAGAACAAGTAGCAGGGTTTGTAGACTAAACAGACTTATTGAGCAAGAAAAGAAAAGGAGTCAGATAGCCTCAGTGGGCAAATGGCCCAGAAACAAATAAAATGTATATTGTTAAGCATATCAGAAAGTCTATGAAGAGGCTTCCAAACTCCTTTTGTTCACCCAAATTCAACAAGAGGTTTCAAGTAAGATTGAACAAGGATGATCTGTTATGCGATTCTTTCTCTAGGGCGGTGTTTGTCACAGACAGCAGGCCACACTTAGGCTTTCTTTGTAGTACAGACTAAACTCTGTGTACAAATATTATGAAGCAACCAAAACAATTTCACACATTTAAATGCTTGTTTTTATTGAATAAGGAATGTAGGAAAATTTCTACTTCACATGGAAGGCTGCAGCATTTGAAATAAGCTTTTATAAGATCATTCTTCATTGTCTGTGTCTTGATAACTTCTACATATTGTCATATTGAAGCATTTGTATAACTAGATGATTTCTTTCTTTCCAATTTGTCATATATAAAACCAAATTATGCTTTAAGTAACTTCTTGTAATTCTGCTTCCCAACATGCTTAGCAGAAGACAATAAAACAGGAGAAAATCAAAAAGAATGCTGCTAATGTGTGTCTTTGAGGACACAGTGTGCCCACTGCATAGTCAGAAGGGGCAACATAAGTTATATTTCCTTCACAATTACCTAGGTGATGAAGAAATTTCTTTTAGACATTACAATCTCTCTTCCCATGGGTACTTAGCCAGCTGCCTATCCTCCTTTGTTTCTGACAAGTAGTACCTCCACAAAAGCCTTTGCCTTCCTCCAAGAACACAAACTGTTATCAGTGAAGCCAGTATGGGGTAAAACACATATTCAAGTAAACAAGCTTAATTGAGAACTGGTTGGGAATTTATCATTAGAAATCTTTTTCGGGTAAAATTCATGTCCTTTGAAAAATCTGGATGTTCCTTTTTGAGTTTATTAATTTTTTTAAAAAAAGTATTGTCCAATTTTTTTTCCTGTTTTGAAGAAATGAAACATTTTGCAGATGCAGTCAGTGCCGAAGAAAATAATATTGAAAGATTTTCTGTCTGTATTACTGGACATTTTCTGTCATCCGTATACAGAAAAGATCATAAACAACACTTTCCATATTGACTATGTGTAGGTAATATGTCATTGACAGATTGCACACTTTTCTTAACTCCAAAAAATTAGTATCAGAAAAGGGTTTAATGTAATTTTGGTTTCTTTTAATATTGTTTGGCAGCTTAATAAGAACTAGAGATCCATGACCACATGAGAGCTAGTTGTTCCACTGGAGTACAAAAGATGAACCCCTGAATTACTTCAAGTACTGTAGCTAGTACTTGCTAGGTATGACTTTGAACAAATTGCAGCTTTCTTATAGCATGACAACTGTATCAGGACTCTGCTCAAACATGCTAAATCTGGTCAACATGTATAATGATTATACCAATGAACAACCATGGTTGAAAGACTCCTGCCATGAATTCATGACAGCATGAATGAGCAAGAGAAGAGTTGAGCAAATTATTTACCCTTTATTCTTATTTATAAAATACATAAAGAAGAACACTACAGCTGAACTATTTAACTTTATAAAATGCAAGGTATTAAATGCAAGTTTAGTCTGGGTGTCCTTATTGCTAAAATATGAAAATTCATGAATTAACTTGAATAAATTCCTGAAATGTACTATAATACGAAAAAATATTTTAAAAGTGAATGAATTTTTCTTAAACAGAAAAATGTTCCAATCGAAGAAAACCAAGTGTGGAAAAGGGAAGAATGGAAGACATTTATTTTCATTCCACCCACTCTCCCTTCAAATTCTTAATATATAGAAAAATATTAAATTCATTTTCATAGTGCTTTTTGGTTTTTCCCCTCTACTAGAGGAGGGCGGGAGGTGAGCAAGCAGTTGTGTGGGACTTAATTAATAGCTGTGGTTAAGCCATGACAGGGTGATAATCCCTCAACATCTAACATTTTTTGGGTCCGGTACACTCAAACTCTGGTTGTGGGTAAAGCAAATAAATTTTATTAGCATAATTGAAACCTTAACAGTCCAATCAAAAAATTAAAAATAGTCCAGATACACAGAATAACATACTAGTTTCTACTACCTATATAAAATAATCATTACGGTCACAAACATAAACAAAAGTAAACAATTTATACATAGCCACCAGGTCATTAAAAAAAATGCTGCTGCAGCTAAACCAAGTGAAAATGACAGCATCAGGCAAGATAAGTTCAGACAGAGAAAGCCTGACAATCCTGTCTTGAGGCCTTGCAAACTCAGTACAAAGTCTGTGTCCTGTGACAACCAATGTCAATATTGTATCCCTGGGCTCCAATGTTACCTCTCTGATTGACAGAGATGAGGTGTCCTTATCTCCTGCAAACACACCTCTATTAAGTGGCATTGAAGCATTATCAGCCAAGTGTTTTGTTTATTTTCTTTATAATCTTAAACTGATCCACAGATTTCTTTTAGTGAATCCCTCAAATACTCAGTCCCTAATGTTCAATGTGAAATATAAAGGGTTGAAATACCATAGCATAAATTCTTGCTTCAGTAATATCATGGTCGCTTTTTGTGCTCTTGATCTATAATAATGAAGTTTAATGGCACTTCTGCTCAGGCAAAATTTAATAATTAGTTTGCTTCCTTGATTGGTCTCTAATTTAAATAATAATCTTCCTTCCTTAAGAAAAGAGCAGTTGGATTAAATCTGTGTAATTAGTAATATGTGTGCAAGGGGGACATAAAGGTAAATAATACCTTGTCTCTTTTCACATACGTACCCACAAAGAAGTTTTTTCTCCTCCACTTCATATACATATCTGTGACAGAAAACATTTTTCTGTAGCTTTAACTACATTTTTATGAGTTGCAAATTATATTAATTTACTTTTGTCCTGTTAGAGTTTCTCCCCTTCATGCTTTCTCCAATTACCAGGCAAAGCCAAGAAGTTATTAGGCAGCTTAGTCTGAGGGTGAATATTAGTAGAATAAAGTTTACTTCTTATTGTGTTTAAAGAATGCAAATGTTCAAATTACCTCCTAATAAAGCACTATAAACTCAGAACTTTCACTGTTAAATGTGAAATACACCAAAATGTGCTAAGATATGGAAATATTTTTGTCATAATTTGTTATAATATAATATTATTGGCATAATGAAGGCAAATGGTCCTTTAAAATGACATTATGGAATGACAGTACAATTAAAGAGATTGTTTCCTTGTTTTTACTCCCAGTGAAAAATAAAATAAACTTTCAAATCAGGCTTGTTACTTCATTTTCAAATGTTTTCCTTACCTGCTTTGCCAGAAGGCAGAATTCAGGGAAGAAATAGAAATTTACTGTTAAGAGAAGTAATAATAAACAGAATGACCCAGAGAAGTGGCAAAGGCTCACGGAGAAGTGTCAGCCTCTGAAAATGGTTTCTGAAGTTCAAAGCCTACTGCTCACACATATCCACCAAAAAAGTTGAAATATGTGAGACATAATACATACACCAGCACTCGTTTTCAGATATAATCACTCATTTTGAAATATCTCTGCCAGTTACCTATTTACACTTCTGTCTGTACTTCTTTTGGTAAAATGTTGATGTATTTATAGTTCTGGTCAGGAAATGTTGACTTGGCCTTCAGAAAATGCTTGTTCTCTGGAATACTTAAAGTGAAATGTCTGAAGTTGTTGCTGCTTTTCTACCACTAAAATATGGGAGTAAGATAGTTTCCAAATCTAGGTAACACAATTTCTATTTGTCAAATGCACCCTGAGGCTCTAAGCGTTTGTATCAGTCACAGCTATAGTGAAAATGGGTGGGCCTGACTGATCGTGATTGAGTAAAGTGCCAGCATAACTGAGTAAGATTGAAGATGACTACACTGATACGCTTGAATTGGCATTAGTATTAATGAACGGGACAGCAGATATCTTGACATGAGTAACTGGTCACAGCCTGGAAGTGTGGAAGTGAATATTAGCTCACATGGCTTAGCATAACTCTGTATGTGTGTACGTGTGGCATGTGAATGATTACTGGAAGTCAGTATTGGTGGGTGGGAGTAGCAGAGTGTCACTTTATATAAATGAGCATCCCTGACAAGGGGCAATTTAGTTTCTGCCTAAAGATTTCCTGTTGGTAGAGAATAACCTACCATCTACCAGTGGCAGAATATCCACTCCTTCAGGCAGTTACCCACTACTTTCCTTTAGGTTTTGTTATTTCTTAACATTTCTGAAATTACAGATATGTATCCCTCTGATTAAGGTTATCTCAGGCGATTTTTTTGGAAAGAGATATTGTATTTAATCTTGAATGGAATCCAAGATGGCATTACTGTACAATTTGTTCAGTTTTTCTAATAGACGATACCTGTTTCCTGATTGATGGGATATTATCTCTCTTTCATGTTCCCTGCCAAAAGAATCTTTCTTTTGAAATTATTGGGGCATACACCTATTTATAAGTATGTATGCTCATTTATGCTTGTACGTATGCATGTTTATAGTCTTTAAAAAAGAGTAAGGGATATGACTTTAGAAGAATTTAAATTTAGGTATGACATAAGCTTGATTTTAGGGTAGCAGACACCACTTCAACCAGCACTAAACTTAGAACTGGAAACCTGAATGGTTGTGAGAGTACATTAGCCCTTTTGAAACTGCACTGGAAATAGGTCCAGTCTAACGTAGAGCTCCAAGCCTGCTGCCAGAAAATCCCTGATTTACAGCCATTCTAGACACAGCAGAAAGTCAGAGGTGAAACTGCAAGGGTTAACCAATAAGGTTTGCCCATCTGAGCCTAAGGTGGGTTGGGCAGCAGCTGCTACTCATAAGCTGCAGACAATCTCAAATGCTTCTGAGTCAATTGCACACTCTTCTGTGCCAGCTCTGGGATCCAAAATGCCTTGTATGGACATGGGATGAGTATTCATGGTCATGTAATTATCTTTCTAGGTGTGATAATGCAATCTCCTTCTGTGGGCAACTCCCAGTACCAAGAAAGAGCTAGAGTTTTTAGCTCCTGATGATTCTGCCCTGGGCATGGTGCTCTCAAACTTCCTTTTTTTTTTTTTTTTCCACAGAAGAGGAGTGTATCTAACAGTCCCTGACTCAGCCTAGGATTAAGGGAAATCTGTTAATTTTATTAATCTGTTAATTGATAATGTTAATTCTGTTCTGGCACTTCCCCAAGCAGAGGAGTTTAGAGCCCCTTTTTGTTTAATGGATACAAATTCAAAAAAACTTAATAATAATGGAAGTCTTTCACACAAAAATGAATTGTGCATGTACAAAATGCAGAGTGAAAGAAGCTGAAGAAGAGGAGAAGGAAAGCAAGCAGGTCCAAACCTGACACCAGGGACGCCAACTCCACTCACCACAAAATTTGAGGGCAGGTACAATTGTCTTCACATTAGTCATATGAGAAAGAAATATGCTCATACACACTCTTATACGCTTTCTTTTCCTAATGCTCTCAGAAATTTCTATCTTTAGTCTATCATTCTTGCTGTTTCTTGACATTATTATTATATTATAAATTCTGGGGGATTCCTCTGGGATACAGGCCCTATTTGATGAAAATAAGTGTTGCTAAATTAACAAAGACTGACTGAGGATATGATTCTTTCTTTCAGAGTGGAAATCCTGCTATACCAAAAATTATTTTTAAGAAATCCTGTAATAAAAGATGTATGCCTACACATTCATGTTCCTGTATTTTATTTTCTGCCAAATAAGAAACTGAATCTATGAATTCTGTGGTCTCTGTGTTTCTCATTGGGAATTTGAACCTTAGCCTGCATGCTTGCCACTTTCAACATTAGAGATCCCAAACGTGTAGGCACCATTTAAACCAATTTTTCCAAAACAGTTTCATTTTTGCACTCTTCATTTTTGCTGGCTCCTCTCCTGTTGCATTTTACCAGAGGCTGTAACTCTGTATCATGAAGAGGCTTCTGCAGACTATCCACAATAAGACATCGCAACTCCCTTTGCTTTGCCTGGCATTGACCTAGAGAGTATACACTCAGCAGAGGGAAAGTAATGGACTTTTTTGTAACTTCTGGGAGTTCAAAAAAATGGGAATGGACATAATACTGAATACACAAGTGCTGAAAAGTATCCTTTTTAGAAAAGGGGAAGAGTTACGAATTTTATTAATGTGACTCCCACTGACAGGATCTACCTTACGTAAAGGTAATTTTCATGAACCATTTAAATAAGTGACCTTAGAAGTAAGACCCCATGTAAATCATGAGCACCATTGTGCAGGAAGATGACAGATTTTATGCATTGGTCATGGGAAAAATGGAAAATTTCACAGTTTGTCGTGCATTAATGGAGATGGTTACAAAAACATAAAGTCATTTATATTGATAAAGAATGCTTCTGAAAGGATTCAAGTTACCCTTTAAACAAATATAAATCATAAAGATAAGTGACAGGCTGTCAGTGGAATTTGGAAAGATT
This sequence comes from Rhynochetos jubatus, assembly GCA_027574665.1. NCBI lineage: Eukaryota > Metazoa > Chordata > Aves > Eurypygiformes > Rhynochetidae > Rhynochetos > Rhynochetos jubatus. The sequence continues at coordinate 28,202,535 of CM050653.1, forward strand.
ATTTTAAACTGAGGAAAGACACAAAATATAGAGCAGCAAATAGTGATTGTGGTAGGTTCTGCCAGAAAGAAAACCAAAAATAACATGTAAGTATGGCACTACTTGAAATTCAATATGCTTGGAGTAGACAGTGAAATCTGCACACAAGTGTTCATCATGTGCACTGTTATGAGCTCTGATGCATAATGTAAACACAGAGGAAGAATGCAAAGACCTTTGTTAAGCCAGTATAAATACAAGGTATTATCATGGAACATAATAAAAACTATTCTTATGGCAACAAAGTTGATCTGGAGTTAAATCAGCCTTTCTAAGTGCAAAGTCTGATCCAGCCATCTGTAAGTGTCACTTCAGTCTGTGATATTTGCAGATTAATCTAAACAGGGCTGAAACTTAGTGTCAATCCTGACCCATAAGCTCTGGTCAGATCCTCATCCATCCCCAGGTGGAGTTCCACACACTCCAGCTGGTCTCTGATGTTGAGAGCAACACCCCCTCCACGTCTTCCCTTCCTGTTCTTCCTAAAGGGCCTGTATCCTTCCATTTGGACACTTCAGTCGTAGGAGCTGTCCCACCACATCTCCAGGATGCCAATGAGGTCATAGCCCCTCATGCCTGCGTATGCCTCTAGCTCCTCTTGTTTATTTCCTATGCTCCGTGCTTTCGCATAAAGGCATATAAGATGAGCCCCCAATTTTACTGCATCCCCTGTACAAGAAAAAGACCAATAAACTGGAGTGAATTCAGAGGAGGGCCATGAAGGTGGTAGGGTCCTGCAGCATTTTCCATGGGAGGAGAGACTGAGGGAACTGGCAATGTTCAGCCTGAAGAAAGGATGCCCTGGGGAAACATAACAGCAGCCTGTCAGGGTCTATCGACACATTATTGACAAATTGGAATCAACCCATTTACAGCAGTGCATGTGAAAAGAGGCAATGGAGTTTGACTGAAACAAGGAAGGTTCAAACTGGATATAAGGAAAAAGTATTTCCACTCTGAGAAGACACCAGCAGTGGAACAGGCTGTCCAGAGAGTTCATGTACTCTGCATTCTTGGATGTTTTTAAGATCTGTCTGGATCAAGCTCTGAGCAACCTGGTCTGATCTTCAGGCTGACTCTGTTTGGAGCAGGTAGCTGGGCTAGAGACCTTCTGAAGTCCATTCCAACCTGAACTGTTTCATGACTCTCCATAAAACATGGCTAGAACACTACCTATCAGTGCTGAGCTGAAGTACTTCTGAATTCAGCAGCCACCAGGAATGCTGACATTATAGAGCTCACCAGTGATTTGTGACCTTTTGGCAGACTCAGAATGAAACACATCTGAAAATAAAAGCAGTCTCAGCTCAGCCAGCAGTGGAACTGCAAGGAAATACCATAATTTCAACAGCAACTGAACAGCTGGCAATGGAGAAAAGTGAGATCATGATGAATGGACGTCCTCCAACTGTTATCAAAGATGGATTTCTGAAGTATTTTTCAGAATTACACTATGTTACCTAGAGAAAAAATTTAAAGAATGATTGTCTTTGTGTAATTCTTTTTCCAAAATATAATGCATATTAGAATTTTATAAATCTGCAGCTTGTAAATTATGCATCTGTAACAATTCCCAGAAGGACTTTATCTTAGCTAATGAACTCCACCATTGCTGCAGAAAAAGACTTATGCAGAACCTCCTGCAGCAAACTTCTTCTGTGGGTGACATAATGGCATATATTTAGAGAGCTTTTTCAAGAGGCCACCAAAATAATCTGCAAATGTAGTAGGCAATCTACTATAACATACTTGCAGAAATATGTTTAAGACAATGAACAGTTTGTCTGTAACTAAAAATATGATATTTATTAGTTTTACATGCTTCAGAAACATGATAAAATACTTCTGCTAATGCTTTAAGACTATAATACATGCCCTATGCACAGTGTTCTCTAGTAAGTTGAATTAATTTTTATAGCAAGCTCCCTTAATTCAGTGGTAGTACCATGTAGCAACTTGAAAATTATGCTGCAATTTCATTTGAAGTAGAAAATAAGCCATGTAATCAGCCATATGTACTTTATTTTTAAAATAGTTAGTTTCCTTTGCTTTCTTTGCCTTTTCAGAATTGTTAAAGTTAAAATTGTCAGACTGAAGCTGACATTTTTGCCACTTGGGTTTGTTGGTTTATTATCCTTTTTCTTATAAGGGCATCTGAAAAATCAGGCATGAAGATCTGCTATAAAGGTCTCTTTGTAGGAATCTAGGTAAGCATAAGAGGTTAATATTTTGCTAAATTGGTCAGCATTAACATAGTTGCAGTGAAATGTAAATTCTCACCATTAAGCTTCCTAGATAGTCCTACCATGCATCAGTACCAATATGTTCACATGACTGCAAGAAATTAAATCAAAACAGCTTAATGAGCTACCACTTCTCCGATCCATGGTCATGGTATTAGCTCTCCTAGCTTGTTGCAAGTACAATATAAGACTTAATTGTTTGAAATGTGGCAGCCTGTGCTAATGTATGTTATTTATTGACTCTGTTAACTCTACATGTGCTGTAAAGGGAGAACAAACTCAAAGGAAGCTTTAAAAGTAAGAACTTAGAAGCAACAAACCTAGGGGAAGTGAAGAACACAGAATTATGTGTGTACAGTCAGCTAAAATGGCTCAACCAATCAGTAATATCTTTTCTGTTGCAATAACATAGCTACCTGTCATTGTGCAAAAACAGACAGCTGGTTCATATTTTTTAGAACTGTGATCTTTACACAGATTCATCAAGTTTTGTTTGGTATGTTTTCATAATACCCAGAAAAGCTGTGTGTGTGTATACATACATGCATATGTACAAACACACATAAATATATAAAAAAGATGTGAGCTTAAATTTAGACTCCTACTCCCACAGCAAGAAATAGATTCCACAGTATTTCCCAGAGTGGCAGTGTAATATAGATAGCTGTAATATTTAAAATGACTTGTGAGGAAAAGGAAGAATAGGTCCCAAATCCAAAGGCAGCTTTGAAGAGTGAAATCATAAAAGTAATGAACCTAGTTTTAGTGAAGAATACAGATTGCTATCTTTCATTCAAAATGAAATTACTGTCACCAAAATCTATTCATTGTGCCATTTTCAGTTCTCATTATGATTATTCTCAGTAGAATTAGGTACTAAAATTCCAATTCTTCATATGTTTTATAAATCATAGTAGTAGTCTTGAGTATCTTGACCTTTTAAATATTCCTTGGTTTGATTGGCTATGTTGCCTATCTGTTCCATGTATCCTATTATTTTACTGCTTCCCTAACCTATGGGGAAGTAGATGAAGTGGGTAGCCAATGAAGATGTAGGATATTGTAAAGGTCAAAGTACTAACATTATTGCTAAATATTTCAGAGCATACTTTAAGTATTAAAGCTCTGGCTGCAGTTCCTTATAATGAATGTTGAATAAAGAGAAGAAAATATGAATTTTATTCAGTACCTTACATGGGCAAAATTCAAAGTAACCACAAAGAGAAACTCTAACACACTTTGTACAAATATGTTACTTAGCACTAGCCCACACTGTCTCAGAATGATGCATTTTAGTCATTACTTTGTGTAGGATAAGAGCATTATCCTTATGCCTTAGATCCCTTTCCCTGAGCACAGGTATTTAATAAAGCTGTGTTCATAGTTCAAAGTTTCTGCAGATGTGTAGGAACACTGGGGAATGAACAATCATTTGGAAGCTCAGTCAATTAATTGTGTTCCATCTGGCTGTAGTCCTGACCAATGGGCGGTTGTTAACAGTAATGTGTAAACTTAAAATGTGAATGGTCTGTTTACCTCTGTTTCTGGGACTTGAAAGAAACTGGACTAATAATGGCAAAATTTGAATGCTTATTTCCATGGTGCTTCCACTTATACTGAAAGCAGTGTGTACCACTGATTCTGTATGGAATCTGCTTCTACAAATTATTTATTCCTGTTTCATGGAACTTATTCAGATAATTTAGATTATCTGAAATTTCTGGTTGTTGATTTTTAATGATCTATAATTCAAAGCTTCCAAAGAACAGCCAGGTGGACTGCTAGCTGCTGATGGTTTGCCTTCAAAATACAAATAAGTAGACACTGTGTTACACACAAATCTCTTAGTAAAAGAAAATCACTACAGGAATATTTTCATCGTTATAGAAAAGATATTTCCTTCCCAGTATGACTGGAGTCACTCCAGAAAGGATATCAGTACCGCGGGATGTGCCCTCTGCTCTGAAAGCTCTATTTACAACCTTGAACTTTGATACCATGATTGACTAAAATCTACAAGCACACACATCATCTTAAGTACAGTAGGATCTTTTCTGTGAATGTACTGTGCAGGTTGATACGCATCTTCAGGCAGATTACTGCACGTTATTATACAGAGTGTAGCATATAACTTTAAAAGAGAGAGTTCTTCCAAATGGTTCAGCTGAAATTCCTTGCAATGATTTTCTACATTTTCAGTAAAACTAGAGATCACATTACTACCATTTTGAATTTCAAGTGTCAAAAAATATTGATAACGTGTAATCTGAGTTCTAAAATTAGGTTTGTTGATCTGTATTTGAAGTATATAGGACAATCTACATGCTGCCAAACCCACAATTTTGGTTATGCTATGTTTCAGTTGGAGTATACCGTTCCCAATGGTTTGCCAAAATTTAAATATTTTTCTGGAGATATTGTAAAATATCAGTTGTCTAGACTGATTTTTCATCCACCAATACAATCTTGCTAACCTTAACACTGAGCATATTTGTGTTCAGAGTCAATTTCAGTACATGACTAAAATTTCTTCTGAAATCTTTCTGCAGAATACTTTGTCCTCCAACAATCTGCTTACAGCTCAGAAGAGTACTGGAACCTCTGCAGTAGGTTATATGTTGTGAAAGACAAAGACCCATATATAATGAAAATAATCCATGTGTTTAGAAATCCCTACTCCCATTCTGCCTCTCCTCTCTCTCATCTCCCAAAATTCAGCAGTGATTCCATGACAGTTCAGAAAACATAGTGATGTTTAAGCTATAGTTTTCCTTCCACCATTTATCCTTCTACCTCTGCTTTTGTTTTTAAGTAATGTAAGGACTGATGCATAAGAACATACCTGAGATGTTTATTATGATCTCACCACACTGACTGAATATACTTTAACAGTTCCATGACTTTAGAATTCAGATAAACAATCTTATCAAGCAGAAAATGAAAGGACAGTGGCATTTGCTTAACATTAATGTGTGCTGAATTCCTAGTAAAGGAGAGTGAGGATGAATGAATTAACTTGCAGTTAGTTCTGTGTTTTTAATGGGTAGGGATGATAGTTTGGGACTCTCCACAAGCCACTCAACAAGTATCAAGACAGCTCATTCAAGGTACAGCCATCAAAGCAAAAGTGAATGAAATGTAAAATGAAGTGCAGTTAAATAAATAAGTGGAACAAATTACCCACTAATAAGAATCTTGTGCAAAAGGGATTTCTCAACAGAGAAACAAGTCAGCCTTGTGTCTGCTGATGCTGTTGAAGTTATCAAATAATGCCTAGTATATTCAAAGGCATCCTTTGAAGGAGAGGTCTCAGGAGACCCCAACATCCTTTATATTACTTGATGTCTTAATGTCACTGCTGGATATCCACAGGACTCTAGGACAGTCAGGGCCACATGGCACCATCCCTGTTCCCTTGCCATCTCTGTTGCTTTATATCAAGACAATATTCAGCAGTGAGGACCCAGGTGTGTGAAGACTCACCAAGAAGCACTCAACTAGTGTGCTTGGTCTCAGCACGGAGCCAGAGCAAGGGCGAGGACATTGGCATTACCGAGATCAAGGCCAGGACACCTCCATTTCTACACAGGTTCATCTCTGTGCTAGAAGAACAAAACCAGAGGCAGGAGTGCTCCCTGGTATGTTTGTCTGGCAGTGTGTTGTTTGAAATTTGTAAGAACCTGCTATCTACCTACATCTCCCTAGACAGGGAACAGACTGAATTTTAACTCAGGATGCATCAAGTTCAGGGGTCACCAGCTGAAAGCATGTGGTTTTGTGTTTCTCTGCATCAGGATTTAAATGCATTAAAGTGTATGTGTCTACATAGCTGGAAAGTGTATTTTTTTGTCAGTCTGGACAATATTTCTCAGAATGCTTTTATTAGGTGCTATATATATAACCATGACTTTATAATTAAGTAAATTGTGATAATAGCCCTTGATTTCCAGGTTGTAGTGCCCTTTTAATTCCCTGCATGATATTCTAGCCTAAAAGTTATTAATAGAGATGTTACAATGTTGAAAAGAAAAGTGAGGGAAATCAGCATCTAAAACTTAGTAAAGTCCTAGGTAGTAAAAGGCCTTTGTTCTGAAGATTGTTCTCCCACAGAGTAACAGAATTTTCTTTCAGCCTTTACAGTCGATTCTCATGCTGTTGAAATATCATAATCAAAGCTCTTTGCCACCTTATGTTGAAACTACTGGATTTGAAATCTTTTATTTAGTGAGAAACAGTGTTTCTACCCTAAATAATATGATGAAAGCATTCCAAATGTCAAATGAACATGCACCAGTTAAAAATATTTTCACTTTTTACTGTTACAATGGTACAGGGAACTGCCTGTAGGTGACTGAAATGATTAAAAAGGCATGGAGAATATACAATGGTTGCTCCAAAGGGACTATGAGAGTTCATCATACTATCAGGTGTCACTGCTACTTTTATCCCCAATTTCCTAACCAGGATAGTGCATCACTATCTATATCTATCACTATAGGTTTGCACTGTCAGGAAAACTACAGTTTTGTTCAGACTCCTTTGTCAGTTGTTTTTAGTTTCCTCTTGTCATCCTCTCCATTCTTTCCTATGAAGGTAGTGTTAACTTACAAACAGCTATTGCCTAAAGGAAATGACACCTTAACCGTCTGTGCACATGTCTGTGGTTCAAACAGAAATTTTAGGAAACCAATATATTTGAAAATCATCTGGAAGTTGAGTCAATCATTTTGTGCACATCTCCAGTTTTCCTTGCATCACGAAGAACAGAAATGTTTGCTGAAACTATCTAAAAACACTAACAAATTAATATTTTTATAGTGGCTACCACTATAAATAGGCAGGGTTTTGAAACAAGTTCTGTATAAAGACTGACAGGTTTCCTTCAGTAGGACATAACCCTATATTAGGATTTGATGTGTTTTCTAGCCTTACAGAATCTTTAAGAATAGAGTATTTAATAAAGGCTCATCAATACACTTCTCTCTTGACATAAGCAGGCTTACAAAGATGAGAGAGGTATCTAGTAAGAGTAGCTGTTAAGAAGAATTTTATAGTACTGCCTATTTTCCAATTGAAATGTCACTGGTTTCTAAATAACTCTAAATCACCTCATACTGCCAAAACCAACAAGCCCAGCAGAAAAAATATAGGTGGCCTAGATCAATTGTACATATGTCCATGATCAAATAGGCTTGGAATATACTGAGCATGCCAGACAGAGTGAATACCAAAAAGAAAAGAAGGAAAAAGGACTGTCTAGTTCCTCCCATTAAAAAGCACACTTTTCCCTCCATATTCCTCTTGTGTTCTGCACTGAGATGTAAAGGAACACAGGCCTGAAATGGATTTAATTTGGTGCATGAGGGAGAAGGGAGTCCAGAAATGGGAAAGAATGCAGAGAAAGGAAAGTATTCAGGGAAGACAGTGGGAGCGAACAATATTTGTCCCATGGGTTTAAGAAGTGCTTTGTGACGTAGTAGTCTTGTGTACAGGAAGAAGTTTGAACGAACCTTAGCTAGGCAAACACAGCTATGTCAAGTCACTAATGAACTGTTATTTGGTGTAACAAGCTGGGCACAGCACCATCCAGCTACAGGCTGCCTGCTAGAGACTGCTGACAGCAGCGTGGCACCAAATTCTATTTGTGAGGCTGCATAAGTAGCTATTGCTCACACAGGTCTTCCCACTCCCATGTTTTGAAAGTAGTACCAGAACCATCTGTTCCTGCTTTTGGAAAACCCTCTGGTCAGGGAATGAAGGTGCTGAATCGTTATGACTTAGCGGACCCCAAAAAATCTGGTTTGCCTCAAGAGATGCAACACCAGTGTATCAGATTTACATGGCAAGGTTTTGGTAGTGGGGAGGCAACAGGGATGAATTCTGTGAGAAGCTGCCAGAAGCTACACATATGTCTGACAAAGTCAGTTCCAACCATCTCCAAGGTGGATCAGCTGCTGGATAAAGCTGAGCTAATCAGCAATGGTGTAGTGCCTCTGTGGTAACATATTTAAGAGGTGGGAAAAACTGCTGCACATCAGGAGAACCAGGAGAGAGGTGTGAGAACATGGGAGAGCAACAACTCCACAGACACCAAGGTCAGTGGAGAAGCAGGGAGCAGAGGTGTTCCAGGTGCTGGAGCAGAGATACCCGGGCAGCCCATGGTGCAGACCATGGTGAGCCTGGCTGTGTCCCTACATCCATGGAGGGTCATGAGGGAGCAGAGACCCACCTGCAGCCCATGGAGGACCACACACCAAAAGCAGGTGGATGCACAAAGGAGGCTGTGACCCCATGGAGACCCTGCACTGGAGCAGCCTCCTGCAAGGACCTGGGGCCCTGTGGAGAGAGGAGTCCAGGCTGGAGCAGGTTTGCTGGCAGGACTTGTGAACCCACAGCAGACCCACACTGAAGCAGTCTGTTTTTGAAGGACTGCACCCTGTGGAAGGGACCCACACTGAAGCAGTTCATGAAGAACTGCAGCCCATGGGATGGGTTCACATTGGAGAAGTTCATCAAGGACTGCTTCCCATGGATGGGACCCCACACTAGAGCAGAGGAAGAGTGTGAGGAGGAAGGAGGAGCAGGGAAAATGCATAACGACTGATCACAACCCCCATTTCTTGTCCCCTTTTGCTGCCTGGGGAGAAGACGTAAAGAAACCAGGGGTGAAGTTGAGCCTGGGAAGAATGAAAGGGTGCTACTATTAGTAACACAACTAACCTCAGGTGAGTCTTTCAAAGGACAGTACTTTCCTTAGTTGAACTGAGATATCTGGTTTGGCTTGATGGTAAGAGATCCTGCACCCCTTAGTCTCCAGGATCATTCTGCTCTCTAGCATTTCTTAATTCTCCTGGTGCTCTTTTTCAACTAAGCAAGATGTTATAAGTAAAGAACTGTTGTTTACTAGTGTTGGCAAAAACTAAAGTGTTGCTTTAGATGGAAAATTACTATGGCAGGAAAAGAACCCAACCAGAAATCCTCAGTGCCACACCATACTGTTTGCGACATGATGCTAACTACATTGTTGTCATTATTTTGAAAAAGTCACTGCGCCAGCAGATGAGATTTTATATATAACTAAGTTAGGCTATTGGCAATGATGCAAAGGAGTCAACTTGAGTCAATTAAAGGTATAAGGTGATTGGTCTATAAGAATGCCACATTTTAGCCAACATGAAAAGTTTTCAAATTTCATTCAATGCCTAATACAGAATATTAAAAGGAAGATTCATGGTATAGAGCACTAACCACTCACTTCAACTAAAGAATAATGATACAATTTTATGAGTTTGAAAATTCCCATGGTAGCCACAAAGTGTATGCCTAATATGTATTTTTTGATGAATAGTATTAAAAACTTGTCAAAAAAATGATAGTGAATAGAAACTACTGAAAATAGTCACCATATTCTGAAACACAGGGGATCATATCATTAAGTGATGTCCATTTCTCTAAGTTGTCATTGTCCCCAAATTTCAAACTGATGAAGTGTAACTATATTAGGCAAGTTCTTTAACATTGCAGAAACGAGTGAAATACGTCAAACAGGACTAGATATGTAGTACAAGCAGCTTTGTCTTAACTTCAGCATATAATTACCAGATACCCTAAAGCCCACATAGCTATTGAATATTGAAGCACAGAGCAAATAAAATTTCTTCTGAATAATACAATTATAAAATTACTGATTATAGCAACTCTTCCCAAAATAGATTTGTTTAAAGCCTATTGTTGTTATTAGTATTATACCCTCATTATTTCATTGTCTCTTCATATATTTTGTGTCAACAAATGATCAGTCATACATATTGCCCATCTTGTTATATCTGCTTGCCTCTCTGTTGCCTATGTCCTTTCACTTTCATCTCTTCTTGCTGCAGTGCAGAGCACAGAGTTTAAGGTGCCAGGTAGGATTAAAGACATCCCAGGGAGAATTCGTTTTTGAAGTGGCAGAGAGTAAATGCTTCTTATCAGCTGTAAGTGCTTGGTGTGTCATTGGCTTTCATGGCTGTGGCATGTCATTTGTAAGGATCTCTTATTTCTGCATGCGGTAGTAGAAAGTAATCTGTCAGCTTTATAATGGTGTAACAGTTCACTGGCAGAGGCTGCTCTTGGTGGATGATGGCACCTGATTAGTGGTAAATTAGTATAATATAATTTTCCTGTAACAACAGAACACATCCTTAAATAAAATTCTAAAATACATTATTCAGGTGTCTAACTGGTTATATTCTGTTGTAACAAATGTGCTGTATCATGGCTGCCTATGTGTATCATTCCACCCTACATGTTTCACCTGGTTTAGGAAGAGCAGTTATCCCACAGGTGGGTGGATTATTGAATAGAAAACCTCAACTTCTATCACTGTATTCTGATTCAGAAATAGGTTGTCCTGGACATATGGGATGAGGAACTTTTTAAGGAATATAAAGATAGATAGATAGATAGATAGATAGATAGATAGATAGATAGATAGATAGATAGATATTCATCAAATAGATATTTGATGTAAAAAACCCTGAATTTATCACCCTACTTTGAGAGGCCTATGTTGCCTACAAGTATTTATAGGTAGAGCATGAGTGAATTCTGAATTCTGAAAAATTTAAATCTAAATGTTTTTTCCAGTTGCTTAAGTTTAATAATGTTTAGTGTTCTTCATTACTAGACGATAGATTAGAAGATAGTCTGTTGTTATAAAGCATGTATTCCAGCAGATATCCAATTTTGTTACTGGTCATTTACACAATCGAAAATCTTGTTCATGGACTACATTCAAGCATTTCATATACAAATAAGATTTTCCTGGAGGGTTTCTGCCAATAAACATGATCACTTGAAGTTTTACAGTAGATAGAGATTCAAAGGATGGCTGAACCATGCCCAAGTTCAAAATCAAAACTTTGTCTTCTCAATTCCAGGGAATAAACAGGACATTCCAAACACTTTGTCCTGGTTTTTATCACGACCAGCCACTCTACCACTCTGCCCCCACACCACCCCCCCCTCCTGGCAAGGAAGGGTCGGAGGAACAAACCGAGGAAAGACAGTAGGAGTTGAGATAAGAACTATTTAATTATATAAATGAAACTTAGGGAGTTACTAACAGTGCTAGTGCTAATGGGTAATTTAAGGAACAGAGGAAAAAGGTAGAACAAATGATACAGGATCTCACCCCAAGAAGGGAAAAAAAGAAAGAAAACCCACCCAAAGGGAGCAAACCCCCCACAAAACCACCCGGGGACCGAGAGAGTAAGAGAGAGGAAAAAAAACTTTCAAACCCTGACTCCCAGACCGATCTGCCCGGCAAGACGCTGGCTCTGCTCAGAGCACCAACCACACACCACGAGGTCCCCACAACAAACAAACTCCCAGCCCCCTTGGCCGGAAGCCCCCTCAGACCCTTCCCCTTCCCAGGGTCGTGCTCAACCACAAGACTTTCCACCCATATCCCCACCCCCTCCCTGCCGCTCCTGCAGTGCCGTGGCCCCGGGCTGGCACCACCAATCCAGCTGGATGTGTTGTGGGGTGAAGCAAAACACAGACTGGCTGGTGCAAAAATATAGACTAACTGGTGCAAAGCTAAGACACACTTACATCTAAGAAATTAATTGTTTATCCTCAGATCCCTTCAAAGCTAAGGGTCAATCACTAAGCTGATATTTCCCAGCACCAATCCTGTCTGAAAATAAAGATATTAGATACACACAAATAAATTTAATTCAGTCACTTCCATAAATTTGAATTAGAATTCAATGGACTAATTCTGCTCTCAGTTATTGTGGTATAAAACAGAAACACCAAACCTCTTCAAA